>CM059040.1:39249541-40629425 GCA_030279155.1 Forsythia viridissima
TTTCACTGATGAAAAGAGATTACATTTGAATGTCAAGGCATTTATTCATTTGTCATTTTCTTTAAATGAAATTATTATTAGACAATATTGCAGTTAATACAACATATGAGTGATTGTGCTATATATCGAGTGTAAGAAAGGAATTGGTTTTGCTTCTTTTCAAAATTGAATCTAATTTATTTCCTCTCAAATACATATTCAATGGTGAAAGACAATTTTTCTTCAATTCCTTATTCAATCATGTGGTTTCTACATCATTATATGTGTTAACAAGAAAAATATAGGGATATAAAGTAATTATAACTTTTTTGGCATTTTTCAAGTATAATAAATAATTTAATCACATGAATTATTTTTATTTACTAGTTAACAAATATTATAAATGAAATCAAATAAATAAATATAACTTTTGGATGGAACAATATTTTGAAATCTACTGAAATTCATGACTATTGCAATTTTTTCAATTATTTTAATTACAAATGAATTTGATGGGATAATCAACAAGGTATAAGGATAAAAAATACATCACTTTAGAATATATCTTCTACAACATGTATTATCACACAGACAGTTATATGTTGCACTTTCAAAATGAATTTCTATGGCAACGACAAATATTTTAGTCAAGTCAGATACTCTTTATCAGATAAAAAAAAAATTGTATATAGAGAGATTCTCATTGAATAAAAAACCCATTATACATAAACAATTTGTATTAACGATTTTTTATATTCAAGCAATATTTTCAAATATCATTTTTATAATAATATTTATAAAACATTTCAGAATAATATGCAATGCGCGTTGAACTATGACTATTTATATTAAAGATGAATTTGCAAATGACACGAAAAATACGAGAAGTTTGCTGATATTTACTCTTACGAATAACGCCATTTAAGAGTAAATATGTTTGGAAGTGCTTATAAATATTTATAAGCTCATCAAACATCATTTTTATTCATATATTCTGTAGAACCTACAACTTTTATCTATTTTTTATCCACATTTTTCGTAAGATCTATTATTTATAATCTTTAATAAAACTTTACCAAATAACTTATTACATGTTTGGTAGTACTGAAATTATATTTTAAATGCTTATAAGTTGTATATTGTTATTGAATATGCGGATGATAAATGGATAGTAAATTGTGAATGTTACGAAATGTATAAATAAAAATGTGTGATCAATTTGACTTGCTTAAATTATATATGTTCGATAGTGCTAAAATTATTTTTTAAATATTTATATTATAAATTTTGGGTGAATGAGTGAATGTGTAGATAAAAAATAAATTATAAGTTTATAAAAAATGTTTTTAACCAAATTGATAGAGTAAAATTATAATCACCGACTATAGAGATGTTTACATTTTTATAAGTACAAAAAAAGTACTTCTTTATCTGTTACTATATTTTTATTCTCTTAAACCAAAACTCATATCTCTTTCTTAATTCCTCAATTTCTTCATATTCATCAAAATCAAATCTCATTCTTCTCAACTCCTCAATTCATTAAAATTCTCTAAGATCAGATTTATCGTAGTATGCTAATTTAAACATTCTCAAACGACCATGATTAGCTCAATGATAACCAAAATAATACTACGACGTCGTTATCATCACCGGATGAAGTGCCCCCTTTCTGCTTCCTATATCTCTCTCTCTGCCGCGTTCCTTCAAAACGCAGATAAACCCTTCTAAAATATTCGGGGGCAAAAGGAACCAAATCATGGCCCGACAACAAGAGGGTACGTATTTGTTAGCTGTTGTTCTTCTTAATTGAACTCTCAGTATATGTTTTTTAACCCATATCTGGAACATTTAAATTATTCACATTTAAATCTTGATTGCTTCATAATTGAAAATTTCTTTGAAATTTGTCACTTGCTGTTGTTGCTGTAATATGGCAAAAGCCCAAGCATTTCCTTTAGCTTTTAGGATTTCCTCACGGCCCCCTAAAATGCAAAGGAAATTTCACACCCCAAAACCCCTATCATTGTTAGCCGGACATCATCCTGCCCTTGGGTCTAGTCTCAAAACCCACGAACAGTTCCATTCGTTTGGACCCAGGAATAGTTCAGTCGAGTCTCGCTTTGAAAGTTCGCGTGAGGTGGGGTTTTGCGTAAGAAATGCTTTCCGGGGTTATTTACCATTTAGCAACAGAAGTTTTTCGAGTTCATATTCAGAAAAGGTCTTAGAAGGAAGTGGAAAGACTCTTCCTTGGTTAGCCACGTCTAAAGCGAATGAAGGGGAAAAGCTGGAGAAAAATGTGATGATGAAAACTAGCCGGTCTTCGTGGGAGGAATCAGCAGAAAAGTTTTTAAAAGGTGGTGCATCTACTGAGGAAGTTAGGGTAACTAGAAACTTTGAAGGTCGACGAAATGAATATAGGAATAAAGTTGAAAGTGATGAAGAACTGGGAGAGGTTGATGATGTTAATGATCCTAGGTGGTATAACATTCAAAATAAGTTCAAGATTGTCGACAAAAAACACGGGTCTGACAGACTGGAAGTGAGGAAATGGAATAAACAGGAAAATTGGGGTAGGAAGACATGGAAAGAGGCTACAGAATCTACTTTGCCAAAAATAGTAGGGGAAGGGATTTATGGAGTTGGTCCGGTTTTAGCTGCATTATCAGCTGGGCGAAGAGAATTCTACGCCCTGTATGTTCAGGAAGGGTTAGATTTGAGCGTGAATAATAGAAAAAAGAAGGACAAGAAAGGTTTTGAGAAAGTTATGAAGATGGCCGAAAAGACTGGCTTAAGTGTAAAAGAGGTGTCGAAGCACGATCTAAACATGGTTTCTGATAATAGGCCTCATCAAGGCTTGGTCCTGGATGCTTCGCCGCTGGAAATGGTAAATATGAAAGAGTTGGAGCCTGTTTCCATTGAGGGAGAGAAGGGTCCTCTTTGGGTGGCTTTAGATGAGGTTACTGATCCTCAGAATTTGGGGGCAATTATTCGTTCTGCTTACTTCTTTGGAGCTTCTGGTGTGGTATTGTGTGCGAAGAACTCAGCCCCATTAAGTGGGGTTGTGAGCAAAGCAAGTGCAGGTTCGCTTGAATTAATGGAGCTTAGATCCTGCAAGAATATGATGCAATTCTTGACATCTTCAGCTGAAAATGGTTGGAGGGTTCTGGGTGGATCAGTTTCTTCAAGAGCTGTTCCTTTGAATGAAATCGTGCCTGGTGCTCCGACAATCCTTGTTCTAGGCAGTGAAGGCACTGGTTTGAGGCCACTCGTGGAGAGATCTTGCACTCAGTTGATTAGAATTCCTGGAAACCTTCCTGTTGATGTGATTGCAGGGGGGGATGAAGAGGTGGATACTGTTCAGAGTCCCTATCTAGAATTCAGGTCTTTTTTAGCAGTGGAGAGCTTGAATGTAAGTGTTGCAGCAGGTGTGCTGCTTCATCACTTGATTGGGAATGATACAATTGGCCATTTACCATAAAAACAAACTGGGAAAATTGAATGCAATATTCTCATTATCGACTTAAACCTGTTGCCTGCTTAATTAAATGGTTCTATGCCTCGTGTTTTTCTTGCCCTCTCTCTTCCAATGTGTAATTACTGTTCTCGTTTCAATATGTGCTTCAAGTATTTTACATTTCTAAGTTGGAAAGAGTATTCTTGAGCTTAATTGGGAAAAAATAGCTAGTTGACATTATAATCCGTTAAGTACATGTTGTTGCAGCATTCGTAAGGTTTTAAAACAACACGAGCTGGTTTCACGCAAATACTTTCAAATATTATAATCTTGGTTTTGGTGAGGTAAATGTGACTCTCTCCCCTTGACAAAATACCTCTTTAGTACATAGTAGCATTGCAAGCACAAGTCTTGTCTGTTTCATTACAATTTTTTCTTTTCACTATTTTCCACCATATCTTTTAGGAATCAATCTGTCTTCAACCATTTTACCCTCCATTTCTATGTGATTACTTTTTATTTGATCTTTGTCATCCTTGATTACTTATTGGACAATCACTCTTTATCAATGTTGTCTTAACAAACAAAAGCATGCGTGATACTTGTAATGTAGTTAGCTGGAAACAACTTGGTTGATGCTTGGGTTTGCATTGAAATGATGATGTTATTTGAATGGAGAAACACAGATAGTTGATTTTGTCATTCCATATTTCCTGTCGACCCTTTTCAATATTCTAATCTACCTGGTGATCTTCTGTGATTTTGTAAATCTTTTAAGGTGACTGTTAAGTAATGCTTGATGTGAAAACTATTAGCAATCATATCTATATTTTCTGTTGTGCTTTGGACATTCAAGAGGAACATATGTTTGCCAGAAGTCTCTAACAGCAGTTTATTAAGCAATTTTCCCTTTTTTTTTTCATTGTTTCTTAGAACACTGCCAGTAATGTGAGCTAGTGTTGTTATATCATTCCAGACAAGTAAATGATGATTGATAGTGTCTCAAGTTTTAAATCTTAATTTTCTTTTTACTTTCTCTTGTTTTTGTGGTAATGAGAACTCGAGTGTTGACACTTATTTATGGGGTAATTAGCACGTTTCGTCCCTATCCTTTGAGTATATTGCGCAAATCGTCCATATCGTTTGAATTTTGGCATTTGGGTCTTTAAATCTACAATTCTTTGTGCAAAAAGTCATTTCCGTCTAATTTTGTGAAGTTTTGCCGTTAATCATTGCGTCATGTACAATATTTGATTTTATGAAGGGTATTTTCGTTAAGTCCATTCCACCTATGCTTGATTGTGCCACGTATCTGACAAAAAATATTAAAAAATTAAAAACCCGGTGGTTTCTTCCTCCGGCTGACTAGAATTCTCATAAGGTGTCCAGCATTCAGCTCCTCCTGAGTAAACTCCAATTCTGAATCCCTTGCTATACGCAGAAGATTTGACATGTGCTTGGTAAATTTATCAATTTTGTCCTGGATAGCTTTTAACTTTCTCTAGGTCCATTCCCAGAACACCATGAACGGACTTCGATTGTGAAGTCTTCCTTGCAATGGCTCTGTGCTGAGCTCCGAAAATTCCCCTTGCATCTCCACCATAGCAAAATCAAAGCCATTGCGTTCATGTCCTGGCATATCCATTTCACCACTCCTTTACCCAAATCCCTCCGTCCAAGTGGGGCTCCATTCTGGTACAGAGCATGTACGCTCGCTGGCTCATTTTTTTGTGCACCCAATTCTCTAACCATCCATCCACCAACTGGGAAAATTCGATGTGAGAATGGGGAACCATACAATACCCGATTATCGCGACTCTACATATAAATCAAATAATTGGGACGCAATTGGAGGCTAAGTGCGCCCGGTTTCTTCCTCTGGGGGAGAATCAAAGGGGAGAGAGAGAGAGAGAGAGAGAGAGAGAGAGAGAGTTTGGGTAGGGATTTTTAATTTTTTAATTTTTTTCGTCGGACACGTGGCACAATCAAACACATGTGGAATGGACTTGACGAAAATGTCCTTCATAAAATCAGAGATTGTACAGGACGCGATAATTTAACGGCAAAACTTCACAGAATTAGACGGAAAGGACTTTTTGCGCAAAGAATGGTAGATTTAAGGATCCAAATGCCAAAATTCAAAGGATAGGGACAATTTGCGCAATAGACTCAAAAAATAGGGACAAAATGTGCTAATTACCCCTTATTTATGTTTATTTTGTGGTGCCTCTTGGCAAACTTTTGCTGAAAATGAAAGATGCAAGAGGGCTTTTGTCTCACATACAGTTGCACATGGTGTTTCTTTTCTTTTAACGTGATACAATAATCTGGTATAGAATTCAATTTTTGTTTATGAAAGTAATGACACCATATGTTTGTTCACGGCTCTTGTTGAGCTCCTTCATGAATGAATATGATAGGGACTTGTTTTACATACACTCTTGACAACGGCTTTTCTAGAATTCCTTTCACGCTATTATCTCAAAATCTCAGCCAGACCAGTTTTGCATGCAATTCTTGTTAAGAGTTTATCCTGTGTCTTCCTGACTTCTCGGACTTGACATGAAGTTTCCCCCTCTTTTTTGTTTCTGGCAAGCATGGATATTTGGAGTTAGAATATTTGATCTGAAGCTATCTGAATGTGTCTAAATTGGTAGACCTTTTAGGTAACTGGTATTATCACTGAGCTGAACAAATTATAGGCAAGGAAAGAGTTCAAGAAAGCCAAAAGAGTACCTCATCTTTTTAGAGGCTATTGTCTGGCACTTAGTATTGGAAATTTTGTCTTGTGGACCACTGTCCTTGGGATTATCAGTACAATATTGACATGTTTGGTTTGTTGAATTAAATTCTTGTCTATTGTCTTGTATAGCGACAATGTATACTAAACACGGGGGAGTTTTTGTAAGGAAAATTGGGTAGTACTTTAGGGTATTAAGCAGCTCTATGTTGTTCTATGTTGTTGTCGTCTCAAATTCGTGGCTTTCATTGTGTCTACTGCTTTTTGGGACTATTATTATTGCTAGTAAGAAGTAAGAATAGTGAGAAATTGTAATGGAAGGTAGTGTTCATTTTATTCATCCATTCCCATTCAAGTACTGAACAGATATCTGAATTGAATTTCACAAATGATCAAATGTTAGTGGGTTTAGAAATAAATTACTTGTTTTGACGGTAAGCAAGGTGATTGATAGTGACTTTCAAATTAAGTAGCTTTTTATAAGTTATCATATTGAACACGAATTCCACTACTAAAGTAAAAACAAAATATTTGTTATTTTACGTTTTTGTCTTTATGATAGATTTGGATTTATTATTGAAAAATGAAAGAAGTTGTGTTTGTGATATAGGTTTTTATATGAATAATTTAATGAAAATCATTTAGAAAAAGAAAAAAAATACACCTTGTGAAGTATCTTGTGTAGTCTCTTTCGTCTTCTTTCTCTACGTTAAATTTGTTATGTCTTGCCTTGGTAGACTGTAAATTGAAATATTGTCTATTACATTGTCCGAGTCTTGTTGAATTTGCATAACAAAGTATTTTTATTTCTAGCGTTATTGAATTTGAACACACATAATTCATAGTTTCAGAAAATAAAAAGTGCACATAGAACATTAATACAAAGAAGACAAGATTTTTCCATCAAATACCCACCAACCCCACAACCAGCGGTATTAGCACAGCACATTTTTCACAAGAAAAGGCCAAAAAGTGGTTGGTCATTCCACAAAAATGCATTCTCACGGAGCCCGTGAAACACATAGAACAAATAGTGCATATTTAGTACGCAATATAAGACCCTACTGACATACTAACAGTACAAAGTAGTGATATACAATTCTCTCTACCAAATAAGATAGTAGAAATAATGAAAGGTGCATCGTATTTAACATAGAGAAAGAAGACGAAAGAGACTACATATGTATACTTCACAAGATAACAATGAACGGGCAAAGACATTATGAAGGGTAAATTTGTAATTTTACCTTGGTGGCAAATCTACGAAGAAACGTTACATCTTATTGGGTACATTTGTAACCCTATATGAAATCGTAAAGTAAACGTTGTTCTTTGTAATTCATTTAGGAAAGACGATAAATTGTTTTTTTCTATCACTTAATTTGGTGACATTTTAAAATTTTTATATTTCTAATACTCGTAAAATTCAAAATGCTTCAAGGTTTAGATTTCCTTTTTTTCCCCCCATTTTGTAGTAAAAAAAATTTGGGTTTATTTTGTTTGTTAAATATAGAGCATGTTTGTATTTAAATTTTTTTTCAAACTCATTTTTAATCATATATTTCATGAGATATGCAATTTTTATGAATTTTTTTTATAAAAATAATTTTTAAACTCTATAAAAAATAGACAAATAATCACTTAAGGTGTGTTGGATTGCAATCGATTTTTTATGGAAATTTTTTTTCACCTATTTTCCAACTAATTGCGTTTGATAGTCATATTTTTCTATGAAAAAAATATTTTTTCACCTATTTTTCAATTACGCGCTTGATTGGTTTGTATTTTTTTTCCAAGTAAAACGTTTTATCATTTACCTTAAAAAGACAACATTTTTCTTGAAAACAATGAAAATGTTTTCTTTGGGGAGGGGGATGGGGATGTTTTATTTTCTAGGAAAATTTGTCTTCATTTTTCTTGAAACAATTTTTTGACAATTTAATTCTTTAGAATTTATTTTTTTTCCACTCAAATTTAATGTTTATAATCAAAAGCACCAAAATTCAATGCTTGCAATCAAAAGAGAAAAAAATGAATTATTTTGTTTTAAAGCTAAAAAGAATGTTCTCATTTAAACTATGGACCCTATCACGTGCTAACTTGCATGTGCCACATGACAAATAATTAATTGACAAAAGCTGGCATACGGCATATACTGTAATTAATGCCTTCTTAAATTTAAATTATTTGTTTGACAGCTAATTTCCAGTCTGGCTAAACTTTAGGGTGTGTTTGATTGACACATTTTTCATGGAAAGTGACAGAAAATGTCACTTCTATAGAAAATGTTGTCAAATCCAACACTTTTATTTTTCACCTTTGTTATTTGATTACACATAGAAAAGAAAATACATTTTCTAGGTACAAGTATTTAGGTTGTGTTTGATTGCAAGTGGAAAATTTAGGTGGAAAAAAAATATTTTCCATAGAAATGAATTACCAAGAAAATTTGGATTGGAAAATGTTAACAAATTTTTCATGGAAAATAAATGGGTTGGAAAAGATTAACAAATTTTCCATGGAAAATAAATTCTCCTGTCCCACCAAGAAAATATTTTCCTTGAAAACAAGGAAAATATGGCCAAAAGTGGAAAATATGGAAAAAAAATTTCTATGGAAAATCAAAAGTTCCAATCAAACGAAAGATGGAAAATAAGTGAGAAAATGCATTTTCCATGGAAAATTTTGCCAATCAAACAAACCAAAGCTGGAAAATAGGTGGAAAATTTTCATTTTCCATGGAAAATGAAAGGAATCAAACACACCCTTAAAGCACATATTTGCCTATTTTCTTGGAAAATATTTTATTACCTATATAGTAGAATTTATTTTCCCACTTCCATGAAAAATATTTTCATTTTCCACCCTTTTTCCATGCTACCAATCAAACACACCCTTAGATAATTTATTTTGAGTGGAAAAAATAAGTTATTTCATATTGAAATTAATTTTCCTAACCTAATTATTTTCAATTTTGGTCAATAGAATTTATATATTTCAAATTTTATTCACCGTTTGATTTTAACAAAATCAAACAAACCTTTATTATAACAACTAGTTGTAGTGCTTGTTTGGTAAAATTTTTTAGATTCGAGTCTTACGGAATGGAATGTATGGATAAAAAATGAAAAAATTGTGAATCATATAGAATATATAGATAAAATGATATTTGACTAATTTATAAGTATATATAAGTACTTACAAATATGTTAGACTCAATATCTTAAAAATCGATATGGATGTTGATTTGAAAAACATAAAAATTTGAGAATCAAATGGCTGAATTGATAGTAAATTAAATTAAATTAATAAACAGAATTTTAGAGTGAACTAATTGATTTTGGAACATTCTTAAGTTATTTTATTTTAAAATGGAGTGCATGTCTGGAAATTATTTTTTAAATACTAATAAATTATAAGTTATATATAGTACGTGGATAATATGTATATAATAAGTGAATAATAAATTTATTAATTTGTACAAAATATATAAATATAGAAATAAAAATTATTTTTAAATAATTTGATCAGTTCGCGTGATAGAATGTGATATATACATGCTAGGATAATCATGATCTAACAGTTGGGGACCAGTCGTAGTGAAATTGATATAAACGTTACACACATGCAACTTTTGTTAGTAGCCTATCCAATATCCAACTCAGGTAGGCCCCCTTCATTGAATTTGCACACCATTTCAAATTTAATTTGTGGCAATCTTTAATATCTCAATCATTAGACGTTTAAAGGCCATTTGTGGGGCTGCAAGCTTCGACGGCCAACTCAGCACAACCCTACTCTCATAATTTAAATTAATTAAATATATTTTTTATTTACATATTTCAAATAATTCACACTCAGCACCACTAAACATACACTAAAATAGTTAGAGAGATGTTATCATGCAAATGGGGTGTTATTAACACTTTATTCTAAATCAATATTGATGTTATAAATAAAATATTTAATCATAATAATTACGAATGTGGAGAGTTTTCACTACTTCTAAAAGAAAAAAACAATATATACGTCTATGTGTCTCTACGTTTTTAATTTTTTATTAAAACGAAATTCATTTTCAAACAATCTTTTTTTTACTCTACTCACTGTTTTAATCATACAACCATAATCACTATAACTCAGATCGTCATTCTTGTTTATCAAAAATCTATTAGAAACAAAAGAGTTCAAATTTTAGCGATTCATTCTCATGGATCCTATGGTATCCTATCGCTGAAATAATATATTAGTTGTAAATTTAGATTTCTAATTAACGAATTTAATTTAAAACTAAAAAGATACGAATAAGGAAACAGCATCTTCCTCAGAAACTGGTCATTCCAACCACTCCACACGTGCCACCTCACACGTGGACCCAACCCCTAATATTAAATCAATAATCAACGGTCTCTCCCTCTTCTCTTTCTCTCTCCAAATAATCACCTATAGTAACAATATTTATTCTATTACAAGTACCAAAAAAAAATTCTTTATTTATCAATATGTTTTTATCTTCTTAAACTAAAATTCGTATATTTTTTTCAATTCTTCTATTTTTTTATATTCTTTTTTATATTCATCAAAATTAAATTTTCCTCAAACAAATTTTTTTCTCTCTCATTTTTTTTGATTGACTCCTTAATTTATTAAAACCTTGTACGATCTGATTCCACTAAAAAAAAAAAAAAAAAAAGCATAAAGAAAAAAAAAATCGAATAACAGAACAATATGCAGTTTCTCTTTCTAAAAATCACCACACTTCGAAATAGTATAAAATTACGCGGTCTCTCACATTACCCCTTCTTTTCTCTCATCTGTTTCTCTCTCTCTATCTTCCACTATTTCCATCCATGGCGATCTGAGAGAGAGAGAGGGAGAGAAATATTCGTATCTTTGTGTGTATTCATTGGCTGGAATTTTGCTGCATTGTTTTACCTTAGAACATTATGCTCGTACGTAATTTTGAGAAAGATTAGATATAGGTACACGCATTGTAGGAAGAATGTCGACGTTTGATTCAATGGACGCGTTTCTATTGGCTGCTAGCAGAGCTTGTTGTAGTCCCCTCGCGATTTTTATTCAGATCCAGGTATGGTTCACCTCAGATTCTCTCTTGAAAAAGTGAGAAAGCTTGTTTTTTTTTTTTTGAAAAGTTTTGTTTATGTTTTTCACTGTTGAAAATAGTGCTTGTGCTTTGTTATGGAGCAAAAAAAGGAGCACCTTTGCTTTTAGTACCGTTCGGATCTGAGTATTCTTAATTTAGCATTGGATTGGATGAATTTTACTTTTTAAATGTTTTTGTGCGTCACGTAGAATGTGCCTGCATTTTTTCTTTTCTTTAAATGTTATCAAGAATTCAAATTAAGTGGCAACAGTGCATTTTAACTTTTTTCCCCCTGGATGAGTATGAATTTTTAATTCATTTTTCTCCAAGTTCTTGTGTGATTTGAGTTTCATGTTAAAGACTTTTGAGTTAGAGTGGAAGTTGGATTGGATCTCATGAGTCATAATGCAAGAAGTATTGCATTATGTGTGAGGGAGCTTAACCCTAAGATTTTTAATATGAAAAATGGGTAATATGAATTTGTATGGTTGAATTTTGGATTTAAAATTGGGGCTTCGGGAGGATGGAGTGTTATTTCTTACTTGCATTGATTAGTTCATGTTTAGATTTAGAAGTTTTCTGCATTAGTTTGAAGGATGTTTTTCTTTTGATGTCTAAGCAATATAAAAGTAAGGTATGCAAACCCTGAGCTACAATAGTTATGTGTTAGCCAAGGATGGGTAGAAAAAACTTTTTACAAGATCAAGATCTTTTGAGGTTCACAATTGTTGCTTATCCATGCATCAAATTTGGTTAGATAGGGTTAAATGCTAGAAATTCAGAGTTTTCCTCGACTGTTACTTGATTAGTCAATGCGTAGTGGCTGCTTCTGCTTTGTTAATTTGAATCACATGCACTTCAGGTAGTGGTCTATATTTTCTAGTTTTGGGACCCAACGAGCATTCGTCCCCCTGTGCATTCTGTAGAATCAGTTTGTTATTACAAATCTTAACTAGAATAGGCAGAAATAAGATAAAAAGGAAGGAAAATTTGAATACTTTTGGAGATAGAATAGTTATTAGAGCTGATAAATATTAAGTTTACATGTGCTTGTTTTGACCAAAAAACTTTCTTTGTTACCCATGACATTTTTAAGTGTGAAAAATAAAGAACATACTTGTTGTCCTACTTTTATACTTATACTTAGGGTCTTCCTGATGCAAAATAAGGGCCAAAGGATTATTTGAAAAAGTAAAAAAGATAACAACATATCTCTCAATTTCACAAAATCTTAGTCCATTTGATAATTCTTTGTCCGTACAAAAAAGACCATGTTAATATTGATATAAGCTGAAAACCAATAATTCTTATATAGAAAATTCAGTTGTGCTTCTTGTGTCTGCTTCATGATCAGATAAAACATAATTTCCTAAAGCATCGAAAAGAAGGATTAGTAGATGCAATTTGAACATTAGCTGATAAGTAACAAAATGAAGCTAATGACTCGTAGGAAAAAAAAAGGAGAAAATTTGAAAGTTAATAGAGGGACCATGCCGAGAGTAGAAATGAGGTTTCATAATTAGCCTTCCCTGTTAATATTTGATCAATAATTCATGAATTACTAAAGGACGGTTGTTTTACAATTGAAGAATAAATCAAGTTGTCACAGTATCCACGTGTATCCTATATTAAACTAGTACTACTGCAATCAAATAATATAAAATACTTTTATAGGTAATTCCACAAATACTTGGATGTAACTGTCGTATTTACTATATAGTTTATCAAAAGATAATGTGGCCATATACAGATGTTCAGTAAAATTATGAGAAATGTAAATAGATGCATTAAAATGTATGAAAAAACCATTCAAACAAATAATATTAATCATGATTTTCCTCTAATTGGTATTAACCATTTAGAATTATTGACTTTGATATGTGGAACAGTGTTGGTTCTGAGGAAATTTTATTAATCATTTGAGATATTGAATTATTGGATTTTAGTTAACGTAGCATGGCGTGTTACTTTCTCTCTGTTTTTTTTTTCTCTTTTCTTTTCTTTTTTGTTATTGCCAGAAGAGTAAAAAATTATTAATATTTCTTCTTGAGTTGCATGTCTTGGATTCTTGGATTTCTTCATTTCTATCCATAGTAATATCTGCATATGTATATCTGAGTTCTTTATTCCTGCAGGGATTTTTTATTTGCTTAGCTCTTGCCCTTGGATGGGCTTTGGCTGCTTATGTCAGGTATTGTAATCTGATGATCTAGAGTTTAACATTGTTGATTGTACTCTAATGGTTAAGTTTATACCTTGGTGATGGCAGAAAAGCTCAATTTTTGTAACTTAGTAAAATTTCTTGCACAGGCGTAGAGAGATAAGACAGATGAAGGATTGTATGAAACAAGGCAATACCTTTGCTTTTCTATATCATGATATAAATGACCTTGAGCATTCTAATCAGGTCATTTTGCCAAGAGTTACAGTTGTCATGCCCTTAAAGGGATTTGGAGAACACAATCTGCATAACTGGAGAACTCAGGTGAATTATTCTAGAGGTTTCAGTACTCATCTAATTAGTAGGTTAAGCTTTTCCTGCCTTTTATTTTGCAGGTAACTTCGTATTAGCAATGTATGCAGATTCATCTTGTTAAATGAACCACTAGCAATGTTGCAACAGCCGAAATGTACTCAACAAGCCAATTTATGGCGTCCTCCATTTTGTAGCTAATTCTCATCTACTTTCTGTTAGACATATGATTGATCATGTAGAATTCTACTGATTACATGTTTATTTTCTCTTGAAATCCAAACCTCTTCAAAATTTACAAATGAGAGTTATTCTTCTAATTCTTCTCTTCATTTTATTTTAGAGATTCCTCGACTCTACCAGCCCTCATGACCAGATGAACAGATTGAGGTTAAAGAAGAAATACTTATTATCATGTTCCGGTTTATGATTGCAGATTACATCTCTATATGGTGGTCCCCTGGAATTTCTTTTTGTGGTTGACACTACAGAAGACCCTGCTTACCATGCTGTATCTCGATTGTTAGCAGATTTTAAGGTCCGTTGTTTCCTTTTAGCTGCATGTAAGAGTGATTTCCATTTTAGCTTATCATTTTCTGAACAAAACTCTTATTGTACCTGTCTTTATCTTTAATTATAAGAAGATATGATTTAGACTCTGTTTTATTCATTTTTTTGCCCGCAATCATTATTTTTCATTTTAAGCCTTGTGAGATTTCAAGTGTGAGGCCAACGAGGCCTAGCTCAGGTAGCAAAAAGCTGAGTTGTGAGCCTAGTTTTTTGCTTCAATGCCTCTAAAAGTGTGGAAGATTTGTTTAATTTGATATTAATTCTTTCTCCACTTCATATTTGTCTTAACTCTTTCTCCAAGATTATACAACTAGGTGTAATGACATTATTCTTTCATCATTTCACTAAAAAAAAAGGGAAAAAAAAAAAGAAATAAGAAAAAATCTAAGGAAGAAAAAAAGAAAAATAAGAATAGAGATTTCAAGTGAGAAAATTTTAGGTCTGGTTCACCATCTGAAAATGGAGCAATCTATTGTAGTTACTAGTTCCAAGAAGCTTGAGGCACAGTGAGACTCTACATTATACCACTAAGTTGTAATGACATTACACTCCTACACTCCCCCCACACCAAAAAACAAGAGATTTCAAGTGAGAGAATCTTAAGTTTGGTTAATTGTTATTATAAATTTCATTGCATCACTCTCTGAAGATGGAACAATGTATTGTAGTTTTTAGTTCCAAAAGCAACTTGAGGCATAGTGGGATTTTATATTTGTAGTCTTTATTGACTATTCTCGAGAAAGTTTATATAATCCTACTAGAACTGACAAAAAAGTTTATATAAACCCACTAGAACTGACAAAAGGTTGTGGATGTTAGAGTTCTCAGGTTCTTTTTCTCTTGCAAGTTATTCTTCCATAATCTTGTTAATTTGCCAAAGTAACCCATCTTTTCCATGTTCTATTTCAATTGGAAATCTTGTATCTCTTAGGAAATTAATATGTTTCTATGTCTAGTGCCTCATAGACAAATTAATAATTGTTAATTGGATTAAATAATATTCTTCATCTCTCTTCTACCCTTCATGGTGTGTGATGTGCAGAAAGATTTGGTGGTGTGACTGATCAAATTGTTACGGTGGTACATGTTAAAAGACACTCTTTTATGAAGGTTATGTGCCCATTCTAAAACATACGTCTGGCATAGGTTATTGTCAGAAGTCAGAACTAAAGCGATCAAACTGGTATTGGGGTGGAGGGGTGGAATATATCAAACATTGATGATTGGAGCCAATTAGGTATTTTTAAAGGGAAAAAATCCGACAAGAACTTTCTTTTAGTAAAAATGCAATTCCTGACAAACTTAGAGATATATTTTTGTCCTTGCCATATTTTTTCCTTGAATGGGAAGTTCTTTATATTGAGTCGGTGGTAAGATTATGAAGCAATTTAGCCTTGCTTTACTTTTGAGGTACTTTGTGTTATCCCCACGGAAAAGAAAGTGTAAGATTGGGAAGCATGTAATCTAAGCTGTTACCTTTGAAAGGGAAAATTGCACTGAGATTGGCTTAAAAAATGAAAATAGTTGCTTCCATGTAAAGGAAATCAATAAGGGCATCGGAGAATAAGATGGTTTACTTTGGATATGCTGCCTATTCTTGTGCTATTTGATAGTTGGTGATGGCCGATTGCACCCTAGCAGTCATAGATTTATATTGTCAAAAAATGAGTTATCTTTCTTGTTTAAATTCACTCTTTTTCAATTATTAGAGCCTTTTAATCACAAGATGGACATACATCTATTTATCATTTTCATGTTTGTTATTCAAGTATAAGTTGTACATATGGTTATGGTGTTATATCATGACCTGCTTTAAGTTTCTACACAAGCAGATATGCTTACTCCTCCCCAATCTTTATGATTCTTAAATTCTATCTCCATATGTAAACTCGTATATTGTGCAGGATGACGTTGATGCAAGGATTGTTGTAGCTGGTATGTCAACAACCTGTAGTCAGAAGATTCATAATCAGTTGGTATATAGCTACTTTAATGGTTACTTTTTCTGTTTGAAGTATGTAGTTATGACTGGTTGCGAGTTGTTAGCATTGCATTGTTTAAACTCAGTTGTTGATGGATTATCTCTGAAAAACTGAATGGAGAAGATAAGCATTCTATTGGACATTGCGTTTTATGTACAGTATTGTATGTCATGCAGGTTGGGGTAGAGAACATGCATAAAGACACCAAGTATGTCTTATTTCTGGATGATGATGTTAGGCTGCATCCTGGGTCGATAGGAGCCCTCACAGCTGAAATGGAGAAAAATCCCGATGTATGCTGATATAAAAACTATTGCTGTAACAGTTTTCTAAAGTCATTTTTAGTACTTAAACCTATTGGTGAGGCTTATTCTTTTATTTTGTTTGTTTGCCATAATCCCTTACTTTTTTTCTGGCAAAAATGTGCAGATATTTATTCAAACTGGATACCCTCTTGATTTACCATCTGGAAGTTTGGGAAGTTACTGCATATATGAATATCACATGGTACTAGTTTATCCTGCACTTCTGATATCTTTTTGTTCTATTATCTATGCATTATAAATATATGTTGACAATCGTTATTCATGAACACATGAGCAAGTACAATTGTGTGGTGCATTGATTTTGTATGATTGAAGAGGACGACAGTGTCGTAAACATAGAGATGTTGCGGTAGGTTGACAGATAGTACATTTTGTTGGGTCGTTTTTTATTAGCTATGCGCTACATCAAATCCTGGGTGTGGTTAGGCATGGCAATGGGCCGAGCCGTCTCGGCCCATAAAATACGAGCTCGGCTCACCCAAAATGCAAGTTCGGTTCGGCCCACGAGCTCGGCTCGGCTCGGCCCTCAAATTTTTTTTTTTTTAAATTTTAAAAATGAGAAAAAAAATACAATATCGGGTATATTTTATGTTGAAAATTAAAGATTGAAAATCCTTCTCATTAGAATAAGAGTATTTATAGAAAAATAAAAAAATAAAAAAAATGGTGTGACCATTGGATGATCATCCAACGGTCACTTAATGCACGAGCCACGAGCAGAGCCGGCTCGTGGCTCGTGCTTTTGGGCTTGTGGGCTCGTTCCCATGAGCCCAACGAGTCAGCTCGTTTTTTGGCCGAGCCGAGCTAGCTCAGCCCTCTTTTTTTTTTTTTTTTTTTAGCTCAGCCCTAGCTCGTGTTCATCTCTCGACGAATCCGAGTCCGAGCTGGGCCGAGCTTTTACGAACCGAGCCCACGAGCTGACGAGCTTTTTTGCCACCCCTAGGTGTGGTGATAAGCAGCTAGGGTATACCCCAATTCCCTCCTGACTCTCAATGAGAATCCCATTTAACATATTTTGAGGTTGAACAACTTGCCTCTTAGGTGCGTGGAGTGTTGACTAGGTAAGAATGGGTTCCTGTACTTTGATGGATGCATAAAGAAGTTAGTTTAGAAAAAGACTTGGAACATTGAGACACAAAGCTGAAAAAGGTTTTATATCAACCCAAAAGAACCATTGTGACAAAATATTGTGTAATACTCTTAAAGGGTGTCCATTTTATATTAACTTAGGTGTGCGGAGTGTTGACTAGGTAAGAATGAGTTCCTGTACTTTGATGGACGCATAAAGATGTTAGTTTAGAAAAAAACTTGGAACATTGGGACACAAAGTTGAAAAAGGTTTTATATTAACTCAAAATAACCATTGTGACAAAATATTCTGTATATTCTTAAAGGGTGCCCATTTGACGTAAAGCTGATGATTTGGCATTGAAACGTGTATATTTAAATTTAGTGCAATCACATATGTTTTCGAGTAATCACATTGCATTTAACTAGTGTAATCACACTTAGTGTAAATTTAAAGTATATTTAACTTTAGTTTATAATCACACTTTAGTGTATATTTGGCATTGAAAAGTGTATATTCAACTTTAGTATATCAAACTAGTGTAATCACATTGCGTTTTCGAGTAATTAACCACCCAAGTGTTCTTCCCTTAATTTAGGTGGTTTGGCCATGGTTTAAGGTCCTTCGAAGGATTTGATTATCACTCTAAACATAATTTGTTTGCATAAATTAAAAGATAAAATGAAGTGCACTTTGGTCTTTTCATTCCTTGTGTTGTGACTTGTGAGGACCAAAGGGTTTTGGTTTCGTCTTAAAAGTGTAGTCCATTTCTGATGTTAATCAGATAATTGATAAAACTATAATGCACAAAATTTTGACAGCATGCGGGGTGAACAATTAAATTGAACAAAAATCTCGTACCTTGCATCCTTTGAGTTGGAGCTTTGGACATTGTTCAATATGAATTTTGGAACTGGTTGTAGAGGATTCTTTTCATGAAATTAATTTTCTTATCATGCATGAAGTCATTTGCAAATTTGAGCATAATTCACGATGCAACTTGGAACTCTGTGGTTGTCGATGAAATTCACGATTTAAGTGCATAAATATAAGTTTTTTCATGCAAATTTAAAGGAGAATTTCATTGAATTTATTGATTTGCAACTTGGTTGAACTTGAACTCGGCAAGGTATGTTAGGGAGGGAGGGAGAGAACATATAAGAGGGTTCTTGCATTTTTATTTCCTTCCTCAACCATGTTAGTCAATCACTCCAATAAATATGTACTTAGATTAATCTACTGTGTGTCTTATTTTTCCTCTTTCTCGATTATTGTCAAGGTGCAACCAGGTTTTGTTGCATTTATACTAGTATCTCAAGCGTTTTACAATCATCTAGAAATATAATGGTAAATTGATTTTGTTTTACTTATACCTACTTGGTTTCATTTGGTTATGGTATGTATTTTATAATTCCTCGATTTTCTTCATGGTGCTAACCTAACAGTTCATATCTATTTACACAGCCTTGTTCAATGGGGTTTGCAACTGGTGGAAAAACATTCTTTTTATGGGGAGGATGCATGATGGTAAATTTTGTGCGCATATTCAGAATCAGATCATTATTATAGGTTTCAAGAATCTTAATTTTGAATTTTCTCATTGCAGATGCATGCAGATGATTTTAGAAATGACTGCCATGGTATTGTTTCAGAGCTTCGAGATGGAGGCTACTCAGATGACATGACTCTAGCAGCTATTTCTGGTATTATGTTTGCAGTAATTCTACCACTTAAGTGAATATGCTCCACCTAATGGGTGTACTAATTATTTTCTTTTTTACATGACTAACCAGTTATGAATTTGGTTTTCTATTTTGTCTTATATAGGTAGCTAAATTATTTGCACTAGATGCTAATGCTATTGTTCCTATCAGGGGCTCATAAGAGGCTAATTACATCTCCACCTGTTGCTGTTTTCCCACATCCTCTTGCCACCGATCTTAACTTTGGAAGGTCTGTACTTTATAACTAAAACTCTCAATGATCCAGAATCATCATTTATGTACTTCTGGTTGGTCCTTTGTACCTTTATCTTATTCCTTTTTCTCTATTGGTGTAGATATTGGAATTATTTGAGGAAGCAAACATTTGTTTTAGAGTCATATGCGACACAAGTCAACTGGATTATGAACCGTGCATTATTTTCTACACATTGCTACTTGTCTTGGGGATTTGTAATGCCTTATGTTATGGCTGGGATACATGTAGCTGCAGCACTAAGGTTTTACTCTAAAGGGAACTTACTTGGTGAAACAGCTTTTCCAGCATGTGGTGAGCACTTTACTTCTCGGTAAATTAGTTTGTTTAGGGTGTGAAGAATTTAGCGAGCTTGGGATAGGAACATTTGCAGTATGGTTGAAGCATGAAGGATGAATATAATATGTTGAATAGGACTTAATTTATCTTTGAAACGAGTACTTCTGCTCTTGGATTTCTAATCCTCCGTCACTTACCTCTCTTGTTTGGCCAGGGTTGTCGTTGGTTGGCTGCCTTGTTGTATGTACAATCATTGAACTTCTTTCCATGTGGAACCTGACAAGAATAGAGGTGCAGTTATGCAATCTGTTGTCTCCTGAGGCTCCTCCGTTGTCACTTGCTTCTTATAACTGGTGTCTTGTAAGTTCACCTCTACTTTTCTCCTAAAGTCACCTATTTATCTTTTCCATAATTTTAGACCTACCAACCATTAAAAAAATAATTTTACATGGAAGATTAAACAGTTGAAGACGTTATATTTTATTCAGATAATAGTACTATCTAGTTAGCCTATAATCCTGGATTAGACCGATAGTACATGATGTTAATATTTCTCAATTGCGCTTTCCCTTTCATGGTAAAATTGTGTTGGTGTCATGAACTGTTGAAAATGGGATTTGAAATAGCTAGAAAACACAAAATATGGGATACATCTCTTGCCGTTGTCCAAGTTTTGGGCGTGCCACCTGCAATTAAATGCATTTAGAGAAATTGGTACAGGAAGTGAAGTCACTAGAAGTACAACAAGCAGGCTTGTCTCGTTAGTTGACACATGCTGAGATAATGATAAAATAATTCACTGTTACTGATTGTTCTTGATTTTTATTTGAGCAGGTATTTATTGCAATGCTGGTTGATAATTTTTTATACCCCGTATCAGCAGTACGTTCGCATTTTTCTCAGTCTATCAATTGGTCTGGCATCCGATATCATTTGAGGAATGGGAAAATAAACAAGGTATGTTTATTTTGAGGCCATTTAATTAGTCTTAAAATCACCACATCTGGTGAATTTATTCATTTGTGTGAAGCATTAATAATGTGCATGGAAGTATTCCCACCCCCTCTTACTCCGGGGCTCAATAAGTGGAGAAAACTAAAGAATTACACTTCATAATTACCATTCCATGACTAATGGTTTCTACTTCTCTTGTTCACTATTTGTGTTGTACACAAAACATGTTGCAAAATCGTAATCGCAGATCTACTCTGGCTTCATTGATGATCAATTCTTTCTAGTAATGTATGAATATTTGTGTTTTCTGCAACGAAAACTGTCGAAGCATTTGAACAGAGAACTTTTGAAACATTGATTATGGTGAATGAATGCTGGAAACGGGCATAATCAGAGTGAGAACTGCCATATCAAAGAGGTTTGCGGAAAATTGTGGAAATGCCAACTAATGAAAATACAGAAGGACCCTTCGAATTGAATGAAAGTTTCATTTAGAAAATAGAAAATTCAAAGTATATAACCTGCACATTCTTTATTTGTTCTGCAGATTGAGAGAAACAAAGACAAGGGCCCTAAGTTCACGGATTTGGGTGGAAAGCATTTATATGGGAAAAATGGAGTTCAAAACAATGCTGCTTTTCTTTCATCTTTGTCAAGAAGTCTGGCTCATTGGCGGCAACCCAAGAAATATGATGTATAGACAGACAATGGGCTTTTAGTTACTACAGTTTGTGATTCTCTTGTCTTTCATGGCTTCTATTTATCACGACGACACCAGGAGGAAAATTTCCCGGAATCAATCATCATATTACCTGGAATATTTGAAGTAAGGCCCATCATTGATGAATTTAAGTGGTAGGGGTTTGGCAATTTTTTCAATTATTGATTCTTGAGTTAGGATTGGAATATCCCTCTATGGGCTTGTGTAATTGTAGTGATATCATTGTGTAACTTCATGAAATTATTTTTTCTCAACACTACAGTGCTGTAGAATAGCTCATCAAAAAATGTATTGTTGTTTGAGTTTATTGTAATTCTTGTTGGCACTGGCTTCCAATCAGAATTTCGAGATAAGTCGAAATAGGTAGCAAGTGATTCTGAAAATCATGTGGTTTCCCGAATGTACAAATTGGATTTTCCTTCTAAAAGTTACCTTCAGAATGTGAAAACCGCATTCAAAGAGATTTAAATGTGTTCTGTAATAGATAAAGCTATGAAATAAGATGATTTCGAGTATTGAGGTCAAGTTTCATAACCAAAACAGTGCGCTAAAAGGAAAATTGGTGTCTGAAACTTAAAATTAAACATAGCAGATTTATAACACAAAAATGCTATCTGTTTCCATGTTATAAATCCCTTCACAAGTTCTTCATCAGCATGCAGCAACGCATATAATGGATCAGAAATTAAAGAAAGTGAAAATGAATTATGTAGAAAGGGATCAAATTTGTGCTGACACTTGTCTACAGCGTGCAGTGCAGATTAGTCCCCAAGAATTACGTGCTTGTTAGAGGTGCAAATGCAGTTACCATACAAGACAGTAAATGCAATCAATTTACTTCTCCAAATCTCCAATGTAAAAGTCTTCGATCAGGTCGAACACTCGGGTAGCATGCTGTGGCCTGTCATGATAGACATGCACTCAATTGTTTGCTAGATTAAACAAGACTATGCAAGAGAACATCATCAATTGAAAATTTGTCAGGCAATGCCAAACATGAATATGATTAAAAGGGTTAAATACAGTAGCCTCGTTAAATTTTAGTGAAATGTCATGTTGGTCTCTTAACTTCATATTGTTTCTAGTTGCACTAAACTATAATTAATGAACAAAAAATGAAGTTTAGCGACAAACATGATATTTCACTAAAAGTTCGGTCACCACTAGTATCTTCAACCCATGATTAGAAACAAGAAATTGGAAAGTTTGATGCCGAAATATGATTCTTATAGCATGTAGAGTTTTGCCCCTAGAAAACTGTACCAAGGAAATCGGTTTCAGTAACAAGACCTACCCATAGAAACCTTTAGTTGAATCATCACCAGCATGTGCTAGGATGGTGTCACCACCAGGGTGTTCTTCGACGTAAGAGGTAACATCATAAACCTATGGTTTAAAAACGGGGGAAATAAAAGATCATGTCCTTAGAAAGTCAACAAAAAAGCAACCACAGGTGAAATCATATACTAATCTTAGTTTTTTCATAAAAAAACATTGCTACAAAATTGAAATGTAAAGAAACCTTGTCTTTAATGATGATCCAACAGTCATTCCTATTGTCATGGGATGAAACTTCAGCTTTGGTGAATGCTTTTGCTGCCTGATCAGAAATAAAATACTAATCAATAGAAGAATAAAAAACAAAGTTGAAAAGTGATGCAAGAACATTAACTGCCCTTGAAAGTTGAAACGGCTCACTTAGAAACCATCTATCTCAAAAAAGTCAGTGATTGAACTTGGAATTTAATTGAATAGCTATATTTTGACGAAGACGATATCTTGATCCATTAAAACAAAAACAAGTAATCGTGATAATGCAGAGCAAGGGTTTTTGTTAGCCAGTATAACTATACTTAATTGTCAAGGTTAGTTTTCTCTTGCAACATTGAAAAGGAGAAATCTGGAGTCTTCAGATATTTGAGACATCTATATGTTCCTATAGATCTTTTGATTGAACATTTCATCCAAACTGCATTACTTTGACAGTATGTCCAAAGATATTTTATGCATAATGTGGCTGGTTTGAACATGAATGCTGCTCTCACCACTCGTGATATTTCTTTCTAAATTTCATAGGTAGCAGTGTCATATCTTTCTTTTCTCAACTATTTAATAGATAAACAAGTAGCATACACCGGTTCTCCTCAACTCCATCAGATGGCAGAGGATATAATACAACCCTCCTGCCCTATTGAGATATAAATGATTTGTGTAACAAACCTAACAGTTGCAGATTCTAACTTCGAAATGCCACATCCATGTTTGCAGTTTTTAATAAAGCCTCCATGTTTCTTATCAGACCCTAAGGACCTGAATGATTTTGATTGCTTGAATGATCAATCTTGAAAGATGGAGAATATTAATCCTTTGATGCATGTGTGGTACGCACAGTATTATATCATATTGAACAACACAATATACTCAACTCAAAAAAGCCTTGTGCCACACTAGCAACTGTTAAACATCTCATAAATATTCTAAAGGTGATTATAAATCAATTTCTCAGAGAAAATTAGCTAAAATGAACCCGAATGTAAATCTGTCCATATATAGGCTTTCTTCTCAAACAATTATCATATAGAAATACTGTAAACCCTGTGTCTTCTACCCCTGAAGAGTTTGATACATTTTTGGAGTAGTAAAACAATTTTCGACAATAAATCCTACATTTATGTTATGATTTCTAATGGGATTTATGGGAATCTGAATCCCACATCGGAAGTATGGGCTTCCTTTGTGTGATTTATATGGGCTTTGATTCTCCAACCACATGGCTAGCTTTTGTGGGTTGGTTTTTCCAAGTTTCATAACATGGTATTAGAGCAAGCACCTTGTCTTTAGATCTCAGTTACCACTTGGAGTGTATGGCACCTGTTCGACACCGAGTCAGAAGCGTGGTAGTTTGTTATAATTTTTAGTGAAATTTATGGAAATCTGTATCCTACATCGAAAGTATGCGCTACGTTTGTGTGGTTTATATGGGCTTGAGTTCTCCAACCATTCGCTAGTTTTGTGGGCTGGCTCTTCCATTCCATAACAATTTCCACATATAATTCATGAAGGCATCAAAAGAAACACAGATCCAAATCTAGTAATTACATAATTTTTGCTAAAAGTCATCGAAAATCTTTACGAAGTAGGATGTACCTTTGTAATGACATTAGACTTCCCCTTTTCGCCATGATCTGCATTATAAAGAATTCAAATTGTTCTTAACATAAAGTTACAGTAACTGAAATTAATTGCATTTCAACATATTTAAAGATTCAAAATTACAAACAAAATAGAAAACTAACCAAATTTACGTAGCCGAAGGATTGTAATGAACAGACCCAATAAACCCAGCAATAATGTGACTGTTAAAACATCCATATTTCACCTTTTAGCTTTATTAGATGAAATTTTGTAAAATCTGGGGTTTAGAAAATAAAATCTAACAAATCAAATGGCATAATGAATACAGGAACAGAAGATGAAGCAGTATATATGACTCAAATCAAATCAAATGGCATAATGAATAAATGACTCGAATCAGTTTGCTGAAAGTGAAACCATTGCCTTAAGTAGTGTGTATGTGCGTGAAAAGACAGTAGAGCGAGGATTGAAGGAATTGATGGGGAATGACCGAATCTTGATTTTCCGACGACACTTTTTTATGATATTTGGGCTATTACTGTTGGACCTCTTCTTGTACAGAATTGGTGTACAATATGCCCAACTCAATTTATCGTGAAAGTAGAACACGACAAAATAAGAAATGAAAAAGAAAACATTTTTTTCAGCCAAGAAGCAGAAAAAGAGATCATTTTTCTCATTCTAATGCCATCACACTTCCCAATTTATTGACCGACAATTTCTGATTCTCCTCCAATTCGCTTACATCTCCAATGAAGTTATGGACACAGGTATGTTATTGGTTCTCGATTTGTAAAAAAATTCATTTCTAGTTAGCTTCCATCTCCGATTAGGAATTGTTGTTTTAAAATTTTTAATTCGCAATCAGAGGGTCATTATTTATATAAATATATGATAATTTGAAAAGTAGCAAATGTATTATTGGAAAAAAACATGGAATTGAACGGCTAAATTTTATAGATCTTGAATTTTTTAGAATCTGAGATTGTAGAATGTTGGTTTGTTAATGTAAATTTTGTATTTTCCTCTAAGAAATCAGAATCTATAATTTGATGATGACACAATCAATGTGAATGTCAGAGTTATGGATGACAACACTTGTAAAGAATCTGAGAAAGAGATAGTTGGGAAGAATTTGAACATATTAGATGATGATATTTTAGGAAAAGATAGTACAATTGTGCCTATAGTTGGGATGAAAGATGAGAAAGAAGTATTTGAATTTTACAAAAGTTACGCTTATCATGTAGATTTTCTTGTTAGAAAAAAAAATCGAAAAAGGGGGATGACGAGATTGTAAGATATGTGACTATTACATATAGCCGAGAATGTCGACGAATTAGTATTACAAGCACTTCTTTAAAGCTTCAACCAACCATTCAAACAGTGTAAAGCTAGGCTTACAGTATGTTCAGAGAGTAGTGGATTTTGGCGAATTAACATAGTCCATCTAAACATAATCATAAAACAAGCCCATCCAAATCTAGGTTGTATTGATGCAACTGACAAGTTAGTGCACATGTGAAATAGAAGCTTGAATGTAATGATATAGCCGAAATTCCATTATATAAAAGTTTTAACTCAACATTTGTCGAAGTAGGTGGCTATGAGAAGATGACATGTGTCGAAAAGGATTGCAAGAACTATATTAAAAAAGTTAGGCGTTTAAGACTTGGGGAAAGTGATGCTACTGCAATACAGGGTTACTTTTCTAAAATGCAAGCACAATACCCTAGTTTCTACTTTAGTATCGTCTTAGACAAAGATTCTCGATTGAAGAACGTATTTTATGCAGATAATAGGTGTTGACAAACATATAAGATATTTGGTGACGTAGTCACCTTTGATATTACATACTGTAAAATATGAGAGAAAATATGTGTGGAGAAATAATTCTCTATAGAAAATATGTGTGGAGAAATAATTCTCTATATTGATTGAATTGAATTGAATACTTATTACAAGGTAGAAGACTTAATTTATAGAGTTACAATAGTCCTAAAAGAAAAGATTGTGTAAAAACCACACAATCAAATCTTTATATTGCAATACTGTCCCAAAATGATGATTTTTGGAGTTGAAAACTTATAACAAAGTTGTGAACCGAGTCTTTCTTTGTCTCGTGCTTCTCATACAAGGCAAAAGCCCCGTATGTAAAAGTGCCCATCTCGCCGAGGTGTTCCTTCTTTTCTTTGTCGTACGTGTCATAATCATAAGTTGATTTTTCATAGCCACCACCGCCAACGGTTGTTTTGTATTCACCATCAGAATTATTTGTATTGTAACAGCCACCAGCACCAGTTGTATAAACATCACCATTAGTGGTATTGCAGTCGCCGCCAGCAGCGGTTGTGTTGTAGAGGTCACCAATGCCATCAATTTATTTAGAAATGAGGATTAAGTTGGGATGATCGTATTGCTGTAGAGCCATGGGATTCAATTGGGCAATCGTAGCTTCTATGGTGTTTGTGACATACATCGTTGCTCTGATACTATGTAAAATATGAGAGAAAATATGTGTGGAGAAATAATTCTTTATATTGATTCAATTGAATTGAATACTTATTACAAGATAAAAGACTTTATTTATATGGTTACAATAGTCCTAAAAGGAAAGATTGTGTAATAACCACACAATCAACTATAAAGAAAAGTAATCTCATACATTATGAAAAATATCACGATCTTTTCATATCTTCAACACATACATGGCTAATAAATACGACATGCCTTTCGCCCCTATTGTAGGAGTCAATCATCACGGACAATCAACTTTGCTTGGTTGTGGATTAGTTTCAAATGAGGATACAGAGATGTTCGTTTGGTTATTTTAGACATAGATTGAATACATGAATGGCGATGCCCCCAATGGAATAACTACTAATCAAGATAGAGCTATGCAAAATGCCATTCAAATTGTATTTCCAAATAAGAAGCATAGATGGTGTTTGTGGCATATAATAAAAAAGTTACTTGAAAAATTTGGCAACATCAACCATAAGGGTTTCATTTTTTCTACTATACATGATTTGGTTTATGATTCACACAATCCTGAAAAGTTTGAACAAGGTTGGAGTCAAATGATTCAAATATATGATTTGCAGGATAACGATTTGTTGTCTAGATTTTACAAAGACAGAAGCTGTTGGGTTCCATGTTTCTTGAAGACAAGTTTTTGGGTGAGGATGTCTACTACTCAACGTAGTGAGAGTATGAATACATTCTTTAATGGGTATGTCCATTCGAAAACATCCTTAAAACAATTTGTGGAACAATATGAGCGCACAATGTGGAGTAAAGTAGAAAATGAATTTCAAGTAGATTTTAAGTCATTTGCGCAAATGGTTCCATGTGCAACTAAGTACAAGATGGAGAAGCAATTTCAAGAAATATACACCATATCAAAATTTAGGGAATTTCAAGAAGAATTTACTGGAAATGTGTATTGTGAGGTTATATCCAGTGAAGAAGATTGTTCGGTAACGACATATGAGGTGCACGAGGATATCATTTACAATGTCGGAGTGAAAAAAAATTATTTACGGTTTCATTTCAAAGAGATATACACCATATTGTTTGCAGTCGTCACTTATTCGAGTTTAGATGAATATTGTGCAAACATGATATCTCAGACTCTTCAATATTACTCCGTAACAATGTTACGACAGTTCTAGAGACGTATATCTTGGAGAGATGGAGGAGAGACGTTAGTAGAGCACACACAAGGGTGAAAATCAATTACGATGGTTGGATAAGTAACCCTGGTCAGTTACGTTACGATTGAATATGTATTGCATTTGGTAAGATAGCAGACTTGGTAGGGGATGATGAAGAACGTACTCGGAAGATTATGGAGTGGATCAATAGTCAATTGAATGAGTTGGCCCCATCTAGATTGAGACTAAGCTGTGCTAGTAATCTCCATTCCCAACAAAGCGTTCAAGTAGGCTTGAAAAGTATTGAAGCTATAAACAATGCAACTGAGGTCATCTTTGATCCGAATTTGTCAAGAACGAAGGGAGCCCCTAAAAATATTCGAAGGAAATGACCATTGGAAACGAGATAAAAAAAAACTAAGGTATTAAACATCCGTATTTTAGTTCTCTATTACGTGCAAACCATAAGTTCTCCAGTTTTAACCTTCTTTATTTATGTCACAGGCTGTAGAAAAATCTGACAAATCTAAGAGGTCAACGCCAATTAATGCTTTCATCCAACCATCACCATGAAGTAGGATACTCCATATTGCCTAACCGCTTTCACTCCCAACTTGCGATGGTAAGTACTGTAGACTTGAAATTATAGATGTGTTAATTTATTACAATCAACTTTCAATGTGGCTTTGTTACGTGTAGAGTGCTGAATATCATCATTGGGCTCATTCATAAGGACTGAACTTCATGCTACATGTTCAGTTAGATTGTGCTTTGCTTCCATTTCCAGTTCAAGACCCACTTCTCAAAATAGGGGATGAGTGCACTAGTGATCCAATCGATATGCTTAATGTATAAATGTCATATAATGACTAAGCATTAGAATATGTAGATATTGTATTTGATATTTGAAGGACGCATTGGTGGATGAAATGAATTTATCTACACTGTTTTTTTCTCATATCTACTGCTAAGTATCCAATTTTATGGTGCATTTTGTGGTGTATTTTCTAATTCTATGTATCCATTTTTTGGTGCAATTTATGCATCTAAGTACCCATTTTGGTGCATTTTGTAGTGCGTTTTCTGCTTCTGTTAAAAGGATATTCTGGTGCAATTTATGCTGCTAAGTATCTATTTTCTGGTGCATGTTGTGGTCCAATTTGTTCTTCTGTTATATGGATTTTCTGGTACTTTTTCTAATGCTAAATAACCATTTGTTGGTGCATGTTCTGGAGTAATTTCTGCTACAATTTGTGTATCCAGTGGTGCAATTTCTGCTGCTGTTTATGGATTCAGATGATACCCTTAGTCACTCTATTCTCTTGGCTATTTTAATTTCGAATTTCATCTAGTTAGGACCAAAGTGTTAAATGTCTCATCTTCTTCTGGTTGTAAAGATTTGAAGCTGAAGTTTTTGATTATTTATGAGATAATAAGAACATTCAAAGGTATTCAAGGAAAAGTTCTTCTGATATAGATAGTAGCAGCTTCGATCTTTAAACGATAGTGCAATGATTGATGATATAGTGCAGGGAAATTGATAACAATTAATGACTTAAAGAAAACCAATTGATGACTTAAAGCAAACCAAGTAATCTGCAAGTGGATCAGGAAACCAATTACTGACTTAATGCAAACCAAGTAAACTGCAATTGGAACATGAAACCTTTGTATCCCAGATTGGATCATGAAATGTACAAGCAGGTTGTATTTTCTCACTGGAATTCAGAAACAGATATAATTCATTGTTGACAAATGTTAAATCAAATTCATATAAAATAACCATTCAAATACATATAATCCATTGTTTACGAATGTACAATCAACAATCGTTTCTTAATCATAATACAATTTTTCTAAATCATTTTGGTCTTCCCATTTTCTATATTGTTGACTTCTGCACTTCTTTTGTCCTTGCAAATGGCGACGTTAACCGATACCTCAACGTCTTCTTCTTTAGATATCCAAGCAAATAGTTTTGATAAACGTGACAAATCTTCAACTTCATGTTTCATCACAGACGTACCCGAAGAAACGCCACTTGCTTCACTTATGTCGTAAGCACAACTGGATTGGTTGTCGTCGCTCCATTTGAAATATCCACAATTACTATTACAACAAAAGAATAGCCTCCATTGGTTTGAAGACTTTCTCTCTACCTCCATGCATTTCACAAACTTGTGTTACAGAAGGGGCATCGTTGCTTTTTCGAGCATGATGGCAAGTAGTGTCCTGACCGTCTACAACCATGACAAATTCTTTTATTCTTTCTTAGCATTGTAACATAACACACTTCACCTAACGAATACCGTAGTTTAACTAGTTTCTGTAAAATGTATCAAGCAAACAATAAGTTCTACAATAACATGATCTACTATTATACAATAATGGAGTTTGACCATTTCTTGTGAAATATTGACAAAAACATTCTGAAATTCAACAAATAGATGGATGAAGAATTCAACTTTTTGTTTTTTGTGACTAAAGTAGACATCAATTAAACCAAGTCACATGTAATCTATTAGATGATCTATATACACAACATCATCAAATTATCTGTAAAGTAATTCTGTAATTACTCCACAAATAAAGGAAACTAGGGCTAGAAAAGCCACTACCACAGCCATCTTTCCTGGAGTAAATGCCATTGTTAACCTCAGAAGCTTCAACCACTATTTATCCTTTTTCTGGGTGTTAGAGAAGCAGGAATGAAAATGGCTGAATGCTTAATGAAGAATTCAACTTCTTCCCACAATAACCCAATATTCATCTTCTTCTCATAATCAACATTTATTACATGCCCTAATTAGGAAATAGAGTTTAACCAATTTCGCGAAATTATTCAAAAATTCCAACAAGGATAAAGAGTACTCACCGTTGATTTGACAATATTTTTCTCCCGGCGACCACGATTGGGACGATAGCAAACTTGGAAGAACGAAAATAAAGTTAGTTTTTTCTCTCTCTGCAATTTGGATGGACGGCTAAGGCTGGAACAATTTGGAAAAAAAACAAGGGTAAATAAGTCTTTACACTATTAACGCCATATCAGCACTGTCAACTTTTCTGTAAAGTAATTCTGTACAACAAGCATTTTCCATTAATGTTAGGCTGCACTCGCTCAATATTACTTAGTTCTTAGAACTTGTATACTTCTTATCGGTGAAATTCGACCGTAAAAAAATAAATAGAGATTGATATGAGGAACAAAGTTGAGGTTGAGAAAGAAAGATTTGGAGAAGTGAATAGAAAGAGAATTGAAAAAATTGAAAAAAAAATATTGGAGATGATAAAGACAAATGTATTTGGGCAAGTAGATGAGAAATTCCCTACGGTCGTAATAACTAGTATACTGCTTATCAGTAGAATTTGACCGTAGAAAAATAAATAGAAATTGATGAGAACAAGATTGAGAAGAAAAGATTTAGAGAAGAATGGTGAAGATAAAGATAATTGAGAAGGATATTATTCAGGAAATTGAAAAAAAAAAATTGGACAAGGTGAAAACAGACGTATAGATGATTTTTGGCCTAGCGGAGGAAGAAATCCATACGATTGTGATTATTTACTACAATTAAGTAAAACTAGTATACCACTTTCTTGCGATGAGATCCGACTATATGCTCTATTATGATGATGAATTGAGACGATGAACATATTTTAGAGATTATCGATTGAGGGAGAGAAATTAAGGATGTGGACAGATTTTGGAGATGATCGGTTGAGTAAGATAATCGAATTAGGGAGATGGATTGAAGCTGTCAGTAAATTTTAGAGGAGATAATTTTGTGGTGGGAGAAATTGAAGACGTAGTGATACACTGAGTTTAAGTACTTTTTTCTTTCCATAGCGGAGAAAACTCCCTACGGTCATGCTATGAATAACTAGTATACCGCTTTTTTGTATTAATCAAGCTTTAACCGAGTTTGCATAAAGTACAAATGAAAACTCGGGAAAGTAACAATGAAAACCTTTAGAAATTCTGAAATTTGAATTAAACAAAATGATACGAGTATATATGTTATCTCTTGTTGTTCTTTGTAAAAAAATTACTTCCGCAAATCATTTACAACCTCTTATATAGTGGTATAACAGTAAAATCACGAAAGGATTCAATCATGAACGAAAAGACACCTTTCGAAACTAAGAAATTCAAAGTTCCGCATCAATTACATAGGGCAATGCACCCGCGTTGAACATGCACTATCCTGCAGTGTACACTGCTTGCTTCGTACACTCGCGAATCCATTCGTGCTTAATCATTTTTTTGTCCGATCTTTTGTATCTCGTAAATAATAATATTTGAACAATACTAACAAAACCTTTACCCTAAAAAGCCCTCATAAAGCTTAAACCATTACACTAGACTTGTGTCCTTGAATCAACCTTTGGAGGTATTTTATTTTTGCTCCATGTAAATGAAATACATAACAACCACACGATATAAATGAGCACAGCATCTAAAAAGCAAAGAAACTTGAAAAACCTAAATACTAATAAATTAATAACTCAGACATTCACTAAATAAAGCCAGTTACCAATAAATTACTAGAAAAATACAAAAAAAAAAGTTCCATTTTTAATCTTTCTACCTAATTTTCCCAATAACTACAGTTCAGGCAACAAAATAGGAAATAAATAGATAGATTTCAAACAAAAAAAAGTTACTCCCACAATTGCTTACATAGAGCTTGTTTGATAAAGTTTTTTAACGAAGTTTGATAAAAAAGTTGATTAAAGTTGTGAATCCTATAAAATGTATAGTTAAAATCTATTGTTGATTTTTTACCACAATTTTTAACAGATTTTAATCTGAATCAAACAAACACTTACTCAAATTTCAAATTTTAGCCAAAAAAACTAAAGAATAAAATTATAATACACACTGTAATTTGTAAAAGAACATTAAAATCTCAGAAAAAGATTAATTGAAAATAAACCCAAAAAAAGCCTAAAGAATATAATACACATTGTAATTATTGAAATTGCAGCAAAAATAAATAAATAAATAAAAATAAAGAATAAAATCAAAAGACGATTTACCTCAGTCCGCACTCCGCATGAAGAAATCGGCTATGGTAGGTTATGGGTTTTTAATTGGGCAGGGGGGCAATAATTATAATTTGAGAAATTTACACATATACTAGTTTTTGGATATAAATTAAAATATACTTGGCCTGTATAAAATAATAAAAATTACCAATGTATAATTGTAAAGTAAATGCTATTTATAGTCGCTCATTAACGATAGTCATCGTACGTGACATTATGAATTATTCATAATTAATTGCTATAAATACATTACTCAATTAGAGTAAATAATTTATCCAATTGATTAATGATACGTATGATGATTATCGAAAGTGAGCAAATGTGAATATACTAAACATTTAAAAACTCTGTTATTTATAGAATGTTACATTTTTTAAAATCAATACCACCGTTACAATTGAAAAATCTTATCCTAAAAATTTATACAACCTTATTTTGGACATTCAAATTCTCCAAATGTGATAAACAAATTCAACGTTGCGATCTTCAATATGTGCATCTTTTCCGGAAGCAATTCTTTACATTTTAGACTACTTTTCACTATTTCAAAATATAATATTCTTAGAAAATAATTGCAACGAAATTAATGCAAACAAAATACAAAATCATTGAATATCTAAAATTACGTAATGCAATATTTTAACTTCTTAGATGATTAAAACAATCGAGGCCGAACGTTTCTTCAACATATAACATTTACAAATGACAATTTCATAAAAAAACTGATTTGAAGTAACAACATGCACAAACTGAAAAGCCTTCGTTACAAGAATGCAGTAACAATTAACGGAGAACTAATTAGAGTAACAAATTGCAACATCGTATATTGATCACCTTGTGTAAAATAAATTTGAAGGGGTTACATCTTCCAATCATGGACTCTAAAATCAACCCTATTTTCAAACACAATTTGTTGCGAACCATCAATTACAAGGGATGTGGATGAGTTTCTTCATACGACAATGGAAAATGAGGGTTGCATAGAGTCCATTGTTGATAAATCTTTGATTAAAAAAGAAGCTAATATAATCAAAACCCTCAAATAAAAAATTCTACTTTACTGGTGGAGCGGCTACTGAAAAAAGAAAGAAAAAATTTCTACTTCATCGGTGGAGCTGCGATGAGTTGTTAAAAGTGAATACAAATTGGACTTTCTTCAAATGTTAGTTGGGTTTTTCTTTAGTTAGAGAGTGGTTTGTTTGGATCATTAATTTTAAGGGATTTATACTAATGGATCCTTAATTTACAATTTAAAAATGGAAAGAAAAAATAGATAAGAAATATATTAAATATTAATGAATAGTAAAATACAATAAATTGTGTATAGAAGTTAGTATTTATCCACTAAAATTCATTTCTCTCAATAGTAAAATTCAAATTTCTTAAAAAAATAAAATAAAATTGGTAGACAACCTAATTAGGGAATTTTACACAAATAGGCAATATTTTAAAATATTTACATGAAAATATTTACATGAAAGAGTAATGCTATTTGCAGTCGCTCACTACCGATAGTCGTCATATGTGTCATTATTCAATTGGATGAATTATTCATAATTAATGACTATAAATACATTACTTAATTAGAGTAAATAATTCATCCAATTGAATAATGTCACGTATGACGACTACCGGTAGTGAGCGACTGCAAATAGCATTATTCTTACATGAAAACATATGTGTACTATAAATTTCAAATATACCAAATCCATATTTTTTTAATTAGTAATGTTATTTTTTAATTATATTATATAGCATAACCGAAAACTAATTAATGTGGAATCATTGTAATGTAAGATTGCAGAATCTGTAATTATGGGATAACTGTTACAATCATCCAAATATTACTTTAATATATTTCTTTAAAAAAAATTATCTCTCTTCACAAAAAAAAATCCACACGGAAGCTGAAAGAAGGAAGAAAAAACTCTATCGGAAATCTTCAACGACAACGTACATATTTGACACCATACCACACATCTCATGTGAATAAAATGTAACACACAACCCGTAATGTATCATCGTATGTAAGTCTGAATATAAAACTGTAACATCCAATGAGAAATTTACATTTTCTCCCGACATTTGTATGGAATGCATAACGGATGCCTTTTATTACACCGTATTGAATGGAAAACATTCAAATGTAACACGTGTAACATCCAGTCAAATTATCATAATATAAAATTAAAAGCTAAAAATTACACATAACAGCCATTGCAACATAAGATAATTAACTAATTTGTGCATCTGCCATTAGAAGTTGTACCAAAATTTTCTATTTTTTGTTGTGTTCTTTGCGTCTTTATCTGAAAGTACGTTCAATCTCAGGATCGAATGTCTCAAGATTGCCGCCTTGTGAAAGGAGCATGCAACAAACACCTTCTTTGTAGTAAGAAAACAAAGAAGAAAAATAAAAAGTATAATAATAAAAAAATAAAATAAAACTTACACTAACACTAACAATTAATCTAAACTAATATCAAATAAGAATAGTCCAAAGCAACGACGCCAAAAACTTGTAGAAATTTATATATTGCAAGTGCACAATATCGCAAACAAGTAATAAAGTAAACCTATTGAGTCCGATTATCGTTCCCACGAAAACTATCCTATTTAGATACTAGCTCAATTAATCTTAATCCTAATTTATTTAAAACTATTTGAATTAAGTTGATTTAAATATTTAAACTATCAGCGCCGTTCTCCTGCCCACAGTGGGCAAGATTTATCTTGCCCACTGTTGACGTGGCTTGCTGACTGTTAAAAAAAAAATGCACATGTAATTGTACACGTCATGAACCAGCCCAAAGCCCCAAACCCTCCTCCATTCCCGAGCACAAACACACCCCAACACTCTCTCTCTCTTTTCGGCCATTTCCTTCCCCCAACAGCTCCTCCTTCCGCCGGCGCCTTCACGCCCAGTCAAACCCACGCGGATTCCATGGCTCGTTTCGCCGGATTCAGACGTTAATGGCGAGACAAAAGACAAGTTACAAAATTTTGAAATTCATTTCACAAATTCATCCCATATTCCATGTGCAATTATCCAAAATACAATTCTTCACGACCTTGCAAATAAATAAAAAAATTACTTCGGAGTGAGTTTGTGGTGGTCTGGCGGCAAGACAGGTGAGCGCTGGCGGCAATATGCTTGCTCCCACGAAAATGGTTGTTCAGTGACTTAGGGCACCAATTTTGCTGACTGTCGCCGGCGCATTCAAACTGGAACCATCAGTCTCCCACGCTCACAGTGCCCGATTTCATCATAGCTAGTGCCCTAAATCGAAAACCACAATTTTTTGCGAAAACCACCACCTCCTGCCACCGACCCACCACTACACAGTAACCGAACCAACATTTTTGCGAAAACCACCGCCTCCTGCTGCCGACCCACCACTGCACAGTAGCCAGACCACCACATAATTTTTCTGACCTACGACGGCTGTCTCTATTACTCAGTCTGACTCTCTCTATTTTGGGCACCCAAATCGCCCAAAGAGAGAGAGAGAGAGAGAGAGATATTGTGAGGGACTGATGTTATGAGGTGGGTGGGTTAGGGGATTGGCCGGCGTGAAGGCGCCGGCGGAAGGAGGAGCTGTTGGGGGAAGGAAATGGCCGAAAAGAGAGAGAGAGTGTTGGGGTGTGTTTGTGCTCGGGAATGGAGGAGGGTTTGGGGCTTTGGGCTGGTTCATGACGTGTACAATTACATGTGCATTTTTTTTTAAAAGTCAGCAAGCCACGTCAACAGTGGGCAAGATAAATCTTGCCCACTGTGGGCAGGAGAACGACGCTGTTTAAACTATAATTATTAATTCTAGAAAAATAGTATGAATGCAAAATTCAAGATTTATCAAGTATAATTATTAAAGGATTTGGATTCACGTGTTCACCATAGTTATCATATCTAATTTCTCATTTCAAGATTTATTCATAATGTTGTATTTGGTCGAATTCACAAATTTAACCTAATTTTTGTCTTTCGAGTTCAAATTAGTCCCATCTAACTAAGTCAACTCACTATATCTCTATGTGAAGTCAGAATGATATTTAATTAGATACATTAAATCTCATAAGAATTCAATTCAAGACTACAACAATCATAAAAGCGTATCTATATCTTTTATCCAATTGCTAGATTTTATTACATGGTCTAAATTAATAACTTATCTATCGGTTTGTTACAATCCACAATTCAATAAAATAATGGTCAATTATTTCAAGTATTAAGAGAAAAAGTAAAATCAATATATAATTAATTTAAAAGAAAAACTTGAAAATTGAAATTAAAGAATTTAAACTAAGTTACACTGTTCATCCAAAATAAAGATTTAGCTACTCATAATCAGTAAAAAGAAAAGATAAAAAGTTTGGAATACATAACCGGATATGAATAAAAGATGAGAAGAAATTGAATATCTTGCACCAAAAATTCTTCGTCATCACGTCCCAATCTTCAATATCTTCGTCGTTCTTCCTCTCTGTCTGTTATTTTCTCAATGATTCAACAACCTAATCTGACATAGATTAGATCTTTATATAGTTTTAAGTCTCTCCAACTTGTTTTAATTCAAAAAGGACATAAATATCCATGAGTTTCAACTTTAAAAAGTAAAAAAAAAAACTTACGGGAGCCGCAAACCGCGGATTTTTTTTTTCTATTTCCCGCAGTCTGGCCATGATTTGCAAACAGCTGCTGGACTGTGGCAAACAGAAAATTTGTATTTTGGTTCCCAAACTTTTAAAATTTTATATTTCGGTCTCCAAACTTTCACAATTGTACATTTTGGTCCCCTTTTTTTGCTCTAAGTCTTTCAAGATTTATCCCAAACTTCCAAGAGCTTCTGAATTAGTCCCAAAACCTCTTTAGTCATCTGAATTCGGTCTTTCACTAGTTTCAGAAGTGTGCAATTCAGTCTTCAGACTTTTTGTAAGTTAAAATCCACTCTCGAAACTTGTAAAATTCTCCAATGGGCCTTTTAATGGTTCTTATCACTCCCATGCTATCATGTCAATCTTCAACTTCTCCCCCCCTTTTTTGGAAGATACCGTAGGTAGTTTTCTTAATTGATGTACTAGGTTGATTCCTAATACCAGCAATTTACGCACTGCATGCATAAACGTACTTTTTTGTTGCAGAAGATGAAATTTGTAAAAATGTATGTAAATCTTAGACAATAGAAACATTTGGAAAGACATGCATATACATAAACTAAACTCAATACCTTCTTACTGTAGATGATTGGTTGTTTCTCTTTGTGTTTACGTTTTTCATTATCATGTCAATCTTCAAACGCTCCCGATCAACTCCTATATATCTCCATATTCTTCATTCTTGCTCCATTTACATCTATTTTTGGGTTTTACCTATAATGACAACATTTGTACTAAATTAAGTAGAAATTCACTCAAATTACAATTATATATCAAGTTTATATGATATGATAAACGTGTAAAATACACTTATCAATTATAAAATCTATTTAACATTAACCACGATTGCCTGAAAAAATTGAAGTGAAGAGTAGGTTAATGCAAATCGCGTGATTCAGAGATAGCGTTTTACGTAGACGTGTTTCGTAAATACATCGTACACATTGATTTTTCAATTTTGTAATTATAAGTGTGCAATTAACTACATTGATATGCTAAGCACCAAAGGGGAATTTGAGAATAGTAGACAAGTGCAAGGCGTCAAACTCTATGGAACTAGATATTTTTGTCCAAATTATTTTAGGGTAAGAAAATACTAGAGATCACTCAAGTTTAAAAAAAGTTCATTTACTCTTATTTTTCATATAAGTTTAGTCACTCATGTCTCTTAATAATTTCAATTTAGTCACATATTACATTTCCATATAAACATTTTAAGGTTTTCCACATGTGGCTAACGGGACTTGACCACGTGGACATTTCATACATTAAAATGTTGACATGGACAGGCACACAAAAATCGTTGCAATATTTTGAAGGTATGTAATTTTATGATATAGAAATAACTATCATTTGTCCACGTCGGATGTGGAATTGATGCAGCTAACAGGGTGTTCAATTATATATTGTTATTTAATTTTAGTGACTAAATTAACAAAAAATATACTTTAAGGCCAAGTTGGAATTTCAATTCAACCTCAATGACCATTTATATAATTAACGCCTAGTTTGACAGAAAAATTGGATAAATTTAATCTACGGAAATTTCAATTGGATCATTAAACTTTAATATGTCTCAATTTGGTTAGTGAACTTCAATTTATTTTCAATTGAATCACTAAATTTCAATTTTAATTTCAAGTTTCACCACTTTGTCATTATTGTCTCTCAGATTGATGAAAATTGCTTAATAGACAGTCTTATTGCAATAATCTTCCACACAATTGGATCACTGAACTACAATAAATCTTCCACATAATTGATTGATTGCATACCGACTTACTACTACACACGTCATAATAGTGTTAAAAAAATAGAAAAAACACGGACAAACATATTTTAATCTTTTCTATCTAAAGACATTGATATAAGTTTATAATCCTTATTTTACCGTTTTTATTTTTAGAATGTCATATAGTGATTACGTAGAAGATCAATTATAGTACTAATTAAACAATTTTTGTCAATTTGGAGGACGATGTATGACATAATATGATAGAGTCGTGAAATAACTGTTAAAAAATTCAACAATCCACTTAAATTTTTGCAATACATTCCGCATGCACTTATATTTTTTACCTAATAAGTAAATAATTAATGGTCATGATAAATATAAGAGTAATGCTAAGTAGAATGTTTATATGATAGTGGGGTCCACTTATTCATAGTACGATAGTACATAACATTATTATCGCAACAAAAGTCAAGATTATTTGAACTTTTTCAAAACCTCGATTTCCATCCACCGTAAAGCATCAAATACTTTGGCATGAGCTTTTTCAACAAGAATAGAATAAAGTAGCAAACATGGAATCAATCACAGTACATCTTTCTTCCATCGTCAAACAGCTGTTTTCCTTTTCATATTTGATTATAGGGATAATTGCATCAAATGTCTCTAACGTTTCAAAATTATTGAAGATATGTCCCTAACTTAAAAAAATAGTACCACACATCCCCAATATATGAAAACATTGGCGTGTTAGGTCCTTTATGACCAAATTTGCCCTTCTCTTTAAATAAAAACAAAAAAACAAAAAACAAGAAAAAAGAAAAACAAGATAGAAAACTAACCAAATGTACTCCAAAAAATAAAAAGTAAGAAATATGTCCATCTTCTCAAAAAACTTAAAATCCAACCCAAAATTCCTCCTCCTACAATCCAACAGCAATTTCCACATCGCCATATCCCAATTTCTTCATAGAAATGTACAATGCATCGATCAACAAATCGAACATGTTCGTGTATGTTTGTTTTGTATATTTATCGTGTAGACCTGAGTTTGGTTTGAAAAGAGTGAAATTTGCCTGTTCTGGTGAATATCCGAAATATGGAAATGGATTCACCATGAATGGAGATTTTGTTTCCTGCAAAAATTGCAGCATGGGGGCTAGATTTTGTTTCCTCTTTTATTTTTATATTTTGGAGTACATTTGGTTAGTTTTCAATTTTGTTTTTATTTTTTTTTTTTTTTGTTTTTTTTTTTATTTATTTAAAGAGAAGGACAATTTGGTCATAAATGACCTACCACGCCAAAGTTTTCATACGTTGGGATGTGTGGTGCTATTTTTTTTAGGTTAGGGACATATCTCCAACAATTTTGAAACGTTGGAGAACTTTGATGCAATTATCCCTTAATTATATGATCTCTTTACCATTAATTTCTCTACAGTTTCTTCATCAAAACTCACAAAGAACTTGAATACACATAGCATGATGAATTGCTGTAGGCCAAAGAGACAGAAAAGTTTCTCCCCTACCAATACTCCACCATCATCTGATCCATTACCATCTGATGATCAATTTCAAGAAATCCCAGAAAACAAAAATGTAAAACATCAAGTATTATTGACGATTCCAGAATGCAAGGTTTATCTAATGGATGAAGGTGAAGCTTTAGAGCTTGCTAATGGAGATTTTACTCTTTTTCGACTATCGGACGAAAACCTTTCTCTTGCTACTACAATAAAAGTTGGAGATGAACTTCAATGGCCTCTCACAAAGGATGAACCCGTGGTGAAACTTGATGCCTTAAACTATCTCTTTTCATTGCCAATGAAAGATGATAAACCTCTTAGTTATGGAGTGGCTTTTTCGGACAAGATTAATGGAGAGAATTTGGGATTTCTTGATTCTTTTCTTAAAGAACATTCATTGTTCTTGACTAGTTCTTCTTCATCAAGAAGAAAGGAGGAGCTTAATTGGAAGAAGTTTGCTCCCACTGTTGAAGATTATAACAGTGTTTTGGCTAAGGCAATTGCAGGAGGGACAGGCCATATTGTAAAAGGAATTTTCATATGCAGCAATGCTTACACAAACCAGGTATAATCCATCTCGTCTGAAAGTTTAAGCTAGATTGTGTCTTCAACACTTTTTTGAAAAAAGTCACACAATTTTCATATTAGGTGCAGTGAGACTTCATTAGTTCCAGGACCTTCGCATTTTCTGAAACCATATTCAACCATCACCTCATCTAAAAGCTTAAACTTTGGACAAATTTATTTATTTAGATTATGTTTTCAACGTAAGCTGCATGATTAAATTGTTCACAAAATGAGATGAAGCTAGCTGTGACAAAAATGGATTAAGCAGGTGCAAAAGGGAGGGGAAACAATTTTGATTCGTGCAGTGGAGGACAAAAACTGGAAAGCAACGAGTGAAAGTAAATACAATGCCAATGGTGCTACAAAGAAAGGAGCTGTCAACAAAAGCATTAAACGGTATCTCCCCGTGCATAAATCATCATCTTTATGGCATGTCTGATTAGGTGTATTGAATAATACTGGACACTGTTAAGGAAAAAAAAAGAAGTTAAAATCTTATCTATTGTATCGTCCAGTCGTGCATTTTAGTATTAAGGGGAAAAAAAAAATGAAGTTAAAAGATTCATATATGTTTAAGCAATTTTTGTCATTCTAGTGTGAGGAAATTGTCGAAGATGACAGAAAAGATGAGCAAAGCCATGCTTGACGTTGTTGGCGTAGCCACCGGATCAATAATTGCGCCCGTGGTCCGGTCCCAAGCTGGAAAGGCATTTCTAACCATGGTTCCAGGAGAGGTTGTTTTGGCTTCACTTGATGCAGTCAGTAAGCTCTTTTGATTAATCCCTTTTCAGTTTTTCACTGTGGATTCCCTTAAATAAGTGTTTTCTGTTGGAAAAAAAGGAAAATTTCTTAAGTTCTTGATTTCTCAAATTACAGACAAAATAATAGATTCAGCAGAAGCTGCTGAGAAGCAAGCTATGACTGCATCCTCCAGTGCACTTACAAGGATGGTCACTAACAGGTATATATGATGCAATAAATGTAGCATGTTTGGCTAAGCTTAAAAAGTTTACTTATAAGTTCTAAAATAAATTACTTTTTTAAAACAGATTTGGAGATGGAGCAGGAGAGGCAACAGAAGATGTGCTTGCAACAGCAGGGCATTGTGCAGGAACTGCTTGGAATGTGCTTAAAATAAGAAAAGCCATAAATCCTGCATCATCTGTTTCTTCAGGAGTACTGAAGAATGCAGCAAAACAGAGAAAACCTTAGGAGTGAATCACATTCACAAACAAGTACTTGCCTTATTATGCTACTTCAATTCATCAATGTTATATCATGATGTTGCCACGAGATCAATTGTTAAGGTTCTCAAAGAAAAACAGTTTTAACTTATTTTCTTATTTCACGAAACATCGTGTAACTTGTTATTTACTGATGATAGAGGGTCTTGAAAGTTTTCAATATATGATCGTGTCGATCAAGTATCGCGGACTAATCACTATCATTCATTTAGCAAAAAGAAATTTGGATTTAGTTATAAGAAAAAATTGAAATTCAGTTGTTGTTCAAACGACCAAAAAACATATGGTAGTTGGACAAGGTCTCAACCCTCGGCCAAAAAATTTGAACTCGAAGTGGTCCATGAGGACTACAAGCTTTTATGGTCAAGTTTGATACGACTTGTGTTTGTCCTATCTTACATATATTTTACAGAAAAGTTCAAGAATTTTTCCATTGCAATTTTCATAGAGTTGAATTTCTCAATCAACTCTCAGCTTTCCTCGAATAATGTTGCCCTTGTCAGCATGAAAAAGCATACACAAAAAGCATACACGTGAAACAAAGGCGACGTGAAAAGTAATACAAAGTGGATATTATTTGCCGTTTAGCTCGATCAATAATGACTCTTGATTGAACCTAGAAATAAGTATTTAGTTTTTTATTTTTATTTTACAACCCTAGTTCAAAAATAAATTTTTTGTCATTTCAAAATTAAACATTAAAATAAATAAACAAGTCTTTGGATCACTTGTCTGAGCATATCAAGTCACTCGACTACTAATCCCCAAGAAACGCAGTCCCGAACAGATGCGATCTAAAATCCCTATAGAGACCAAAATAAAAATAAAAACCAAAAAATTTATTTTTGTACCCAAGTTGAGAAACTATCCCTAGTCGAGGTATTAGACAATAGTTGAGAAAAATAAGAAAAGTAAAAAGTAAAATAAAGTAAAAGACTAATTTTTAAATTTTTTTTCTTTCTCAAGAGTCAAGTCTAAATATTTTCGACTATCTCAACTAGACTAACACTTTCAACACATTCTCGAATGATGACCTACTTCTTAAACTGATTTCAAGATTACCCTTAAAAGATATAATTCGATGCAAGAGTTTCTATACCTATATCTCAAATAAATTCCGTAGCCTTATTTATTTCTCGTATTCGTATCCCAATATTTTTCTCCAACTCAAAATTAAACCCTCCTCACCCACTGACAAACAAATTTGATATTTGTAAAAGCTTAACCTACCAGATTCAATTTGGCTCGTGGCCTACGTACTGTTTGTTCAACCCGATTACGGAAGAATTCCAACTTGTGCCATAAGACAAACAACATCATGCGGTTGGTTTGGCCATTGATTTAAGCACTTATTTGCATATAATCAAATTAGTAGCAGTTGGTATAGAGCGACATCATACCTGGAGGGAGAAGCAAGTTTCTAAATTCACTACATTTACACTCGGTTCAAGAAGAAATAGAAACCCATGAAGAAGATTTATTTAGCGACTTAAGTGCAGTGCTGAACTTTAAGTTTATTCAGACTTAAGTAGAATTTTAAAAGACGAGTCATTAGTTTTTCAAATCAATAATATTTCAAGTATAATTTAACAATTAATATCAACAAAAATAGCAAAATTAACAATAATTCAAAATTTCAACAATTATGTACGATATGTGTAATGATCCTACATAAATTACTACGTGACCATGTGCAAATTGACAATTGAAGCAACACTAAATTGCAAGTTAATTACAAAGGGAAATTGGTGCAAATGGTTCCTAACTTTTAGTTTAAGTACGAAAATGGTCCATAACCTTTATTTTTGGCACATAAGTCTCTAACATATGCGTTTTGGTGCGAAATATGTCATTATTTGATGAAAAATATCAATATACCCTTAAGGAAAAAACTGTAGATGAGTTTCTAACTTTTGTAAAAAGTGCAAATTAGGAAACTTTCATTTTTTTTATAAAAAAATTAAAGAAAACTAAAGAGTTTTTTTTTTATTTTTTATTTTTGAATTAACACTTTATTGACCAAATTAATAACATACTAAATTGTTTTGTATATTTTACGAATTATTATAAAATAACTAAAATTTAAGTTCATAATTATCAACAAAGAAAATTATTTTTTAATTATTAAGTGATTACATTATTTAAAATTTAAACTTTTATTTTATCGTTACAATATAAACAGAAAAATAACTTTGTCACAAACTTGATGCTCAAATACTTTTATTTAATTGAGTTATTCGTTTATTAACTAAAAATATTAGAGCTCCAACATTTAGTTTTCCTATTTTAATTTATCTTTTTGTTAAAAATAAATAACATGTGTAAATTAATTTTTATTAGTATTTTTATGTTAAAAAAAATATAATAAGATTGGTTCAATAGCATAAAATTATATATGCAATTTTGTTATTTATTTAACTTGATTTTTATTTAAGTTTTTCACAACACATAGTAATTACATATATTTAAAGTACAATAATTTTACATTTTTCTTTTATAAAAAATTTAATTGATACGGATGGTTATAGTGTTTTATTTAATATGCTAAATTAAAGCTTATTTAATAAATGTACCTGACATATTTACACCTTTTGCAAATATTAGAAATTTAATTGTAATTTTCTCTATTTAATCTAATGGCATATTTGTCTTTTTCATTAAATAAGGATCAATTACGTACCAAAACACATAAGTTATGGACTTCTGTGCTAAAAAATAAACATTAAGAATTATTTCTGCACTGAGGGTAAAAGTTAGAGACCATTTACGTTAATTTTCAAATTATAAATAGCAATGTAAAGGAAATTGGCGCAAATCGTCATTAACCTTTGTCCTCAATGCACAAATAATCCCCAACGTTTTTTTGGCACATAAGACCTTAAACTATATATTTCGGTGCGTAATTGGTCCTTATTTGATGAAGAAGACAAATGGTAACTGGCACAACACGTCCATACCTTTGAAATTTTAGTATTTTCACCCCACCTCCATATTTTTTTGCGCAAAACATTTTTTTTCGTCCATTGTCATCCAAAAACATCTGTTAAGTCTAATCTTCAACACAAATCGTACCAGATTGCAAGGGTAATTTCGTCCACACACTTTCTTCCCAAATTAATTCTACCTGAAATTCTTTTTATGTTGTAACGATAAAATAAAAATTTAAATAATATAATTACTTAATACTAATAAAATAATTTTATTTAACATATTTATTAATAATTATAAGCTTAAATTTTAGTTATTTTATAATAATTCGTAAAATATACAAAACAATTCAGTAAATTATCAATTTGGACAATAAAGTGTTAATTCAAAAAAAAAAATGAACTCGTTAGTTTTCTTTAATTTTTTATAAAAAAAATAAAATTATCGGATCCATTTGCACCTTTTCAAAGATTAGAAATCCAATTACAATTTTCTTTAATTAAAACTAAGGGTATATTTGTCTTTTTATCAAATAAAGATCAATTGTACACAAAAACTGGAGGTGTCAACTCGAGTTAGCCGACCCGCTTCCGATGAAGCCCAATAATGACCCACATTAGAAAAAGTTCATGCTGCGGCGGGTTGCGGGCCGAGTCAATCCAACCTATGAAAATTGAACACGAATCCAGCCCACTCGTCGGCTCATCCAGGTCGGGCCCATGTGGGCACAATTCGGCTTGTGTGATAAAAAATTAGTTTTTTTTTAAATTACTAACTTATTTTATTTCAAAAAAATTGTTTACATTTAGCAAAAAATAAATAACAGATAAATTCATATTTATTATTTATAATAAAAGATATTTACATAGAATTTATCGGGGGTGATCTCCTGCCCCCAAGAGGGCAGGAGATCATTGTCATAGAATTTATATCTTATTTTACATTGAATTATTTTTAACTTTGTGAATTTAAATAGAATGCAAACAAATAACAACTAAATGCATCACTATAGTTAAAGCACAAACATATTTTATTTAATTTTTTCTTAATTTTTATTTTTTAATATTATACGGATCAGCTGTTGTTTGACGCTGAACTGCCCGTGAACAGTCCGCCCAGTTCACGGGCTGGCCCGCAGTTACGGATCGATATGGGTGAGCTAATGCAGATTTAGTTGGCTTGCTCGTATTGACACCTCTAACCAAAATACATAGATTAAGATCTTTCGTGTCAAAAATAAACATTAATGATAATTTTTGTACTAAAAACGGAGGTAAGGGATCATTTGTATTAATTTCCCGTAACGTAATAAGTTGGATATACAAGGATTGAGAAGCCTTACCTATGTGCACTCTTTCTTATATACACGATCATCCTATGTGCACTCTTTCTTATATACACGATCATTTAGAAGGATACGGAATATTGTACCCACAAAATGTGACTTAGGTGGCTGCAACATAATATTATTTTAAGTTAGTGCTTAATAGTTATGTCTACTTTCTCGTCCACGAACGTAATACTAAAATATGATGAATTTATTTAACTTATAACAACACGGAAACACAAATTGTTTTGCAAGAATTTTATTATTATATAGACATATACAAGGGACAAAAATCATTAATGCAAAATCTAATGTCAACAAAAAATGATAATATGAAATTTACTTTAATCAATTCAATTGATTCAATCATTACCAAAAAATTTACTCTCTTTGTTCCACAAAGATGTGTTCTTTTTTTATTGATCTGTCCCAAATTACATTAAATTTTTCTATTTCAAAATATACTCTTATTTAATTTACATTGTTATCAATCCAAATAAACTTAACATATTCCAATTATAATGAAAATTACAAAAAATTATTCACAAATTTACTCAAGTATGCTGATGATTAAATATTTTCTCCTCCTCCGAGCACGACAACGGTGGTGGAGACCTACAAAAGGTGGTGGGACTTTTTCTCCCGTTTCTACTCCGGCGTAATAATCAGTATGTGATTAAGACATATGTGCAAAATAGAAATATGGAGTGTATAAGAGTTGTGTGTGTGTGTATTTTTTTTTACTTGGGAGATTGGCCTCTGTTTATAAGGATGGCCTGCGGTTATTGATGACGGGTGTCCCTTCATCTCTCTCATTTGATGACGGGTGCCCCTTCATCTCTTTTATTTGATAACGAGTGTCCATTCATCTCCCTCATTATTATGAGTTAATGAGGAATGTTTCATCTTCTCAATTGCTGGTGTTTTATCTTCCCAACTGTCAACGATAACTGTCATTTTATGGGTCGCATGTCTAGCTTGCCTAATAACAGTTGAGTAATTGTTGTCTATCAGTCAGAGATGAGCTTATGATAATAACGAGGCGGGCGTGCCAGGACGTGCCACTATTGACAGACAACATATAGCAGCTATCATTATTTCTATCATCATATGCAGTCAATAAATTTCACCTTGCCTAGAAACACACATTCCCCCGATAACATAGTCAACAATTGATTTCATTGTTGTTTCAATATAATGCAAATTTCATTTGTATTCCAATTGTAACTTAATGAGTATTTAAATTTATTAGATTCAAGAATGACTAATATTAAGGGGGCATAATAGAAAAAGTCTGTGAAAATTTTATAATTTTAATTACATTAAATGATATTTCTTAATATGTGTGGAAAAAAAACGAGTCTATCTTTGTGGGACGGAGAGAGTAATAGATTAATTTGAGAAATGTATAAATTATCTAAAATGAAACAGAAATAAAGAAACTCTCATAGAACATACCGTAAACAACTATGCCCACTCGTCGTGGCCTGTGGGGGTGGGTTTTTGCCAAATTGGAGAGAGAGATATGTGGTATGAACTTTGAAATCGAAATTTTGGGTTTTAACTTTCAAATTGGAGAAAATATAATTTTTGGAGGTGAGTTTTAAATTGATCATGTCTTTTAAATTGGACATAGACTTGAGTTGTCCTGGGCGAATACTTTTAAATAAACAAAAAAACAGAAGGAAAGTATGAAAAAATAAATTATCTATCAAAATATTGTCTAACTTTTTTCTTACTAAAATACTATTTTTCTTCTTATTATTTTTATATTACATTTTGACTGTGTTATGCATATTTGTAGCCTGTTTCCACAACCACTATCACTCCTTGTAACAAAATATGTTATACTTGTAACATGCAATCTTAAGATGTTACCACCACTTTCTAACATATTGTGCTACACTGTCAATACCAAGGCCACCTCTTCCACAATCTGTAGTATTCACCACCATCGCCACAATAGTGCCTCTTGCCTACACCACCTGCAAAACCTTAGCTGATCCCACTGACCAATACCATGCTCGAAATAGAGACCCCACACCACAACCACAACTAGTAGATCCGCACAGGCGTCAATTATCACCACTATCTGCGCCACCGCCACCATCACCACCAATCGCCGCTATCAATGGCAGCAATCAAATCCAGGCCCGAACTTTATAAGAGGTTTAAAAGGCGGCTGCCTCAGGTCCAAAATATTTGAGGGCCCATAGATATTTAAAAAATGTGTTATATTTTTTTTGTTTATTTCAAAGCATCGATTTAGGACAACTCAAGTCCACATCTAACAAAAAAAACTTACACAATTAAAAAGTTAACTCCAAAATATATTCTCCCCAATTTGAAAGTTGAAACCTTTCAAAATTCGGACCACCAATCTCCTTCTCCAATCCAGCCACGTCGAATCAGCATAGTTATTATAGTTGTAAGCGATATTTCTCTTTTACTTATTCTATTTTATTTTACATAATGTATATATTCCATGAGTTAACATATTATATTTTTTGGTAATGATTGAACCAATTGAATTGATTAAGGTAGACTTGATTTGTTGTTTTTTGTTGACATCATATTTTGCATCAGTGAATTTTTTTCCTCAAATATATCTATATGCCGATAAAATTATTGAAAAATTGGTTATGATAAAAAAAAAAAAAAAAATTCATAGCATTCTTTATTGTTGGGTATTACATTTTGTTTATCATTTTATTGATGGATTTTGAGTTTATAGATTTAATTTCAGAAAACTCTTATGAGAAAAAATATATATATAAATACACACTATAATTTGAGGGTCCAATTTTTAAATTTTGACTCAGGCCTGCAAATCCTAAAATCCAGCCCTGGTCAAATCCATACACTAACAATAAAATCCAGTCTCAATATCAAAAAATGAAAATCAAATCTAATTATTTTACAAATATTTTGTAGAATTAGTTTGAAAAAATGTAGCAAAAAATGTGGTGATGGGGTGTGGTTTTGACGACTGTGCGTGAATTTGGTGGTGGTGGTATTTTCTAGGATTTGAGATTGAGAATTAGATTTTTTTTTTTTTTTTTTTTTTGGATATTATTTGAAAGTAAATATTGTATATTGAGAATTGTGCAGTAAAAATGAAAATTTCAACACTAAAAGAAGTAACTAGTGTAACTTTCTAAAAGAAGAAAAGAAAAGAGAGTAACACATTTTTTTAGACATTAGTACGTAAAACATGATTTAATAATGGTGTTGTGAGATATATATATATATTTATTCAAATATTTAAATAATTATAATTTAATTTAATATTACATTAAAATACAAAATCTGACATTAGAAAATACGATGAAATATAATGTCTGTTGTTGTATTCAAATAAAGTACTTTCTACAATTATGTGATCAATATTGAATATCTATTTTTTAAAGTTTGTAATATAGTCAAATAATGTCAATTAAAAACACAAACAAAAAAGAATAAAAAATAGTGTACATAAGTTCTTAAATATATCGAGCACTCAAATCCATTGAATTTTCTTGCTTTATGAGATGACAAATGACTTATAACAAATCTTTGTAATTTAATATAGCTCTCCAACTATGATGAGATTTTAACCCAAAATATCACATGTAATTTGGACTTGTAGCATCTCACCTCAAGTTAGGTAAATTTATCGATCAATATATAAAAGAAAACAAAATAACATTTACATTAGAAATTGACAAAATTAAAAATTCTCATTTGCACAATTTAGTGCCCAGAGTAATATTACCAAAACTAAATATTCTAGCGATTTAAGCGTCTTATTCACATTGGAGCATAAATAGTTAAGAAAAATTAGTTTAAGCAAAATAGATAACAATTCAATTCAAAAAGTATAAAAAAGAATAATAGAAATATGATACGTATCAATAGTGGATTGAAACCATTATTGAAGTTAGCCCACAAAGTTTTTTTCGTCTAGAAAATCTAAAGCCGCAAGTCAATTATATATGTAAACAATATACAAATACGCATGAGCATGCACAATAATTAAAAAACACACCGTACCATTTATAGTTCAACGCAAATTATTATTTTTTTGAAAAAATAAGAGCATTGAGAGAAGATTATTAAATTAACTAACAAAAACCACAATCACAAATACAAATATTCAAATGAAATCTTTATGGACATCACAAACTACATAATTATCTTCAAATAAAACAACCTTAAACTTCAAATTAGACCTTAAATAAGTGAATAAATTGTTGATGGAATATCAATTACTATTAATCTTGTAGGTCCAAATCCGTTCTCACAATTCAAAAAAATATATTCAAAATCCAGTAATTAAATATAATAAATGAAGATTTAGCTTTTTCAACTTCTAAAGATTATATGTGGTTATAAATGTTAAATTAGGAGTTCAATTATAGCATTAACTCAAAGACAATTTAAAAAATATAAAATATTAATGAGGACATATTTGTCCAAAAATATTTCTCCCTTTAAGTCCTTTTAGATTAGTATAGATATAGATTTGAAATTCAAATATTTTGGGCACGAAGCAATCATGTTAGATTTTATATAAAGTCCAAGCTTTATCTAAAACTTACTCTACCCACTTACTCGCATGATTATCTCTATTGACTTCGACAAAATTTCCCTTTCTTCTGATATAGAAAAGCATTGTGCTAAAATAATTCGAGAACCTCTCAAGAAAACCTCTTACATGATCAATATTGACATATGATTTAGAGGAGTCCAAGATTCATTTATATTTGTAAAAAAAATTCCACCGAAAATTGTCATGAATTATGATCATACACACACTAAGACATGGCAAATTGGGCAGACAATTGGAGAAATAAGCATAACAGGGAAGGATGACTACACACGCGATGAATTGAGCAAATCCTAGAACAAGATAGGATGGATAAATTTATCCATTTTCGAAAGCTCTACACTGTTTAATCGGATGGCAGAGGAAAGTCTCAATTCACATTATAAAGCATCCATCCTCGAGCTGTATCAAATGTTCAAGGAATAATAATTATTAGTAGTTGTTATACCGAGTCACTTAGGGTATGTTCTCTTTATTGTTTTCAACTCATTTTCTATTTTCTATTTTTGAAAATAGTGAAAATGCATTTACTTAACCTATTTTAAAAAACAATTTTCCAAAATGCGCAAAAAAATAACAAAGGCGTGTTTTCTGTACAAAAGGATGGCATTTTCCAAAATGGCAAAACGCGCGTTTTGCAAATGGGAGGTCTGGGTTTTGATTCTTCAATTTGGCTTCTTTTTTTTTTTTTTTTCGCTGGGCAAAATGATGATGATTTAAGCAATTGTCGCGTTTTTTTAACAAAACATGGTTCCTTTCCAAAGTGGCCAGGAGTGTATTTTCAACCCAAGGAAGTCAATGGTTGAATTCTCCTATGTCACATTCAGTTTTTGAATTGTTTGTAATTGTTTTTAATTCTATAATTAAATATTTTTAATTGTGTGTAAATATTTTTAATTGTTTTTAATAATTTGTAAATATTTTTAATTCCATAATTAAATATTTTTAATTTTGTTTAAATGTTTTTAATTTTTTTAATGATTTTTAAATGTTTTTAATTCCATAATTAAATATTTTTAATTGTGTGTAAATATTTTTAAATGTTTTTAATTCTATAATTAATTTTTTTAATTGTGTTTAAATGTTTTTAATTGTTTTTAATGATTTTTAAATGTTTTTAATTCCATAATTAAATATTTTTAATTGAGTGTAAATATTTTTAATTGTTTTTAATGATTTTTAAATGTTTTTAATTCCATAATGAAATGTTTTTAAATATTTTTAATTGTTTTTAATTCCAAGTTTAAATTGTTTTTAATTATGTGTAATTGTTTTTAATCAATAATTATTTTTAATTATAAGTAAGTCCAAATTTATAAAAATTAGTTTTCTGTTTTCATAAACAATTTTAAAAAATTACAAAAAGAACATATTTTCAAAAATTTCAAAACAAACACTCAAAACACAAAAGACAAAATGAATTCAAAACTCAAAATACAAAGAGAACACTACCTTAACTTAGAGTTCTAAATATTTTGAATTTTTTATATTTATCATTGACCGTATGGAAGTTTATTCCGCTAAAAGCATAAAAAAGAGTACTTCTTTATCTATCACTACGTCTTCATCATCTCAAACAAAAACACATATCTCCCTCTCTCAATTCCTTCATTTCTCTATATTCTTCTCCATATTCATCAAATCAAACTCCTCTCAAACTAAACTCTTTTTCTCTCTCATTCTTCTTAACTCATTTATCCATTAAAATCTTCTACGATCGAATTCTACGGCAAAAAAAAAAAAATGGTATACTAATTTAAAAATTTAGATGTATAAAAAATAGAAATATTAAAAAATTATATCTAGATTCAAGTCGAGATACTTTTGACTAGGTTAACACTTTCGACTCAAGCGGGGAAAAAAAGGGATAATTGCATCAAAGGTCCCCAACGTTTCAAAAACGTTAGAGATATGCCCCTAACAAAAAAATAGCACCATACATCCCCAACGTTTGAAAAAATAGGCACTGTAGGTCCCTTTTAACATTTTTCATCTATTTTCTCTGTTAAATCTCAGAATTGTACTGCACGCGCTTCATATTTTGTACATACACAAAACCATACACAAATTCTGTACATACACAAAATCATATTCTAATTCTATACACACATATATAGATACAGATTATATTAGTAAATAAAGTGTAAGAAACACCCCGTCGATCTCAGTAGCGGCGTCGGCGTCTGTGCCTCTTGCCTACGTGAAAGCCTATTTGCCCTTATCGCTGCCCAGGATCGGAAACAGGCCGAAGTCCAAGAAGGTCGCCGGGAATTCGATACCTAACCGTCTTCTCTTGCTATTCCCATGTCCGTCTTCCCCTATGTATCTTGTCAGAAATCCGACACCGCTTCCACGTGGTACCTGCGTTATAGCAATCCCAGGTGGCCTCCGCCAGCTTGGTAACAGTTGAAGTCAAGAAGAAGAGTAGCTTCGGAAAGTTTTCTTCACTTTTTTCGGGTCTCTTTAGATCCAAATCGGAGAAACCGGGTTCAGATTCTGGTCTGTTTTCGAATCCTGGTGTTGTGGGTACAGCTTGAATTTTTGAATCCTCAAAATTCTTGTACGTCTTCTCCTTCATGGTGTCCTACAATTCTTCCTGCCCGGCGGAGAAAGCAAATTAGCACGCTTTCCCTTGACAAAAATTTGATCGGAGACCACATGACCATATTCTAATTCTATACATACACAAAACCATATTTTAATTCTACTCGAGTTTTTTTGGAAATGAAGCGCGTGCAGTGCAATTCTGAGATTTAACGGAGAAAATAGATGGAAAATGTTAGAAGTGACCTACGGTGCCTATTTCTTCAAACGTTGGGGATGTCTGGTGTTATGTTTTTAGATTAGGGGCATATCCCTAACGTTTTTGAAACATTGGAGACATTTGACGCAATTATCCAAAAAAAAAAAATTTGAGTCACGATTCACAAAAAAAGTACTTGTTTGTGGCATATATTGAAGATAGCCTCTAAGAATTGCTAAATCTTAAGAATAGCCTTTGACCAAATAATACCTAAAATACCCTTAACATGTAAAAAATTTCAATATTTGCTATATTGTTCTCATATAATTACGATTTTAAGGTTCTGCACCCAAAACTGGTATCAGAGCTACTTTAAAAATATAATTATGTCAAATAATTATTACAAAATATCAAAAATTAATATAATTGAACAAATTAATTGTATAAAAACCTTTTTGATTTGGATTAATTGGAGAAAAACATATTAGATAAGAAGATCAAAAAATTCTAAAAGAAATTCTACAAATTGAAATATTAAACAACACAAATAAACAGAAATTACAAAATCTTAGAAATAAACTTTCTGAAGAATATAAATTGTTAAATGACCAAATAAAAATATTAAAAACTCAGCAAGAATTAGAAGAGTTAAAAGAAAAAATAAAAATATTAAGAAAACATTTAACTCTAGAAGAAAGAATAATAAATATAGAAAACGAAATAATAGATTATAAAGAAATAATTACTGAAATTGGGAAAAGATTAGGATTTCAATTTGAAGAAAAAGACAAATTATTAATGAATGAAAATATTGTTATGATGAATGAAGTAAAACAAAATTTTCCAATAGAACAAGAAACTATAATAGAAGAATTTCTTGAACAAAATAATAAATACTACCAACTACTTGAACCTTATAACCTAAATCCAAATATGAATACTCAATTAAAAGATATTTCAGAAAATCTTTTAAAAATTAATGAAAATATTAAAATATCAACAGCAATAACAGGAAAACATATAAAAATCTATACTAGAGAAGAACCTCAAACTCTAGAATCTGTATATAATTTAATGAATGAAACCAAACAAGATCTTGAAGAAAAATTATTTGAAACTTCGAGAGAAGATGCAGAGAGATATAGAAAAATGTTAGAAGATTTAGAAATACAAATGGCTAACATAAGTTTAGGAAATACTAAAATAAATACTAGTACCATAGGAGTTAGTAGTTCTACTACCCCTCCTACAATAAGACAACCTCCATTTACACCTACTATACTTCCAAAAACTAAAAGAATATATCTTACAGTATGCTCAGGTCCCGTACCACCCATTGCACCAATATACGAAGGACCAGGACAAACTAGTGGTGTAAATAAAGAGAAAGAAGACGTAGAATATAATAGTTATAGATATCAGACAGATGAAGGTAAATTATATACCTGGTATAAATTCAGTCCAGAAGTAGAAGGCCTAAATAAAAGAATAAGTCCTATCAAATTAAAAGGCGACTTCAAAATAACCATTAAAGATGAAAGTCCTATGGAAAATCTAACAGAACCAATACCAACAACATGAATATGGTTAAATCTAGATTCAGGAGATAAAGATAAAAAGATATCTGCTTGGGTTAAAGCCTATAGCCTTGCTATACAATTTAGCAAAGGATGGGATACATATACAGCCTTCAATTTTCTTGAACATACTTTTAGAGGAAATGTTGAAGAATTAGGAAGAAAACCCCCGACCAAATAAAAGGTAATATAAAATATGGAGAAGAATTGATAGCTAATACAAGAGAACATTTAAATAACCAAACAATTATGGATATATTAAAAAGATTAGAAAAATACTTAAGAGCACAATTTCTACGAGAAATTGCAAAAGAAACTAGTGTAGAGAAAGAAATAAGGGAGAAATTAGAAGCACAAATAGAATTGGAAAATCTAAAAATTTGTGATATGTGTGAGCTAAAAGGATACTTAAGATATTTTGAAAAAATCTATATAAAAGGTTTAAATAAGGATATGAGTTATAATGAAAAACTAAATTATCTCAAAATAATGTTCCTAAAACTTCCTTACCCTTAGAGCATAAAAATACACCAAGAATATGAAAAGATTAGGTCTGCCATAACTCATCCAGAAATAAATGATACTTTTGGTAATAGAGAACAATTTATTATCAATATAAATAATAAATGGTGTAGAGAAATAGCTGATAATAAAGCAATAAAGAAGATGACAAAGAAAAACTCATTTGTTGTAATCAAGATATCTTTCACACTCATCAATGGGAATGTTATCCAAAAGAATATAAAAAGAAAAAAAAATTCAAAAAATTTCTTAAACCTTATAAAAAGAAAGATTTTAGGAAAAGAAAAGATAATTGGAAATCTAATAAAAAACCATTTAAAAATTGAACGAAACCAAAATATTGGATACCTAAGAAAGAATATATTAAAAAATGTAAATGCTTTATATGTCAAAAACCAGGACATATAGCACCAAACTGTCCAGATAAACATAAAAATAAGACCAATTCAAAATTTTTAGAGGTATACGAAGAAGCTATATATGATTCAGAATATGAACCTTATGAAATAACTGAAACCAAATCAGAAGTCTCTACTATATATATCTATTCTGACTGTGAAATAGAAAGTGAAGAAGATAATGAGTTCATAAATTATAACTTTATGAATGAAGTAAGAATTGAAGAAAGTATGGAAATACAAGAAACTAACATAGATAATATTGAAGGAATAAGCCAAACTGTTACCTTCGAAGAAGAAAAATATGATGAAATTATGAAGAAAGTTTTATCTTTGAATCAGAAAGATGTCTTTAAAAATAAAACATTTTGGAATATACTGCCAAAGTTAAACAAAACTATTTATGTTATAAAACATAATGAAGTTCTTATTTATATAGAAAACGTAAAAAGATCTACAACAATTCCCATATTGAATAGAAAATGGATAAACGAAGAACTAGGTAAAATAAAGCCCGATATTAGAAACAAAATCAAGAATGTAGAAATTGGAGGAATCTAGATTCTTATGAAAGGATTCTTTAGACAAGGTATGGATATACTGGTCAATATATTCTGTATGGATAATAGAATATTACATGACCCTATAGACGCCCTTTTAGGAGCTGTTTCAGGAAATTTAGTATATCAAAAACTAATATTTACCTTAAAACCAAGATTTGCAGTATCTCTATTAGATGAAAATATAGATATATCTTTAAATCTATATCATAAAATAGACAGATTAGATATGTCAGAAAAATCTAAGGCAGTAAGCCTTACCATAAGATCTATATTTGCTTTTACTACAAGCCACTATCAGGAAATAAGAAGAAGCTTTGAAGAAATAAAAATTGAAGAAGGATTTGAAGAATTAGCATAAGCTATTCCACCTAGAAAATTCAGATCCCACGAAATTGAGATACCTGAAGAATTTGTTTTAGATTTCAAAAGAAGAATTAAAACAATTAGAGAAACAGGATTACCAGTAATCTACAAGGCAATGTTTATATAGATTCAATAGGAAATATGATAGCAAAATTCCCTCCTAGAAGAAGCCTCAGTCTTCCTAGAAAAAGCTATATAGGAGAGACATCCACTCCAAAAAACCTTTGGAAAAAGAATATACCAATACTTGCCAAATTAGATAGACATGGAATAGAAGAACAATTCTACATCCTAACTGAATGGATAAAACCTACAGGAGAAATATAAGAAATGATTGCCCTAATAAATACAGGAGCAGGGTCAAGCCATGTTCAAGGAAATACAGTTAGCATGCTACCTGAACATGACTTACCTCAAGGATATAAATATAAAGATTATCATGGAATAGAATATGAAATTAGAAAATTCGTAGAAATGAATCTTATACTTACTAATATAAGAGGAGAACAATTTCCTATAACTATAGTTATACATAAAGACCCCAATAGAATAGAAACCAATGCACCAATCCTATTAGGAATGGATTTTTAGATATGTTCAAACCATATAGCATTCAAAATGATAGATTACAAGTGACAATTAACCTTGAAGAACAACATATCCCAAGAATTACTAGTGAAAAGAAAAGATTTACTAACTATATGATGATTAGTTATAAATCTATAACTAAAAACATAACAAATCCATTAAATCCCTATGTTGAGATAAAACTCAACCTACCTGAATATTGTAGAATTACATTTCATGCTTATCTAGATACAGGATCAACATTATGTATAGCACAATACAATGTTTTACCAGCTTCTTACTAGAAAACAGACCCTAAAAAGAAATATTATGCTCAAACAGCTAGTGGCCTATTTGAACCGTGCTCTTTATATGCTGAAAATATACCATTTTTACTAGGAAATAGAGAAGTTATAGTTAGAGAACTTTACTATGCCCCCAAAATAGAATGTGACATTCTTTTAGGACAGACATTCCTCCTAGAAGATTATGCACCCTTTACACAAAATAAAAATCCCACAAAATTTGAATTTACAACACCCTGTAACCATAAAATAATTGTACCTCAAATACAAAAAGCTATATCTATAGCTCAAAAACCAATAAATCATCAGAGATCCTCAACCCAGCGTGGTGGATGTTATACAAAAATAGAAAAAGAAAATTTCAAATCACTATTATACAACAATATAAACTTCCAAATAAGTGAATCAGAAAATGAAAAGCTAGAAAGAATAAAAAGTAATCTCAAAAATAACTTTTCAGAAAATCTATTAGAAAAATGGTCCGTAAATAAAACAACGGCAAAAATAGAATTAATAGAACCAAACGTCATAATTAGAGTTAAGCCTATGACATATAGTCAAGAAGACATAAAAGAATTTGATATAAAAATAAAATAATTATTAAAAGCAAAAATTATTAGACCAAGTAAAAGTCCACATAGTAGCCCGGCCTTTATGGTTAGGAACCATGCCGAAATAAAGAGAAATAAAGCCAGAATGGTTATAAATTATAAGAAACTAAATGAGAAAACCAAATTTGATGGATATTACCTACCAAATAAGGACATTCTCATAAAAGCCATACAGAATAGCAAAATATATTCTAAGTTTAATTGCAAAAGCGGATTTTGGCAAATATGTCTAGATGAAAAAAGTAAACCACTAACAGTATTTAGTACTCCTAATCCTTTAGGACAGTTCGAATGGAATGTAATGCTATTTGGATTAAAAAATGCACCCCAAATATATCAAAGAAGAATGGACGAAGTATTTAAACCAATTAAAAAATTTTGTGTAATATATATTGATGATATACTTATACATTCTACTACTTACGAAGAACATCTATAACACCTATAAAAATTTGCATATATTATCAACAAACATGGAATAATACTCTCAGAAAAGAAAGTTGAAATAGCTAAGACAAAAATTGAGTTTTTAGGACTCATCATCAAAGAAGAAAAAATTCAATTACAATTTCATATTGGAGAGAAATTACTTGAATTCCCTATCGAAATAATAAACAAAAAACAGCTACAAAGCTTTTTAGGATTATTGAATTATTCTGAACAATTTATCGAAGGATGTGCTTTACTTAAAAAGCCATTTCTAAATAAACTAAAAAAGGATCAAATTTGGAACTGGACCAATGAAGATACTAAGAGAGTCCAACACATTAAAAAATATTGCTCTAATCTTCCTAAACTATCTATAGCAGAAGATGATGACTATTTTATTCTTGAAACAGATGCTTCTGACTATTGTTGGAGAGCAGTCTTAAAAGCAGTGTCAAAACATGGAGAAAATTACCCATGTCATAAAGATTGTTCAAAAACATGTCCTGAAAAATTAGTTGCATATACTTCGGGAACCTTCAAAGATGTTGAAACTAGATATGACTCCAATATAAAAGAATTACTTGCTGTCAAAAAAGGAGTTGCTAAATATGAATATTATTTAATTAAAAAATCATTTACTATTAGAACAGATAATACTCAAGTCAAGTATTTTCTTAAAAACAATTTAGAGCCAAATGTTGCTAATAAGCCGTTAATTAGAATACAATCTTGGATGGCTAACTTCAAATTTGATATTCAATATATTTGTGGTAAAGATAATTTTCGTCCTGATTTCCTTTTCAAGGATGGAGCAAATCAAGCAAGAGTTGCTATCAATGAAGCTCAAAATAAAGGAAATGGAAGAGAAAATATATGAAATGGAGAATGAAAATCTCCAAAAGAAAGATATTCCACGAAATATTCAAGATACCAAAGAAAATAAAGAGGCTTCCTCCTCTCAACCTCTACCAGCCATTAAACAAGATATAACTGAAATTAACAAAACTAATGTTATACAGCTTTGCAACAGTCTCATATCCTTTGGGATAAAAGATGAAGCAGGATATAAATACAAAATATGTCTTTTCAATCTTGTGGCCTGGTGGTTTATTGAAATAGGTAATAAGCTATGGATGAAGACTTTGAACTATGGAAAATACAACAAGGTGAATTTCTATCTTGGAGCACCACCAAATTTGATTCGCCATATGTATGATATTGGAAATATACTCTATATTTATCCTACCCAAAATCTCAGAGAAATTTCCATGCTACCAGCAAGAATCAAAATAACAATCGAAGAGTTTGTCTGAATTACTAAGCATACCAACATTTATATCAGATTCTTCTCTGCAGTTCCAGAATGGGATATATATGATCATTACCTCATTCCAGTCAAAAATGTTATCAAAATTAGATTAATAAGAAAATTGTTCAATCCAAACAGTCAAAATACTCATGAAATCACTCCTCAAGAAATCTTGAAAATTGAACATTTCAGAATAGCCAAAGGATTCAAAGACCAATTTGATTTCTTAGTTGACACCATGAGCAAGAATGAAAATATCTGGATATACCCATGTGAAGATCACATAATCTTTAGCAACTGTACCAGAAAGACTCGTGATCAGGATTGGGCCCTACTTGACCACTAGTGCGACAAAATAATGAATATTGAAAATGATCACCAAACTTCCTTCAAGAAATGTGTAAGATTATGGTGAGTCATGCTGAACATAGCTGTCCGAATTGCATTATTGAAGATATGGACCACGTCTCCCTTAATGAAGATGACATGCCACTAGACTACTTTGAAGGAAAAATGATCGGATATGACCCTTCACTCACTACCAACAGTGATAATCTTATCACTTTGGAAAAGTTGTGGTCCCTATTTACCGACAAGATAAAAAGGAGATTCCTTCTTGATAAGGATCAATTATTGAAAATAAGTTGTATCTGAGTCTTTATATACCACTCACATATCGAGTTGTAAGGTATCGAAAGTTAAAAACAATCACTGAGTATTCTTATATCTCTCTACTATCATACCATAGTCCTGCAGTCTTTTCTTCAAGCGTGAATAAGGTAATCCCTATGGAGTTCTAAACTTCAAACATAGGGAGTACCAAGAGTGTTTCTTACATGAGTGTTTGTATATCAAGTGTGTACTTCTAAAACTTAAGATATAAGCTTGTAATATGCTCATAATGATTTCTATAAAAGTATTTGAAATGTTTTCTTACCATCTCTTTTCTAAAGAAAACTTCTTTTGATAACCAGTCCCCGGCGGTAGTAAGATAACCTTGTGTTATTTCCTTTAAATCTCCTTGTTTTCCCGTTTTGGCTTGTGTTGCCTTATTTGGGAGTGTTTGGAGTGTCATTGGAAAAATCAAGTAGGTTTTAAACTGAAAGATTTGTGAAAACAGCTAGTTTGAATTTTCGTGGCAGGGTTTAATCTTTTTGGATTTATATCCGTTAGCTTGAACTATCAATGGAAAAAGAAGAAGTAGAAAAAGAAAATGAGTGGAAAACATGTTGGACCCTTCTGTTAAAACCTTATGAGCTATAGACAAAAGCAGATCTTATTTTGTAAACGCACATTTATACACAAAGACTTGAAGAAGATCACTCAAGGGAAACCTAGCTTCCTTTATTGAAGAATAATTCTAGGTTTGACGTTCTTATTTTCATGAACACTGCACAAGCATCCACATCCACTGATTGTGATCTTAACTTATATTTAGATGATAAATATATCTCATTTTTATTAACTCTGGTTGATAAATTAGAAAAAATTTATCCTACTGGTTAATCTAAACTCAAATATATTTATACGAGCATAGATCTTGCCTGTAAAAATAATATAAGAATCAATTCTATAGAAACATCTAGAAATATAAAAAGAATTGAAAATATTATTTCTGAATATAAAGATTTAGAAGAAGAGCTATCAGAAGGAATTTTTTTAGGATATATAACTCAAAAAAAACATCCTAACGCATTCAAGAAATTATCTGCATATATAGATTATTTAAACTCCAATGCCAAGATATAATTTAAAAGGTTATGATAACCTTGAATATCATACATTAAATTTATTAGAAGAAGAATTCGCGAAATTAAATAATATCCAAAATAAAGTATCTTTAGAATATTTAGAACAAACTAGAATAATAAATAGATTATTAGCTAGATACAAGGATATTTTAGATACTAAATTATAATTGTTGAAAAGATTAAGTGACGAGAAAATAAATAGACATAGAAGAAGTTAAAAGGACAATTTAATCACTTTATTAAAAAAAAAAAAAAGGCATTTACAACTTATTTACAAAACAATAAGCTATTTATTTGTAAGGCTTGTTTGATGAGGCGATTTAGAAAATTGGTCATAAAATCATTGAGATGTCACTAATTATTAGTACTATTTGTGTCAATTGCACGCATTTTTGGGCTAAAGCCCACCATATATATATTTCCATCTCCGGTCACCTCTTTCGGTAGGATTCAGCTTTGACGAAGAAAGCGAAACAGAAATGGAGTTCCCTTCAGAGAGGGCGAGCATATACAAGGTATCGAGGACCATAAAACGCAAAGAAAACACTTTATACAACGCTCTTCGATCGATCTATGAAGATTCCATCTTCGTCGGAGAAATCTCCCAGCTATGGCCGGAGCTGCCGTTGCTCGCGAACCTACGCTGTGGCCTCTGGTACTTCCCCGAGTTCCACTCCAATTGCTACTTCAAATCCACCGATGGACATACAAATAATTTGTCCTTCAGCACCTCTCGCCTCAACCTCCACGTCGCACTCCTTGCCGGTATCTATTCATTTACTTCCTCTCTCTTATATTTATGGATACATATGGTTATCATCTGTTTGAGATAATCAGTTTGTTCATTGGTGTACCTTTTAAGTGGCTAGAATGTGAGTATTTTATAATTGTAATTGTGACTAGAGATTAACAATGGTAATTTCATTGTTTCTGGTGGTATTGAATTAGGAATTAGGAATTTGTATTTGAAGAGATTCCTTAAAAATATTGAGTTGTTTCTCTGTAAGTCTATTAAGAAATCCCCAAGCCCATGCTTCCAAACATGACCTTTTGTTTTCTTGATTGTAATCAACAGAACCCTAGTATTATGCATTCTGTAATAAAATAATGAGTGATAATGAGGCACAAAAATATAAAAACATATGCAAAAGTTTAAGATATATAAAAATATACTGAATACTAAGAATCCTTATTGTGAATATTGCTAAAGTTGCTTCTTTGAGTTTTTTCTTCAAGGTTTATTTTTGAAATTGTTGGAATATTGAATGTTTACTCTTAAACATGCTCATTGTTTTTTGCTTTCCCATCCACCAAGTATGATAAGCAGTACTACTACTGAGATGTAGTAATATGGACTTCACTGTCAACTTTTATCACTTTTGATGGCTAGGACAGAAGGGTGGATGCATGATTGTTGATTCCACAAGAAAAGGGAAGAGGTTTCCTGACAGTATGTCCAAGACAATACCAATTTGGACCTGTGTATTAAATCGTGCTATTTCCAATCATAGGGCCAGACTGGATGGACATGGCACTCTAAAGAATGTGAGTAGAAGGATTATTTTTCGCAGTAATTGATTGAAGTTGTAGCACTATAGACATGTTCATATATAAGATTTAAAGTTTGCAATGCTAATCTTTTCATTTTGATGCACCTGAATACATTATCACTTTGTCGATTATAAATTTCTTAAGTTTGCCATGTAAAATGTCATCTAACACCGTATTCATTTGAATTAATTTGAGTTATATGGTTTAGTAACTGTTTGGCAAATAGTTTGGCCATGATTATTTATCAATATATCTGTATAAATTAAAAAGCATTTGGTTGACCCAAGTTCGTTACAATGATGCTTAGTTTGTTATTGTATTTGACCTGGATTGTTTTATACTATAAATATCTTAGACTTTCCATGTAAAATGCATCCCGCAACAAATCCATGTGAATCATTTGAGTTATGGGTTATTCGGCATAATCATTTGTTTCATAACGGAATGATGGAAACCTCAAGTGTTCTTTTGGAAGAATAGAAATAAAATTTAGATTTTTTTAGATTTTATTGCATTTACAGTATACAAGATTACACCAGGTGTCCAGACTCCAGGAAATCGACATCAGGTTTTCATTAGTGCTTAATAGTGAGAAAGGGTCTCAACTACTGCACAACACAGATGAATCTCATCTGGCATTGACATTTGGCAATGATTGAAAGCAATTGTAAAACAACCCTGGGAAGTAATTATGTATTGGATGGGCAAAGAATTAGGTTACCAGACTCAGTAGCTGTGCTTTGTTAGAGAGCATTGCTTATCCACTTTATCAATTTATTGTTTAATAATGAGTGATCGTCTCTCTGCTTTGTAATCAGTGTTGTTATTGATATCCTATTTCTATTCCGTATTCTTGTTTTTGGGTTGTGATACTTTCTTTTAACTATATATGTCAATATCTGGCTTGAATGCACCTTAACAGGAGTCAAATACTTCGGGTGAGCTTACTAGTAATATTGAACAAGACTCTTCTGGGTGGGATTGTTCCTTGCATCTTCCCCTCTGGGTTTCAGAAACTGAGAAAGCAATGATTGATGCCCGTTTGGAAGGATGGACCAAGGAGTTCGAAGCCAGTGGAGCCGACATTGCCTCAATTTCATTATCCCTGAGAAAAGCTCTACGACCTTTATGGATTTCACAGAAAACTGTCATCTGGTTGAATGCAGTACCTGAACACGATTCATGGGATTTCACACCTGTCATACTTCTTTCTGCATCATCGTCAAGTAGCGTGTTTCAGAAACTAACTACCTCTGAGTTTAGCTGGAAATATATTGCTGGAGCTGGAGATGATGAGGAAAGTTGGGCAAGGGGTTTATCACCTAATCTTTTCTGGAAAAATGCCTATGATCTTATAAGCTCAGGTCCGGACTTGTGTAATCAAAAGGTAGCTAATATTGTTGAAAAAGATCGAGTTTATCGTGCACAAAGGGGAGAAAATGCTCCTCAGGTGTCTGTCAGGCCTTCGAAATGTTTGGTTAGCACAAGCCAGTTTCCTGCTGGAGAACCATTTGACGTGGATATTCCTAGTGTAGCTGGGGATGAAAAATCAAGTGACAACTATGCAATATCTTGGTTGGGCTCAACTAACATAGCAGTTGGAAGAACTCCACTTGGTATTGTAATTTCTTTGGTATAATTGTTTTTGGCAAAATGCTTAAATTTTCTTCTCACTATTAGTTTATTTGATTTTTGCTGTTCACCTTTTGATATTGTAAGTGTGGATACTGTTACTAGTGATTGTTGCATAGTTGAATATAACACTGGCAAAACAATATTATTATTCACTTCGCGCCCCTTATAATTTTTGTGAAGAGTTTAAAAGCCAAGTTAGAATTTGCTCAATGACTACAAAATGCTTTAAGTTTAAGGTCGACCTCGGTATAATGAACTAGCATTATTTGATCGTCTCTTTTGCTTGTGCATCAGTTAATTATTTGAGTATGCTACCAACCCAGTTTAATCAGACACCATATTGCAGCCACGGACATGCCTCCTGCTGATAGCATAATATACTGTCATAAGGAGTCACTCTCTATGTCTATGCATGCTGGAGCATGTTTACACCTGCCAATTGTGGTATGTATTACAGAATGACTGGCATTTTCTTAGATATTTATTTGTGGAGATTTACAAATTTGTCATTGCTACCCCCTAATCCTACTCTCTCTCTCTCTCTCTCTCTCCTACTTGTGAACAGGACTCCAAATTTGATCGATATTCTTTGTTGAGAAATCTTCCTTCTGCCCTGGATTTTGCCAAAACGAACTTAGGAAAAGGGAACACGCTTCTGGTTTGCTGCAGCAATGGTAAGCTGTCTATTATTCTGTTTGTTTTCTTTGATGCAAGGTTGCTACCTTAGCGGCATATTAGGAAGGTTATGGTGAAAATGATGGTTATATACACTCTAGACTCGTGATTTTGGTAATCCTTCTGTACTTTGAAACAACCTAAGTTTTTATCTCATTTCATTGACATCAATTATTTAGCTGCCCAAGGAAAAAGAAACTGGGAAAAAAAGGTCATATCATTCCATTACAACATATTTTGTTACATGTGCATAGTAATGTACAAAACTGACACACCATGATTCTTTTATATCTCTTCTGTTTACAGGAGAAGATATAAGCATATGTGTGTGTTTGGCAATCTTGACTTCATTATATACTGACACAGGTATGAATTAGAATCTCATATCAAGTTTTAGACTTGATATTATTTTGTGATTTTCCCTTCTCTTAGGATAAATGTTCCACGTGATAGAGCACACAATAAATTTACTTATGCTAGATGATAGAGGAGCACATAAATTAATACTAGTCTTCTAAGACTCAGTTTATAAAACCAAAGGTATATATAGTGCTGGTTGGTTTCTAATTTTACATGTTTCTTGACAAAATTAGAACACAATAATTTAAATGCTACTATTTTGTGTTTTGAAGTGTTCGTCTAATCTTAAATTCTGTTAATAGGACACTTTGATGATGGGAACTCCTTTAGCAAGACATGTATAACCAAGTTAGAGTTGCGAAAAAGATTGGTATTTATATGTAAATTTGCTGTTAATGCTCGCCCGTCAAGAGGTAATCTGAAGCAAGTCTTTAACTACCTTAGTCGAGGAACTGTACCTTCTCTTTCATGACTTACACTACAAGATTACTGTGCTTGAACATGTCAGAAATGCCAAACATCTTTCTTGATAATGAATTATTACTGAAGATGCTTATAAATCTGAGCTCAGTTGCTTTATAGCTTTTCCGAGTGAACTTCGACACTGTCCTATTCTGTTTCCGTTGTTCAAATAAATCCAAGCCTTAAAGCATTTTTAAATGAATTTACCTGTTCTGTTTTTTTGTACAATAGGTGCTCTTTTCTTCCTCATGTGTAACCAGAGTATCCAAGCCATGATGACTAGGTCACATTTTTTGTTTTTAGTTCATGGGGTGTTTGTAACTTAAACAGTGCATATGCGTATATTACATTTTCTAATAGCTTTTTTTTTTGCCTAATATCGTCCTTCTTTATTTATTTTTAAGAGTCAGGTGATGCAGTAGTGGGTGCGAAAGGCAATAAATACAAAATTGAAACATTTGAATTCAATAGAATGCTGATAATCGACGTGGCAAAATTTATTGATTTTACCGAATACTGAGAATTTATTGAAATACGAACACCCGTGCATAGAAAATAGTACTAGTGTAAGCACTTGCACCGTATCGATAATTAAGATCGTAATTATATTTATTACTCCCTCCGTCCCAAATATATAGGCTGATTGGGTTTTTCATACGGATTAAGAATGTTATTGAAAAAGTAAATTTTACAAATAGTTTTCCTAATTTACCCTTATTTAATAAGTATTATTTAATGTACAATTTCAAGATTTAGTTGGTAAAAATGATTATAGATAAGCACATTAAATAAGGGTATTTTAGTAAAGGAACAAAAAAAATACCTCAAAAATAGAAACAAGCCTATATATTTGGGACTAGAGAAAAAGGAAACGTGGCCTATATATTTGGGACGGAGGGAGTATATCTTTTTTAACGAATTGGCTTCATATTAGTAATTTAAGTGGAAAAAAAATTAAATATTAATGCTTATAACTTAAAATATAGTTTTTTAAAATTCATTATAGTTGACTCAAATATATTATAAAATTGAATTAAATTTACTTCATAAAAACTACTGTTTTTAATTTTTTTTTTTTTTTTTTTTTTTTTGAATTTGCAATTCTCTTCGAACTTGAGTTTATTCATTTATAATATTTTAATCATGTAAAGAGCGTTGAATACATTTACATTAAGAAATTTTATATTTGTTCTAGAATAAGGAATAAATATTTACAACAACATGTGCACGTAAATTTCAATTTTTTTTTGAATTATTTTAAATAAAAGATAAATAGAGGGTTGAAATGAGCTTACATATCAAAAATTTGGGTTTTCAAGAACGGCAAATTAGGCTTCTTTGGTAATTGTACTAATTTGATCATCATAATGTTTATTGGTAGAATAAAAAGTTCATAAAAATCTTCTTTCTTGCTTTAAAAGAAACTCTGGAGATAATTAATTGATCAAGTCGTTTTAGGGTCGAATTAAAGCTCTTAAAACAATATAATTTTTAAAAGTAAATAAATCACTTTGCAGTTGTTAATTAAGTATGCTAGTAAAGATGTATGTATTTTGATGCAAGTCAGAAATTATGGCAGAAATAGGCTAAAAAGTGTAAAAAAGTAAACAAGTTAATAAACATATTAATTACAATTACAATTATTCCATAACCACCAGTGTGTAAAAAGTATCATCTTAAATACAAATTTTTAAAGCACTAAGTAGAATTTGTATTGCTAATGTGCAAACAAGTCATTTTCAGAAATAATACCGTAAAGTTGCATTAATATTCAAAAAGAAAATAACAATAAGTTGAGATATTACTAAAATGCTACATTTCAAAATCCTATATATAAACAAGCAATTTTCATTCTGATAATATTATTCAATTATAACTAAACAAACCAAATTTTAAATTAAATAAGGAACATACTTCTTGTACACCCCTCATTACCCCGATGTTTACCTCAAACGGTAGAATGACTAATTTGCCCCTCACTGAAATTCAAATAACAACAACAATGGTGAAATTCAGCAATCCGCCTCTCTCTTTTAATGAAATTTCTAGGAAGTTGGCTCACCATTTCAGCAATTGACCATTTAACCTTCATTTCTTCCTCCATTTTCTGGCCATTTAATCTTCGTTTCATTTACATAATAGAACATTTTTGAAGATTTTCACTTCTCTTTTCCAAACATTTTTGAAGATTTTCTCTTATTCAAGTTATTTCAAATATTCTGGTGATTGAGCTGAAAGATGACTTTTCGGGTTTCCAAATCTGGTGTTGATCTACCCATATTTACGCTGGAGCATCATTGTTGGCCGGAGATTCGCCTTGAAATTTTGAACTTTGGGCCTTCATTTCGTTCCACCAAATTGAACATCGGGCCTTCATTTCGTTTCACTAGCTTATATCGATTTGTTTCGAATCAAATAATTGCTTGAATTTCTTTACATTTGATGAAAAATATTGTATACATATTGATTTATTTAGGACAGTCCCGTTCTCCTGCCCACTGTCTATGTGGCAGCCCAGTCAACATTTTAAAGCTCAGTGTCCATTGTCCACGTGGCCCACTAAAGTGGGTTAAAAATAAAAAAAAAGAACCCATACCTCCAACCCCAAACCCTACCCCACAAACACATCTGTAAGGAAACTTACATTCACAAATCAGGGAACGCACAGCTGAAAAAATGGAAAACATAATCACAAATCAGGAATCCAAATGGAAGATTTTCTGAAATCTTAAACCCATCAACAAAAGAATAGAACGTATATCACGTCTCCGTTCACACCCATCTTGCCAGCGACATTTGAGCTCCCTTTTCAGTCCAACAATAAAAAAAAAATCTATTCCAGCTCAAAGTTTTTGTTTTCTGAAATGGTTCATTCACAATAATTCATTCTTGCAATCCCATTAACAATAAAAAAATCCATTCTATTTCAAAGTTTATTTTCCACTAACAGTAAAAAAAAAAAAAACATTTCAGCTCAAAAAGGCTACATTTCAGTCTAATTTGCGCCGGTGTCAAACAAACATTTTAGAAAACAAAAAAAAAAACAAGATTTCAGCTCAAAAAGGCAGAAATTCAGTCCTGTAGAAGAAATGGGTTATTCCCCGATCAAATTTCAGAAATTCAAATCCGATTCGCGCTACAAATACTTCGCGTCGCACCGGTCAGAGAACTTACCTACCCCAAAATTTTCAGCTTTTCTGTGGGTCTTCACTGTCGGTCAGAAATTGGACGGAAAAGAGAGCTCAAATGTCGCCGGCAAGATGGGTGTGAACGGAGAGACCACTGAACGGCGGAAATGGGGCAGTGGAAGAAACGAGGCACCAAATGGGGTAGATCAGAGAGAGAGAGAGAGAGCGTGAGAGAAATATTAACGTCGTCGGAGTGGTGGGTCCGGCGACCTCGTAATTTTCGAATGATATGAGTGGTTAAATCAACGACAGGAGGCGCATCGATTTGGGGACACCAGCTTGTGGGGAGGGGGACGGGAGGAGAGGGAAAATCGTGGTGAGAGAGAGGAGGATCTGATAATAGTGGGGTGGGGTTTGGGGTTGGAGGTATGGGTTTTATTTATTTATTTGTAATCCACTTTAGTGGGCCACGTGGACAATGGATACTGGGTTTTAAAATGCTGACTGGGGCTGCCACATAGACAATGGGCAGGAGAACGGGGTTGTTATTTAAGAATGTCAAATATTATAAGGGTAGAAATTTAGGAATGTCAAATGTCGTAGTTCTCTTAAAAAAAAGTACATGCTGGTAGAAATTGTCTCCTAATATTATGATCAGGAAGACTAAATATTAAAACCGTGTTGCAACAATATTATGATTAGGAAGACCAAATATTATGATGTGGAAGACCAAATATTCTATCGAAATCTGACAATCATGTTAGGAAGACCTAATATTTCTTCTAAATTATTCAACAATTTTTGGCATTTTTGTGGGGTTACGTTTATATGTGCGTGATATTTGATTTGTGTTATGATGTAGCAGCAACATGATATTGTGATGTCTAATGAAGGAATATGCTACGGCTTTAAAAAGTCAGGTCACATGTTAGAGGATTGCAAGAAAAAGCAACGATGCCCACGATGTGGGAATGGATATGTCAAATGGATGCAAGTGTTAAGTGATAGCCCAAGAATAACTAATCAAGAGGGGGTGAATTGGTTTTCTCAAACTTTTTCGAAAAATATTCTCAAAAATGATGTTTAAGAAATAAAAATTAATCCACAAAAATATAAGTACAATATAAGTAAATAAAAGGGAAGAGAGAGTACAAACGATATTTTTATGGAGGTTCGATCCAACTAATGATCTACGTCCCCCGTTACTAATCTCTCCAACACGAGCACGGCATTTCCACTATTTTGATTGACTTATGGTGCAATCCAAACCCTTACAATGTATCCGGTGACTTACAAACAAAGAGTACCGATCCTTATACAATATTGAGCTTTCAAGGGACCTCAATATGACCCCAAAATATAAAGAGATTGATTTGAGTATTTCTCTCTAGATAAATGATAAATACAAGTTTAGTTCTAAGAGAGACTAACACTTTAATGAATAGCAATAGATGATGAAATCTCAAGTGTTAGAAGAAAACTTTGTTGAGAATGATGAATCAAAAGTTTGTTGAGAATGATGAATCAAAAGTTTGATTTAATCAAACAAAGTTTTTCAATAAGAGATATTGAAAATATAAATGCAATGAAACTTTGAATGAAGTTTTTCAATATGATTCTCTCTATAAATGCTCTTGTAAGTGTTGTAAAATGATAATAAATGAAGTGGTATTTATAGAGATGAATTTTCATCTCTTTCTGTTGAAACGGATGACCAAACGGTCGACCGGTCAGATTGGTCAGAACTAGCCGTTGAACTGTAAAAAATCAGAACGGACATTTTTTGGAAAATGACATTCAAACGGTCGACCGATTCAGGTCAAACGGTCGACCGGATCAACCGATTTACCAAACGGATTGTCCGTTTCCACAGTTTTAAAAAAATTGATTTTTGGCTTTGATCAAACTATTTTTATGCAAGTGATAAAAAATATTTTTGAGCTTTCGCTCATTTAATTGCTAAGGATTAAAGAGTTAATACCTTTACAATTTTATCTAGAAATCTATTATTCAATCTTGATATTCGTATCTTGAATTTCGGATCTTGAGATACTTGAACTCTTGTATTGACTTTGACTTGATCTTGACATTGCATGAGAGTTCGATTTGTATCACTTTGAATATTACTTGAAAATAGATTGTTAGTAAACATAACCAATTTGTTTGTTATAATCAAAACATTAAGGTTTAAAGTTAACCATAGGTCAACATTAATGTGTTAAAGACCAAAGTGAAGCTTTTTTTTCTACTACAGTAATGATGAATGCACATATTTCAAGTGGGATAATGGTCAAGCGAGTGGGGGATTCGTTGATGGGCAATCTAGTGGCGTTGGATTGGACAAATCTGTGGCCAAAGAGATAAATGAAGACTTGACTAGTGTTGTGTGATTTCAATCCGCAAGTGGACGGATCGTTACAAGTAATAAAATGAGAAGTAGAGTGTCGAACCCACAAGGACTAGCTACCAATTTAACCAATTAATTTATAATTCGAATTTTAACAATGTAAAGAACACAAATTCGTTTTTGAATTTTAATTCTAATTTATCACGCACTTAAAGTAAATCGTTGAGGATGATTTTAAGTTTTACTAACACTAGAATTCGCGAATCCGCCTACACGTTTCTTAATCAATTATCCGTTTAATCGCTTCAGTTTATAATTACCTTGGATAGAAAATCGGTGATCCTATTATAATCAAAAGTTTCTCTCGATGGTAAATTAATTTTATATCGACATGCGAACCTAATTATCTTTAATTAAGTTTCGAACATAAAAATATGTATTAAAATCTCAAGAACACCTAACTGGATTTCATAAAGCATAATAATAACATCTATCTATTATTTGATCCTATGTTATTCAAAACCACATGCTTATCTATATTGAATCTCTCGACTTCAATAAAGATCACAATATATTCTAATGGTGATCAAGCATTAAAACATTAGAAAAAATGAATAAAGAATAATCAACCTAAAAACAATTAATTACTAAAACGGAAAAGCTTCTAATTAAATAAAAACATGATGTTTCATCGTTCATCCTAACAATAAGTAAATTAGTCTGACATGATTTCGTAAAACAATACAAGAATTGTATTAATCATATTCCGGATGAAAAATAAGAAATTAGAGATTCAATTCGTGATTTCAGCCCAAGAATCTTCAATTTATTTCTTGATATTCGATTCTTCTCTTGTATTTTCTTCCCAAAATTCGCCTCCTCTTCGATATGTTCTCTAATATGCCTTTTATACTCCTCCTTCAACTCTTCAAAATGTGTTTTAAGTAGTTGTTTTATCATAGACTCGATAGAGTTTTACTTTTATCAGGAAACAACTTAAATTCTGCCCGAAATACCTATGCGATCGCATGGTTTTGTCCATTTACGTTCTGCACAAAATCTTGGAAGCTTGCGATTGCAGCACTAAGATACCATGCGATCGCATGGTTGTTTGAACGTAGTTCCTGAATTTCTCTCTTAGATATTTGCCTGAAAAGCCCCTCAAGTTTCTTTGTCTGTTTAATTGAATCCATTTTTCTTTTATTTGCTTTCTTTTCATTTGATCGACACTTGATTTTGATTATTATCCTATATTGATAAAAAAAAACAACACACCATTAAATTGAAAACAATTAAGATAACTCATAATCGTCTATTTTTGTGATCTTAGATAAGTACAAATTATCAACTAGCATATTCAAAATGTTATCCAGTTTATTGGAGGAAAAAGATATCGAGATTTCGCTCAACCTCATGATCCGCAAGTGCCAAGGAAAGGGGTACGAGTTAGATAGTTAGATTCATTTGTTTGTAATTAAACAAATAGTTATGTAACTTATGTTTATTTATGTTTCAATATAATGTTGTAATCCTAAATTCTGACTTATCTGTTTGTTTTAAAATCACAAAGTTGGGAAATTGTTAACCAAGCCATTTATGATTTTCGTAAACTTAGAAGATAAATGCATATTACATGTTTGTGAATGAAGTTCAAATTTTTTTTTGGAACACAAACTATCATATTGATTGTGAGGTACGTAAAATCTTGGAATGGCTAACAAGTTTGTTGAGATTTCTTATTCGGATTGTCAAACTAGATGATACAATGAATTTAACTGTCGACTCGACCTATAAGTTGGCACCAAGTTTATTCTGTAACCTGGCAGCCATGGTTGATATAGAACACCCGGCGATAAGTCGAGGATGGGCTAATGGGCTTCGGGTGCTTGGATAAAGCTTTCACTAGCGTGATGCATGTTGGATTGTGTTACGTTCTTCCCTTTACTTGAACTAGAAGCCACCTGTGTAAATAAACATTACAATTAAGCAAATAAACACCAAATTGGGGGTAGGAAGAAAATGGCACGACAAATGGCTTGTGCAATCGCCCAATTCTGCTTCTGCTTCAATTGGGTTGGTGATCGCCCGTAATAATGGCCTGGGCGTCACCATGCCATTTTTTTTGTGTTATTATTATTATTATTATTATTATTAAGAGATGTATTAACATACCTTTGTTTTTTATGAACCTATTTCCAATGGACTTTTTTTTCCAAAGCTTTTTTGGAGCCCCCTTTGTTTTCGAGCATTTTAGATCCAACATATGGACGGACAATAGTAACCTTATCGACTAATCTTTGTTCAGTGGAAGTTTAAACATGAGAAGGTCCGGAAATGAGGTTACTACCACATGATGACTTGTTCTTTGAAATGTTCATATTAGTCATTTTCATTTCAAGCCATTCTGTTATCTCCCGAGTAAGTACTTCATCGTCTGCAACCACGTCAACAACCTTGCGAAATGTATCACATAATTCATCATATTGTACATGAACATGTGTGCTAATCCAACCATTGTAGTTAATCTTCACCCTAGTGTATGTTCTACTCACATCTTTCCATCATTGACGCAAGATATACCTTTCTGGCACGAATGTGACATCATTCGTAATGAAAACTATGATACAATACTTGCAAAGTATCCCCCAAAATTCAAACAAGTGACAGCTACACACAATTTGGCACGATTCTTTGTCAAACAACATCGTACATTTTTTTTCTTCATCCCATCATCGAAAATGATATATTCCAAAAGGTCCCTCGTCAACTGCAATAATCTGACAATAAACCATGCATGAGAACTCTTTTTGAAATTCTTTGAATTTGAATATTGTATAAGCTTCCTGAAACTGTTTCTCCATTCCAAACTTTGTTGCACAAGGGATCATCTGGAAAAATGACTTGAAGTCCGCCTGGAACTCTTTCTCAACTTCACTCCTCAAAGCCTGTTTGTGCTACTCAACAAATTGCTCCAACGTGGTTTTTGAATGGACGTAACCATTGAAAAAAGTATTCATGCTCTCACTTTATTGTTTCGTAGACATCCTTGCCCAAAAACTAGTCTTCAAATAAAACGGCACCCAACGACTACGTTCTCTATAAAGTCCTAATAACCAATTATGAGCATCAAGATCGTAACTAGCAATCATAGAATTCCAACGCTGTTCAAAATCTTCGGGACTTTGTGATTCGTAAACCACATAGTGGACATCTGAAAGTATAGATCCCTTATGACTGTGTCCTCCAAATTTCACGGGCAACTTCTTCAAAATATGCCACAAACATCGTCTATGCCTAGTATCCGGAAAAATAATTGAAATTGCATTTTGCATAGTCCTGTCCTGATCAGTTATTATTCCAATGGGAGCTTTACCCTCCATGCACTCAAGCCATGTGAATGCCTGCATATCCTCATTGGAAATTAAACCACATCCAAGCACTGTCGACTGTCCGTAATGGTTTACACCAACAAAAAGAGCAAACGGCATGTCGTACCTATTAGTTAGGTATGTGGTATCGAAGGTCACAACATCGCTAAATTCTTTTTAAGCTTGTTTACACTTATTATCAGTCCAAAATACATTTTTCAATCGACACTTTTCGTCCAAATCTACACTTAAGTTAAAACCAGGACATTGTTATTGCATTTTCGAGAAATAGCATTGTAATGCTATAGCATCTCCTTTTCCAAGTCTCAAACGCCTAACCTTATCAATATAGTCGCTACAATCCTTTTCGATGAATGTCATCTGATCATATCCACCTGCTTTGATGACAGCTGAATTATAACTTTTGTGTAAAGAAATTCCAGCAATATCATTCACTTCAAGCTTCCGTTTCACGTTTTCAATTAGTTGTCTATTGCACCGATACAACCTAGTCTTTGAAGGACTTGTTTTGTGGTTATGCTCCAGTTGAAATTTAGTTATTTGCCATGATCCACTGGCATCAGATGTAGTCACCCTAGCTTTGCATTCTGTTTGAATTGTCGGCTAAGGCTTCAAGGAAGTGCTTGTATTACTTATTTTTTGGCCTTCTCGATTACATGTAAACATGACATTTCTTACAAGTCTATCATCACCCTTCCTCAAATTACATTTTCTAATTGGGAAACCCACACAAGATGCGTAGTTCTTGTAAAATTCAAATGCTTCGTCAAGGTCCTTAAACCTCATCCCGACCTCAGGTACAATCTCATTCATTTCTTTAACCATTCATCATTCAAACCAGGAGAATTCTCTATTTCTTTCACATCATCTTCCAAATATTCATGATTTACTGTCGCATTTTCAGAATTTGAAACGAGATAATATGTATCAAAATATCGACATTTAACACCTTCAAGAGCTTCTATCAAGGCAATAACAAAATAAATGTTTGCAAATATAGCAAATACATAGTTTCTATATGGTATATAACACAAAAATATAGCAAAACATTTAACTTGCATACAAGAACAAAAATTACCTTTTTCAGACATTGATGTAGACAACTTGGAAATACAAGATAGCTTCAACGGAAGAAGGAGACTAACTCAAAATTTTGCCGGATACTCGCCGAAATTTTTTTTTCACTTGTAGCAAGATTTGAGGAAATGAGGAGTAGCTTCGTTGTAGAAGAAAAAAAAACATGCAAAAAAGGGAGGTAGATATAAGCATTAACTGTTATTAAGTTTTTGGAAATCAAAATCTCGTGATACATTATCAAAATATCGCGATATTTTTGTTGCAAAATCTCGCGAACATCCCAGAGTGTGGGTGTACAACAAGCACCACTGATTAAATAATGACAGTACATTTTCAACGACAAGCAATCAAAAGAAAATTTCAAGTTAAACAATGCCTCAAGTGACAATATTATCAAATTACAACATAAATAAACTAAAATTTCTAAATTTAAAATTATTGAATAAAAATATAACGTGTCTTCAATGAACACAAATCTCAAACTTTACAGAAAAAAAACTAATAAAACAAAATTTGAAATATTTTTCAAAATAATCAAATTATAAATTTAACAGTCTAATAGACTATAAAAGTACAATTCAAACTCCTAAACAAAAAATAAAGTAACAACTCATATGTCTTTCAATTTAAATAAGGAAAGGTAACTACAAGTAAAAAACACGACAAAAATCAAAAACAAATCAGACTATAAAAGTAAAGAATAATAAAAAGTTAAAGTTTCTGACATAATTTTAAAAAATTATAAATTTAATAATCTAATAAATAGTAAAATTACAATTCTTCTGAAATTTAAACTCCAAAACAACTAAAAACCAAAAGCAAAACTCACACGTCGTCATATTTAACCAAAAAGTTATTCAAAGCATTTCACAACAATTTTGAATTTGTCAATTATCTTTTTTCATCTTATTGTCGTTTCACAATAAGATTCGAAAACTTTTTACGTTTTATTTTCTTTGAAACTGAATTTTATGAAAAATGAATCCAAATTAATGACACAATTTCTAATTTAGACTTCATTCATCAGAATTATTTGGTTAGACAATGCCTTGAAAACTTGGAATAATCATAATTTATTTTATTCAATATTTATATAAAAATAGTCAAATTATGCTAAATATACATTTTGCCTATTTTGGCAAGCAGTTGCAAAATGATGCAGCAATTAACTAGTGTAAGTCTATATAATCAGAATGAATTCAAATTCAAAGAAAAAGTAAACAGATAAGTAAATATGTGGTTAAAAACAACCAAGTTTCACTATGTGAAAAAAGTCAATAAAATCAAATATTTTGATTATATTACTAGAGTAATCTTGGTCTACTTATCCTTCTTATAATGTGTTCTACCTTATTGCATTACTCACAATATACTTTCTTTTGATTTATGCAAAACAAGCCACACTTATCTTGCAAATTGGTATTCGAAATTGAAACACTTTTTGATCAAAATCTACAACTTGTACCTGGCGTAACGATGCATATGAAATTCCTCTAGGATTTTATTTTACATGAGTTGGTTTGGATTTCAAAATGTATTTTAAATTCTATTCATTGACGTTACTTTGGAGAATATTACACATACAAATTTACAAAATACTCGATAGTTATTCATATAAAGAATGTAAATTACACTTCACATGTCATATTTTCAAGAATTACATATGTATTTCACGTTCCATTAAGTTTCTATATAAATAATAAAAAACATTAAAAGACTGAATTTATTCACATAAACATAATTTTTAAAATTACAATTTACATACCATTTTCATAAACGTGAACAAATATCATATTTAATTAGGATGAATTTATTTTTGGATTCTTATAAATATATGTAGGAATTTTTAAAATCAAATAGGTAGAAAACAACTTTGGTTGACCATTTTAAATAGTAAATTAATATACACACTTTTAATATAAAACTAGTGTGAGCACGTGCGATGCACGTAATAATGTTTATTATATATTTTATTTTATGAATTGACTTAATATTAGTAATCTAAGTAAAAAAAAATTAAATATTAAAAAACAGGCGATTGAAACCTAAATATAAGCATACATGTAACTTAAAACCTATTTTATTAAAATTTATTACAGTAGATGACTCAAACATATGATAAAATTGAATTCAATTTACTTCATAAAAGCCACTATTCTTAAGTATCATTTTCTCTGAATTTGCATTCCTCATCAAAGTCTGAGTTCATTCATTTATAATATTTTAATCACGTTAAGAAATACGAATGCTTTTGCATTAAGGAATTTTACATTTGCTCTAGAATAAGACTCTGAGTATAAGTATCTACAACAATATCTGCACATTAATTTCAATTTTTTCAAATAACTTAAATAAAAGATAAAGAGAGGGTTGAATTGAGCTTACATCATCAAAGATTTTAGTTTTCAATAATAAAAAAATTAGGCTTCTTCGATAAGTGTACCAATTCAATCATCACGGTGTTTAGTTGCAGAATAATAATTTTATAAAAATTTTCTTTGTTGCTTTAGATTCTGGAGATAATCAATAAGTTAATTGATCAAGTTGTTTCATGTTCGAATTAAAGTTCTTAAAATAACATAATTTTTAAAAGTAAATAAATCACATTACAGTTGTTAATTAAACATGCTAATAGACGTTGTATGTATTTGATGCAAGTTAAAGATTATGGCAAAAATGGGCTACAAAAGTGTAAAAAAGTAAATAAGTTAATGAACATACTAATTACAATTAAATTGTGTTTTACAACTACCCGTGTGTAAAAAGTAGCATCTTAAATACAAATTTCTAAAGCACTAAATAGAGTTTGCAATGCTAATGTGCAAACAAGTTCTTTTCAGAAATAATACTCTAAAGTTGCATTAATACGCCATTTTGTAATTTATTTAGGGACCATTTGCTCCAATTTTCTTAAAAATTAAGTTCAAATATGAATAATACAATTGGAACTCTAATATTTGTAGTTAATAAACGAATAACTCAATTAAATAAAAATATTTGAATATCAAGTTTGTGACAAAATTATTTTTCTTTTTATGTTGTAACAATAAAATAAAAATTAAAAATTTGAAAAATATAATTACTTAATAATAATAAAATAATTTTATTTAACATATTTATTAATAATTATGAGCTTAAATTTTAGTTATTTTATAATAGTTCGTAAAATATATAAATTAATTTAGTAAAATATCAATTTAGTCAATAAAGTGTCAGTTAAAAATAAGAACTCGTTAGTTTTTTTTTTATATTTTTTATAAAAAAATAAAATTATCGGACTCATTTGCACCTTTTGCAAAGATTAGAAATCTAATTACAATTGCCTCTGATTAAAACCAAGGGTATATTTGTTTTTTTCATTAAATAATGATCAATTGTGCACCAAAACACATATGTTAGAAGTGTTCAATGTAAAAAATAAATGATGGAGATGATTTCTGCATTGAGGATAAATATGAATGATCATTTATGAATTTCCTTTCTGGTTGACTATTTTGAATAGTAACTTAACATTCACACTTTTAATATAGGTAGAGGTAGAATTAGAAATTTTCATCTAATTCTGACATTGATAAGTAAAATTGGATCAATATATCCCATTGCATTACTTCACATGAATTCTCTTTCTACCATTTGGCTGTTCCTATCTTAAAATTGATAAATGATAATGCTTTATGGTCGGTGTAACTTGTGGTTTGGAGGGGAATGATCTCCTCCCCCTAGTGGGGAGGAGTTATAATCCCCACTGGACACATGTCCAGTGGGGATTGGGCAACTCCTCCCCACTAGGGGGGGGGAGATCATCCCCCGTGGTTTGGAACTGATAGAAAACAGGGTAAAGTTAGGTTTTGTACGAATTAAATGAATATATTATATATTACCGTTAAATAGTCTATTAAAAATGATGTTCTCTTAAATTGGAATGTGTTGGATTAGAAGTATAAAATGGACTAGACTGTATAGGTCTTGATCGATACGACACATATTTGACCAGGTTGGGACCTCACTTTAGGTATGTGGTATCCTAATTGGGATTCAATTGTTTAAGATGGGTTTCCTTGGATTTGACAAAGAATGATAAGATTATTAGCAGGGTACTGGAGTCACTCTGTCATGTGTTAAAATTTTTCCTGGTCTATATATATATATATATATATATATATATATATATATATATATATATATATATATACTAGTTTTAAAGCCGTGCGTTGCACGTAAGTGACAAATATAGAAAAAAAATTTAGGTTTTAAATGTAATTGAAATGACCAAAAAAAAATATGAAATTAAAATTTTTAAACAAATTTGAAAAATGTAACAAATTTAGAGCGATTTGTGTATAATTTGCTCATACACACCAAAAAAATAAATAATTAACAAATAATAAAGAAAGGTCAAAATTTCTTCAAATGTTTTGTCTAATTTTCGGTCATTTCTTTAAAATATATTGATATTTTTTTCTTGAGTACACTTGATATAAAAATTGTAGAATAATGGCATATTTCTTAATTTTTTGATTCCTTTTCATATATGAAATAGAGGATTATGAAAATGTTAATAATTCTTTGAATTGTTACCTTGGGTTTACTCGAAGACTTACACATTAATCACATACCCCACACGTAAATCACTAAAAGAAAAATTAATTACACCATTAACAACAAAACCTGGGTCAAATGCAAGGAAAATATCTGTAAAATTAGGGAGGACCCCAACAGTGAAAAAGACAAACGAATTCAAATTTGAGTGTACTAAAGCTCAAAACTCCAGAAGTATCCTCATCGAACGGAACGTTCAATAAATAAAAAAATTGGAACGGATTTACCGAAAATTTCACGATCAAACAAACAACTATAAACAAAATTACAATTTACAATTCCTAATGGACTGATAACAAACAAAGCACGTGTGTGTAAGAGATTTGAACATGACAAACTTCATTTTATAGGTCTTCATAGTCCCATAAAATGTCTTTTGGGTCATTAACCAGGGCATTGTTTATTTCGCAGCAAATCAACAATTTTGGTTTACTCGTATGATTTGTAAATTGTAAGGAGAAGAGTATGGTCTTTGTTTTGGTGGAAGAAAAATTAACATAGAAATGGCGGCGGCGACAAAAGTGGATGACATGAGTATTCTATGTTCTCTAAAAATTTCATATTTTTCGGTGATCGTTTTCTATGTCAAATGAATTTTTGTTAATCTATGACTAAGTGAAATTTTGAAATTTTTGTTTTTTCCTTTTTTTCCCACTTTGTCTCACCACTTTGATAAATAAAGCATATACAAAAAAATAATTTCATGAACAGTAACTTTTTCGAGTTACTATTCACCTCGTAAAAGTTTGTCGAGTTGAATAGTAACTCGACAAACTTTTTCGAATTTAAAAAAAAAAAAAATTTTTTTTCATGAACAGTAACTTTTTCGAGTTACTATTCACCTCGAAAAAGTTTGTCGAGTTGAATAGTAACTCGACAAACTTTTTCGAATTTTAAAAAAAAAAAAAAAAAAATTTCCATGAACAGTAACTTTTTCGAGTTACTATTCACCCCGAAAAACATTGTCGAGTTGAATAGTAACTCGACAAACTTTTTCGAATATTTTAAAAAAAAAAAAAAAAAATTTTTTTTTTCCATTAACAGTAACTTTTTCGAGTTACTATTCACCCCGAAAAACTTTGTCGAGTTGAATAGTAACTCGACAAACTTTTTCGAATTTTTAAAAAAAAAAAAAAAAATTTTTTTTTCCATGAACAGTAACTTTTTCGAGTTACTATTCACCCCGAAAAAGTTTGTCGAGTTGAATAGTAACTCGACAAACTTTTTCGAATTTTTAAAAAAAAAAAAAAAAAAAATTTCATGAACAGTAACTTTTTCGAGTTACTATTTATCTCGAAAAAGTTTGTCGAGTTGAATAGTAACTCGACAAAATTTTTCGAATTTAAAATAAAAAAAAAAAAAATTTTAAAATTTTTGTCGAGTTACTCGACAAAAAATATATATATATATATTTTTTTTAAAAAGTCGAGTAACTCGACAAAAGTAAAAAAAAAAAAAAATTTTATTTATTTATTTTTTTTTTTTAAATCGAGTTACTCGATAAAAGTAAAAAAAAAATTTTTTTTTTTTTTTTTTTAAAAAGTCGAGTAACTCGACAAAAGTAAAAAAAAAAAAAAAAAAATTTTTATTTTTTTTTATTTTTTAAAATCGAGTTACTCGACAAAAGTTAAAAAAAAAAAATTTTTTTTTTTTTTTTTTTTTTAAAAATCGAGTTACTCGACAAAAGTAAAAATTTTTTTTTTTTAAAAAGTCGAGTAACTCGACAAAAGTAAAAAAAAAAAAGAAATTTTTTTTTTTTTTTTAAAATCGAGTTACTCGACAAAAGTGAAAAAAAATTTTTTTTTTTTCTTTAAAATTCGAGTTACTCGACAAAAGTAAAATATATATATATTTTTTCTTTTTAAATTTGAGTAATTCGACAAAAGTTAAAATTTTCTTTTTTTTTTTTTGTTTTTTTTTTTAAAAATTCGAGTTACTCGACAAAAGTTAAATATTTTTTTTTTTTTTAAATTCGATTAACTCGACACAAGTTAAGAAATTTTTTTTTTTTTTTTTTTTTTAAATTCGAGTAACTCGGCCAAAGTTAAAAAATATATATATTTTTTTATTTTTTTAAAAATTCGAGTAACTCGACAAAAGTTAAAAAAAAATATTTTTTTTTTTAAATTCGAGTAACTCGACAACATTTAAAAAAAAATTTTTTTTTTTTAAAATTCGAGTAACTCGATAAAAATTTTTAAAAATTTTTATTTTAAATTCGAGTAACTCGACATAATTTAAATATGTTTAGCATAAATTCTTCGGTACTTATTTTAATTTTGATCATTGGGAAGAACACTCATTTGTCCGTTCGGCAAAGTTGCTCAAATATTGAAGGGGAAATCAAAGAAAAGATAAATAAAATAAAACATCCTCTTTCAACAATTAAAAAATAAGCACTTCTTTTTATTTACAATAACAAGATATATCAAGGCATAAAAAGCATTACAATAATGTGAAATTTGTACAACATGAAAATTTACCTTCGAATTTCGTTCCATCTCAGACCAGCAATCATTTGCATTTTATGAAGTATCACAGATAAGGATATGTCAAGTTATACAGTGAAACCATGCATGGAAGATTCCAGATGATTACCTATATTCACATAGATATAGCCTAACTTGGCCAAATCAGTTGAAATAAGTGCATCAGCTGTCAAAGAGCAAAAAGAAACTTAGTTGTTCTGGGATGAACATAGGATCAGACAAATCAACTTTGTAATAAATTTTCAAAGAATAAACTAAAAAAATCAACAAGGATAGTCTATTTCTAGAAAATAGCCCAAAACTAATAAAAAGTGTATGTTTTCCCTTTACTAAAACTATAATTAAAGGTGCAAAGAAAACTCTCTCGAGGAGCATATTTTGTGATTCCGAAGTAAAATAAAAAACTCTGTGTCTGAATCATTCTGTCGGTAATTGTAGCCATTAATGTGTTATGGGGCAGGGAATGATGACACAAGCAAAGAATCCATGCAAATACCAATGCTTAAATCTGCGTGGAAATGTTTCAAAGTATTCAAAAAGGACAAAGAAGATAAAAGTGATAGCTGATCAGCATCTAAGAGGACCAACCAAACGGAAAAACTAAACAAAAAACACATATCCTAATGTTTTACTAACCTTCAACACAAAAAATTAGCTTATCCACATTTTCATGGACAAAATATGTCAGTCATGTCATCAAAACTGGGAAACAATAGTCTCTTTAAAATTTACTATTCCAAGATATATAATATCAAGGAAATGGGCAAAGACCCAATTTTGGGTCACCCAATATGACAATGATGGTGGTTTAGCCTCCCTTCACATCATCATCTTCGATCTTTCTTTTCCCTTCCATTATTTTTAACTATGGTAGTCGTGAGTTTCATCAATAACAGCATGTTCCTACCTATAACTCCATTAACACATGTTGACATGCATGCACCATACTATTCACAAGCTAAAGACGTTCAAAGAGCACTCCATAGCATGCCTCGTCATCTAAGATAGATGCATATATACCTTACCAAATTTCTCCCAGGAAAATTACATTACCCTTGCCTCAAAAATAGATTCAGATAAGAAACCTCTTATTAGATTTGCTATTAGAAAGAAAGAAAATGCCAATAAAAGATCCTCCAAATGATTGCATAAATTTGGGTTTTTGGCATCAAAATGACTCCAGCAAGAATCATGCCTTGTACTTAGTACCCCTGTGAATCACTCAAGATATTCAGATTTAACAGTATATTCCATTTATGCTCATCGATACAGGCAATACATAGACCTTCTATAAGAAAATGACATGGCCAAGTTATGTAACTCATCATAGATAGATATTTTGGACTTTAAATAATATAACCCTTCAAGTTTTGATCATCCCACGCTAGCAAAGTCTAGTACACACAATTATAATGAGTGTTGTGATAGTAGGATGAGAATTGGTCAAGTGATAATCACATGTTTCAAACGTGCATGGGAAGCTACAGTTGTATGAATCTGATAGCAGATGGATTTCATAATGAAGAACAAAGAGTTTCAACAAGAGTTCAAATATGTATTACAAGGATGTTCATATCCACATACAGTCCAGGAGGCAGTTAGAAGTGAGAATTGGAGGAAAGCTATAAGACGAGTGCACTTGACAAAATAAAACATGGTAGATACTTGAACTTCCTAAGGGAAAGAAATCTGTTAGTGTAAGTGAATATTCACTATAATATAAATCTGATGGAACTTTAAAAAGGTTGGCTTGTAACCAAAGGCTACACTCATATACATGGAGTAGACTATTAGGAGAACTCTACTCCATTAGGAGAAAACAAATACTATAGATATTGCAATCTTCGGCAGCTAAACCTGGTCTTTCCAGCAATTTGATGTTTAGAATGCCTTTTTCACAATGATTTAGAAAAGTCTAAATGGAGGCGCCTCTGTTTTCTGTGTCAACAATTGTAACATTATGCAACAACAACAAATCTAAGCCTTATTGTCAATTCACAACAACACGACCATGCAAGATATGAAGAGATGACAATGTAAACATCATTGACTGGACAGAGATAGAGTAAGAGAGAATTTTGATACGTTGAATGGCCTATGACAAGCATATATATCTAAATTATGTATACTGTTTGCGTCCTCTTCAATCCTCCTTATCAAGTTTTGGACTTTGTTCCATCAGGATATCTTCACCCTCAAATGGTTTCTAAAGGCGCTCCAAAAGCTTATGCAGCATCTTGTATGGATTTCCTTCAAACAAGCCAGCGACACGTAAGATAATATCAAAATTACCTTTCCTTTGTATATGTGGAGACGTTTAAGAATAGCTTCCAAATACTCAACCACCTTGGCAGTCCTAGATTGCATTTGTGACTCAATCTTGGACTCAGAGGTTCTGGTTCAGCACAGGTTTCAGAGATATTAGCTCTCTAAGTACTCTGACTCGTTCTAATTTCTCAGACTTTACCTGAGTTGCATTTAGCAAGAGATGCAATCAAATATACAGAAGAAAATGAAACAGCAGTGAAAGCAATTGAGGTAAACGCTTCCGCTTCCTAATACTATATCTATATGTAGAAGGTTAATTTAGAATCAAGCATTTCTGTAAACAATTGTGCCAATCTACATGCTGAATGTCTTGGAAGACCTTATTTCCATCTTGATCAGTTACATGAAAAACTGTAGGTGACAATTTAAAACGAGAAATCTTGGTAAAGTAGGAAAGAACGAAATTTCTCAAAAGTAGAAGCATAATTAAAGCCTACCATCCATATACCATCCCCCAATCTGGAGAAATGTATGCTCTTCCTATTATCAAGTTTAAATCAGTAAGAACTTGTACGACCTCTAACTGGCTTCCTCTCTTATTTCCACTATCAACCTGTAAATTTCACACAAAAATTAACCGACAAGAAATTCAGAATCTCATCCAATTAACAGAGTAGAGATATGCAAAACTTAAGGCCACACTCCTTATACTATAAGGAGTCAAAATCATAAAAAATCAGATAAACTGTTCTATTTCTTTTAACAACAAAGAACATCATAAATGAATGTTGCAATTTGCTAAAATTCTGAAGATACCTAAAAATTGCTTCACTTTCTACAACTAAAATTTTGGTAAATAGATGTTGGGTTACTGAGGATCAGACTAATGATTTCGGATGGACGGAACTAACGACTAAGTGCAAATATGTACAAGTGAACAAGATAGTGTCAGAAGATGCAGTGAAATTTAAAGTAAGTTTAAGCGATGCAAAGATATGAAGATGCAGTAAAAAAATTTCACCATTCAATCATTAAAATTAAAAATTAACAAAGAAGTTTGATAATGCATACAACTTAAGTTTTGTTGCAAACGAAAATATACAGCAATGATAATGATAAACATGATCCTCAACCTAGTATCCCCTGAAGCTGCATCTGATAAACAATCTGAAAACACTTAGAGTGCATTTGGTAGATCATATTGATTAGGGAGGATAGGATTAGGGGAAGTCTCTTTCCTTGAAAGCATTGAGAGTATAATAGCAGAAAGCATGACTTATCTAAAACAACAATCTATTCATCTCTGTCCAACTTAAAAGCAACAAAAAAAAGTTTCACATAGAGTATTATTGAGAAGAAATTCCCCAAACACATCCCTCCAACTGCTCCCAAATCCCTTAATTAAACAACAATTAACCAAATAGAGTATTATCATTATCGTCTAATCATGGGTAATTGAAATATAATAACAAATAGAGTATGCACACATATGATTTTAACAACATGAATCCAGCCCCTCCCTCTCATAATCTTGGTCAAAAGATGGGAGAAAATTAAAGTAATCATTCAAAAAGAATCAAGGTAGTCCATATATCGAACATACCAACGTTAAAGCAGATAACAAAACCAGATAGAAGCATCTATACAACAGTATAGGAAACATAAACCAGAAAGACATATGGTAAACTTACCGCCATTTGTTCGCACCAAGACTTTGATAATTCAAATTAATTCTTAGAAACTCAATCTTCAAAGCTTCCCACAAAATGAAAACTGGGAGTCCATTTGTCGATCAACTCGAAAAAATGAAAACTCGACAAAATGTGACTCCCATTTCGTCGAGTAACTCGACAAAATGGGAGTCACATTTTGTCGAGTTGCTCGACAAAATCGGAGAAAATGGGAGAAATTGTTGAGTTCTCCCATTTTGTCGAGCAACTCGACAAAATGGAATCCTGTATTACTTTGTCGAGTTTCTCGACTTCCAATTTTTTTTTTTTTCTTCTCTCTTCTTCTTTCTCCTGTTTTTCTTTTCTCTTTTCTTCTTTCCCCTATCTCACTGTGATGATTTTCTTGTTTACATTTTTTTTATATTTATTATTTGCCTGATTATACATTTAAAATTTTACTTTGAATTTGACAATTTTTCTTCTTTTTTTTCCTTTTGCTGTAATTTGCGCTTTTGGTCCTAAATTTTTACATTTGTAACTAATTTACTCACAACTTTTATTTATTTGCTATTGGCCATCCCCAACATTTAAATTTTGTTGAAAGCCCAATTTGACCATTATTTTTCTTTTTGTGGGGGTTTTTTTTTTCGAGTTAAGATTTTTTTTTTTTTTTAGTTTTTGTCAAGTTACTCGACAATTTTTTTTTATAATAAAATTAATGCCTTTGGGTTGTCAAGTTACTCGACAAACCAAAGCAAAGCCAATCAATTTTTGACCTATTTTTTGGGTCGTTTGTCGATTATTCTTGACCATTTATGAACTTTTTTTTTGGTCGACTTACTCGATAAAGGAAATTTTTTATTTAATTTTTTTTTTCGATTTTTGTCGAGCTATTGGACACAACCCAATTTGATATTTTTTTCATTTTTTTTGTAATTTGTGCATTTGGTCCCAACCTTTTGAATGTGTGACTAATCTACCCCCAACCTTTTTTTTGATATTGGCCATCCCAACATTTAAATTTTGTTGCAAATCACGTCCTTTTGACATATTTTACATTTTTCATTGTAGAATTTTTAACTAAAACGCATTGTTTAGGCATTCCACAATTTTTTACTTTTTTCCCCATAGTTTTGTCGAGATTCTCGAAACCAATTTCTAGTTCTAAGCAAATGGGCCTTTTGACATTTTTTTTTGTCCTCCTTTTTTCTTTATTTCTCCAAACCTACTTATGGAAATTACCAATTTGTCGAGTAGACAAAGGCCAAAAAAAATTTGTCGGTAGCTCGACATTGCCATTATTATTATTATTTTTTTTTGTTTGTCAAGAATCTCTAGAAACAAATAATATCATTGATGAGATGTTCAAATAATAAATATTATATTATTATATTATTGTAAGGATATATACATTTTCCATACAAATAATAAATTAATGAGATGTTCAAATAATTTTCTACATCATCCACATATAAGTACATAGTCATAGGCGATATTTGATGATGTCCAGCATCAACATCGTGGCATATCTGGAAAGGGAGGCAACATTTTAGCATCTGGGATCTTGCCTTTTTAAACAATGAGAATACGATTTTTTGCGCTCGAAATGGAAATACATCGTCCAAACTCCTGTTACATATATATTTACATCTCTAAGTTCGTTTAGGCTACGGAAAAATTTGGCTTTGTCGAGTAACTCGACAAAAACCCAAAAAAAGAAAAAAAAAATTCTATGTCGAGTAACTCGACCAAAAAAAAAAATTTGAAAAAATTGTCAAAATGTACTTTATTGAGTAACTCGACAAACGACCAAAAAAAAAGAGTCAAAAGTTGCTTGATTTTGGTTACGCATTAATCTTATTAAAAAAAAAAAAAATTTCGAGTACGTGTGTGCACGTACATAAAAAATGTAGGGATAAATTTGTTATAAATTGAAAAGATTGTAGACCAAAAGTGTAAATTATAAAAAAATTAATAAAAGAATTTGTCAAGTAACTCGACAAAGTCATTATAAAAAAAATTAATTAAAGACTTTGTCGAGTTACTCGACAAAGTCATTAAAAAAAAAAAATTCATTCCAACTGTCCTTGTACGTGAATTCACCTTTTCTTTGGTTTTTGACTAATCATATATATCCCACATAAGCACACATATTTGTAATATTATAGGACATGAAAAGATGTATGTCCATTAATCAATTTCCCTTACCACAAGCAATGTAATATATGAAGAAATTATTGCATCCATAAAGCTAAATTATTATCAATGTATCTGGGAGGTCCCATGGCTCACACTTGTAGAGATCAACTTCGGGAATGATTTCAAGTTCAATCTTAAGGCCATTAATCTTTCTCTTTAAATAATAAGCCACAAGTTCTTCGTCTGTTGGATGAAATAGGAAGCCGGGGGGCAATGAAACAGGTGCCATGATCTTCATTGTACAAATGAATACAATTAAGCTACAATTTACCCGGTCATGGAGTAACAAAAATTTCTTTGACATAGAAAACAATCACCGAAAAATATGAAATTTTCAGGGGACATAGAATACTCATTTAGCTACCACATATCAAAATTTGATAGTCCGACGGCATGTTTCGGCGTACTAAAATGCTCACCGAAACACCCTAGGCAGTTTCTCGGATTCATACGGTCGCAGTTTACAAAATTGTCCATAACTTGAATTATATATCATGAAATTATGTGAAACCAAAGGCAATAGTTAGGTAACCCATAGAGCTATCGTTTCCAATTGGAATTATGTAAAAATACTTAATATATAAGGTGCAGTAAATTGTTTGAGTTGGACAACAGAAACTGCATCTTAGAAAAACATGAAGTTTAGCAAAACCTTTCAAGTTCACATCATTAACGTGTAACCAAAACATGGGAATCCACTAAAACTACCACAAAACCAAGGTACACAAAAGTTTAAGAGGATATTTACACTACTTAAAGTTTATTGATTGGTTTATAATATCGATTCCGGCACGCCGACGGCATAAATCCGAAAAACAGCCTAGGAGGTTTCGCGATGAGTATTTTAGTATGCCTAAACATGCCGTCGGACTACCAATTTTTGATATGTGGTAGCTACCTGAGTATTCTATGTCCCCTGAAAATTTCGTATTGTTCGGTGATCGTTTTCTTTGTCAAAAAATTTTTTGTTACTCTATGACCAGGTGAATAAAAATTTCAAAATAAGGGCACTGTTACAAAAATTTCTTCACCCGGTCATGGAGTAACAAAAATTTGTTTGACATAGAAAACGATAACCGAAAAATATGAAATTTTCAGAGAACATAGAATACTCATTTAGCTATCACATATCAAAATTTGATAGTCCGACGGCATGTTTCGGCTTAATAAAATGCTCACCGAAACACCCTAGGCATTTTCTCGGATTTATACGGTCGTAGTTTACAAAATTGTCCATAACTTGAGTTATATACCATGAACTTATGTGAAATCAAAGCCAATGGTTAGGTAACCCATAGAGCTATCGTCTCCCACTGGAATTATGTAAAAATACTTAATATATAAGGTGCAGGATATTTTTGAGTTGGTCAACAGAAAGTGCAGTTTCGAGAAACAATTCACCCGGTCATGGAGTAAAAAATATTTCTTTGACATAGAAAACGATCACCGAACAATATGAAATTTTCACGGAACGTAGAATACCCATGTATCTACCACATATAAAAATTTTATAATCCGACGGCATGTTTCGACATACTAAAATGCTAACCAAAACATCCAAGGCAGTTTCTCGGATTAATACTGTCGCAATTTACAAAATTGTCCATAACTTGAGTTATATAACATGAAATTATGTGAAACCAAAGCCAATGGTTAGGTAACCCATAGAGCTATCATCTCCAACTGGAATTATATAAAAATACTTAATATATAAGGTGCAGCATATTTTTGAGTTGGTCAACAGAAAGTGCAGTTTGGATAAACAATTCACCCAGTCATGGAGCAAAACAAATTTATTTGACATAGAAAACGATCACCAAACAATATGAAATTTTCACGGAATGTAGAATACCCATGTAGTTAACACATATAAAAATTTGATAATCCGACGGCATGTTTTGACACACTCAAATGCTCACCGAAACATCACAGACAGTTTCTCGGATTCATGCTATCGTAATTTAAGAAATTGTCCATAACTTGAGTTATATAACATGAAATCATGTGAAACCAAAGCCAATGGTTAGGTAACCCATAGAGCTATCGTCTCCAACTGGAATTATGTAAAAATACTTAATATATAAGGTGCAGCATATTTTTGAGTTGGTGAATAGAAAGTGCAGTTTAGAGAAACAATTCACCCAGTAATGGAGCAAAAAATATTTATTTGACATAGAAAACGATTACCGAACAATATGAAATTTTCAAGGAACGTAGAATACCCAAGTAGCTACCACATATAAAAATTTGATAATCCGACGGCATGTTTTGACACACTAAAATGCTCAACGAAACATCCAATGCAGTTTCTCGGATTCATTCTGTCGCAATTTACAAAATTATCCATAACTTGAGTTATACAACATGAAATTATGTGAAACCAAAGCCAATGGTTAGGTAACCCATAGGGATATTGTCTCTAACTGGAATTATATAAAAATACTTAATGTATAAGCTGTAGCAAATATTTAAGTTGGACAACAAAAACTGCAATTTAGTTTTTTTATTGAAATTATTTAATACATTGACTATTTTGTTTAATTTGAATGTTGCAATATTATTATTCGAGGAACGTGTTGACATGAAATTTGGATTTGTTAACTTATTTGATAAATGAAGGACATACATATTTGTATTTAATTGATTATTTATTAGGAGATATCAAAATAAAATATATATCATATAAATTTAATATATATCATAATCAATTAATACAATATATTATATATTCTTTTATTATGACTAATTTATCTAGTAACTTGACAAATCCAAATTTGAGATTCATGAGTTGGTTTAAAAATAACATGAAAAAACTAAAAAATAAAAAAATTTAAGTGTAGTACATAATTTAAATAAAAAAACTAAACTAAAAAATGAACAATATGCATTGTTGAAGTTACTCGAGTAACTCGATAAACCCAAAATAAAGTTTGTCGAGTTACTCGATTAAAAATGTGATACGAAATCAATCTATTCAATAGCTCAAGTAGCTCGACAAACTAAAAATCAAGTTGCCGGAGTTACTCGATGAACGAACGAAATTTAAAATTTTCATTATTTTGTTTCCCTTTTTTATTTAAATGATGTTATACATTTAAATAATTTTTTATTCTTATTTAGTGCTGTTATTTTTCAAGAAACTCGTGAGTCTTAAATTTGGATTTGTCAAGTAACTTGATAAATAAAGCATATACAAAATTTAATTTAATGTTTCATTTATTAGAATATAGTAAAATAGAATATATATCATAATCAATTAATACAATATATTTTATTTTATTTTATTTTAGCAATTAGTATAAAAAAATATTTGTAACATTATTGGTAAAAATGTTATAATTAATAGTTACAAAAAATAAAATATGTTGTTGATTTTTTTCATTGAAAAAAAAATTACAAATGTAAAAGCTCACCATAAAAAAAAAAAATAAAAAAAAAAAAAATAATAAAAAAATTCATGAACAGTAACTTTTTCGAGTTACTATTCACCTCGTAAAAGTTTGTCGAGTTGAATAGTAACTCGACAAACTTTTTCGAATTTAAAAAAAAAAAAAAAAAAAAAATTTTTTCATGAACAGTAATTTTTTCGAGTTACTATTCACCTCGAAAAAGTTTGTCGAGTTGAATAGTAACTCGACAAACTTTTTCGAATTTTAAAAAAAAAAAAAATTTTTTTTTTCCATGAACAGTAACTTTTTCGAGTTACTATTCACCCCGAAAAACTTTGCGAGTTGAATAGTAACTCGACAAACTTTTTCGAATATTTAAAAAAAAAAAAAAAAAAAAATTTCGATGAACAGTAACTTTTTTGAGTTACTATTCACCCCGAAAAACTTTGTCAAGTTGAATAGTAACTCGACAAACTTTTTCGAATATTTTTAAAAAAAAAAAAAAAATTTTTTTTCCATGAACAGTAACTTTTTCGAGTTACTATTCACCCCGAAAAAGTTTGTCGAGTTGAATAGTAACTCGACAAACTTTTTCGAATTTTTTTAAAAAAAAAAAAAAAAAATTTCATGAACAGTAACTTTTTCGAGTTACTATTCATCTCGAAAAAGTTTGTCGAGTTGAATAGTAACTCGACAAACTTTTTCGAATTTCAAAAAAAAAAAAAAAAAAAATTTTTAAAATTTTTGTCGAGTTACTCGACAAAAAATAATTTTTTTTTTTTTTTTTTAAAAAGTCGAGTAACTCGACAAAAGTAAAAAAAAAAAAAAAATTTTTTTTTTTTTTTTTAAAATCGAGTTACTCGACAAAAGAAAAAAAAAATATATATATATATATTTTTTAAAAAAGTCGAGTAACTCGACAAATATAAAAAAAAAAAAAAAATTTTTTTTTTTTTTTTTAAAAGTCGAGTAACTCGACAAAAGTAAAAAAAAAAAAAAAATTTTTTTTTTTTAAAAATCGAGTTACTCGACAAAAGTAAAAAAATTTTTTTTTTTTTTTTTTTTAAAGTCGAGTAACTTGACAAAAGTAAAAAAAAAAAAAAATTTTTTTTTTTTTTTAAAAATCGAGTTACTCGACCGAAGTGAAATTTTTTTTTTTTTTTTTTAAATCGAGTTAATCGACCAAAGTGAAAAAAAAAATTTTTTTTTTCTTTAAAATTCGAGTTACTCAACAAAATAAAATTTTTATTTTTTATTTTTTATTTTTTTTAAATTTGAGTAATTCGACAAAAGTTAAAATTTTCTTTTTTTTTTTTAAATTCGAGGTACTCCACAAAAGTAAAAAAAAAAAAAAATTTTTTTTAAAAATTCGATTAACTCGACACAAGTTAAGAAAATTTTTTTTTTTTAAAAATTCGAGTAACTCGACAAAAGTTAAAATTTTTTTTTTTTTTTTTAAAAATTCGAGTAACTCGACCAAAATTAAAAAAAATATATATATTTTTTTTTAAATTCGAGTAACTCGACAACATTTTAAAAAAATTTTTTTTTTTTTAAAATTCGAGTAACTCGATAAAAATTTTTATTTTAAATTCGAGTAACTCGACAAAATTTAAAAAAAAAAAAAAATTTTTTTTTGTTTTTTTAAATTCGAGTAACTTGACAAGATTTAAAAATATATATATATATATATATTTTTTTTTTAAAAATTCGAGTAACTCTACAAAATTTAAAAAAAAAATGTTTTTATTTATTTTTTGGCTAGTAACTCGACAAATTTAAAAAAATTTTTTTTTTTTATTTTTATTTTTTTGTCGAGTAACTCAACAAATTTAAAAAAATATATATATATTTTTTTTAAAATGTCAAAATAAAATTGGGCTACTTTTTAAAAGTTGTAGGACTTCATATACATTTTTATTTTATTTTGTTGTTATTTATTTATTTTTTATTATTTAAAGAGGTGGACAAAATAAAATTTGTAACGAAATTTAAAAGTCGGGGATGGCTAAAGCCAACAAAAAAAGTTATGGGTAAATTTGTTATAAAATGAAAAGAATGTGGACTAAAAGTGCAAATTACAAAAAAAAAAAAAAAAATTTAATGTTTCCCACTTTGCCGAGTTACTTGGCAAAGTGGGATAAATTTAAAAAAAAATTTCCCCCACTTTGCCTACTCGGCAAAGTGGGGAAAAAGTCCACCTACAAAAAAACAAAAAAAAAATTCTTAAATAGTCACTTTTCCATTGCACGTACATGGGAAAAAAAAACTTCAAAACTTCATTTAGTCATGGATTAACAAAAATTCATTTCACATAGAAAACGATTACCGAAAAATATGAAATTTTCAGGGAACATAGAATACTCATGTTGCTACCACATATCAAAATTTGACAGTCCGACGGCATATTTCGACTTACTAAAATGCTAATCGAAACATCCTAGTTAGTTTTTCAGATTTATGCTGTCACAGTTTACAAAATTGTCTATAAATTGAGTTATATAACATGAAATTATGTAAAACCAATGCCAATGGTTAGGTAACCCATAGGGCCATCGTCTCCAACTGGAATTATGTAAAAATATTTAATATATAAAATGCAGTAAATGTTTGAGTTGGACAACAGAAACTGTATCTTAGAAAAACATGAAGTTTAGCAAAACCTTTCAAGTTCACATCATTAACGTGTAACCAAAACATAGGAATCCACTAAAACTACCACAAAACCAAGGTCCAAAAATTTTTAAGAAGATATTTACACTACTTAAAGTTTTTTGACTGGTTTATAATAGCGAATCCGGCACGCCGACGGCATAAATCCGAAAAACAGCCTAGGAGGTTTCGCGGTAAGTATTTTAGTATGCCTAAACATGCCGTCGGACTACTAATTTTTGGTATGTGGTAGCTACCTGAGTATTCTATGTCCCTTGAAAATTTCGTATTGTTCAGTGATCGTTTTCTATGTCAAAAATTTTTTTGTTACTCCATGACCAGGTGAATAAAAATTTCAAAATAAGGGCACTGTTACAAAATTTTCTTCACCCGGTCATGGAGTAAAAAAAATTTGTTTGACATAGAAAACGATAACCGAAAAATATGAAATTTTCAGGGAACATAGAATACTCATTTAGCTACCACATATCAAAATTTGATAGTCCGACGGCATGTTTCGGCTTACTAAAATACTCACCGAAACACCCTAGGCAATTTCTCGGATTTATACGGTCGTAGTTTACAAAATTGTCCATAACTTGAGTTATATACCATGAAATTATGTGAAATCAAAGCCAATGGTTAGGTAACCCATAGAGCTATCGTCTCCCACTGGAATTATGTAAAAATACTTAATATATAAGGTGCAGCATATTTTTGAGTTGGTCAACAGAAAGTGCAGTTTCGAGAAACAATTCACCCAGTCATGGAGCAAAAAATATTTATTTGACATAGAAAACGATTACCGAACAATATAAAATTTTCACGGAACGTAGAATACCCATGTAGCTAACACATATAAAAATTTGATAATCCGACGGCATGTTTTGACATACTAAAATGCTCACCGAAACATCACAGACAGTTTCTCGGATTTATGCTATCGCAATTTAAAAAATTGTCCATAACTTGAGTTATATAACATGAAATCATGTGAAACCAAAGCCAATGGTTAGGTAACCCATAGAGCTATCGTCTCCAACTAGAATTATGTAAAAATACTTAATATATAAGGTACAACATATTTTTGAGTTGGTGAACAGAAAGACAATTTAGAGAAACAATTCACCCGGTCATGGAGTAAAAAAAATTTATTTGACATAGAAAACAATCACCGAACAATATGAAATTTTCAAGGAACGTAGAATACCCATGTAGCTACCACATATAAAAATTTTATAGTCCGACGGCATATTTCGGCATACTAAAATGATCACCAAAACATCTAAGTCAGTTTCTCGGATTCATACTGTCGCAGTTTACAAAAATATCCATACCTTGAGTTATACAACATGAAATTATGTGAAACCAAATCCAATGGTTAGGTAACCCATAGGGATATCGTCTCCAATTGGAATTATGTAAAAATACTTAATGTATAAAGTGCAGCAAATATTTATGTTGGACAAAAAAAACTGCAGTTTAGAGAAAATGAAATTTAGCAAAACCTTTAAGAATCGATTGTATTTCGTCATTTGTTCTCCATAGCAACTGGGGATAAAAAAAGCACCAAATTTGATGACTTATTAAGGAAAAAATGAATATATATTGACTATAATATATAAGAAGTCAATAATTGCGACTAAAAGACACTAATATATGTATATTAAAACAAATAAAAGAAAAGAAAAGATGAAGAAGTCAAAAAATGCGGCCAAATATATTAATTTAATATACAAAAAGTGTCAAAAGATTAGGACAAAAATGTGAGATTTGGACAAAATTAAAACTAAAACTACATGAAAACGACGTCGCGTTGGTTGAAGGGTGAATAGTAAACATACCATAGACACTTATATTATAGTATAGATATATATTTAACACTTGTCTAAAATGTATGTTTAGATATAAGACGTGGCCTCCATGTCTCTTTTAGGTTATAAGTGTACAATTAAGCAACCGACTATATTTTTTAACTAAAAAACACGTGCCTAGTCTTGTTTAGCCTCGTCAAGGTGCACATTTTTGTTTTCATCTTTTTTTATTTTTTATTTTTGAAATAATATTAAAAACAAGAAATGCTTTTTCACGCTCTGTTATTGTCTAAGCTCAAAAAATTTAAAATTTGGTCTCCACGCTTTAAACTTTTTACAATACTACTTTTTAGTATTGGAATTTTTTTTTTAATAGGGGTATATTATAATTATATATTTTTATATAACTCTAGTCTGAATTCATCTTGATTATTAGGTTGGAAACATTAAGCATGCAAGGCTATTGAAATATTTTGATATATTAGTGAGGTAGTGGAAGAAGTCTCCACCGGGGAACAAAACTAAGACCCCATTATTAATATTAGGGAAATTTGCAGTCCCGTTCCCAACTTTTAAATTTTTGACATTTTTATTTTAATTCTTCATTTTTTTGCACCCATATTCTCAACATTTCTTAATTTGGTGGCTGAAGTTCCAAACCTTTGAACTTTTGGTACTTTTATCCTCATTCTTCATTTTTTACACCCATATCCTTAATCTTTCTTAATTTGGTGGCTGAAGTCTCCAATCTTTGGACTTTTGTATCATATTTTTTAATTTTTTAATTGAAACTTATGAAAAGTCCATTTAAACCCAAATTTTGTGAGTAATTTTGTCTATAAATGTTAGTTTATTTTTTAAAAAAATTATTTTTAAAAATTTTATAAGATTTTTTTCATTTTTTTGCACCCATATCCCCAAAAGGAGCATTAATCAAACTATAGTTATCTGAATAATACAATATTCAGAAAACAAAACTGGCAATCGACTCGAAAAAAGTAACGGGTCAATGGTCAAAAGGTCGAACCAAGGTCGACCCGATTTCAATTAAAAAATTAAAAATTAATCTAAAAATCTTATAAAATTTTTAAAAATAAGTTTTTGTAAATAAACCAATATTTATAGAATTACTCACAAAATTTGGCTTTAAATAGACTTTTCATAAGTTTCAATTAAAAAATATGATACAAAAGTCCAAAGATTGGGGACTTCAATTACCAAATTAAGAAATGCTGATGATATGAGTGCAAAAAAAATGAAGAATGGAGATAAAAGTGCCAAAAGTTCAAAGATTGGGGACTTCAACCATTAAATTAAGAAAAATTGAGGATATGGGTGTAAAAAAGTAAAGAAAGAAGATAAAAGTATCAAAAGTTTAAAAGTTGGGGACGGCGGCTACAAATTACCCTTAATATTATTCTTATATTAATATAACTTTTGACTAAATATTATTATCCTATGTTGTACGTAAAAAGAGAAAATAAGTGGAGAAAGAAAGAAAGAACACTACCAACCTCATTATCAATGATACAAGGCCTAAAAACGGTCTCATCTCGTCATCCCTTTTTCTGGGCTCTACACACACTATCTATCTCGTACACACTTTCACACAAAGGGCGATCACCCGCTAAGGCCTCTAAATGATTGTTCTTTATTGATATTCATTGTTTTACTTTGATTTGATTGCATTGGATTAGAAAAACAGTAAAGGAAATTAGTATATGATGATAAAATCAAGAAAGGGAACTAATGATTGGGTACCTCTCTAATTGAAAATTTGTCATAGGTCCCCTCCAATTTACATATTAGGGTTAGTTTTGCTAGATTGGCATTGGGATATAAAAGACCCCCTTTTTTTTTAAAAAAAAAAAAAAAAAGAAATATTGGTTCATGACTACTTAGTCGAACAAGGATTGTATAATCGAACCACTATACAGTCTATACATGTAATATAAATTTCGCGAAGGTAGGGTTTCTTGCAATCATACATTTACATAACTAATTAATACATTAATCATAAAAAAATATAATTAATAAGAGATTCAACTATATCTTTACGTAACTTATACCTTTAATCAGTGGCAGAGTCAAAAAAATTTTTTAGAAGTCAAAATTTTTCTTTGGCATGCATCTTCTAATTGAAAAAACGTTAAACGGCGAATTCAAAAAAAGAATTAAGAATGACTGTTCGAAATGAATAATTCTGTTTTTTATCTTCTAATTTTCATTTTGACGTCACTTATTTCGTCTTATTTTTAGACTATGTTCTTCACTCGTAAGGATAAGTTCTTAATACCATTTCTAAATATTCATAGCAAACTTCGCAATGCATCTTTTGGATTGAAAATTTTTAAATGGTGAATTCAAAATAATAAGCTTAAGATTGCTGTTAGAATATATAATAATTCGATTTTTTATCTTTTAATTGACATAACTTTTTTTGTCTTATTTTTGAATTATGTTTTTTCATTTGTTGAAATAGGTTCTTGATACCATTTGGAAGTATCCACATCAAACTTCGTAACACAATTTTTGGATTAAAGAAAAATTCAAAATAACAAGCCAAAGGTAGCTGCTAGAACAGGGCTGATCTACTCCCCACAGTGGGGAGTAGATATAAAGCCCACATGACACGTGTCATCTCTTTCAACTTATTTTCAGGCTATGTTTCTTCACTTGTTAGTGTAAATTTTTGATACCGTTTCAAAGTATTTATGAGAAATTTCACAATACATTTTTTGGATTGAAAACCGTTAAATTACAAATTCAAAGTAATAAGTCAAAGATGACTACTAGAATTAGATTTAATATTTCTATTTAATTTTTGTTTTTAAATATCAATTTAATTAATATTCCAATATCACTCGTCTTGTTTGTATAGTTAAATATAAAAATATAAAGAATTTTTATCGTGTTATAACGAATCACTAAATAATATTTTTAATAAAAAAGAATAAAAAATAAATAAATTTCGAAAATTTGGGAGCCTAAAGACCCCAAGTCCCCTGGCTCCGCCACTACCTTTACCTCTCTCAATTTAGTACCATAATTTTGGATTATTTCTCATGCTAGACGAGTGCTATGTCAAAGAAGAAGTTAAATCTCATCGCTACTCATTTAAAATTGTAGACGTGTTTTTGGTGAAAAATAATTGAATCTAGCTTGTAGTGAAGGGTTATTTTGAATTCATAATATAAGTAAGTTTAATTTAATTTTAATAATTTTAACTTTTAGATTAAAAAGTTAAAATTCTAAATATTAGAATAGACCTGGCAATATTTTTTTATTTTTTATTTTGTTTCTTTAAATATTTAACATCTTTCCACTAACTCCATCTCTCTTTTTCCTTTTCCTTTGCCATTTACCTTTCCCATCCTATTCCATGTACCCACAGAAGTGTAAAAAAAATAAGTTGCCAGTAATTTATATATAATATAATGGAAACTTTAGTTAATCATCTATTGTCTGGTGTAACAATGTGAAATCAAAGATTAACATGCTGCAAATTTTATTATTTTATAACCTTATTTTATCCCCAAATAATGCATCTAAAGTGTGACAAATATTATTAAATGAGTTTATTAGAAGAACCAATGACTTTAAAAGTTACAAGTTGAGAATGAAATATAAAAATTAACCTTGAGAAACATACCAAACACATTGAACTCATAGAAAGAAAAAAAAATTAACACTTTGTTCGAAATTGATTGGTTTTTAGCAAATTTAATGGGAAAGTAATTATTGTGTCTCGTGTTTAGTTAAAGTGTTATTAAGTTGGTAAATTATATTTGACATGTACTAGACATCTTCTACAAAGTTTAAGTGGCAAGAGAGATAAAATAAATGATGAGAGAGAGAGAGAGAGTCGAATGAAGAAAGAGATAGACACAATGTGACAGTATTTATTGTAGAAGATGTTTAGTAAGCCATCTGAAAGTGGACATCCTGTTGAACAACCTTCTATAATAAATGATACTACATTAATTTTGTTCCCTTCACTTTATCACCACATCAATTGGACATTCAAAATAGAAGCCACCATTAGAAATGCTCTAGTACTAAAGTACTAGACGGTTCAAAACACGTTTTAAGTTAATCGTCACAAGTTTTCGAAGCATCCTTCTTAAAAAGGTTTTTATGATATTATATTAAATGCAAGGGACAAGCATCGCACGTTAGAGGAAGAACGGAAAGATTTTTTTTATATTAATTTGGTGGAACGCTCAAGATTACCCTCCAGATTAGCCACGAGGGCGGTGCGATGGGCCATCTGTTGGAAATTGGTTTAAAATGTTGATAAATTAACTAAGTGATTTTGTGTCAACTTAGTCAAATATATAAGTCCCGACCCAATCCGTTTAGGCAAATTTGTTTGCCACTTCGACGCATGCTTCAGGGGCAACGCCCCCGGAACGGGGATCGACCTGCCCGGTCAGGTCGCGGGGTTCGAGGGGGCAGCGCTCCTCGTGGGGGCTCGGGGGCAGCGCCCCCAGAAAGAAAATTCAGATTTATCTGAATGTATAAAGGGTATATTTGGCATCTCGAAACCAATTTCGAATGAATGAGAAATTACGAAAAAGGACAAAATCGGGTCAAAATTTTAACCATGCGATCGCACAGGTATGTAAACCTGCGATCGCAAGTTGGCTAATTTTTTAACAGAATGTATTTTGGTCCTTCCATGCGATCGCAGGAGGCAAAGCCTTGCGATCGCATGGTTTTACTGGATGAAGTCTTGTTCTAATTTTTGTGCTGTGCGATCGCAGCTTGGTTAAACCATGCGATCGCATAGGTTTGCGTGAACAGACATGTCCTTTTGAAGAGTTGCACGATTTGGTTCATTCCTTTTCGTTTCCAACCAACTCTCCAACGTTAAAAAGGGCTGTGAACGTCCATTCTGCACATATTATTGATACAAAAACGATTGCAAACATAAAACACTCATACATTTCATCTTTGAACCAATTTTTATTGCATTTAAGTTGCATAAAATCTGGTTTTTCATTTCCATTCATCCGTTGGAGTACAAAACCAATCTTGGTTCGCTGTACTTGAGTTTTTGTAGTGCTACCAAACTCAAGTGAAACCGTTGTATCTTGAGAGTCATTTGCCAAAGACCGAAAGCACCTTTGCGGGGCAATTTTGACTTAAGGACAAAGAGTTCAACTCTTGCCTCGGTTAATTCTTCCCTTCCATTCTTCGGTTCTTGTTTTACTGTTTTGAGGTCACTTCCACAGAAATTCCGCCAACAATCTTAAGTCAAAATCTTCGTTGCAATATTTTTGTGGTAAGTAATTGGTTGGTTGATCTTCTGTTTTGTGTAAACAGAAATGAATTCGAATGATAATTCGAATGAGGGAACTTCTAAAGAATGTATCCCTACCGGTGTGATTCATCCGGTTGTGACTCCGGTTGTGGCTACCCCTACTACCGTTCATTCAAGCTCCGTTCCACATGGGGAAAAATCGGAGAAGTTCATTGGGGTTGAGTTTAAGAGATGGCATCAGAAAATGCTCTTCTATCTCACGACCCTTAATTTGGCAAAATTCTTGAATGAGGATCCTCCTGCTATTCAAGAAGGTGAAAATAATCGGGCATCATTGATTGCATTGGATGCTTGGAAACATTCAGATTTCTTGTGTAAGAATTATATTCTGAATGGCTTGGACAACACTTTGTACAATGTGTATTGTTCCAAGCAATCGGCAAAGGATTTGTGGGATTCTTTGGAAAAGAAATACAAGACTGAAGATGCGGGAATAAAGAAGTTCATCGTGGGAAGGTTTTTGGACTACAAGATGGTAGATTCAAAGCCGGTAATCAATTAAGTGCAGCAGTTGCAGATTATACTTCATGACATTCACGCGGAGAATATGTCTCTAAGTGAATCATTTCAAGTGGCTGCAATCATTGAGAAACTTCCACCCATGTGGAGAGACTTCAAGAATTATCTCAAGCATAAGCGCAAGGAGATGAATATTGAAGAACTTGTGGTCCGACTAAGGATTGAGGAAGACAATCGAAGTTCGGACAGGCGTGTTGGAAATAGCATACCACAATCAAGGGCTAATGTGGTGGAATGCAACAACAACAAAGGAAAGAAGAGGAAGCATTCTGTTGAACCTTCTAAGAAGAATGCAAAGAAGTTCAAGGGCAATTGCTACAATTGTGGAAAGGCTGGACATTGCTCCGTTGATTGTCGCAAACCAAAGAAGCAAGCCCAAGCAAACATAGCCGAATTTGATTCCATATCAAATGGTATATCTGACATGAATTTATCGGCGGTTGTTTCAGAATGCAACAACGTTGGAAATCCCATGGAATGGTGGGTTGATACGGGTGCAACCCGTCACATATGTGCTGATAAGGATATGTTCACATCCTACATTCCAACCGAGGAAGAAAAGCTATTTATGGAGAACTCCTCATCATCTAAGGTTGAAGGACAAGGCAAAGTGATATTGAAGATGACATCGGGAAAGAAACTTAGCCTCAACAATGTTCTTCATGTACCGGATATTCACAAGAACCTTGTGTCAGGTTCTTTGTTGAGCAAGAATGGCTTCAAATTAGTCTTTGTGTCGGATAAGTTTGTACTTACCATGAACAATATGTATGTTGGCAAAGGCTATGTAAAAGATGGACTATTCAAAATGAATGTCCTAACTATTGTACCGAAAGTTATGAATAAAACGCCATCTTCCGTTTATATTCTTGAGTCATCTAATTTATGGTATCATAGATTAGGACATGCAAACTTTAATTCAATACGTAAGTTGATGAATTTAAGTTTACTTCCGAATATGCATTTTAATAATGGAAAATGCGAAACATGTGTAGAGGCAAAAGCGGCCAAAGTACCTTTTCATTCGGTTGAACGAACCACAACACCTTTAGAACTAATTCACACAGATGTGTATGATTTAAAGTTCGTACAAACAAGAGGTGGTAAAAAGTATTTCATCACGTTCATAGATGATTGTACAAGGTACTGTTACGTATACTTGTTGAAAAGCAAAGATGAAGCTTTGGAAGTGTTCAAACACTACAAAACCGAAGTTGAAAATCAACTTGGAAAATGAATAAAAATGATTCGTAGTGATAGAGGTGGAGAATACGTTGCACCATTTGAGGAATTTTGTGCAGAATTTGGAATCATTCATCAAACTACTGCACCATATTCACCTCAATCGAACGGGATAGCTGAACGTAAGAATCAAACTCTAAAAGAAATGATGAATGCAATGCTAATAAGTTCGGGCTTACCTCAAAACTTGTGGGGGGAAGCCATACTTTCTACAAATCATATCCTAAATAAGATACCACACAAGAATAAGGTTGAATCACCTTATGAGCTTTGGAAAGGTCGGAAACCTTCCTACAAATATCTCAAAGTGTGGGGGTGCTTAGCAAAAGTACAACTACCCAAACCTAAACAAGTTAGGATTGGACCAAAGACAATTGATTGTGTCTTTATTGGATATGCAATCAATAGTAGTGCATATCGATTCTTGGTTCATAAATCTGAAGTACTTGATGTACATGAAGGCACGATTATTGAATCAAGAAACGCGGTCTTTTTTGAAGACAAATTTCCGTGTAAAGAAAAGGAAGCAAGTTCAGTTAAACGAACTTATGATAATTTACATAGAAATGACGATAATCTTCAAATAAATGAAGAACCGAGACGTAGTAAAAGGCAACGAATTCTTAAGACATTCGGTCCAGAATTTGTAACCAATTTACTTGAAAATGATCCGAGGACATTTGATGAAGCAATGTCCACTCCCGAAGCTCCTTTTGGGAAAGAAGCTGTACGTAATGAAATTGAATCCATCATGAGTAACCATACTTGGGAATTGGTTGAACTCCCTCCGGGAAACAAAGCTTTAGGCTGTAAATGGATATTCAAAAAGAAATTGAAATCGGATGGATCAATTGATAAATACAAGGCTAGATTAGTAGCCAAAGGGTATAGACAAAAGGAAGGACTTGATTTCTTTGATACTTATTCACCGGTGACTAGAATTACGTCTATACGTGTCTTGATTGCAATCGCGGCATTGCATAATCTTGAAATACATCAAATGGATGTTAAAACTACGTTTCTAAACGGTGAATTAGAAGAAGAAATCTATATGGAACAACCCGAAGGGTTTGTTGCACCGGAAAATGAAAAGAAGGTGTGTAAACTTGTAAAATCCTTGTATGGATTAAAACAAGCACCGAAGCAATGGCATGAAAAGTTTGATAAAACTATGTTGTCAAATGGCTTCAAAATCAATGAATGTGACAAGTGTGTCTACATTAAAAACACACCCGATGAATATGTGATCGTATGCCTATACGTTGACGATATGCTAATTATGGGAAATAACTCAAAAGTTATTTCATCGACTAAGAAAATGTTAACGAAACATTTTGACATGAAGGACATGGGAGTGGCGGATGTGATATTAGGGATTAAAATCTCTAAAACATCCGATGGTTTGTCATTATCTCAATCTCATTATGTTGAGACTATACTTAAGAAATTTAAGGCGTATGACGATAAACCAGTTAAGTCACCAGTTGACCTAAGTATACACTTAGCTAAGAATACTGGTGAGCCCGTATCTCAATTGGAATATTCGCGTGTCATAGGCAGTTTGATGTACATTACCAACTGCACAAGACCGGATATAGCATACATAGTCAACAAGTTGAGTAGATTCACTAGTAATCCAAATGTTGAACATTGGAAGGCATTAAACCGAGTTCTTAGATACTTAAGACACACGGTTGAATATGGATTACACTACTCAAGATATCCCACGGTGTTAGAAGGATATGCCGATGCAAATTGGATATCTGACACTAAGGATTCAAAACCCACAAGTGGTTATGTATTTACCATTGGAGGTGGAGCCGTGTCCTGGAAATCGTCTAAGCAAACATGTATAGCTCGATCCACAATGGAATCTGAGTTTATTGCTTTAGACAAAGCCGGAGAAGAAGCAGAATGGCTTCGTAATTTCCTTGAAGAAATTCCATGTTGGGAAAAGCCGGTTTCTGCAATTAACATACATTGCGATAATCAGTCGGCAATAGCAAGGGCACAAAACAGTATGTATAATGGTAAGTCTTGACATATCCGTCGGAGACATAACACCATTAAACAGTTAATATCGAATGGTATAATCTCTATTAACTATGTGAAGTCAAAAGAGAACTTGGCTGATCCTTTGACAAAAGGACTTGCAAGAGATCAAGTATACCATCTTTCGAGGGGAATGGGCCTAAAGCCTGTTGAATAGAATTATTTATAACGAAAACCCAACCTTGTAGATTGGAGATCCCAAAATCTTGGTTCAATGGGACAACTAAGTTATAAAAGATTCGGAATAAAGCACTTATTCCCATTCCTAACTTTTAAAGTGCTATGTCAAATATGTATTAGGATAAGTATACATACTTTTAATGATTCAAAACCTTGAAGTAGAAAGGTAAGAGATCACCTATATAAGTGTGAAGTGGGGCCGCTTCTACGAGAATTCGAGGCTTAATTTTCTTAGAGCACTTATGAAACCAAGAGTTGTCAAGGGCCAAAATGGACACAACCATGAGAACCGAATTGGTTAGATGAGTTATGGTGTTGGTACAATTGTTTGGGTTTACATGAACGGCTGGATGGTTCAAAAACATCGTGTTCACCAACTAGCCTAGTAAATCCGATTGTATTCAACTAAAGAAGGTTCAAAGCCACAAGCTACCTATCTTGATGCTATGACTTGTCGCATGTACTCCATTGTTAGAGTCTGCATATCATTGCATTTCATTTGCATCATGTTTTGCGTATCAAGGAATTTCCATTCATGTGGGGGATTGTTGGAAATTGGTTTAAAATGTTGATAAATTAACTAAGTGACTTCGTGTCAACTCAGCCAAATATACAAGTCCCGACCCAATTCGTTTAGGCAAATTTGTTTACCACTTCGACGCACGCTTCGGAGGCAACGCCCCCGAAACGGGGATCGACCTGCCCGGTCAGGTCGCGGGGTTCGAGGGGGCAGCGCTCCTCGTGGGGGCTCGGGGGCAACGCCCCCAGAAAGAAAATTCAGATTTATTTGAATGTATAAAGGGTATATTTGGCATCTCGAAACCAATTTCGAATGAATGAGAAATTACGAAAAAGGACAAAATCGGGTCAAAATTTTAACCATGCGATCGCACAGGTATGTAAACCTGCGATCGCAAGTTGGCTAATTTTTTAACAGAATGTATTTTGGTCCTTCCATGCGATCGCAGGAGGCAAAGCCTTGCGATCGCATGGTTTTACTGGATGAAGTCTTGTTCTAATTTTTGTGCTGTGCGATCGCAGCTTGGTTAAACCATGCGATCGCATAGGTTTGCGTGAACAGACATGTCCTTTTGAAGAGTTGCACGATTTGGTTCATTCCTTTTCGTTTCCAACCAACTCTCCAACGTTAAAAAGGGCTGTGAACGTCCATTCTGCACATATTATTGATACAACAACGATTGCAAACATAAAACACTCATACATTTCATCTTTGAACCAATTTTTATTGCATTTAAGTTGCATAAAATCTGGTTTTTCATTTCCATTCATCCGTTGGAGTACAAAACCAATCTTGGTTCGCTGTACTTGAGTTTTTGTAGTGCTACCAAACTCAAGTGAAACCGTTGTATCTTGGGAGTCATTTGCCAAAGACCGAAAGTACCTTTGCGGAGCAATTTTGACTTAAGGACAAAGAGTTCAACTCTTGCCTCGGTTAATTCTTCCCTTCCATTCTTCGATTCTTATTTTACTGTTTTTAGGTCACTTCCACAGAAATTCCGCCAACACCATCTATGCACACACATGCAAGAAAGGGTACTTTAGCGGTACACTTCACAAAGAATTTAAGAATTTTTAAGTTTTTGACTGAATATGATTTGTCGCGATAAGTGAGGAATTGTGTGCCCATGCGATGCCATGGGCAAGTTGGTGAGTCTTCGAACCAACTTGGTATCTACATGGCACATCAATTGTCTGGCCATGACTGGTTAGTCGGTGTTGGTGATTGATTGAACATTAATGAATGGTCAGATTAATGGACACGGCCGATCATATCTGGAGGTGTACTTTGTGCCTAAAGATATGACATTTTAGAGAAGACGCCTACAAACACTTCCCAAAATCAAATCATAAAATTAATTTCTAACATTTCCTTCGTTCATAAAAATTTTGCTTTTATAATTTCGATTATTTTTCAGCATTCAAGTATCTGTGGTAATTTTAGTCTAAAATAGTACAATCAATTTTTAATTTGATTTGCCCGTCAACGCAAGTATCATGTTATATCAATCTTGTAAACAATATTATAAATTAAGAGACATTCGTTTTTTTATAAGAATATATGCAGAGAACGCATTCTATCTTAAAAGATTGCTACAAATTCAATTAATATTTCTGTTCATGACGTAACTTTTTATATATTTTAAGTCATTGTTCAATTTCAAATAGAATATTTATGAGCATATATACAGAAGCATATATCAAGCAGCATCTTGATTATCAAAGGTTTGAAAATTTAGAACGAAAAACTTTTCTTGTTCTCTGCATTAACAAGATTCTCTATCTTTCTACAATATGGCCTAATGATGGAATGTGTAGGATTGACCACCCCACTCAACTCCATCCACGTAGAGATATAGCACATGTTTAGTAGTGATGAAATTATAAGTTGTTAATGAATGTGTGGGTTGTAAGTAGTGGTGTCAATCCGGGTCAGGTGGGCCGGGTCGGCCCGCCTCCGATGAGGCCCGCGTTCGAAAAAGCCCGCGTCATTGCGGGTTGCGGGCTGGGTTGGCCCAACCCACGAAATTTTTTCAAAAGCCCGACCTACCCATTGGCCCATATGGGCCGCGGTTCGATCCGGTTCGGCCCGTATGAATAAAAAATTAGTTTTTTTTGAAATTACTAGAAAAATTTAATTACTTATTGTAATTCAAAAAAAAAAAATGTTTACATATATAACAAAAAATGTGTTAAATTATTAAATAAAAAATAAATAACAATGATAAATTCACATTTGTTAATTTTTTAATTCAATTTCTATTTTTTATTTATATATTTAAAGACTAAAACGTGAATGCATGTGTCACATCTTTCACTTTAAACGGCTTTCTGCCATTTGTTTTTTTATTTTTTTTTAAAATATCATTTCAAATATGAAAGTTTGAATTTTCTGCCCTTTTTTTTTTAAAAAAAAAAATCAAAGCGGTTCGCGGGTCGGCCCGCGGGTTGGCCTCTTCGGCCCGCGAGTTGGCCTTCTTGGCCCGTGAACAGCCCGTCCGGTTCATGGGCCGGCCCGCGGTTCCGGGTCGAAGCGGGTGGGCCAATGCCGGTTCGGTCGGCCCGCCCGTCTTGACACCTCTAGTTGTAAGTTGTGGGTCTTATAAAATGTGTAGATAAAAAATATGTTTAACCAGTTGAAATTATAATTTAAGCAAATTCAAACATGTGCATAGATAAATACACAAGTTATAAAGACTTAAGATTTTATCCCAAAAGATAAATGTATTGAATAGAGTAACACTTTTTTTTTTTTAATTTTCTTTTGTTTTCTCGAAAAACAATATAAAATAAAACACCGCCGAGAACATACAACTTGTCCCAAATCGACCCAGTTGGTGGAAAGTAATTTAGATGGAAAATAAATTTTAAATTTATGGACTAATTATATATCTAATTAATTTCCTTGTGTGCAAGTGTCAGCGCATTAACCTTTCGAGAAGGCTGCAAGCTTAGGGTTTAGACACATGAATGCCTTGTAATACCGCACATGTTACAGATGATTTATAATTTCTAAATATTTCTTTATTTAATTGATTGTCATTTAAAAACTCAAGAACACTTTTGACCACTTTTCAGATTAAAAAAAATTAAAAGAAACATAATTGTTTATTAAGAAGGCATGCAAACATTATTAATATTTTCACTTTCTTCACCAAATATAATTTTTTAACCCAATAAACTAGCAAGAATCGTCAACTAATCCCATAATCATACCACACATTTTAACTCATTGGAGGGGCACTACTAAAAAAAGTGACAACGACAGAGAATTATCGACGAAATTATTTCGTTGATATTACCGACGAGTTTACCTACATATTGATGTGATGGAATCTTCCGTCTATGATATTCTTTCAAGGTAGAAATGCCAATGAAACTGGATGGGATAGGAGCAGAGAAGCCATTACTATCCCCGCCCCATCAGAGATTTTTTGGGATGCGAGGCGGGGATTTTTTTATTTATCATTCCGTTTAATTAATTTTTTATTTTTAAATACAAATTCAATTTTAAAATATAAAAATAAAATAAAAAGATTTAAGACGGGTTCGAAGAATTCATGGCGGAGACCATTTCCGTTCCCGCCCCGATTACCTAACAGCACGGGGTCAAAGTACCTATTCCAAAATATTTTCAATAGCATTATTTTAACGTACTGAAAAATCTTTCAATCACTTTCGCGGACTTCAAATATAACTTCTAAATGTCAGTAAGAAAAATACCAACTGTGATTATTTCCATTGACGAATCTTTTAGTATCGGCGATGGAAATGTCCATTGCTCATACCCTCTTTTTTCTAGGGGCTTATAAATGTTGAAGAAATTTTGTTCCATCTCTAATAGTTTAAAGTTTCAAATAAATTCGTTCAACATAGTATATGCAACTATTGAGTCTATGATACTTAAAAATTGATTCTTTTTTGATAAATAATTTACAATGCTATCTGTCAATTTTGGGTCGGTGATAGTATTGTAACAAGTAATATAGTTATATGCACGTGAATAAAAAGCTTAATAAAATATATTCTATACTAAAGAATTTTTAAAAGTTTTGATGCAATGCGTTTGTGCGTTTGGTATCCAAATGACTAATAAGGTCTTCCTCTCTCTCTCTCTCTCTCTCTCTCTCTCTCTCTCTCTGTGTATATATAAACTACTGATTATGTGGTTTTGGAGCCATTTATTTTTGTAGTCTCATTAAAACATTGGCCAAATTAATGATCATTCAGTCATTTTAATATCATTTTGATATATAGTCTTAAGGGAATTGAGCATTTTGGAAGAGGGATTGAATGCTGGATTTAAAAGGAGATTGAATTTCTTGCTACAACCAGTAAGTTTATAATTTGCTTCTTTAACTTTATTTTTCTGTCACAACTTATGTTACTTTTAAATAATTGTTGTATGAGTACATGATAACCGTAAGATCCTTGTCTAGTAAACTTTAGGTGATCGACAAGATTCTTAAGAATATCTCGTCTTGTGTAGTTTAAATATTAGTAAGTGTGTCAATTATGCTTCCATACATGTTTTTCAATGTGCATTACTTTAGATATTGTTTAACATGAAGATTTTTCAATTTCAAGTTCAAACAAATTTTTTGAGATCTCATAGCCTAGAAATTGTTTAACATGGGACAATCACGAAATGAATGATTTTCCAATATATTTTAAAAGAATAACCTCTTTCGACAATATTTAATGAATAAATGAAAATTTAAATTTGTACATAAAATATTAAAACTCTTACGATTATTGAGATTTAAGGTTGTATCTTAAAATGTCATTTTTATTAAGAGAAGTAGCATAAGTCTTTATATGTTGTATTTTTATTTTATATTTATTTGATGTGGGATCATCCCTTAATATGTCTTCGTAAGATAGTGGCTCGTTTCATAACATCAATTTTAAAATTCGTGTGCTCGTTTGAGTATTAATTGGATCAAACCGTTCGTTTAAGCTTAAATGGCTCTGATACCATATTACAACTTGGAGATTCTATCTTAGAACGGTAATCTTATTAAAAGAAGTAGCCCAATCTTTTATATGTTGTATTTTTATTTTATATTTATTTGACGTGGGATTTTTTTCCTCTGGAACAACTTTTAGCTTTAAGGTTTGTTTAATTTCAATTAAAATTTTGATAAATTGCTGAAATAAAGTCAACAATTAATTTTAACCGCACATTTCATAGGATCTATAATTTTGTACAACTTTTTGACAATATATTTATCAACTTTTACAAAAATATAATTTTAATCAAAATCAAACACACTCTTAATATTGATGTCAAATTCCAAGTAAACCTTTTGGAACGAGATAAAACATCTAAGCCTCATCCTTTTATATTTGATTTCAATATAGCAGGCTAGACTAGCTAGGCTCAACTAGGATTGAGTTGGATAGAAAAAAATGAACTCCATTCCAGTCGCATGGTCTGGATAGGGTTGGGTAGGACAAAAGAACTAGAGCGTAAAATTGAATAGAAAAAATTCAACCCTAGTCAAGCAATCTCGACTAAGGTTCTCGAATTTTTAACTCACTCTAGTTGAGACCACTTGATCAAGGTCAAGTTGGACAAAATAAGAGAACACGACACCAGTCAAGAGATTTTTATTGGATTAAGTGCGGAATTTTGGTATTCCGTAAATTTGGTCTGAGTTAGTTTGTTCGAGTTTTCTTTTTTCCCCACTATGTTGTCGAATTATATTTTCACTTAAAAATAAAGAAGAGAAAAGTTCTTGAATTTTTGGTCTAAGATCCGATGATAATGTATCGATTAATATGAACCAAATATAATATGAACCAAATATATGTTGCTGTTGCTATTCTTGACTGAACCTGAAAAATGAAAGGTGGTATTTCATTTTGATTTTGATTATGATGGTGAATCAAAAGCCACCTAAGTATTGTTATCCACGTGTTAATGGATGAATTGTATGTCGATTAAATATAAAAACTATAATTAACATATAAGGACTTAGACTACTCATCTCAACAAGGTTGACATTTAAGATGGATTATCAAGTATCAGAGTCCATTAAATCAAACAAACATTCGGATTTTAAGATTGGTGTGTTCAAACGAGCCAACATATTGTTAGAGTATGTTAAGGAATAAATTCCACATCGACTAAATATCGAAACTATAATCAATATATAAAGACTTGAGCTACCCTTCTTAAAAATCTCAACTTTTTAAGATAAATCCTTAAGTCTTAATAACATGCAAATCTACATTTTTGCAAATCTCTTACTATAATTATAATGAGTTCAAGTTGTCGATGAACTTATAAAATAAGTCACGTCTAAGGCAGTACTAGACTTATGTAAAAACCTTCAATACACAAAGTCGGGATTAAGATTGCTATGAAGAATATAGTGTTAAGGAATAAATCTCACATCGGATAAATATCGATATATTAGTCAATATATAAGAGTTTGGACTACTTCTCTTAACAAATTTGATCTTTTAATATGGAACCCCAGATCTTAGTATGGTATCTGAGCACATCAAGCTCCAACGGACAATTCAATCCAATTAATACTAAAAAACGAGCACAAAAATTCTAAGATTAGTGTTCTCAAACGAGTCACCATCTTGCGGGGATATGTTAATGGATAAATCTTACATCGGTTAAATATTGAAATATTAACTAATATATAAGGACTTGAGTTACTTCTCTCAATAAGGTTGACCTTGGAACTCTAAGTCTTAATATGGTTTTAGAGTCCATTAAATTTCAAACAAGCAATTCAATCCGATTAAGACTCAAAATAAGTACAGATTTCAAGATTGATATTCTTAGACGACCTGCTATCTTGCGGGGCATGCTAAGAGATAAACAAATAAATACCGATATATTAACTAATATATAATGGTTTGGTCTACTTCTTATACTAAGACTAGTATTTTAAGATGGAACCACAAGTCTTAATACATAGAACGATTACGAATGTAAATTGTTGAATGAATAATGGTTATGCATCATAATGGAATAAATTTTGGTTAAGTGGAAGTTTTATTGTCCCGCAACATACCATTATAAACATCACAAGATTGAGCAAGCAAAGGGCTAAAATATTGCTAATATTTGAAATTATCCATAATACAAAAGCAAGCTTTTTTAAAAGCAGCACCAACTAGAAAAAGGAGTTGATTGAAATAAAATAGTAGTGCTTTTGACTACTTTTTTTTTATCATAAATATTGTCCCATCATTCATTCCTAAATATTTCATTTTTTTTTTATGGTTAATACTTTGATCGTTGTTCGCTGGTGGAGAAATCGTTGGTGTCATCGACATAAGTTTATTTTTATTTTTTTATATTTTTTACTTTCAAATAATTTTTCAGTAATTTAAAATTTAAAATCTCTCTTTTTTTTTTTTTTTTAATATTAGCGACACATAATTTATTTTTTAAATTGTTCTTTTATTCTCAATAGTATTTTTCTTCACTAGTATTCAAATTTTATATTATTACTTTATTCATTGACAAATTTTTTTATGATAAATTAAATTTATAAAATATTTATCTTTTAATATTAGTAACTGAAAAATTTATGTTGTTAATATTAAATTATTATTTTATTTTCTACGGACTTTTTTGTCGTTCATTTTTATTTTTATTACTTATTTAGAGCCACAATTTCTATTAGAAAACCATAAATCTTGCATTTTTAGTGAAAGTATGGCAATTAGATAAAGGGGGGAAAAGTGAAAAAATGTTGAGACCAAGTAATCAGTGTATTCCATTTCGGACTAGTTGATAAATTAGGTCTTTTTGGAATCGTTCCTGTGTGTCTTTTTGCAGGAATCGTCAATTCTATGCACGTGAATATGGTACATAAATTTGTTCATTTTTTACTAGAAAGATAAATTATAAATTTATATATATTACCCGTTCAAATATTTGATCGAACTAAAAAATATCACAAGAAAATATTCTTGCAATCCTTATGATAAAAAAAAATTCCACTTTTGTTTGGTGAGGTTTTCTTTTTTGCATTTAGAGACAATCCTCTTCTTCCTTAGACTCACTCCCAACAACTATTTAATTAGTTCAGTGCTTGTTTGGTAATTTTTTTTTTTTTTTAAAATTATAAGAATGAGTTATACGGAATATCGTATGAAGAAAAATTGTGAATCTTACGAAATGTGCGAATATAAATGATGTTTGACCTGTTTATAAGAATGAGTTATACGGAATGAGTGAAAAAAAGTAGAGTGAGATAGAGAAAATTAAAAGATATGTGTGTAGGATCAAAATATATGTGTGTCGCCCCCATAGGCATGGCGCAGTGGTAAAGCATGATGGTTTTCTACGGAAGATCGAGAGTTCGAATTCCTCTGGCACCTGGAAGGCTACATTTCTTGTTGGAAGACAACAACTATGTTGAAAAGCAGCGGTCCACAGGGAGGAGAATGTTCGACCCAAGTGTGTATAAGTTGTGACCGCATCCGAATTTACCTAGGTGGCAAACCAGGGGAAAAGACCGTCACTCCTCAGGATTTGTCAGGTGAAACTTGGAACACCTGAGTCATCAATGTGTGTGTGTGTGTGTGTGTGTGTACCTAACTAATTTAATTGCATTTTCGGAACCATTTTAAGTTATTAACAGTTTGATTTTATTAAAAATCATATTTTTTTGTAACTTTTGATAAAAGTTAGTGAAATATGTAGTTGAAAAGTTGATAAGAAATTATAGTTAAAATTGATTCTTGATTTTGACTTAGGAAAGGTATTTTGAATCACGTATTTGCAATTCAAACAATAGAAGCGAGAAGCCTAAGGGTATGAAACGTTGTGGAAACGTTGATTTTCGCCTAAGGGTATGAAACGTTGTGGAAACGTTGATTTTCCGTGAATGTAAGCCAAAGCTTAGACTTTCTAGTATTTATACATAAAAGCCTTTAAAATTAAATTATTGTACACAAATCAAGCTGAAAGGACAAAGTGATCAAAGCAACTTCATTTTTCCATAACCAACTAAGGAAAAAAGCAAAACGATATGAAGCAAAAAACATCAAAAGGAGGTAATAGGACATCAATGTCATTGTCATCTTTGTCGAAAAACCCTACTTGCAAAAGACCTACCAAGGATTGGTGCTATTGAAAGTGACTGCCACTAATACATAAAAATATTGAACTTAATTTCAAACAGTTTACAATCCCACCGGGCCCTATAATGGGATTAGTGTTGAATTGTAGAGTACAACCCGTAATCATATTTTATCTCATTATATATAACTCTTATGTAAAGAACTGCTATATATTAGCTCGCGGAAGGTTTTTATATTTATCCCTTTGTATTTCTAGAGGTAATGCTGGTACGTCTCCTCCCGTTTTTCTTTTGGGCTATTATTGTATAATCCCACAAAGCTTATAATATGAGTCATGTAGGCTCCATGGAAAATCAGATTTTGAAAATTTGTCTACATATTTATATACTATCACATGGAACTGGACCAGCACATAAGAGGAAATCAAGGCTTTTGCTTACAAGAAATCTCCAATCTGTTTACACTTGTTTGGAAAGGATACTTTAACATCCTATTCATTACTGTACTCACAATGTTTCTTATATAATTAAGTGCTAACATGTGTTCTTCTCCAGCAGCAAAACAACTGAAAGAGAAAGGATCAGAGATGGTTGCGAACTGGAGAAACTCGTTTTCCATTATATTCAGATATGCTGATTGTCTTGACATCTTGCTTATGTTGATGGGCACATTTGGAGCCATTGGAGATGGCATGTCAACAAACTGTTTACTGGTTTATGTTAGCAGACTTTTCAATAACTTGGGATATGGTAATTCACAGCAGAATCAAGGGAATTTCATGAATGAAGTTGAAAAGGTCAGCCTTAAACCAAAGATTCTCTCATTTATTTAATTTTATATTTTCTTGTTTATCATTCTCTCATATTTGCTTTCTGGGATTCTTTTACAGTGCAGTTTATACTTTGTCTACTTGGGACTAGCAGTCATGGCAGTTGCATTTATGGGTAATTTCTGCTTGACTTTATTAGTTCTCTCTTTATTTGCTTGCCTTTTAGGTAACATGTTTAGGCCAAGATGCCTTCACCAAGTCAATCCAAGGTCCCTATTTCACATGGCATTTAGATATATAAACAAGACAATCACAATTATCAGGCTATTTCTGAAACCCTAATTCTCTCTAATTACACATATGTTCTGTAAAGGTTTGTATCTCCCTCCCTTTGTTCTAATTTTTCTATCAATGGACGGGTTAGTGGTCGATGAAGGGGGAAAAATGGTTCTTACGCTAAATTAAATTTTAAAAGAAAATGAAAATTTATAAAGTAAAGATGCATCTCTATTTTGCATTTTCATGTACAAATAATGAAATTATATTGGAAAAATAAAATCATTGCAGAAGGCTACTGCTGGAGCAAAACAAGTGAGCGACAAGTTTTGAAGATTCGTTACAAGTATTTGGAAGCTGTTTTAAGGCAAGAAGTTGGGTTCTTTGATTCACAAGAAGCAACTACATCAGAAATCATTAATAGCATTTCAAAGGAAACTTGTCTCATACAAGAAGTTCTAAGTGAGAAGGTATCTATTTTTTGATCTTTTGAAATATCAAAATTCTAGGCATCTCAGATTTTGTATCAGCATACAAAAAAAAACCTCGAAAATTCTCGGTCTCTCTAACGTTATTAAGTTATTATAGGTACCCAAATTCTTGATGAACATGTCAGCATTCATCTCAGGACTTGCATTCTCAGCCTACTTCTCATGGAGATTGTCTTTGGTGGCTTTTCCAACAGTATTTCTCTTGATCATTCCTGGAATGATTTATGGAAAATACCTTCTTTATTTATCCAAAAAGAGCTTCAATGAATACAGCAAAGCTAATGCCATTGTAGAGCAGGCATTAAGCTCCATTAAAACTGTATATTCATTTACTGCTGAGAGAAGTATTATTGAAAAATATTCGACAATACTGGATCGGACTAAAAAGCTCGGGATTAAGCAAGGAACCGCGAAAGGTCTTGCTGTAGGAAGTACCGGATTTTCTTTCGCAATATGGGCTTTACTTGCTTGGTATGGAAGTCAGCTGATCATGCACAAAGGAGAAAGTGGAGGAAGAATTTATGCAGCTGGAATTACCTTCATCATGGGTGGACTGTATGTTTATTTTTCATCTCAAAATGATCAAATTTCTATTATTTTTTGATATTTTATGCTTTTCAATTACTTCCCTTGTCATTGACACGCTATGGTTTGATTTCATCATTTCCAGCTTCATCACAATCTTTGTTTGTTAAGTAAATAAGATTCTTGAAGCTTATGTATTATTTATGCTTAACAAAATAAGACCTTTGAACCCTATATATTTTGATTCAACTTAACAAAGTGTTATCTAATTATGTACTTGTTCAAATCTTTGTAATTGCCTTACGTCGTGTGACTTTCGTATCTCCCGTTTAATGTATCTAAACTACATATCAATCAGTTCATAAGTAAGAAATCTCATTAATTTGTTGTTAATTCATCTCAGCATTTTTGCCTCGAGCACGATCTACCTATGCTTATATACTGTTTCTTAATAGCATATTCGATCTTATATGAAATCTCTACTCTTGTAGTATATTCTTAAAGAATTTCCATTTCAGTCTTATAAGATTGATTTTCATTTTTTAACTAATAAATCGTTAATGAAATGCAGATCTCTTGGAGTGGCACTACCTGAAATGAAATATTTTGCAGAAGCTTCTGTTGCTGCCTCAAAAATGTTTGACAGAATAGACCGGACTCCAGAAATCGATGGAGAAGAGACAAAAGGACTTGTTCTTGAGAAAATAAGAGGAGAGCTCGAATTCGAGCATGTCCAATTCACATATCCTTCTCGACCTGATACTGTCGTGCTCAAAGACTTCGATCTTAAGATCGAAGCAGGAAAAACTGTGGCTCTTGTTGGTGCAAGTGGAAGTGGAAAATCGACTGCAATTGCATTGGTGCAACGGTTTTATGATGCAAATAGTGGAACTGTGTGCATTGATGGTGTAAATATAAAGACATTACAGTTGAAATGGTTAAGACAACAAATGGGACTAGTAAGTCAAGAACATGCATTGTTTGGGACATCAGTGAAACAAAATATCATGTTTGGGAAATTTGAGGCTACCATGGATGAAGTAGTTGCAGCAGCAATGGCAGCAAATGCCCATAATTTCATTAGGCAGCTTCCAGAAGGGTACGAGACTAAGGTGAGTCGACGAATCTTGGTCTATTAACCTGCTCATAATGGCTTATTTTGCGTATGAAGTGAACGTTAGTGACGAGATATATTTATTTATTTAAATTTAGTTTTGACGCATCTCCTAACCCATAGACCAGATTTATTCATATATAGGAGGAAACGAAATAAATTTAAGTACTGCACTTTTCATGACTAGCAACTGGATTAGGCATTGTATCTTATAAGAAATTATCGAGATAGTATTTTGACAAACATGTACGGTTTTTAATAGGTTGGCGAACGAGGAGCACTTCTATCAGGTGGACAAAAGCAACGGATTGCGATTGCCAGAGCCATCATTAGAAATCCTGTCATTCTTCTCCTTGATGAAGCTACAAGTGCACTGGACTCTGAATCAGAAACACTGGTTCAGAATGCACTAGATCAAGCCTCCATGGGAAGAACGACGCTGGTACTCGTTTCTTTCTAATACTTAATTTACACATCAAGCATTAGATTCTCAAAATTGTGACACATTTTAGTCGAAGGACAATAACCTCGAGTTCTTGACACACTCCTATTTGACAATATGAAAATGAAGTCTGTAAACTAAAATTTCTAGTGAATTTATAAGTTTGAAGGGCTTAATTGATGAGTGTAAATGTGCACTTCTCACAATGTTCTGTTGCTGAATTTGATCAGGTTATCGCACATAAACTGTCAACAATAAAAAATGCAGATCTGATTGCGGTTGTAAGTGGTGGCTGCATTGTTGAAACTGGTACACACAATGATCTCATAGAAAGAAATGGCCACTATGAGAAACTGGCAAAGCTTCAAAGGCAATTCAGTTCTATGGATCAAGAACAAAATGCAGAAGCTCAAGTCTCATCAGCAGCAAGAAGCAGTACAGGAAGAAAAAGCACAGCGAAATCAAGCCCTGCTATTTCCCTTTCACCCTTACCAAGTACTAATGCCTCACAACCTGTATCTTACCCTCCACCTTCGTTTTCCAGGCTTCTATCCTTGAACTCATCCGAATGGAAACAAGGTCTTATTGGAAGCCTCTCGGCTATTGCTTTTGGCGCGATACAACCTATTTATGCACTAACAATAGGTGGCATGATTTCAGCTTTCTTCTCACCTAGTCATGAAGAAATGCACGCCCGGATTGAAAAATACACCATCATTTTCAGTTTGCTTTGCTTTGTCTCCATTACTGTAAATATCTTCCAACATTACAACTTTGCATACATGGGCGAGTGCCTGACAGGAAGAATCAGACTGAAGATGCTCGAGAAAATCTTGACCTTTGAAACAGCTTGGTTCGATGAAGAACAAAATTCGAGTGCAGCCTCTTGTTCTAGATTGAGCAACGAAGCATCAATGGTGAAGTCCCTTGTTGCTGATAGAGTTTCTCTCTTAATTCAGACAGCATCAGCCGTGATTATTTCAGTGATAATGGGGCTAGTTGTCGCCTGGAAACTTGCACTTGTCATGATAGCTGTCCAGCCACTCACAATTCTCTGTTTTTACACGCGAAAAGTTCTGATCTCGACCATGACAAGTAAATTTGTCAAGAAACAGAATCAAAGCACTCAAATTGCTGCTGAGGCTGTGTACAACCACAGGATAGTGACTTCGTTCGGGAGCTTGGGAAATGTCCTGCAGATTTTCGATGAAGCTCAGGACGAGCCAAGGAAGGAGGCGAGAAAGAAATCTTGGCTAGCAGGAATCGGTATAGGGTCAGCTCAAGGTCTAACTTTCATATGTTGGGCTTTGGATTTTTGGTATGGAGGAAAATTGGTTAACAATGGAGAAATATCAGCCGGAGACGTGTTTAAGACTTTCTTCATTTTGGTGAGCACCGGAAAAGTTATTGCAGATGCCGGGAGCATGACTTCTGATCTAGCCAAAGGATCAGCAGCAATTGCAACTATATTCGCCATCCTTGACAGACAATCATTAATCCCAGGTTCTTACACTGTAAGTACATGTAACATCTTTTACATTTCCAAAACAATTACATAAATCGTCGTTTTTCTTGGACTCGATTAGTTTCTGAGATCAATTTGCATTGTGATTAGGCCGGGGATAGCAGCGGTGGAATAAAATTGGAAAAAATGACTGGTGGCGTAGAGATGAAAAGGGTTGATTTTGCATACCCAGGCAGGCCTGAAACACTGGTTCTACGCGATTTTAGCTTGGAAGTAAAAGCAGGCACAAGCATTGGACTTGTTGGAAAAAGTGGGTGTGGAAAATCAACAGTAATAGCCTTGATTCAGAGATTCTACGACGTTGATCATGGTTCGGTGAAAGTTGATGGTGTGGACATAAGATTACTGGATATTAACTGGTATAGAAAACACACAGCACTCGTTAGCCAAGAGCCGGTGATATATTCAGGCAGTATTCGCGAAAATATAATGTTTGGAAAGTTTGATGCCTCAGAAAACGAGGTTGTAGATGCAGCAAGAGCTGCCAATGCTCATGAATTTATCTCGTAAGATCAAAATATAACTCCATTAACACTTTCCAGTTTAACACTCTTACTTTGAAAACATTGAACTAAATATGATTTTCGACTTGTTCTTGATCAGGTCACTGAAAAATGGATATGATACAGAATGTGGAGAGAGAGGAGTGCAGCTATCAGGAGGTCAGAAACAGCGAATCGCAATTGCTCGAGCAATAATTCGGAACCCGAACATACTATTACTAGATGAAGCAACCAGTGCACTTGATGTTCAATCAGAACAACTTGTGCAGGAAGCATTAGACAGAATCATGGTGGGAAGAACAACAGTTGTGGTTGCACACAGGCTTAACACTGTTAAGAATTTGGACTCCATTGCAGTTGTTATGGATGGGAAGGTGATTGAATGTGGAAATTATAGCCAACTGAAGAACAAGAGGGGTGCCTTCTTCAATCTTGCCAAGATTCAAACAACATAGCTTCATTAGAGTTACAAACTTATGTACTACTACTTGTGTAATCCGTAAGGTAGATTAAATAGTACTGAACACTATTAAATAAGAAAAAAAAGTTAAAAGATTGTCTATTATATTGTCCACTACAATCTAGTATAGATCATTTAGTAAGAAGCTTATATTAATTTGTAGAAAAATGTCAAGAGGACTGAGGATCAGTAAGTGTTCCATGCTACATTCCCAGGGAGATGTAGTGACCTTTTCAAGGTATTGTAAACTAAATCTTGGATAATGATTATGAAGCCTTAAACCGTATAAGCTTAAAAAAAAACTAATACTTAAAAGTAACTTTTAACTTTTAAGTTTAGTCAAACATGCTTGAACCAAGAAACTTGGGATCTGCTCCATGAATCAATTTATATCAACATGTCTACATGTTGTGATAAATCGCAAGTCAACGATATTGAACAAGTAGTAAAGTAACTAAATGTGAAATCATTCCCATGAAAACTATTTAATTGATTGATTACTGAAATTGTGCTAATCCTAACTTCATTTGATAAATAAATTTTTGGGAGTTTTTTTATGGTAAAATTAACTAAATAATAGCAAAAGCGATGTACTATGAATCACTTAGAAGAATTTGAATTGGTTAAAGCGTTAGGACACACGATTTCACCAATTGTTTATCCAATTTATCTTCCTTGTGACAATAATTATTCTAGGTTGATGGTCGAATATTTCTAATTTATCTGATAGTTTCTCTCGAATAAATCCAAAATCACAATACATACAAAAGACATTAAATGCCCGTTTGATTTTGCCAAAAATCAAATTTGTTTTTAAATTTTTTTTTAAAAGTTGTAAAAAGTGTAATTGAAAAGTTGATAAAAGTTGTAAGTCCTACGAAATGTGTGGTTAAAAACTAATTATTGACTTTGACTTCAAATTTAAGCAAAATCAAACAAAGTGTATATCTCAAGAACACTTATTCAATGACCACACGTATGCAAAAGGTATATCTCTATCTTTGTATGCAAATTATGTATTCGTTATCACGAGCAAACAATGCACCTATCACCTCTCGGTCTCGACTTGTTTTTCAAATTATTCAATTCATTAGCCGAATGACACACAGACTAAATCAAAGTTCAAAACAATGGTTACAATTTTTGTCCTAACAATTAAGGTTTTAGCTACTCATATTCGAATTTCAGACACAAAAATTTAAAAAAATACATTACTGTTGATGTAAGTACACCGTTGCAATGACGAGAAGACGGTAACTTCGAAAAATTCCAAGGCACATAATAGAACGTTCTCTTTAAGACTATATTTGTCTCTTACAAATTGCGCACACGAGAACCAAATAAGCCTCCAAGATACAATGGAATTGAATTTTTTGTTTGTTGGCGTTTTAGTGTACTCATGAAAACAAACCAGAATACTTAGAATTGATAAATCGATACAAGAGACTTTATATTTTTTATTGTAGATTTACAGAACATAAAGTAGAATTTGAAAAAAAATAAAAAATAAAAAAATTATGCAAGAAAACTATAGGAGAATTGAATAAGAATACAAGTATGGTTTTTCATATATATTAAAAGTACAATGTTAATTCTATTTGTAGAATAACATACACCCTTTAACAAATGTCACAACTACTCATAAGTGACTTTACATTCATACATCATTTTACAAAGGTTACAACTACACATAAGAGTCTTTACTTATAGTATTCCACCACAAATGTATTGCACATTATCAATAAGATCTTCATTTGTGAAAATCTCTCCAACAATTACCGGATTTTTTAGGGAAAAAAAAAAAGAACAAAAACTCTAAGCTATGTAAACTCCACGCCTCATGAATCCCTCTTTGTCTTCTTGCTTGAAATTCCAAAAAAAAAAAAAAAAAAAAAAAAGATCTCTCCGAGTAATCTTTAAGGTGTTTTGTGTGTTTTTCTCCCAAATTTCGAACCTTTTGAAGTCTCTAAGTAAGCGTTTATAGATAGTAGGGTTTCCACACCCTAAAATGTCTAAGAGATATCCTTTTTGTCCTCCAAAAATCGTAAAGGCCGCCAACATCTGATTTCATATTCTATCTGTTCGCTTGACTTGGGTTGCTCGCTCAAGCAAGCAATTCTCTTTGAAAAAGTCCCTATGTTGTGCTAGCTCAGGTTGGCTAAAAAGTGTCATGCTTAGTTTTGCTCGCCTTAGTTATTTCTGATTCTCCAATCCTTTTCTCTTGTGGCGTCGCTCATCTCATTTTAATCCTTCTCATCAATGCAATCAAGACATGCTTTTTTGTCCTATTTTCAACACTTTAATCATCAACATCATACGTGTGGTGAGACTCAACTTCTTCTTCCTGGGATCTATCTATCGCCATGCTCTTCTGGGTAGAAAACACGTTTTTACTACAAGTTTTTGGTTGTAATACATATTTTCATTTCCCACATACGGCGCCAATTTGTTGACGTCGAATTCTGCATTATTCACGTGTCAACAGATCTCGAATCAATCATCTGCCAGCCTACATGTTAACTGCATACTAGGACGACCGTTAGGTACTAAGATCACCGGAGAAAAAACGTCCGACGATCGTTGGTACTCCGACGATCAAGTCAACTACCGAATATGTAAGAAATAACAATATACGGGATATGGTATTTGGGTGTGGGAGAAAAAAGAAGGCAGAAATTTGAACAGGGTTTAAGGGTGAGAATAATGCGTACCTTATAACAACTGGAGATGTCTTATTTATAGCCTCAGAGTTCTAATTGATTTAGGAAAACAATTAATTAGATATCTAATAAGGGTAATTGGTTGTTAATGCAATCTCTCAGATTTTATTCCTTATGTGAGTTGATTCCTATTATCGCGTTGTCTAATCTTTAGGAGATTGAGATTTGATTTTCTTGTATGTATCCGTGTGGCAATCAGACATAATCTTTCTTTGAATATATCTTTTGGTCATTCTGAAATATCATGATGCATGCGGATTTGTGACGGATTCGATTGCCGGCGAAGCACCTAAGGTCGGCGAGGTCTTTCATGGGCTTCACTGTACTCTGGTTCAAGAGTGCTGATATATTGCGAGGCCTTCTATGCATTTCTGAGACCTTTGCTGGGCCCACGAGGCCTTCGTAGGGCTCGGCTTGGAATTTTACTGGGCCTAGAAAGTCTTTGCTGACATGAAGGCCTTACCAAAATTGGATGATAACACATCGCTCTCCCAAAAATGATTTCGTCTTATTTTTCTTATTTTGCTATTTTGGAACCATTTTATTATAAATTGTATTAGATTGATCATTACTATATGAACTCTTTACTTTTGCACTTTAACCATGCTACTTTGAAAATTGTGATAACTTTTAGTAAATAATATTGAAGATATTTTTTAGTAAAAAATATTGATAATATAAATTTAATTTATTGATAAAAAAATTCTTCAATAATATAAAATAATAACAAATGAAATTTTGAAAGAAACTTTCGTTAGATTAAAATAACAATTAAAATATAATTTATCTGTTGATAATATTTCAAAGAAAAAAAAAATATATATTTGAATGTAATTATCGAAAACTTTTGAAAAATTTAAAATATATAGACTTAATAAAATTTCGTAGGTAATCTCGACGGCTTCCCCAAACGACTAAAGTGTCGTCAGCGGTTACTGACATCACGGATGACATTGTCGTAAATAATCGTTGACGATGGTGTGTCGGTGATCACGTACAGTATAATTGATAGTAGTTCTTTTTGAACCACCAACAAACTGATTTTTATCATAATATTTAATTCAATTTTTATTAGAATTTTTAACGATAATATCGTTGGCCATGAAAGATAGAATTTCTGTCAATGGTGATTTACTCTATTAATTTTTTATTATATTACTATTCTCGAAAAAACCTCATCGACATTTTACCTAAGGTGTTCAAATTGTTTGAGTAGTTTGTAAAACAAAAATGTCATCTTCTTTGACATAACAATTATCTAACTACTTGGCACTAGTGTCCAAAAAATTAAAACAGTATGACCATAAAAAATAGTTAAACATAATATTTAATTACTAGAATTATATTGGACAGTATAACAACGTTATCACATAACTCTCTTCTTTAATAGGTGGTAGATTCATGTTGGTCATCTTCCCTATTATTTAAAATTAGCACCAGTAAGTAACTAATAAAGTCCAAAGAAGATACCTTCGAAATTAGATATCTATAGAAATATATAATATTTGAATACGTTGTCAGAAGAAATAAAAAAATCACCTGCTTCGATTCAGTTTGCTATTAATAAATTTTTATTCTTCTTTACTATAGTATGTATTTGGAGATTACCTATGCAAGAAAGGACCAAGTATACTCTAATCATACATATAATATGTTGGATTAGATAACATTATCCATGATTAATGAATAAAATTTAAAAAAAAAATTAGAATCTTGTATCTTGTGTAATTTAATATTGTATATTAAGTGCTTGTTTGGTGGAGTTTAAAAGTAATTTTTTTAAAAAAAACTGGTGAAATATATAGTTGAAAAGTTAATAAAAATTGTAAATCTCATAAAATATGTGGTTGAAAATAAGTTTAAAAAAAAAAAAAAAAAACCGAACATATTCTAAATAAATGTTAAGAACAAAATCACTATATCACATAAATGACAAAAAAGTTCCAGAAAGTCTAATTATCGGCAAGCTTCTAACAAATTAGTTTTTCACAATTCAATATCAATTGTAACCAAGTGGGCTGACAACTTGGATAGAACTGGGGCATACACATAAACATACATTGTATTGTACAATCTAAATAATCAAATAATTTAATGTTTGAAATTTGATTTGCCTCTTGGGGGGTTATAACTTGCATGTTAACGATACAATTAGTCAAATCCTACTTGACTATACATATTACATGTTAGAGTAAAACATATGTATATCGAATGCGAGTATATTTAATGCGAGCAGAGCGCACTGAACGATCTTTAGTGAGTGTGTGATTAGCCAAAAATTGAACATACACCTATCTTAGACCACGACCAATATTGTGTTGTTGATATTTTTATAAACCCGAATCCTTTGTAGTCATTTATTCCTTACACTTCTCGTAAATTACACACGTCTAATGCTTCTCTCTCCAATCTTGAGGTGTTCTAGCAAATTTGGTTCATATTGATCAATACAATGCTTTTTTAAAATAAAGTGGTAAAAATTAGAACTTGTAATCTTAGAACTAGGATGGTGAGTGATTTCAAAAATCTCATATTCAGTCTCTTAGGTTCTAATCTAGCAATCATTACCAAGCACTTTAACTTCTTTTATTTTATTTAACCAATATAAATGATCTTACATCTTGTGCAATACTTCTCACTCATTAGTTTTCTATGTGACCCTTGTAGTGAGCTTTAGGTCGATGACTCCCAAGTCAGATGACCATAGGACACCAGGTTTTGAAATACCCTAACAGACTTAATTGTTCGAATCCCACAAGCTTAAGAGAAGTGAAGATGTATTTTTTTTTTTTTGTGACTCATGTAACGAACGTTCGGCCGATGACTCCCAAGTCAGATGACTTTAGGGCACCATATTTCAAAATACCCTAACAGACTTAATTGCTCGAGTCAGATATTTTATTTTTTTATTTTTTTAATTTTTTCAGCATTGAGTAGTGCTCGATTTAGATTCTTTGACTACAACCTATTCAACCAAAGATGAGATCTAAAAAATCAAACCATCAAAATTCCACAAAAACATGTACTAACTTTAACATCCCCAAATTGTTCTCAAACAGTTTGGTTACTAGTTTAAGATTTTAGGAATGAAATTTTTTTCACAATGATCTAAGTCAATAATATCAATACATACACTCAAGTCATGTTTCCAATAAGTGATAAGTCAACAGTGGCTACGTACTTCAAATCTAGTCTAATATGGATAAGTATTCAGGTGAAAGCACGAATTAAAGTGTTGTCTAATATTCTAACTAAAAACGTACTTAAATTCAAACAAATATTATCATTGGCGGCAAGATATTCAACAATAATTAAATTTTTTTATGTTTTTTTTTTTGAAAGACGAATTTTTTTTTTTTTGGCAGTTATATAGACCCGAATAATAAGCAAATTCAAATTAATAAAGTATATTGATACTTAACCCACCCTCAAACTAAAACATTACATTGTCCCCAATATAACAGCAAAATAAAGCAAATAGAGGAGGGAAAATGTCAGTTACTCTCCGGAGATAGATATGAAGAAGATGGATCTGGCTGGCTGAAGGTCCGGTTGAAGTGGAATCAGATGAGGAGTTGAGACTCTTGCAAAGTGAGACATCTTACGATTGACATAGTAAAGCTTTTTTAAGGGCATAGATAAATGAAATAAAAACTAATAAATTATTTAAACTAATTAAAACTATTACATATAAAACAAGTAAATAAAAGGGTTAGAAAATGGATTGCCTCCTATTAAGCGCTTATTTATAGTCATTAGCTTGACTTATTGTCTGATTTCTTACGGCACTTTGTATAATGCTTTTGAGGACTTGCTTTACTTGCATCTGTTGACTTTATTTCATTTATTCTCAAAATTTTGAATTTGTGCTCCTCATAAACGTAGGATTTTAGTGTAGCACTTTGCTCGAGCACAACCACAAAAATTTCAACTTCTTCATCGACCTTGATCACAAAATCAATTTTAGAAGAGATAGAAGAGTAGGAGAATTGCTTGTCTGACTCGTGCTTATGTAATCTCTAAGGAAGTGGGATTGGAGGCTCATATGGTTTGATAGGAACGGTTTTCATAACCTGTGGTGTACATGAACTCTCTTTAATATCTATTGTCTGTTCAGTCTGTTCCACGTGCTACTCATCAATGGATGGTTCATTTTTTTTATTTGCAACTGGCCTCTTCACATGAATTTCTAGTAATTGAACATCACGTCTAATAGTAACAGCTGTAATACTTTCATTGGGATTCACCTCTGCATTAATTGGCAATGTATCTGGTACTCTGGGTGATAAAGCAATTGCTATCTGATCCATTTGTATCTCAAGATTCTTTATTGAAGCACCTTGATTTTGAAAAGAGATATCTGTATTGTTCATGTATTGGTTATTAGATCCTAAGTACCGGTCAGCTGTCTCCATGAATTTATTAAATACATCTTCTAGTGAATTTCTCTTTTCTGGCTGCTGAAATTGTAGTCTGATTTTATTCTGATTAACATTCCAAGAGAAATTTGGATGATCAACCTGGATTATATGTATTAGAGAAAGCATAATTTTTCTGATAATGGCCACCTTGAATATATTCAGCTTGCACGGGTTGCTGTAATAGAATAGGGCATTCTGATATGCAATGATTTGCCCCACACTCTTCACAAGTTGGTTTCTTCATTTGCATCACATAGATTGATTGTGACATGTTCTCTATTTTGTATGCCAAAGAATCTATTTTTGCAGATAGCACCGTGATAATATCTACTTCATCATTAATCTCTTTAGCCTGCTGCATTGCGATAAAATCTCCAACTAGCATGTTGTCTTCATCAATCTCAGAAATTGCGTCATATCTCATGACATTAGCCTTGTGCATTGCGAAGAAATCTCCAACAAACATATTGTCCTCATCAATCTCTTGGTCTTCCATCTTGTGTTGTGGTCTGAAACGAGACAAGTTGAACACTAAAATAAACTAGAAAAATATAATAATAATAATAAAGAAAAATATAATAATAAAGAAATTAATTAAATAAAGTTCGAATTAGTTCTAATATAATTGAAAAGAACTAAAACTAAATCTCCGGCAACGGCACCAAAAACTTGTCAGCGATTTTATGTCTTTAATAATTCCGCAAGTGTACGGATCACTCAAGTAATAAAGTGGATTTTGAGTCCAAGTATCGTTCCCACGAAGATTTAGATAATTCAATTCAATTATACTAACCTTAACCGAATCTAATGAACTTTTGAAGATTTTGTGTTTAAGAACTAATTAGAATCTGAACTAAAAAACAATAAAATAATTATAATTCAAATAACTAAAAATTAGATTAATGAAAATTACTTTAACTTGAAGAAAGAAGAGTAACAGGATTCCGAATCCACTTATAATTATCAACTCATATATCTTGATTCTTGGTTTTGATAAAATATATCAGTTATGAAGATCAATATTCTTAGATTGTTTAACAGTTTCTCTCGAATAAAATTAAACTTATTCATATGCATGACTCGACTATATCTCTATGACGAATGCGAATACAAATGAAATCATTAAATTTTTGTGAATAATTAAAGATTACCTAAAGTATAGCGGTATATTTCTATTCTCTATCGGACTTTAAGATAATTAAAATATTGTCTAGCCTGCTTTCGATCTTTCGATAGTAAAACAAACTACAACACTCATACAATTATTTTGCATATAATTGTAAATTCAAATAAATCAAAATTAATTATTCAAAAAATATAATAAAATAAATTGTCAAAAACCAAGTATTTGGATAGAAGAATTTAGATTACAAGATTCATCGTAATCCTAGCACAAATTAAACTAGCCTAACATACTAATAATAAGAAAATGAAGAGGAGAAGAAAACTTGGAGTTCATCACCAGGATATCAATAAACTTGAAAGAGAAGAAATCTTGATCTTGATCTTGATCTTCGTTCAATTCTTCAAATATTAATTCTTGATCTTCGTTTCTTGTGTCCATCTTGTGTTTTTCTCCCCAAAAACTCTCCTCAAAATTCCACATTTGATATGAATTAATAACTCATATATATACTTACATAATTGTGCCCTAAAAAGTTTCCTAAAAATCATTAAAATCGCGTCCAAAACGTTTCCTGATTGAATTAGAATTCAAAAATGTAAGAAAAATCCGCGCGGGCCAAAAATACACTAGGCGATCGCCCAGTGCATTCTCGAGCGATCGCCCAAGCCAGTTGAAATGCTCTCTGCTGCCAAAATATGGTGCTGGGCGCTCGCCCAGAATTTAGATTGGGCGATCGCCCAGCTTTAATTTTTTCTGTTATGTGCCTATTTTTCAAACAATCATAACTTATTGTAGGAAACTCCAAATTGAGATCCGTAAAAAGTGTTGAACTCGTAATTCAATTATCTTTCCAATAGTATATTATCTGCATTTTAGAGATTTCGATATCAAAAGTTGTACTCGAATTTCACCACATACTTCGGTAGGTAGCTTCTCAATTCGATTTTTTAGCTTTCTGGTGTTTGATCCATTGATTCAACTCTTCATTGTCACTCCAAAACACCTTAAACTTATTGATTTTATCTTCTTCTTCATCTTCCAATGTTTGGCTCTTGATATTCACTTCAAAAACTCATTTTACTCGTCGATTTTACCAAGTTGTTGCTCTTCCGTCCATTCTTTTTCAATTGTTTATACACAGGTCCAAAACTGAAATAAGAAGAATAATATACTAAAATTAGTAAAAAATCAATAATATAACGAGATAAAAGCTTAGTTTAAAGGCCCAAATAGGTGTACAAAATGTACTTATCATGTTGTAACTCTATTATTTTCATCTAGTGAGATATAGCCAATTCGTTTTCGTAAAATACGTATATTGCCAAACCACGTAAATCAGTGTATTTTTTTAAAATTCCGTACAATTCCTTAATATTGCCCACACATAACGCAATACACACTAAAACTTAAAGAAGTTAAGATAATTGTAGTCATTAAATGCTACAAGACTATGTGAAGACGCACTTTGTTACTAAATTAAAAAACATGCATTAAAAATGAGTGATGTGATTCGTAGTTACTGACTATTGTAGTCAGTTTACGTGATAATTTAGGAGTGGCAAAAAAGCTCGTCGGCTCGTAAAAGCTCAGCCCAACTCGGACTCGAGCTCGTCAAACCACGAACACGAGCTAGGGCCGAGCTGGAGAAAAAAAAACGAGCCGAGCTCGTCAAAAAAACGAGCCGGCTCGTTGGGCTCGTGGCTCGTGCCCACAAGCCAATAGACGAGCCACGAGTCGGCTCGGCTCGTGGCTCGTCCCCAACGGTCAAATTTGTGACCGTTGGCCAACGGTCATTTGACCCTTTTTTTTTTGTTTTTTTCTTTCATTATTTTCCTATAAATACCCTATTTCTAAACTCATTTTTTCACACTTCAATCTCTTATCTCTCATTCAATTACATACTCAATCCATTAAAAATTTTCAAATCTCAATATTAGTGTTCTAAGTAATTATTATCTAATATTTTATTAACTAGATATTATTCTATAGTTTTCTACTTCTACTAATTTTCTACATTTCTATTTTCTAGTTTCTACGTTCTACTACATCTTCATATTCTCCTATTTTCTTTCTTCTATTATTCTAAATGGCATACAACTGAAGTGATGATGATTTCAGTGGTCTTAATGACATTCCAATTCCAGAAGATATTATTGATCAGTTTGGTGGTAGCACTGATCCAATTGATTTGGAAGACGTTCATGACGACACCGATACACATGAAACTACCATTGGCTCTAGCACTAAACGAAAAGCCACCAAACAAAAGGCTATATGCTGGCAGCATATTCAGTTGGTGCCGACTGGTAAACTAGTGAACTTTGTCCTTGAGTTCAAAGCACAGTGTAAACACTGTCATGAGAAGTTTGCTTGGCATAAGGGGATAGGCACGACCCATCTAAACAGACACTTCAAAAAGTGTCAATACAAATATAGAGGTGTGTAGATGCAAATCAGGCACAACTCCAATTTGGATCTCCAGGAGCCGGGTCTAGTAGTCCTGCTCTCAACAACTGGATATACTCACAAGAACTTATGCGACACGAAGGACTGCCGAAATTGATAGCAAATGTCTAGTTTCCACTAAGCTTGGTCGACAATTCTCATTGGACATCATTCATCCAAAAATATCTACAACCAAAGTACGTTAGTATTTCTAAAAATACATTTTGTAGAGATACTATTGTTAGATATAATACTAAGAAAGAAGCTATTATTAATGATATTAATAATTACAATGGTGTTGTATCTTTTACATCAGACTTATGGACAGGTTGTAACCAAAAAGGATACATGATAGCAACTACACACTACACTGATAATAGTTGGTTAATGCATAAAAAAGTAATAGCATTTAAACAAATAGACTATCCTCATAATGGAAATAATATTTATCAAATTTTATTAAGTGTGTTACATGAATTTAAATGTGATTCTAAGGCTCGTAGTTTTACATTTGATAATGCAGGCCCAAATAATATAGTAATTGAAAAATTAATGCAACACTGTAATCCACAATTTGATGGTATTTTATTTCATATTCGTTGTGTGTGTCATGTGTTTAATTTAATTGTACAAGATGGATTAAAATTTATACGCCCTCAATTGAAAAAAATTAGATTTGCTATTAATTATATTTCGGTTTCACCATCAAGAAAACAAGTTTTACTGCTCTATGTACAGAAAATGGGTTGCAATCAAAATGTTTTGCAACTGATATTGCCAATAGGTGGAATTCAACTTATCTTATGCTTGAATCATGTGAAGGTTATGAAGATTGCATTACTGTGTATTATAACGGCCGACACTCACACGGCTCAGAATATGGTTTAGAATTACATGATTGGAAAATATGTGGTCATGTTAGAAAATTTTTAAAAGTTTTTTACAATGCAACAAATGCATGTTCTGGTGTTTATTACCCAACTACTCCACTTGTTTTAAATCATTTCTATTATATTGCTAACAATTTTCATAGGTATAGGAATTTTGCTCTTTTTACTAGTATTATATATGTTATAGAAGCTAAATTTAAGAAATATTGGGAACAATTACCTATGTTATTTCCATTAGCATGTATCATGGATCCTTGACTTAACTTAGAGGGTACAAAAGTAACAATAATGGCAATTTCAGATAAAATAATTTTTGGAAATCCAGTCACGTGTGTTAATTAAGAACAAACTTTATGTTCTATGTACGAGGTCTATGCTGAAAAGGCCGGTACAAACGTTGTACGGCCCCCTAATCCAACATATACTTCATCATCAACTGATGACATTGACTTATGGAGTTACGTTAGTACACATAGGACCACTCAAGGTCAACAATTAGTTGGTTCTTCTTCTAGTTCTTCCCTTTCCTGTTCTAATGATACACCTGTAGAGTTAGGTAGGTATTTTACACATGATGTGCTTAGTATGTTAGATGAAGAGGAGAGAAAAAATTTTGATATATTTAAATGGTGGAGACAACATCAACGTAGTTATCCAATTCTTTCCAAAATGGCATATGATCTACTAACACCTCCGGTGTCAACTGTAGCATCAAAGGCTGCATTTAGTATAAGTGGCAGGGTTTTATCTGATATCATGTCAAGACTCAAAGCCGACATTTTAGAAAATTTACTGTGTCTAAAGGATTGAGATGATGCCGAACTTCGAATTCAAGATAAAGTGGACAGAATAATGTCTGAAGAACTTGAAAATTTGAATATGGAATAATCATAGTCGTAGTAAGTATTATTTTGCATTAATATTTCTGTATTTGAAGAATTTTTTTTAAATAAAAAATTGTACGCGTAACATCTTGTTCGTGTACAATTTTAATTCCGCCTACTTTTAAAGTAGCTGGTCCCAAGCCCGGAAAAAGGAGGAGAGTTTTAAATTTTACATTTTTAACATAAACGATTTTCGATATGGTATTATTTTTAATTTTCAAATTTTAAAAAATGTAAAACACAAAAAAAATAGAGGTGGATTTTAAATATTTAATTTTTAACATAAATAATTTTTTATTTCTACTTTCTTTTTTATTTTCAAATTCAGAAAAAAAAACAAAAACAAAAACATAATCAAATATGAGGATTTTAAAAAACATAATCAAGATGATTCAATAAAATTTTTAACATAAAGATAAATATTTAATCTTTAACATAAAGATAAAGATAAATAAAAGATTCATTTTAATTAAATATTTACATTTTTTTCTTTAACAAAATAAATAGAAATTAGAATATAATGATTTATTTTCAAATTTTAAACCCAAAATAAAAAAAAACAAAAAAAAAGGTCGAGCCGGGCTCGTTCGGCCCACGAACCCGTGGGTCGAACCGAGCCCACGATTTGGAGTCGAGACGAGCCGAGCTCGTGATTTACGGGCCGAGCCGGCTCGACCGGCTCATTGCTATGCCTACGTGACATTACTCTATTGAAATATTTATTTATAGTTGCTTAGAATAAATAATTATTTAAATTGAATAAGGTCAAGTAGATTGACAACGATAATCAACGAGCATAAATATCATTTTGATTAAAATTTGACATAATATGATATTCAAGTTGCTTACTTGATCAAATTGGCAAGTAATTCAGCCTCGTATCTCACTATTTTTCAACTACTTGAATCAAACATTAGACGAATCTTATAAAAATCTACTATTCAAATTGAACTTTCAAATTTACTTTGCATCTTTTAGAACAATAATCACACTTTCGCTATTGCAAGAATGGAACAATCATTCCGATCAAAAAAACAAAGAATGGAACAATCATGGCTATGAATCATTTGCTTTGCCTATTAAATCGTATTTTTTGAAGAGATCATCTTGTCTATTATATAGAGCTTGTTTGACAGATTTTTTTAGTAAATTTTGATAAAAATTTAATAAAATGCATAGTTAAAAAGTTAATAAAACTTGTGGACTCCATAAAATGTGTAGTTCAGAGGCGGATCTAGCACATGGCGAGATCCCGCGTCCACCCGTGTTAGAATTTCGTGAAAAAATAGTGTTGACTTCATTAATCTTTTTTTTCATGTGTGTAGTGTATGTATATATTGTATATATAAAATTTCGTGTGTGTGTGTGTGTGTGAGAGAGAGAGTGAGAGAGAGAATAATGTCCATTTTAAATTAAAAATTTCATTTGTGATCTTTGAACTTTGAGAAATTAAAAAAATAAAATAATTGCATGAATAAATCCTCAAGTAAAGAATTTATTATTTCTCTTTAATATGATAATTGCATAATTTGAAAAGAGGAGGGGTCAAAATTGAAGAATATAAAAAGTATTTATCAGAACTTTTGCTCTTTTTTTTTTTTTTGCCATAGATTTGACTTTATTTTAAGTTTTTTCTTATCGTTATTGTCATATTTTAAATTATTTTTTATGTAAATCTTTATCGCTCCCACTGAACCATTATCCTGGGTCTGCCCCTGGTATTGGCTATCGTGTATGACGTGTATTTTATCATGTTAATGAATGATTATCGTTTTGTTGGCAGGCATTTTCAGAGCTCAAAGAGGAAGAGGAAGAGGAAGAGAGGCTTCATTCGAGGAAGGTATGATATTTAAACTACCAAATTTGTAGTTCTTATTCGTTCCCATTTTGACTAAGACACTGTAACTGGTCATCAAACAAGAATTATTACGGCTTGTATCGAATTATATTTCACTATTATATGATTCTTTTTGTTGTTTTATAAGTTACGTATTTATTAAAAATATTTTCACATGATTTTTTCATAAACATCATCCGTTGACTGGTCAACGGTCAACGGTCAACGTTCGCCTTAGCTGAACTTCAATCCTAGATCCGCCACTGGTGTAGTTAATATTAATTGTTAACTTTTGACCATATCTTTTTAGTAGATTAAAATATGAACCAAACAAGTACATAATCTTGATTACCATATTATATCCTATTTAATTTATGTGTCTGAAACGAAAATTACTCTAATACATGATATAAATCCGTATAATGAATGTCAACTACAATTTACTACCAAAGTAAATAAATGTTTTTTTTTTCTTTTTCATCTTATTTATGTAAATTACTTTTTATTTACTTGAATATTATATAACATCAAATTTATAAAGAAAAGAATTTTTGAATAATATTATATACTTATGTCTAAAATTCAAAATACAATTTAATCAAAATTTAATATATTTAAATTTAATGAAAAGATGGAATACAAACAAATGTATTCGCTTTCAATATCTAAATATCGACTGTAATCAAAAGTGGACCCGCAAACATCCATTTGGACCCTTTTTTCGGATTGCATGTTGTATTTGTTTCCCAAGTCAAAATGTGGGAAAAAGAAATTGGTCAACTTTTTTATGAGTAATATTTGGATAAGATATATTAATTATAAGTTGGATAACAATTAACATCCATTTGAATTTCTATACGCTGAATTTTAGTTTTTGCACTTATTCTAGCTTTATATGCTAAATTAATAGGGATAATTGTATACTTTTATTATTGAACTAGACAAAAGCATGTCTTATTTGACCAGTCGTGCTTTTTTTTTTTGTTTTTGTTTTTTTTAATATACATATTTTTACCTAGTTGATGGTAAAACAATGGACTAAAAGTATTTGTTTACCAATTGATTTAGATGGGATCCTTGTTACCGCCTCGGTATGATCCAATCAAATCATAGAATTATAACGGCAATTTTAATACTTTGTTTGCATGATCTTTACTATATTTGCGGCATTGATTAGTGCACTTGCGTCGGTGCGTGCACCAATTGATTATTAGAAGAGAAAATTATAACAAATATTTTGGTGGCCCGTTTGAAAAATGACAAATTTTTAAAATAAGTTAAAAAATAGTTATTTTAGACCAATATAACTCTAAACAATTACTTAAACATCAACTATATCCTCTTCAAATCTAATTTAAAATCATATCTATTATTAGACTAAAATCAAATCTTGCTCTTAGCACTCACTACCTTCGCACCACTGTTTGCCACCAATTAACCCATCTCAAATAAATTACTTTTTTGTTAGATTAATTTAAATTATAAAAGAAAAAAAATTCAATAGGTTATATGCTATATTAGTTTGGTTGTTTTTAGATCTGAAAATATATTGAATATAATTGCTCAAAAATTGTTGGAAGAGATTGAGTTGATGAATTAATGTACGGATGAAGAAGATGAACGTGGAAGAAAAAAAGACTATGTTCATGGATTAATGTATGATTGAGCAAATATCGTTTGAAAGGACTAGAAGAAGAAGAATAAAAAGAAAAATAATAATTTACAACTGTGGCCCGACAATTACAATTGTAATTTTTTTTCTTTTCTTTCTTTCTTTTAAGTACGACAATTGAATAATAAAAACAAAAGACATTTGAACTGTATTTCGATAATTTAACTGTCTTTCGACAAAAGAGTATACATAACTACTTATATCAAAAAGTTGTCATTTTTGTAAATATCATTAAAGTTGCCATTTTTACAAATGACCAAATTTACTTTTTCTTTAGTTTATTAACGGAATCAAAAGGATTACCCAACACTTTAGAGTTTAGAGTTTAGCTTCAACTTATCTATAGATATGTTTGATAAAGATTTTTGTAGATTATAAATAGTGGGTTCTACGAAATGTGTGGATAAAAAATGAATAAAAATAGTGGATCATACGAAATATGTGAATGAAAATAATGTTTGATCGATTTATAAGTACTTATAAGCATACACAAACATTTTCTATAGTACACATATTCAACAAAAATAAGCACTATAAATCTATAATTATTAAGAATATATATAATTAATTGGGTTTTTGCATTCACCCTTAAAGAATATAAAAACTCCTCTTGAGACAATTTTAAATCACGTTTGTCGCAATATTAATAAAGGGACTTGATCTTCTGCTATTGGACTTTATCATGGACGATCCACCTGCTTACACTTCAACAGATGGATCAAATAAGCTTACCCCTTGAAGGCTAGAGATGAGTTGCTATTAATAAAATATCAAATCAAGTACTAAATCATTGAATATCATATTAGTGGCTCATCGCATGCTATTATATTGTAAATGATTCAACAATATTAATCAAAGTTCATCTATTACGGAATTACCAATAGTTGTCCGAGCAAAAAATGATAATGGCTACGATCAAAAAAAAAATGATAATGGCATTTACGTGTTTTACCGGGATTTCTTGGAGTCGCATTCAGAATTACGGAATTACCCTCTAGACAATTTTATATAGTTTTGAGTCTTTTGACTTCTATAAGAACAACTTACCAGACCCACACCGCCTGTCCCTTTTCCCCACCCTATAAATATGGATCCTCAATCATTCTTCCCCAATTCAAATCCAGATTTTCAATTTCTATATATCGTAGTAGTTCGCATCCAATTATGTCGCAGATTTCTTTTATAAATGAAGCCTTTGACCTCGATCTAGCCTTAACAATGGTAGATTACGGTTCGGACTCCGGCATAAACCAGTCTTCGGAACCCATGGCTGCCGACCCGATTGAGTTGCCTACGGTTACTGCGAGCGGTTCCTGTGCAGTTTGTATGGAGGGATACAAATCAGGTAAGCAAGTCCCGTGTGGACACGTATTCCATGCAGTTTGTATCACAAGGTGGCTCTCCCGCCATGATTCTTGTCCTTTATGCCGGTTTCAAGTCTCCACCGCCACCGTCAAGGTGGTTGTGTGAATTAATTTCTTTTTTCTTTTTCTTTATGTAATTTATGAGGATGTGTTCTTCAGGCACTTCTTTTATTTAATTTTTTTTTTTTTTTGAGGGGGTGATTTGACACTATAGAAATTTTATATTTGTTGAGTTCGTGTTTCTGAAAAAGGAAAAAATGTTTCTTATTTAATTTCTTTTTATCTTTTTAATAATATTTTGTTGCTTTTTCGAAGATGTTAGCATGAACGAAAGAGTAACTTAGATTTATGTAGATTAAAATTAGATTTTTAAGATATTTTAGTAAATTTTGATTAAATGTGAGTTTATTTCAAAGGTTCCACATCTTAATAAGGACATTTTTAGGTAGGGTTTATTTTTAAATTTTTTCTAAAATTCATAATTTTTATCAATTTTCAAATTACACATTTTATTAATTTTTATCAAAATCTTCTTAAAAACTATTTGTAAACTTTATCAAACAAACTCAATATCACCTGTACCAAGTGGATTGACAACAAGAATCGAATTGGGGCATTTCCAATACACATAAATACGTTGTACATGCTAAATAGTCAAATAATTCAATAACGGACATTTGATCTGCCTTCTTGGGTTTATAATTAGGGCTAAACAAACAAACCATTAAACTGCATAATTAATTTGAAATTATTTGTTCGAGATCTCACATGGATTTGTCAATATTTTGATTTTAAATCCAACAAAAATTCTTAGAAACAAATTTCGATACTTGAACCGGACTATATATAAAATAAAATAAAAATTACTAACTAATATTCCCTCAGAATTCATTAGTCATTAATCAATTCATTATATAATCCAAACCTTTTGGGCTATTTGGGCTACAAGTGAACAAAATGAGGCTTAGACTATATTGATGTGGTTACACTTTGTACTTTGTGTTATTTTTATAGCTTTAAGCTTGTACTGATATTAATATATTGAAAAGTTTATGTTTATAAAGTTTAATTTAAGTGTTGTATTAAGATTTTAGATCAATATTTATGTTTTAATTTGTTCAAATGAGTTACTTTTATGTTGTTAGGTTACTGCGGTTTAAAACTAAACTGCACTGCAAAAAATAATTTGTTTGGTCTGGTTTGGAAAGTGTAATGGTTTAATTTAGTAGGAATTTTGGCGCAAATATTTCTTAAAGTATGGCCTTAGTGCGTTTTTCGTCCATAACTTTTCATTTTTGGCTAGGAGGTTTCTAGCATATTCCATTAGTTGTGAAAATTGTTCATGTAGACGGATTTCATTCAATTTAGGCGCTTGAATTGAACTTTCTTTTAATTTGTTTTAATTACAAGGGTAAATTGGTCAATTCTTATATATATATAAAAGAAATTAAAAAAATGATCACCCACCCACCCACCCACCCACCCACCCAATTTCTGCCGTTAATAGCAGAAATGAGTTTTACTGTCATAAATGTCTTAACGGTATTAGTTGAATAACAAATGTTTTTTTCTCTGTGTCTGCCACTATATATATACTCCTTCCGTCCTACAAAGATAGACTTGTTTTCCTTAATTATCTGTCTCAAATTATATGCCACTTATTTTATAGAGGGTGTATTAAATTTTTCATTTTCCTAATATACCCTTATTTAATTTACATTGTTATCAACAAAACACAAGCATTTAAATTTATTAGATTCATAAATGACTAATATTAAATGAGGGCATAATAGGAAAAGTGTGTGAAAAATTTATAATTTCAATTACATTAAATGAGATTTCTTAATTTGTGTGAAAAAAAAAAATGGGTCTAACTTTATAGGACGGAGGGAGTATTATTCATTAAGCTGAAATTGGTTGGGCTGATGTCCATTTTCATTGTCCACTAGGCTTTCTTCTTATGGTTGTATCCACAATATCCTCATTTATTATTATTGCCTGCGTTATAGAAACTCCGACTTCAGCAGCATCTGCCTGGAATCCAATCTATGACTCGCATCAACTGGCTAGTGCTCTTGAAGGACAATGGAGTGAACTAATAAAAAATTGCACCAATGGTACATTAAGAATTCATGTAGAGGGAGGCTGGCTACGCTCACAATGTGTAAACGCTTCTCTAAATATGTGTTCTGAAGAAACGGATCCGGATGACCTGTTTTTCCAAACTATTCATCTCTACATTCCGGAAATCTGAGTAATAGCCCCATGTCACTATAATACAGAAATTACAGTAATAGCCCCATCTCTGCCACCATAACACAGAAATTACTCCCGCCCCGCCCCGCGGTTCTCCCCCCTTTTCTACCATTAATGGCAGTAAAATGGGTGTGGGGAGATGTGTCCCCATTTTTATGTAATGAGGAGGGAGCCATTAATGGCAGTTTTGGTTCGTTGGTGAGTGGGTGAAGGTGATTATTTTATTTTATTTTTTTATATAAGAATTGACTAATTTACTCCTACAATAAAAATAAATTAAAAGGAAGTTCATTTTACGCGCTTAATTAGTGGATAAATTGGATGGAATCCGTCCACCGGGACCATTTTCGTACCTAATAGAATAGGTTAGAGATATTCTAGCAAAAAATGAAAGATTAGGGATCAAAAATGCACTAAAGCCATATACGTTAGAGATCATTTGCGCCAAAATCTCTAATTTAATATCACATTCTTTCATTCTTTTTTGAAATGGTTTGATCTAAAAATATAATTAAAAACAAATTAAACAGAATCGTATTCACACCTAATTATAATTAGAGTATAACCTTTATAAATTAATAGCGTCAAGACTTGACAAAATTATTAATTATAAGAGATTATTATTATTTTTTTGATAAATTAATAATTTAGTAATTTGTAGACTGTATTTATAATTTCATGTTAATACTTTATACTAATTAACCAATTAATAAACACAGGTCAACAAAAAGAGACATTGAACTATCAAATGTTAAATTAATGAATGTTTGATGAACTAAAAAGATATTAATTAATACATGGTTCAAGCCTTCAAGGTATGTATTGAATTATTTTATAAATAGTATTTATTGATGTGAGAGCGACATAATTAATTATATTTATATTGGTTGCAAATTATTAATTTACAATATGATTGGGACCACAGATTTACACAGATGTTTAAAAAATTTATCATATTAATTCATCAAAATTATTAATTTATACCTTTTGCCCAAGTCGAAACCAACAAATTTAATTATTTAGTAGAGATTATTAATTTACCTAATATTATTTTATAGAAGTTATACTTATATCCTCTATCATCGAGTAGGAATAATCTCTTAAGTACCAATGACATGATATGTTTATTTAATATATATTTTATTTATATATTTAATACGTGGGATTTGTCATTATCTTACAAATACTTATATTATGTCATTATTGCTTAGCATAAGCTAAGTATCGATACTTAGAAAAACATTCTTGCTGATCGAGTGGCAATTATAATAATCCTAATCATTATATGCTACAAGACTACATGTGCCATTACATTACAATGGGCAATTAGTTGACTTTCTTATAAAAAACAAAAACTTGAATTAAAAATAGACTAGCATTACAAAATAGAGGAATGATGTAGATATAAAGGCCATCGAACACATGTTCGGTGATAATTGAATGAGTACTTGACTTTTTCATTACCAAATGATCACCGAACACGTGTTTGATGGCCTTTATATCTACTCCTCATGGTGGAGAATAGATCATTCCTCTTACAAAATATGGACATGATATGACAGTCAAGTTGCTTGCTTGATCAAGTTGAAGTCCAAAGTACTTCAGCTTCATATTTTATTTTTAGAAAAATTGTTGTCACTATTTTTGAACAACTTGAATTAGCATAATTCTATTTTTGAATTTTATTTTTATTTTTTAATATCAAGCAATAGAACATCTCACAAAAATCTACTATTAGAATTAAACTTTTATATTTATTCTACTAAGTGGTGGAGCCATAATTTTTTTTTTAGCCAAAAAATTTCATTATACAACACATTTTTCAAATTGAAAAAATGTCAAACGACTAGTTCAAAAAAAGAACTACATATGACTTTTTAAATGAATTTAATAATCATACTTTTTATGTTTTAATTCTCATTTTGACATCATCTCTTCTAGTTTATTTATGGACTATGTTTTTCACTTGTCAGTTTAAGTTCTTAATACTATTTTGAAGTATTCACGACAAATTTCGCAAGGCATTTTTTAGATTAAAAACTATTAAACAATGAATTTACAAGCAACAAGTTCAAGATTGATGCTAGAATAAATATAATAATATGATTTTTTATCTTTTAATTGACATCACGTCGTTCAGATTATTTTTTGGTTATGTTTTCTCACTCATCGAAGTAGGTTCTTGGTACTATTTGGAGAATCCATGACAAACTTTGTAATACGTTTTTTAAATTAAAAAACTGTTACAAATTTAAAATAACAAATCAAAGATAGCTGATAAAAATTGATTTATTAATCTGACTTTTCATTTTTAATTTCTATTTGGCGTCACCTCTTTTAGTTTATTTTAGAGTTATTATTTTTTTCACTCGTCGGTATAGGTTCTTGGTACTATTTTAAATTATTAATGGCAAACTTTACAAAACATATTTAGGATTGAAAAGTCGTTAAATGACAAATTCAAAATAATAAGTTAAAAATAAATGCTAGATTTGGATTTAATATTTTTATATCATTTCTGTTTTTAAATGTTAATTTAATTAAAATTCTACTTGACGTCAAAATGACTCGTCTAGCTCGTATAATTAAATATAAAAATATAAAGAATTTTTTAAGTGTTATAATTAGTCACTAAATAATTTTTTTAATTAAAAAATTTTAAAAAATAAAATAAAAAAAGGCGCGGCCCAGGATTCCAAAGCCTCCCTTGGCTCCACCAATGACTTAGTGTGTGGGTGGTGATCTCCTCCCTACAGTAGAGAGGAGATATAAAGTTCACTGTACACTTGTTTAGTGGGCATTGACTTTTACATGTTCAATATTCACAAGTGTCCAGTAAACTTTATATCTTATTCTCACTGTGGAAAGGAGATCACCACCACTCAGTGTGTATCTCTTAGAATATGTGTCACACTTTTGCTATTGTAATAATGTGCAATCAAAGATTTATGAATCATTTGATTCGCTTATTAGATCGTTTTTATTGAAGAGATATCTTGTATTTTATTTTTATTTTTATTTTTCAAAGTATGTTCCTTACAAAATTTGGATCACTATATTGTATTAAATTATGTGAGCACAAGACACATTTTGAAAAATAAAAATGACTTTAGTACTTGATATACATCCTGAACAATAACTATAATTTACTAACAAAGTAAGTAAACATTTTCTTGTCTATAATTTATGTAAATTATTTTTATATTACTTTGAATATTTTTATAATTTCAAATTTATAAAGAATTTTTTTTTTTTGGTTGTTGAAGACATACTATATTAGCTTTAAATAATATTATATATTTATGTCTAAAATTGAAGATACTATTTAATCAAATTTTAATATTTTTTAAATTTAATGAAAAGATGGACTTACCTACAAGCAAACAAATGTATATGTTTTCAATGTTTAAATAGCGACTGTAACTAAAAGTGGTTTGGGAACATCCATTTGGTCCCCTTTTTCCAGGTTGCACATTGTATTTGTTTGTTTCTCAAGTCAAAATGAGGAAAACTAATTTGGTCAACTTTTTTTTTTTTTTTTTTTTCGAACAAAAATTTGTTATGTATAAAGGTAGAGTCGATGCAATCTCTACTCAAGTTAGGCAGTTATTTTAAGTCTCCAAATTTTATAAATTTTCAGTTCAAATAATATTGATAACATAATCTACAAATCAGATTTTTTTATTGTTTAATATTAAAAACCACTTATTTTAATATATTTAATTTATAGGCCAAAAATTTGTAGCTAGATAAAGTAATAAAATAAATAAATAGTAGTGAATGGAATTTCATAATTAAAAATAATAATTTAAGATTAATAATGAAGTTTTTCAACAATGATAATTTTCTTTAAAAAATATCTTGATAAATTTAATTATAAATAAAGTAATAAACTATAAAAAATTAATATTAGTTTTATGAAATTTTGCCAGTAATCAAATAAAAAAAGAATTAAAATTATGAATGACTTCTAAGTTAGTAATTTAAAAATGAATAGTTTATTAAATTTAATTTATCGATGAAAATTTTCTCAATAAATAAAACTAAAATTAATAGTTTAAATTAAATACTATTGAAAAATTCTATCGAGAATATAAAAGCAATTAAAAATTAATTTATATATCGGTAATATTATAAAAATAATAATAGTTTATTTTTTTTGTTTGTAAATTATAAAAAAATTAAAAAATAGAAAGAATAAATTTTAATCGGTCTTACCATTGACTTCCTTCATTGATCAATGGCAAAAGTACTATCGGCGATTGTCAATAATAATCGTTGATAAAAGTACGTTGGTAATTATCGACGGTTTGTTGTCGATTATTCCGTTTGAATTCAACAATCAGTGACTTGAATTTGTGTAAGCAATAATTTGCTCCATTAATTCTTTTGTTATTATTCTTGAAAAGACCTTTCAACAATGCCTACGTAGTAGAGAAGCCTCTCCCCCGACATGGAATGCAGACGACCTCAAGATCTATTACAAGTAGATAGGCCCGAACTCTGGTGGAGCTCCTGTTACCACTTTTTGTTTATTTCTCTTTTAAGTTTGTTTTTCATTCCAGTATTTTCATTTTGACAAATTGGCTTGCGTGCCCCAATATCTACTTATAACATTTGTAAGGTCCATTCCCAGCCTCCATCTCATTCTTTAAAGCATATTAATCAAAGTTGTTTTTTGCAACATGTCTAAAGTCTTAAGTCACGCCTTTAAGTGCGCATCAAGTTGTGCCACAAGCACACACTTCTGTCACACCTTAAATGATGTACATAAACATAAAATATATTTTAATTTTAGGTTGATAATTTCTATTTCTCCTCCTTAGCGTATGCAAATTACTTTCCTATAACATTCAGATTCTTAAACCTGTCTAGTGCTTTATGTTGCTATTTGGTGAAAATTTAACAATACTTCAATAAATTATTTATTGGTCGAACTTTTATACATTGAATCAAATATTATCCACGTATATCACAATAATTTAGATGCATATCATTCCCAATTTATAAAAACTATCCTATTAGCCTGACATTTGACAAATGATTTGAGACGTTATTTTTGTTAAGTAATTGTACAATGCGATATATACCACATTAATTTATACTTGATGCATTTTCTTATGCTCCTTCAACAGCACTTTGAGAGTCCATTTACGATAACATCAAAATAGATAAATCCAGTATTATATGCATGGACCAAAAACTAGTAATATATAGAGAGGAAAAAAAATTCACAAGTAATACTGACGGCTTCCTCCAGTGACCTAAGTACATTCGGTGGTTTACTGACATCACCGATGGCATTGTCGTAGATAATTGTTGACGAGGTAATTGGTGATCACCAACAAACTAATTTTTATCAAAATCTATAACAGTAATATCGTTGGCCATTACATATTAAAAAAATTTAACAGTGATGATTTGCTTCATTAATTTTTATTATAATTATTCTCGAAAAAACCTCCACGACAATTTTATCTAAAGCCCTCAAGTTATTGGAATAATTTGTAAAACAAAAATGTCATTTTCTTTGACATAACAATTTTCTAGGTACTCTGCACTTGTTCCCCAAAAATTAAAATAGTATTACCTTAAAAAATACATAGATTGTGTTAACATCGTATTTAATTTCTCAAATTGTATTGGACAAAATAACAATATTATCACATAATTCTCTTCTTTAATAAGTGGTAGATTTAATGTTGGTCATCTTCACTATTATTTAGAATCGGTAAATTATTAATAAAGTCCAAAGAAGATACTAACGAAATTAGACATCTATAAGAATATATAATATTTGAATTTGTTGTTAAAAAAAAAAATCCGTTTGATTCCATTTGCTACTAATAAATTTTTATTCTTCTTACTATAGTACGTATTTGGAGATTACCTAAAGTATACTCTAATGATACATATACTATGTTGGATTAGATAACATTATTCATGATTAATGAATAAAAAGAATTTAGAATATTGTATGTTTTATTATCTAATATTGCATACTAAAAAATGTTAAGAACAAAATCACAATATCACATAATTGAAATGAATAAAGAAAAACAAAAGACGTTATAAATTACCAAGTACAAATCTAAGTTCCACAAAGTCTTGTTATCCTACAAGATGCTAACAAATTAGTTTTTCACAATTCAATATCAATAGTAACCAAGTGGCCTGACAACTTGGATCGAATTGGGGCAGATACATTGTATTGTACATGCTAAATAATCAAATTATTTAATGTCTGAATTTTGATTTGCCTTCTCGGGGGTTATAACTTGCATGTTATTGATACAAATAGTCAAATCCTACTTGATTATACATCAAGTTGAAGACATGTATACTGAAAGATGATCGATATTGAAGTGGAGTAAAGAGAGTGAAGCGAATCGTACGAAATGGAACAGAACGATACAGGGATAATTTTTATATTTCTTTAATATCTTGTACGAATTAGGGTTAATGTATATATGTGTGTGTGTGTGTGTTTTATAACTTTATTATTTTTATATAGTGAGATACAATCGATTTGTTCTTATTGAATATTTTTATCGTCGAACCATGTAAATTTGTATATTTTTAATCTTTTTTTTTTTTCATTTAATACAATCTATCATTATTAGCGCACGTAACACATGCATGGCTACATATCTAATTAAAACTTAAAAGAAACAAGTAAAAATAATTGTAGACATTAAATGCTACAAGACTTTGACAACGGGCAATTAATTTAGATGCCATGCATTGACTTTCTTAATACAGTGTGTTTGATTATGATTAAATGTATATTTAAATATCGACAGTAATCAAAAGTGGACCCGCAAACATCCATTTGGCGCCCTTTTTCCAGGTTGCATGTTGTATTTGAGACTTTTCTATGAGTGATATTCTTTTTGTTGGATAAGATATAATTATAAAATGTGAGTCAATGTATAAATAAAAATATATTTAATCAATTTAAATTTAAAGTAAAACACAAATAAACAAGCACTATATATAGAGGTACAGATTGAAACAACTACAACTAGCCGCTCGACACAATCTAATCTGTTTGTTGTGTACATTATTTGCATTTATTTAGTATAATTAATTTAAATAATGATCCTGGTGAGGTAACAATATATTTTAGGGTAAATAGTACTAGGGGTCCCGAACTTTTAAATCTTTTAACAATAGGGTCTCGAACCTTCTATTTTTAACTCTCGAGTCCTTAACCTATGAAACGTCAGTGCCTGAAGTCCTTTTCTTGACAGAAATCGTCAGTTTGACCGTTAAATTATCAAAATTTTGTTAAATAGACCATTTTACCCTTGAATTGAATAATAAAAAAATTAAAAATTGTAACTAAACCCCCCAACAAAAAAAATTAATTGCAACTAAACCTCAACCCAACTACTTATTCTTCTCCAAATTTGTCGTCACCATCACCGTCCACTGAAACTTTTGCCGCCACGGTTACATTGTACAAAACCACCAGCAAATATGCACGTACCTGAGAACCACCATGGCCATCAAAAACGGCAAAGTAGTAGACTTGAGAATCCTTTTCCGCATGAAGTTCTGGCGAGAGACATCCCCCAAATTTTCAACCCAATTCTGGGCGGCTTAAACCTTCATTTTGATTTTCTGATGGCAATTCATGCAACAATCATGAAAATATAGCTGGTGTTGGAAGGGACCTGAAGTCGGCGCCTCCATCGCCAAAGCCAACACCGGAAACTCGCTGGAAGTTACTGTTCCCAATTACTACAATTGGTTTTGGAAGGGACTTGAAGCCAGCGCCTCTATCCCCAAAGCCAGCACCGGGAACTCGCTGGAAAACGACGTAGCAGAACAAGAAAGAAATATTAACCCACCCACCCTACCCCAACACCGTCGCAGGCAATTCCAATCCCAATTTTCACCCAAAAATTCTAGTCCCAAAAATTCCAACTGGCAACCTCTCACAACCCACCACGCTTTCTTTCATTATCCCAAAAATTCCAGTCCCAATTTTTACCCATCAGATTTTGCATTTGATTTATTCGGAGATTATTCTTTTGCTACTCTCACCGCCGACGAGAACTCCTCTTCCACCTTGTTGACACCTCTGCCAAGTCTAACCAACACCACAACGCTAACCGCCTGAAGTTTAATCCACAGTGGCGCTTCAACCCCCACCACCAAAGATCCCAGATCCAATGTGGTTTTTCAAGAAATCTATGTACTTTTTCTTGTATTTTCCGATGGTTTTGTGGTTGTTGAAATTATTTTTTGGATGGCGGCGGCGGTGGGGTGGTTCCGATGGGTGGTGGTTGGTGGTTGGCGGCGTTATTTTGGAGAAAAATAAGTATTTGGGGTTTAGTTGTAATTTTTTATTTTATTGGTTGGGGTTTTGTTGCAATTTTTATTTTATTTTTATTTTATATAGTTTTATCATTTAATTTAAGGGTAAAATTGTCTATTTAAAAAATTTTGACCATTTAACGGTCAAACTGATGGTTTCTGTCAAAAAAGGACCTCTGGCGCTGACGTTTCATAGGTTAAGGACTCGGGGGTTAAAAATAGAAGGTTCGGGACCCCATTATTAAGACGTTCAAAGGTTCGGGACTTCTGGTGCTATTTACCTTACACTTTATGAAAAGGCTAAAATTACTGTTAGTCATAAAACTTATAACAATGTTTTATAATACTTATTGAACTATTATTCGTTAGAAGTTAGTCACTGAATTTAGTTTTATTTTTAGTTTATGCACTCATTCTAGCTTTGTCTGCTAAATTAAAATGGATGATTACGTGGCATGAAAATTTTGTCAGTGTATGATTTTATTATTGTAGAGTTATGTTGTCTTACCCCATTTATGGTGAACGATTTGGCCCGGTAAAAAAAGCTGGTCCAATCTAGTTTGGCCCACTTCATTGTCGCCTTCTTCTTTTCTTGCAAAGGCGTGTTATGTCTCTTGCATTTTCTGTTTGTGTGTGCCCTTCACCAGATTAAGGCACGTGGTGCAATTTTGACTGTTGATTTGACATCTCAAAATGTTAATACTTAAAGCCCTCACCCTTAGATATTGTTCATACTCTTCGTCTCTAATGTTTTCTCACTCTTCAGAAAGATTCACTCTCTTTTTCTTCTTCTTTTTTGTTATTTCTGATTGTTATACTGTAAAGGATATATGTTTTGGAGTTTCTTAAGTGAACACCAACTTCATAGGCTTTGTTTTGACATTTGAAATAGTTGTTTCTTGTTCTCTGAGTGTGAACCCCTTTATAATATGTACTCTTTGACTATTTATGAGGTTGTGCTAGTGAATTGAACGTAATCTTTTACAGATGCTCAACGAGAGAATAGGTATTAGAAGCGGTCATTGAACCTCCAGGGCTTAGACTGAAAAATATTTTGTTCTAGAATATTTGTTTTGTATACTTCTTTTATCTGGTGCTGGTAAGAACAGATTTAGGCCATAACGTAGCTGATCTTGTCCTAACAGTGATATTGAAGCTTTGGTAAGGGCAAATCTTGGCCTAATTTGTTCATATTCTTCAAATCGGTTTTGGAAAACCCTAGATCTGAGTCTTTCTGAAAATATTCTTTGAAAATGCTCCGAGATCTGAATTCTTTCTTTGAAGAAGTTGATATTCTCGTATTATTTTCTAAAGAAAACTCGGATCTAGTAATGATTTCTCTTTTCCTTTACTTTTACTAGTAAGTATTAAAGAAGACCACCCTAGATTTACCTTTATCTAGTTTTCCCCAAGAGAAACCTAGAATTTGAGGGAATTAGGTTTTAGTTGAAGGAAAAGTTAAAATTTCTTTACACTATGAATGTTTGTAATGAGAAATCTATGATATATGTTAAGTACCTAAATGTTACATGGAACCTGCATGCCATTTTGGTAAGTATTATTAGAAATTTCAAGATTTGCCTGTGAGTAAATGATCCGAACAATATTTGTTGAACTTTTTGTCTACTAAAGTGTAAACAAAAGTTAATAAATATTTCGTTGTTTCAAGAAAGTTCATAAATCGTGTTTTTGTGCATATTTGTGTGACAATATGTGATTAGTTCATATCTAGTGATCTTTGTGACACTTAAATCACTCACAATCTTTTTCTTTAAGAAAATGTTTGTGTCTAAGGTAGATATAGAAGTTTGAAATGGCAAATGAAAATTTAGTCTCTGGCGCTAGAATATTAGAGCCCTTATTTTTCAGCAAAAATGTGCAAAGGCCATTGATGATTAATAGCCTGAAAGTACTCATGAAGTTAAAAAAAATCTAAATAAGATAGCTTAGAGTATCTTATTTCTTCACTTGTTTGATGGTTTCATAAGAACAATTGGAAAAGCAAAGAAGACTTTTGATATGCGGGCTAAGCTTGAAGAATTATATCTCACTAAAATACTACCAAACAAGTGATATTTGTGGAGACAAATCTTTAGCCTTAAATTTGACCCCTAGTGTTGATCTCGAAGAAAACATGGACAAATTTAATAAAATAACTTAAGATCTGTTCAATTGTGGAGAAAAAATATCAAGTAATCAAAAAGTTGTAGGGTTATTAAATGCTTTAGGAGAAAAGCAAAAAGATATCAAAAATGCCATAGAATACGGCAGAGATGATATAACTGTTGATATTATTCACTCATCCTTGATAAACGGAAAATTAGAACTAAAATCTGAACAAAAAGAAGTTCTAAATGTTGAAAATATAATAGGAAAGGCCAAAAACTTCGAGAAATGAAGGAATAATTGTAATAACAATAATTTCTACGAGGAAAACAATGATAACAGAAAGAAAAATACATATAACAAGGGAAAAGAAAAGAAAACAAACCCAAAATCAAAGGCAAAGAACAAAAAATGTTATTATTATAGAAAACTATGTCATATAATTAAAGATTATTTTAAAAGAATAAAAGATTTGAAAAACAATATTTAGAATGAAGTTGAGGCTTTTACTGCCTACAATGAGGAAAACAATCATTAGAATGAAGTTGGGGCATGAGCTAACACTAGAGTGTCATGTGTTTCCACTTTTAGTGAGGAGAATCAGGAATGGATTCTTGATTCTGGGTGCTATTTCCATATGAGCCCCAACAGCGGTTGGTTCACTGAATTCACAAGCATAAATGAAGGGTTAATAAAACTGAGAAATGATGTCAGTTATGAAGTTAAAAGAGTTGGAAAGATAGATTTAAAACTAAGTAATGATCGTCACATAATACTTGAAAAAATAAGATATGTCCCAAACTTGAGAAGAAATTTAGTTTCGTTAGATGTTTTAGATGATGAAGGGTTTGTCTTAATGGCTACGCCTTGTTTTCAAAATTATGTTGTGAACACTGTCATACAATCTGATAAGTTAGATTTATGGCACAAAATGCTTGGTCATCTTAGTGAGAAAAGTCTTCAACTTCTGAAAAAGTAAGATATTTTTGAAAAATATATATATACAAATATTTATAGGAAAAAGAGTAAACTGCCTTTCAAGACAGAGGTTCATAAATCCACTAAGTATTTTAGAATACATTCACAATGGTTTATGGAGACCAACTCCTGTGAATACTGTGTCACGTTATAAATATTATCTATTTATAGTTGATGATTTCTCTAGAAAGGTTTGGACCTTTCTACTGAAATCCAAATCTGACACATTTCTTACCTTTATAGAATGGAAAACTTTTATTGAACATTAAACATGTAAGAATATAAAAATCTTAAGGATTGACAATGGGCTAGAGTTCTGCAATCTTGAGTTTGACCAATACTTTAAACATTCTAGTATACTTAGGCATATAACTGTTGTCTATATCTCTCAGCAAAATGGCATGGTAGAGTGAATGAACAAAATAATCTTTGAAAGAATAAGGTGTATGTTAATTAGTTCAGGTCTGCCAAAGCTATTTTAGAATAAAGTTCCAAAACCTCATGTTACGTGATAAATAGAAGTCCTTTTAGTTCCCTTAATTACAAAATATCTGAACAAATATGGTCAGAAGCTACCGAACTACCCCTGATTACTCTCACTTAAAAATCTTTGGATGTACAGCTTATGCACATCAAGTAATCAGTACATTGGACCCTAGATCCTTGAAACGTGTTTTTTTGTGGGATATGGAGAAGGGTTAAGGGTTATAGACTTTGGGTAAAAGAAACAAAATGATTTAAAGTAATCATAAGTAGATCAGTTATTTTAATGAAGAAATTTTTTCTTGTCAAAGTGAAAATACTGAAGATAATCTGAATGATAAAGACTTTGCGGTCTCTGAAGTTCTTAGATCAAATCAGATTGAGGTGGAGCAGCCTCAAATAGACCTGAATATGGAACCTCAAAATAATATAGAAGAACTAGAAACAAATCAGAAATTTACACATAGAAAATGATTTAAGTAACTATCAATTAGCTAGAAATAGAAGGAGAAAAGTAAGACCTCCATCTTGATATGATAGTGTTGATTTTGTGTCTGAGTACTCTGAATATGACCCTCTTAGTTTAGAACCAACAACTTAAGAAAAGGCCATATCAAACAAAGATTCAAGTAATTGGCTTGAAGCTATGAAAGAATATTCCTTACAAAAAAATCAAATTTGGAATTTAGTTCAAAGACCTATAGGGCATAAACTCATTGATTGTAAATGAGTTTATAAGATAAAAAAAAAAAAGGTGATAAAAAACCTGAAAGTATAAGATATAAAGTTAGACTAGTTGCAAAAAGTTTTACTCAATGAGAAGGCATAGACTACACTGAAATATTTTCACCAGCTGTTAAATATACTTTAATTAAAATCTTACTTTCCTTAGTTACTCAGTTTAACTTAGAGTTAGAACAATTAGGCGTGAAAACTGCTTTCTTGTATGGTTTGTTGGATGGAACAATATACATGTCTCAACCAAAAGGTTTTGAATGCAAAGATAAAAAGGACTTTGTGTGCTTGCTGACGAAATCTTTGTAGTTTGTATGAGCTAAAACAAGTCCCTAGACAATGGTAAAAAAAATTTGACTCTTATATTCAGACTCTAAACTTTAAGAAATGTGATTATGATCATTGTTTCTACTTTAATGAAGATGAAAATTCTGAATTCTTTTATCTTTATTGTATGTAAATGATATACTTATTGCTGGTTATTGCGACGGCTGCTAACTATTACAATAAGGTACTTAAACCGTAGCAAAAAGTATTTGCAACGGTTTTGTGATGGCAAATGGTCTGTCACAAATATAGGCATTGCAAATACATTTACAATGTCATAGGGAGGTGCCACAAAAACTATATATTATGGTTTCCTAACTATTTAGTTGCCGAAGCAAATAATATGTGTTAAATTTAAAAATAATTTATAACGAGTTAATAAAACTTTTTATGACATTAATTTGTCATTGTAATAGACTAATTTATCAAATAATTAGTTATGACGGAGCATTACTATCGTAAAAAAATGATTTTATTATGTTTTTTGCAACGGTATTATGGTCGTCATAACTAAAAGATTTTTGAAATTTATTGGCCACAGATAACTTTTGTCATAATAAATTTTTTTGTTTTTATTTATTTTCAGTTTTATCCCACTAAAGTTAAAAACTCGACATAAATGAAAATGAAACCAAATTACAAATATAAAATAATGACAACTATATTGATTCGAAATTTTGTTTACTGAATAATGAATCCAGTAATGTATCTAAACAAGCTCCATAGATGATAGAAATCAAAACAACTATCTAAATGTGTTACCAACTTGTGTTTTTTCCTCACAAAATAAACAAGATCTATGAAAAATAAATAAAACTTAAATGTCAATCTTGTTGATTGTCAAACACTCTCCAGATAAGCCTAATGAGAAACCTGAAAAATAACACGATTCTTCATTAGATAAAACAAATAGCAATATTGTTTAACCAACACAATACAAAACTAAGATCTCAGTCCACCACAATATATATTAAACAAAGATTTCAATCTAACACAATAACAAACATAATTTTAAGTGATAACATCTTTGTTGTCATCCCGTAGGGATGGGGTTCCCAATCCTATTAAAATCTAGCAATATATGAAAAGTCAAAACTCTCTTTACAGTTAACTAGCCCGATATGGAGTATTTTAAACTAGGATTTGTACAATCTATACTACTTCTAAAAAGGGCTTAAATGGAGAAATATTTTTGGACCATTTTACCCTTATAAATTTTTTAAATTTCATATTCACCTTTAGTCATTAATGTATAATTATTTTTTTAATATTTTATCTATACTACATATAAAAGTCCCAATGTGGGATAAATATTTATGGACGATATTATCCCTACAAATAACTTATAATTTCTGAATTCCTCTTTCAATTAGTGTCATTTATTTAGGCTTTAATTTATTAAATTATTTAATAACGAATAAATATTGCATTTTTTTATAATTGATGGTGGATTGCTCCTTTAAATTCCATTATTTATTGTAATTAATAAAAATAAATAAAAATGTAATACTAATAAGGTTTTTAATATATTAAAATTATTATCTTTAATAGTAAATACTCAACGAGTCAATAATCTTTGATTAGTTTGATAGTAATTGATAATAATGGATGTGTTAATTTTTCATGAAGCGTTCACTATTTTTTGAGAATATGATAGTAATATACATTTAAATTTTGATTTCTATATCTTTTTTCTTGATTTGTTTGTTCGAGGTAAAAATATTAATTATCGTGGTATTCTTGATAGCAAATAGATTTAAGCTCGAATGATATTTTATGGCATTTTGTAAGCAATTAAATATATACTTATTGAAGAAAACAAGTTAGAACAAAGAAGATTAGTGTTACTTTAGCTCTCTCAAGTCCACAATTGAGAAAGAGTGTTACCATGTACTACATAACTTGAATAAACCGAGTCATGTCATGCATGAGGAGAAGGTAAATCTATCATAATAAGTTGATTTTACATGATAGAGTTAAAATCATGAATTTTATTAAGAATGAATTGCGGGAAATAATGCATGAGAAGCCTTGATAAGTGTTTTAGTGATGATATCGTAGGAGAAAATTCTTTTTTATTCTATATCAAAGAATTTTGAGATTTTTTTTAGGAGAAATAATTTCCTAAAAATGCTAAATTTTTTGTATCCATGTGATTTTTATAATGATATGAATAAAATCAATGAAAAATTGTGTTATACATACTATTTTTCATGTATTTTAGAATTTGATATTAATTTTCATAAAAGAAAATTGTATTTTCTTGGTATGCCATTAGATATATGCTTCAAAATATAATTAAAAGTGTATCATCAATATATTAACATGTTACGTCAGTAATGTCTCAAGCTTCACATTCACGTAGGCTATGTATTTTTTAATGAACCACATATTTTACCAAAAAACTATACTGTTATTCCTTAGTTGGTCATATTTATAAATAAACTTATGATTGAAAAAAAAGTTTTTTATAAGTATTATATTAATCGATAATTACAAAATAATTCATAATATTATTGTAAAATCACGTGCAAAACACGTCTTCTTAACTAGTTATAAATAAAAGAGCAGTGACATTGCTCATTTCACACCTAATAAGCATTATGTTATAATTAAATTATTGTCATTAACAATAATGGTGATCACCCTGCGTTACTGATCCATTTTCAACCGAATATGGAGTTTTCTTTGCAAGACTACAGATGAGACTGAATTCTCTCAACAATCCAAGATGCAAAAGACACTGGTCTACGGTAAACCCCTGCATTACACCCATAATTAAAACCAACAAGCTAGCTTGTTCCAAATAAACTTAGGATTGGCTGCATTATATCCCGTTATTCAAAAAATAAATATGTATTCAATCTAATTTGCCTTAAATCTCAAAAAGATCATAACCAAAAAAGCAGGTCATTCAAATGATTTTCACATTTTTAATCTAAGAATGCCAGTTCTCTTCAACACACAATCTAAACAAGTCCATCTTTTACACAGAATATGTAACTCTAACTATCCCAAACCGAAAAGACAGACTATAAATTATTAAATTATAAACACATATATACAGAAAGAAAATTTGAAAAACAAGAAAGTAATCTTGAATATGTAAATAAACATATCTATAAAGTGTTAGGGAAAAAACTAGATGTACAAATGTATCAAAGTATTTTTTCCTTTTTACCGTGCAATTAAAATGAATGTTATCACCTCAACCCAAGCAATATAAATACCAGAATAATAAATAAAACTAGACAACACCAAAATTATTCTTTAACGTCGTAAAACCCTTTAAGATAAAGGGAAAATCGATGGGGCAAACCGACAGTAATCCACTATCAATTGAATAAAATATTACAATATTTCTTCTCTAAATTTATGCCCTAAATCAAGAGGTAATCCAAAACACCAAATCAACAACACTTTATTGGCTAACTACAATAACCATCATCTAACACAATAGATGGAACCCCAAAAATATAAAGCCAATAAAAGAAGAAATACCTCACCAATTAATCAATGATGGAATACAAGAGATAAAGAAGAAATCCTTCCTTGCCAAGAGCAATCTTTTTCTTCCTTTATAACTCTCTGTGCGTGCGTGTATCTATCCCTGCTGTGTTTGTAAAACAAAGAAAATAGCCTCTGCATGTATTCTTGTATTTCACGTCTTCCCTGCTGTGTTGTAGGTGTATATATATATATATATATATATATATATATATATATATATATATCCAATCCAGGAAACAAGAAACCAATTCTAATTAGAATTCTTTGACCAAATAAATTGCAAGCTTAGTCCTTTTGCAAGTTTGGTCCCTAGGCTTTAATTAGAGTTTCACTTGAACCTAAAACTATTTAATTCTCATGGGCTGGACCCATTTAATTAAAATAAACAATTGGGTCGAATAATTAAAACCCAACAATCTCCCCCTCCAGTCCATGAGGGAGGTACACCATAAAACTCCAGTCAATCACTTGGAGTTCATCCCCGCCTGCTCGGTACAAAACATAAGCTTATGTTTGGTAACAACTTTGGTCAACATGTCAGAAATATTTTCATCAGTGTGAATCTTTTCCAATTGTAAATATTTTTCTTCAAGTGCTCCACGGATCCAATGATATCTCACATCAATGTGTTTAGTGCGAGAATGATATGTAGAATTCTTGCTCAACTCAAGAGCGCTCTGACTGTCACAATAAATTATGTACTCACTTTGCTTCACATTTAGCTCCTCAAGAAATCTTTTCATCTATATCATCTCTTTTCCTGCTTCAGTCACTGCTATGTACTCAGCCTCGGTAGTGGATAAAGCTACACATTTTTGCAGTTTTGACTGCCAACAAACAGCTCCCCCTGCAAAAGTAAACAAGTACCCAGATGTAGATTTTCTGCTATCAAGATCTCCAGCCATATCTGCATCTGTATATCCTGTCAAAATTGGCTGAGCTCCCCCAAAACTCAAACACAAAGTAGATGTTCCTCTAAGATACCGCATGATCCATTTTACTGCTTCCCAATGATCTTTGCCAGGATTAGACAAAAATCTGCTTACCACACCAACTGCATGTGCAATATCTGGTCGAGTACATACCATGGCATACATCAAACTACCAACTACTGAAGAGTAGGGAACTACTTCCATTTTCTTCTTTTCTTCACTAGTCGAAGGACATGATCTTTTGGTGAGTTTGAGATGACCACCAAGAGGTGAGCTAACTGACTTAGCTCCTTTCATACTGAACCTTTCAAGTACCCGTTCAATATATTTCTCCTGTGATAGCCACAACCTCTTAGACTTTCTGTCTCGAACTATCTCCATGCCCAAGATTTGTTTAGCCATCCCCAAATCCTTCATATCAAATGACTTATGCAAGGGTTCTTTCAATTTCTTAATCAACCCTGCATCCTGGCCAACTATAAGCATGTTATCAACATAAAGCAGTAAAATAATGAACTTGTCACCTGGAAAAGATCTAATGTAAACACAAGAATCTGAAGTTGTCCTCGTGTATTCCTGACTCGCCATAAAAGCATCAAACTTTTTGTACCACTGTCTTGGTGCTTGCTTGAGCCTGTACAAACTCTTCTTCAATTTGCACACAAGGTGTTCTTTCCCCTTTTGTTCAAAACCTTCCGGTTGCAACATATAAATCTCTTCCTCTAAGTCACCATGTAGGAAGGCAGTCTTCACATCAAGTTGTTCCATTTCCAAATCTTGACTAGCTACTAAACCCAAAACAACTCTGATAGATGTTATTTTCACAACAGGAGAAAAGATCTCATCAAAATCAACACCATATTTCTGTCCAAAGCCTTTAACAACCAATCGAGCCTTGTACTTCATCATATCACCATTGCCGTCTCGTTTGATTTTGTATACCCATTTGTTCCTCAATGCTTTTCTACCCTTAGGAAGATTCACTAACTTATATGTATCATTCTTTCTCAAAGAATTCATCTCTTCTGTCATTGCTTTCATCCAATGGACTTTATCACTGTGAATCTGTGCCTCTGAAAGACTCTTCGGTTCTCCATCAGTAGTAAGCAAAATATAGTTAGAAGTAGGATACCTAGAAGATGGTATGTGCTCTCTAGTAGACCTCCTAACATGTGATTCTTCATCTAAAATCTGCTCCCCCTTATTAGCAATATCATCAACATCATCCGTAGAAACTATATTATCTCCAACATTAGGCTGTGGTGTTGGAGACATGAGACCAGGAACAACTGCAGTCACTTTCTTAGGCTGCTCAACTTTATTAAAGTCATCAACCGTCTGATCTTCATGAAAAATCACATCTCTACTTCTCACGGTCTTCTTTTTCTCTGGATCCCACAATTTGTAACCAAACTGTTCATCACCGTATCCAAGAAAAATACATGGAGTACCTCTATCATCAAGCTTTGACCTATGTTCCTTAGGCACGTGCACAAATGCCTTGCATCCAAACACCTTCAAACAAGAGTAGGATATATCTTTACCACTCCACACTCTTTCTGGAATATCAAAATCTAAAGGAACAGAAGGAGATCTATTGATCAAATAACAAGCAGTCTGAACTGCTTCACCCAAAAAAATTTTGGGTAGCTTGGCTGTCTTCAACATGCATCTGACTCTATCAAGAATAGTACGGTTAATTCTTTCTGCCACACCATTATGCTGAAGAGTATTAGATTATGTGAACTCGTGTTGAATCCCAAATTTTAAGCAATACTCTCTGAACTCATGTGAAGTGTATTCTCCACCATTATCTGTTCTGAGGCCTTTCAAAGGCTTCCCTGTTTCTCTTTCTACCATAGTATGAAACTGCTGAAAACACTAAAACACTTGGTCTTTAGATTTCAGAAGATATACCCATAGTTTCCTAGAAGCATCGTCAACAAAGGTAACAAAATATTTGTTTCCACCCAAAGAAGCCACATCACCAGGAGAGCACACATCAGAATGTACTAATTCTAAAATATCTTCTTTTCTTCTAAAAGAGACACTAAAAGACACTCTATGTTGCTTACCGTATAAACAATGATCATATTGGTTTAGCGACATACCATTGGCTAAGGGAATGAATGTCTTCTTAGCCAGAACCTGCAACCCCTTTTCACTCATATGGCTGAGCCTCTTGTGCCAGAGCTCGGGAGAGGAATCTTCAACTGCATTCAACCCATTTTTACAAGCTTTTCCATAAGTCTTGTATAGCGTGCAACAAGCTTTCCCTCTAGCAATAACCAAAGAGCCTTTTGACAATTTCCATTTCAAACCATCGAAGCTGTTGTGATAACCCTGCCGATCAAGAGCATTAACTGAAATTAGATTAAGGCGCATATCAGGAATGTGCCTCACATCTTTCAACATCAATGTGCAGCCGACATCTGTTTGCAAGTGAATGTTGCCAATCCCTACAATCCTAGATTGACTAGTATTTCCCATCTTCATAATACCAAAATCACCCACTGTGTAATTAGCAAACAAATTTATGTTTGAAGAAACATGGTAATAAGCACCGCTATCAACAATCCATTCAATACTAGGATCACCAATGTGTAGGCACTCCTGCTCTCCACAAGAGAGTATATCATTACCATCAGATACAACAGCTGTAGTGTTCTTGTCATCTTCTTTCTTCTGATTGCCACCTTCCTTTTGCTCTCTCAACCAAACTCGACAATTTCTTTTAATATGACCCTCTTTGCCACAACGGTAACAAACAACCTTTTTGTCTTTTGATTTTGATCTGCCTCTTGACTTGCTGTAACCTCATTGCCATCTATTCTTGTTCATTCCTCTATCCTCTGTAACAAGAGTTTGTGCATGATCTGAACCCGTACGTATACCTGCAGTTTTTCTTCTTGTTTCTTCATTCTGCATACTGTCTTTTACAGAGTCCATAGTCAAAACACCATCAGCAACAGAGTTACTGACAGTCACAACAAATGTCTCCCAACTATCTGGCAAAGAACTCAAAATCAACAAAGCCTGCAATTCTTCTTCAAGAATCATATCCATAGTATCTAATTGATTTATGATATTCTGAAAATTGTTCAGATGTTCTGTCACACTCATGCCTTCTTTATATTTCATGTTGACCAAGTCTCTAATTAAAAAGGACTTCTTAGATGCAGTTTTCTTTTCAAACATAGACTCCAATTTTGACCATAATTTATGAGCATTAGTCTCTTGTGCCACATGATGAAATACACTATTATCTACCCACTGTCTGATAGTCCCAATAGCTTTTCTATTCTGAGTATACCATTGCTTGTCTACCATGTCATCTGATTTAGCCTCATCACCCTCAATAGGTTCATGCAAATCCTTACAATAAAGGATATCCTCCATTCTAGGCTTCCAAGTTACCCAATTATAATTGGTCAGTCTAATCATAGCACTACCAACCGGTTCCTCCATTTTAATCCACACAACCCAAACCTAGGCTCTGATACCACTGTTAGGGAAAAAACTAGATGTACAAATGTATCAAAGTATTTTTCCCTTTTTACTGTGCAATTAAAATGAATGTTATCACCTTAACCCAAGCAATATAAATACCAGAATAATAAATAAAACTAGACAACACCAGAATTATTCTTTAACGTCGTAAAACCCTTTAAGATAAAGGGAAAATCGACAATAATCCACTATCAATTGAATAAAATATTACAATATTTCTTCTCTAAATTTATGCCATAAATCAAGAGGTAATCCAACACACCAAATCAACAACACTTTATTGGCTAACTACAATAACCATCATCTAACACAATAGATGGAACCCCAAAAATATAAAGCCAATAAAAGAAGAAATACCTCACTAATTAATCAATGATGGAATACAAGAGATAAAGAAGAAATCCTTCCTTGCCAAGAGCAATCTTTTTCTTCCTTTATAACTCTCTGTGCGTGCGTGTATCTATCTCTGCTGTGTTTGTAAAACAAAGAAAATAGCCTCTGCATATATTCTTGTATTTCACGTCTTCTCTGCTGTGTTGTAGGTGTATATATATATATATTAATATATATCCAATCCAGGAAACAAGAAACCAATTCTAATTAGAATTCTTTGACCAAATAAATTGCAAGTTTAGTCCTTTTGCAAGTTTGGTCCTTAGGCTTTAATTAGAGTTTCACTTGAACCTAAAACTATTTAATTCTCATGGACTGGACCCATTTAATTAAAATAAACAATTGGGTCGAATAATTAAAACCCAACATAAAGTGGGTGCAAGATGGACACTTGAATTCAATAAAAGAAATGTGGGAACTGAACAAATGGGACCTCAAATCCTATAGAGCTAATTCAACCAGTAACAAAATAAATATAAAACAATCTTCAAATCTTTGTAAAAAAGAGACAGATGTACCTAGTAAAAAGTAACAAATTTCATCTGAAGCTAATGTCAGACCGAATTGATGAGATCTGCGTATCTTGGATTGCGATGCTTATATATTCTGATGATTATATAAGATATGTGAGCAAAAAGTATGAACAACATATATAATTTTCTAAAATAGAAACAGTATATCCAAAATTCTGGACTATTATAAGGAATTCATATATATAAATTCTAGAATGCTCAGTTAAAAGAATGACTTTAGAGTATTGCTCTATGATGAATTCAGATTTATCACAAAGTGTTGCTCATTATAGATTGTATAAAGAATTCAGATTTATAACAGAGTATTGCTCGTTAGGGACTATATAAGGAATTTAGACTTATAACATAGTATTACTTTCAAAAAAAATTAAACACAGTAGAGAAAAGATAGAATAGAGAGTTGATCAAGTTCAATTCTTTTTATCAATTTTAACTGAACACCCAAATCAAAAAAAAAAAAAAAAAAAACCAAACACCCAAGTCATTTATGAAATTAGATTCTCAACCCAAGAAGAATTTGAAAAACAAAATCTATCTATACTTGAATCTTTCAACCAAAATATGAGGAATTGATTATTCACATATGCGGGCAAGAAGATAACAAAGAATTAGCTATTCAAATCCAAGGCTTTGCAATTTACCTTAATGTTTTGGAAACCAAAATCGAATCACCACCAATCTGACTCTCTTCTTGTAATCGTCACCTTGAATCTGCCAACATTGGTCGATTAGGATTTGTTGGCTAAGAAATAGAGGAATATATGAAGGATTGCAAAAGAGGGATTCACTTACCTTTGGAGATGATTTTCAAAAGGAAACAAAAAGCCACGTTCTGTGAATTCAATTTAGGGCACATGTCAGGAATTAGTTTTTTAGCGGGAAAAGAAATGTATTTTGGAAGAGAGGCGTGTGGGTAAGAAAATTAATTGAGAAAAATAATGGGTTTTGCAACACATACCCTTTAAAGTTGTAATAATTAATATTAATATTTATGATGGTTGACTGGAAGTGTCATAAATATTAATTAACATAGATGACGAAAATCAATACCATCATAAAAAAATCTTTCATGACGGTAGAATTTAAAACCATCATAAAAAATACTTTTCTATGTGATGTTTACCGTGGTAAAAAATTATTTTTTACAATGGCAATAGTACCGTCACAAAAAAGACGTCACAAATGTGTCATTTTCCTATAGTGGGTCCTGCTAGAAAAATCTTAGAGAAGGAAATCAAAAGGAGCACAACTGATAAAAGACTATTTTGTGTCAAAAATCCTATATTGAAAATGTACTTGATAGATTTCTAAGTGATGCTAAATCTGTTAGTTTGCTTTTAGTTAATAATTATAAATTGTATTTAGATCAATCATCAAAAAATGAATAAGAAAAACAAAGAATGGTTAATATTCCTTATACAAATGTTGTTGGTATTGTAATGTATATAATAGTATGCACTAGACTTGATATTGTTTTTGTTGTTAGTGTGTTGAGTGGATATATCAGTAATCCTGGATAAATCTATTGGGATGCTTTAAAATTTTTAATTAAACATGTTGCATTAATGTTCAAAATGAATAAAGATGTATAAATTTCAAATGTTTTGTGGACTCTGATTTTACTGAAAATTTAGATAATATAAAATCCACACCTACATACATGTTTGTCATTAATGGTACATGCATTAGTTGAAATCCCAGTTACAAAAAATTGTTGTTCTCTCTTGTACAGAAGCTAAGTATGTAGGTGTTACAAAAACAGTTAAATAAGGTTTGTAGCTTAAATGTTTGTAAATTGAACTTGGTTTTATATGCAAAGAGGTGGAGCTTTGCACAGATAATCAAAGTGCAATTTACTTAAGCAAAAATCCTATATTCCATAATAGAACAAAGCAAATATATGTTAAATTTCACTTTATAAGGGATGTGATTGAAAAAGGCATCATTTAGTCAATTAAAATTCTTACTCAATATAATCCAGCTAATGCGGGTACAAAAGTAATATATTTGTCTAAATTCAAAGACTCTTTAAGTCATCTGAATTTGGAATCATTTTAACAAGTTTTCTTCTTCCATACACAGGTAAGTGAGCATGTAAAGTAAGTCTGGTTTGTCTCAAATCCACTTGGTATGGTCTCAAGCTTCAACAAAGGTGGAGATTGTAGAGTTGGGTTCCATTGCCTGAGCCCATTTATGGTGAAGGATCTGGCCCGGTAACAAAGCTGGCCCAATCTGGTTTAGCCCACTTCATTGCTGCCTCCTTCTCTTCTTGCAAAAGCATTATGCTTCTGCATTTTTTGTTAGTGGGTGTCCTTCACCGGATTAAGGCACGTGATGCAATTTTGACTATTGATCTGGCATCGAAAAAGGTTACTACTTAAAGCTCACACCCTTAGATATTGGGTATACTCTTCGTCTTTTGCAAGACTCTTCTTCGTCTCTAACGTTTCCTCTCTTCAGAAAGATTTATCTTCATCTTCATCTTTTTTTTTTTTTTTGTTATTTTTGAGTGTTATACTGTAAATGAGATATTTTTTTGGAGTTTCTTGAGTGAACAGTAACTTCTCTTCGTGAGAGCCTTTGGTTTGACATTTGTGATAGTTGTTTCTTGTTCTTTGAGAACCATTTTGTAATACGTACTCTTTGCCTTTTTTTGAGACTAATATGTAATACGTGCATTGCACGTAATTTAGTAACGGTATTGTAAGTTAAATATCTATTCAAATATTCAAATTAGTATTGCATTAACATACAAAAATATGACATTAAAATTACAGTGTAATATACTCTTTGTTACAGTATTCAATCACCAAAATAGCCACGTTCGTTATAATAATGATTAATATTTATTTTAACTACCAATCAATACATTCATTTCAAGTTAGATGCTTAACAAAACAAACAAAGAACTTTTTACAATTGTGTAACCAGTAAGAGCATGAAGCTCTATTGTTTAAGATTTGTAGTATAGTCAAATAATGTCAATTAAAGAGTGCAAACAAAAAGAATCAAAGATAGTGCACGTAAATATATCAAGCACTCAAACTCATTGAATCTTCTTGCTTTATAAAATGACAAATAGCTTATAACAAATCTTTGTAATTTAATATAACTTTTCAACTATGAAGAGACTTTAAACCAAAATATCACATACAATTTGGGCTTGTACCACCTCAAGTTAGCAATTGTATGTAGATTTATCAATCAGTATATAAAATAAAACAAAATAAATTTTACATCAGAAAATTGACAAAATTAAACATTCTCATTTGCACAATTCAGTGCCCACATGTCTTTGCATGAACTTATCCAAATAGTAATGGAGAAGTAAAGTAATATTACCCAAAACTAAATATTCTAACGATTTAAGCGACTTATGCGGGAGTATAAATAGTGAATAAAAATTAGTTTAAGCAATAGATAAAAATTCAATTCAAAAACATAAAAAGAATAATAGAATGAGATCCATATCAATTATTGAAGTTAAAAAGAAAAATAAAATAAAAAATAGAGCACTGAGAAATGATTATTCAGTGAAGTAACAAAAACCATAATCACAACACACAAATCTTCAAATGAAATTTTTATGGACTTCACAAACTACATAATTACCTTCAAATGACGCAACTTTAAACTTCAAATTAGGTTTAAAATAAGTTGAATACATTGTTGGTAGAAGGTAAATAACTATTCATCTTGTAACTGACCAAATTCATTGTTACAAATATTTCAAAATCTAGTAATTAAATGTAATAATGATGATTTAACATTTTCAACTTTCAAAGACTAAATGTGGTTACAAATATTAATTTGAGAATTTAATTATAATATTAACTAAAGGACAATTAATGAAATATAAAATATTAATGAGAACGTATTCGTCCAAAAATATTTCTCTCTTTTCTAGACTTTTAGATGTAGTATAGATTATACTAGTGGATTGAGCGTAATCCTTTACGGATGCTCAATGGTGGACTAGGTGTTAGAAACGGTCACCGAACATCTGGAGTTTAGGACAAAAAATTTTGTGTTCTTTAATATTTGTTCTATATATTTCTTTATCTGGTGCTGGTAAGAATAGATCTAGGCCATAATGTAGCCAATCTTGTTCTAACAATTATCCATCTAGATAAAATGTGTCTTGTTAGGCCAATCATGTTATATAAAGCGCTTTAGGAAAAACATTGAAAAACCGACCGCTTCGCATAAACTATTTTTAATCGAGAAGATGACCAATAATTCAAAAAAAAAAAATTACTTTTTAAATAAAAGAAAGGTAAGCCTTCAATGATTAAAGCAACGATAAAAAAAATATCAATAAGAGTCGTAAACAAGTGAGATAGGCACGAAAGTGGGCATTTTGGGGATGTTTTTCATCAGCCAACTCCTTCAACTGCAGTGGAATAGAAGATTTTTTATGGAGTAATTATATTCACACTACATATTTTATTATATACACTACGTTTTAATTACAATGAAAATCTTCCAACATTTGACATTTTGAAATTTATATTTCTAACTTTTTTTCGTCGCATTTATATCATTAACTTTCAATTAATTTTTAATTTCGTCTCTGATGATCATTTTTGTTCAAATATTATGTTAATGTATATTGAAATAAGGAAAAAAAATTGTGTCAAAATTTTGTATTTGTTGTCTATTTTTCTTATTTAAAAATTCGTAAAACAAACAAATTTCTTTTACGTCCTCTTAATTAACTATTTTGATAGAAATTATCATCAAAAAGAAAAATAAAACATGTAAGTTAATAGGCTGTTGATAAGAATGTGATAAAAAAAAGTTGATGACATAAATATAAAAATGAGCAATAGTTGAAAACTTTCATTGCAATTAAAATATAGTATTGTTAACAAATAATGTGGTGTAAATATAAGGGTTAATTACACTAATGGGCGAAGCAGCACGACGCTTGTATTGCTCTCCCACAACCCCCATACAAGAGCGCATCGAGCCCATGCGAAGGAGGTCCCCATTCTTTCAAGATTGTAACGATTTCATCCCCATTCTTTTTTTTAGCAGATATCATCCTCATTCTTCTATTTATTCTCACATATGGTCCTCAAATCACTATTTTTCACTATTCTAACAATTCTATGACAATTTTACCCATTGACTTAAATAAATTAAAATAATAGGGAAAAAATACAATGAAAATATTGCAATTGAACCATTAACATTTTCAAAAGTATAAATAAATCATAAACAATTTTATTTTATTCAAGTAAGTGTTCTTCCTCAACTAAAAAGGAATCATATTTTCCCAACCCCTCGGCCCCCGTCTCCGCCTCCGCCACACCCACACCCACACCCACACCCACACTCACACTCACCCATTCAATCTCTTCCATTGTTGAATGTCCACCGGAACCCCTTTCGAAAAGTCGGTGCCACGCCCTCCTTCGCCATACCCCTCCATGAATCTCTCTGTTCACCGTCATTTCCATCCAACCTCCAATCGTTTCCCTTTAATAATATTCTATCTATCCAAGTCCCTCAAAACCCTAACAATCAGGATAGTAATTTTGAACCTCAAACTCGGCCGATATTAGAGAATCTCAAGGTTTATTTAAGAATCCAACCTCTGGATATTCAGAAGAATGGTGTGAATCCTAAACACGCTAGAAATGTATCTAAAGCTGAACAAAAAAACGCATGGCCGAAAACTTCGAAAACGAAAATCAATTGAACTGAGAAGTTGAAAATGAGTAGTCAAGTTTGTGTAATAGTGAATGAAGATTTACATTCTATTATAGTTTCACCCCCTCAGGCTGTAGGGACTAAGAGGATAAAATCGAAGGTGTATGAAGGTTTCTCGCATTTGCATGTATTCTACTCCGAAGCCTCCCAGGTTAATTGTCTTAATTTTCCTTCTTAAATTCTCGTGTGTCCATATATAGTGGTAACTTTTAAATATCAATTATTTTAGAGTGAGGTGTATGAGCAAATGTGGAGGCCATTAGTCGAAGATTTTCTCAACGAAAAAAGTGGGGTGTTGGCGGCAATGGGGCCGAGTGGTTTAGGGAAGACTCACACAGTTTTCGACTGCGCAAGGGAGCCTGGCATGGAGGTGGGGGTGGGTAGAGATGGCAAACGGACGGCCCGGTCTGTAAAAAGACGGACTTGGTCCTGGACCGGGCCATAAATTGACACACGGGCTGAGCCAAGCTCGGTCTGTGCAGTCCACGAACCGATCAATGGGCTAGTCCATGTACCACGGACTTGGCTTGTGGCCCGTGGTCCAAATGGGACCAAATTGGTCCCTAACTTTAAGTTGTGGACCAAAAATTGCTATTAACAATTATATTTTCATTTTTTTTTAACTTTACAAAAAAAAAAATTGAATTTCAAGTGGGTTTGCGGACCAGCCCTTGTGGCCCGCGGACCACGGACCGGTCCGAACCCACCTTTTTTACACAGGTCGAGCTCGGCCCGTGACAAGGGCCAATTCCATCACTGGGGGTGGGGTAGGGGTGGGGGTGGGCGTCGGGGTGGAGGGTGGTTGGGTGGGGTCGGTGGGGTGGGAAAAGATGATTTCTTTGAGTTATAGAAGAACACTTATACTTATTTGAATAAAATAAAATTGTTTAGTATTTATTTGTACTTTTGAAAATGTTAATGGCTCAATTGCAATATTTTCATTGTATTTTTTTTCTATTATTTTAATTTATTTAAGCCAATGGGTAAAATTGTCATGAATTGTCAGAATAGTGAAAATTATTGATTTGGGGACCATCTGTAAGAATAAATGAAAGAATAAAGATGATATCTGCTAAAAAAAATGAGGATGAAATCGTAATAAACCTGAAAGAATGGGGACCATCAGTATAATTAATCCTAAATATAATTACTTTTTTTGTGCCACATCATCTATTCTATTAATGATATTATAAATTTTGTTAATTTAGACAATATATATTTGTTTACCAATTGATTTAGATGGGATCTTTGTTGCCGCCTTGGTATAATCCAATCAAATCATAGAATTTTGACGGCAAATTTCATGCTTTCTTTGCATGATCTTTATTATATTTGAGGCATTGACGAGTGCACTTCGAGTAGGTGCACCAATTGATTATTAGAAGTATTATTAAAAGTTAAAAATATAGATAATTTTACTTTTCCCTTAGTTTTATTAATGGAATCCAAAGGGGTCACCAATCAATTTTGTAAAAATGTAGTTTAGTTATTAGTTTATATTGAATTATGTTGTCTAAAAGTTTAAAATTTAATATAAAAAAAAAATTATAAGATACATATATGAAATGTAAATTTAAAAAAAAAAAATTGTTACCACACAATTACGACATGGCTGCCACGTCAGCACAGGCCCCATCCAAGTTCAGCAAGGGCCCAGTCCGTAGCCTGTCAAGAACCTTACCTGGGCCCCGCTAGGGCCTTGGAAGGGCCCGTCACACGCTTGGGCTTTCGGCACACAGAAATCCACGAGCCATGTGGAGGGCTTCGGCGCACGCATGCGAACCATAGGGCCTCGTCAGGCCTCGCATCATTCGTAACCAGCGAGCAACTCGATATGCCGGGGCAACCAGAGAAGTAATTAAAGAAATATTGCGTTGTATTGGGCGCATGAATCTCCACAAGAAAACCAAATCATAGTCTCCTAAAATCATGCAACGTGATAAACTCAAGGAAAGAAGGCAATCTCGGGTATCTTTATCACATAAGGAAGAAGGATCCGATTGAAAACCGAATTGATTTGTCTTCTAAATCAATTAGAATTCTTGTGCTATAAATACAACGTCTCCGGTTGTTCCAAGGTACGCACCTTTTATGCTTAAGAGTCCCACCCTAAACTCTGCTCAATTCTCTGTCTGCTTGTCTCTCCCACACCTCCTTTTTGTTCTCGCCCCCCGCGTATCTCTTATATATCGGCAGTTGACTTGATCGTCGGAGTGCCAACGATCGCCGGACCCTTTTTCTCCGGAGATCTTGGTGCCTAACGATCGTCCTAGGGTGCAGGTAACATACGAGCTGGCAGATGAGTGACTGGAGATCTGTTGGCACGTGGACTGGTGCAAGTTCTGACGTCAACAAAAATATATAGCAATACTACAATGTGACATGAACATAGTACATTTTAACACATTGAACCGTTTCGTCTAAAATCATAAATCATTAAATTGTAAAAAAAAAATATTTAAATTATTTTCTTTTCAATAAATTAAGAACATCTCGTTAATATCTTTCATAAGTTCGTTATTTATCTATACTAATTCTAAAAGACCCTAAAAGGGAGAAACAATTTTCGACAATTTTACCATCATATATTACAACTTTGAATTATTTTACCCTTCTACATTAAATTAAAAAATTCAAAATCCTTTCATCTCCTGAACTATTTTACCCTGCTACAATAAATTAAAAAATTCAAAACACTTTCATCTCCCATCATTATTAAACAAAATAAGTTATTTTTGGACAATTTTACCCTCATATATTACAACTTTGAACTATTTTACCTTTCTACAATAAATTAAAAAATTCAAAACTCTTTCATCTCCCACCATTATTAAACAAAATAAGTTGTTTGGGACATTTAGACCATTTATCTTCAATTTTTTTTCATTGCGAAATACAAATGATATGCCCTAAAAGGAATAAACAATTTTGGACTATTTTACCCTCGTATATTACAACTTTGGATTATTTTATCCTCCTACATTAAATTAAAAAATTCAAAACTCTTTCATCTCTTGGACTATTTTACCCTCCTAAGGCCATAAAAGGGATAAACAATTTTGGACTATTTTACCCTCATATATTACATCTTTGGATTATTTTACCCTCCTACATTAAATTAAAAAATTCAAAACTCTTTCATCTCTCGGACTATTTTACCCTCCTAAGTTCCTAAAAGGGATAAACAATTTTAGACAATTTTACTCTCATATATTATAATTTTGGACTATTTTACTCTCCTACATTAAATTAAAAAAATCTAAAACCCTTTCATCTCCCGAACTATTGTACCCTCCTACAATAAATTAAAAAATTCAAAACTCTTTCATCTCCCACCATTATTAAACAAAATAAGTTGTTTGGGACTTTTGGACTATTTATCTTCAGTTTTTTTCTTTCACTACGGAATACAAATGATAGGCCCTAAAAAGAATAAACAATTTTGGACTATTTTACCCTCATATATTACAACTTTGTAGTATTTTACCTTCCTATATTAAATTAAAAAAATCCAAAACCCTTTCATCTCACACCATTATTGAACAAAATAAGTTGTTTGGATCCTTTGGATAATTTATCTTCAGTTTTTTTCACTGCAGAATACAAATGATCATATGATGATTCCAAAAACTTTTCATTTTCCACCATTATTGAATAAAATAAGGGGTTGTTTGGGCCTTTGTGCAACTTATCTTCAGTTTTTTTTAGATTAAAATTGATTAGAAAAACTTGGATCAATGTCTAATTTTTGAATTTTTTTCAAGAATAGTGAAGTGGACTACATGTTCGGGAGGCAAATCCAAAAATATACTTCTTCATAGGTCTTTAAGATATATGTTGTAATTTTTTATTTTATTTTTTGGTAGAAATAAAATTTACCTAAAGAATTATAAAATTAAAATAAAGTATAAAATACATGTCAACTATGAAATATATATCTACTATTTTCTCATACTAAAATTAGTAATTATTAATTTTATTCTTCATAAAATACAGTCATGCATCAATTCCATAAGATTTGATATCAAATGTTCGTTGATCATCAAAGCTCAAATCACCAAAAAATATTTATTGATTTAAAGTTACTGTTGATAGTACCACAATATAAAATCCATCTCGATTGTAATTATACTTTTATGAATGTAAATAAAATGTCAACATTATTTATTATAACACAAACAATACAATACATTATGTTATTAACAAACTGTTGTTTTATCTTTATTGTAATTGTTACTTTGACATTTTAACTATCAATAATTAAAAAATAAGAATTTTAAAAATATTAAAAATTAATAAAATTATTGCAAAACTACGTGCAACCAGTGGCGGACCCACTCAGGGACCAGTAGGTGCTGTTGCACCCACTGGGTTTCATACCAGAGCCAACTGCCAAGAGCAGATTTCTTGGGCTATGACTGTGAAATTTTTCCCAATTTCTTTCCTTAGCAAAGTCATCCATTTTCCTCTTGAGAAAATCAATGCTCACTCTCTTTTATGAACCCTCCCATTTCTGTAACTTGCCATTTCTTGAATTTTGCAATGTTCTGAACTTCTACTTCTGTAACTAAACGTTTTAAGGTATGAATTTGATGTTTTCGTGCAATTCTGGAACTTTACTATTTTACCCCTATTCTTACAGGAAAAATTACTGCAAAATTTTGACGTTTCAAGGCCTTCTGCATTTGGTTCTTGAAGCAATTTTATTTTTCTTTAGGTCCTTCATTTTTGTCATTACTCACACGATATTGAAGTACTCTAAATTTAGGTTACTCGTTAATCCCTGTTTTGGTCTTAAAATTATTTTTTACGTAAATTTTTATCGCCCCCACTGATTCATAATTCAGGGTCCGCCCCTGCGTGCAACGCATGTGTTTCTAACTAGTGGATGAAAATGGCATTAAAGTCAAACCCACGAAAAAAAATAAGAATTATTTGATAACCAACTTCGCATTCTGACTATTAAATGAGCGCGCCGATAGTGGAACTAATTTATTTTTCTTCTTGTTATATAATATTCTTTTATTTTTATTTATTTTCACAACAATGAATAATGTGAAAACGATCAAGCTATTTGTGACATTTGAAAATAAAAAAAAAATCACAAGTTCATTGCTTATCCTTGTGGCAATTGGTTCTTGATTTCGTCACTTCAATAATGGTGCTATCTAAAAAATAATACATGATAGTGATATAATATACACGAATTTGATGTCAACTATGATTATTAATTTAACTATATTATTCTATCATGCAAAGTGCCACTTGAACATTTTATTATTTATTTTCAGCTCAAGGGCTTGCAGTATATTTCATTCTTTTTTCTTGTTTTTCAAAATTGAAGCCAAAATTGAGGGGGAAAAAAGACTTTCTTTTCTATTTTATACAAAAGGGTTCCAAAATATGAGTAATGATCTCCCAAACGTCGATGCTTAATTTGTGTTAAGCACTAGTGTCATTCATGGCATAATATTGACCAACAAAATTAATCAATAAATAAGACTCACTATTATTTCACAACAAATCAATAATATGTTATGTTACCAGTGCTTAGGAATGATTTCTTAAGATTATATAAAATTAATATTACCGTTTATGTGGTATTAAATTTTTTTTTTTAAATTGGCAAGTTTTCAATTTTTATTTCCCTTATTCGACTTTATTTTTTTTAATAAAATACAGAGTCACTCCGTCTAGAAATCCGTTTAAATTTAGACGGAATCTATTTTTTGGTGTATCACATCAGCTAGATGGAGTCCTCGTCAATATACATTGGAGATTTTTTTATAACTCTGTATATCTGTGCTTATGTAGCACGTCTAAAAAATAATAGACGGATTTCTAATCTATGTGGCACTACGTCTGTTGAATACATGGTCAAATTAAAAATTCATCTCCAATGGGATCCGTCTAAATCTAATATTACCACTTATGTGGCATTAATTTTTTTTAAATTGTCGGGTCTTCAATTTTTATTTTCATTGTTCAACTTTTTTAAATAAAATATTGAGTTGGATTTAAATTTATTGAATCACTCCATCTAGAAGTCCGTCTAAATTTAGACGGACTTCTAGATGGAGCCTATTTTTTTGTGTGTCACATTAGCTAGACAAAGTCCTCGTCATAATGCGTTGGAGATGATTTTTTTATAACTTTGTCTATCTGTACTTATATGGCATGTCTAAAAAGTAATAGATGAAGTGCATTAGAAATGCTCTAAGCACCGATGCTTAGCTTATGCTAAACACCAGTGACATGGCATATTATTGATTTGTTGTGAAATAATAGTGGGTCTTATTTATTGATTAGATTTGTTAGTCAATAATATACCATGTCACCGGTGTTTAACACAAACTAAGCACTAGATGGGCAATGATCTCCTACCCATTTATAATGCCCGCGTTGATGTAGCATCACATAATTGGTAGTTCATAGTCTCACACTCATTATTTTTACCAATCATGTAATGTTATTTTAACATGCACATTATAAGTGGGTAGGAGATCATTACTCCTTAGGATATCATTCTTGTATATCTATATATGACGCCATTGTAATAAATCGACACACCTGAGTTTTGACTCTTCCAATTCTCTAAATCATAGCAAACTGCATTTTTTAATTCAAATAGCTCGAAACGATTATAGTAGGGCTTTTGCTTTTACCTTAAGGCCCATTTGATTTATCATCAATAGATTTAGATAATAGATAAAATTTATCTTATTCTTTTTGGACATAATTGATGTACGAATACACTTTTTATTTGAATATTAATTTAAGATAAAATGATGATAAGTTTTGTCCTCAAAAAGAGGAGGATACCACAATATTATTTGTTAAGTACACTACATTTTAATTGCAATGAAAGTTTTTAACTATTGGTCACTTTTACATTTATGTCTAGCTTTTTTTTAGCAAATTTTTATCATCAAACTATTAATTTGCACGTCTTATATTTGTCTTTGATGATGATTTTTGTCCAAAAATTAATTAGTAGGGCGTAAAAAAAAATTTTGCCTCTAATTTTTTTACATAATCAAAATAAATAACAAATAAGAAAGTTTGACAAAATATTTTTTTCCCATTTCAATGCACATTAAAAAAATATTTAGACAAAAATCTTTATACGAGACAAGATGTGAAAACTAAATGAAAGTTAATGATAAAAATATGATGAAAAAAATTAGAGACATAGGTGTCTAAATTTCAAAAGTTATGGGACTTTTATTACAATTAAAACGTGGTGTGAATAATAAAAAGTGTAGTGTGAATATAATTACCTTTTTTTTTATCCAAATAATGATTTACTCATTTATTTTAAAAGACGAACGTACTCATTATAATATAGAACAAATTTATTTTACAACATCTATACCTAAGATAATCGCTACCACCTCCACCATTCGCTGCTCCACCCATTTTTTTCTTTTTTAATTTTTTTATTTAATTTTTTTCGTTTAGTTAATAATAAGAGTAAAATTGTCTTTTCATGAAAAGCTAACTTTTTAATATTGACTTTTTTTTTTCATATTTATATTTAATTGAACCAAACAATATATTAACAAACCTATTATCCGAATAACTATTATTTAAATAAAGCATTTTATATCACAAACAAAACCGGCCCTTAATGAACATAGGAACTTCATTTGAGATGAGTTTTAAATTAAGATTATCTAATCTAGTTATAATAGTATGTTTGGAATATATTTTTTGAGGTTCAAAAATACTTTTTAAAAAACAAAAGTATTTTTGGTTATATTTATGGTTGTTTGGCTAAAGTTAATAAATACTTTTGACTAAAAACAACTTAAAAAAGTTATTTTAGAGAAGTCCAAAATTTGAACTTCTCTAAATAACTCTAATTAAACTTTTATGAAGAGTTGTAATTACATTTAATAAACTTAAAAACTATCAAAACTTTCATTAATACATCAAAAAAATATTAATTTATTTACCACATTAATTACTTATAATAAATTGTTACTTCATATATTTATATAAAGTAAAAAATATATATTGACATGTTAAATAATATAATACAAATTACACATAATATGAATGATTTAGATAATTAATTAAATTTAAGTAATATAATATATACTAAAATAATTGTGTTATTATAAGTAATATATTAATTTTAATAGTTATTATATGATATAAAAAAGAAAAATTTTGAAATGTGCCCAAAAATAAATAGTGGATTGAAAATATGACAATTTTTAATAATATTTGCAAATATATGATATTTTAGATGCAAAATAACAAATATACATTTTTGTAAAAATGACTATTTTTTTGTGTGGTTAAGATTTAATAATAGTTGACAGCCATACAATATCTTATAACGTAAGCAATTAGTTCAAAAATTGACAAATTATTACAAAAAATTGACAGTTGATTTTTTTTTTTTTTTTTGTTACAGATCAAGAGATAAGTCTGAAAATCGACATTTGAATTTATTTTTTTATATCACTTAATCTAGACAGTTATATAATTTCAAATTTTAATTATTAAATGCCAATTTGAACTGAACATTGAAAATAAATTTTATCTAAGAGTAAATATTTGGACATCAAAATCTTGGTGGACATTGAAAATTGATTTTTTGTTGATATCCACTAATTTTTTTTTCGATAATATCGGCAAAAATAAACAGAGCCAATTATTGACAAATTGACATCAAATTAATGCCATTATTATTGACATTTGGTGCCTACAAGTAATGAACACCAAATTGGTGTCATTATTATCGACAAATGGGTACCATTTGTTGCTACGCATTTGTTGATTATAATGGGCACCAAAATGGTGCCTATTTTTATGGCATAAGAATGTGCACCAAATTTGTTTTTTGTTTTGTGTCTATTTTTTTGTTTGTTTTCGACAAAATGTAACTAATTATATGTACATCTACAACAACATATACCAACAAATTAAATCGACCAAATTTTTTAATTAAACTTAATATCAAATACAATCTACTAATATACAAACTAAATCGACAAAAAATATGTCTATAAGAAAAAATAGAGCTACAATATATCAAATTAAGTTTCTTGTAATTTATAGCAAAATTTTAAATCGATCGACTTCTTCAAATGTGTAATGCTTCTTAAACAATAACTTCAACCGAAACTTATATCATTATTGAGAAAATATCAAATACACCCTTTGCAAATATATAATTGAGAATTTAGATTATGTTTTTGTAAATGGCATATTTGACATTTTTTCAATAGTGGTCTAAGTTTCTATTGAAGTTAATGTCTAAGCAGCATTACTCTCTTCAAATAGCTAAAAAATCAGTAACAAATCTGACAATGTATTTGAATCAGTTATAAGAATGGGAAAATCAGCCACAAAAATAACAAATGGGAGTGAGAAATGAAACTTAGAGGCAGCGGCAATGGTGAAGAAAGTGAGAAGGGTGTATGTGTTTAATTTAGAGAGAGAAAGAGAGAGAGAGAGTAGCAAGATAAGAAATAGATATAATAGATATTCATGGCATTGATCTCTTGTCCATCTGCTGAGGTGTCAGTATGTGGACAATTGATAATATTTGATTGTTTTAGAGCATCTCCAATGCTACTATGGATTGGGAAAAATAAATTTGCCACATCAGCCAAATAAACATTGTAAAAAAATTTGTTCTCCAACGCATACTATCTTGGTCCATTTTCTGTTGACATGGCAATAATAAATGCAAACAGTGTCAAGCCCACCTTCTACATCTAGAGGGTCTATCTAACAGGATGACTCAACAATAATTGAAGAAAATGGCGGGTATAACTTTATTTTTTAGGCAAAAAAAAAATTGAAAACGGGAGAAAACGAGGAGACTTCCGATTACAAAAAGCAAATGAATTTGGGGGAATTTTTTTTTAAGATGAAAAAAATCAATCACTACACCCAAATCCTTTCCACCAATCGACATATATTTCTCTCTCGGTGCAGTTCATTCACCGGAGGTGAAAAAATCCCACAGGTAAATCTGACTCAGTTTATTCATAGGAAGAAGGTGGTAACATAGTAAATTCACATCTTTGTTTTTCTTTTCTGGGTTAGGTTAGTCTTTCAAATCCTAGTGATTTTTTTTTTTTTTTTGAATAAATTTTTAGTTCTGCTTTTGTGTTTATTTAATTATTGTATTCACGTTGAATGAAAAATCTAAGGAAGTTATTTTTTGTGGCTATTTGTTGGTTTATTCAGTGAATTCAAGCCAAATTTTTCCTGGAGTTTTCTTAATATTTGTACAGCATTACTGATTCGGTAATTTTTCGAGTTCATTGTAGTACTTCTGTTTATCTGAGAATATGTTGTAAAAAATTGGTTTCTGAGAGATATGGAGATGTCTTTTAGTGGTTGAATAACAGATGTGAATGAAGAATCATCATTTTCAATTGAAGTCATGTAATCAACTTGGAGTCCATGTATTTGAATTCAAAGCTCCTTGGATCACATAGGACTGATGGATCTTTTCTTGATTTGGTGTAGACTAGACTCGAGTCGACTGGATTATCTTAGATTCCATGTTATTTTTGAACGAAGTCGTCACTGAAAACAATTAAATGTTAGAGAAGTTTCCCTTCTCTTTATGTTTTCCAATTGTGTACTGATCTAGGAATTCTTCACATTGGTAGTAGACTAATTAGTAATTTCATATGGTGCTTATGTTTATGTTGTGCAGATATATGTTGAATATGGATTCCCAAGAATCTAACAACTTCTCATGCTCGCAACAATCTTTCAATAATACTATCCCGCCTCAATTTTTGAACCAATTTAATCCATTAAACCTACCATTTCAGCCCATCTATCAATTTGATCCAAAGACTGGTTCCTACCCTTCTCATGTCAACCAACAATATGATTCTAGAATACCTTACCAAAATCTATGGAACACTTACAGCACTCCAATTGGTAGTTCTCGAACTCACGGTGTTCCCAAAGGACCAAAACATTCTTAAATACCCTTCTCATTATTTGGTTTTCTTAAATACCTTTCTTCAAAAATTCCTACTATAGCATCACAGAATCGCTTTAAGCTCTCAATTGTAGTGCTTTCTCCAATTTGAACATATTCATCAAGGAGATCAGCAGGACAACCATACGCAAGCATACGCACTGCTGCTAGAATTTTTTGTAGAGGACTCAACCTATTCTTCCCAATTGCATCAACCTTTTGTTTAAAATAATCATCATAATTTTCAACCGCTTGTAAAATTCGTTTGAATAACTCCATATCCATCCGAAATCGACGTCGAAAATGCTCTGGTGTATACTTTGAGTTCTTACCTTTGAAGTAGTCATTAAGAATTAAATCATGACGTGCCTTCCTATCGCGATGGATATAGCGTCTCCCGGGTGTGGAGCCACCATGAGGACGTTTTTTGTTGATCGACATTGTAGAAATTATCATAGGAATGTGAATTGCACAGGTTTGAATCACACCATGAGACATTTCAGCAGATAAAGTATCACTTCCCATTGGCTCATCCAATATTTTTTGGGTAAGAATCAAGGAATCATTGCTTGATGATGAACAGTTTGTGTCGGATTCATCACTTTGTGAAGACATTTGTTTTTAAACAATCCTGCAAACAATATATATTAACCAATGTGTAAAATAACCTTCTCATTATGATCCAACAGATCCTAAACAAATCTCTATTCTGCAATGAACTCCATTCATTACAAAATTGCACAGTAATCTCCTTTGAAAAGTAAGTTAAATGTCGAATCCTTGAATAAACAGAAAGGTAACATTAATGAAATGAAAACAGCGTACTCCATTAATTCATTAGAACCCAAATACATCTCACTCTCTAATCCTATTCTTATTACTTGGTTACAATGCATAATGATTAAAACACCATAAGAAAAGGAGACTTTGAATTACCTTATAATTTTCAGCCTTTGCTTGAAGAATCAATAAATTTGATTAAAAAAATAATTATTTGGGGATGAAGGGTTTGCTTTGAAGAATCAAGGAAGAAGATACAATGGGTTTTCCAGAATTAATGAAGAAATAAGAGAATTTTTTCTGAATGGATGTTTGATTTTTGAGGATGTGTCATTCACGGCGAGGGAAGGTTTCACATGTTTGGGATTTATTTTTCTGTTTTAGTTTTATTTTAATTTTAATTTAGAAAAAAATTTGACACATAAGCAACACTATTAAATTGTAGACAGTATGCATTGGAGACCAATTTTGAACTTCAATGAAAATTAATGCCATGTGGATTGAAGGTCTATTTATTAGATTGCCAACTAGACTCCAATCCATAGAAAGCATTGGAGATGCTCTTATCATCAACTGTCCACCTGCTGACACCTCAACAAGTAGGGAGAATATCACGCCCCCTTAGGAGCAGGAGAGCAGGGCTCTAGATATTCAATTGGTCATCTAAGGATAATTTTGTCCAAATTTTTAAAATTTAGTCAATTATCAAATATTATAAAATTGGACATATTTCAAAAATACTTATTAAAACTAGTAGTTTCTCCAATTCTCACTATAAAAAATATTGTTTAATTTAAAAAATATAATATGAGTTATATAATAATTAATTACTGTTTAGTCAAATAAATACAAAATTTATACAAAAGTATTTTTACAGTTATGTAACCAAACACTCAATTTAATATTCACAGCACTTTTTAAATTCATATACAATCAGTTAACAGTTTCTACTGCCAAATGTTCTGATACTAAAAGCTTTACTGCTAAAATCTCTACTAACAACAGCCGTGCCAAAACGAATCCTAAATCATTAAACATTACATTTACGTCTCTTCACATAATCAATATATTATACTGAAAATTATTGAACCGTATTAAAAAAAATTGAAAGTATATCAATTTTATCTAAATTATCTACCAATACTTGTCCAAGTAAAAAATTGAAATTTGGTGCAAATGGTCCATAACCTTTGCTTTCAATACGGAAATAGTCCATAACGTTTATTTTTGGTACATAAGACTCTAACTTATATATTTTGGTACACAATCGGTCCTTATTTGATAAAAAAGATAAATATGCCCTTAGTTTAATTAGAGAAAATTGCAATAAGATTTCTAACCGTTGCAAAAAGTACAAATATATCCAATATATTTATTAAATGATATTTAATTTAACATATTAAATATATCACTACACTCATGTCAATTAAATTTTTCATAAAAGAAAAATGTAAAATTATTACACTTTAAGTATATGTAACTGTTATGTGATGTGAAAAACTTAAATAAAAATTAAGTTAAATAAATAACAAAATGACGTATATAATGTCTCTAGGGTATAGCTCAGTTAGTTGAAAGGTGACAGTGAGTTAGTCTCAACTTCGCTGGCAGTTGCAAGGTGGGGGGTTCGATTCCTACCTTTGGTATGGAAGATGCTCATTGCAAGCGTAGTTAAAAAGCAAGCTCTTAACCTTGCTCTACTGAAACACATCCTGCAATTTACATATTCCACCAAGGCCCCAAGGCATAGCTCAGTTAGTTAAAAGGTGAGAGTGAGGTAGTCTCAATTTCGCTGGCAGCTGCAAGGTAGGGGGTTCGATTTCTACCTTTGGTATGGAAGAGGCTCCTTGCAAGCGCAGTTAAAAAGCAAGCTCTCAACATTGCTCTACTGAGACACATCCTACAATTTACATCTTTCACCAAAGCCCTAGAGTAGGAGTGGTGGGGGCCCTCGAAGTTGAGGTTCAACCTTTCAAAATGACGTATATAATTTTATGACATTAAACCAATCTTATTATATATTTTTTTAACATAAAAATACTAATAAAAATTAATTTACACAATATCTGTTCTTTATTTTTGAACGATAATAAAACGATAAATTAAAATATGAAGAATACAATTGAAATTCTAATATATGTAGTTAATAAATGAATAACTCAGTTATCTAAAAGTATTTGAGTATTAAGATTGAAACAAATTTATTTTTCTTTTTTTTGGTTGTAATGATAAAATAAAATGTAAAATTTTAAATAATATAATTACTTAATAATAAAAAATAATTTTATTTAACATATTTGTTAATAATTATGAGCTTAAATTTTAGTTATTTTATAATAGTTATTTAAAATATACAAAACAATTTAGTCAATAAAATGTTAATTTAAAAAAAAAAAAGAACTTTTAACTTTCATTTAATTTTTTATAAAAAATAAAAGTATATGACTCATTTGTACTTTTTGCAAAGATTAATATTTAATTACAATTTTTTCTAATTAAAATTAAGGACATATTTATTTATTTTTAAAAAAAAAATTAATTATGTATTTAAAATACATGAGTTAGAGATTTTTATGTCAAAAAATAAACATTAGAATCCATTTCCACGTAGAGGGCATTTACACCAATTTCCCTAACCAGGATTTCTTGGAGTTGCATTCAGAATTACCCTTTTGAAAATTCTAGACAATATATAGTTTTGACTTTTATAAGAACAACTTGCCCCCGACCCTCACCGCCTGTACATTTTCCCCACCCTATAAATATGGATCCTCAATCATTCTTCCCCAATTCAAATCCAGATTTTCAATTTCTGTATATCGTAGTTACTAGTTCGCACCAATTATGTCGCAGATTTCTTTTATAAATGAAGCCTTTGACCTCGATATAGCCTTTACAATGGTAGATTACGGGTCGGATTCCTGCATAAGCCAATCGTCGGAACCCATGGTTGCCGACCCGATTGAAATGCCTACTGTTACTGCGAGGGGTTCTTGTGCAGTTTGTATGGAGGGATACATATCAGGTAAGCAAGTTCCATGTGGACACGTATTCCATGCAGTTTGTATCACAAGGTGGCTCTCCCGCCATGATTCTTGCCCTTTATGCCGGTTGCAAGTCTCCACCGCCACCGGCAAGGTGGTTGTGTAAATTAATTTCTTTTTTTCTTTTTCTTTATGTAATTTCTGAGGATGTGTTCTTCAGGCACTTCTTTTTCTTCTTTTATTTTATTTTTTTTGAGGGGGTGATTTGACACTATATAGACATATAATACTAAAGAAATTATATATTTGTTGAGTTAGTGTTCGTGTTTCTGAAAAAGGAAAAAATGTTTCTTATTTAATTTCTTTTTATCTTTTTAATAATTTTTTGTTGTTTTTTTCTAAGATATTTGCATGAAACGAAGTTTTATATCAAACTTTCGGATGGATCACAGTGAGATAAGGTCTAACACTCTAACTATGTTTAAATTATAATATAAATTAGTTAAATATATTTTTTATTTATATATTTTTTAAGATATAAACTTATCATTTACTTATTATTTACATATTTTATACTATCTATAAATTATAAATACTTAAAAAAATAATTTCAATACTATTAAAAATGCGCATAAATTCTAGCTACTTGGCCATAGTTTCCAAAACAATAAAAATAATATATATACATAATATTTAGCACATGTTTAGGATCGCTTAAATTATAATTTTAATTGATTAAATTGGTCAAATATATTTTTTATCTACATATTTTATAATATTCACAATTTATAATTTATTTTTTATTTATATATTTATCAACAACTTAAAATTATATAAGTACTTAAAAAATAATTTTAATACTATTAACCATACGTTTAATAACTCGAATTGTAAGAGATAATACTATATACTAAACTTACTTTTAAAATTATATAATTGACAAACACAGAGTCAGAGTCTAATTATCAACAATTTTTTCCCCCTAGAGTGTCACTCGTGACGTAAAACTGAACTTTTGGATCCGAATATCACCAAGTCAAGTCTCCTTATAATAGAGTCGGCTGCAGGCAATTATCCGTGAATTATGAATTGTGGACCGCACTTTCATTACAAGCTGCTAACAAATTGGTTTTCACTATTCAATATCTACTGTAAGGGAATGATCTAATGTTTTTAGTTGGCATTTTTATTTGGCCCACTGAACACTGAATATTTGTTCAATGGGCATTGAAAAATGAAAAAAATATTTGACAAACAATGTTGTCCAGTGGGTCAAATAAAAATTACCCACTAGGGACATTAGAGCATCTTCAATGCAACAATGTCTAATATGTATATGTGGCAAATACTCCGATTCTAATGCACACAGTGGACATTGTTATAATGTCCACTAGGACACTTGTCCAACAAGTGTTGGATGAGTGTAATGGCCCACTTTACACTTATTCAACACTTGTTGGACAGGTGTTCCGGTGGGCATTATAACAATGCCCATCGTAGATATTAGAACAAAATCGATGTGGTAAAAGACATTGATATTATATCAAAAAACTTCTCCAATGCAACAATGTTCATTGTGCAAATGTGGCAAATTACTATTAGTTTTTTTTGAAAAAAGAAAGAGAGAAATGTATTGATTGGATAGAGATTACTAAATTAATGATGGACATTGTCAAAAACAATGTTTAGAATTAGACATTGTGCTAGACATTTTCTAGTATTAATTGTGTTACATAAGCACTTTTTGACTATTTGTCAAAAAAAGTACTAAATATTGTGCTTTGACATTGTTACATTGGAAATGCTCTTAGACCATTACTTATCAACTGTAACAAGTGGACTGACAACATGTATCGAATTGGGGCATATACATAGAGATACATCATACATGCTAAATAGTCTAACTTTGGTTTGAATTTACTTAAACTCATTAATGTTTCGATTTTAAATTAAATTAAAATATTTAGAAACAATTTAATTTAGATTTCGATACTTAAAAAATCGTGTGAAATCGAACTGAACCAATTATAGAATTTTATTTATTTATTTATTTTTAAAAAATACTAAGTAGTTTTCCTTTATTCATTATATAACCCAAACCTTTTGGACTATTTGGGCTACTAGTGAACAAAATAAGGCTTAAATCATCTTTGGTTGAAAAACTGGTTTATAATAGTTTTAAACTTGTATTCATAGAAATGTTTATGTTTAAAAAGTTTTAATTTAACTATTGTATTAAAATTTTAGACTAATATTATTGTTTTAATTTGTTTTAAATAAGTTACTTTTATATCGTTAGGTAAATCGTATTTTAGAATCTGCACTGCAAAAAATAATTTTGTTTGATCTTGTTTGAAAAGTGAAATTGTTTGGTTTAATATGAAATTCTTTCAATCTATTTCAATGGTCTTATTTGAAAATATACTTAAAAATAAACTAAATGAAATTGTCCTCAGGCCTAAGTGCATCTCCAGTGCAACAATGTAGATTGTTGTGCATGTGCCAAGTAACATAGAGACGTCTAAAAGAGCATCTCTAATAGGATAGTGAATTGAAAAAATTACGGTCCAATTATACTTATGATTGACAAACATTTCGATAAAGATAAATTATAAAAATTTAAATAAAAGATGTTTAATACACATTTCGATGGACATAAATTATAAAAAATAAATAGAGGATGTGTGACATACTAAGAGCATCTCCTATGGTAGTGGCAAGATAGGGTAATAGATGAGGAGAGAGAGTGGAACGAAAAAATAGAAGAAAAAAAAAGGATGTGAAAAATAGACACGAAATAATAATAAAAATTGGTGGAAGGTCGTCTAGCAGACTGTCTAAAAATAGACAACATGTTGGTCAACCTTCTACAATAAATGCTGCTACATGAGTTTTGTTTCTTCCATCTTATCACCACCACATCAGCTGAACATTCACGATGAAAGACATTATTTATTGTAGAAAATTGTCTAACAAATTGTCTATTTTTAGGCGGTCTTTTACCAATTTTATTATTATTTTATATCTATCCTTCTCAACTATTTTTTCCTTCTCTTTTCATCTTCTAAATTCTCTCTTGTCACATAGATTTTTTAAGAAGATATTTAACATTAGAGATACTTTTGTGGACAGTATACTAGATATTTTCTAATTTTTTTAATGTCGTATAAGTATTTTAGAATGATATAATTTTTTTAATTGTGTAATCCATATTTATATTGGAAATGATCTAATTAAAACTATACCCTCTCTCACGAGTGGCAATTAAAATAATCCTAATCATTAAATGCTACGAGACTACAAGTGCCATTACATTACAAAGTTATGACAATGAGCAAATGCCCCACGATTGACTTTCTTATAAAAGACAAAAACCTGAATTAGTATTACATAATATTGACATGATATGATAGTCAAGTCGCTTGCTTGATCAAGTTAAAGCCAAAGTACTACAGCCTCATATTTTATTTTTAGAAAAATTCGTGTCATTATTTTTGAAATAATTCCATTTTTGATTTTTGATTTTTGATTTTTTTTTTTTTTTTTGAGCAATAGAACATCTCACAAAACTCTACTATTAGAATGAAACTTTCATATTTATTTTATCTAGTGGTGGAGTCAGGAATTATTATTTTTTTGAGGTAAAATGTTTTGTTGGCGAACCACATTTTTCAAATTGAAAAAAGGTCAAACGGCTAGTTTAGAAAAGCGAACTAAAGATGACTTTTTGAAATGAATTTAATAATCATACTTTTTATTTTCTAATTCTCATTTTCATGTCATCTCTTTCGTCTTATTTTCATACTATATTCTTTATTCGTTAGGGTAAGTTCTTGATACTATTTTAAAATATTTATGGCAACTTTCACATGACATCTTTTGAATTGAAAACTGTTAAACAGTGAATTCAAGATAATAAGCTCAAGATTGTTGCTAGAATAGATATAATAATAAGACTTTTTATCTTTTAATTGACATCACATCTTTCAGATTATTCTTGTGTTGTGTTTTTTTTCATTCTTGTACCATTTGAAAGTATCAATGACAAATTTCGTAACACATTTTTCAGATTAAATAATTGTTACAAATTCAAAATAACAATCCAAATATGACTGCTAGAAATGAATTTAATAATATGATTTTTCACTTTTAATTTCTATTTTGGCGTCACTTTTTTCGACTTATTTTTGGGATATATTTCTTCATTGTTGGTGTAAGTTCTTGGTACCATTTTAAAATATTCTTAACAAGTTTCACTCTAATATATTCAAAATTAGTATAGAAAACCAAAAGCAAGAATATACACAAGAACTTAATAGAAAACCAAAAACCAAAAACAAGAAAACAGATCTACTCCCTTTTAGTATCAACTCAAAGAATCTGTCACAACACGTATATCATCGGATTGTTTTACAGGAATAGCATATCACATATATAGCCTAAGGTCTCTCCAAACCTTAGATCAGCTAAGAACTCTCTCAAGAACACTCACAACCCAAAGTTAATGTTCACATAAGGTTACCCAAACCTAATAACTCATACAGAACTACTAATCACTCAGGGAGTGATTATCTTTTAGAGATTCCCCATTATTGATCACCCAAGATCAATAATCCCAGAAATAAGGAGATGAAAGAACAGAATGAAAAAGGAAGAGAATTCGATCAAGCCAAGGGGTGCAAACCTCACAGACTAAATTGTGTGAATAGCGCTGCCAAGAAATGTATCATATACGCCTCAGTTATTTTCCCAGCATCCAACGATGCTTAGTTAGCCATGTGTCATCATCTAGTGTAAAGAGTTAACACCACTCAAACCGTGCTTTCAAGGAAATGCGTTTTATCTGATTCAGCTTACAACTTAAGCTTGCACCATTTAACACACAATCTCTACCTTGGGGCAAGCTTTCAGTCATCATTATCCTCATGTGCTGTGAACACAATTCTAGATGTTGAGTATCATTTGCATTCTTTGTCTTGCTTCAGATGACCTGAGAAAACAAAAATTAAACAATGTCAACGTTTAACAATGTTAAACAATTTTTAAATTTGCTTACTGGAAGAACTTTGGTACCCATATCAGCTGGATTCTCAAATGTAGAGATTTTTTCAAATTTAACCATTCATTTTGAAATAATATCTCTTACAAAATGAAACTTAACATCTATATGTTTGGTTCTATCATAAAATACAGGATTTTTGCTAAAATGAATGACACTTTGACTATCAAAGACCATCATAGTCACATTCTTGCTAAAACCAAATTCATTTAAAAGACCATTTAACCAAACACCTTCTTTCACAGTACTAGTGGTGGCCATGTATTCAGCCTCATTAGAAGAAAAGGCAACCACTTTTTGAAGTTTTGATTTCCAACTTATACATGTATCACAGATAGAATAAAAATAGGCAGAAGTAAATTTTCTATTATCTATGTCACCTGTGAAATCAGAATCTACATTACCTTTCAGAATAATACCCTGCTTACTTCTATTAAACACTAAACTTGAGCTGGAAGATCCCTTTATGTGTTTGAGAAGCCACTTCATAGCTTCCCAATGCATTTCACCAGGATTTGCCATAAATCTACTAAGTACACTTATGAAAAAGGCTAGATCAGGTCTTGTGCAGACCATCAGATACATCACAGACCCTACTGCACTAGCATAAGGAATTGAAGACATTTTTTCAATTTCTTCCTGAGTTTTAGAACATTGTTCAGTGGACAGTTTGAAATGATTTGCAAGAGGCACAGAGACAAATTTTGCTCCAGACATAGCAAAATTTTCTAACACTTTAGAAATACAAGACTTCTGATTTAAGAACAGAACATAATCTTTCCTATTTTTGCTTATATCCATGCCTAAAATTCTTCTTGTAGATCCCATATCCTTCATTTCAAACTCATCTTTTAACTTGTACTTTATTTTACCTATTTCTTTATTATCTTTACTTGCTATGAGCATATCATCAACATACAAGACAAGATACAAATAATCATTGCCACCATTTCCTTTACAGTAAAAGTAAGTATCAAAGTCACTTCTCCTAAAACCAAGGCACCATTGTTTTGGGGTCTGTTTAAGTCCATACAAAGACTTCCTTAAAAGACAAACAAGATCAGATTTCTTGTCTTTCTGAAAACCATTAGGTTGATTCATATAGATTGTTTCTTCTAAATCTCCATTTAGAAAAGTTGTTTTGACATCTAACTGTAGTTCCTAGTCAAAATGAGCAGTAAGAGATAAAATGATTCTAATTGTGGTATACTTAGCAACAATGGAGAATATTTCATTGTAATCTATTCATTCCCTTTGGTTAAACTCCTTTGCTACAAACCTAGCTTTATACCTTATATATTTATCACTTAGCTCTCCTCTTTTTACCTTAAACACCCACTTACAATCTATTACTCTCTTACCTATTGGTCTCTGCACTAGATCCCATGTCCTATTCTTATCTAGAGAAGACATTTCATCTTACATTGCTGCTAAGCCAACTCTTTAAATGTATCCCCTCAATTGCTTCTTCAAAGGAATCAGGTTCATTTTCAATTGACTCAAGTAATAGCATATTGAAACTGTCTCTGTATCTAGCTGGGGGCCTTATTTGTCTTCTAGCTCCATCTCTGTCTAATTGGTAATTCTCAAGAGATGTCCCCAATTTTTCTAAATTTTCTTCAACTATTTCATCAACATTTGAAGTACTTGTCTCTTCAGTTTGAGTAAGAGGAGGAATGTAAGTTTGATGACTTACTTCAGTATGTTCTTGTCTGTCAAGAGGCTCTACCTCAAACTTAGTATCTTCTTCTAAATCAAATTTACTATTTTCTTTAGAAGTACTTTCGAGACAAGGAAACAAATTTTCATTAAAGACAACATCCCTACTTATAACTACTCTATAGCCAGATTGACCTTTAGCCCAAAGTCTGTAACCCTTTGTGCCTTCTACATAACCTAGAAATACACATTTTTGGGACCTAGGTACTTACCTAGATTTTGATGAGCAAAGACAGAACAACCAAACACTCTTAGGTGAGAATATGAACGAGGCCTATTATTCCACACCTCTTCAAGAGTTTTGAACTTAAGGGCAGTGGTGGGACTTCTATTTATCAAATAGCTAGCAGTTTTAACAGCTTCTCCATAGAATATCTTAGGCAAACCAGAGCTAAGAATCATACATCTTACTTTGTTTAAGATGGTTCTATTCATTCTTTCAGCTAGGCCATTTTGCTAAGGAGTGTGTGCTACAGTTCTGCGTCTTAAGACACATCTGTCTTTGCAAAGCTTATCAAACTCATAGTTGCAAAATTCTAGACCATTATATGTTCTTAGGACTTTTATTCTTTTGTTTGTTTGATTTTCCACTTTCCAGTTTTTGAAAACTCCAAATGTCTCTTATTTGGATTTTAAAAGAAAAACTCAAATCTTTCTTGAAAAATCATTAACAATTAAAAGAAAATACCTAAAGCCTATATAAGTGTTGACAATAGCTAGTCCCCAAAGATTAGCATGAAGATATTCTAAGATATCAGTTGTCCTATGTATCCCAGGGAGAAAAGGTAACCTAGATTGTTTTCCTAAAACACATTGCTCACAGAAACCTGATTTACTAGCAATCTCCTTTCCAAAAACACATTGCTGACTCATGATTTGAAGACCTTTCTCACTAATATGGCCCAACCTTTTGTTCCATATGTGAGACAATTTTTCCTTATCCTTAGTCACTACAGCATTTAAATTTGAAATTGGCTCAGCACTGATTGTGTAAAGCCCATTTCTTCTGGGAGCATTTACAAAAACATGAGTATTTTTAAGGATTTTGGTACATATTTCACTTATTTTGATTTCAAAGTTCATATCATATAATACCCCCAAGGATATTAGATTCACTTGAAGATCATGGACCTACCCAGTTCTTTCTAGAACTAAATTCCCATCATCACTCAACTTTAGACTTATTGTACCTATTCCTTTAATCTGACAGGACATACTATTTCTCATAAGGACTCTTCCCCCTTCTTGGTCTTGAAAACTATTGAACCATTCTCTAGTGGGACACATATGGAATGTACAACTTGAGTCTAAGATCCACTCTTCACTAGGTTTCCTACTTGTGACAACATACACTTCCTCTTTTAGGATATTTTCATTATAAGCTAAGGCTGTTCCACCCTCAGTTTTATTTCTAAGCTTCTGATCAGCAACTCTCTTGGAACAATCTTTTATGAAATGCCCCTCTTCTTGACAACATAAATACTTCATGTTCTTTGTCTTAGCCTTATACTTATTCTTTGGTTTACCATTTTTCTTACTGTAATCTTTCTTAAAAGAATTCTCAGTCTTATTGTTATTCTTACCCTTAGCCAATAAATTTTTCCCACTAACATGCTTTCCTAATTCAATTTTAAGCTCTAATTCCTTATTCCTAAGAGCACTTATTATTATTTCAGGGGTTAAATTATCTCTACCATATTCTAAATCAGTTTTTACATCTTTATACTTATCACTAATATAACTAAGAAGAACTACAGAAAGTTGATCACTAGAGATCTCTTCCTTACAATTTGCTAAATCCCTTGTAAGTTTAGTGAATCTGTCTAGATTTGCTTCCAAGTCTAAAGCAGGATCAAACTTAAAGGTAAAAAACTGTTTTAGCAGATAGATTTTATTTGGCATAGTACTAGTGAGATAAGTTGTCTCCAACTTATTCCATAGTTCAAAAGTAGTACTGGTTTATCCAATTTCTCTTAGCACATTATCAGACAAATGCAAGAAAATTGAACTTCATGCAATTTCATTTAATTCAGTTTTCTTATTATCATCAAAATCAGCAGGCCAACTATTATCAATTGCTTTTTTACATTTTTGCTGTAACAAAATTGTTCTCATCTTTTGGCGTCAGAGACTAAAGTCTCATTTACCTTTATATACATCAAGTTCAAATTTAGTTCCCATTTTCTTTTTGAAAGAAACACTAAATACAAATACAACACTTGATATACAGATATCACATAGATATAAAATTCTAATATTTACACAAGAATATGGAAATTTCAAATAACAAAAATATACACTTTGCATGCAGTTTATAAAACTAACATTTCGTTTTAAAATGAGAGAACTAACAGTTCTCCTCATATTTCTAGGACCTCTTCAGGGGCCTAGACAAATGATAAACCATAAGTCTCAATTTTTTTAATTTTAGAAGTTGTTTAAAACAAGATTTCTCAAAAAATTATCAAGAACACGTATATTGCTATATACCTTACCACCACAAAGTTAATGTTAGAGATTTATACTAGATCTTGAGAACTTGTTCTCAAGGATTAGTAGATCTAAATAGATCGCTCAAGTTTTTACTAGATGAGAGTGTTTCCAGTACCAACATACTTAGATCAAACCAGATCTAAAGGATTTCTACCTTCTTTAACTCTGAAACCACTGTTAGATCCAAAATTAGTACAAAAAACCAAAAGCAAGAATATACAAAAGAACTTAACAGAAAACCAAAAACAAGAAAACGGATCTACTCACTTTTAGCATCAACTCAAAAAATCTGTCATAGCACATATATCATCAGATTCAGGAGCTTGTTTTACAGGCATAGCATATCACATATATAGCCTGAGGTCACTCTAAACCTTAGATCAGCCAAAGAACTCTCTCAATCCAAAGTTACTGTTTACGAAAGGTTACCTAAACCTAATAACTCATACAGAACTATTAATCACTAGGGAGTGATTATCTTTTAGAGATTACCTATTATTGATCACCCAAGATCAATAATCCTAGAAAGAAGGAGATGAAAGAACAGAATGAAGAAGGGAGAGAATTTGGTTAAGCCAAGGGGTGCAAATCTCACAGACTAAATTGTGTGAATAGTGCTGCCAAGAGATGTATCATATACGCCTCATTTATTTTCCCAGCATCCAACGATGCTTAGTTAGCCACGTGTCATCATCTGGTGTAAAGTGTTAACACCATTCAAACCGTGCTTTCAAGGAAATGCATTTTATCTGATTCACTTACAACTTAAGCTTGCACCATTTAACTCACATTCGCAACACATATTTAGGATTGAAAAATTATTAAATGAAGAGTTCAAAATAATAAATCAAAGATGACTGCTAGAATTGAATTTAATATTTTCATGTCTTTTTCGTTTTTAAATGTCAATTTAATTAAGTAAAAACTGCATATATGGTCTTCTACCTTTCAAAATTTTGGAGATATGCCCATAACCTTAAAAAATAGCACCAAATATCCTCAACATTTGAAAAACTTGGCATGGTAGGTCCTTTATAACAAAATTATCATTTTCTTTAAATAAAAAAAAAAGAAAAAAATGATTGAAAAATAATCAAATTTACCCAAAAAAATAAAAAGTAACAAAGTGACCCTCTTTTTTTTTTGTCAAACTTCACAAAAATGCGAAAAAAAATGAGAGAAAAATTTGTAGTTGAAGACAAGTTTAAACGTACCAAAACATCTTGCCAAACCACTTTTTGGAAAATAGACAAAACCAAGTCTGAACTTCATGTTCCAAAAAGTATTTCATGGAATTAGGTCACTCAACCAGAAACTTAGGATTTAGCACATGGATCCATTCCTAGAAATCAACCCATAGAAAATTCTGAAGTTGATGAAATTATACAAAATCATGATGGATCGGTAAAGGTTAGGTTTGATAGAACTGGTTTATTTTCCCATACGAGTAGTCATTCCAAACAAAATAATTACAAATTTCTAAATTATAGTCCTCCAAGACCTTCTTTTACTGCTTCTTCTCAAACTTCACACCATACTCCTCCAAGAAATTCTTCTGGTACTACTTAGATTTGATGTGTATGGATCTCGTTTAACACCCCCAGATTTGATGTGTATGGATCTCGTTTTGAAATGGAAAAAGATATGGAGTCAAATACTTTTTTCTCGCCGAGGTCACAAAATCATGATACCTTTATATATTCCGCTTCTAATGATTATATGATAAATGCTAATGGAGAACTCTTCTATGATTTGATTTGCTTTGAAGAAAATTTTTTTCTCATTTTTTTTTTAAGTTTGATAAAAAAGAAGGCCACTAAGTTACTTTTTATTTTTTAGGGTAAATTTGATTATTTATCAATCATTTTTTTCTTATTTTTTCTTTTTTGTTTATTTAAAGAGAAGGGTAATTTTGTCATAAAAGACCTACCATGTCAAAATTTTCAAACGTTGGGGATGTCTGGTGCTATTTTTTAAGGTTATGGGCATATCTCCAAAATTTTTGAAAGGTTGAAGACCATATATGCAATTATCCCTTAATTAGAGACTTGGTCAACATGAAATATAAAGAAGGCATAAGTGTGACAGAGCATTTGAACAATTTTCAGAATATCATAAATCAGTTAGATACTATAGATATGATTCTTGAAGAGAAATTGTAGGCTTTGTTGATTTTGAGTTCTTTGCCAGATAGTTGGGAGACATTTGTTGTGACTGTCAGTAACTCTGCTGTTGATGGTGTTTTAACTATGGACTCTGTAAAATACAGTATGCAGAATGATAAAACAAGAAAAAAAATTTCAGGTATACGTACCGGTTTAGATCATGCACGGACTCTTGTTACAGAAGATAGATAAAGGAACAAGGATAGATAGCAAAGAGGTTACAACAAGTCAAGAGGCAGATCAAAATCAAAAGATAAAAAAGTTGTTTGTTACCGTTGTGACAAAGAGGGTCATATTAAAAGAAATTGTCGAGTTTGGTTGAGAGAGCAAAATGAAGGTAGCAATCAGAAAAAAGAAGATGACAAGAACACTATAGCTGTTGTATCTGATGGTGATGACATACTCTCTTGCAGAGAGCAGGAGTGCCTACACATAGGTGATCCTAGTATTGAATGGATTGTTGATAGCGGTGCTTCTTACTATGTTTCTTCTAATATAAATTTGTTTGCTAATTACATAGTGGGTGATTTTGGTATCATGAAGATAGAAAATACTAGTCAATCTAAGATTGTAGGGATTGGCAACATTCACTTACAAATAGATGTTGGCTATACCTTGATGTTGAAAGATGTGAGGCACATTCCTGATATGCGCCTTAATCTAATTTCAGTTAATACTCTTGATCGGTAGGGTTATCACAACAGCTTCGATGGTTTGGAATGGAAATTGTCAAAAGGCTCTTTGGTTATTGCTAGAGGGAAAGCTTGTTGCACGCTATACAAAACTTACGGAAAAGCTTGTAAAAATGGGTTGAATGCAGTTGAAGTTTCTTCTCCTGAGCTCTGGCACAAGAGGCTCGACCACATGAGTAAAAAAGGGTTATAGGTTCTGGCTAAGAAGATATTCATTCCCTTAGCCAATGGTATGTCTCTAAACTGATGTGATCATTGTTTACATGGTAAGCAACATAGAGTTTCTTTTAGTGACTCTTTTAGAAGAAAAGAAGACATTTTAGAATTAGTACATTCTGATGTGTGCTCTCCTGGTGATGTGGCTTCTTTGGGTGGAAACAAATATTTTGTTACCTTTGTTGACGATGCTTCTAGGAAACTATAGGTATATCTTTTGAAATCTAAGGACCAAGTGTTTCAGTATTTTCAGCAGTTTCATACCATGGTAGAAAGAGAAACAGAAAAGCCTTTGAAATGCCTCAGAACGGATAATGGTGGAGAATATACTTCACATGAGTTCAGGGAGTATTGCTTAAAATTTGGGATTTGACATGAGTTCACAGAATCTAGTATTTCTCAACATAATGGTGTGGCAGAATGAATTAATCGTACCATTCTCGATAGAGTCAGATGCATGTTGAAGACAGCCAAGCTACCTAAATTTTTTTGGGATGAAGTAGTTCAAACTGCTTGTTACTTGATCAATAGATCTCCTTCTGTTCTTTTACATTTCAATATTCCAGAAAGAGTGTGGAGTGGTAAAGATATATCCTACTCTCGTTTGAAGGTGTTTGGGTGCAAGGCATTTGTGCACGTGCCTAAGGAACATAGGTCAAAGTTTGATGATAGAGGTACTCCTTGTATTTTTCTTGGCTATGGTGATGAACAGTTTGGCTACAAATTGTGGGATCCAGAGAAAAAGAAGACTGAGAAATAGAGATGTGACTTTTCATGAAGACCAGACGATTGATGACTTTAATAAAGTTGAGCAGCCTAAGAGAGTGACTGCAGCTGATCCTGATCTCATGTCTCCAACACCATAGCCTATTGTTGGAGATAATATAGTTCCTACTGATGATGATGTTGATGATATTGCTCATGGTGATATGCCTGTTGATGAGATTGCTAATCAGGGGGAGCATATTCTATATGAAGAATCACATGTTAGGATGTTTACTAGAAAGCATAGACCATCTTCTAGGTATCCTACTTCTGACTACATTTTGCTTACCACTGATGGAGAGCCAGAGAGTCTTTTAGAGGCACAGATTCACAGTGATAAAGTCCATTGGATGAAAGCAATGACATAATAGATGAATTCTTTGAAAAAGAATGATACATATGAGTTAGTGAATCTTTCTAAGGGTAGAAAAGCATTGATGAACAAATAGGTATATAAAATCAAACGAGACGACAATGATGATATGATGAAGTATAAGGCTCGATTGGTTGTTAAAGGCTTTGGGCAGAAATATGGTGTTGATTTTGATGAGATCTTTTCTCCTGTTGTGAAAATGACATCTATCAGAGTTGTTTTGGGTTTAGTAGTTAGTCAAGATTTGGAAATGGAACAACTTGATGTGAAGACCGCATTCCTACATGGTGACTTAGAGGAAGAGATTTATATGTTGTAACCGAAAGGTTTTGAACAAAAGGAGAAAGAACATGATAGCGATTTTGTATCTTAAATAATTCCGCAAGTGCACGGATCGCTCAAGTAGTAAAATGGATTTTGAGTCCAAGTATCGATCCCACGAGGATTTAGATAATTCAGTTCAATTACAATAACCTTAACCGAATCTATTGAACTTTTGAAATTGAGTGTTTAAGAACTAATAAGAATTTGAACTAAAAACAATGAACTAATTATAAATCAAATAACTAAAAATTATATCAATAAAGATTACTTTAAAAATGAGAAAAAAGAGTACTAGGATCCCGAATCCATTTATAATCGTTAATTCCTCTATCTTGATTCTTGGTCTTGACAAATTACATCAGTTATGAAGATCAATATCCCTAGATTGTTCAACAGTTTCTTTTGAATAATGCTAAACCTATTCATATGCATGACTCGACTATATTTCTATGACGAATGCGAATACAAATGAAAGCATTAAATTTCTATGGATAATTAAAGATCACCTAAAGCATAGCGGTATATTTCTATCCCCTATCGGACTTTAAGATAATTAAAATAGCGTCTAGCATGCTTTCGATCTTTCGACAGTAAAACACACCACAACAATCATACAATTATTGATCAAGTAATTGTAGATTCATATAAATCAAAATTAATTATTCAAAACTATCATGAAATAAATTGCCAAAAATCAAGTCTCAAGATGGAAGAATTTAGATTACAAACTTCATCGTAATCCTAGCACAAAATAAACTAGCCTAACATACTAATAATAAGAAAAGAAGGAGAAGAAGAAACTATGGAATTCATAACCCGGAACGAAGAAATCTTGAGCGAGAAGAAATCTTGATCTTGATCTTGATCTTCGTTCTTGGATAGATGAATCTTGATCTTCCGTGTTGTGTGTCTTGTAATGTTCTCTTCCCCCAAAACTCAACAAAAACCGAACCACCCTTGATATGAGTTAATAACTCATATATATACTTACCTAATTGTGCCCTAAGAGATCCCAAAAATTCATTAAAATCGTGTCCCAAAGGTTTCCTAAGTGTATCAGGACTCAAAAAGGAAAGAAAATTACGTTTCTACCGAAAATACACTGGGAGATCGCCCAGTGCAAACCCGGGCGATCGCCCAGGCATGCTGTTTTACATTCTGCTGTTGGCTGAAGGTGTTGGGCGATCGCCCAGATTTAAGCCTGGGCGATCGCCCAGCTTACTCTATTTCCTCTATCGCAGCTGTTTTTCAAATGGCCATAACTTCTTGTAGGAAACTCCAAATTGAGATCCGTAAAAAGTGTTAGACTCGTAATTCAATTGTCTTTCCAATGGTATATCATTTGTATTTTGGAGATTTCTATATCAAAAGTTGTGCTTGAATTTCCCCACATGCTGCTGTAGGTAGTTTCTCAATTCGGTTCTTTAGCTTTCTGGTGTTTGATCCATTGATTCAACTCTTCATTGTCACTCCAAAACACCTTAAACTTATTGATTTTATCTTCTTCCTCATGCTCCAATGTTTAGCTCTTGATATTCACTTCAAAAACTCCATTTACTTGTCGATTTCACCAAGTTGTTGATCTTTCTGTCCATTCTTCTCCAATTGCTTATAAACAGGTCCAAGACTGAAATATGAAGATTAAAACACAAAATTAAGTAATAATTCAATAAAATGACGAAATAAAAGCTTAGTTTAAAGGTCATAATAAGTGCACAAAATGCACTTATCAGAACACCTTGTGTGCAAATTGAAGAAGAGTTTGTGTGGGCTCAAGCAAGCACCAAGACAATGGTACAAAAAGTTTGATGCTTTTATGGCAAGTGAGGAGTACACGATGACGACTTTAGATTCTTGTGTTTACATCAGATCTTTCCAGGTGACAAGTTCATTATTTTACTGCTTTATGTCGATGACATGCTTATAGTTGGCCAGGATGCAAGGTTGATTAAGAAATTGAAAGAAGCCTTGCATAAGTCATTTGATATGAAAGATTTGGGGATGGCTAAACAAATCTTGGGCATGGAGATAGTTCGAGACAGAAAGTCTAAGAGGTTGTGGCTGTCACAGAAAAAATATATTGAGCGGGTACTTGAAAGGTTCAGTATGAAAGGAGCTAAGTCCATTAGCTCACCTCTTAGTGGTCATCTCAAACTCACTAAAAGATCATGTCCTTCGACTAGTGAAGAAAATAAGAAAATGGAAGTAGTTCCTTACTCTTCAGCAGTTCGTAGTTTGATGTATGCCATGGTATGTACCCGACCAGATATTGCACATACAGTTGGTGTGGTAAGCAGATTTTTGTCTAATCCTGGCAAAGATCATTGGGAAGCAGTAAAATGGATTATGCGGTATCTTAGATGAACGTCTACTTTGTGTTTGGGTTTCGAGGGAGCTCAGCCAATTTTGACAGGATATATAGATGTAGATATGGCCGGAGATCTTGATAGCAGAAAATCTACATCTGGGTACTTGTTTACTTTTGCAGGAGGAGCCGTTTGTTGGTAGTCAAAACTGCAAAAATGTGTAACTTTATCCACTACCGATGTTGAGTACATAGCAGTGACTGAAGCAGGAAAAGAGATGATATGGATGAAAAGATTTCTTGAGGAGCTCAATGTGAAGCAAAGTGAGTACATAATTTATTGTGACAGATAGAGCACTCCTAAGTTGAGCAAGAATTCCATATATTATTCTCGCACTAAACACATTGATGTGAGATATCATTAGATCCGTGGAGCACTTGAAGAAAAATATTTACAGTTGGAAAAGATTCACACTGATGAAAATATTTCTGATATGTTGACCAATGTTGTTACTAAGCAGAAGCTTATATTTTGTACTGAGCAGGCGGGGATGAACTCCAAGTGATTGACTGGAGTGGGAGATTGTTGGGTTTTAATTATTCGACCTAATTGTTTATTTTAATTAAATGGGTCCAGCCCATGAGAATTAAATAGTTTTGGATCCAAGTGAAATTCTAATTAAAATCTTAAGGACTAAAGTTGCAATTATTGATCCTAAGAATTCTAATTTGATTAGAATTTGTTTCCTGGAAATGTTTCGTGGAATTGGATATATATATATATATACAAACACCCACAGCAGAACACATGTAGAGAGAGAGAGAACGTGAGAGGCAGAGAAATATATATACACACGTGAACAGGCAAAGAAAGATATACGTGCAGTGGCTGTTTCTTGGTTTCTTGATTTACAACAACAGTGAAGAAAAATCACACGCTGAGAAATTAAAGGAGGAAGAAAAACGATTCTTGCAAAGAAAAATTTGGGCACAAATTTTTGGACTTTGTTCTTCAACCTTGTATTCCACCATTGATTGTTTGGTGATGTATTTCTCCTCTTTATTGGTTTAATATTTTTGGGTTCTGTCTATTGTGCTAGATGATGGTTATTGTAGTTAACCAATAAAGTGTTGTTGATTTGGTGTGTAGGATTACCTCTTAATTTAGGACATAAATTTAGAGAAGAAATATTGTAATATTTATTCAATTGATAGTGAATTACTGTCGGTTTGTCTCGTCGATTTTCTCTTTATCTTAAAGAGTTTTACGACGTTAAAGAATAATTCTGGTGTTGTTTAGCTTTATTTATTATTCTGGTATTTATATTGCTTGGGTTGGGTTGAGTTGATAACATTCATTTTAATTGCACAGTAAAAATGGAAAAATATTTTGATACATTTGTACATCCAATTTTTTCCCTAACAATAACCACTGACACATGCATTGGATTGGGACAAGGAAAAGTGTAACCTAAGTGCCTAACCTATTATCTATGTATTGGGAGAATATAAAGTGGTCAAATGTAATTAATGCAATTAAGACTTTTGGGCCAAAACCTTGAGAAGTAGCAATGCATTCAAATTCAATTCAAGGCAGGCACGAGTTCCCATTATCTGACCTTTTTTTTTTTTTGTTTCACATGCCTGGACCGGCCTGTCACAGTGACAGGCCACTGGGTAGTCTTGGCCTCTACTACAATTTAACAGCTGATCCTACACTGGAATGCAAATTGTCAATGGTTGATTCTTTATCCAATCCAGGTAGTGCTGGTTCAATAAGTTGGCAGGTAAGTTCGGCGTGGCCCGTCCATGTTTACACATCTACTCCCGAGCCTTTCTCTTGTTGATCTTGTGTAGTGCCCAGGCATCGAAAGTCATTTATGTGAAACAAATACAAACACATTAGCACGATCTTAAAGGGACTTGATCTAATGTCCCCAATGTGCATTGTTATAATGCCCACCAAGATAAGTGTCATACATTGATTGCATGAATGTAAATGTCTACTTTACACTCATGTAATGAGAGTGGGATACTTGTTCCGGTGGGCATTATAACAATGTCCACAGGAAGCATTAGATCAAAACCTCAATCTTAAAATGGCCACACATCTCAAACATTACAAACAAGTAAATGAGGCCTTGTGCAGTTGTGCTCCCAGGGGTATAGACGAGTTGGTAAGACCTGAGGTGACGTGAGGAGAAATCCTCCGACAATGCAGATTCGATTCCTGTGTGGGGTAGATTTTTACTAAAATAATGTTGGGGTCTGTCATGGGGTTGGCCTAATAGCTCTCTCCCTCAGGTTCCTGTCACTCGTGCACATCCTTCGATTTACAACCCGCCTGGTCAAGGGGCCTCTGACACAAGTGGGAGGGCTTCGCCTTCGGGACTTTTCCCTTATCAGAAGTAAATGAGGCCTTGTACCTAACCCCATTATAATCTAGGCTAGCAAGATCTAGAACATTGTCTTCTAAGAGAGCGAACACCTCAGAATCGAGGGGTCGGGGTTACATAATCTTTCTTCATCTGCTGCCAACACTTCAAAATATATATGTTCCTCGTTGAAAGTCTCAGTATTGGGGCATGCTCCATCTTGATCAAAAGACAGACTCGACGTGTAATGGACATACATAAAAGAATTGTTGTTTCTAACTCTTCAATGATCTGTATATCTTAGGAGTCTTAAATTTTTATTTGAAGACATGTATACAATGCAATTGCACACGGGGTTATGCTTACTCTTGAACACTAACCTATTAGGGAAAAAACTATATGTACAAATGTAACAACATATATTTTCCTTTTTACCGTGCAATTAAAATGAATGTTATCAACTCAACCCAAGCAATATAAATATCAGGATAATGAATAAAGCTAAACATCACCAAAATTATTCTTTAACGTCGTAAAACCCTTTAAGATAAAGGAAAAATCGATGGAGTAAACCAACAATAATCCACTATCAATCGAATGAATATTATAATGTTTCTTCTCTAAATTTATGTCCTAAATCAAGATGTAATCCAACACAACAAATCAACATCTTATTGGCTCACTACAATAACCATCATCTAACAAAATAGATGGAACCCTAAAAATATTAAGCCAATAAAAAAAGAGAAATACCTCACCAAACAATCAATAGTGGAATACAAGAGTTGAAGAAGAAAGTCCAAAATTTGTGTCCAAATTTTCTTTGCCAAAAGCAATCCTTTTCCTTCTTTTTTAATTTCTCTGTGCTCGTGTCTATTCCCAGGAAACTGCTCCCTGTTCACTGCCTTTTTTTTTTCTCTCTGTTCACTGTACGTGTGTGTATATATATTCCACACAAAAACCAAGAAAACAGCCGCTGCATATATTTGACTGTGGGTGTATATATTTTATATTCAATCCATGAAATCAATTCTAATTAAATTAGAATTCTTTGACCAAAAATTGCATATTGGTCTTAGATTTAAATTAGAATTTCACTTAAATCTAAAACTATTTAATTCTCATGGGCTAGACCCATTTAATTAAAAAACAATTGGGTCTAATAATTTAAACACAACAATCTCTCCATCCAGTCTATGAGGGATGTACACCATAAAACTCTAGTCAATTACTTAGAGTTCATCCCCGCCTGCTCGATACAAAACATAAGCTTCTACTTGGTAACAACCTTGGTCAATATAGCAGCAATATTTTTATTAGTGTGAATCTTTTCCAACTGTAAATATTTTTTTTCAAGTGCTCCACGGATCCAATAATACCTCACATCAATGAGTTTGGTGCGAGAATGATATGTGGAATTCTTGCTCAACTCAAGAGCGCTCTGACTATCACAATAAATGATGTACTCACTTTGCTTCACATTGAGCTCCTCAAGAAATCTTTTCATCCATATCATCTCTTTTTCTGCTTCAGTCACTGCTATGTACTCAGCCTCGGTAGTGGATAAAGCTACACATTTTTACAGTTTTGACTACCAAAAAACAGCTCTCCCTGCAAAAGTAAACAAGTACCTAGATGTAGATTTTCTGTTATCAAGATCTCCGACCATATCTGTATCTGTATATCCTGTCAAAATTGGCTGAGCTCCCCCGAAACCCAAACACAAGGTAGAAGTCTCTCTAAGATACCGCATGATCCATTTTATTGCTTTCCAATGATCTTTGCCAGGATTAGACAAAAATCTGCTTACCACACCAACTGCATGTGCAATATCTGGTCGAGTACATACCATGGCATACATCAAACTACCAACTGCTGAAGAGTATGGAACTACTTCCATTTTCTTCTTTTCTTCACTAGTCGATGGACATGATCTTTTGGTGAGTTTGAGATGACCACCAAGAGGTGAACTAATTGACTTAGCTCCTTTCATACTGAACATTTCAAGTACCTGCTCAATATATTTTTCGTGTGATAGCCACAACCTCTTAGACTTTCTTTCCCGAACTATCTCCATGACCAAGATTTCTTTAGCCATCCCCAAATCGTTCATATCAAATTACTTATGCAAGGCTTCTTTCAATTTCTCAATCAATCCTGCATCTTGGCCAACTATAAGCATGTCATCGACATAAAGTAGTAAAATAATGAACTTGTCACATGGAAAAGATCTGATGTAAACACAAGAATATGAAGTTGTCCTCGTGTACTCCTGACTCACCATAAAAGTATCAAATTTTTTGTACCACTGTCTTGGTGTTTGCTTGAACCCGTACAAACTCTTCTTCAATTGGCACACAAAGTGTTCTTTCCCATTTTGTTCAAAACTTTCCAGTTGCAACATATAAATTCTTCCTCTAAGTCACTATATAGGAAGGCAGTCTTCACATCAAGTTGTTCCATTTCCAAATCTTGACTAGCTACTAAACCCAAAACAACTTTGATAGATGTCATTTTTACAATAGGAGAAAAGATCTCATCAAAATCAACACCATATTTCTACCGAAAGCCTTTAACAACCAATCGAGCCTTGTACTTCATCATATCACCATTGCTGTCTTGTTTGATTTTGTATACCCATTTGTTCCTCAATGCTTTTCTACCCTTAGGAAGATTCAATAACTCATATATATCATTCTTTCTCAAAGAATTCATCTCTTCTGTCATTACTTTCATCCAATTGACTTTATCACTGTGAATCTGTACTTCTAAAATACTCTCCGGCTCTCCATCAGTGGTAAGCAAAATGTAGTCAGAAGTAGGATACCTAGAAGATGGTCTGTGCTATCTAGTAGACCTCTTAACATGTGATTCTTCATCTAGTAGCAATCTCATCAACAGACATATCACCATGAGCAATGTCATCATCATCAGTAGGAACTATATTATCTCCAATAATAGGCTATGGTGTTGGAGACATGAGATCAGGAACAACTGCAGTCTCTCTCTTAGGCTGCTCAACTTTATTAAAGTCATCAATCGTCTGGTCTTCATGAAAAACCACATCTCTATTTCTAATGGTCTTCTTTTTCTTTGGATCCCACAATTTGTAGCCAAACTATTCATTACCATATCCAAGAAAAATACAATGAGTACCTCTATCACCAAGCTTTGACCTATGTTTCTTAGGTACGTGCACACATGTCTTGCACCCAACTACCTTCAAACGAGAGTAGGATATATCTTTACCACTCCATACTCTTTCTGGAATGTTAAAATCTAAAGGAACAGAAGGAGATATATTGATCAAGTAACAAGCAGTCTGAACTACGTCACCCCAAAAAAATTTAGGTAGCTTGACTGTCTTCAACATGCATCTGACTCTATCAAAAATGGTACGGTTAATTCTTTCTGGCACACCATTATGTTGAGGGGTACTAGATTCTGTAAACTCATGTCGAATCCCAAATTTTAAGCAATACTATCTGAACTCATGTGAAGTGTATTCTCTACCATTATCCATTCTGAGGCTTTTCAAAGGCTTCATTGTTTCTCTTTCTACCATGGTATGAAACTGCTGAAAATACTAAAATACTTGGTCCTTAGATTTTAGAAGATATACCCATAGTTTCCTAGAAGCATCGTCAACAAAGGTAACAAAATATTTGTTTCCACCCAAAGAAGCCACATCACTAGGAGAGCACATATCACAATGCACTAGTTTTAAGATATCTTATTTTCTTCTAAAAGAGCCACTAAAAGAAACTCTATGTTGCTTACCATATAAACAATGATCACATCGGTTTAGAGATATACCATTGGCTAAGGGAATGATTGTCTTCTTAGACAGAACCTGCAACCCCTTTTCACTCATGTGGCCGAGCCTCTTGTGCCAGAGCTCGGGAGAAGAATCTTCAACTGCATTCAACCCATTTTTACAAGCTTTTTCATAAGTCTTGTATAGCGTGCAACATGCTTTCCCTCTAGCAATAACCAAAGAGCCTTTTGATAATTTTCATTTCAAATCATTGAAGCTGTTGTGATAACCCTGTCGATCAAGAGCATTAACTGAAATTAGATGAAGGCGCATATCAGAAATGTGTCGCACATCTTTCAACATCAAGGTGCAGCCAACATCTGTTTGTAAGTGAATATTGACAATCTCTACAATCTTAGATTGACTAGTATTTTTCATCTTCATGATACCAAAATCACCCACTGTGTAATTAGAAAACAAATTTATGTTTGAAGAAACATGGTAAGAAGTACCGCTATCAACAATCCATTCAATACTAAGATCACCTATGTGAAGGCACTCATGCTCTCCATAAGAGAGTATATCATCACCATCAGATACAACAATTGTAGTGTTCTTGTCATCTTCTTTCTTCTGATTACTACCTTTCTTTTGCTCTCTCAACCAAACTCGACAATTTCTTTTAATATGACCCTATTTGCCACAATGGTAACAAACAACACGTTTGTCTTTTGATTTTAATCTGCCTCTTGACTTGTTGTAACCTCTTTGCCATCTATTCTTGTTCCTTCCTCTATCCTCTGTAACAGGAGTCTGTGCATGATCTAAACCTATACGTATACCTGTAGATTTTCTTCTTGTTTCCTCATTCTGCATACTGTCTTTTACAGAGTCCATAGTCAAAACAGCATCAGCAGCAGAGTTACTAACAGTCACAACAAATGTCTCACAACTATCTGGCAAAGAACTCAAAATCAACAAAGTCTGCAATTCTTATTCAAGAATCATATCCATAGTATCTAACTGATTTATGATATTCTGAAAATTGTTCAGATACTCTGTCACACTCATGCCTTCTTTATATTTCATGTTGACCAAGTCTCTAATTAAAAAGGACTTCTTAGATGCAGTTTTCTTCTCAAACATAGACTCCAATTTTGACTACAATTTATGAGCATTAGTCTCTTGTGCCACATGATGAAATACACTATTATTTACACATTGTCTGATAGTCCCAATAGCTTTTCTATTCTGAGTATACCATTGCTTTTATATCATGTCAACTGGTTTAGCTTTATCACCCTCAATAAATTCATGAAAATCCTTACAATAAATAATATCCTCCATTCTAGGCTTCCAAGTTACCCAATTATAATTGGTCAGTCTAATCATAACACTACCAACCAGTTCCTCCATTTTAATCCACATAACCCAACCCGGGCTCTGATACTACTGTTAGAGAAAAAACTAGATATACAAATGTAACAATGTATTTTTCCCCTTTTACCGTGCAATTAAAATGAATGTTATCAACTCAACCCAAACAATATAAATATCAGAACAATGAATAAATATAAACAATACCATAATTATTCTTTAACATCATAAAACTCTTTTAAATAAAAGAAAAATTGACGGGGCAAACCGACAATAATCCACTATCAATCGAATGAATATTACAATGTTTCTTCTCTAAATTTATGCCCTAAATCAAGATGTAATCTAACACAACAAATCAACTACACCTTATTGGCTCATTACAATAATCATCATAACACAATAGATAGAACCTAAAAAATATTAAGCCAATAAAAGAAGAGAAATACCTCACCAAACAATCAATAGTAGAATACAAGAGTTGAAGAAGAAAACCCAAAATTTGTGCCCAAATTTTCTTTGCCAAAAGCAATCATTTTTCTTCTTTTTTAATTTCTTTGTACGCGTGTCTATTCCCAAGAAACTGCTCCCTGTTCACTGCCTTTTTTTGCTCTCTGTTCACTGTACATGTGTGTATATATATTCCACACAAAAACCAAGAAAATAGCCGCTGCTAATATTCTGCTGTGGGTGTATATATTTTATATTCAATCCATGAAATCAATTCTAATTAAATTAGAATTCTTTGACCAAAAATTGAAGCAATGGTCCTTAGATTTAAATTAGAATTTCACTTAAATCTAAAACTATTTAATTCTCATAGGCTGGACCCATTTAATTAAAAAATAATTGGGTCTAATAATTTAAACCCAACATAACCTACATAGGTCGAGACTTGGTTTGATAGATAGAAAACGACAAGCTATAAAAAAAATAGAATATCTACCTCTACCCGTTCGGGGTCAGTTGGCCTAGGCAGATGAAGTGCATGACTAGGATTTATTGAAAAAAAAAAGATAGAGGTCCACCTTACCGCCATTTAGAGAGTTACTAAAGACCATAAACTCGCCCTCTCCACACATATTAGGTAGATCTACAGGCTTGAGCATTCTCACCTTACAGCTTTCTAAGAGGCCAAACTCCCTTACCACGACTATGATAGTGTGCTCCTTATAAGAGCAAGGAAGTTCGTGACACTTCCTGGCCTAGCCCTAGCAAAAGGGACCCTTCTCGATTATGGTTGGGAGTTCTCTCTTCACTCACTTCGACCTCTATCTTACTGTCCTCAATAGGGTCTGGGTTCCTAATAGCTCGATCATTCCTAGCCATAATTTGCTAAAGACCTAAAATAAACTTAAAATCAAAAGTCTAAATCCGTTACCTCAAAGCTGCTATATCAGAACTCTAAACAAGTCATGACCTCGTGTTCACTCTATTAAGTTCACTTAGGGTAAAAGTAAAGTGTGAAAATAAAATGAGGGTATTTATATGCAAAGGAGGAGGTGGAAGGTCACCATCTTTAATTGTCCATTTGTGCCATATGTTGCCCATCCAAGACACCTATCAGACCATTAGTGCCCATGTTACACGATAGCCAAGGTTAGTAGCACATCTCTTCACCTGACATGACCGTTTCCCATGCGCTTGACATGACTACAACCTAAGTTCAAGGTTCCTATCATAACGCCCACTAGCTGTAATTTACTAAAAATCTATAAACTTAAAAACAAAAGTCTAAAGTCATTACCTCAAAGCTGTGACATCAGAACTCTAAACAAGCTTGGCCTCGTATTTTCTCAATAAAGTTCATTGAGGGTAAAAAGTAAAGTGTGAAAATCAAATAGGGGTATTTGTATAAAAAGGATGATGTCTTCCATCCAAGACACATGTTTGACCATTGGTGTCCATGTTGCACGACAGTCAAGGGTAGCGACGCATCGCTTTGCCTGACATAACTGTTGCCTAGGCGTGTTAGTCCACACGTCTGTGAATCCTGAACTTTTGTGTCTTAGCCTCGATGTTCTAGGTTATATGCACGGGGGCCACTGATGAGGTTACTTTATCCTTCCTCAAACTCGACCTCAATGCGATCCCGACCTCTGGACTTATTGCACTACTGCACCCTAACTTCTAATACCACGATCTCTTAGCTTGCCAATGTACCCCGATATCGTAGGACACAACCACCAAAGAACCTATATTGAACGAGTTCTTCGGGCTATCCTTCGAGGTGTTGTAAGTTGCACCATGGTCTTTCTAACCTGACTTCACTAGAATTCTAATCCACGAGTCCTTCTACAACTCTGCTAAGTAGTCCTAGTCTTCCAACAACTCTTAAGTCCCACCACAACAAGATCCCAAGTCTATTAGGGATCCAAATTTATTAGATCATTATGAGATCTCACAGGTGCCCTAATCTTTATGGGATTAGACCTCTGGACTCCATAAATAATTGACATACATCCATTATTCATTTACGCTTTACATTTTCTTTTTTCCTTTTTATAGTTTTATGATTATATTCTCTTGATTAACACATCAAAGGGGCTACGAGGATAACACCCACACCTTTATTTTAAGTTACAAAAGCTCTGGCTGTGATGTTAGCGCGAGTCTACCCTGTTTGAGCTCATGTACACACATACGATTTTTGATAGCATCACCTTCTATCCTAATAAATAATAATTTATTTTTTAAATCTAGTTTAATTCGATCTCGACTGTCGCATAAATTAATAATTTCATAAAAGTACAAAACATATTACATAATATTTAAGAACTAAAAAAGTACTTCAAGGTGATAGTTTTTCTGACTTCATCATTCACTTTTTGAATTGACTTCAAGAAGTTATTGTGACCATTTTATTATGGCTTATTTGCACAAATGGTCCCTGACTTTTGCACTTACTGCGGGTTGAGGACCTATATTTTTATTTTTGGCAGTTTAGCTCCTATTTCAAATGTTTTTGGCAGCAATGGTCCTTTTCAACAATTTTCATCCAAATGGCCGTGAAATTTGACGGTGGAAGTTTTTTTTATTTAAAAAATGCTTATTTGCACAAATGGTCCCTGACTTTTGTAAAGAAAAATTTGCAGCAAAAGTCCCTAATATTTTAGAAAGTGTTGAAAAGTCCCATAACCTTCTAATCCTAACACATATGACCCTAAACTTTTTTGACAATTTTATCCATAACTTAAATAAATTAAAAATAACTCACAAATCTTTTCAAAAATACAAATAAGTCCTAAATCTTTTTATTTTTTTTACAGATTTACACTTAAAATAATAAAAAATGTGTCATCAAGTCTCAAAATTTTTAATTTTATTCACCAAAATAATATTTAAAAGGCTTATTTGCACAAATGGTCCCTGAATTTTACACTTATTGCGGGTTGATGACCTATCTTTTTATTTTTGACAGTTTAGCCCCTATTTCAAATATTTTGGCAGCAATGGTCTTTTTCAACAATTTCCATTCAAATGGCCGTGAAATTTGACGGTGGAAGTTTTTTTTATTTATAAAATGCTTATTTGCACAAATGGTCCCTGACTTTTGTTTTGAAAAATTTGCAGCAAAAGTCCCTAATATTTTAGAAAGTGTTGAAAAGTCCCATAACCTTCTAATCCTAACACATATGACCCTAAACTTTTTTGACAATTTTATCCCTAACTTAAATAAATTAAAAATAACTCACAAACCTTTTCAAAAATACAAATAAGTCCTAAATCTTTTTATTTTTTTTTTACAGATTTACACTTAAAATAATAAAAAATGTGTCATCAAGTCCCAAAATTTTTAATTTTATTCACCAAAATAATATTTAAAATGTGTTTGATTAAAATCAAATTTTTTAGTAAAAGTGATTGAAAAATTGTGGGACCATAAAATGTGTGGTTAAAATTAATTGTTGACTTTGACTTTAACGGGCTCTTAGAATTTCTACAGATTTTGTCCAGTGATCTATTAATTAACAAAAAAATTATACCCATGATCAAAATTTGACCAATTTAAAATTTTAATTTATTTTTCATATCAATTACTAGAGGTGGCAAAATGGGCCAGCCCAGTATGCCAGTCCAGATAGCTCGGTCTCTGGGTTGGGCTGGTCCAATAAAAAATTGATTAAATAAAAATTAGGTCAATTTAGTCCGATACAACTAGTCAACTAGGCTGGCCTGATAATTTTTTTTTTGCCCAAGTCCCTACTCCACACTTCAAACACCCCATCCATCCACTTTTGGTCCACACCCTTTTTAAAAAAAAGATTATAAGTAAATTTGTTATAAATTAAAAAGGGTGTGGACCAATAGTGCAAAAAGGGTGTGGACCAATAGCGATTCCGGCACGCCGACGGCATAAATCCGAAAAACAGCCTAGGAGATTTCGCAGTGAGCAGTTTAGTATGCCTAAACTTCCCGTCGGACTACCAATTTTTGATATGTGGTAGCTACCTGAGTATTGTATGGCCCCTGAAAATTTTGTATTGTTCGGTGATCGTTTTCTATGTCAAAGAAGTTTTTGTTACTGCATGACCAGGTAAATAAAATTTTCAAAATAAGGGCAGTGTTACTAAAATTTCTTCACCTGGTCATGGAGTAACAAAAATTTGTTTGACATAGAAAACGATCACCGAAAAATATGAAATTTTCAGGGAACATAGAATATTCATTTAGCTACCACATATCAAAATTTGATAGTCCGACGTCATGTTTTGGCTTACTAAAATGCTCATCAAAACATCCTAGGCAGTTTCTCAGATTCATGCTGTCGCAGTTTACAAAATTATCCATAACTTGAGTTATATAATCTGATTTATTGTTGCAAGTCCAATTGTTACTTTTCAACGTAAATCAATTACAACGAGAACCAATTCTTTCGATTTATTCAAATATTAATACATGTTATTTTATATCATCTATTATTTTTGAATCTTGTTGCTCATTTTTGTTCAGCTTTGATTTCAAGTGCATTGGGTTGTTGCATGTTCTTTGGTTATTCCCGGACTCCCTGCACTTTCTACATCTTGTGACTCGATCTCATTCTCTTTTTAATTGTATTCATTTATCTTTAAACCTTTCGGACTTTCTTTTTGAATTAGAAGGTAACATATTTCTCAACATCACATTGTCATTTATGAAACAGTTACATGTATAATAAATGCAAGAAATTGATTCAATTCCAAAAAAAATATATGTCATTTTCTCCAGTTAAACAACATTCCACAAAAAAACAGAACTAAACTGTAATTATTAATCAAAATCCAATGATGATATTATGATATATAAATGGTACAAAATATAATAATGAAACAAGTTACACAATATGTTACCTTATTGTGCAGAACATTAATTCACAGTTCTTTGATAAATTCAAACGAATCAATGATCATTAGCTTATAAAGTTCTTATGGGCACCCTTCGAACTTACCAAAACCATACAGTGTTAAATAACCCAAAAATACCCACAATAGTAACTTTTTAATCATAACATATCGCATTATGTTACTTTACATAGTAAAACTAAGATGTTAAATGTAGAAATAAAAAGATTGTTAGAGACGTATAATAACTAATAATATAGCAATTGTTCAACATCCTATTAACAAAAACTTTTGTAGAAAAAGTGTAAAATATCGCATGCCTTATTTGAAACATATCAACATCTAGGCAACATGAAGAAATTAGTAAACAACGAGAAATAAACTCCAAACCTCCTCTGAACATAACAAACAATGTATTACTTTTTAAAAAAATAAGTAACCTATCGTGCTATTTTCTTGTGCAAAAACTCAATTCATAGTCTGTATTTTTTTTAAAAAAAAAAATTGTTTATTAGCCTAAAAAATTCGTCTAAACAATTTCGACCTTACCAACAATGTCATAACACAAGTGGGATCCGTATTCCAACTATTTCATAACCTGTGTATTCTCTATTATGAACCCATTTTTCAACATAATGTAAGTCAATTTAGTACTTACACAGAGAGAAAAAAATAGTATGTAAAATTAATTTGAGCACTGCCAAACATGCACTTATTCTAATCAAATTTTAATTTATAACATTATTAGTAAGAATGTTATAATTAAAAGTTATAAAAACTAAAATATGTTGTTGATTTTTTTCATTGACAAAAAAAAATTAGAAATGTAAAAGCTCACCTTAAAAAAAAAAAAAAAATTTTCTTGCGTGAACAGTAACTTTTTCGAGTTACTATTTAACTCGAAAAAGTTTGTCGAGTTAAATAGTAACTCGACAAACTTTTTCGAGTTAAATAGTAACTCGGAAAAGTTACTGTTCACGCAAATTTTTTTATTTTTTTGTATGTGGACTTTTTCATGACAAAGTATTTAAAAAAAAAAAATTAAATTTTTCCACTTTGCCAAGTCTCGGCAAAGTGGGAAAAAATAAATTTTTTTTTTCTTTTTTCCACTTTGCCGAGTTACTTGGCAAAGTGGTGTTTGCAATTTTTTTTTTTTTTTACTCGGCAAAGTGTTTGAATCTATTATTATTATTATTATTTTTAAAAAATTTGTGTGGGCTTTTAGCACTTATTTATTTATTTTGTAATTTGTACTTTTGGTCTACGATCTTTTCATTTTATAACAAATTTACCCATAATCTTTTTTTAGTTTTAGCCATCCCCGACCTTTAAATTTTGCTACAAAATTTATTTTGTCCACCTTTTTAAATAAAAAAAAAATCTAATAACAACAAAATAAAATAAAAATGTAAATGAAGTCCTACAACTTTTAAAAAGTAGCCCAATTTAATTTTGACATTTTTTTATTTTTTTAATTTGCGCTTTTTGTCCAAACCTTTCAAATTTGTAACTAATTTACCCCAACTTTTTTTTTTGGGCATTGGTCATCCAACTATCACTATTTTGTCATACAAATTTGTATTAAATTTTTATAAAATCAGCTTTTGTTGACTTTGCTATTTTTTTTTTTTTAAAGATTTGACTTTGGTTTTGTTTAGTAACTCTAAAAAAAATACAATAAAGAAAAAAATACAAAAATTTGTCAAATTACTCGACTTTTTGTTAACTGGAGTTCAACAAAAAAAAAAAAAAAATAGAACATGAACAAATGAGAAATTATATTTATGTATTTTTTTTTTAAAATGTCAAGCATTTAATTTTTTATTATTTTTTTTATTTCGGTGTGTTTGTCGAGCCAATAATTAAAATGGGACCATTTTGATCTTTCTTAATTATTTTTTTATATATATTTGAGTGCAAAATTGTCCAATTTGACTTTTTTAATTTTTTTTTTGTAAATATTTTGGTGACTACCCAACAATGATTTTACCGTTTTAAATTTTTTTTTTAAATATTTGGGTTTGAGTTTGTCGTGAAACTCGACAAACTCAAACCCTCCAACAATCAAACAAAACTCAAACCCCCCCAACTCGACAAACTCAATCCCCACCCCCCAAACAATCAAACAAAATGAGCTAAAAGCTCATTTAGACATTTTAAATTTTTTTTTAATATATATTTGGATGTATATTTAACAAACCCACACCCCAACTAATTAAAATGCGCTTTTTAGCCTATTTTAACTTAACTTAAATTTTTTTGTTTTTTTGTTTTTTTTGGTGTGTGTTTATCGATCGCATTTGGACATTTATTTATTATTATTTTAGTATATTTTATTTTTTTAGAGCTTAGTAGCAAATATATTTTCATTTAATTTTTTACTATTTTATTTTATTTTTTCTTATAAGCAAATTGTACATAGTTCTCTATAAATTTTTTATATTTTTCAAATTTATTTAAATATTTTAATTTCATATATTATTTTGTCATTTCAATTATATTTAAAACTTACAATCTTTTAATACATTTTCCACGTACGTGCAACGGAAATGTTAATGTTCAAGCTTTGGTATGTGGACTTTTTCATGACAAAGTATTAAAAAAAAAAAAAATTAATTTTTCCCACTTTGCCGAGTAAAATTAATTTTTTTTTTCTTTTTTCCACTTTGCCGAGTTACTCAGCAAAGTGGGAAAAATTAATTTTTTTTTAAAAAAATTTGTGTGGGCTTTAAGAACTTTTTTTTTTTTTTTTGGTAATTTGCACTTTTGGTCCACAACATTTTCATTTTATAACAAATTTACCCATAACCTTTTTTTTTTAGCTTTGGCCATCACCGACCTTTAAATTTTGTTACAAATTTTATTTTGTCCACCTTTTTAAATAAAAAAAAACTAATAACAACAAAATAAAATAAAAATGTAAATGAAGTCCTACAACTTTTAAAAAGTAGTCCAATTTGATTTTGACATTTTTTCATTTTTTTAATTTGCGCTTTTTGTCCAAACCTTTCAAATTTGTAACTAATCTACTCCAACTTTTTTTTGGGCATTGGCCATCCAACTATCACCATTTTGTCCTACAAATTTGCATTAATTTTTTATAAAATCAGTTTTTATTGACTTTGCTTTTTTTTTTTTTTTTTAAAGATTTGACTTTGATTTTGTTGAGTAACTCTAAAAAAAATACAAAAATTTGTCAAATAACTCGACTTTTTGTTAACTAGAGTTCGACCAAAAAAATAAAAAAAATAGAACATGAACAAATGAGAAATTATATTTATATATTTTTTTTTAAAATGGCGAGCATTTAAATTGTTTATTAATTTTTTTATTTCGGTGTGTGTTTGTCGAGCCAACAATCAAAATGGGACCATTTTGATCTTTCTTAATTATTATTTTTATATATATTTGGGTGCAAAATTGTCCAATTTGACTTTTTTAATTTTTTTTTATATATTTTGGTGACCACCCAACAATGATTTTACCGTTTTAAATTTTTTTTAAAAATATTTTGGTTTGAGTTTGTCGTGAAACTCGACAAACTCAAACCCTCCAACAATCAAACAAAACTCAAACCCCCCCTCCCCCCCTCCCCAACAAACTTAAACCCCACCCCCCAAACAATCAAACAAAATGGGCTAAAAGCTCATTTAGACTTTTTAATTTTTTTTTTAAATTTATATTTGGATGTATATTTAACAAACTCACACCCCAACTAATTAAAATGCGCTTTTTAGCCAATTTTAACTTAACTTAATTTTTTTTGTTTTTTTGTTTTTTTTGGTGTGTGTTTGTCGATCGCATTTAGACATTTATTTATTATTATTTTGGTATGTTTTATTTTTTTAGAGCTTAGTAGCAAATATATTTTTATTTAATTTTTTACTATTTTATTTTATTTTTTCTTATAAGCAAATTGTACACAGTTCTCTATAAATTTTTTATATTTTTCAAATTTGTTTAAATATTTTAATTTCATATATTTTTTTGTCATTTCAATTATATTTAAAACTTAAAATTTTTTAATACATTTTCCACGTACGTGCAACGGAAAAGTTACTGTTCACACAATTTTTTTTTTTTTTTGTTATGTCGACTTTTTCATGACAAAGTATAAAAAAAAAAATTAATTTTTCTTGACAAAGTGGGGAAAAAAAATTCTTTTTTCCAGTTTGCCGAGTTACTCGGCAAAATGGTGTTTGCATTTTTTTTTTCTTTTTTCTTACTCCGCAAAGTGTTTGAATCTTTTTTTTTTTTTTAATTTGTGTGGGCTTTTAGCACTTTTTTTTTTTTGTAATTTACACTTTTGATCCACGATTTTTTCATTTTATAACAAATTTATTCATAACTTTTTTTTAGCTTTGGCCATCCCCGACCTTTAAATTTTGTTACAAATTTTATTTTGTCCACCTTTTTAAATAAAAATGTAAATGAAGTCCTACAACTTTTAAAAAGTAGCCCAATTTGATTTTGACATTTTTTCATTTTTTTAATTTGCGCTTTTTGTCCAAACCTTTCAAATTTGTAACTAATTTACTCCATTTTTTTTTTGAACATTGGCCATCCAACTATCACCATTTTGTCCTATAAATTTGCATTAAATTTTTATAAAATCAGCTTTTGTTGACTTTGCTATTTTTTTTTAAGATTTGGTTTTGGTTTTGTCGACTAACTCTCAAAAAATACAATAAAGAAAAAAATTCAAAAATTTGTCAGATAACTCGACTTTTTGTTAATTGGAGTTAAACCAAAAAAATAAAAAATAAAATAGGACATGGACAAATGAAAGATTCCTGTGAAAAGTTTCATTAATGCCTAATTCGTGTCGAGTAGTATTTAGCTAATCATACTTCATAAATAAATTATCACAGGCACTTGACGTGCATCGCACATTTGCCAAACTAGTATATATATATATATATATATATATATATATATATATATATATATATATATAATGCATATTAGGTGCATGTGAGATTCAATAATATAGACAAAAGTCAGATAGCTAGTATGGAGGTAGACATGAATAGTAATCATGGAATTATTTACTGTAATCCAGATTTCTTAATGACTATAAAAGATTTTTCAGATAAGATTAAAATAGGAATTCAGACTAAAGGATATGAAGACATTGATAGCGGAGAAAATCTTTTAATTCATATAGGATTTTTAGGAAGATGTTCTGTTAGTGCCCAAACTAAGTATAAGATTTACATAGATAAAGTAGTAAACTTAATGAGTAGTAAAGGTATTAATATGGTTAAGCCAAAAGAATTTCCACCAGAACAACTTGCAGGACTAGAATGGGATTTAGACAAATTCCTAGAACAAAAAGGCAAGACAATCATTTCTCCAACAGAAGCTTTAACTTATAGAGACATACATGGTAGAAGTAGTCTTAGGTTTATAAATTATGACCAAGTAGAAAGACAATCAGAAGATAATGAAGAAACAGAATCTGTTAGTGAACCATTTATAGATAACGTTCATATAGAACTCTTAGGAGAAGACTTAGACAGAATAGTATTTCCTAAAGAATTAGAAATGAATTTAAGTAAAGAAGAACTACTTAAACTAGAAGATGAAATGTACCTTAGTAAACAGATTAATGAGAATGAATATTTATATTATGACTTAGATCAGAATATTAGAGTAGGAACAATCCAAGAAGAATTTAGTGATAATTTCTCAGAAATAAGTCATGAAAAAGACCTTATGGATACACAAGCATATAAGACCATAGACGATACTCCTTTTGATAAGACTATAAAGCATGAACCTTTTGTATATGCACCAGGATTTCCTCCCAGAAGACCATATACTAAATATGATGAGACTCCAGAAGATTTAAAATATGTAGCTAAAGGTAGTGAAAGACCATTAGAAAATAGAATAGAATTTCAATCTACAAGTAAGGCTCAGATTTTAAATTTAACCGCACATGACCCCCAGATGTGGACTAATGTTATAGAAGTATGGAAGAATACTATCATAGGACACTACATTAGAAATTTCCAAGAAATGGAAGCATTAGACATGTATAGGTATTTAGAAACATTTTTAGGAGAAAGTACTAAGGCAATGTGGGAAGCCTATAAACAAGACAAGAAAGAAGAATTTGAACAGTTAGTCAGCTTAGGAAGCAATCCGTATAATTTTGTTAATAAGATACAAGTACTTATTACAGGATCAGATCCAAATTCAGGACAGATGAGTGTACAAAGAAAAGCTATGAGAGACCTAGAACAACTTAGTTTATATAAATGGACTAAAGGTAAATATGTTAAGCAATTTTTAAATGAATATCATTATTTAGTCTCAATCTCAGGTAATACTTTTAATCAAGAATTAGGACAGAAGTTATTTCATAAGTTACCAGGCCCATTAGGATTAGAAATTACAGAAAAATGGAATAATTTAGAATCGGTAAAAGAATTTCCAGAGAAAAAATGGAGTATAGGACATAAGATACAACATGTAATAAGATGCTTAGAAGAAAAATGTGTTACTTTACAAATACAGAAACAACTTAAGAAAACAGATTATAAATTTTGCAAAGATATTTTTACACCTCAGACTTACGGTGCTTCAAAAACCCCAAAGAAAAAATATAGGAAAGATAAAAAAGGTAAAAGAAGACCTTTAAAGAAGAGATATTTTCTCAGAAGATCTAATAAAAGAAAACCTTACTTAAATGAAAATAAACATGTTAGAAAGTTTAAACCAGATAGAACCTATAAAAATAAGCTTAGTTGTTTTGTTTGTAATAGTAATGAACATTTAGCAAGAACATGTCCTAAAAGACAAAATAGTTATGATAAGAAAAGTACCTTAATAGAATGTACTAATGAAGATTTAATTTGTTTAGATGAATATATCTCAGACAATGAGTCAATTTACAGTATAATTTCTATAGAAGAAAATTTTGAACAACAAGACGATTCAGATTATGAAATTTTAGAAGAATTTTCAAATTTCAAAATTAGTGAAGAATCAGAATCGGAAGAAGATTTAGATTTAGTACAGACAATAGATAGCTCTAATCATAATTGGCAAAAAAGAACTGGTACAGATAGTACAGCGTGTTTCATTTGTAACTGGTATCCAGCAAGAAAACTTAGAGCTAAGTGTAAAGAATGCTATAAAGAAGCATGTATAAAATGTTTAGAAACAAGTAGTTTAATTGATAAAGAAGAAATTAAACCAGAAATTACATCAGAATAAATTGAGATTTCTGAAATTAGAATTCTTAGAAGAAGAATCGAAAATGTAGAAGATATGCAACGATTATTAGTTCAAAGATTAGAAATTTTAGAATCTAATAATAAAGGTAAGGCAATCATAATAGAAGAAGAACAATTTCCAGAAAATCCAGAATTAGTTCAGATAGTATGTAATTCAGAAAAACTAAAGAGTATTAAAGTTAAATGTCAAATTAGAATAGACAATTATGTCATAAAATGTTTAGGATTAATAGATTCCGGATGTAGTAATTGTATAATTAATAAAAAACTAATTCCAGAAAAATATATAGTAAAGGCAAATAAACCAATAGAAGCCCAACAAATAGATGGAGAACATTATAAGTATACAGACCTTTTAAGGCCAAATAGTAAAATTAGTTTTGAAACAAATTTTGGCCTTAGTATGGAATATACATTACCAAGAGACTCGACATGGGTTAGACCTTTAAAGCTTAAAGATTCAGATTCTATTTTAGGATTAAGTTTTTTATTAAAAGACAATGGTAGTCTTACAATTACAAAAGACTTTGTACATTTCCAGAAACATACATTATTTAGTCCAACACAGACTATATACTTTCCATCAGAGTGCGCTGAGAAGCGTGGTGGGAGTACTAGTAATAGTAAAGAATGTCCCTGTAAAATAGAAAGAGAGTGTCAATTAATTGAAAACCAGAATTTAGAAGAAGAGGAATTAGAAGATGAAGCACATAGTATAGAAGACTTTGATTATAGTCCTATAGAATTTCTAGACAATGAAAGAATTTATTATACCTTAGTAACAGAACAAGACATAGAAAGTTTAATTTCCAAATTAGAAAAGATGGAAATTTTAGGAGAAAATGTATTAAAATATTGGGAAAAAGACAAAATTACATGTGAACTTAAGATCAAGAACCCAGAATACATAATTAGATGTAAAAACATAGAAGCAACAAACTTAGATTTAGAAGATTTTAAAATGCACGTTGAAGACCTTTTAAAATTAGGAGTAATCAGAAAATCTGATAGTCCCCATAGATCAGCCGCTTTTATAGTAAGAAAACATTCAGAAATAGTGAGAGGTAAAAGTAGAATGGTTTTTAATTATAAAAGACTTAATGATAATACAGTAGAAGACGCATACAAATTACCAGACAAAACAGTTTTAATTAATAGAATTCAGAACTGTAAGATTTTTAGTAAGTTTGATTTAAAGTCAGGTTTTTGGCAAGTTAGAATGCATCCAAATAGTATAGAATGGACAGCCTTTACTTGTCCAGAAGGACATTTTGAATGGCTAGTCATGCCATTTGGCCTTAAGAATGCACCGAGTATTTTTCAAAGAAAAATGGATAGCATATTTAATAAGCATAGCAAATTTGTAGTCACATATATAGACGATATTTTAGTCTTTAGTAAAAATAGAAGAGACCATAGAGGACACTTACAGATTATCTTTTCAGAATTCATAGCACACGGATTAATTATTAGTAAAAAGAAAATGGTGCTTTTTAAAGAATTTATAGATTTTTTAGGAGTTAAAATAGGACAAGGGAAAACATCCCTTCAGCCTCACATAGCACAGAAAGCACTAGAATTTCCTGATAGACTTGAAGATTTGAAACAAATTCAAAAATTCTTAGGGTTAGTCAATTATGCTAGACCTTTTATTAAAGATTTAGGAAAAATTGCAGGACCACTTTATTCTAAGACATCTCCTACAGGACAAAGACATTTTAATATAGAAGATGTTAAATTAGTCCAAGAAATCAAAGAAAAAATTAGGAAGTTGCCAGAATTAGCAATGCCTTTAGACACAGATTTCTTGATAATAGAAACAGACGGTAGTATTCTAGGTTGGGGAGCAGTTTTGTTATGTAAACCCAACAAATATGCAGACAAATCTACAGAAAGAATATGTAGATATAATAGCGGAAACTATAAAGAAAAAGGTAATCTAAGTAGCATTGACGCAGAACTTTTAGCAGTAAATTATGCCTTAGATAGTTTTGAATTATTTATAGTTTCTAAAAAAGAAATTTTGATTAGAACTGATTGTGCAGCTATTGTTTCTTTTTACAATAAACTTAAGCTAGACTCTAAGAAGAGTAGTAGAAGAAGATGGTTGAATTTCGTAGATAGAATTACAAACACGGGTATTAATATAGAATTTGAACATATTAAAGGAATTGATAACAAAGCAGCAGATATTCTTAGTAGAATGATTTCTGTTAAAGATTTTTGATCTAACTGTTTTATGTTCCTTTACAGATGTCCAGACCACCGTTAAGACCAGGAATCCCGCCAGGGAATTCCTTTGCTTCTTCTGCTTTACTTCAGACTTCATCTAGCCAGAACAGACTTTTTTACCAAGACAAGATTAGATTTGGTAATCAAGAACTTTTATGTTTCCCTTCTAGTAATATTTCTTTTAAAATTCTGCCTCATATTTCTTTATCTAAAGAAGAAAAATGCATTTTAGACAACTTGTGGATATCTTATAATAAGAATCCAAAAGACCAAAAATATTTCCTTGCATGCATGAATGCATTGTCAGAATTTTTTAATCAGAATAAGAATAAGTTTAAATTTTATGTAGTTATCAAAGGAAAGACACCAGGAATCTTCCATACCTGGGTAGAAGTAGTTGAAAACATTAGTAATTTTAAAGACCCTCTTTACAAAGGTTTTACAAGTTTTCAAGAAGCTTTAGATTGTGCAAGACATCTCATTGGTTTGAACTTCTTTATTTCTCCATCTTTGAGAAATTTTCAAGATGCACCATTAGACTTTTCTCCTAGTAAAGACAAAAAGATTTTCTGCACTCATTGTGAGTGTATGCAAAGAAATTTTAAAATTTTGAATGAGTCAAATGAAGCACTAATTTTAGAAAGAATTTCTTTACAAAAGAAAATTGCTTCATTAGAAAAAGAAATCATGAACTTGAAAATGGTTTATCCGAAAGGCACTACTGAGCCAGTTAAGTCAGTAGCTAGTCCGGTTCAAACGGTAGCCGGTAAAGACTCTCCAAACCCGTTGATGGTTGTGGACTTACCAAAAGTCCAACAGACTCAGGGAACTGTTGATTTCCCTACAAATCCAGAAAAGACTCAAATCTGGGACACCCTTGCCAGCCCAGTGGCAAAATTGATTTTTTAGTGGATTATTCTTCAAGCCCATCTCAAAATCCATCTAAAATTTCAGACTCTCAGAAAAGCCCAACCCAAGAATCAAGTCCTCAAATTAGTAAAGGAAAAGAAATTTTACAGGATAGCCAAGACCCTGAGGATGACATCGTTTCTTTAGACAAAATCCTTTCTCAGATGCAAGAATGGCAAAAAGATGAAACCAAGAAAACATTAAAGAGAAAACCTTTAAAAAAGAAGAAAAATAAAAAGAATTCAGAAAAGAATCTCGGAACAATTATAGAAGAAGCTCTAGAAAAGGTTTTATCAAAAAGAGAAAATAGCAAAGAAAAAGACATTCAATGTCAAGAACATGTTAATCCAGAACCAGAAAAATCAGAACCCTCTGAAGAAGGTGAAGATTTTAGAGGAGAAGATGAAAGATTAGGTTGCAACAATTCAGATTCGGGAATGTCATTTTCCCCTACAGCAGAACACAATTTGGACACGTAAGAAGATTTCGTGACAGATTTTTGTTCAGAACACTTGGCAGAGAATTTTGATTCAGAAGATTTTTTCAGACAAGTTGATTCCGCAGACACTTCAAACAAACAAAAAAGACAAAAGAATTCCTGTGCACTTTTTGAAATTCTGCAAAAAGACGATTTTGAAGAACTGTTCAACTTTTGAAATTTCCGTCAGAATTCAGTTTTTCAGAAAAGAAGATTTGATCCCAGACAGGTTACTGTGCGCTTTTTGAAAAAATTTCAATCAGACAGCCCAGAAGAGATTTTTTTCAAAGATGCTCAGACAACGTAAAAAAGAAGGACAGCTGGATCAAATTGCAGAAGAATTTTCATTTCAAGACTTGGCCAGAAGTTTCTCGGTGAAACGCGTGCCAATTGCAAACAGGAGATTAGACAGAAAGCAAGACGCGTGGAAAGAAATTTACTTTCAGACTGTAGTTTTGCTCCCTAGAATTTCTCTATATAAGGAGAAATATTTCATTTGTAGTAGGCATGGTTCACACGATTCACAACATACACAATACACACACTACTTTGAAAAACCTCTCCTTATAGTCAGAAAAATTCTCAATCCAAAAGAATAGGAAGCTTGTAATCAGGTATAATTTCTCTTGAAGTTTGTAATTTAGTTTTTCATTAATTTTCGGGATTTTTCGAAAGGGAAATCCTTAGTAGTATTTTCTTTAATGTATTAAACAGATCTCCAAAAAATATGTTATTTTCAGTATATTTTTATGAAGTTTTAAATTTCAGTTGAAATGTGTTGTTAATATTTGTTATATCATCATTTCATCCTATGCATGTTATAAAAGCATAACTTGATTCTTAGAAGCCATACTGTTTCTAAATTAATCCTGAGTGACCCAAATGAGTAAGGATTGTAGGCCGGAGGGAGCCTTAGATGTCCTTTAGATGTTGGGGAAAGGGAATCAATTAATTTAGGAATTTATTAAGGGAGTGCCAGTGGTAACCTTAATGAAAGGAATTAGGTTCAAGTTAACATGTCCTAGGTGGTGGTATTTGTGTTTTGATTTTCGATAAAAAAAAAAAAAAAAAAAAAAAAAAAAAGGGAGATTTGTTAAAACATTTAGAGAATTTACGAAAAGAGAAGTACCGAGTAGGATAAAGTACAACTTTGAAAAACAAAAAATTTTATGAGCCGATCAAGCATAGATACAAACAAAGCATCTAGTTCAGGAAGTAAAGAAATTAAATTATCTTTAGACCTTTTAGAAAGCTTTAATTTTCTATTATTAGAAAATAGTAGAGAACTAGAAAGAGTAAGAAAAAGCTTAGGTCAGAAATATAGAATTTTAGACAAAGTAATTAAAGAATTATCAGAATTAGACTCATCTTTATTAGAAGAAGACATTATTAGACAAGATAAAGATCTTAATTTATTAGAACAAAGAATAGAAGAATTACAAGAAATAGTAATTTTCGAAAGAATAGACCCAGATAGCCAATTCTTAGATTGTTATTTAAAAATTAAGTACTATTTGACAAATATAATTTAAATAATGTATGAAAAAGTAAAAGATAGAAAAAAAGAACATCTCGAAAATCAAATTTTATTTGTCCTATTTGCATAAATTTAAAGAAGGCTAAAGTATTGAATAATTAATGATTCAATAAATAAAATTAGATTGTGAGATTTAATTATGTTTTGAAATAATTTGTAGGAGCAACACTTCATATAGATATTCATGACTTATCAACAAATAAAATTGAATTCAAACAAACACATGATCAATAATAAACAAATCATAATTAGTTAAAGGGTAAATAGCACAAAATATCCCTACCTATTGAAGGTATTGTGGAAAACGTCCATACCTTCTAAATTTTGGCAATTTTACCCTTACCTACTGGATTTCTTGCGCAAAAGGTCATTCAGTCCAAAAATCAACCATTAACATAGGGGTAAATTAGTCCAACCACTTTTTTCACATATATATTACTTCTTTTAAAATTAGGGGACTTCCCATGCAATTTCCAAAATTGCACGACAGGCCCCCGTCCCCAAATCTAGCCCATGTTTCTGAACTTCAAAAGGCTGCATCTCACCTCCTTCTTCTCTGGTGAGCTCACCTCCTCCTTCGTGGCTGAGATCTCTGCTCTCCCTTAATTCTTCAGCCACCGGTTTGGACTCTGATCCCACCTTCATGGCCTCTGGCAGTATAGGCTCTGGTGGCTGCGCTGCTACTCCTTTAGAATTGAACAAATTGCCCATATCATACCCATTTTCTGCTGACAGGCCCGGATCAAAAGCGCCCCGTGTGGAAGTCCCGTCGGCACCCCCATCATTGGCTGCATATTATGCGACATCACCTGATACGCCGAGGCCCCATAGTTCGGATGCTGATGCAGGAATCCCTGGTGGTTAATTATTGGTAACATCGCAGAAGGCCCAATATAAGTAGCCAACTCTTTTTTTGCATTATCCAAATCGTGCTGCACTTGCTTGAGCTTGTGTTGCAGGATGGAAATAAGGCCAACACAGCCATACACTGGGTCGCGAAGGCGATACTCCGCCTCATAGGCTAAGGAATTTAGGGCATCCTCGCGGTGACTAGCGTTGAGTTCATTGAGGAGCTTTGCCACATTACTGGCGCCGAAGACTTTATGAACATTGGTGAATTTCTGAGGGTTATCTGGAGGAAAATATGGCGCAAACACACACTCCTGCGTGCACTTCTGTCGAAGAAACTTGCATGCCGCACATGGAGAGTTTGATGATGACATTTTCCTCTCCATCACTACTACTGAACACATCATTAGTAATACAGTTCATAGATTATTAGAACTATAACAATGCTGCGAAATCTAAAAATTGAGTAGATTCAAATATAAATAAAATATACCACACTTTCGAATTATGTGTTTTTTTACTGAGATGTTCGTAATTTACAAATAAAAATATTGGTGCAAGTAAATGTGAATGTTTAATGCTAGATTTGGGGACGGGGTCTGCTGTGCAATTTTGGAAATTGTATGAGAAGCCCCCAATTTTAAAAGAAGTAATATATACATGAAAAAGTGGTTGGACTAATTTACCCCTATGTTAATGGCTGATTTTTGGACTGAAGGACCTTTTGCGCAAGAAATCAAGTAGGTAAGGGTAAAATTGCCAAAATTTAGAAGGTATGGACGTTTTCCACAATACCCTCAATAGGTAGGGATGTTGTAACGACCCGAAAACTTTCATATTTAAATTCTATTGTATATTAATATATTTCAAGTTCGAAAGAGAAATTTCTTCAAGAATTGAAATTTTCTATGGCATGTGATGTAAAAAGTAGAGATAATTGTGTAATTTAAATTTTAAGGACTAAATTAAAAGAAATTTAAGTTGGAACATTAGGACCAATTTAGTCATAACTCAAAAATTTAAGGCAGGAACCAAAATCTGAAAATATGGAAAATTTGAATAAATTTCAGTTTTGCCATTTTGTTCGAACCTACTTTACGAGCATTCTATGAGTAGTACATTAAAGTATGGACGATGCATGTTATACCACATCGAAGTTCATGTCAAGGCCTTCATTTTGGTACCAAAGTTGTAAACTTTTTGAATCAGGATAAGCACAGAAAATCGAACCAAAGTTGGACCAAAGTTTAGGAAATTTTAGAAAATCTGGAAATTTTGGCTAAGTATAGAATTTCGTGGTTGAGCTGCATACTTTGGGTAAGTCGTACGAGCAGTAGGATGATCCGTTCTTTTTGCATGTGAGTGCGTTGCAAAGCTTGTAACAAGATCTTCGCAACAGTATAAAGTTCTCTCGGTTTGGATATTGTTAAGACCCTCAAATCTTGACCCGAACATGGCTTCTAAAACATGAAAATCTGCCTATATTTTTATTAAAATATTGGTTTGAGGGACACTTGTCAAGAAGTCATCATGACTTCTTAAGGGTTGTTTGGTTGCACTTAAAATCAAAAATCAAACTAATCCAACACCACGATATTATATTCGTATTAAATAACGAAATATTGGACAATTAAACATTAAATAAGTGAAAACAAAGAAATAAGTAAAACCAAACATGACCCTAAGATTTCCTCTATAAATAAGAATACCAGCCCTTAAGTAAATCACAGCAAAAATCAAGTGAGTAAAACTTCTCTGTGTTTATAATTCTGCAGAAATTATATATTTTCTTTTGTTCTTTCTTTATCTTAAATGTTTATACTGAAAATGGTAGAATTGTAGCTTAACCTATGTTAGAACTATGAAAATCTCTTTAGAAACCTTGAATTATTTATCAGTCCTCTTCCTTAAAAGTTCAGCATCAAGGTTATATACATTATTTCTGTTAAGTTGTTGTTCTCTTTGTTAAGTTGCTGTTTTTCCACCTTTCAGCAGTGAGTTTCCTTGCTCTACTATGATAATTTCACTTATTGCAAGTAAGTAATTTATAATTTTCAGTTAGTTGTTAAGGAAAAAGGGAATTAATACTCCATATGTAGATTAATTCCACCAGTATAGATTCTCTGTTGATCAGTTATAAAGAATTTATGTACCCACTTGTGATAAAGTTTCATATGATCTTAATCTAACTTTTTGTAATGGTTAAGTTGAATGATTTCACCCCAATCAAATCAGATCCTTCTAAATTGAAACTCAGAAGTTTATATACACTACTTATAATTCATTCACTTCATTAAATTTATGTTATAAATACTTTCATTATGTATTTATTTAATGTTCAAGTAAGTACCTTACTTAGTTTTAAAAATTTATGTCAAATTAGATGTGGACTATCATTGTGTTGTTTAATTTAATGATAAGATGCAGTGAATTGATTCAGTACAAAGTATTCCCTGAAATCGTGCTTCTAATATCCTGGATTCATGCTTCTGGTATTCTGATCATATGCATCTAGTAGCCCTTTCACGGAATAAGTCCAGTGAACTATGCAGATTCTGATTTTTTGTTTTGTTCAAGTATGGTTATTTGAATTTATTGGAAAATATACTTGACAAGATTTAAGATATTCTTGTGAATTCATGATCACTAATAGTTTTCATTCATGAGAAATGAAAGAAGCATGAATCATATTTAAGTTCTATAAATAGATATACACCAAAGGAGGTTGATGCCTCATGGACTTTAGGGTCCATATAGTAAGGTCATCGGCCACGAGGGCCATATGAAAGTTAAGGCCACGAGGGCCTTTTTATAGACTCCTAGCCACGAGGGCTATTTAAGGAGTTAAGGCCATAGAGCCTTTGGATCCCAACGAGCAAGGAATTGCTCGAGAAAGTATGATGACCTTAGTGCTATTTCAAGCACAAAGATTGAGCGCTCGGTGTATATGTTCTATATATAGAACGGGCCCAAAGATAAGATAAAAATTGTTGCATATGCATTCTATATTCAAATAAAAGTGATGGGTGTTTAGATGAATTTTGAATGCATATTTTATTAATGGTAATCTTATGTTTCATACATATGTATATATTGGGATTTGATGTTCGCCTATGATCTTGGATGTTTATACTTACAAATCTATGATATTATTCATGCATTATATGCCATATGCCTTAATTGTTGTTTTACTCATTAAGCTTCGCCACTTATAAGTCGTTTCATGACTTTTGTAGAAAATGGATCGAGTTTATACTGATGTTGTACGCTCATGGAGTAGAATGTCAGCTGATGGGAATGAGTATCATGTTATCACCAAGAGGGATGTATGGTTTCGACATCCTTTATGGCCGGATCTTTATATCAAAGAAAGGACATATCAAACCGTTTGTATCTATCATGCTATAACATTGGACCATTTGAGGACTCTTGTTTTCCTCTCATAAAAATACTCGGTTTAAACATTTTGTACTTTCCTTGATATTATCACAAGGATGAATCGAAATGAATGATGGCATTTTGTTGTAATAGAAATCGGGAAGCCATATTTTGTAAAGTATAGAAACCCGATACATGAAATGAAATCTAGTTAATACTCGTATAACAAATTAAAGGTTTTAATTTCGTTATTCATTTTTATAGTTTAATTTCTAGTTTCAGTTTCAAAGTCTTACAAATTGTATGTTATAATTAAGCATTGGGAACAACATGAAAAATGAACAAACACTTATCTGACTTAAGATTAAATTAAGGATACTAGTATCCATCAGAGAGCGATTTTCCAACTAAACTCAATGATACTAGAAGCACTTAGACCTGAAGCGAAAAGATAAAAATAAACATTCTGTTTTCTCTAAAGATATTAAATCCTTTAATAAGTTGGTTTTCTATTTTCCGCTTTCAAGAACCTTCAGTAGACTTGTAAAAAAAAAAAAAAAAATCCGAAAAATTCAGAGGTCGTCACAGACGTTTTGTGCTATTTACCCTTAGTTAAATGTTAAAAATAATTTACATAACTTTTCCATTGGCATTAACATGGCTTATGTGGCCATCGATGTACATGCCTCAGCCTGAATGACTAGAGACCATACATTAAGTAATGCTTGCTTTATGTCAAAATCAACAAGAGATGGATGGAATAGCTCAAGTGTACCTTGACTGAGGCATTGAATCTTCTTTCTAACTCCGAAGCCATATGGAGAGCCTCAAAGTGGAAAATAGAGTTTTCTCCAACAAATATCAAGACGACTCGTAAGCATAATTGAACCTGTAATATGAACTTAAATGTAACTCAATTCTATTTTATTAGTTTGAGCAAAATATGACTTATTTGAAAATTATCTTTGAAAAAATGAATTTCTAGGAGTAAACTGAGCAAATATATCAATAATTATGAGCCATATAAGTCTTAAAAATAGAAAAAAAAAAAGAGAGTCTAGGACATCATGACGCACCAAATATACTAATTATAATTACTCAAATAGTAATATTCATGTGTCGTGAACTCACCTCCAAATTAATTAAAAAAAAACGACATTCTTCAATATACATAACAGTTTTTCATCAATCAATTATATAAAGATACTTAAGCACAAACAAAAGTCATAAATACTAAAAAAATTGAGCATATAAGATGAAGTTTATAACACTGTGAAGGCGGAACAACATTCTAGAAAATAAATATCACAAACAGAAAAAAAGAATACAATCCCTTTAAAAATAAATATAAATCCTTAAAGGGTACTTGTTTCTACTCGTAAGGATGTTAATGCTCACCAGCTAGTTATGAACCACTACTTCTATCGCTCAATTATACTTTTGCTTTATCAAAAAGGTTGAGATTAGATAGGTGTAGTCACCCCCACCCCACCCCACCCCACCCCACCCCACCCCCTCCCTCTCTAGAATAATCTCAATTTATTTTGTCTTGAATCCAATTATGAAAGCAAGGCTCTCATTAAATCCAATTATGAAAGTAGCGCGGTTAGTTCTTCCGAAAGGAGGTGGGGCGAGAAGCCCATCTTCGTTTGTATAAATGGTGAAACGGGCTGAGAGGTTATGGAAATGCTCCCGAAAAGGAGTTCCATTCGAGATCCCTTTCAATCTTGCTCTGCACTCGGGACAATACTCTAACCGAGTAAAGATATGAACGAGACTTTAACTGCTATTGGTGGTAAAGGCATGGCTTAAGGAGGTTTAGGCATCGCCAGAAAGCAAAGAAAGCAATGGGGTAGCTTCAACTCTTGTCACATCAAGAAGATGGATTTGAAGTCTTTTTTGTTCTTTAAACATTATCTTCTTAGACTGCAGTTTTGTACGTCTAGCGTACAATTCTCTATGCCTTTTCTTTCGCATTTCTCTTTTTGCTTCAGAATTATTCTCTCCAACCATCTATTTTACATTACAAAAAAACAAAAACAAAAAGTAAACAATCTTGTTACTTTTTTCTTGTTTTGAATCAACACCAGAAAATAGAAAAATATTACACATTTTTTATGCACACAAACACTGAAATAGAAACTGCATACCAAACTTATCTATAATGTCTATGACATGGTTTGGCTTGGTTAATTAACTTGTATACGTTAAACTTCAATTGTAATATGTGACTTAAAGCTTCTAAAATATGTACAATCTCTTCATAAAATTCAAAAATTAATATTATCCATTCAATTTATGCTCTGAATCCAAATTCACAAGATATAATCCATCCCTGAAGTAGGAGTTAAAGATTTTATGAGTGCATCTATTCAATATTCATGGGTATTCTCAAGTCTCCAGTGTTAAAAATTGAAAGCCTATGTTTCACATCTTTCCTTTCCTTTTCTTTTCAGGAACTAAAATTTAATAGCCAAACATTAAATGTTTACACAACAAGGAGCAAGTTAATATTGTCACAATGAATTAATATCTATCTTTCACTTTACTTTTCATTAAAGAGGCATTAACTAATACTCAATTGCATATAAATAAAAATGTTAGCGCCATTGCAAGCAACGGTAAGAAATTGATGAATACATGTACAACGAAAATTAAATATACAATTTCAATAAGTTGGATCAACCATGTACTTAGCTAAAATTTGTAATAGAAAAATATCTTGATGAACACCGTGGAATCTGATTATTTGATTAGCTGGAGGTACAATCTTCAATATCATAGCTGCCAATTGTCCAACCTCCAATAGTAATCCACCAATAAAGAACAAATTTGGATATCCACGATTATGAACAGATGAAAGCAAAATTTTGGGAGTATTGGTTCGGTCAATTTCTTGCTAGCTCACGACTAATGGATTCAATTAATTAATCAATTTAGCCCATAGTCCAACTCAATAATTTAGATTTTGGACATTATTGTTACATCAACTTAATCTGGTCACAACAAATTAAGATAAAATAACAAGTTACAATTGAAAATAATAGGTGTTGACCACGGATCCTAGTTGGTATAAAAATCAACATTAAATTGCTTTCCTTTCTTCAAGGTGCTTTGTTCCTGCATACTCAACACCAGGTGATCAGCAGACATAGGCAACCAGATTTGCCACCGTATGCGCTCCAACGGCCAAATTAAGGTTCATGTCTTAGCCGGACTAGTGAGACTTGTAAAATATATCCAATTCTTTAGTTGAGTTAGAAAGACTTACATTATCACTGGCCCCTTCCTCCTATTTATAGCTGGAACTTAAATGGTCTCTGCGTGTCTAATTCCTACACATGCATGATTGACCTGCATCCATCAAGTAGTCAATATCGCCGTTCCTTTATGCGTCTGACTTTGGGTTTGCAGGTAGTCACATCATCCCGTTTACACCATTTCTCTGTGTCTGTTTGACACAGAGCCACATTACTCTCGTCCCATCAATCAGTCATGGTGGTCTAGACTTCATTGAGTATCAGACCGCTTGATAGAGGCAGTCAAGATTAAAAGCATCCTACAGGTATCGCCTGTGTGATTTGCCTTACGTGGGACTGAGTTGGCTACTAAAGTTACACGTAGGGTGCCATGTGGATGTGGTATTAAGAGTCGTAACAATAGTCCCCTAAGCACAAGACTTAATCATTCATGTAAGTTCATGGGCTTATTGAGTCCTATAATGGAGCAACCAGTCCTTTTGCACTTAGATGGACTGGATATGTCTAGGGTGCAATTGTAGTTTGTGGTGCATCCATTGACTGATCTGATCCATCATTATGCATTAGAGCCAAGATAAAGATCTGGAGCTTGAACACTTGTAGGACACCAATCTAACTTGTTCAGAGTTGACCATTGAGGAAGGGTTATGAGTTGGCAAAATGTTTCACGTTTTCAAGCTCACGAAACGACCTACAATGATGGCTTGGGGAAGTGGAAATGCAATGATGAGGACTGCGTTATTTAATAAGCCTTCAAACAATGCTATTACACACTTGTGTATAGTGCACCGACGAATTTAGGCCATTGGATTCCTGTGTATTTTCACGCCCTTTATCTTCAACGGTCAAGATCAGAAAACACATAAAGGGCCCAAATCTGCCAAATATGATAATGGATGGTAGAGATTGACCATTTCCTCTTAAAGAGATTCAAGGTGTTAACAATGCAACCTTTCTACACCATTTCAAAATCTGAGTAAACTTACTGAGATTTTCTTAGGCCGAAAGAGAGAGCACTTTTCCAATTGCAACATATTTCTTCTCCATTTTCGACCATCTGTTTGGGTGACTTCTTCTGTTTCAATGAGAGTATCAGCAAAAGCTTGCCCTATTTCTAAAAGTATATCTCTGCCTTGTAAAGTGTACATAGATGGTTACGTTTTCTGGTTTGTGTTCATATCTATGATTAAATTTTTTTTTATTTTTAATTCACTTCTTTCATTATAAAATAGAATTAAAAACTCCCACCACCGCAAGATAGGTAACAGTGGTGGTAATGATTTGGAAGAGGTTGGGGGTTCACTCTAAAGGAGATAGTAGTCATGGCCGGGCCCATTGGGATATCTGTTCTATCTCCAAAATGGCTTTTAATGCCAATTATTTTAAAATATTTGGAAAAAACGACTTGAACAATTGTATGGAGTAATAAATTTGAGTGATTCTGAAAGTGAAGAAGAAATGACTGACTTTGTGATGGCCAAACTAAGACCGGAGGAAGCTGCTGACGTGTACAAGAAGAGACAGAAAAGTTTAAAGCAAAAGAAAGGAAAGGGGGTAGCAGACCTTCTGGTGTGGCAAGTCCTATGGGAGAAAAAGATGTCAGTCCTAAAACCCATAAAGTTAACTTAGGGCTCACCTCTAATGAGATGGACTAGGTTGAGGATTGGGTAGAATATGTTAGGAACTTATTTGGGGGACACGAAGATCCGGAGCCAGACCCCAACTATTGGACGTGAGATAAATACCCAATCAAGCTTTGTGTTTCTGACTTTACTCAAATTAGGGACAAGTATAGGGTCCCTAAGAGTGTAAGGCTGATATTTCTGTCAAAAGCAGACCATCCCTGTAGTCCACCCTAAGGACATGTGGCGGTGATGAATGATGCCTTTGAATGTAGGATAATGCTACCCTTACACCCCTTCTTTATGGCTATCCTACATAGCTATAACCTCTGTCCCTACCAGTTTTTCCCTAACTTCTGGACCCAATCAGTAGGGACGTGGCTCCTATTGCAGGAGGTAAGCCCTAAATACCCCTTTCCCTTGTATGTTTTTCATACATTATTCAAGCTGAACAAATGTGCGAAGAAGGATGGAGAGCCTAAGGAGTGGAATAAAGGACTGGTATTATCTAACTCCTAATAGATCCCACAGTCCGATCATTATTGGTCATCCATCTTCCATCAAACATTGGTGGAACCAATGGTTATGGGCAGTTGGAGACTGGCAATCCTTTCCAAGTGATCCGTTCCCTGAACTTACAGTTCCCCGGAACCTTTCCCATCAGCGTGATTCTTTGCATTTTATCCGTTTTACCATTTTTATTGCATCTTACTTGATATAATTAACTACCATCCTCATTTGATATTTATCTTTCTTACTTGTCGGGCCCTTAGTTTTGTTATTCTAACCATTGCTGTTTTCTTTGTCCATGCATCTTCTAATGGAGAAGGACTTAGAGGGAATTGGCCGGCTCTACTCCTACATGGGATATTCTCAGGGATTATCTGCTCCGACCACCTTTTCGTAAAACACAACTTGATAAAGAAGCAAGGTGAGCATTTAATTCATCATGAGCTTAATTTATTTACTCATGCATTCACTTTCTCTTTTCTTTTAACTGGTTTATGTGGAAAACTTCTCAGGGTCGAGCTCATTGCCTAAGATTGGGCTAGCCGGACTGGCCGCCAAGAAGATCCCATCGGTCTTGAAAGGAAAAACCACTGATCAAGAGCAGAAGAGGATTTTAACTATACTTAGCCTCAAGGCTAGGGAGAAAGACCAACCCTCTACTTCAGGCCCTTTAGACCTCCGACAGACAATGCTGGTCCCTACCATATCATCCCAAGGTCTACAAATCATAGTGCAGAAGCAAGAGGCGGGGGCCAGGCAAGTCGAAAATAAAAATTTCAAGGTTGGGTGAAAGACGGACGAGCTGGAGTCTGTTCCTGAGGATGGAGGGTCTTCTAAGCGGTCATTGCGGAATGAGGATGACTTGAAAGTCTTGGAAGAAGAGAGCCTTGTTAGGAAGGCTAAGAAACCTCGGATCGCCTCTTCTAAATCTCTTCAAAATCAATTAGTTGAGGATGTTGAAACCTTCACTGCTCACGAGGTGGCGGACCCCTCGGTGCCAGAAAGGAAAAGACCATGACCACTTGGTACATGTTAAGAAGTTTTTTTTTTTTGGATGGGAGAATCATCTGACATTAGTTCAGAGATCTTGGGCATGCTTCCAAATCATCTTCAACAGGATATCATCACCATTGACTCCTTTTGGACTTTTGGTTGGGCTGCCTACCCCGCCAAATTATCCGCTGAGGCCAAGTTAGTTATTGCCAAAGCCCTTGCAGCCCGGTCTATGGTTTTGGTTGAGGAGGCAAAGGTTAGTGTTCGTGACCTATAGCTAAACAAAAAGAACATGGACACTGCTCTTCGCAACGTCGAAAATATCTTAAAGGACCGAGACTATTTCAAGGAACGGATCTCTTGGTTGCAGAGGTTGCTCAATGAGTCTAAGAAAGCGCTGAGGTTGGTGACCGAAGATATGGATAAACTGAAGAAATATTTGTAGAATGCATATTTTGATGTAGCTGAATTCTCGAATAGATATGACCATGCCACTCTGGCTCAAGTGGTGACTGCCAAGGCCTTGGAAGAAGCTAATGAGCAAAAGAAATGGCTAGTGGAAAAGGTGGTTGAACTAGAGAATGCCATAGACTTCCTTTAGGCAGAGAACTCCTAACTAAAGGAGGAGAACCTTAAGTTGGAGATGAGTACTGAAAAAGCAGTGAAAGCTGGAGTAGAAAACTTCCGGAGTCAATTTGAGCACACTTCGAACTACGAAAACTTCCAGTCCTTCTTCGTCAACTACGGGGCTAGGCAGGTACTCACAGAACTTAAAGAACTTTATCCAAATGTGGACATCTCATCCATTGAAGCGAACTACCCATCCCCGGATGATGTCGAGGATGAAGCAGTCCAACCTCCTGCTGACGGAGTGTAATATACGATTTTTGTATTTTCTTCTTTTGAAAATCATTGTAGTGTCTCATTTTGAATTAATTGTCAATTTCCTTTCTTAATGTATTTACTTTTGTTGTTTATTCTTTACACAAGCTCTAGTTGTTAAATTCAACCATTGCTTTTAGTTTTAGCCGAGATACTTGATTAATTTGCTGCCTCCCCCATTTCCTTTTATGAACTTCGGCCTGAAACATCCACTTTGGTTCGATTAGATTAAAAGAACAATTATATATAACCAAGTGTTAACACTCCGGCCACAAAAAGGAGAGCCAAGTGTTATCGGAGGGTTTTAGCAAGTGCGGGTACTCCATCAATTACTATCTTTTTGAGTTCCCCATTTTACCAACTTGTGTGTGTGCACTTCGTACTTATACTCCCGCACAAATCCGCTTAGAAATTTGGAGGTTCACTGATACTTTGGGATAAATATGTGTTGGATTACTTTTGCCTCCAATGAGGCATTCATTACATCACAGATCGAGATATCCAACAATTTAAACAAAAGTATTGGAGTAATCATAGTCAGTTGATCACATAATCAACACCTTACTGATTGTATCTGTGGAGGTGCTTCGCATTCCACAGGTGTGGCAAGAGCTTTCCTTTGGTCTTCAATCACATACGTCCTGGAGACCATCTCTCTCACAACTCTGCGAGGACCTTCCCAGTTGGGGCCTATGGTCTCCACACCGGGTTCTTGAGATGTTATAAACACTTTCCTTAGGACCCACTCCCCTACTTGAAATGAGCGAACCTTTACCTTTTCATTGTAATAACGAGCCATCTTCTACTGGTAACGCCTCGGCTTCATTTGTGCATCGTCTCTCCATTCTTGAAGTAAGTCCAATTCAACATTTCAGACTCCTTTATTGGAGATTTCATTAAAGTGGATTTGCTCATGGAATGGTAGTCCGATCTCCATAAGACACATCGTCTCAGTCCCATAGGTCATGGAAAATGGAGTTTCCTTAGTAGCAGTTCGGGAGGTGGTGCGTATTTTCTATAACACTTGGAGTAGCTCATCAACCCATGTTCCCTTTGTGGATTCTAACTTCTTCTTCTTCAATGTGTACTTGATGGTCTTGTTCACTACCTCAACTTGACCATTAGCTTGGGGATGAAAAGTGCTGCTTTATTCCTAAGTTATTACACATTTTTTCAATCTTGCGGTTTCTAAATTGCTTGACATTGTCTGAGACTAAAGAGCGGGGTACACCAAACAGGCAAATGATATTCTTCCAGAAAAATTTGGAGATATTTGCTTCCGTGAGTTTCATTACTGGCTCAGCATCCACCCACTTAGTGAAGTAATATATGGCCACTATCGCATAGAAATGATTTTTCCCTCCCTGAGGCATGGGACCGATAATGTCTATTTTTCATTTATCAAAGGGCCAAGGACTTGACAAAACCTGCAAATCACGTGGGGGCTGCTTGTGTAGATAAGCGAAGCGTTGGCACTTATAACATTTTCGGACAAATTCAAGTGTGTCGTTCTTATGATTAGGCCAATAATATCCATGAGTGGTTGCCGCATACCCCCTCATGAATTTGTCTTATTATGTAGTCCGTCTCGTCCCTCTTACGCATCTGAGGAAAGGAGATGAATAACCCTTCTTATAGAGCACCCCGTCTTGTATGACAAAGCGAACCGACATCTTTTGTACCTTTCAAGCTTCGTCCCTATCTTCTGGAAGGACCTGATCTGCCAGATACGGGGTGATGGGCTTCATCCATGATTTTACCCATTCAATAAAAAAGACAGCATCATCTTGCTTTGTGGTGGGCTTAGACAGGAATTCAACTTGGACGCATCCAATGAGGTCTGAATCTTTATTGTTAGCCAGTTTCGAGAGTGCGTCCGCACTGTGGTTATCAATCCTGGAGATTTGAATCAACTTAAAGCTTTCAAAATATGGTGCCAGGTATTGAACTTTTTGGAGATAAGAAGCCATATTCTTATCATTCGCCTCATAATCGTCCTTCACCTGACTGACAACTAGTTGAGAATTGATGTGCACACCTATAGTCTTGACTTGTAATGCTCTAGCAAGCCTTAACCCAGCCAAGAGAGCCTCATATTTAGCAAAGTTGTTGGAAGCTTTAAATCCAAAGCGCAATGCGTTGTGCAATTTGTGTCCTTTCGGGCTGATTAGCATTATTCCAACACCTGACCCATTCTCTCTTATAGATCCATCCACAAATAGCTTCCAAGGCTTAGTGGGAAAGTTTGGTCAACCATTTTTATCTCTGGAGTGTGGGTGAACTCAACCACAAAGTCAGCTAGAGCTTGGCCTTTTATGGCACTCCGAGGCTAATACTGAATGTCAAATTGGCTCAGCTCTATAGTCCATTTCATCAATCTTCTCAAGGCATCAGGCTTCTACAACACTTGTCTCAAAGGAAATATAGTCAGTACAAAGATGGTGTATGACTAGAAATAAGGCCGGAGCTTCCTGGAGGATACAACCAAGGCCAATGCTATTTTCTCCATATCTGAATAGCATGTTTTAGCACCCGGTAGAATCTTACTTATATAATAAATGGGTAGCTGATAGCCATCATCTTTCCTGACGAGTACTACAATGATGGCTTCTCCAGAGACGGCCAGGTATAGCATCAAGGGTTCTCTATCAGATGGTTTTGACAAGAGTAGAGCTTTTCCCAAGTATTGCTTCAAAGCTTGGAAAACGTCCTCTTATTCAATGGACTATTCAAATCTCTTCTTTCCTTTCAGAGCTTTGAAGAAAGATAAGTATTTATCAGTTGACTTCGAGATTAAACGACTCAAAGTAGCTACTCTTCCAGTTAGACTCTGCATCTCCTTTAGGGTCCTAGGAGGGTTCATTCAAGTAGTGTCCTAATCTTCTCTGGATTTGCTTCAACGCCTCTTTGGTTCACCATGAACCATAGGAACTTCTTGGAGGATATTCCGAAGGCACACTTGAGGATGTTCAGCTTCATCTTGTACTTTTTTAATATGTTAAACATCTCTTTCAAGCAGTCAATGTGATCGGCCTTTACTAGAATTTTGACCAGCATGTCATCCATGTATACCTCCATCGCGTTGCCTAGCTGTTCGAAAAACATCTTATTTACAAGCCTCTAATATGTTGCTCCGGCATTTTTCAAACCAAATGGCATGGAATTATAACAATACAAATCTCTGTCCATGATAAAATAGGTGTGCTCTTCATCTAGTGAGTATATGGGTATTTGATTGTACCCAGAGTATGCATCCATAAAGCTAAGCACTTCATGTTCGATCATGGCATTAACCAGCTGGTCTATGCAATGAAGGGAAAAACTGTCCTTTAGGCAAGCTTGATTGACGTTGTAGAAGTCAATGCACACCCTCATCTTTCCATTGGACTTCAACACTAGCACTGGTTGGAAACCCATTTTGGGTAACAGGACTTCCTTATAAAGCCATTTTTCAACAGCTTGGACACTTCTTCTTCCAGTGCCGCATATTTTTGAGGGCTCATGGACCAGTGCTTCTACCTATGCCTCAGATGCTTTACATCTATCTGCAATTTATGGCATGAAACCTTTGGATCGATCCCAACCATATCCCCATGCTTCGAAGCAAATATATCCAAGTTTTCAGACAAGAACTTCTTCAGACGATCTTTTAAATATGTTGGGGATTCGCTTCCCACTTGTAACTCAGTAAAATCAGTGGGGTCCACAAAAACATTTAAACTTCTCAACCAGAGATGTTTTATGCTCATCTTCTACCACCCGTGGATCTAGGTCCTCCGGGTCACCCTGTTATATCATTTGTTCATCATTTTCCTTGGGCCCAACATCCATTATTTCAAGATCTGCAGGGGCATCCTTCATCTCCATATCAATTACATGGACTTCTCAGCTCACAAAATTCCTTATGGCATTAGTATAACATGCCCTAAATTCAGATTGATTTCTCCTTACTGTGACAATCCTACGATTTGTGTGAAATTTCATGCACAAGAATTTGGTGTGCGTCACGGCCTCTGAGTCGATAAGGACAGGTCTTCCAAGAACACCATGATACGAAGAAATTTTGTTAACTACTAAATACTTTATGGGAGTCCTGACGGTTGTTGGTGTCTCTCCCATATCGGTCATCAAGATAATAGTTCCTTTGGAAATGATAGAGACCCCAGTAAATCCATAGATAGGGTCTGTAGCACATATTAGAGGAGTTTTTATCCCCATCTTGTCATACGTTGCCTCATAGATAATGTTAACGAAACTTCCGTTATAAACCAATATTCTTACCATGCCAAATTTTGGCTACGACCGCCCAAACCACTAGAGCGTCGTTGTGAGAGAAATGTACTCTGGCTGCAACGGTGGGGGTGAAAGTGATATGATCACTCCTCCATGTTCCCACTGGACAAGTATGCAAGTGGTAGTTCACATTTGTAGGCTCCTTGGCTTCTCAAATGTATCTCTTTTAAGAATTATTTGAGTTTTCTCCAGGCACTATTCTAAAAAGCTCGCCCAGGTGGTGCTTAAACTTCACCTAGACTTGAAGCTCGGCCTTCACGCCTAGTTACGCATCATGTTTCACCATTGTCTCGGTCTTATGAAGCTCTCGCCTAGGCCTCGCTTAAGCTCGAAAAGCTTGAAGCTCGGCCTCCACGCCTAACCACGCTTTACACTTTTTAGAACATTGCCTCCAAGATGAAGGCCTCCTATCATGGTGTTAATCTCACAGATATGGGGTTGGGCCCACAGCTGTGGCAAATTTCTGTTCGGTCTTTCCATCCTTGGAATGTTTTTTCTTTGTTGGATTTTACTGTGCTTTCTCTGCCTGGTCTCTCTTTTTTGTCCTTTATTTCTGGCCTCTTGGCGTCGCCTACGATGTAGCTCATTAGACCGATATGGTGAGTTGTTTCTTCTCATGTTTTCTCCAAAAGATGAATAATCCCTCTTCTGTGTTCTTTGTTCAGCCAGTGCTTGTATGTCACGACAATCCTCAGTCCTATGTCTATAGAATTTGTTGTAGGCACAGTATGGATCAGTAAATTGCTTTTTTGATTTGTTGGAACATGTCTCTCCAGCAGGGACTCCCTGGTTTTGATTATTTACTCTGACATGCAAGTTTGGGATGGCCTCTGTAATTTTAACTGCATAGTTGGATCCAGTCCCAGGGAATAGGAGTTGGTAGCCTCCCTGGTGGTGTCCAATGGTGGCCCACTCCGCCATCAGATGGTTTGACATTCACCAGGCCCCAATGATTATAACGTTGTTGAGCATGATTATCTCTAGCCTTAGCCATTTCTTCAGCTATTATCTCCTATTTTATCAAGTCTACTAAAGCATTGTAGTCTCGAGGATTCAAGCTCCAAAAGTCCCTCCAGAACATGCTACACATGTCCAACCCTCATTGAGCGCGGAGAACATTTCTGTTCCCGTGATATTTTCACAATTATGCATCTCCTCAGTGAATCGCACCAAGTAGATTTTTAGTGACTCATTCTTTCACTGCCTCAAGTCCAGCAAGCGCTGAAGAGGAAGTTGGCCTAGTCTGGAGGATACAAATTCATTCCTGAAAGTCGTTTTCAAGTCTTTCCAGCTATGGATAATCACATAAGGGAGTTTTTTTGTACCATCTGAGCGTGTTCCCTCTAATATTAGAGGGAAGGCTTTACATTTTAACACCGGGGTTGCCCCAACAATGCCTATGCCAGCGTTATAGTTTAAAAGATGGTCATCAAGATCTCTCCGCCCAGCATATTTGCCTATCTCAAGTATTTCAAAGTCATGTGGGACCATGCATTTCAGGATTCTCTTCGAAAGTGGGCTTATCTCGTCATCATCATTTATCTCTTGGTACCGAAGCTGGGATAGAGAGATCATTGATGGGCAGCAGATTGCAACTCCTCACCCAACTCTTGCATCGGTCTCCTGGCAGGTGGCAAGTCTGCTTGTGCAGTTTGGTACCGATGGGGTGGAGATATGTGTAGTGCTTGGCTAGCAGCCGCAGCTGCCCATTTTTCTCTCATGTTTCTAGGATGTCTGCTTCCCAACCTGTCAAATACACTGAATGCTTGGGAAGTTTCAGGCTCTTGAGAGCATCTAGGAGCGAGGTTTGGGTTAACATAATTTTCCTCTATATTGTACCTCTAATTTTGGTAGTGAAATGGATCCACCTCATCATTTCTCCGAAATGGAGCCTTTGGCTGGGCTAATGAGTCATATGAGTAGTAACTCTGATCTCCTATCATTCACTTGTTGGTCTCTATATCCCCCAAGCTGGTATGGAGGATAGACAGGTGGGGCATGGGGCATGAATCCCTGTTGTTGGTAGGCATTAAGAACAGCAGTTTGGGCTTCCTATTACCTCTGCATTTCCAGCATTTGGGCTGCCATAAGTTCCATGTTGCGAGCCAGGCGTGCCTTGGAGCGCCTTCTCCGTCTTGGCGGTTGCCCAACTTTAGGAGCCCCTTCAACTCCTCCATCCGATTGTTCATCGGTTTGCCTCATACGGGTATTTATGTCTTCGTTACTCATTGTGTAAGTTCTTTGTCTGAATTAAATGATTTAATTGGGTTTGCTCTTTCCCTACTTAGGCGAAGGAGATTTTGTCATCTCTCTTGCCTTGGATTAAATTTTCCTTTTCCGCAGAGAAAAAATTTCAGCCAAATAATTTGAACCAAATTTTCACCTTTTTCAAAGGAAAAGTCAACAACCACTATACTTCAAACCTAGTTTCACCTTTTTTTTCAAATGGAAGATTCACAACTGCAACACTTCCAACCAAGTTTCACCTTTTTTTTTTCAAAGTAAAATTGCACTATCACAATACTTTAAACCAAATTTCACCTTTTTTTCAAATGGAAATTTTACAATCGCAACACTTTTGAATGAATTTCACCTTTTTTCAAAGAAATATTTGAAAATCATAACACTTTTTAAAATTAAACTTCACTTTTTCTCAAAGAGAATGAATTTACAACAAAGAGGCTTAAATTACAATATCTCCCTTTCCAAGAGACTTGAGCAATTTTTCAAATACATGCAAAACCAAACTACCCAACAATGGGCTTTTTCTTCTTAACTAATGGTCCAAACCTTCATACACTTCAGATTTGCCTTAACGTTTTCACGTGTTTCCTCGTGGTTTTCAGCATCGCTTTCCATAGACGGTGCCAAAATGTTGACCACAGATCCTAGCTGGATTCCAGATCAACACTGAATTGCTATCCTTTCTTCCAAATGCCTTGTTCTTGCACACTCAACACCAGGTGGTCAACAGACATAGGCGGCCGGAGTGACCACCATATGCGCTCCGACGCCCAAATTAGGGTCTATTCTTAGCCGAACTAGTGGGACTTGTAAAATATATCAAATTCTTTAGTTAAGTTAGAATGACTTACCTTATCATTGGTCCCCCTCCCTCCTATTTATATCTGGAGCTTAAATGGTCTTTGCGTGTCTGACTCCTACACATTCATGATTGACCTGCATCCATCAAGTAGTTATTGTCACCGTTTTGATTTCCATTTTAAACAGCTCGTCGAGACGATTTCGAAAACATAGTATAATAGAAATTATGAGCACGTATGCGAATTCTATACCTGTTTTTTTGAAGAACAACGATCACGATCCCTCGCGTCCAGAAAAGCAAAAGCTAGATCCTTTACACCATCAATTTGCTGTCTTTAACCATACGACACTATTATCTATGATATTGTTATTATGATATTGATACAAATGTGCTTCTGATACTATTTTCTATGATATTATTTTATATGATACTGTTTTATTAAGATACTGTTTTCTATATTATATTAACAAACAACCACATGAATATGTGACAGTAACATCTCGAAACACAAAAAATATTGATGTATGTGAAACAAATTTTCTGATAATAACTCAAGTATTTCATAAAATAGAGAGAAATAAAAATATGTTTTGATAATAATAATGAGCCAGAAAATGGTGCCAGCAGTCCATACATATATATATCGTTTATAGAAACAAATATTCAGAAATATTTTACTATACAAAAGTTTTCTTGCTACACACACACACGGATCAACCATTCGAAATTAAAATAATTGATTATTTGATTTTGATCAATACTTTGATGATAGTATTGATTCCTAGTTAATACCTACTCCCTTTGATATGTTGCAAATCCGGTGCCATTAGTAGTCGCTGCCACTTGTGGATTCTTTATCCTTCTCCACCGTGAGAGACTTCATTGGTTCGGTGGTCTACTCAACACCAAGACAAGTGTGAACCACAACCACCCTCCTCCACATGCATATAATTTTATCAGCTAAGCCACTGAACACTAGATTCCTACCTGATGTGGTGAGGCATAGCACCGCCAGTTGGTGGCCCTAGCAGTGATGGTGGTGGTGAAGTTTGAGAAGATAGTGGGAGCAGTGCCGATGGCAATGGGGGTGGCAAATATTGATTATAGGCGTAATTTTGGGTATATTTTAAAATATTTCTGAAGAGTATAGCTTAATGATAATTTTGAAAAACGTTTTGACCTAATTTGGAACAAGTCACGTACATGTGACTTATAGGATATTCTCTCTCTCTCTCTCTCTCTCTCTCTCTCTCTCTCTCTCTCTCTCCCAACACCTTTTTTTTTTACAAAAATAAAATACAAACAAATAATAAATTGACAAAATAGGAAATAAAAATTAATAATGTGGACTTAATTTTTTTTATTATTATTTTTGAATTTTCATTTTTATAGAATTTTAATTTTTTTTAGAATATTTGTCTTTTTATAATTTCATAATTTTATTTTTTTAGAATTTTTTATAAAGAATTTTATTTTTAGAATTTTTATTTAATTTTTTTCCTTATTTTGAGTGTTTTTAATTTTTTCACTGAAAACACTCAAAATATCAAAAGTGTGTTTTGAGTTTTGTGTTATAAATTTAATTTTGTTTTCGAAAATACATTTTCAAAAATAGTATAGTAAATAAGTTTTGAGTGTATTCGAAAAATAGTATAGTAAATCACTTTTGTCGAAAAATAAATTTTAGTGGATTTTCTTGATGTTAATTGACATGCGTGTTGAAGAAGATTGAATGCCTTTGCACCCTTGAATTATTCTCTTCTTAGTTGGTACTTTATTGTTTCCTTTTTACTTTTAATCGCTTCAAAGTTGCTTAAAATGTGTGTGATTCAATATTATGTGCTTATTTTGTGGAATTTGAAAGTAGCTTTTTAGAAAATTTTGAAAAAAGTTGATAAAATGTGTAATTAAAAAATCAATAAAAATTATACATATATAAGACAAGATTTATAGTTGGGATTGTAGTTTATTTCTTGCTTTTTTTTAAGAGAATCATGTTGTTTATAAGTTTATCGCACCAAACCACATTTTGAATTTAAATGAGACATAATTAAATTATGTCCACTTTCTTGAACACCTATTGTTACGACAAGACTTGAGGAAACTAAAGCTAAGAATGTAGGTTAAAGTGACTAATCTTTCTTATCCGAAAGAAAGCAAGATAACAATGGAGGTTTTAGGCAACTTGCAGGTTTTGAGATGGGTTTCCTTGCGGGTGTGTTCACTTGTTTTCCTAATCAAGTTCTGATGTATTCGACGAAGATGATGGCCCACTCCACTTTTGGAAGGAGCCAGTTTATGTCAACAAGATAACTCTAAGGTCAGGTACTTAATTACCCAACGTACAGCTTACTCTTAATACCGCATCCACATGGCACCCTAAGTGTAACTTTAGTCGCCAACTCAGCCCCACATAAAGTGAATCATACAGGCGACACCTGAAGAATGCTTTTAATCTCAGCCAGAATATCTTTATCAAGCGGTCCAGTACTCAATGAAGTCTAGACCGCCGTGACTGATTGATATGACGAGAGTTATGCGACTATGTCAAACTGACATAGAGAAAGAGTGTAAATGGTATGATGTGACTGCTTGCAAACCCAAAGTCAGAAAAGGAAAGGCGACAGTGACTACTTGATGGATGCAGGTCAATCATGAACGTGTAGAAGTCAGACACGCAAAGACCATTTAAGCTCCAGCTATAAATAGGAGGAAGGGGGCCAGTGATAAGATAAGTCTTTCTAACTCAACTAAAGAATTTGATATATTTTACAAGTCCCACCAGTCCAGCTAAGACATGGACCCTAAGTTGGGCGTCGGAGGGCATATGGTGGCCACTTCGGCCACCTATGTCTGCTGACCACCTAGTGTTGAGTGTGCAAGAACAAGGCATCTGGAAGAAAGGAAAGCAATTCAGTGTTGATCTGGAATCCAGCTAGGATCTGTGGTCAACATTTTTGCACTGTTTGTGGAAAGAGATGCTGAAAACCACGAGGAAACACGTAAAAACACTGAGGCAAATCTGAAGTGTGTGAATGTTTGGACCCATAGTAAAGAAGAAAAAGCCCATTGTTGGGTAGTTTGGTTTTGCGGGTGTTTGAAAAATTGAACAAGTCTCTTGGAAAGGGAGATGTTGTAATTTAAGCCTCTTTGTTGTAAATTTCTTCTCTTTGAGAAAAAGTGAAGTTTAATTTTAAAAAGTGTTATGATTTTCAAAATTTCCTTTGAAAAAAGGTGAAATTCATTCAAAAGTGTTGCAACTGTAAAATTTCCATTTGAAAAAAGGTGAAATTTGGTTTAAAGTATTGTTATTGTGCAATTTTCCTTTGAAAAAAAAAAGGTGAAACTTGGTTGGAAGTGTTGCAGTTGTGAATCTTCCCTTTGAAAAAAAAAAGGTAAAACTAGGTTTGAAGTGTAGTGGTTGTTGACTTTCCCTTTGAAAAAAAGGTGAAAATTTGGTTCAAATTATTTGGTTGAAATTATTTCTTTGCAGAAAAGGAAAATTTAATCCAAGGCAAGAGAGATGACAGAATCTCCTTCGCCTAAGTAGGGAAAGAGCAAACCAATTAAATCCTTTAATTCAGACAAAGAACTTACACAATGAGTAACGAAGACAGAAATACCCAGATGGTCAAAACTATTTTATAAAACCAATTTCTAACAACCCAACATGGAAAAAATTAACTATACAGACAATACAAACACTACAAAGAGATCAAGTAGAAATCTATTGCATCGGGATAGGTACTTTGTGGGTTTGAACCTTCTGTAGTAAATTACTATCAAGTTTACTTGGCTAACCAGTGAACACGGTGTCTTAAATTGTTCAGTCATTAGTGTAAACCAAGACAATAATATTCATACAACAACTTTCTTAACATCTTCGATTCTCACGGTTGTGTTCATTTTGGCCCTGAACAACTCTTAAGTTTCATAAGTATTAGAGAATTCAAGTTTTGAAACATTCTCATAGAAGTGGCATCACTTCATACTAACATAAGTGATCTCTTATCAAGAGTATTCTGTCATACTCTACTTGACTTTTCAAGATATATGAATTATTAAAAGTTAAACTTAATATTATAACTTTGCATAAAACAATTTTCCTATCATAAGAATGGGTAGAATTTTGACTTCCAAGTGCTTCATTGAATCTTCATAACTTAATTGTCCCATTGAACCAGGATCTTGGGATATCCTGTCAGTAAGGTTGGGTTACCATTACAAAGACTCTTACGTAGTAGGCTTTAATCCCATTTCTCTCGATAGGCAATATACTTGATCTCTTGGTAAACCTTTAATAAGCGGATCTGCGAGATTCTCCTTTGATTTTTTATAATCAATGGAGATAACAGCATTTGAGATCAATTGCCTTAATGGTATTATGTCTACGACAAATGTGTCGAGATTTACCATTATACATACTACTTTGTGCTCTTCCGATAGCCGACTGACTACCAAAATGCATACTAATAGCAGAAACTGGCTTAGGCCAACACGAAATATCTTCTAAGAAATTACAAAGTCATTCAACTTCCTCTCCTGCTTTATCTAATGCTATGAACTCAGATTCCATTGTGGATCGAGCTATACACGTTTATTTTGAGGATTTCCAAGTGTTGTACCACCAACGGTAAAAACATAATCACTTGTGGATTTTGAATCTTTTGTGTCCGATATCCAATTTCCATCATTGTATCCTTCTAATACAACTGGATATCTTGTAAAATGTAATTCATAACTTGAAGTGAATGTTAGTTATCCAAGAATTCTAATCAATGCCTTCCAATGGTCATCACCTAGATTACATGTAAATCTGCTAGGCTTGTTAACTACATAAGCAATATCCGGAATCGTGTTGTTTATAATGTACATTAGACTGCCTATGATCCGAGAATTCTCCAATTGAGATACAAGTTCACCTTTATTCTTGGCCAAATGTAGACTTAAGTCTATCGGAGTTTTAGCTGGACTTTCATCATACGCATTAGACTTCTTAAGTATATTTTCAACGTAGTGAGACTGAGATAGAACAAGTCCTTCAGATGTCTTAATGATTTTAATTCCCTATATGACATCTGTTATACCCATATCTTTCACATTAAAATATTTTGTCAACATTTTTTAGTTGCTATTATGACATCATAATTACTTCCCATAATTAGCATGTCATCAACATATAGACATACAATTACATAAGTGTTTGGTGTGGTTTGGATATAAACACACTTATCACACTTGTTAATCTTAAAACCATTTGATAACATAGTTTTGTCAAACTTCTCATGCCATTGCTTTGGCACTTGCTTTAGTCCTAAGGACTTAACGAGTCTCCACACCTTTTTCTCTTGTCCAGGAGCAATGAACCCTTTGGATTTTTCCATGTAAATTTCTTTATCTAGCACTCCATTTAAGAACACTGTCTTGACATCCATCTGATGGATCTCCAAGTTGTGCAATGCGGTGATTGCAATTAATACTCTAATAGACGTGATCCTTATTACTGGTGAGTATGTATTGAAAAAAATCAAAGCCTTCTTTCAGTCTAAATCCTTTAGCTACCAATTGTACTTATCTATATCCACCAGGTTTCAATTTTCTTTTGAAGATCCATTTACAACCTAATGGTTTGTTTCTAGGTGAGAGATCTACCACTTCTCAAGAATGATTTTGTATAATAGAATCAATTTCACAATTGATTACTTCTTTCCAGAACAGAGCTTTTCGACAAAACATTGCTTCATTGAATGTCCTTGGTTCATTTTCTAACAAATAAGTTAGAAAATCTGGATCAAAAGATTATGATATCTTGGCCCTCTTACTACGTCTTGGTTCTTCATTACTTTGATAATCATCATTAGTAGTATCAAAAGTTCATTTTTGTGAACTTACTTTCTTATCCTTACAAGAAAATATGTTCTTAAAAAATACAGCATTCCTAGATTCAATTATAGTACTTTCATGTACATCAGGAATGTTTGACTCGTGTACTAGGAACTGATATGCACTACTGTTATTAGCATATCCAATGAATATACAACAATTTTTTAGGCCCTATCTTAATCTGTTTAGGTTTTGGTATTTCTACCTTAGCTAAATACTCCACACTCTTAGGAATTTGTACGAAAGTTTGTGACCCTTGTATAATTCGTAGGGAGTTTGATTATTACTTTTGTCTGGAATCTTATAAGAATGTGGTTTGCTGAGATAATTGCTTTCCCCACAAATTCTGGAGTAAACTAGAACTGATTAATCATTGCTTTAAGAGTACGATTTTTGCGTTCGACAACACTGTTTGATTGAGGTGAATGAGGAACTGTAGTTTGATGAATAATTCCAGAGTCTAAACAAAATTCTTCAAACAATGCTCCATACACTCCTCATTTATCACTATGTATAATCTTTATTCGTTTGCTAAGTTGATTCTCAACTTCATAATTGTATAGTTTAAATACTTCTGAGGCCTCGTCTTTACTTCTTATCAAATAGACATAACAATATCTTGTACAATCATCTATAAAAGTAATAAAATACTTTTTACCACATCTAGTTTGCACAAAGTTTAAATCACAAATATCACTATAGATTAACTATAGAGGACTTGTGTTCCTTTCAACCGAATGAAACAGTTTTTTGGCTAACTTAGCCTCTACACAAATTTCACATTTATGATTTTGATCAAAAAAACAAGAAGGTAATAAATCTAAACTTACTAATTTTTGTAAAGTATTAAAGTTAATATGTCATAATCTATCATGCCATAAATTAGAAAACTATACCAAGTAAGCAGAAGATTTAAATTTATTATTATCAAGATCACGAATGAAAGACATTACATTCATTTTGAATAGCCCATTGGCTAGGTACCCCTGCCCACAAACATGCCATTTTGGTGAGTACAAATTTGTCAAATTCGAACACTAGTCTAAATCTATTCTTGTTAAGCATAGCACCAGATACCAAATTCTTGCGAATATCTGGAACATGTAGCACATCAATGAGAGTTACTTCTTTGCCAAAGGTCATTTTAAGCACTACTTTGCCCAATCCAACAATCTTTGATGTTGTTGAATTGCCCATAAAAAGATGTCCTTTGATCAAAGTATATGATGAAAACATCTCCTTATCAGCACAAATGTGACGGGTAGCGCTAGTGTCTACAAACCATTATCTTGGATTGTCTACCATGTTTACTTCAAACACTACAGCTGAGAGCATTAGATCAGACACCCCATTAGACAGATTGTCTTCCTCGGTCATGTGCACTTGATTTTTGTTTTTGCTTTTTTTGCCAACAGTTGTTTGCTAAATGTCATGTCATCCCGCAGTTTTATCATTCTCCTCTGAATTTCTTAGCATTGCCCTTTTTCTTGCCATTACCAGAGTGCTTCCTCTTTTAGTTAGCATTTGACTCCACCAAATTAGCTTTAAGCTTTAGCCTCCATTTGCAGCTTTTTGAATTTCTTGTCAAAATTTTGGTCGTCTTCCTCAATTCTTAATCTTACAATAAGATCTTCAAGTCCCATATGAAATCTTTCCACATTGGTGGTAATTTTTTCACTATTGCAGCAATATGAAATGATTCACATAGTTTCATTCCTTCTGCATTTATTTCGTGCAGGATGATCTGAAGTTCTTGAACTTGATTCATTACTGTTTTAGAATCCATTATTTTGAAGTCGAGAAATTTGCCAACTACAAATTTCTTTAAACCGACATCTTCAGTTTTTTACTTTTTTTTCCAAAGATTCCCACGGAGCTTTGGCAATCTTGACTAAACTGTATACGTCGTATAAAGTGTTGTCAAGGCCATTAAGGATGTAGTTTCTACACAGAAACCTTTGATTCCATGCATCAAAAGCTGCTATCTTTTGAAGATTCGTTTCCTTTTCATCACTCGAAAACCTCGCTAAGTTAAGAGTAGTGAGATAAAATAACATCTTTTATTGCCATCTCTTAAAATCCACCCTCGTAAATTTCTTCGATTTTTCTACACGAGCAGAAGGTACAAAATTCGAAGATGATGCCATCTAAATATATTTAATATTTTGTAAATAAAATTAATACACAAACAGAATATAAATTAATCGAATAATCATCTTAAGATTGTTGGTAAAATTATTTAATAATAATAAGTAATTTATATTCGTTTAAAAAAACACGTGCAGAAAATTGAATATAATATCAGCTTACTTGAAAAACAGACGAACAAATAAAATTTGGTGGAGGCAAGAGTTCGACTCTCTTTTTTTTTCTTAAGATAATATTTGCCATAGTTGATCAACTATTTTATTCCGACATTTTCGTCCATTTATGGCTTCAAATAGGCTCGGAGAACTTGTTGTGTTATGAAACAAGTTGTCTTTGTATATATTTATACTTTGTTTTCTCAATTCAAGTTGAACATACATAACTCAAGTAACTTTCCATCCTCATTCTTTCTTCATGTTGCATAAATAATAAAATAGGCTCAAAATGCATATCTTTACTTGAATCAATATCACCAACATAAATCATTTGGAGCACACAAGAACACATACAATTTATGCACATATATACTTATCGTATTGCACATAAGGCAAGTAACATAATTTACTCACAACATCTCGTATATTTACTTGAATCAATTTCATCAACATAACTTATTTTGGAGCATACATATATTTATCATATTGTACATTAGGCAAATAACGTAAGTTACTCACTACATCTTGTTGCGGCTAGTCTTGATCACTTGAAAATAAAATGTCATATATATCACAATCTTGTAGAATGTGAGTATTACTTGAATCTTTAGGCAGGGTTAATGGACCCTGTAGAATCTAATCTTAGGCCTTCATGGTGCAGAGATTCTGGGGTATTGATATCCCATTTTAAAACAGAAGATATGGGGGTACAAATACCTTCCGAAGCAGAGAGGTATGAAGCGTATTTTTATTTTAAAAAACTAATTTTTTCATCCCCTGAGATCTGACCTTCTCTACCATGAAATGTGAGATTTTTGGTCCACTTTTTACTACTACCAGTTTAAGGTCCTTGAGGCTCAAGTGTGGAGATTTTTCTATTAATTTGGGAGACCTCCACATCAAGCCCTTTCATTTCAGATTTTAGATCTTGACTCACCTCCTCCTTAGATATATTTTCTCATCTTAAGTGGGTTCTTCCCTTCTTCTTTAAGTGTTAGTGAGTGTGTGAATACAAAAATGTTATAATGATTGTAGAGAGAAAAAAGGGCAAAGTATGGCCTTAATTTGGAGATATTTATAGGAGAATTCCTACTCTCTCCCTCACAGCACACATACAAAGTTATACATATGTATATATGTTAATATATTTTCCTCATGATTACTTTCATTCTCATTGGGCTATTTGTAAAGTTTTGCTTAATTTGACCAAAGATTTACACTTGGCCTCCAAGTAATTCTTTTTCATTTTTCTACAATTTTTGTAGGGTGTGATATGGACATTAGGGGAGACATGATATGGACAAATCTCTGTAGCAAATCCCACTTGGCCCACTTGCCAATTATTTAATATAAAAATTGGCAGATTTCTTACTTGGATCCATTTTTGGATTGTGTTTTAAAGGTCGATACTTGCTTATTTTTCGATGTCTCTTATACCTTCTCGAAGATCTTACGGGGATATTCACAATGCACTTTGAATCGTAGAAAACGAACTACCACAGTGATTATAACACCATTCTAAAAATGGTTATTCGAACATGAGTTGATGGAATTTCCTAAATGTTCCTAGATTTCTTTTTCTGGAACACTTTTGGTATTAAATTTTGGGGCTGATTTCTTGGTCGAATGTAGGTGTATTTGGTACCATTTCGAATGTCTAGTTGCATACTTTGTAACCCAATAAGAGTTGTAAAATTTTGACTAATACATAATTCGTACGGTTTCCTTAAATATGGCTACTTGACTTAGCTAAAAAGACTTAAAACTTTATTTTTCCAACTTTTGCACTTCTAATCAATCAAGTACTAACATAAATTATTAATTATTAATTAAATTTATATTAGTCCCTAAATAACTTATTAAATCTGATTTTCCCTTTTTATTATTACGATTTAAATTAAATACTAAATATTTCGACTTTTGAGGCATTTTTCGGGATGACTCAAATAAATTTCTTAATTTATTCTATTTTATGCTTTAAAATTAAATAATTAAAGTTACGAATTTTTGGATTGTTACATGTGAATTTTATTATGTTTCCATATATATTATGTTCTGATTTCATGGTATACATGTACAGCTCGTGTTTTTTAAGTCATGTACCATCTCTTATATTATTAGTTTTGTTTAAAAAGAAAATATTTAGGTATACTCTTGACTTTCTTAAATACTTTCCTTCTACAAATTTTAGAAATCTTTATGTATCTTTTCTTCTATTCTTACCACTCTTATTGCATATTTTTAGATAAAAAATAATTTCTAATTTGATTATTACTTTACCTATAAATAAGAGTACAAATCAATAAGGAATTAAGCTTTGAAATTACAATTATTGTTCTTGTTCTACTTTACCCATAGTGAATGAACAAGACATAAAGTTTCATTGATTAAGTTTCAAAGCAAAACGATTTTTTTCAAATCAATTGAAGAATCAAAAATAAATTAGTGCTCAAGGAATAATTATATATCTTAATTAATCTACTTAGCATGAAATTAAGAACGATGGTTCTTAATCCAAGTGGTAGTTGTGGTCAAGTACAAAAAGAAAGTGGCGATAAAGTCAAGACTAGTGAGTTTGATTCTACTTCATCAACAAATCAAAATGAGGAGTATTAAAAGAGGGTTGATCTATATTCTTTTGATTATTCTTTTGTTAATTTTTTGAAATTACAAAAATCAGATACTATTGTATTTTTAATCAAGATTATTAATGGATTATTTTTACCCATGGCATGGGGGGCCGTAAATGTTTCCCTTCGGGGTTTACCACGCTACATCTTGTATTCGTATTTAATTCTTTAAATTTTGCACTTAACATACTGTTATTAAACGAACAATGTTAGGACCTGCGTGTGTGAGTCAGAACTGTTATCATTGTCACTTGTCATTTTTGAGTGCGTTACGTCCACTGCTTGTTTAATTAAAATTAAAATTATTTTTAATTTAATTAATCTAGGATTTAAAACTTTCAATTATGATGATAATTAATATGAGAAATTTTCCACACTCCATTATCAATTGTAAAATGTACCATAAATTTAAAACATGTTCTTGTCTCTAATCTATTAGATTTCTTCATTTCACATAATTCTTCATTTCTGTGAAACCCTTCCTTTCAACATAGAATCGCTGTCTAATATTTTTTGATACATCTCTTCGACTATGCACTTTGCAGATGCTGAAATCTTCTCTTAGAGAATATGTATTACACAAATTGTAAGCTTCTTCATCAAAATACACTTCCATTCCCACATTAAGTCCATCATCAATTTTTTTTCTACTACTAGAATGCTCCATTGGATAAATCAACCTAACTATAATAGGCAAATAAAAAGTTATGTTAACTTTGAAGTACATTGCATCATTTTTCAAAGCCTCTCTTTTACGACCAACATCCACACAACTGCATTTAAACCAACAATAAACAACTTAAAAACTAATATCATTTCCACAACTAAATTAAACTTGTAATACAAGAACTCAACCAACATCAAATACATATTAATATCCAAAAATATTATATCTTGAACATATGAAGAAAAAATATTCAAGTCATTTCTAAATTTTAGGTCATATTTAGTCACGTAATTTCACCTCTAAAGTTTTACTCATAACCAAAATTTCACATTTTAAGAATGGAGACCTTTAAAATATAGTATTTCAATCCCAACCCGTTTTACTTTGTAGCATTTAGGCCACCATTATACCATTTTTTGAATTAAATAAAAATAAAAGAAAAGAATCAAATATATCTAAAAACTAAACAAAAAAATCTTAATTATTTAAATTAAAAAAGAATGTGTTAGAGAGTAAGACTTACTGAAAATATATCTTGTGCACAAAATATTCTAGCCGATGAACTCCCAGCGCCGATCTTTGTCCTTTTTTTTTTTAATATTGAGGCAGTTAAAAATGGACAATTTCGAAAGTGAAGAGAATTGCAGAATTTGGGGTCCAAGCATTTGGGTAAAAAAAGTGATAATTAGGAATCCTACCAACCTTTTTTAAGAAATTGTAAATATACTTGATTATTTAAAAATTATTAATATTACTAATTAACATATATATTTACTGTATTTATTAATTAATCATTAAAATATATTTTTGAAATTCAAACGAAATAAATAACAAAATTGCTATTTTATAGGCACCAAATCTTATCATGCTTAATTAATGGGACTGATAGTTGAAATTGACTTAAATGACCTTCACGTGTTTCAATTTTAAACGTAAAACTAGTTACCACTATTGGACTCTTCTCTGTCAGAAAGGAAGTGGTACTATCCAGAACAACTCTCCACAACTATCAAACACACACCCAAACCCCAAAATCCACTGGCTTCCAGAGGGTTTTGCACACTCAAGATAATTAAAGTACAAATCGATTTCATCACTATGATTGTATTGTATTTCCTTTCAATCTGAATCGTGAACTATTAATTTTTGAGTTGTTAAAATAGATTTTTACAATATGAGCTGTATATTTAGAAATCGTGTTAATTTTTTTTTATACAGTATTTTAACAATGGCAAAGTCCCATAGCCAAATCAAGACGACAAAGTCCGTTTTGGTGTAATAGCTCAGCCACAAAAAGAAAATGCCGTATCAACAAAAATAGAAACAAAGTGCAAAAGAAGAAGGTATGAGTACCGGTGTTCCAAAGTGAAAGGGTGTTATTTTCTTTCAGTGCTGTTAGTTTCTTAAAATGCATGAGTGAATTAGGAATCACCAAAATTCAATTTTTTATGAAATTGTATGTGTTGTTAACAGATGCCATACATTTTCTTAAATTTTCTGGGGCTGTTATCCATATGTTTATTTGTGAACATTAATATGTTTGTGCAATGGGCATTAATGTATTTTTCAAATTTATTATTTTTGGAATTTTGCAACAGATGCAATTTTAGACGACTTATTTTCGTGAGTACCGTATATGTTTTTGTATGCACGTGGACAACTTACTCCCCAAATTCGATTCTTGATTCTTTATTATGTAAAACAAAAGTCATTATCACTATAATCTTGTAATATAATCAAAGGTTTTCAATTATGATCATGTTAGGATGTGTATTGCTTTGTGGGTGATTTTTCTATATTTAATTTGAATACTTAATTTTATCATATTGTATGCTGCATTCTATTTGTCGAATTTTATGTACTTTTGGGATCAACCGAGTGCATATTATATAATGGATCCTCATTTGTTATAGAATGGCGTTATCATTAGTAACTCTTCACATTTACAGAAATAATAACGTGTATCTATGTTACGTATTAATGTTAATTGTTTATATTTTAATGTTAATTGAAGATATTCACATGTTATGGGGTCAATGTTATCATCATTCAACTATGTACAGTAATGAGTAATGAAAACATGTATCTATGTTACATATTCATGTTATTTGCAAAATTCAATTGTTACTGGATTATGTTTCAATCGTTAACTAATGTAGTAGTAATAAAAACATGTATATATGTTACATGGTTACCTATTAATATTAATTGTGTTATATATTAATGTTAATTGAAAGATATCACTTGTTATGGGATGGTGTTATCATTATTCACATATTTACACTAATAAAATCATGTATCTATATTATTAATCCATGTTTTTTGCAGAACTTAACTTGTTACTGGATGGTGTTATAATTGTTGTCTAATTCACTAGTAATAAAAACATGTATCTACGTTACATGTTCATTAGCGTTACGTCACACGGTTAAGATTTTAGTTATTGACATATTTATTAATAAATATTATTTTGACGTACTTTCTTTATGTTCTTATATTATAGGAATGTGAATACATTATACATCCCGACCATTGGTGCCTCGGTAAAGCAAATGCATTCTCAAATGCCGTGTTTTCAACATATTGGTTGGAAGCATAACAGAATCTCATAAGGCTATGTTTTTAGAGACGTACTTTGGTCACTTCCTTCATGCAAATAAATTTCATTAAATCATCTGCTAATTCACCAAGCCCTTCTGAGGAAAATTAACCAGCCCAATTCTGAAGATATGTGGTTCAATATCGGGGGCAGTCTTGTTAGCTTCACTCTCCAGGATTTCTGTCTCATAACTAGATCACAGTGCTCGAGTGATGACAAACGATCCAAGTTTGATGCACAATTTTGTAGAATTAAAATTGATCTATTCGGCCACATACCAAACATCTCACTGTCAAACGTGACTGATCTATTCTGCAAAAGCACTCTTCTAAGTGACAAGGATGTAATCAGTTTGGCATCACTTTTCATCCTTATGTCTCTTATGTTTACAACTTCATACAAAAGAAGCGTGGAAGAATCCTTGATGGTACTAGTCGAATCGGAAGAGATGAACACATATGCATGGGGTAAAAAGCTGTTTGGTTTTACAATTTGATCTCTCAGATCCGGTCTGAAAAACAAGTCACTAATCATAGAGGGCAAGGGTAAACCATACATTGCTTATAGAATAAGTGGTTTTTTTATCGCATTCCAAATATGCATCTACGAAACTCTGCCATTTCTAGAAGGCAAGATTTGTACCAAGGTCAGAGATAACTTCCTTAGGATACTAAATTGGACATCCAGGTTACACGAAAATGTATCAGCAAAACTCAATCTGGAAAAAGATATCTTCGGTCGCCCGAATGTAAGTCACGTAATCCCGTATCTTCTTCCCTGATATTTATTTATTATATATAAAAATCTTCAAAACTATTTTAACGACCTTGTAGCTAATTTATTACATGTATGTAGTTGCAAGTTACTACTACGAAACCTACAAACAACGAGAGACGGCACGCTTACTCAACTGGTATATGTGATGATGTTTCCCATGTGCGTGTTGAAGACAGCGACGACGATTTAGTGGCTCATGTTGTCAGCATTCACTAAGACTAAAAAATTATCAAAATGGTATGACCTCCAGTGTAACTGGAGCTGAAACATTTAAAAAGGTTTATCATGATTCTTATGAAACATTTTCAGAGATATTATTTAACATCAATCCAATATATTATTGTGATATTAATGTGATACGTTAAGTTGATTTAATGCAGATTGTGGCTCGAACAGTCGTCCAGAACAACACTTTATACACAAGCCAAACATTGTTTTCCATGAATACCGAGCACTTCACGAGCATGGCAGTAGTCGAATGGAAAAGGATTACCAAATACACATATATATTGCTATAGTTACCATTTTCCATTATGAAGAGTTAAATTTTAGCAAAGAAATCTATTTTGTTATGAGAAATTTCTGGTAAATTACATTAATTTCATGTAGAACTTGGCAACTGCAAATGACGGGAACCATCAGGCTATACACATCAGTGGTATCAACACAACTGAACAAGTAGTGGATACAGAACAAGAAGATACTCGCGTCTTTAAGGGTGATGGAGTCAAGCGCAAGCTACTGAGAAAAAAACAGATTCCGCATACGAATGAGCTCTTCATGCAATCTGTGTCAAATCATCATGTCTCCAATAAAGGATCTAAAGTGAAGGTGTGCAATATTTTTTTTAAAATTTTAATTTATTTAATTGTATGATCATAATTTAACATATCATCTACACTTCAATTCGTAAAACCGCTGCTCAAAGAAGGAGTCCATTAATAGCCGATTCGATGCTATTCTGAGCATGCAACAGGAAATTGTTGATGATCATTTTATTATCAAAATACAATTTGTAAACTTCTTTAATGAGTTTAGCAAAACAATTGAGGATGGCCTAAAAGGTATGTGTGATCGAGCAAACACGGAACACAAGAGGCAACATCTATATAACCAACTAGGGGATAATTCAAGCGATCTACATCCAAATGTTTGTCATGTATCCTTACAAATTATTAATTCATCTCTTTGGTTCATGTTAACTAGTTATCCTTTATTCATTTATTTTCTTTAATCCTATCTAGAACAATTCATCTCTTTGTGTATGGTGGTATCGTGATGATCACGGATCATCACGATACCACCATGTGACAACACAACTGGTGAAGGATATATTCACAGCTTCGATCTAGGAATAGATACCTAAACTAATTCTCCTTGTCTTCTACTAGATGACGGACTTGTATTGACTGAAGATGACATCAATATGATTGACAATGCTATTGAATTAAAGGTTAGCATGACATCTTGTAGTAATGTGACTTCAATGATGGGTACATGGTTCACTTTATGTATGTAATGATTTTTTATTATTTATGAGTAGTAGACATAATCCCATAATTGGCCTTCCTTATTAGATTGTTACATGATTGATGATTTAAATTTATCATCACGTGGTTATTCACGTTTCATCTTTGTTTTGAAATCATATTAACACGTCTAACTTTTCACTTTCAATAACAGCTTATCGAAATGGGCTCAAATGCGGAGGAGATTCAAGATGGTTGTCAAACTGGTCCTCCAATTGAAAATAAAGGAAGAAATACCAATCAAATACAAAGAAGCATTGATGTTTTCGTAAGTGAGAAGTGTAATCAATCACCTGGTAACCTATTAGATGATTGCATAGAGTTCATTGAAGAATACTTCAAGAATATCGATGAATCTGTCAAGAAAAATGGAAGTTTTGACATGAAAGTAGGGCTGTACAAAAAACCCGCGAAATCGTAAACCAAACCGAAACCGTTAGTTCGGATTCACGTGGACCCGAGGTTTTTTTTCTCTTAAACCGAACCAAACCATTTCAAAATGGTTTGGTTTAGGTTTCAATTTTCAAAAATCGCACAAAACCGAACCGAACCGCTTTTAAATTTTTAAATTAAAAAATAATTTTATTAAATTATAAATATTACAGTTTTAAAAAATATAAAATTGGCACGTTGCTAGATGCTAACTTGCTACTACTTTTTGTATTTTTGTTTGTATTTCGAATTTTAGACAAATGTAAATGTAATTTAACATTTAATATTATTAGTTCTCTTTTAAACTTATATGTTAACTTGTTTTAAATATATTATTATAATATCGATAGGATAGGTGAACCGTGGATTAAAACCGAACCAAACCGCAAATAATGGTTTGATTTGGTTTGGTTTGATAAATAAAATGGTTTGGTTTGATTTGGAAAATTTTCAAACCGCATAAAATGGTTTGAGTTGAAAATATGGCACAAAACGCCCAAACCAAACCGCGTTCTCCCCTACATGAAAGGCAAATCGAAGGTTCGCATTATCAATTACAAATATTCATATCATGGAATATGATTTTTTACAAACTATTTTCCCAACTTTTTATTTCACATGCGATTACACCAATAACCTTCATTGTCGAGGATGATTCAACATTTCAACCTACCCCGAAGAGAATTATTAAACCTTCTGCTTGTATTCAATCTTTATATATAAGAAGTACCGTTCAGAAGGAGAAGTACATCCAATCGATCTCACCCTTTCATTTCAATACAAATTTTGCTTAGATTCTCTCGATCTTTTGGATTATGCTGTCTTTGAAAAGTGGTATAGTCGAGGACTCCGTCTTAGTAACAAGTGAGTACTTGTTATTAACAATTATGTCTGACCATATTAATTTTATTTATAATAATGATCTGGCCTTTTAATATTTATGACTGTTTAGGATTCAAAAATTTCACAAAGATGATTTGAGAATTTCACCCGTAGTGGATATTGGCCCAGTTTACATTGCTTCTAAAATGTAGTGGTATGAATTGAAGGAGGTTAGAGTACCACTGAATGACGGGGTAATATTTTATTAATCTAATCATTTATTCTATATTAATAATTCATATGTATGATGTCTAACAAAATGTTGCAGCATATCGATGCAATATTTTACTACTTGTGAGTGAGGATGAAGTTCAACAGTATGAATAAAATCCAGGTTACGTGTACTGATTGCCTATTTGATTTGAAGATCCGATCTATATTTCATAAATTCATGAATGATAGAAAAGTGATAGAAAAACAGACCTCGCTTTTGTCTTATGTAACTGGAACAAGATATGATTTGGGAATAACTTGGGAGACATTGATCATGTATTTATTCCTATTTTCATGGATAAGCGTATCCATTGGATCTTTGCACATTTTGACATTGCGAACTGGCACCTGGATGTGTGCAATTCATCTTTCAAAACAATTAGGGATGTCGCTGTAAATGATGCTGTAGAACCACTACATCACATTATCCCTTATCTCATTCGACAAACCAAAGTGCTAAGTTATGTGACCCCCGAAACTGTCATGCAGCCTTTGTAAAGACATCCTTCAACAAACAAATGGGTAAGGTGTACGACTTGTATTATTTGTAAATTTCTTTCTAATAGTTGAATAATTATTTTCCATCTTTTATGTATGTCACAGCGGTGATTGTGGATTTTCGTGATCAAGTACGCTGAGTACGTCTTCTTGAAAAAGATAAATGTGATGCAGAATAAGTTCGATACCCACATGGTGCGATACAACATGGTTGTTCAACTTTACAAGTACGCAATCGAGAAGCCTGACATACCACTTTCAATACTGACGATGTAGTTTCTGTGTTATGGTACAAATACGATGCTGTATCACATCCTACTTTCATCTACAATTTTTTTGACTTTTATTGGTGTATAGTTGATTTTTGAGAATTTTGAAATGCTTTTCTGCCATGGGTACCGATCAGAAACGATAACAAGTCCATCACGTTGACCGTATGCTTCTTTCAACTTTAGTAGGAACCATTCCCAAGAATAATTGTATTCCGAATCACCAACATCAAAAACAAGTATGAAAATGTTGTTATTTGTGTCATGTGTACAAGCAGTAAATAGAGTCTCACCGTAACTACCTGTTAAAAATGTTTCACCAATTACGATAATAGGTTTGCAATGTTTACACCCTTCCAACGATGCTCCTAATGCTACAAAGCTAAACAAAAACATGTTATCATTGTCTGTCTCTATTCTTGTATAAGAGCTTGGATTTGTCTCTTTAAGCATGTGCAGTTATGCCGGTAGTCTTCCGTATGACAATTGTGGATCACCTCTTATTATCTCCAATGCACGTTCTTGTGCTCTCCAAGCTTTCTTGTAACTAATCGATACACCATAGTTTCTCATCATGTCCTTTATGATATCAGCTGGCGTGTAAACGGTATTTGCAGATACATACTTGTATTTAATACAACTTGTAATTAATAAACAAGTTGCTTGTCTGTGATCTCCCAATGTCGCGTCCAAAGAGCACATGTGACTGTTCTTTATGTTTCTTATTTGAACTTCTTCGTCCTTACTAGTATTGAAGCTCTAAGTCCCCACTTGCAGGTGTCATCCAAACACTTTATGACATACTCGTTCTTGTCTGATTTGTAAACCATGAACTAGAAACGATAATGAATTGCGTATAGTGCTAGACTTGTTATCAACAAATTCTTATTTCTGAAAACTACATTCACTTTAACTTTCTCAATACTAGGACAAAAGATTATGTCACACTCAATCTCATCAATATTCTAATCAAGTTATGGATCGTATTCACATATTGCTGAACCCATCTCTTCGATAGTTGGCAATATGGGGTCCAATTAAGTATACAGACAACCATTAGCAAACCCGTGTACTAAACCAGTCCGAGGGTATATACTAGTATCAACTCCTGTCAATCCATTACCCAATCACATCAGAATGTCTTGACTAGAAGCCACATTTTCAATTTCTACACATAGTGGATACCTTGTCAAGTCCGAATCGTTCTTTTTAATTTGTATATAGAAATGTAAAGAATTTTCGTTGCAAATTTCTATGATGGGCCATTCTCAATTATCTGATATTGTATTCAATCCTTTTTTAATTCCTTCATTATTATCTCTACTAACTTCATATAACTACTCTCCACGGAGATGACTATTCCAATACTTGAGTAAGTTTTGTAACCCCACGAAAAATCTCACTTACCATCAAAGTAAACCAACACACTAATCGATCCCATATCTGCAACATAAATTAAACATTTGATACATTATTCAATGATAAGTAAACTAAAATGATTCATTTATTTTCCAAGTACATTAACAATATGGACATATTTCTATGGTCTAATTCAGTAATAATAAGGTAATTCACATAGTTTTGTACCAATTTATACTTAATAATAATTCGTAAATTTTATTGGAATTTTGTACTTATACAAATCTTATACAGTGAACTTAATTTTTTTTTTTCAATAATTCAAGCTATTGTTACTTTACATGTTTGTTCCCAGTTTGGTTTAAAAAGTTAGACACGAGAATACTTAACAAATAATCATTCAAATCTTACCTGATTAATCAAATTCCAAAAATCTAATAAAAACTTTATCATCACAGTTAAAACGTTTTTTTGTTCAAATTTAGATTAAATTCAAAACAAAAGATTAAAACAATGTTTAAATCTACAATTCAGAGTAATCACCTAGGAATCTGCTCCGATGTAATGGTCTTTGTTATTGTGAATTAATTCCGGTGATACCTTCAGGGATGGCGATGGAGAACAAATAAACCAAAAATGGAAAATATATTGTTTGGAAGCCGACTTCAACAATTTTCCGATGACAAGCTCCTCTACAGGAGAAGTAGAAGATACAAACCCAAATATGAAAATATATTCTGTGTAAGAGAATGTAGCATTTAATTTTATGTTGTTAATATTCTGAACCAATGAAGAAAAAGAGAAGAAGAGAGAAACACAAAATCGAAACTTTCTTGTGGGGAAGAAGTATGATCATATGCTGTTTGAAATTCAAACAATAGAGATAATTTTGGAATGATAATCATCAACAACTAGAAGTAACAGAAGAATCTACATAGAAGAAGAGGAATTGTAGATTAATTATACAGTGATTCCAAATTTTTTTAATATTTAATAATACTTTATTTTCCGTAATTGAATCCGGTATTGCAAACTCCATCATAAATGTAGACATATATGTTATTAACCCTCAAAAAAATGGATTTGGGTCATAAAAGGAGTTGAGCCTAAATGGTGTTTTTAATGTAAAAGCTGCGAATTTTTTATAAATTAAATAAAAGATAAAATTTAAGTGTCATTTTTTAAGTGGTTAAACGTAATAAAATAAATGTTTTGAATATTGTGTTCACATCTTTAAAAGTGAGGTGCATAAACAGAAAGTTAAGTGAGGAGTAAGAGTAACAATGTAACATCACATCTTTAAAAGTGATGTTTTAAACATGTGCGTTTTTATCTATTTGTAAGAGTAATTTTCTAAAGTTAAATGAGTAGGTAATAATATTTGAAAATTGAATAAATAACTAAAAACACAATTAAAATTTTAGTGATTATCACCGATCGTATGAAATTTTACTTTGTTACAAGCACAAAAAAAAAATATTTTTTTATCCGTCACTACATCTTCATCCTCTTGTATCAAAATTCATCTCTCTCAAAAAGAAGTACTTATTTGTCCGTCAATATGTCTTCATCTGCTCAAACAAAAATCTATATTTCTCTCGCTCAATTCCTCAATTTCTCCATTCTTCTCCATATTCATCAAAATCAAACTCCCCTCAAACAAAACTATCCCTTTTCCTCTCTTTCTCATTCTTCTCAATTTCTCAATTCATTAAAATTCTCTACGGTCAAATTTTACCGCAAAAAAAAAAAAAAAAAAAAAACAGTATACTAGCTAAAATATTTAAATCAAATCAATATTATGGATATTGCATTCTCACAGTTAAAATTAAATGCCCAAGATAGGCGCATATACGGAAACATCGGGACAACTGTGACACTTTCAAGAAGTTGGGAGTTGGGACCTCTCTCTCTCTCTCTCTCTCTCTCCGTCCGTCTCTGAAATTTGGTCATAAGTCATAATTTGGTCACAAGGATTAATTTGGTCATAAAGTACAAAAAAATACAGAAAATGGTGAATTCAATTGAAGTAAATGAACAAGCGAAAATCTCAACTTTGACTTGTATCGATCTCTCGAACCCTGATATTCAATCCTCTGTTTCCCTTCTCAAACAGGTACATGCCTCTCTCTCTCTCTCTCTCTCTCTCTCTCTCTCTCTCTCTCTCTCTATTTATTTTCATTATCTTATGCTATGCTTGTTTGATTAGGGATTATCGATATACTTACATATTCATGTGTTGTAGTAATCTTAATCCTATTTACTCTTGTTGAGGCACCTAATTTAAAATCATATGAAAACTTGACTGTAAGGGGTGAAATCTAACAAGTGTTTATTTTAAGAAGTATCTCAATCTCCATCTAACTTTCAACTAAGTTTCTTATTCATCACCTGTTACTCATTAGCTTGAAATACATGGCAGTATATCTTACGTGCCAAAACTCTTTCAATATAGCATAATTACAGTATTAAATTTCTCAAAATCAATAAAAGTGCACTACCCAAACATGCCATTTTTTCAAAAAATTTGAAAACGCTTTCAGTTTTTCCCAGGAAATGCATATCAATTAGGCATGTTTGAGTTGTGTATATTTGTTGATTGTGAGAGATTTAACATTATTACTATGCTTCGTCAGAATATTGTTTGCGACTTAGGATATTCGATCAAGTATTGCAAGTGAATACTTAACGGACTTGTTATCCAATTAATTTTACAAAAGTAATTTTACATGGGGTTGGTGACATGTATAAGTTGGCTTACTTGGCAAGACCAAGTAGGATGTGGGCAAGATAAAGTTCTACGGACCTGATATCCACAATATGTAAAATGCAATAGTTATTGAAGCACTCATTTAGAAAAAAATAAAAGGAAATCTGAAATCGGTCACATTCCCCTCCATCAGTGACCGTAATTCGTAAATATGAGTAAAAAATTCCCAATTTGGATAATAAAATTTGACAGTCATTTGAATGAAAGAATAAAACAAGATCGCGACTCTGTTAATTAATTGAATAACCTTATATGATCTGAATGCTTATCAATCTATGAAATTTTTAAAAAAAAAAAAAGATTGGATAATTTTAGACTCAACGTTTATTCATATTGTAATGGTATTATATAAAATGATCATTTACTCACTTGCCTAAGGATGCCTGGCAGTTTATTTTTATATGTTTTGCTCTATATTGTTCTTAAATGAATAAGAACTTCAAAAAGGAAATATAGATTTGAGCTTTTAGTTGTTCTAATCAACTTTATTTATCATATTACACATATGTAATTTTCCTAATATGCTTTTTGGTTGCATGAAACAAGAATTTTTATTTAACTCCATGTTTGTTTTTCACTGAAACATTATTTGCATCCACTTTTCTTCTCCATCGTCCTTCTACATTGCCACTGATAAAGGTTCTCACTCCTATTCTTTCTTTTCTCCTTATTTTAGTGATGGCAGCTCATTTTATATCCTCATTAATTTATATCATGATTGATAGGCTTGCTTAGACTCGGGGTTCTTCCATGTAATCAATCATGGAATTGATGAAGAATTTATGGATGAAGTTTTTGCCCAAAGCAAAAGGCTTTTTGATTTACCAATGAAAGAGAAGATGAAGCTTCTAAGGAATGAAAAGCATCGAGGCTATACTCCTGTTCTAGATGAACACTTGGATCCTGTCAATCAAATACATGGTTTGTTTTGCTGCCAGTGACATGATGCATGCGATTAATGACTTAATGTTTTCTACGAGAAAACTGCGAACTATTTCCTGAAATCTTGGATCCATCAGTGGAAGAGATGCTCTACTTTTGGCTTGTGTAGAAAATGAGTTTGTTTCCCTTACTTGGATTTTCTAATGCTTAAAAACGTAGACGTAGGAAGAATTTCACCAAATCTGATTACTACCTTGATCAAATCAAGCCTTCACAATTTCAGAATCTCCCACGTGAATGGCCTGTTCTCCCTGGTCCCAGGCCAGCTGCTGAGGTTATCTCAAAGAATCTGAGTTTTAATGATTTTATATACATGCACATAAAGTGAAAATCTATGCAAGTATGTAGACCTTTAACTGTTAAAGTAAGGGTCTCTTTGCAATGCAATCCCATAGGTACACAGCGTAAAGTTCAACAAGAGATAACAACCCACATTTTGGATAATTGTGCTACATTTGGAAGCATAAAGATGTATGTGGCAGGGCATTCTTTCTATGTTCCACTTTTGTCTGCTTTTTCAATTCTCTAATTTGCTGAATTTGCTTTGTTTATCCTTCAGTTATGGTCCTTTCGAAGTACTTGTCACATAAACTTCATATTTCCTGCTGAACGGAATGATCATGTGCAATCACATGGGTGCAGGGGACTATAAGGAGGGATATTACATTGGTGTTGAAGTACGTGATGATGATCCAGATGCAAATAAACCATTTTATGGGCCAAACGTGTGGCCTTCTTCAGGTGACTTTCAGAAACAATAAAAATTATCAAGTATAATTGGCCTGAATCAGACCAATTTTTATCAAGTATAATTGGCCTGAATCAGACCAATTTTGGCAAGGCTTACTTTTTCATTTTAATTTCTTTAACTTCCCTTTACAAACTCTCTTGATCCAAAAAAGATATCTTGCCTGGATGGAGGGAATCTATGGAGAGGTATCATCAGGAAGCGCTGTAAGTTCTGTCTGGTCTATAATTTATGAATGAGCATTAGTTTCTGAGATTTATACAACTTCATGAAATTCCATTGCTGTAAATCCCTAACCAGTTGAACATCCTGATGCACTGTGCTTTGATCGGTTGTTTTTAGAAGTATGGGGCTTTATTTTCATTCTTCTAAACATGTGTAAAGTTAGTGACATCGGTATTTTCTGGTTTTACATTCTTTAGAAGTTGAAAAGAATGGTCCTTGTTTCTTTGTGATTTCTCTTGGGTACGTATACTGTTGTTTGTAATTTCTGGCATATGCATTTCATTTAAATATCATTCTTCCTGCTACCACAGAGATGTAGCGAGAGCAGTTGCAAGGCTCATGGCCCTTTCACTTGACCTAGATGAGGACTTTTTCAATCGACCAGAAATTCTTGGGAAACCTATTGCAACTCTGCGGCTTCTGCACTATGAAGGTAAGGACTTTCGAGATTCAATTCAGAGCAGACAGCGTTCTTTGATGTGAGTTATGTGCTGTTAGTTTTTAACTAAGCTTCAGGTCGAACTTCGGAGCCTGCAAAGGGTATATTTGGAGCCGGCGCTCATTCTGATTTTGGCTTGATTACCCTTTTGGCAACAGATAGTATCTTTGGTCTTCAGGTACTCTCGTGATGCATTTTTTAATCTGTTCATGATTATTCTGTACGAGAATGTTGAACTATTCATTATGTTTCAGATATGTAAAGATAAGGATGCTGAGCCTCAGATCTGGGAATACATACCACCATTGAAAGGGTAAATCTCTCTAATCAATAGTGTATGTTTGGTAAAGATTTTTGTAGATTATAAGCAGTGGGTCTTACAGAATGTGTATATAAAAATTGGATAAAAGTTGTGGATTCTACGGAATTTATGGATAAAAATGATGTTTGACCAGCTTATAAGTATATTTGCCTACTCAGGAAGAAAATTTCATGCTTATTGCTGCTAACTTTAGTGTTTGTCCCTGATAGTTTGTACATTTCTAAATTATACTATGAGGTATTTTCAGTCACTTTCGTTTTGCATGAAATACTTGTCATATTATATGGTTACTCATTTAGTAGTGGAAAGGAAGCCTTTATATGTAGCCAGTTCATTGCACATACTGGACGAGTGACTGGAGAAAACATAGATCACTAGTATATTGTATAGATGATGCTAAATTGCATCTTACAAAGGGGGCAAGTATTGACCAATGCCATTATATTTCTATCTTATGGTTGAAATTCAATTTTCAGGGCATTTGTAGTGAATCTTGGTGATATGCTGGAGCGTTGGAGCAATGGTATTTTCAGGTAATGTTGAAACTTGAAAGTGGGCAGAGGTAATGGCAAGTCAACTATAGGTTCATACCTTTTTCAAGAATGGCCCTGAATTTGTTGCTGCCTTGTTTGTTGAGCCAATTTGCCCATTTCACCTTTTGACTCCAATGAAGTTGTCCATTCAAAAGGCTTGTATTATATGATGTAAAATATTGCTTGATTTAGAGCCTGTTTTAGTAATATATTCGGTAATTACCTACTGTGCAACATGTCAATGTTTTCTCCAGAGAAACTGCGTCCACATGAACCGTTTTATGAAACTTTTGTATTAACTATCATTTATTTTGTGTCAAATTACACACATATTTAGGTTTTAACTTCTTTAACTTTGCTATGCAGATCTACACTGCATCGGGTCTTGGGTCATGGCCAAGAAAGATATTCTGTAAGAAGCTTTTGAATCTTTACATTTAGTAGCATTCAGGGAGTGCTACATGAAGACCTCTGTATTTCAGTTTCTACTTGTGGATTTGTCCGTTTTAATTTGGACAAGATCCTTTCAACCCACAATATTCTTTGAGATTAGCATCAACCGTCCTTTAACATGGTACCCGCTTCAATGTGATGGTTCTATATCTATGCATGCTTGATGATCGGATTGGAAGGAATTGGAAGAAGAGTTGAACCGAAGCTCCATTCCTTTGTATTTTATTGGGCATTGTCATCAGCACATATAAGTGTTTCTTGATATTTTTAATTTTGAACTGAAGCTTAGTTCTTGAATGGAGACCATAACCAAATACCTTGTAATATTTTCAAGATGTTCGTTTTTTTCAGGCTTGGGGTTGGGTGGATTCGGAAGTAGGCAAAGAGTAACACCTTAGTCGTGTTTCTTTTCTTGGCAGATTGCTTATTTTGTGGAGCCTAGTCATGATTGCATTGTTGAATGCTTGCCGACATGCCAATCAACAGAAAATCCTCCGAAGTAAGTACATCAATATTCAATTGCATCATTTTCACTCTTGAATAGATGCAACTATCCTTCTCGTTGCAGATTCTAAATTTCAGTTATGCATATCGTTAAAATTTAGTGATGCATAAAGTAAAACTATGTCTGGAAACGAGAGATTTGACCTCATATTGAGTAGAATCAAATGTATTGTCCGATTCTTATTGTTGTATTGCACTTGTGATGCTTTTTCAGGTTCCCTCCAATAAAATGCGAGAGTTACATGCTCCAACGGTACAAGGATACTCATGCTGACCGTAGCTCGTACAATTGAGTAGCATGGTTCCTGTGGTCTCAAAACCCGCAGGGGGCAGCAGGTTGAGATTTCGTGTTCACACTGTTTATGCGAATATGCATGTAAATATGATGTTCTGGTGTTGTATGATATCAAACTACAAAGTTTGCTTTGTAATTTACTGTTTCTGGCATGTTTCTTAGGGCAGAATGTTCCCAACGTAAGGGACTGACTATTCAGATATTAAATAAAATTTAAAAAATTTTAATCAGCAATGATCTATCGAATTAATGAATTTGGGTCATCGATATTTTATTTTATAAATATCTAGAGATTTTTCGATATTCTTGCGGATCGATCGTAGATCGGTCTACAACCTGGATTGGATTATTGGCTAGGTCATGGGTTTTTTCAAGGAATAGTTTTACCATTAAACCACAAAATATAAAATAATTTAAAAAATACTATCTAATTTTTTTTATTCTAAAAATACTATTTTTAGTTTTGCAATACTTGTTGTTATATTTGTTATTTTTAGAGTTTAAAATATTAAGAAGTAATTGTAAAATTTTAATAAAAAATCAAGTTTTATCACTTTTTTAAATTTAACCACCGGGTCGGGCCGGGTTTTAATAGCGTCCTCTATACAAGGATGGATGAGTTTAGGCTCTCTCTCAATGGGAAAAGAAACAGAACACCTAACAACACATCCTTTACCAAACATGCCACCAATATTTTGTCATTACTGCACAAAGGAGAAGAATCTGCAAGGAAATGAGATATAACACGTCGTTTTATTTCTGTCTCTGAATACTCGATTCTTAAAAAGTCAGGCAGCTTACTTTATTGGATTCTCATAATATTTGTAACCTAACAAGACTCGAACTTAATACACAGCAAAAGCTCACAATAAATACAAAAGCACACTTATAAATATGGAAATCGGCCCGTGAACAGGACACGGAGTAATCAGACGAAATCGACTAAGATTCACCGGTAGGTTCTGTAATTTGGACTGTACATGCAGCTTTCAGCATACTTGACCAAATCCGCAGGTCGAGGAAGTCTCGTTGCCACACCTAAATTACATGCAAATTGTCAAGAAGTGCTTATCTCTGAGTAAGCAAACCGAAATAAAGCAAAAAATGAGGACATTTACCGAGTTCATATGCTTTAGCAGCTACGTTTGCAGCAATATGAGCTGAGATCTTTCTTATGGTAGAAAACCGAGGGTAAATCATTCCCTTGTCATAATGTTCTTGTGTTACTTGACCAGCCAAAGCTTCAGCTGTTTTCACAAGATTCAGACAACAATAAAAGGATTAGCACTGTAATAGATACCAGAAAAGGGAACTAATATGTCCGGAACATGTAATAAGAGTACTCGTTACTTGAAAAAATAAGATAATTCACGATAAGAAGCAAATGAAAAAGTAAGGGTGTCAAATTTAAATCTAATATGGCTGTGTACTTACAAGCTGCCAGGAGCATATCATCATGCACGCGAATAGAACCAGATATGACCAGACCGAAACCAAGTCCAGGAAATATATAGGCGTTGTTTGCCTGAATTTACACCCAGAGAATGAATCTCAATCTATAATCCTCCACAATTTAAGAAATTTGAATGGCATAAATCAAAGTCGTATGTTACCTGACCAGGTACATAAGTTTTGCCATTGTATTCTACAGGGTCGAATGGACTTCCGCTTGCAAAAATTGCACGACCCTTTATTGAAGCAAAATGGAATATACAAAGTGAAGTTAATTTTACTAGAAATATTAAAATTATGATATATTGTCATAAACAGAAACATAATCATAATAACCATATGTAGAAGATCTTTGTACTCATCTGACCTCAGTCCACGTGTAAGCTTCTTCAGCAGTGCACTCAGCTTGAGAGGTTGGATTGGAAAGAGCCATAATAAGAGGTTTCTGTGTATCATATGAACCGTGATTACATTAACTTGTGTAAGACATCATTGTTGTGTGTATGTGTATGTGTGTGTGTGTGTGTTTTGGTGGGGGGGGGGGGGGGGGGGGGGGGGGGAGGAGAGAGGGAGAGAGGGAGAGAGGGAGAGAGAACCTTATTGAAGGCAGCCATAGCCTCAACCACCTCCTTTGTAAATGTCTTTCCAACACCAGATGTTCCGATTAAAGCTGTTGGCTTGATAGCCTGGTGAAGTTTGAAACATGAAGCAAAATAAGTTTAGGAGATTGTTCTGAGAATAGAGTTATACAGCATTCACCAAACCTTGACAGCGTCTAGGAGATTGTTGCAAGGTTCATGCTCATGAGCCCATGGTTTCTTAAAATGTTGAAGAGATTCCTTGCGGGATTTAACTATTAAACCCTGTAAGTTGTACACAAACATCAGTGATAAAAAAAAATACCTTAAAGACTCCTAATTGAAGATAATCTACATATCTACTGATAAAAGGAGATAGTCACTGTATAGCCATATATATTTGATCAGAAGTTACCTTCGAGTCTACCAGCCAAATATTTTTACGGGTTTCTTCCACAGGAACTTTTGTCTATAGATCAAAAACACGTCACCAAGTGCCAAAATCATATTGACAGTTCCTTAAATTTATGCACAAAACATTAGGAATAAGTCGTACCTGCTTTGACATTTCAAGGGCTATAAGCTCTGCTATACCAGTACCAGCCTTCAATTACAAGAGGGAGCATGAGCCAACGAACGATAATCGAGGGAAAACAAAAAGGGAATCTCTCTCTCTCTCTCTCTCTCTCTCTGTGTGTGTGTGTGTGTAGTGATGCAGATGGATGGTTCTAAGAAACAAGGAAGACGAATAGAGAGTTCAATCCTCATCTTCTAAGAAAGAGATGGAACTTACTAATCTAGAACACGGGCCTAAAGAATCTGTGGAGTGTCAAAGAGTTACTGTCCTTGTTATATCTTGCCGTTTTTATTGTCATTCTTGAAAATCAAATATATGAGGCTCACTAAAAATAAAGCAGGGTTTAGAACCTTACTTCTCCAGCACCAAGAAACAAAAATGTGTGGTCGGCCAAGGTACCCCCAAGTAGCTTAAGTGATGCAACTAGTCCAGCAAGCACCACGGCCGCAGTTCCCTGCAGCAGAAGGATCAAGAGTTATATAACATATGCAGGACTCCTGCAATAATATCAACCACCAAGTTACCATATACCTGTATATCATCATTGAAGACTAAGTGGGTAGTGCCGTATTTGGCCAACAACTCAAAAGCATTGTGATTAGCGAAATCTTCAAACTGCAATTTCAGTTACGATTGCACTGAAGTTAAAAACGAAGGCCTCTAAAATGGGAATACTCTTGCAACCAATTAGGGACTCCTGACCTGTACAAGAACTTTTTCACCATAGTTTTGCTTCACGGCAGTCATGAATTCATGTAAGAAGTCATAATATTCCTGGAAAAGAAGAAGTCAAAGTCAGCCAGTAGCTTTGCCAAAAAATGGAATCCCTACAAGTTAGTAAACTACAGTTGGAGTAATTCAGCAGAGTTTGAACATGTAACCTTCCCAGTTGCCCGCTTTTGTCTGAGTCCAATGTAATATTCATCCTTAAGTAGCTGCTCATTATTTGTCCCCACATCAATGGTAATGGGCAAACACTACAAAGTAAAGTCAAAATTTATAATTAGAAATATAAGTAAATGTTTAGTACGCAGTATAATAGACTATTTTAACTTCTTTTTCTTATACAAAATCTAGCTTTGTAAACATGTCATAAGAAAATAAAATGGTGGTAGAATCATAAGAATGAAGGATCATAATCACAAGTTTGCTCAACGTCAGTAATAAGCAATGTGATGTAGTTTCCCAAACAGTTGTTTCAATAACTTAAGAGAAAAAGATGAATTAATGCTAAATAAAGGTTTCTGAAGTGGTTTTCCACCAAACAAAAATTGTCAATAGCCTTATGTTAATGCTTACCGCAGAAGGTCTGACACCTCCTAGTGCAGTATATAAAGCCAATTTTCCAACCGGTATTCCCATCCCCTACAACATCGTCAAAAATATCCTCAATCTAATTTTGCATGTTTATGAAGTAAAAGAGAAGGAAAAATCTGAGTTCCAAAACGTCACCTGGCAGCCAAGATCCCCGAGTCCCAAAATTCGCTCACCATCAGTCACAACAATAACTTGAATCGTCCTCTCGGGCCAATTCTTCAACACCTCAAGAATCTTTCCCCTACACACACCCGGAACTCCCAGTGTCAGTTAAATTATAATACACATTGGCTTACATAATATAGCTCAAAACAGAAATCATACTTCTCTTTCAAACTTATATATAAACCCTGCGGACGCCTAAAGATGCTTCCGTATTTTTGGCAAGCCTCACCAACTGTTGGAGTGTAGACAACTGGGAGGAGCTCCTCCACATTATCAACGAGAAGCTTGTAAAACAACCTCTCGTTTCTCTCCTGCAAACCCCAATCTTAAGATTCAAGATTAAGGAAAAGAAGCGATCATGCAAAAATCATGTAGAGACATACTTTTTGTGAAAAGTAACTCTTTTAAGTTACTTTTAAACGTAGCCAAAAATGCTAAATATCCTGAGAACATATATACAATGAAACCAACCATTTTAGTTTCTCAATCCAATGCAAAATCTGACTTTCCAAATGAATTCTAAAAACAAGGGCCAAAGCATCCCAGCACGAACAGCAAAGTAAACAAAACAGAAGGGGCGTCTAAAAACAGATGGAGGAAAATTCGCAAAAAAGTTAATTCTTAACAATCAAGTACTGAATGTTGTACAGAATGTAGAAAGTCATGACTAAATGTTACCTCGAGTTCCATCATTGCCACGTATTTGTGCAGAGGAACTTCATATTGGCGGAGACTATGCATTAATTTTTTCATCTGATACATCAAATCAAGAAAGTAAGCTAAATAACAAAAGAGGACATTACCCAAATTGATGTAATTTATTTATTTACCTGAAGTTCTTGTGGTATAACAGCAGGAGGCAGAAGACCACGCAAGTAATGAGCATCTCTCTCTTTCTCCGTAAATGCAAGCCCCTTGTTGTGATGAGGATCTCTCAACAAACTATACCCACTGTTGTACAAAATTGAATCAAAACATCAATCAACTTCAATGTCAATGAATCACAGACGTCTATACTATAATATCTCTCAATTTAAATCAAGCTGGAAATACTTGATCATGATAAATATGGATCATAAATGAGGAAGTAATTAAAATAACATATAGCTTGAACCTTGTACTAAAACTCTGAAAGGAAATGGAATTGACCAAAATTGATTAAGCAAAATATAATTTCCTTAAAACTCAGATCCATAAAGATCAGATCACACTGGTAGAAATTCAACCATCTCAACCTTTTCACTTATAACAAAACATTCCAGCTCAAAATATAACATGATTGTCAAAATCAAGCTGGACAGTATTAAAAGAAGTAAAATCTTGTTCACCGAGCATGATTACTGTGTACCAAACATGTCCAGAATGTTCAAGAATTATGGAGAAAATAAGCACAAACTCATCAAAACAGAAGAAACAGACTATTGAACTAACTAGCCACAGAAAGTGCTAAAATTTAATGCCTTTGTACAGAAAAAAACATAACGTGAAAAAAAAAAAAAACAAGAATGAGAATCATGAAATGATATGTACCTAGCAACGGAAATAGTCCAGGGAGTAACCAGCTGATCCTCGGTGGCACGATCCTCACCGTAGACATCCTCCACTCCCCCTCCCACCGTCGATCTTGGGCTCAGGTCCAGCACCGACTCTCCTCCTCTCAGCTCCTTGAACGTATTCTCCATCTCTCTCTCTCTCTCTCTCTCTCTCTCTCTCACACACACACACACACACACACTTTCTGTATGCTCTTCTGAAGTCTAAATGTGCATAAATAAATATCTGCCCCCGTATGTTCTAGTGAAGTTGGAATATATAAATATGATGATTCTTATCCTTTCAAGGTTGACAGAAGTTTACAAGTCAATGTTCACACAAGGCTGCTTTCAGTGCTCAAAATAACATCTACATATAAATGTTGGCCCACAAAATGCTAATGCGTCGATCGGTGGAATGCTATAATTCATTTTTCTTTACGTCAATATCAACTCTGTTAGGTGTTGATATAAGACATGGACAACGTATCCATATATATATCTTCTTTCCCGATTGCTTAAAATATAGATCAACGTATCAATAAATATTATTATATATTATATTTCTTAAAAAATATATACAATGAAGATAATATTAAGAAAATATTTATTTTTAATTTAATAAATTTTGTTATTAATATTATTTATTTTTAATTTAATAAATTTAATTATATTAATAATAATCATCCAAAGGTGGGGGTAAATTTGGTGATATGGGTTTCATAGTGGGTTATATTTTGGGGAGGGGTTGTTAAATAAATAAGAAGGGAAGGGGGTGCGAGGAAATTTCAGAAAATCAATGGACTGGGGGTACATACAATAGGGAGATGGTTAAACTGGGGGCGGGGGCAGGTAGCAATCGTCCATGAGCTTGATTTACGATCAGCAATCTTATCGGTGTAGTAAGCTTCAATATGCCACGCAGCAATCGGAAAAGAAGATCAGTTTCCCGATTCGGGGAACAGATCTTCTCTCTTTTTGTAATTCGACCAAACCCGTCTCATGCTAATCTCTTTTCGACTTATAATGCTCATTTATAATGTCTACGTTGAAATGACATCACATATTAGTAGTTCATGATCTCACACTCATTATTTTTATTAATAATGTGATGACACATCAACATGAACATTATAAGTGGATATGAAATCAGCCCACCTCCCCATATAAAGTAAAATTCATACACGCAATCGCTCAACTTTAATTTGATTTTAAATCTTATTACTTTGTTATATTTTGTCATCTATCATTTTTCAAACTGATAAAATTATGTAATTTACAGTTATATCATAATTGATTTTTTTACGTAATCGTTGTTGTGTGGCACTCTAAAAAAATAGAAATTATAAAATAAAAATTATGACAATGTCTTTAAATTAAAATGTTAAAAGACGTATATTTTTATTTTAACACTTTTACGACGTGAAATAGTTAAAAAATTGAAATTAATCAATTTTTATTATTTTGGTGACAATAAGTGACTGAATGTTGTTGAAAGTTCAATCACCCAAGTTGAAACTAAATTAAAGTTTAGCAACCCAATTATTTTCTAATATAACACATCTCAAAGAATCAAACACCCTGTTAACTATCTATACATTGCACTTATAGTTGATTTTAATATTGTTATAAAACTAAGAGAATAGTACAAGAGAAATAGGAGAGTCAATACTCAAATGTGTATTAGGAACTAGTCTCCTGCCCTCCAAGGGACAGGATAAAGTGCCCACCTGCTGAAGCGTAACATGTAGGCATTTGATGATAAAAGTTAAATTATAATCAAGTACCCACATGCTGACATAGTAGGTGGGCACATTATCCTGCCCCCTTGAGGGCAGGAGATCAGCACTCATTTGTATTAATTTATTATAGCAATGACTCATATATATTAAATTTCAATAAGAGTTAAAATTGGAATACGAATAAATAGAAGAACTAAATAAACATGTAGATAAGACGTAATAGTCATTCACCATTATCTACTATTTTAAAACAAATATATAAATTTAGGGACAATTTTAATATATTAATTGTCACAAACTAACGAACGATAAGATTTGATTATATATTAAAGGGATAATTGCATCAATAGGTCTCCAACGTTTCAAAATCATTAGAGATATGCCCCTAATCTAAAATAATAGCACCAAACGTCCCCAACGTATGAAGAAATAGGCATCAGAGGTCCCTATTGACAGTTTCCATCCATTTTCTCCGTTAAAAGTCCAAATTGGACTACACGCGATTCATGTTTCCAAAAAACGCGAGTGTGGTAGAAGGTGGAATGAAACGACGGCATTTCTCCAAACATTTTCCAGCAATGGATCCTAATCTATCATCCTTCGAATTGAACTCTACCAACACCATTGTACCCCTAACAATGCACGCATAATGAACTAGATCCGACGCAAGAAATATCATTGAAATCTGACATGATCCGTGTTGTTCATCCAAAACCCGCCCGAGAAAGTTTCTTGTTTCAATTTCAATAGATTCTACTGTAATTACCAGATCCAGTGCTGGAAACTATAGTGCGTGCAGCCTAATTTTGGAGATATTGAATTGATTTGTTATCAGTTTCAACTTGCATTCTGGAGTTTTCTTGAATTTTATGGTCTTTAAAAGATGAACTATCCGCTACCTTTGCCGCAGCTTGAGTGGCGGTGTAATTGGAAAATAGAAAATTAAGCTTTGCTCTTGGATCTCTGAACTCAATAGCCGCTCTATCATCTGCCCTCGCTGCATCCTCTGTCGTCAGAAAAGTACCAAGCCACACTCTGGGCGTCTTACGTGGGTCCCTTATCACCGCCGCCCATTTACTCCAAGGCCTCTGCCTCACACCTCTTTAATTCTTCTTCTTCTTCTGCAACCTAGTTTTCTTCTTCTCTGCATCTTATCTTCCAAACAAATTGCACCCCAAACACCCTTTAATTCTACAAGTCTGACAACTTTCCATATTCTCAGAAACATGAAAAAATGGCTCCCTAGTAGACACATATGAAAACTCATGGGCTGCTTCCATGGCAGAGGTGGCGGCGACAGCAATATGATTGAAACTTCATCTTCACTGGTAAGTCATGGCGGTGTAGTGAGTCTCTTGGTTGGTATTTGCATTCTGAAATGGATTTTCCTACAGAATTAAGAAATATTTATGAATTGTTTCAATTTCTCCCACACTCGCGTTTTTTGATGAAATATAGCACGTGCAACCCAATTTGGACTTTTAACGAAAAAAATGGATGGAAACTGTCAATAGAGACCTCTTATGCCTATTTCTTCATACGTTGGGGACATTTGGTGCTATTAGTTTAGATTAGGGACATATCCCTAACGATTTTGAAACATTGGGGACCTTTGATGCAATTATCCATATATAAAATTGTATGATATTTTAAACTTTTAAATAAGATGATTAACAAGGTGCAATATAAACTTTTCTATTTTTCAAAAGTAATAATTGTTAACAATATGAAATTATTTTTATATTCTCGTAATATTTTTATATTTATTTGAATGGTATGTAGTGTGTTTTTTTTACAATTATTTATAATTTTATAAATAAGGTTGCTCGCTCTATAATGCTCGGGACAAAAATTAATACAATTTTAATTATTTTATTCAGTATTATATCTCAATTTATATTTGGATAATCTTTTTTAATAATGATATGCTAAAAAACAAATTTTTATTATAAAAAAAAGAGGAAAAAAAAAATTTGTTAACATTCGCATCTTTCCCGTTGAGAGACAAGAAAAGGCATCTTCATTAACTGTAAATATGATTACTCACCTATGCACAACATTATTTAAAGACCTAAATTAGTCATTAATCACATGCCATCATTTTATAATGTTTCATTAAGTAGTGGTATTTGTTTATACTATAAAAGGGATTCTTCTCATGCAATAGATTAGTTTATATTTGATATTTGTTTAATTAGTACATATTATAAGGCCATTATTGAATGTAGGACCGAGGCAATGTTGAGGGTGACAAGAACATGATTGTATTTTTGTCTATTATCTTATTTAATTTTATCCAATCCATAGTGCCTAACAACCAATGCATTGTGAGTACAAAAGTAGAATGAGAACTGTGATAAAATGTAGAACTGTCAAAATGGGAGGATCGACCGAATTTGTAACGGTCCACCCGCTTCGACCTTTAACTGTAGACTAGTCTGTGAACTGATTACAGGCCGAGGATGCTGAACTGCCGACTCGGGCGGTTCAGCATTTGACAGTCCCGTTTGATAACTAAAAAAAAAATGTGAATTTCATGTAAACATTTTTTGTTATAAATAACAAATGTGAATTTATCATTATTATTTATTTTTTATTTAGTAATTTAACACATCTTTTACTATAAATGTAAACAATTTTTTTTTTTAAATACAATAAGTTAGTGAATTTTTTTTGGTAATTTAAAAAAAATTAATTTTTTATTCATACTGGTTGAACCGGGTTGAACCACGGCCCACATGGGCTCTACCTGGATGAGCCGACGAGTGGGTCGGGCACATATTCAATTTTTGTGGATATGGGTCGACTCGATTCGTCTGACCCGAATTGACACCTCTAATAGAATGTTTGGGTAAGTTTAACACGAACTCAATTTAATTTTACTTTCGAAATACATGAATTTTCACGCTCTTTTTACCCCTTGCAACTAGTGTGCAAACAAAGTTGCAATAAACATGCCTCATGATAGCGCAGAATCCACTTACACGCAAATTACAAGTCTTTCAACTATTTAGATATTTAAACACTTAGAACATTTCTAAAAAGTTATTTAAACATAAGATGCTCTCTATTTTAGATAGTCAATTCTTAAAATTATGCTCCAAAAGATTTTTCAAACGAAGTTTTTAAAAACATTTTCAAGAGGCTCTTTAAATATAAAATGATCTCTATTTTAGAAAATCAACTTTTAAAATATACTTCAAGAGACTCTCTAAATTAACTTTTTAAAATAAAAAGTGGGTTTGGCTGTCCAAATTTAGATAACCAAATCCACTCTATATAATTAAATGTATTTAAAAAATAATATTACATATATTGATTGAATTAAATAGTATATACAAAACAAAATAAAGAAAAATCATATGATAATTAGAACAAAACATGTCAAAATAAAATATAGGATAAAATAATAAATATTTATTGAGAAGTAAAATGGAGTGTTAAAAATAAAGAGCATGTTGGAATTCTACTCTCTAAATTTATAGATGCTCTTTAAAATACAAAATATGCTCTTTATAAATAAAAAGTATATTAGAGATGCTACTAAAATAGAGAATGGAAGCATTCTTTATAATTAAATATATTCAAAAAATTTCAATTTTTAATACTCATATGTTGACTAAATTAATTAATATATGTAAAATAAAATAAAAAAATGAAAAAAATTATATAATAATTAAGAGAAAAGCATGTCAAAATAAAATATATGAAAAATAAAGAAGATTTATTGGGAGAAGCAAAATGAAATGTTAATAATAAAGAAACTAATTGAATATATAAAAAAATTTACTCTCTAAATTTATAGATATTAACCTTAATATATATAAAAGGAGGATAGTCATCAATAAAAGTCAATGCATTTTTCTGCCCAAAACGTATCATATATATATATATATATATATATATATATATATATATATATATATATATATATATATATATACTAGTTTTAGGTCCGTGCGTTACACGTTCTTGATAGTTGTAGCAAAAAATTGTAAGTTGAAAATATTATTTGAACGGGAAATAAAATTTGAAAGGTAAAAATGACTGAATTTGACAGATACGTTATTCTTTAATAAATGTATACTATTTATTAGTCTCTGTAGTTTGCATAAAAAAAATTCTATTTTACTATAAAACAAAAGTAAAGAATTTAATTATTTTTTACTAATAATTTTGTAGAAAAAATTGAAAATGTTTTTACTTTGTTGCGTCGAAATGTAAAAAAAAAAAAAAAAATTAATAATTTGAAATAAGATAATCAGAGTTTGTCAAATAAGTTGAATACTCAATTTGTGATCTTATTTAGTACAATTTATTTACAAATACTGTAAATAAGTGAAATACGATATTTTATATTTTTCTTGATTCTAATAAAAAAAATTATATATATATATATATATATATATATATATATATATATATATATATATATATATATATATATATAAATATGACATATTTAGTACGTAATCGAGTAACTCGACAAACTCCATTTTGAGCTTGTCGAGTTAGTTGACTAATTAACTATTAATTTTTTTTTTGTTTTTTATATTTGTGTTTAGTTGAATTAAAAAAGGTTGAATTCTTAATTCTTAAATATATGTTAATATAAAATAATTCTCATATTAATTACTAAATTTTTTTTTGTAACAATGCTTGATTGTGTCTTGCTTGATCAATTTTATTTATTATTAAATTTATATTATTTATTAGTTTTTGTAGTTTAAATAAAAAAAAATCCATTTGATTATAAAACAATGTAAAGTTAAAAATGTATACAAAAAAAATTTAAGCATTATGTATATATTTTGAATTTTTTAAATTTTTTGGGTTATTGATTGTTATGTTGTATGGGTTGTATTATTTTAAAAAATAAAAATTTTTATATTTGAGTTTGTGGTTTTTTTTTGCATACATTTGATCGAGTAACTCAGCAATCTAAATTTTGAGTTTGTCGAGTTACTCCATAAAGTAACCATATGTATAAATTTATTTATTTATTTATTTGTTGTTTAATTGAAATAATTTTGAAATTTAAGTTTTTGCGATTTGTTGTTGAGTAAAGTGATTGGATTAACTTATGTTTTTCTACTGAAGAAAAATAACAATTTATAATATATATTTATGCTTTTATTTAGTATAATTACTTTTCAAAAAGAGTGAATAATTTTCTAATTATTGCATACAAAGTTTAAGAATTTAGTATATATTTTGAATTTTTAAATTTTCTTGGTTATTGATTATTATGTTGTATGGTTCTTATTATTTTAATAAAGAAAAAATTTTATATTTTAGTTTGTGGTTTGTTGGCATATACTTGATCGGTTAACTCGGCAAACTCATTTTTTAGTTTGTTGAGTTACTCGAGAAAGTGAACATATGCATAAAAATTGTATTTTTTGTTTTTATTTTTGATGTATATTATTTTTAAATTAAATTTTCCTATTATTTGTTTTTCGTATATATTAGATCGAGTAACTTGGTGATCTCAATTTTGAGTGTCACAGTAAACAATTTGGTTATAAGATAAAAGGAAAAAAATGAGTAAGTAAATAAATAAAAATGTTTTGTTACCAAAGTTGAAAAAAAAATGAATAAAAGAAAATAAATAAATGTTAAAATTAGGTTTTAGAATATTTTACTTGTAGGGGGTGTGTGTGGTGGACAAAGAAATTAACTGAAATTAAACATTTAGAAAAAAAAATAATGTAAACAAAGTCATAATGGTGTAGAATCTCAAGTATATAAGAAAAAAGTCTATATGAAAACTTAAAGTAAATTTAAAAAATAATATAAATAAATAAATAAACCAAAAAATTTAAAAATATGCAAATGATCACTTTGTCAAGTAACTCGACAATCTCATATTTGAGATTGTCGAGTTACTCGATGAATAATATGCTACAAATCACAAACTCAAAAAACAAAATTTTTATCTATAATAAATTGATATTAAATTTTAGTATAATTATTAATTATAATAAAAATTGATTATTGTAATAAAATGATATAATTATTATAATAAATTTTTATTACACTTTGTTATAATTATTGATAAAATAAAATATAATATATTTAAATGATTTAATATAATATATAAGAATTTTATATAACATATATTTTACTATAATATGTTATAATAAATTATAGAATAAAATTTTTTTTGCATGTGGTTACTTTATGAAGTAACTCGACAAACTCAAAATTGAGATTGCTGAGTTGCTCGATCAATTAGATGCCAAAAACAAATACAAAAAATTAACTTTAACAAATAATATAAATAAAAATAAAAATAAAAAAACAATATTTCCATATGATCACTTTTTCATGTAACTCGACAAACTCAAACTTGAGAATGCCGAGTTATTCGATTAATAACATGCCACAAACCACAAACTAAAAAATAAAAATTTTTATTTATAATAAATTGATATTAATTCTTAAATACATGTTAATGTAAATTAATTCTCATATGAGTTACTAAAACTTTTTTTGTAACAATTCTTCATTGTGTGTTGCCCGATCAATTTTTTTTTTTTTTGTTCTTAAATTTATACTATTTATTAGTCTTTGTTGTTTGCATACAAAAAATCTATTTCACTATAAAACAATCTTATAGAAAAACATTGAAAATGTTTTGACTTTGTTGTTTCAAAATATAAATTTTTTTTTAGTAATTTAAATATCATCTGAAATATGATAATTGGAGTTTCGAGTTTGTCAAATAAGTGGAATAACTAATTTGTGATTTTATTTAGTACAATTTATTTACAAATATTGTAAATAATTGTGTTAATTTATTTTTAAAAAATATTTTTATATATTTTATATGGAATGATATTTTTTATATTTTGTGGATTTGTGTATATTATATTCTATGTTTTTCTTCATTCTAATAAAAAAATTTCTATATATATAAATTTGATCTATTTAGCACGTAGGTAATCGAGTAACTCGACAAACTCTATTTTGAGTTCTTGATTAATTAACTATAAAATATTGTTTTGGTTTTTGATTTTTGTTTAGTTCAATTAAAAAATATTGACTTCTTAAATATATGTTAATATAAAATAATTCTTATATTAATTAGTAAAATATTTTTTATAACAACGCTTGATCATGTCTTGCCTCATCAATTTTATTTATTATTAATTTTATACTATTTATTAGTTTTTGTAGTTTGTATACAAAAAATCCAATTGATACTAATAATTTTGTAGAAAAACACTTTGTTGCGTCGAAATGTAAAAAGTTTTTTAGTAATTTAATTATCATATGAAATCGATGATTGGAGTTTGTCAAATAAGCGGAATACCTAATTTGTGATCTTATTTAGTACAAATTATTTACAAATATTGTAAATAATTGTGTTAATTTATTCATAAAAATGTTTTTATATATTTTATATGGAATGATATTTTTTATATTTTTTGAGTTTGTCGAGTTACTTGACTAATTAACTATAAATTTTTTTTTTGTTTTTTTTTATTTGTGTTGTTCAATTAAAAAAGGTTGACTTTTTAAATATATGTTAATATAAAAGAATTCTCATATTAATTACTAAAATTTTTTTGTAACAATGCTTGATTGTGTCTTGCCCGATCAATTTTATTTAATATTAAATTTAAACTATTTATTAGTGTTTGTAGTTTGCATAAGAAAAATCCATCAGATTATAGAACAATGTAAAGTTAGAAACGCATACAAAAAAGTTGAAGCATTATGTATATATTTTGATTTCTTTTAATTTTCTGAGTTATTAATTATTATGTTGTATAGTTATTATTATAATTATCAAGAAAAAAAATATTTCTTATTTGTTTTTGGGATCTAAATGATCGAGCAACTCGGAAATCTTATTTTTGAGTTTGTCGAGTTACTTGATAAAGTAAACATATGCAAAATAATTTTTATTCTATTATTTATTATAACATATTATAGTAAAATATATATCATATAAAATTATTATATATTATATTAAATTATTCAAATATATTATATTATATTTTATTAATTATTATGACAAAGTGTAAAAAAAATTTAGTATTATAATTATATCAATTTATTATAATAATTATATCGATTTTATTACAATACTCAATTTTTATTATAATTATAATAAAATTTAATATCAATTTATTATAAATAAAAATTCATTTTTGAGTCTGTGGTTTGTGGCATAGAGTTGATCGAGTAACTCGGCAATCTCAATTTTTAGTTTGTCGAGTTACTTGATAAAGTAAGCAAAGGCATAAAAATTTTTATTCTATCATTTATTATAATATATTGTAATAAAATATATATCATATAAAATTATTATATATTGTATTAAATTATTAAAATATATTCTATTTTATCAATTACTATAACATAGTGTAATAGAAATATATTATAAGAATTATATCAATTTTATTACAATAATCAATTTTGATTATAATTAATAATTATAATAAAATGTAATATAAATTTGTTATAATATTGATTTATTGGAAATAATAAGTGATGATATGTATATTGTTTATTTTTTTGTATTTATATTATTTGTTAAATTTATATTTTTTGTATTTGTTTTTGGCATATAATTGATCGAGCAACTCGGTAATCTCAATTTTGAGTTTGTAGAGTTACTTGATAAAGTAAGCAAATGCATAAATTTTTTTATTCTATGATTTATTATAAGATATTATAGTAAAATATATATCATATAAAATTATTATATATTATATTAAATCATTCAAATATATGATATTAAATTTTATCAATTATTGTAAAATAGTGTAATAAAAATTTATTATAATAATTATATCAATTTATTATAGTAATTGTAATAAATATAAAAATTTTATTACAATAATCAATATTTATTATAATTAATAATTGTAATAAAATTTAATATCAATTTATTATAATATTAATTTCAAATTTTGAGTTTGTTACACTAAACAATTTAGTTATAAGATAAAAGGAAAAAAAAATTAGTAAATAAATAAATAAATAAAATTTTTGTTACCGAAGTTGAAAAAAAATAATAAAAAAAATAAATAAATTTGAAAATTTGGTTTTAGACTCTTTTCATTGTTGTGTGTGTGTGGTGGACAAAGAAATTAACTGAAATTAAACATTTAAAGAAAAAAATAATGTAAACAAAGTCATAATGGTGTATAATCTTAAGTATATATTAAGAAAAAATATTATATGGAAAAACAATTCGACGAAAATACACCTAAATATAGGAAAAAAATAAAAAATAAAAAGATTAAGAGAGGTTAAATTGGGTAAAACCCTATTCTTAACATTGGGCGCATGTGTTAGTTGAAACAGTATTCAATTTCATTAAATGCACCTGTGATTTTTGTCTACCACCACCTTCTTTTCATTTCAATGTTCATCTGGAGTTACGACATACCTCCATTTGAGTTCGCAGAGTTTTGAAGGAGTTTAAAAGTTTGTCATTTCAAATCTGTTAATTTGGCTTTTTGCGTAAATTTTTTTAAAGGATCATAACTTCATCTTTATCAGGTATGTATTTTAATTTATTAAGAAATTATGTAATATGAATTATTTTATATGTAAATTTGTGTATAGATATAGTTATATATATACAAATGACTATTATATAAATTTATGTATACTATTATATATACATTATGTATTTAGATTATATAGGTTATTCTTTCATTTTGTCTAGACATTAGCTAATAGAACTGATTAAAATTTTTTTCAGATATGGATGTTGAGTATATTGTTGCTGAGAATCACAGATTTCTTGGACAAATTACACAGATCAGTAATTTTAGATATGTTGATGTTATTATAGAAAATTATAATGATTATCAGATTGAGAAATTTAGGAATAGTTGTTTTTTGCATTTTGAATTTTTGTATGGTAGGTGACTCCAGTTTAGCGGTAAATTAGTTCACGAATTTCTTTTAAATAATATACATACAAACAAAGCGAATGAAGTGTGGTTTAAAGTAAAGGGTCAATTACTTAGATTTGGGATGCAGGAGTACTATTTGATATTAGGACTATTATGTCATAATAATGAGGATAATTTGACTACAATCAGGGTATTGGAGAAACATAGACATCGCACAAGGTGGTTTTATAATTCTTTACATATATCCCTGAATGAGCTTGAGAATGTTTTTATGGATTGTGATGATGAGGGAGATAAATATAAGTTAGGGTTGTCCTTACTTATTGAAAGAGTTATTAGATCCATGGAGAGGAAAAAAATAAATATACAGACATTAACTTTAGTAGATAATTTGAATGTTTGTTATGAATATCCATGGGGCCGATATTCTTATTTCACACTTCTTCGTTTTTTATTGACTTCTTGGGAGCGATGAGCATTGAAGTGTATTGATAATAATGCCGCGATTGCAAAGTATACCATATATGGGTGTCCACTTGTGTTTCAGGTGAATAAGTATAATTTATTTTAATATTTATTGAATCTACTATGAATATATTACATTGTTAATTACTAAATTTTATTTATGTTATTTATAGATATGGATCTACGAGGTATGTCCTCAAGTAGGTGAAAGATTTGCTGAAAAGTTGCAAAATACATTTCCACGTATTTTGAACTGGGATGCACAGCGTCGCATAGAGAAAAAAGATTTAGATTTATTTTTTAACTCAACTGAGGTTTGTTAGAATAATTTCAATTATGTAGAAGAAATGTTTTATATTTATGAAAGAGTTGGTAAAATTTTGTTATGTGTTTTAGATGGTGATTCTGCTAATACTTGAACCAACTAAAGAAGAGGCAGAACAACCATATATGTATACAATGGTTTTATCAGAAGATGTAGGAGATGCTTGCGTTGATGCAGTCGTTCACCAGTTTATATATGGGGGCCAAGGAATTGATGAAATTGGTCAGGGAATGGAACAATTTCAGCAAGAAAATGCAGTTGATGCAATTGTAGAAGAAGGCTATGAAAATATTGTATATGGGGCTCAAGAATTTGATGAAGTTGGTGAGCAAATTGAACAAATTGGGCAAGAAAATATAGCCGAAACAATTGTTGAAGAAAGCTATGAAAATGTTGATGATTATCATAGCTGGTCTCCATATATATCGACTGAAGAACCTACGAATAATTGGTATACGCGAAATGTGAATGAAGAGTATCAAGGTTATGAATATGAGCATCATAATGATTATGCTACAAATGAACATTTAAATTCATTATTTGATGATCAACGAGGCTACATTGATGATCAGTTTGCTAATATGAGGGATGAACAACAAGCTTATTTTGATTATGAGTTGGACAATTTGAGAGATGAGCAACGAGCGTATTTCAATAATCAATTTGGTAGTATGATAGATGCACAACGTTCATACTTTGATCAACAACTGGCAACTATAAGAGATGATTTTATGTAGCGTTTCAATCAGCTTGAGTCATACGAATCTAGTAGTAGCAACAAACATGTAGATGAAAAACAAAAAAAATGCAAGAATACATAGATACGAAGTTGACGTCATTTGAAGCTAAACAAAGAGGTATAATTGGTAGTTTACGTGATGATTTGTGTACATAGATGCAAAGTTCTATTGTGAAGATTCAAGAAATGTTTAAGGGAATATTGGTAGATAAGCATACTATTGTAGGTAGTGATAAAATAGAATGTCAGGCAGCTCCTATGAAGCAAAGGGTAGATGAGAAGGATGAAGGCAGGAAGGAAAGTGCATCTTCGCCGTCTAGTTGTATTGGCATTCCAGTATTGTGTGATGTTGATGAGTAAAGACAAATTGAATTTTTTAGTTGGATGCATAAAGCAAAGGATCAATAGTTATAATTTTGTATATGGTTATTTATCGCATATATATTATTGATCTATGGTATGTATGATTGTTTTTAATGTTATAGAGATGTTGTTCGATTGCGTGGTGGTAGTGGTGGCATTAAGTTGACAAAAAAAAAAAAGCTACAAGATATTGGGAATCCTGAATATACATTGGTGTCTGAGGTATATCATATTTATATTGTTTGACTTATGATGTCTATTGTAAGGTATTAGGCTTACATTGTTACATTTGTGTTTGGTTTTTTTTATAGGACGTGGATAATGCAATGTTTTTAATTAAAAAAAGATCAGCAAATTTCTCAGATATTTTTTCGCTGAGATATGCAATTCTAGACACTGGATTTGGAATACTTCTTTGAAGTATTGGGTCTAAAATTTTGGATTCTAAAGGACAAGTTATGTGTAAACCTCCTATTGATTACCATGGTTATATGGAAAGATATGCAGCTGGTTCTATTCCTAGAAGTTTTGGTAAAAATTGGAAAGATTGTGATCATATATTGTGGCTGTATATGATCGATGATAAATATTGGGTCGTTTTCCATGTTGATCTACTGAGTTGGAAGCTGACAGTTTATGATAATAATTATTACTTTTATGATGAAGCGACAATATATCCACATATTGTTCCTTGTATACATATCATTCCGGATATGATTCAAAAGTATGTGTCTTGTGATAGAGCAGATCTAGGGAAAAAGAAAATTCAGCCTCTTGAATATTTCAAGAAGTCATATGTTGATATACCACAGGTTAAATGATTTAGGTAAGGAATTGAAATAAATATATGTATTTGTAATTATATTTATGTACACTCAAAAGGTTTTTAATGATATTTACAGTGACAGTGGATTATTTGTATCAAATACGTCGAGTGCCTTATAACTGGAATACCTATTGAGGCTGTCATATTGGAGAAAACAGATATATATATATATATATATATATATATATATATATATATATATATATATATAGGAAAACTTATGATAGATTTCTTTCACAATGAATTTTTTTCTTCCCAAACGAACGAAATGAATAGATGTTATGTTTGTGCCTTTAGATTTTGAAATAAAAATTTCAGAAAACAATATGCTGTTAAAAAATGTGACTATGTTTAAAATTTGAAATTATTCTATGTATAGAAGAATTTGTACTTATTTTCTTATTTGTATTGTATTCATGTGTAGATGTTGTATATAGTGTAAAATATGTTGGTTTTCTTTAAATGTATGTGCCATTTTATTAATCTATTTAGCTGGTTTCATTTTTAGTATATCATTTTGAGTTGAAATTGGTGTTGTCTTGATTTTTTTACAAGAAGAAGAGATAAAGCCTTGATTATTTGTTATGATTTAATATTAGTAGAAACTGGTGTGAAGTATCTTATGAGCAATAGAAATGAGAAATTTGTTAAATCCATGAGTTAGGTAATTCAATGTGGGATAAATGAACAATGAGCCTATGTAATTTTGGTATTTAAAAGAATTGTGGAAGTATATTATAATAAAATATATATCATATAAAATTATTATATATTGTATTAAATTATTAAAATATATTATATTATATTGTATTTTATCAATTATTATAACATAGTGTAATAGAAGTATATTATAAGAATTATATCAATTTTATTACAATGATCAAATTTTTTTATAATTAATAATTATAAAAAAATTTAATATCAATTTATTGTAAATAATTTTTTTTTTCTGAGTTTGGGGTTTAGGGCATATAATTGATCAAGTAACTTGGGAATCTCAAGTTTGAGTTTGTCGAGTTAATTGAGAAAGTGATCATGTGAAAATATAATTTTTTTGGGTTTTTATTTTTTTTTATATTATTTGTTAAAGTGAATTTTTGGTATTTGTTTTTGTTATATAATTGATTGAGCAACTCGGTAATTTGAACTTTGAGTTTGTCGAGTTAGTTGATAAAGTAAGCACATGTATAAAAAAATTTATTTTATCATCTATTTGAACATATTATAATGAAATTATTATCATATAAAATTATTATATATTATAGTAAATTATTCAAATATATTTTATTTTGTTTTATCAATTATTATAAAAAAGTTTAATAAAAATTTATTATAATAATTATATCAATTTTATTACAATAATCAATTTTTATTAGAATTAATAATTATTATAAAATTTAATATCATTTATTTATAATATCAATTTATTATAGATAAAAATTTTGATTTTTGAGTTTGTGGTATACTATTCATCAAGTAACACGGTAATCTCAAGTTTGAGTTTGTCGAGTTACCTGAGAAAGTAGTCATTTGAATATTTTTTAATTTTTTGGTATGTGTTTTTGGCATATAATTGATCGAGCAACTCGGCAATCTCAAATTTGAGTTTATCGAGTTACTTGATAAAGTAAGAACATGCATAAATTTTTTTACTCTATCATTTATTATAACATATTATAGTAAAATATATATCATATTAAATTATTATATACTATATTAAATTACTAAAATATATTACAGTATATTTTATTTTAGCAATTATTATAACATAGTATAATGAAAATTTATTATAATCATTATATTAATTTTATTACAATAATTAATTTTTATTATTATTAATAATTATAATAAACTTTAATATTAATTTATTATAGATAAAAATTATGATTTTTGAGTTTGTGGTTTTTGGCATATTAGTCATCGAGTAACTCGGCAATCTCAAGTTTGAGTTTGTCGAGTTAGTTGACAAAGTGATCATCTGCATATTTTTAAATTTTTTGTTTTTTGTTTTCTTTTATATTATTTGTTAAAATTACTTTTTTGGTATTTGTTTGTGGTATATAATTGATCGAGCAACGTGGTAATCTCAATTTTTAATTTGTCGAGTTACTTCATAAAGTAAGCACATGTATAATTGTTTTTACTCTATCATTTATTATAACATATTATAGTAAAATATATATCATATAAAATTATTATATATTATATTAAACTATTAAAATATATTACATTTTTTATTTATTTTAGCAATTATTATAACATAGTGTAATAAAAATTTATTATAATATTATATCAATTTATTATAATAATATATCAATTTTATTACAATAATCTATTTTTAGTATAATTAATAATTATAATAAAATTTAATATTCATTAAATACAATATCAATTTGTTATAATATCAATTTATTATAAATAAAAGTTCGTTTTTGAGTATGTGGTTTTTGGCATATACTCGATCGAGTAACTCGGCAATCTCAATTTTGAGTTTGTCGAGTTACTTGAGAAACTGAGTATATGCATACTTTATTTTATTTGTGGTTTTTTTATGTATATTATTTGGTAAATTTAATTTTTTGGTATTTATTTTTGGCATATAATTGATTGAGCAATTCGGTAGTCTTAATTTTCAGATTGTCGAGTTACTTGATAAAGTAATCAAATGAATAAATGTTTTTATGTAACACAATTAATTTTTAAAAACACTAAATAATTTTCTATTGTTTGCATAAAAATTTAAGAAATTTGTATATATTTTGATTTTTTTTTTTTTAATTTTCTGGGTTATTCATTACTATATTGTATGGTTTCTATTAGTTTAGTAATAATAATTTTAACTTTTTGAGTTTGTGGTTTTTGGTATATACTTGATTGAGTAACTCGGTAATCTCGATTTTCAGTTTGTTGAATTACTTGAGAAAGTAATCACATGCATAATTTATTTTTTCTAATATTTATTGTAACATATTATAATAAAATATATGTCATATAAAATTATTATAATATATTATATTTAATTTTATGAATTATTATAGCATAGTTTAATAAAAATATTTTATTATAACTATTTCAATTTATTATACTAATTATATAAATTTTATTACAATAAGTAATTTTTATTTGAATTAATAATTATAATAAAATTTAATATCAATTTATTATAAATAAAAAATTTTATTTTTTAGTTTATGGTTTGTGGCATATAATTGATCGTGTAACTCAGCAATCTGGTTTGTGGCATATAATTGATCGAGCAAATCGGCAATCTCAATTTTGTAATTTATCGAGTTAATTGGAAAAGTGATCATATGCATTTAGTATTTTTGTTGGTTTTATTTTTGCTTTATATTAGTAGTTAAATTTTGTTTTTTGTTGGTTTATGGTTTGTGGCATATATATTGTATTTGTTTTTGGCATCTAATTGATCGAGCAACTCGGCAATCTCAAATTTGAGTTTGTCGAGTTACTTGATAAAGTAAGCAGATGCGAAATTTTTTTATTCTATCATTTAATATAATATATTATAATAAAATATACATCATATAAAATTATTATATATTATATTAAATTATTATAATATATTATATTTAATTTTATCAATTATGAAAACATAGTGTAATAAAAATGTGTTATAATAATTATATCCATTTATTATAATAATTATATCAATTTTATTATGAAAATTAATTTTGTTTATAATTAATATTTGTAATAATATTTATAACCGAATTTATAATAATATTTATAATAAAATTTATAATCTCTTAATAATTATAATAAAATTAATATAATATCAATTTGTTGTAACAAATTTATTATAACCAATTAATAATTATAATCAACTAATAATTGATTAATATTAATTTATTATAATATCAATTTGTTGTATTATCAATGTATTTAGATAATATCAATTAATATGTAAATTTTTTTTATTCGTTATGTATTGTTGTGGGTGATCGCTCGGATAAGTTAGTGGGTGATCGCCAACATAGTTTCTGCAAAATCAAAATGTAAATATGTTGTGTTGGGCGATCAAGTTGAATAAATTTAAGCGATCACCTAGGATACTTTTTTATTTTTATTTGAAGAAATATGTTGTCGAGTAACTCGACAGACGTTACTGAGTTTCTCGAGTTACTCGACCAAATTCATTGTGTTAATATTTATTTAGCGTATTATAATTTGAAATCAATTTTTATTTTTGAAAAGAAGTGTAGCAATGATTTGATAAGATGATTTATTTATTTTTATGTATATAAGATTGGAATAGAAATTGAATATATTTTAGTTTGAGGTAATTGGTGTATACTTGATCGAGTAATTTGTCAATCTCAATTTTAAATTTATCGATTTACTCGGGAAAGTTAGTATATTCATATGTTTTGTTAATTTTGTTTTATTTGTCATTTTTTATTTTAAATTTAAATTTTTGGTATGTGTTGTTGTAGTCAAGTTAGTCGACAAACTTAGGTTGATTATCCAAGGAAGTTAATGATTATATATATATATATATATATTTATGATTTTATGTACCACAATTAATTTTTAAAAACACTAAATAATTTTCTAATGTTTGCATAAAAAGTTTAAGAAATTTGTATATAATTAGATTTTTTTTTAATTTTCTTGGTTATTGATTATTATGTTGTATGGTTTCTATTAGTTTAGTAATAAGAATTTTGACTTTTGAGTTTCTGGTTTTTGTTATATACTTGATCGAGTAACTCGGTATTCTCAATTTTGAGTTTGTCAGGTTACTTGAGAAAGTAGACATATGCATGTATACATATTTTTTTATTTATTTATATTATTTGGTAAATTTAATTTGTTGGTATTTGTTTTTGGCATATAATTGATCGAGTAAGTCGGCAATCTTAATTTTGAGTTTGTCGAGTTACTTGATAAAGTAAGCACATGCATAAATTTTTTTATTCTATTATTTATTATAATATATTATAATAAAATATATATCATATACAATTATTGTATATTATATTAAATTATAAAATAATATTTTATTTTATCAATTATTATAATATAGTGTAATTATAAATAATTATAATAATTATATAAAATTTATTACAGTATTCAATTTTATTATAATGAAATAATTATAAATAATTATAATATCAATTTATTATAAAATTAATTTTTTGATTTTTGAGTTTGTAGTTTGTGACATATAATTGATCGAGTATCTCGGCAATTTGAATTTTGAATTTGTCGAGTTACTTGAGAAAGTGATCAAATGCATATATTTTTGTTTTAGGGTTTTTATTATTTTTAATATTATTTGTTAATTTTAAATTATTTTTATTTGTTTTTGGCATATAATTAATCGAGTAACTCGGTAATCTTAATTTTGATTTTTGTCAAGTTACTCGATAAAATAAGCATATGCAATTTTTTTTATATTGTTCTATCATTTATTATACCATATTATAATAGAATATATATCGTATAAAATTATTATAAATTATATTAAATTATAATATTATAGTATATTTTATTTTATTTTATTAATTATTATAATATAGTGTAATTAAAAATTATGATAATAATTATACCAATTTTATTACATTAATCAAATTTTATTTTCATTAATAATTATAATAAAATTTAATATCAAGTTACTATAAATACAAAATTTGACTTTTGAGTTTGTGGTTTGTGAAATATAATTGATCGAGTAACTCGATAATCTCAATTTTGAGATTGCTGAGTTACTTTACAAATTGATCATATGCAATTTTTTTTTATTGGTGTTTTTATATTTTTTGTTAAGTTTAAATTTTTTTATTTGTTTTTGGCATATAATTGATCAAGTAACTCGGCAATCTCAATTTTACGTTTCTCGAGTTGCTTGATAAAGTAAGCACATGCATAAATTTTTTTTTTTTGTTATTTATTATAATATATTATAATAAAATGTATATCATATACATTTATTATATATTATATATTATATTAAATTATTAAATTAGTAAATTATATTATATTTTATTTAATCAATTATTATAACATAGTGTAATAAAAATTTATTATAATAATTATATCAATATATTATAATAATTATTTCAATTTTATTACAATCTTCAATTTTTATTATAAGTTCAATTTTTATTATAAGTAATAATTATAAAAAAATTTAATATCAATTTTGTTATAATATCAATTTATTATAAAAAAATTTTGAATTTTTAGTTTGAAGTTTCTGGCATATAATTGATCGAGTAAGTCGGCAATCTTAGTTATGAGTTTGTCGGGTTACTTGACAAAGTGATTTTATGCATACCTTTATTTTTTTGTCTTTTATAAAATATAAATTATTCGATAAATATAATTTTTTTTGTATTTGTTTTTGTCATATAATTGATTGAGCAACTCGACAATCTCAATTTTGAGTTTGTCGAGTTACTTGTTAAAGTGAGTAAATGTATAAAAAAATTTATTCTATAAGATATTATAATAAAATATATATAGCATATAAAATTATTATATATTATATTAAATTATAAAAATATATTTTATTTTATTTGATCAATTATTGTAATATAATGAAATTAAATTTTTTTTAATAAATATATTAATTTATTACAATAATTATATCAATTTTATTACAGTAATCAATTTTTATTATAATTAATAAATATAATAAAATATAATATCAATTTATTAGCATATCAATTTGTTATAATATTATATTATTATAAATAAAAAATTGAATATTTGAGTTTGTGTTTGTGGGATATAATTGATTGAGGTACTCTGCAATCTCAATTTTGAATTTGTCGAGTTACCTGAGAAAGTGATCTTATGCGTACCTTTTTTTTTTTTGTTTTTTTAAAAATTTATATTATTTGTTAAATTTAATTTTTTGGTATTTGTTTTTGGCATATAATTGACCGAGCAACTTGGCAAACTCAATTTTGAATATGTCGAGTTACTTGATAAAGTAAGTATATGTAAAAAAAAAATTTATTCTATCATTTATTAGAAGATATTATAATAAAATATATATCATATAAAATTAGTAAATATTATATTAAATTCTAAAAATATATTATATTTTATTACATCAATTATTATAATACTAGTTTTGGCCACGTGCGTTGCACGTTTGTGAAAAATGTAGTGAAAAGTTTTAGGTTGAAACGATACGAACCTTTTATACAATTATTCCTAAAATAAAATAAAAATTAAAAATAGGTTAATGTTCAATGTTCATTGTTAAAAATAAATTAAAGAAAAAAAAATTTGTAAAAAAAAAAAATTACAGAAAATTTTTTTTTTTTAGGTTGTGGGCATATCCCAACGATTTTAAAAGAATAGAGACATTTCATACAATTATTCCTCAAAAAAAAAAAGTAAACAGTAGTTCATTAATTTCATTGCCGAGACATCTCGGCAATGAACAGTATTTTACTGTTCAATTTTTTTTTTAATTTTTTATTGTGTCAAAGAAAATGGGTTTAAAAAAAAATTGGTGAACAGTAAAATAAATTTCATTACCGAGAATTTTACTGTTCAAGGGTTTTTTTTTTTTAATGTGGCAACATTATAAAAAATAAAAAAATTCAATTTGCTTAAGATAAAATAAAAAAGATTATTAAAAAAATTGAATGAAAATGTGTAAAAAATATAAAAACATTCAATTTGCCACCAAGATTTCACAGTGCGTACGAATCCTCTTTTGGCATTTTTTAACAATAAAAATCCCAACTTTCTTTCAATTTTTTGGGTTATTTTTTATATACTAAATTAAATAACTAATATTCATAAACGATGTGGTATAATGACTATTTTTATATTTTTATTGAATTGTACCAAGAATTTGAATTGGACCAAACTTTCAGCTGCAATTTTTTTAGTTTTTTTTACTAATGTCTCAAAAGCTAAATATTAAAGAATTGTGTACAATTTGTTTATATCATCAAACCAAAAAAAATTTGGTGAAAAATTGAATGAAAAGTAAAAGGAGAAAAATAATAGCATTTATTTAGAATAATTTGTAAAAGGTAAAATAAAAAAATAAGATTAGTAAAAAAATGAATGAAAATTAAGTGTAAAAGAAAAAAAATTAAACAATTTTTTTTTTTTAGGTTGTGAGCATATTCGAACGATTTTAAAAAAATAGGGACCTTTCATGCAATTATTCCTTAAAAAAAAGTGAACAGTAAAATACTGTTCATGAATTTCATTGCCGAGACATCTCGATAGTGAACAATATTTTACTGTTCACAATTGTTTTTTTTTTATTGTGTAAAAGAAAATGAGTTTTAAAAAAAAAATTGGTGAACAGTAAAATAAATTTCATTGCCGAGAATTTTACTGTTCAAGGGTTTTTTCTTTTTTTTAATGTGGCAACATTATAAAAAATAAAAACATTCAATTTTTTTAAGATAAAATAAAAAAGATTATTAAAAAAATTGAATGAAAATGTGTAAAAAATATAAAAACATTCAATTTGCCACCAAGATTTCACAGTGCGTACGAATCCTCTTTTGGGCATTTTTTAACAATAAACATCCCAACCTTCTTTCAATTTTTTGGGTTATTTTTTATATACTAAATTAAATAACTAAGATTCGTAAACGATGTGGTAGAGTGACTATTTTTATATTTTTATTGAATTGCACCAATAATTTGAATTGGACCAAACTTTCAGCTACAACTTTTTCAGTTTTTTTACTAATGACTTAAAAGCTAAATATTAAAGAATTGTGTACAATTTGTTTATATCATCAAAGCAAAAAAAAAATTTGGTGAAAAATTGAATGAAAAGTAAAAGGAGAAAAATAATAGCATTTATTTAGAATAATTTGTAAAAGGTAAAATAAAAAAATAAGATTAGTAAAAAATTGAATGAAAATTAAGTGTAAAAGAAAAAAAAATTAAAGAATTTTTTTTATGTTGTGGGCATATCCGAACGATTTTAAAACAATAGGGACCTTTCATGCAATTATTCCTTTAAAAAAAATGAACAGTAAAAAACTGTTCATGAACAGTAAAATACTGTTCATGAAATTCATTGCCGAGCAACTCGGCAGTGAACAGTATTTTACTGTTCACAATTTTTTTTAATTGTGTCAAAGAAAATGGGTTTAAAAAAAAAATTGGTGAACAGTAAAATAAATTTCATTGCCAAGAATTTTACTGTTCAAGGTTTTTTTTTAATGTGGCAACATTATAAAAAATAAAAACATTCAATTTTCTTAAGATAAAATAAAAAAGATTAATAAAAAAATTGAATGAAAAAGTGTAAAAAATATAAAAACATTCAATTTGCCACCAAGATTTCACAATGCGTAGATTTATACATTACCTGAAATTCTTGAATCTTCTTTTGGACATTTTTTTAACAATAAACACCCCAACTTTCTTTCAATTTTTTGGGTTATTTTTTATATAGTATGTGCATTACCAAATCTCAGCAATTAACTTTTAAAAAGAGAACCATGTTAACGACCAATGATGGTTGCCAATTTACTCGGCAACCAGCTTTGGTTGCCGAGATATTCGATGGAAGTATATTACCCTTTCATATATTACCCATTTTTTAAGCCCATTTTCTTGTTGTTGTCTGTTTGCTGTCAAAATGATGTATGTGCCATTAATTAAAGATTTTTTTTGGTGAAGATAAACATTTTGCTAAATATCCTGCTTTAGTGTCATCAAGTCCATTAACTTACTTCCATGGAGATTTATGAACTATAATTTCCTGGGAGAAGGCAGAATTGGAAGCACTTCAAAAAAGGTCAATGAATAATGCTGAAGAAATCTCACTTTCCTCATTGTATCCTATTAAAGTTTATAACATTGTATACTTTTCCCTCTGCTAATGAAAGTATTCCCTACGTGAATGCGCACTCATTTTGTATACTGGTGTTGGCAAATGAATCTCACTTACATATGACAACAGTTTCAATTTCCATGAGATTAAAAAAATAATTAATTTGCAAGCATACACAAAAATTAACATATGTGCATTTGCTTTTAATTACACAACTTCAAATTCCAAAGCTAACCTCATTGTATAATTACTGTGTAATTGGCTATTGAGCTGAAACAACTCTCTGGAAAAACTTTGTATTGCAGATTGATACCACTCTTTGCAGATTGATACCACTCTAATTTACAATTTTCTTGTAATAATCTTTATTAACCATTCTCTAAATCATGTGGCACAGTCTAAGACATTGCCATGAATTATTAAGCAATGTAAATAAAACTAATTAACTCAAATGATGGTTGCCGAGTGATGGTGTTCTGTGCTTTTGGCCCCAATCAGTTGAATGTAGCTCTAAAAATAGCCAATACTGGTCTTTGGTTTGTCTAGTAACTCGACAAACCAAAGCCAAAGCACCAATTTAAAAAAAATAAAATTACAAAGGTAAAAAATTGCGGCTATTTCATTGTCAAAAAGGTGTCGTGTTGGACGAAAAAAGCTACAGTAAAAAAATTAAGGCTCTTATAGTATTGTAAGGATAGTGAAATTAAAAATTATTATAATAAATATATCAATTTATTACAATAATTATATCAATTTTATTACAATAATCAAAAATAAGTTAGTCGAGTTACTTGATAAAGTAAGCATATGTATAATATTTTTTACTCTATAATTTATTATAACATATTTTAATAAAAAATATATATCATATCATATTATTATATATTATATAAAATTATTAAATTATATTTTATTTTATTTTATAAATTATTATAACATAATGTAATAAAAAATTATTATAATAATTATATTAATTTATTATAAAAATTATATTAATTTTGTTACAATCATCTGTTTTTATTATAATTAATAATTATAATAAAATTTAATATCAATTTATTATAATATCAATTTGTTATAATATCATATTAATATAAAAAAAAAATTTATTTTTTAGTTTGAAGTTTCTGGCATATACTTGATCGAGTAACTTGGCAATCTCAATTTTGTGGATAGCTGTATATTAAATTATAGTTTTAATTTTTTATGTATTAAATTAATAAAGAATTTTGTATATATTGTAAAGTGACTTATTCAACAAAAAGTTGATCGACTAACTCGACAAACTCCATTTCGAGTTTGTCGGGTCACTCGACAATATAAATATAACAAATTTATTGTTCTTCTGGTTTATTTCATCGAGTGACTCGAGAATCTCTAAGTTGATTTTGTCGAGTCACTCGACTAAGTAAGTAAAAAAAAATTTAATGTTTTTTTGTTTATATTTTATATTTGTTTGGAAATCAAATATTTTTTTAATTGTTTGTGTAGATAAGTTAGTAAACGAACTGAAGTTTATGGACTAATTTAACAAATTATATGAAAATATATATATAAGCAATCTATTTAAAAATAATAGTGTAAAAAAATATTTGGACATCTTAAATACAATTTAATATAGTTATATTTCTATTGTAATTATAATTTTTGTTTAGCGATAATTGTTAATGGTCAACTGTCAAAAAAAAATTAATTTTCAATAAATATAGACTATTTATTGTTGTATTAGTATTTTGACAAATAATTTACTTTACAATAAATTTCAGAAAAATAAAATTAAAGTTTTATATAGTGCATTATTTGCTACTAAAAAAAATTAATAAATAAATGTCAAAATATGCCTGACAAAAATCTTTGATTGATTCCAATGAATATTTTGTATATAAATCCAAAAATTTCTTTGTCATGTTGTACTTTTGTAACTTTCACCCGTGATTGAATGCATGTGACTCCCCTATGAAACTTTAGTTCACTAAACTTTATCTCATTCTATTTAATTGAAGTTAGAATTACCATTTCAGAGAATTTAGAGAAGAAGAAAAACAAGAAGAGAAAGAAGAGAAAAATTTAGAGGTTTATGATAATACTTTTTTTTTTTTTTCTAAATATATGTTTCTTTTGATTAAGTTAATTATTCTAGATGAATCTTAATGTGAATTTGTTGTAAATATTTTTTTTCTAATTGATATGTTGTTTTATGTATTTCACTTTTTTTTTTTTAGCATATATAATAGATGGTTGGATTGTTTTTTGTGCAGATATGGATGTTGGAAATCAAATATTTATGGAAACTATGGATGAAATGAAGCAATCAAACCAAGAAGATATCACTCAACAACTTGTACATAACCGACGAAAACTTGAAAATGTTGAAAATGTTGGTGATTATCAAAGTTGGTCCCCATATATATCAAATGAATTACCAACAAATAATTGGTATACACAAGGTGTTACTAATTTAGATAATTTTGATGAAAAAAGCATTCCTGATTTTCTCTTATTCACTTCATCTTTTCCATCTCATCTTTATCTTCATCTCCATCTCAATCTCCATCATTACTTCATCTATACCTTTCTATTTCAATCTATAAAATCATGTATGTTTATTTTAACCTTGTTATTTTAGAGATAATTTATTTTAGGATATGTTAGTATTTTATTTCATTGTTATACATTTAGGCAGTACATTTATAAAATATATTTTTATTTGAAACTGTTAAAAAAAATGCCGAGTAAATCGGGTACTAAACTTCGTTACTGATTTGTTTGACAACCAAGCTTGGTAGCCGAGTTGCTCAGCAATCAGCTTGGTTGTCGGGTTGCTCGGCAACCAGCAATTACTGCCGAGTTGCTCTACAACCCGCAGTTGCTGAGCAAATCGGCAACTAAGTTGGTTTCGGAGTAATTCTTTTGTTTTAAATCCGCACATAAATAATATTTTTATATTTAGTGTACACATTATTTGTAATTACATTGATAAATAAAATTTAACAGAAACATAATAGATTATGATTATTGTAATGGTTAAAATTGAGTTACTTTGTAATAATTGTGTGAATATATTATGATTATTTATAGTATCTATTATAAAAGCATGAAAATTTTTTATAAAGTTTTTTGTGTTTTTTTGCAGATATGGATATATAATATGTTGTTGATGAGAATGTTAGATTTGTTGGAAAAATTACACAGATCAGTAATTTCAGATATGTAGAAGTTGTTATTGGAAATTATAATGAACAACAGTTGAATAAATTTAGGAATAGTTGTTTTTCTTTTTTGGAAGAATTGAATGGTAGGCGATTGCAATTTAGTGGTAAATTAGTCCATGAATTTCTTTTCAATGTAGTACGTACAAATAAGGCAAATAAAGTTTGGTTCAAAGTAGATAATCAATTACTTAGATTTGGGCTTCAATAATATTGTTTGATAACAGGATTGTTAAGTCATAATAATTGTGATACTATGTCTATATATAATGCCGTAGGAAAACACAAACTTAAAAGAAGGTATTTTAATAACGCTTCGCATATATCTTTGAATGGATTAGAGGATGCTTTTATGAATTGTCATCATGAAAATGATAAGTATAAGCTATGATTAACTTTACTTATTGAAGGATTTCTAAAGCCCATTGAGAGGAAAAAAATAAATATACAAACATTATCATTGGTTGACAATTTAAAGGTTTGTTATGAGTATCCATGGGAAGACATTCTTTTTTTATACTCGTTCGTTCTTTGCTAAAATCATGGGAGCGGCTAGCAGGAAGGGCGGTGGATGGTGATACTATACCATATACCATATAAGGTTGTCCTCTTGTATTTCAGGTTAGTAATTGTATTTAATTTTTGTAGAATTGTATTATTTAATAAATATTGATTTTATTTATATTATTTACAGATATGGATATATGAGGCATGTCCTCAAATAGGTGAAAATTTTGGTGTGAAATTACAAAATACGTTTCCACGTATTTTGAATTGGGAAATACGTAAAAAAATAGAAAAAAGTGATGTTACCAACTTTTTGAACTCTACTCAGGTTTGTTTTGTGAATATATATCGTCATCAATATGTATAAGTGTAGTTTTGTATATTATTGTAACAATTGTTGTAATTTCAACAATATTTTTTTGTAGATTCATGTTGTACCAATACTTCTATCCATTGAACAACCATATGTGTATACAATGGTTTTAGTAGATGATGCAGTTGATAGTCGTTTTGATCCCATTGTACACCAATTTGAGTATGGAGAACAACATCTTGATGAAGTTGGAGAAGAAATGGATGAGGGGAATATAACACCACCAGTAGTGCAACCAACTGAACTAGCTGTACAGTTAGATGGAAATTCTGATCATAGTTGATCCCCTTATATATGTAATGAGTTACCCGCGGATAATTGGCCTGCAAGAAATGTTACTTATATAGACTACTACAGTGAACAAAACATCCCTGATCCTCAAGGACCTTCAAGTTCAAGTTATAAGTACTCTGATGATTATGTTACAAATGAAAACCTGAGTTCTCTTTTTGCTGAACAACGAGCCTATTTTGATAATCGATTGGATGAACAAAGATCTTATATTGATAGTACAAGAGATGACTTATTGTTGCGCTTTGATCAGTTACAAAGAAACAACAACGTAAAAGAATTGCAGCAATACATAGATAGAAAATTTGAATCATTTCAGGCTGAACAGAGTAGTTATTTTGGTGGTTTGCGTGATGATTTCCAAAGTTCTCTTGTACATATTCAGGGAATTTTTGACGTAATGAAGGTTGATAAATCTGGCAGTGAAGGAATGACGGTTGATAAACCTGGTGGTGGTGGACATGGAATGGAATGTGAGGCCATTTCAGATGATAGATGTGAGACATCGTCTGATGATATTTTCATTCTAATTTTGTGCGACATTGACAAGAAAATAGAAATTGATTTTTCTATTTGCATCTGTCGTGCGAAAAATCGATAAGATATAATATTTATAATATTTGATATAATTATTTAACCTATTAATTTTTCTATATTTATTGGATTATTTGTAATGTTATAGAGATGTTATACGATTGCATGGAGGTTATACCTTGTCTAAAGAGAAGTTAATAAATCTTGACAATCTCGGTTTTGGACTTCAGTGTGAGGTAAAGATTAATTATATTTTTTAGTGTAATAATGTATAGCAAGGAAATATGCTTATTATATTTGTTGCATTTTGTGTAAAGGACATGGATAATGCCATGATGTTGATAAGAGCAAGAAGTAGAAATTTTCCAGATATATTTTCAGATAAGTATGCAGTTCTGGACTCTGCTTTTGGATCGATTATGCTACATGTTAGGGCTAAAAACTTGGGATTGGATCCTAGAGGCCGTTTTGTACAACTTGCTGCTTCTTCTTCCCTTTCTTCCCTTGATAACACTGTGATGGAATATGTAAATAGTTATAATCCTAAAAATTTTGGTAAAAATTGGAAGGATTGTAATTATTTATTGTGGCCTCATTTCATTGACAACTAATATTGGGTCCTTTTCCATGTGGATTTCAGAAGTTGGAAGCTCACACTATTTGATAATTATCAGAAATCAGCTGATGATGCTGCTATATATCCATGGGTTCTTCTATTTATTAATGTTTTTCCAGAGATAATTCACAAGTATGTATCTTGTGAAAGGCCAGAACTTGGTAAAAAGAAAAATAAGTCTTTAGAGTACTGGAGAAAACCAATTTATGATATACCTCAACTTCAAAGATATAGGTAATCAAATCAAATAATTTATTAGATTTTTACTTATATTTATGTATACTCACTATATACTTACAAATATTTTTTTGCAGTGACAGTGGGATATTTGTAATTAAGTATGTGGAGTGTTTATTAGTTGGAATATCCCTTGATACTGTTAGAGTTGAGAAAATACCTACCTATATGTATAAACTTATGCTTGATTTCTTTCATAAGGAATTGTTTTTTATTCCATATGAACGAAATGTTGAACAAAATTAAATTATTTGTTGATTTGTAGATTTGTAACTGATGATGTAAAGTTGTTATAAGATGTTACAATTTTTATTAAGTGGTTTGATTTGATAATTGAAGTTTAGTTAGTTAACTTGTTAGCTGAATTGTATTGGTTTGTTTAACTAAATTAGATTGAGGTTGAATGTGATTGATTATGAGTATCAATTTCTGCATTATATCAAATGTGATTGTATCCTGAATTTCTAGACTTGTAACTGTTTGGATTACAAGAATATTTAAATTCTAGCAATTTGTGACAAGCAATAAAGAAGAGTTTTTTAATGTTTAGAATATCAACCTTTAACATCATTAGATCACATTTGGTAAATATTTTGATAAAATTGGACGGATAAGTTTGAGAAAGATAAAAAAAATAGTTGTAGACTATAAATTATAAATTAAGAAGGTGCATTAAAAGCACTGATTATTTAAATTTTAATCTTTAAAGTATATTTAAGTGTTGAAGACCACTGTTAAAACATCGGTAAAATGTAATCTGGAATGATGGTAAAACAAGAAGGAAAAATGTGACCCAAAGTTAAAATTGTGAAATTAATTATTTTTTATTTATTGTAATCTTTCTAGCATGGCTACAATTATAATTATATTGAAATACAAATACAAAAAATGTTTAAGCACACTGGCTTGTTGAGAGCTCCTATATTAGTCACCCATAATGTTACCTTAATCCAAACAAATGTAAATATACCACAAAAATATGGCAACCTGCCTGAGGCAACTGCCAGCCCCGTTTTTTCTATTTTTTTATATTTTTAAGGCATTACATAAGTTTAAGAAATATTGGGAGTATGTTGTTGAGTTTCTGAGGTGCCGAGTTTCTCGTGAAAAACCAATGGTTGCCGAGAAATTCAGCAACCAAGACCACGATTGGTTGTCAGACTCAACATGATTGTCTTCTTTTTAGAGTTAATTGGTGGGATTTTCTAATACACATACTTCCAAAATTATATATGGGCAAAATAGTTTATCATGATCCTTAAAATTTTACCCATAGGCCAAAACATTAGAATTAGAGTAGAAATTGGGAGCTCGAATGAAAGGCTAAATTTCTAAGTATAATCAATCTTCTTTAGTAACATGTTATGGATAACCTTGAAGAAGAGCTAAACAATTGTTAAAGACGAAACACTTTGAGTTCAATTACATTTATCAACAACAGATTCTCGACGAAATTACTGAAGCTTAAATTATCATTGGTCCTTTTTTCTCAATTAAAGTGTATAAGTCATTTACAAGAAAATAAAAAGGACAGAACATGATAGTAAACCAATAATTGAAACAAAAAGATAACAAATATTATATAATATAATTACGAACCAAAAAGTTGTCTTACAAGAATGTCAACAAAATTCATTGAAAACACATCTTAATTTAAATTAAAGTTGAACATTCATTTTCTTTCATTTGTGAACAAAGCTTTAAACATCATTGATTTTTTTTTCCTCTCAATTGCAGACATGGCAAATTTTTTCTTAGCTATCTCTACATCATCTGTATCTGCTTGGAACAAAGATCTTTTTTTGCTGTTGGTTTCAGGAGGCTAATAGGTTGGCCTATATTCTCAACCGGAGCTTTTCCTTTGTCTTTATCTCCTATTTGAGTTGGATTTACAATAAAAAGTATTTCAAATTTGCACTGAGGAGATGACTGTTGTGTTATAGCCTTGACATAAAAGACCTCATCTTCATCCATTGATTAACGTATTGAATCAGCACTTGGTGTATATGTCTATTAAAATAAAATTTTATGAGTTGTGAAATAAATAAGTGTAAAACTGAAGTAGAAGAAAAATAAATACCAATGCTTGCTTCATCAAATGTTCAGCATTTGATTGTAAGAAATATTCTGCTGGATTTCCAATAGCCGTAGCATTAATGTATCCAGTAAAATCCATCAATTTCATGTACACCTTGGCTCTATAAATAAGTAAATGTCATAATTAAATAAATATGTGTTATGATATGTAAATAAAATATTATATCCAAATAAAAGTTTAAAAATATTTAATTTGGTAACTAAATAGAGTGTGATTACCTTGGAATTGCTTTTGCATCAACACATTTACAGAAAACACACTGGTATATATCACCAAAATTTTCACTTGAGATTTTGTTACAGTTGTTGCAACTCATATAGCAGTAAGTTTGATTCAGAACTTTAACAAATGCCCTCTCTTTTATCCAGAAAAATTGTTTCTGATAATATAACAATATATAAATTATTATATTAAGCATTCAACAATTACATAAATTTAAACAATTAGTTTAAAGTATCAAGCATTGCACCACAGTTTTAAGCCCTTGAATGCTTCTGATTTCTGTGAAGTTCTTTTCATCTGTTGGAATAGAGAGCTTGGAAGATAGCTTCGATGGTGTGGAACTTAAATAATAATTCTCACATACAATATCATCAATTATCTCATAATTTGTGTGTCCCCAGTTGTACAATAACAATAGATAAGTTTTAATTTCAATATAATAACTGAAAAGTATAATAGATAAACAAATAATTAATATACATTTACCATGATTTAAACTCTTCCACAATTTCAAATTCTCCGTCTAGGAAGAAAGAACTGTATGCATTTGTTGATAGTGATAAACCTGAATGTGCAAATTCAAATGGAGAATATTAATATATTTATTAGTCAGGCAAAGATTAAATGATAAGTTTATTGAAGATGATGATTACCATTGAATGAGGTTACATTGAGATGTTTTCCAATTAGAACAGGCTTTTTTTTTTAAGATTTTGATATATGTATTTGCATTCGTTATCCACAAATGACTCCCACATGGTTAAGAGAATAGTGTCAAACCTATTATAAACATAGAATATTGTGAAACCTATTATTTATATATTTTTGGTGTAATTAAAACAAAAGCAATAGTATATACAATTGTCAAATTAAAATATGTGCAAGAAGTGTAATAAATATAGACTGTAGTTATACTTTTTGTTTGTAAGCACCACATCTTGTACTTGACATTCTTTCCCAAAGTGTGTTTGAATAATCCTTCAAGGTTTGATATCAATTATCATTGAAGCAACGCCTGTAAAAAAATTATGTATATTAGCCTTAGCTGCTTCAGTGTACTATGTTCAAAAGTATACTATTTACTTACTTATGTCTATGTCAGAATCCATATACTTTGGAAGATTTTCAAAATCAGTAAAGCTGTAAGTAGAAATTAACAGGTTCCTATTGTTTTCTTCGACGTTGCGTATTCTAGTTCTTCCAGAGATTGTCCATTGCACTTCACCAGATTTTGCTCTGTACTATAGATTTTTTAATTTAACCAGTGCATTTGATATTAAATAAGTTTTTCCCAGTATTAATTCATCTTGAAATGCTGTAATATTTTGACCATACAGAGTTGCCTGAACTGTTGATCCCTGGTAAATAAAGAAATTTCAGAAATTAATATTAATAAACTTTTGATATAACAAGTATATTATGTATCTGTAAAATTTACCTCTGAGTCTATAAGAACCAAATTCTGATATTTTGTTGGACTCTTTTGAACAATTCTAGGTGAAAATTTCTCAGCAACTACAACCTTAACTGTCCATCCAGTAGTTCTTGGAGAAACTTCATGAATTAATTGAAACTCATTACTCATGTTGTGAGATTGTGGGATACTTGTATAGATTTTTGTATATTTGTAGAGAAATCAAGACAATTAGGAGGACAAGTATTAAAATTTAGGTGAGTGAACGAGTGAATGAGATAAAAAATTTATCTATTGTAGGGATATAAATAGATATATGTGTACAGTACACAAACGTGTGAAAATTACCATACTTACTTGTAAGTACCACACTTACTTCAAAGCTGTAACAATTTAGCAACATGGCAACTGGAGAAATCAAATACATAAAAGTTGATCCATTTTCTTAAGAATCATAATGTATTAGCAGACTATTGATGTAGAAATTAAATAGGCTAACCATACATCAAATACTGACAATCTAGGTAGTTGGAGTAATCAAATATAGAGTAATGTGTGAAACTTGATATATAGTACTCATGGCTATTGTGTTGTATAAATCAAATACTACGTAGCTGCAGCAGCACAACAATTTAAAAGTAAGGCTTGGAGATTTGTAGCTTGGTTGTATGGCTAAGTTTCTTGGGTTTAAGTTTTCCTAGCCTTTTCATCAATGTATTCTTTTGTTTATGTTAGATTTAACTGCATTATTAGTCTAATTAAATTAAATTATAATCTGTATAAGTAAAAAAATTCATTTATTTGTGAATTTTATAAAATACAATTAAAACAATCTAAATGAAAAAAAAAATTCAAATAGTAGTTGTTTGCAATTTGCTGCCGAGAAACTCGACAACCATTCTTGGTTGTCAAGTAACTCGGCAACCAACAATGGTCACCGAGTAGCCCGACAACCACAATTGGTTGCCGGCAACTCGACCGCCAAGTTCAATTGTTGTCGAGCTACTCGGCAACCTATCAATGGCTAATTCAATGCTCCTGAGCTAGCCACGTGGCTAATAACTACCAAGGTTGAATTGCACTTATATTGATTACTCTACATTCTTGGATCAAGCTTTTACAATGAGTTGTGTTTCGTTTATTACGAGAGATTAGGTTAAATTATAATTTTAGTTCTAATTAAAATAAATTATGTTATTATAGAAAACTTTCTATTAATTTTTCATTTTGATTGATAAAAAAATATAGATTTGTAAATTTTAGAAAATAAAATAAACAATTTAATTAAATACAATTTAGTAATCATGGCAGCTAGAGAAATGAAATAGAACTCACATCAAAATTAGTAATTACTTTATTAGCATACCATTGTTGGACACATTAAATAAGCTATGATTAATTTTGTTAAGACCATACATATACATCAAAGTATTGACAATTAGGGAAGCTGCAGTAATCAAATATTTTAGAGAAGCTGCAGTAATCAAATATTTTAGGGTAGCTGTAGTAATCAAACATACTGAGTAACGTGTGATTTATTTATTTTTAGATCCATACATTAAAAAAGTATTGTTTGTGTATTAGTAGAGACTACTCTGCTGTTGTTGCATTGTAGAAATCAAATACTATAGCTTAGCTGACATTTTAGAAGTATAGCTTGATAATATCAAATACGGCAATCTCAAGTTGGAAAATGTGTAGATTTTGTTCAAAAACAATTATATAGAAAAATAAGTTCAATGATGTTATTGTCACAATAATAATAATTCTGCATTATAATAGGAAAACGATCAAATAAAAAATATTGGCATAATCAATCTCCATGAAAATATACAAAAATAGAAAATTGATACGCTTAATGAAGTTGCTATGGTTCTTCTATTCTGTTAATTGTTTATTAGGCTACTATGACTCTTCTATTCAGTTCATTGTTTTCCTGGACATTGTGAAATAGGTTAGATGTTGGTTCAAGTTGAATTTGGCTCAATGTGTGGCTAATTTTGAATTGCACCTATAAGAATTGGTTATTAGATTTAAGCTTTCTAAATCCTTCTCATCAATGTACTCCTGTGTAGTTTAGTTTAAGTTTAACTATGTTATTAGTCTAATTAAATAAAATTATAATATGTATCAATTTTCATGAATAAAAAATATATATTTGTGAATTTTATAAAATACAACTAAAAAAATCAAAATAAAAAATTTAATGTCAAATAGAACTGGTTGGTTGCCTAGAAAGAGGGCAATGAGGCAACCAAGAATGGGTGCCGAGCAACTCGGCAACCAGCAGTGGTTGCCGAGCATAACTGATTGCCAATAACTCGACAACCAAGTTACACGGTTGACAAGCTACTCGGCAACCTGTCGACAACTGTGGCTAATTCTTGGCTGTTGATCTAGTTTAGGTATTAGTCACGTGGCTAATAATTCCCGAAGTTGAATTGCGTTCATATTGATGACTGTAGGTTTAACTCTTGAAGTTGAATTGAGCTCATATTGATTACTGTAGGTTCTTGAGTAACTCGTGTTTAGTTTACTATGATAAATTATAAATTTAGTTCTAATAAAAATAAATTATTTTTTTATAATAAATTATATTATTATAGAAAACTTTGTATCAATTTTCTATTTTTATTAATAAAAATATATAGATTTATAAATTTTAGAAAATAAAATAAACAATTCAATTAAATACAATTTAGCAATTATGGCAGCTAGAGAAGAGAGTGTAAACTCACTTCAAAATTATTGTATTACCATACAACTGTTGAACACAAGACTATGATGTAATTCATTTTCTTGTGAACCATAAGTATACATCAAGACTGACAATTTAGGACAGCTGCAGTAATCAAATACTTTTAGGATAGACAATTTAGGGCAGCTGCAGTAATTAAATACTTTTAGGCCTACTGCAGTAATCAAAATCTAAGTAACTTGTGAAACTAGATTTAAGAAGTACTGTGTATTAGTAGAGACTACTCATGGCTGTTGTTGTGGTGTAGAAATCAAATACTATGGCTTAGCTGGCTTAGCTGCAGAGCGCACGCAAGTATGGCTTAATGATATCAAATACGTAATTTGAGTAAAAATTTGGTAAAAGTATAGATTTTATTAAAAAAATATTATAAAAAAAGAAGTTTATGATATTATTGACACAATGATAATAATTATACTTTACAATCTAACTCGACGAGGTTGTCTTAGTTGTGTAGCTAATTTTCAATTACCTCTATATTAACCAAAAATTGGGTTCTTGAATTTAAGCTTTCCCAGTCCTTCTCATACATTATGTTTATGATTAATTTAGGTTTAATTATATTAGTATCAACTTTCATTAGTTAAAAAATATATATATTAGAAAATACAATTAACAAGGAAAAAAAAATTCTTACACAGTTGGCTGCCGAAGTACTCGGCAACCAGTTGTTGTTGCCGAGTTACACAGCAACCACAACTGGTTGCCGAGTTACTCGGCAACTTGTGGTTGCCTACTAACTCAGCAACCACAATTGGTTGCTGATTGGAGTTGCCCGTCCCAAAGTGCCGAAAAACAAATAGAATTTGCTGAGGGTATTCGTGCTATGAAAACATAGTAATCGCGTAGGGACTAGTTGTCGACAACTGTGGCTAATTTTTGGCTATTGATCTAGTTTAGGTATTAGTCACGTGACTAACAATTCCCGAATTTGAATTGCGTTCATATTGATAACTGTAGGTTCTAACTCTTGAAGTTGAATTGAGCTCATACTGATTACTGTAGGTTCTTGAGTGACTCGTGTTTAGTTTACTATGATAAATTATAAATCTAGTTCTAATAAAAATAAATTATTTTTTTATAATAAATTATATTATTATAGAAAACTTTGTATCAATTTTCAATTTTCATTAATAAAAAATATATAGATTCATAAATTTTAGAAAATAAAATAATCAATTCAATTAAATACAATTTAGCAATCATGGCAGCTAGAGAAATCATAGAGAGAGTGTAAACTCACTTCAAAATTAAATTACTATATTACCATACAACTATTGAACACAAGGTTATGATATGATTCATTTTCTTATACACCATAAGTATACACTATGTACTGACAATTTAGGGCAGCTGCAATAATCAAATACTTTTAGGGTGGACAATTTAAGGCAACTGCAGTAATTAAATACTTTTAGGGCTGTTGCAGTAATCAAATTCTGAGTAACTTGTGAAACTTGATTTAAGAAGTACTGTGTATTAATAGAGACTACTCATGGCTGTTGTTGTGTTGTAGAAATTAAATACTATGGCTTAGCTGCAGAGCGCACGCAAGTATGGCTTAATGATATCAAATACGTAATTTGAGTAAAAAGTTGGTAAAAGTATAGATTTTATTAAAAAAATATTATAAAAAAAAAGTTTATGATATTATTGACACAATGATAATAATTATACATTACAATCTAACTCGACGAGGTTGTCTTAGTTGTGTAGCTAATTTTCAATTACCTCTATATTAACCAAAAATTGGGTTCTTGAATTTAAGCTTTCCCAGTCCTTCTCATACATTATGTTTATGATTAATTTAGGTTTAATTATATTAGTATCAACTTTCATTAGTTAAAAAATATATATTTTAGAAAATACCATTAACAAGGAAAAAAAATTCTTACACAGTTGGCTGCTGAGGTACTCGGCAACCTAGAAAGGTTGTCGAGTAACTCGGTTGTCGAGTAACTCGACAACTTGTAGTTGCCTACTAACTCAGCAACCATAATTGGTTGCTTATTAGAGTTGCCCGTCCCAAAGTGCCGAAGAAAAAATAGAATTTGCCGAGGGTATTCGTGCTATGAAAACATAGTAATCGCGTAGGGACCAGTCTCGTGGATTTATAGTTTTTAAAAGATAATTGTTACTCTAAAAAGTATACTGGGATGTGCTAATGCACACAAATTGTTGGAATTTATTCAACTGTTTCCAAAATAATGTGAGCACAATAGTTTATAGGCGAAAGTCCAATGAAAAGTTACATTTCCAAGTATAATCAATCTTTAAGTAGTAATCTGAATATTGCATGAATATTCGACAAACTCTAAATAGTACATATAATATATCAGTTGTATGAAAGATATACTGGAAGATATAAATGAACACAGTGTGCCCTAAATTTATTGTCAAAGCAAAATGAAGAATCACAGGACTTGTGGGATGCTCAGTGTCCAGATGATTTCAGTATTGCTTCTTGGATGAAGGACTTTGTTCTTTCCATCAAAAACCTGGATGGATGAAAATATATAAGATTATTTTATTAAACAAAATCAATTATTTCAATCTAATACCTATTAGTTTCAATTAGGGCAGTTTATACCTTAAGTATGAATATCACCAATGTGGATTATAATGAGGGAATTGATAGGGTGATCCAACAATTCATCTTCATGCATGTTCGACCGTTGTAGCTGGAGATTGCACTTAGTGCTATGCCTGAGCCCTTGAAAATGAACTAATCATTCAAAGCCTGAGTGAAATATATTTTGGGAATATAAATCCCAGGAAAATGTATCCACATTCAAAATTGAGCCAATGATTGTTTTTATCAACTCATTTTTATCTATTATTAATTCAAAAGAGAACATTGTTTGAGGAAAAAGGCACAAAGCATACATGCTTATCATAATCCATATTATATATTATCAATTTCTATGTCTATATTTGAAAACAAGAAGTATGGAAACTGGAATACTATCAATATAAATATGCAATATAGTTCACGGGACTCTAAATTGTATGCATTGTTGATTTTGTTACATTATCTATATCAAACTATTACCATATCAATTCTATATCAAACTATTACCATATCACCAGAGCATTGATCTAAAGAATGTGATGAAAGAAAAATATTAAATCCTCATGATTTAAATGGAATGCTTCATATTACTAAATTTTGAGAATTAAATTAGAAAATAAAATACTTACACAAGTTCCAAGCAAGAATAGAAAGAATTGGAACATATAATTGGGATGTTTCAAATACGTTGTTGTAAACAACAACAACAATAAGTACACTACAAATGGACCAAAGTTAAAATCTCTTTGTAGACAACATTTTTTGTACATCTTGAATGCAAATGTGAATTCTGAATTGGTTTTATCAACACTTTAATACAACTAAGTGTTTTTGCTCTAGATAATGCTACATATAATTGTCCATGTGAAAATACAGATTCTGGAAAATATAATCCAACAAAATCTAGAGTTTTCTCTTGAGCTTTATTTATTGTCATTGCAAAACATGGATGAATAGGAAATTGTGTTCTTTTAAAAAGGAAATGAATTTTTGTCATTTTGAAGAGGTATAAATGGAATTCTTGGTAAGAAAACATGTTTTCCTTTATATTCTCCAATATAAATTTCAACATGAATAACATTCTGTTCAAATGATTGACAGATTAATCTTGTGCCATTACATAATCCTTCTGAAGGGTTAATATTTCTAAGTAATATAACAGGACAATTTATTTTTAACACAAGTTCATGTGGTTGAATACCATTTGGAGTTAAAGTATTTAAAAAATTTCCATGGATAATTAGATCTATTTTTTCCAATATTTCATCATAACTATAATATGTACACGTTTCTCCTGGTATTTCTTTAAGTAAAATATTGTTTATTAAATCAACACAATCATTTTTAGGAGTTAAAATAACACTATTAATCATTGTATCTAAATTTGTAACATAATCTTTTAAATTTAGAAATACAATGTTAATTAAATTTTTTAAAGACTTGTATTCTTCTTCAAATGGTATAGTTATTTTATTAAGAAGCTTAATCATGCCACATGTATGTTCAATCTGAATTCCATCACCAGTATCAACTCTCATATTTTGGACTAATTGAAATTTTCTAAAATGTGGCCATAAGCTAGAATAAACTAAACTTGCTAATATTATCTTCTCTTTGTTTCCTTTTTGAATAACTGGTAAAACTTGTCTAAAATCTCCACCTAGAACAACAACTTTCCCACCAAATGGTAAATCACTTTCATTAATATCTTTTAACATTTTGTCCACAGTTTCGACAGCATAGCGATGCACCATTGGTGCCTCATCCCAAATGATTAAATTTGTCATTCGAAACAAATCTGCTAATGCAGATTGTTTACTAACGGAACAACTAATATCACTATTTATTTCTAAAGGAATTTTAAATTTTGAATGTGCAATTCGTGCTCCAGGTAACAAAGAAGCTGTGACTCCCGAAGAAGCAGTAGCTAATGCTATAAGATTTTTGGATCTAACTGATGTAAGTAAAGCCTCATATAAAAATGTTTTACCTATACCACATGGTCCATCTATAAAAAATATTACAGGCTTCCTGTTTAATACATGTTCCAAAATTTCATCATAAACTATTTATTGTTCTTTATTTAACATATTTATATACAACATATCAGAAGCTCCAGTTACATTATTTGCCATTTATTCAGTAATGATATTAGCTAATCTTTCTTCTTCTTCCATGGTTGTTTCAAAGGGTACAAGGGAATATTCATTTATATTTTTACCACTTTCTTCTAATATATGATTTATATAATGTAGAGCTTTAATTTCAGCATATATAATAGATAAACTTTGATTGACATAATCCTCATACATAAAGCTACGAAATTTAATCCATAATAATTTTGGATTATCAGGTCCACACAATGTTAATATTGTAGCAAATAAACATCTTAAAGAAGAAGGTATTTCATAAGCAATAGCTTCTTCTAAACACATCTCACAATAATTGTCACCATTTAGTAAGCTATGTGTAACAGCTACTTCACGAAAAGATTGCATAAAAACATCATTTACTATTTTTAAACTTCAATAGGATGTTGATCCCCTAATATGATTAAGCAAAATTCGTAAGTAATATCTTTCTCCTTCAACTATATTAGCTGAAACTAATCTTCCAATTACATTTCCACCTTTTCTTTTTGTCCAGACCTTACCTTGTGCATCCCACACAAAATATTGGGAAAATTCTCTATACAACAATATTTTTGCTAAGTCATTGCATATATTCATTTTGAAAAATTCAGTTAACATTGTTACTCTTCTATAATTTGTATCAATAATATTTGACAAATTTTCTGAATGTTTATACGTCACTAAATGGTTATTTTCAAGATGTAATTGTAAAGATTTAACTGATGGAGAAATTTCAGATAAAATAAATTCATATATCCTCTACATTGCTTCAGGTGGAGAAATCCACCTAGCAGATTGATATCTTTCAATTTCATCAACATCATTTGTATTATTATTTACACAAAAACTTATTCTATCATGTCATTTGTATACATATTTATATAAATATTTTACTGCTTTTACGGTTGAACATATTTCTACATTAGTATGACAATCATATTTCGCACATAAATATGGATTATAAGGAACAACACATCTATTATCTAATAAGCTACCTCTAACAGTAACTGTTTCATAAGTATTGCAACGTCTGTAGTTTGGGTAACAATTTTCTTCAACAAAAGTTTTTATAACAAATTCCTTTGGATATTTATTTTTACACTTTCCATTTTTATTCATACAAATATTGTTCGGATTTAGTATACCGCAGTGACCATGCATCATATGTTTAACTACAACAGAATGTAAATGAGTGTTTTCATTTTTATTAAGTATTTAATAGGAAACAATTTTATCAATTACATCTACGTTATTAATTTTAAAACTTCGTTTCAGAATTAATAAAAAATGTGTATGTGGAAGGCCTCTTTTTTAGAATTATATTACATAAATATAAGCAACAACTTCTCCAAAAATATGTCTTTCTAATAGATCAATTTTTAATTCTTCCAATTTAGCTCTAAATATATGAGCAATTAAATCAGGTCTATTTTGACTAATATCATTATATTTTAACTCATTTTTTATTTCATCCCAATTAGGATTACAAGTTATTGTTAAAATTATATCTGATTTACCAAATCTTTGAACCAAAGTCAATGCATCCATATATCTTTTCTTCATATCTCTAGGGCCACCAACAAAAGAAGAAGGTAAAATAATTTTTCTACCAATTTTATAACCTCTATTTTCACCATTTTCTACACTATCTACAATTCCTTGATACAGTTCAGCACGTATCTTATTTTGATTTTTTCTAAAATAATATAATCTACTTGTTTCAATTTTAACATATATATCAACCACATATTGTTGAAAAAGTTTTCCAGCATGAAGTAAAATGCATTTATTAGTAGTTCTTACCTGTAACTTGTAACAATAATATTCTCGACAAGATACTTGCAATCTCTTTTTGGTCTTTTTTATAACTACAAAGAAATAAAGAAAGTTAATAAGATTTCAATAAATGATAATAATAAAATAATGAATTATGTTTAGAATAATAACATGTATTCTCGTTTTCAATTAATTCATTGCAGAATTTATAACATTTATATCTAACAAATTATCCACAGCATTATACGTATCAACAGTGTTTAGACTGCACTTTTGGATACCTTCATGCCATCCAGATTCACCATAAGAAAATAATAATGGATATTGAAGTGGATCATAACAACCAAAATAGTAATGTATTTTATGTGAAATATCAGAATAACAATGTATTAATATATCTCTTGATCTAGTGGTAGTAGATGGATCTTCATCAACCCATATAGCAGCAACTTTGTGATGCCGAAGGTGTATTGTACACTCTTTGATCAAGCCCAGCATCACATCTAATTTTTATTTTACATAATTCCAAGAATTGACACTACTTAATGAGCGAAAAAATTTTGAATATGGATTAATCTTTAAGATATTTATTAATCTATTCAACATATATTCACAAAATTTATCTGATTTTTGTAACCTATGCTGTATTTCATTTTCAGTATCATAAAAATATAGTTGTAAAAATGAAGGATTGTCATCAACAGGTATAATTGGATTTATATAATGATAAACTTGTCATTGAATTCTAAATGTATATATACCTTTGTATGATTTCCCCAAATTTCGATCATATTTTACCCCAAATGATGTAAATGCAAAGTGATTATTATAATTGTATACATTAGTTTTAAAATGTAATGATTCATTAGAATTGGTAGTATATAGCTCAAACAATTCATCAGGAACAAAATTTATTTTTAATTTCACTTTACCATCACAACAACAAAAACCTTTACTTTCTTTCTCAAATTTTGTAGCTTGACAATGCCTACAAATTGTTGGCAATCTTAATATATGAGTTTTTGTGGGAATATTTTTTATAAAAAAATCCTTACCATATTGATTGATATTGAAATTATTATTTAATATATCATCATCAACTATATCATATTCATCAACAGCTATATCACCTTCATGAACAGCTATGTCATGAACAACTATATCATCTTCATCAACCATTCTTTGATTATCAACTACAAAAATAAAATCCAATCTATTATATTACAATGTATATAGAAAAAAAATTGATGATATAATAAATAAATTTAATGAGTACTTGCCTGTTACACTTGAACTACCCTGTTGCAATCTATTTACTTTCTTCGTTGGTTGAATTTTTCTACGCTCGGCATACAATTCTCTCCTACGTTTATTGCGCAAATCTTTTTTTTCCTGTGTGTCCATCTATCTACAACACCTACATAAAATAACACAAAGAAAAAACACTCATACAAACTAAAAATAAACAACAAAATAATAAAAAAACAAAAACAAAAACAAAAGTTATCTAGATCAACAAGAATGCACAATACCAAAATCATGCAGACAATAAGCCACTACTAAGCTTAAAATTAAGTGTTAATATAAATTTCCTTTCCAATTTAAACAAATACATTACATGAAAAATCTTACTTGTAATTGAATATAACTTTATAATTTAGCTAGCTTCTGCTAAAAAAATGGTTGCTAAAAACTCTAGCCTGCAAATGGCGAGTAAGCCTAGATTGTTCAACCACCAATACAAAACGCTAACACCAAATTGGAACTTGCTAGAGTCTGGCTCGACAACCAATAGTGGCAACCGAGGAGCTCAAATGTTTGGCCGAGGAGCTAGCTCGGCAACCAATCGTGGCTGTCGAGCTGTAACCAACTACAATTGATTGCCTGATGATAACAACCTATTTCAGATATGCTAGACTACGTTGGCGAGCCAACTGGCAACCACGCACAATGCCACATAACAACTCGGCAATGGTTGGGTTGATTGTTGCTCGTCAACCAACCGAGTAATTTGATTTATAGCCTGCGACAAAGCATATTGTCCGAATATCAAGCAACCCCATACAAATATACCACAGAATGTACTAAATAATTTAACAGATTTATTGTTAAAGTCAAAATTTTGCTATTGTCATACAAATAATATACACTTAAAATCTGAAGTCTGAAATCCGAAGTATGGAAACACTCTGAAATCCAAAGTATGTAAACACTACGAAGACGCTTAATTCTAAGTTCCAAATAGAAACAGTGGCTTAAGAAATTTTGTTACTGTGCATACAAATAATATATACTTACAATCTGAATTCTAAGCTCCAATGGAAAGTATGAAAAAACATAGAAAACGGCTCAATTAGAAGTTCCAAATGGAAATAGAAAGAGTGGCTTCAAAAAAAGGTGGAGAGAGAAGGTAATAAAATATTTGATAGTTGTAAAACGACAACGTATTGGACGAAAAAATGAACAGTAAAAAATTTAAGGCTCTTATATTATTGTAAGGATATATATATATATATATATAATTAATTGCCTAATATCAGGTAATTAATAATCATATTTAATGTGCAACCTTGATGAGATTTCCAATGATTCATTTGTTAAGTAATTATCCAACTTCAGTTAATTAATTATCAGTACTCCAATACATTGTAAGTAGTACCTCCGGTTTAGCTTCTCAATGTTCTAAATTTTCTATGATACTCGGTAAAAATAAATAAAATTATGAATTGACATTTCCAATTAAAAATACACATCTTTCAGAACAAGATAAATTCATTTCAATTATTAATAATAACAAATTTGAATGCTGCATTAATCCATATATATTAAAAGATGGAATGGAGTATATGCATTATTCATAGGAATGCGTGCCAAACTATTATTCATTTTCTTTTTAACTTTTCTCAATTTTCTATCATTTCTTTCCTTTTCATTTTTTTTCCATTGTAGATCTTTTTCCGCCCTAATTGTTTCCAACGTTTTTTTTTATTTTTCACATCTTCATTTGGTCGTCTTTCTTCTGATTTTAGTCATGTCTTTTGAAAAATTTTCCAAAATTTTTGCAGATATATTTATTATTTTTTATACCCTATCAATTTTTTTTCTCCAGAAGAAGCTATCCAAATGCCTAATAATTTAAACCACTAAAACAAAATTTAGCTCCACACATATATATATTAGACTCTAGGTTTGGCCTCTTAGGCCAAGACATAATAACACACACCAAACAACCCATTTTGAACTTCAAAATCATTTGCAATCGAAACAATTTTCTTTCAATTAATTACTTATATTAAATTAGCAACACAATGATCAAGATTACAAGAAATACATAGTTTTAATTCATTTTTTCTGACGATTACTGAATCAAATTACAATTAACTCCAAAAAGATTTACCCACAAGCACGAAATCTTGCACCATGCCAAAAAAAAAAGATATGACTATGTCCAATATACCAAAAAAATAAAATCACTAATTAACAACTTATACTAATCTATAATAAGCATTTTATCTACTTATTACCGCAAGTTCACAAAAAATCTTATACATATCTCACGACACTCATGTGATTTAAACTTTTTTTAATGTTTGATACATTAGAATGAATAAAATTAAATTGAAATAATTTACAAAGTCGGGTCATAATGAGGAGAAATATTAAATAAGTTTAAACTTTAAAGTAGCAGAATAATCTTTTGAGACCATAATTGAAGTATCCAGTTCTAGAATTTGTTTTAATCAATTCTATTAGTAAACTACACACCATTCATTATATCATCTAAAAATGAAGAACATTCGTGTTAAAGATCAATTGAAACTATATCATCCATCCTTTAAATAATACGTACTTTTCTCAATAAGTTTAATATATGTTCTACTTAGTCTCTCATAAGTGAAAAATAATTAAGAAACTCACTAAAAATAACCACATTATTAAATACTTAATTAAAATACAACATGTGTCTTGCACGTGCATTTGACTAGTTAATCAATATAAGATTTAGAATATGTAAATATTACTAATTTTTTACAAATAGAAAAACAATAAATTTGCATAATATCATTAACGCAATCTGCATATATATAATTTAGAAAGTCAATTTTTAAATTATAATATAAAAATTAGTGGGTTATTTAATGAGCCGCGTCAAAAATTATGTCGGAAGCACTTCTTAAAAATTAGAAAATGATAATCAAATATTCACTTAAATTCTATTTGTTTTTTCTTTTCATGTTAATCAAGAAATAGTTAAAATTAGTTGCAATTTACAATATATATATATATACACAATCTGACTGTTAAATAGAAATAGAAAAACACATTCATTTGATTTAAACAAATGATAAGATTTAAATTTTATTGTAACTGAAAAATCAATCCATCTAATAATATTTGTATCGATTATTAAAAAAAACTTCTAAAAATTATTTTTCAAATTATAATAATAAAAAATTACACAATAAGTTTTAATATTATATTATTTATATTATATATTAAATAATATTAAAATATTTATATTACATTTTATAATATTATTATTATTATTATTATTTATATTTTACGCAGAGTCAGCAAAAAAATATAATTAAATCAAATGACAATTTTAATATTTTATAATATTAAAATTTAATTAATTATTATCCAACTTCAGGTAATTATTAATCAGTATTCCAATATAAATAATCAGTACTCTAATACAATTTAATCAGGATGAGCTTTCTAATTTTTCAATTTTCTATAATACTCAGTTAAAATGAATAATATTAAGAATTAACATTTAAAAAAACATCTTCGAGAACAAGATAAATTCACTTCAAAACACAAAAAATATGATGTTATGTGTTACAATGTCTTAATTTATACCGGTTGAGAGATTTAAATAAGTTATATTTTCAAAAAAATTAATATTTTCCTTTGCAATCACACGCTTCAACGGCCACCTGCCTTCTGGTGTAATGGCTTTTGGAAAAGAGATCCGTACAAAAATTATATAAAGAGGCAACAATCATTTACAGTAAGGCTTAAGAGAATTTATTTATTTAGTTTATTATTACAATGGTGATTATTTGGTATCTAGTGTATCTAGTTTCACTAAATTATTTAAACTTTCGATCAAATTCCGTGTTTAAATACATTTTAGAGGATGATCTCCTGCTTCTAAGTGGGCAGGATGTGCTGCCCACCTGCTGAGGAGTCAACAGGTGGGCAGTTGATGATAAAAATGTTGACACCTCAGCAGGTGGGCAACACATCCTGCCCACTTGGGTTGGGGTTGGGATTGGGGTTGGGAGATCAAGAGTACTATTGACAATAATGTAATAGTGTTCAAAAGATAGACTTATCTTCTCCACAAAATTTTTATGCTTCCCATAGTGAGTTTAAATAGGTTGTAGTTTCAAAAAAAAAAAAAACATCAATACACGTAAAACATATAATTGTGTTATATTATAAAATGATCTGATTTATTGATAAAAAATAATAACCCGATTAAACTAATAAACTAGATATGATAATCTCAAACTTAAATTCATACAATTCAAAGCCCGCTTCAAATTCTAGCACCTCAAAAGGGTTCTAGACAGAATAGGTTGATAAAGTTAAATAATAAACGTTAAATTTTATTAATATTTTATTACATATGCTGAAAACGTAAATAATTAAATTCTAGCTCATCAATGTCTTATTACATAATAATTTTTTTTTTTTTCTTTTAAATTAATTATACTTGTCTGTTTGTCTCGATATACATATTTAGATTTGAGTGATAAAGAAATAAAAAATTATACACTCTCAGAGATAGAAAAAATATTGCGGAATAGTGGAAAGAGTCTTCGAACTTTCAAACAATTCCCCTCACTGAGGTCGTAAATGTTTTAATTCGCAGTAAGAGACTTATACATGATAAATTGCGTTATGATAGAAATACTCTGGTTGAAGAATGAAAAAAAAAATATTTCAAATCTTACAACTGAGCAAAAGAACTTATGAAACAATAATGCAGCCCGGATGAGATTCTCAATGAATCATTTGTTAAGTAATTACCCAACTTCAGTTAATTAATTATCAGTATTTCAATACGGTGTAAATAGCACCGCAGGTTCAACTTCTCAATGTTTTGAATTTTCTATGATACTCGGTAAAATGAATAAAATTATGAATTGACATTTTCAATTAAAAATACACATCTTCCAAAACAAGATAAATTCACCTCAATTATTAGTAATAACAAATTTGAATGCTGCATTAATTAATCAATATAAGATTGAGAGTATATAAATATTACTAATTGTCTACATATAGAAAAAGAATAAATTTACAGAATATCATTAACGCAATCTACATCTTAACAATTTAGAAAATCAATTTTAAATTTATAATATACAAATTAATGGGTTATTTAATGAGTGCGCCAAAAATTAATTAATTGTCTCAGAATATCAATAAGAGTCGGTGTCAATCTTTCTCACACGTGAGATTATATATGAAAAAACCAGTTTTTAGTTATTGACAACTTTATGTAGCATTGTCTAGAGTTACAAATCGTAGGGGATTGAAAATGTAGATTTGCAATAGGGATGGACTGTTAACCAATTCGACCACGAACGTGATTTTTAAAGAGGCGTTTGAAAATCTGTATTAGTGATGTTTTTTTTTTCAATATCAATGTGTAATCAAATGTTATTTATATGATATTCTTTTTATTTGAATATAATAAACAAACAATATACCACTAAAATATTTTAAAATTACTATCATGAAAAACAAGTGTCTTACATCGCACACGTGATATACTAATACTCTGTAAAATATAAAAGATGATATTTATAAATAGAGAATCCCTTAAAAGTCTTAGAATATTTCCAACAAACTTTTTACACATAGAATTTTTTTAATTTAAAGAGTTGACTCTTAAAATTCTACAATAGACTCTCCAATTTAACATTTTAATTTAAAAAGTAGATTTGTCTTTCTATTATTAAATGCATTAAAACAATTTCAATTTTCAATACTATATACAAATTGGGAGAGAAGCATAAGGGAGAGAAATATATTAAATATTTCTTGGAAAAAATAAAATGAAGAGCATGGAAATAAAGAGATTGCTGAAATGTTTTAAAGAAAAAATTACACTTAAAATTTATAGATGTTCTTTAAATAAATAAGCTGTTATAGATGCTCTTAGATCAAAAACTGAAGAGACATCTATTTACACTTTATCAAAAAGCAAAAGCAATAACACTAACAGCTTAGAAATATTAAGGTAGAAATTAGATTACAAATCCAGGTGCTTGGGAGATGCTTATACATACAAAAAAAAGACTTGATATTGTCTGTGCATGAATAAAGATCAAATGCTACTCTATGCACAAACAACATTGTTATGTTACAAACAGAACGAGTAATAACTAATAACTAGTAGTCTTGCTCTATTCCATGACTCCTTAATTTAAGATCTCGCGCATAACCGAAGGTAAAACAATGAACGGCCTCTCTTTTGAACCGGCCAAATTCCAGGCATACACTTCACAGAGTGCAGTCCCTGCCACACTCCACGCAAATTTGCATTTTCCTATATCATCTCGACTTTCTGCAAATTTGTAAGTTACGTGATAGATAGCCAGGGCCTCCTTGTAGATGTCTTCCGTGTTCTTCCTACTTTCTTCCATTTCCGGGGCATCATACAACAACTGCATTCATTTGAGCTTTTTAATGCCATCATAAAATCAAGCATATTGAAGAAAGGGAATTAAGCCAATGGGCCCTTGTCTTCAAGGACCAGATCGTTAATCAAAAGGATCGTGGGCAAAACGTGCTCACAAAAGGATCAAATCCACAATGTACTCGAAATTAAAATTGTGAGCTAATTTTTGTTTCTTTCATGTCAACAAAAATAGGTTACTTGCTTGTACTTTCTGATCACAGCATCTGCAGATTCATTTTTCGATTCACCTCCAGAGTTCAAGGCCTTGGTCATGTCAACGCGATATGCATCATATCTATTTTTCCACATATCCAAGTAAATTTCTGGGATTTCTATATCAAAACATGGTAATTTCCAGATTTCTGCAAAATATAAATACTCCAATTAGCAGAGCAGGCAAAGGTCATAAATTCAAGTCTCGTATCACCCATTTATAAAAATTGTAACGCTAACAACTAAAATAACATTCAAGAATCTCGTTCGAAGCCATGTAACATTGTTTCACAATAAAAAGACATCGTGTTTACCAAAAGTATGATCGAAAGATTACCCACCAACAATATTTACATCCATCCAACAAATCTAACGTTGAATAAGATTACTTGTGCAGCTTTCCAGGGACTCGCAAAATTAATATGACTATAGTGATTCAAGAAATTATCACCTCTTGAAGGGAGATTTTCGTTTCTTGATGACTCTATTCTATCAAAAATTTGACCCAAAATAGAAGTGGAGTGATAGGTCAAGGCAGAAGTCCTTCCCATGTAATGAGGATACGATTCCGCCTTCAAACGGTCGGGAACATGAACCTGTTTCACAAGAGAAGGAATAGTAGGTAAGTAATGCTTATCTGACAGTAGTGTTAATGCCACCAATTTATGGATGTGAAATTTTTGCTTTGACATAGCAAGGCAAAGATTTAAAAAATAAAAAAATAGTCATAATACAAAACAAAAAATGCAGCCCGCTGCATCTACCAGAAACTGCATACATTAGTCATAAAAAATCAAATTTGCCACAGAACTAACCTTTTTCCCGCTTTTAGGTGCATCTAGTGCTTCGTAGTATATGTCGATCAATTCAATAATCTTTCTCTTCAAACAATCCTTTTCAATGGGACTATTATCTCCTAACATCAGCAGCCGATCCATGAATGTGAGCCAACTATCAGCTGCTGTGGCCATGTTGAAACTGGAATAGCAAACATCCATTGAAGAATCAGTAAGGAAAGTAAAGTTACCATAAGTTCCTACGAGTACACTAAAGTGGTGAAATTTAAAGAATTTCCCAGTAGTACCAGGATCCACTCAGTGTTTATGTTGGGATGCTTTTTGTTATGGGTACTCAGTCCCCTTTTTGGCCCTGTGTACTACCATTTCCCAAAAGTGACGTCCCCAGATTCGAACCTCACTAATCTTATAATGAGCTTCTGAGTGCATTCTGGTACCACTGGGGCAATTGTCGGTGTGTTGTACAGCGTTTCTCAAAGAAAAAAAGAAAAAGAAATGGACACAGAACAGGCAAATTCTACTGTACGGGGAAGAAAATGATCATCAACGCCATCAAAACATTGTTTGACAAAGATACCTCCTAGCCCACACATACACAGGTGCGGATAGAAAAAAGAGAGAGCCCTATATTGTAGATATAAGGGAAAAGCAATATTTTGAAAAGTATAAGAAATTTCCTTTTTGTATTGAGAAACTATTTAAATGTATACTTACAGTGACTCCCTCAAACAAGATACAGAGGAAGTGGTTTAATAAATTGACGTCTTTTGATGGTTTAAAAAATGAACACAATAAATGCCAAAATCACTTATAGGCTGGATGCATGAAAAATAGAATAATCATCCATCATTATTCAGATATAGAAACTAGAAGGTGGATAATTATTTCAAAACACTGAAACATAAGATACATGCTCTATTCAGCACGGTTTAGTACAATATAAATATAGAATTGCATGTTCTAGAAAACAAGGTAACTTTGTCCTACCTTGGCTTCCTTGCTTTTAAGAAACACCGAAAAAGTTCGTGTTCTAATTCCTCGTCAGAGAAATCTTGAGGCTTTCTGCTATATGAATCTGGAATCGAAAAGCTGCGACTCCATGGTTCACTTGCTTTGAAATATTTCAATAGCTGAAATATTCACGAAAAACAAGTGCTCAAACTAATATAAATGGTGTTAATTTCAAAGATAAATACAAATCTCAGCATAATCTCCTACTATTTCTGCAAACACTATTTCATAATGAAAACAGAATTTTTTATGCAAAATGAGTCAGGGTAAGATCTAGCAATCAAGTACCAGGAAAATTTTACTAGCACCTCCCCTACTACATCAAGAAGAAGAAATAAAGAAAAACGTGGATAGATAAAGTCAGTAAGCGATGTATCAAAAAGAAATCGAAATCGAAATGTGTATCTCCTAAAGATTATATCAAAGATGGAGCTAGAAAGGAGGGAACTGTAAATAAATAGTAGTATTATTTGCTTGAAGCAAATCTGATAGAAGCACTATTCTAATGTAGAATACAAGCCCAGGTTTGGAGGGGGAGCACATAATGTTAGTCAACACTATTTTATTCTATTTAAAAGGGTATCCAATTGGCCATTAAATCTAATCATTCAGTCTTTGAGATTTCATCATAGGAGATTTGCAAAGGAAAGGTCTCATCAAAAGATGTACAGATAAGGAGTTGTTAAAGTGCACGCAACTCATGTGCACCTCAGAAATTAGCCAGAACATACTTATTGTTATCATCCAATTGATGATCCCAGTGAGGACTAGAGTCAGAACTCTGAACACCCACAAATATTCTTGTAATACATACTTTACAATTTGATCTATAATTTACACATTTCCAAGTTCAAAAAGAAAAATCTATGTTACTCAAAGTTCCAACAGGTTGCACAAAATATTGGAGTAATGTCTTGAAAAAATGAGACCGTTAAACCATCTCCTCTAATAGCTTAAGCTCTTAGAGAGGGATGACATATATTCATCTAATAGTCTTCAACACGCTCCCTCACGTGCAGAACCAGATTCATTTTTTGATCGAAGGTCGGAGACATGCACTATTTTAATAAATGGGTGACAAATGGATGACAGAGAAACTTGAACCAGTTCTTTTGCGTGACTCTCATACCATGTTAATAGATCTCATCTAAAAGCTTAACTCTTAAAGAGGGACCACAAGTACTCATTTAAATTTTGTCTTCAACGAAAATTGCTGAGAGATCATGGTCAGAATTAAACAAAGATAAGAAAGCGCTAAAGACATGCTAACCTCGGTATTTCTGGAGACCCAATACATATCTCCATCAAAATCACCGGTTGCCATTTCGTAAGCTGCTGATCTCTTGCCTTTAGCTGAGAAGAATATACCATACTTGGCATTGCCAACAACATCTTCTAACTCCTTCACGTATACAGCTTCTAAAACATGTATATCTCCAAAATGCAATCCAGGATTCCTGTACACTAGAACCTTGCCTGAAATCTGACCGCTGTCACTGCATATCCGATTAGAACTTATAAGCAAAATCCTTTCAATTATGAATTTTGAATTTTGAATTTTAAATTGATTACGTTATAAATCCTATCTATATAAAAATTTGGATGAAATGGAAGCTCAATTCACAGCAACTGGAAATTGGATGTCCCCAAATCAGAGTTAGAAGTATCTATCATGATATTTGGCTAAAAAGAATAAGCTGGAGAAATCTAAATTCCGCACATCAATGTGTAGAAAGGTAGTAGTCAGCAAGAAACTCGTGGTGGTGGTGGTGGAGGAGAATTTGATTAAGGGTAAAGGATTGAATCTTCAAGCCTTCCATTTTTAAAGATGGAACTGAAAAATTAAATAGAAAAAGTTCCCTTTATGAAAGTTATGGGGGCTGTTTACTGAAAAGCTGTTTGTCTTGCTAGACCTCGTGTTATGTGAAAGAAGAATTTGACAAAAATCTGGATTCTGGATTTATGGAGAGTATGTTAGATTAAATTTATCTAATCCATAAACAGATGATTATACATCTGTGACATAATAACCATCATGCTGTAATTACCAAAATTAAAACTGAAGCGGAAGCGTACCTGAATCCATGATTCTGTTTGATCGAACTGGGTTATGGTCTTCCAATTGATCCGTGGTTTTCTCCTTAGTGTCTCTTGTTGATGGGGATACAAAGAGTTATAAAAAGCCACGCTCAATTGGGGACCATGACCTGTATATATAACTGCAGGGCAGTTATTATGATTCAATGTTGTTAAATCGGCCCCTCATCAATTTAAAACATTGTATCCGTCTCTACACTTTAATCTCATAACACTTAATACCCATTAGTCCAAAATAGTCTTTAGTGGATCACTTTATTGACTAAAACCTTAAGATAGCACCACACATTTTAATATATACATGTTTGGCCTCACATGTTGAATTTTATCCAACAATCTCCCACTGGGCCATACATGTATCCTTATAAATGTGCACAACCTTATGAACTCAAAAATTTGCTATCACTGTTAAGGGTATTTCCAAACAATCTCGTCCATCAATCATATCAATGTAGGATCAAAGCGACTTTCGTTACATTAATCGTAACTAAATCTATCAATGGTCACGTACACTAATACAACCAAATGACATAGATCAATCATGAGAGTGTAGTATGAAAATTACATGTTATGTGATCCAAACATGTCTATTTTCAATTGGTCCGACTTTATTCCTTAAGTGAGATCAATACCAAACATAATGTAACAGAATGGAATGAACTGAATACTTTATTTCTGTATAGAAAATTATCCAAATACACAAATGTGTCCAAAAACAAACATAAAGCAACCAAAATACAAACTCCCACTAAAACATGATATCCTCAAGAAATACAACACCCATACGAGCAGTGTGCTCATGAAAAACCTTGGGTGGTAATCCCTTAGTAAGCGGATCCGCAATCATGGAGTTTGTCCCAATATGCTCTATGGAAATCTGTCCATTCTGTACCCTTTCTTTCACAACCAAGAACTTAATGTCAATATGTTTTGACTTAGTTGAACTCCTGTTGTTATTTGAATATAACACTGCAGAGTTATTGTCACAATATAACTTTAATGGTCTTTCAATGCCATTCAGAATGCGCAGCCCAGTGACAAAATTTCGCAGCCATATCCCATGATTAGATGCCTCATAACATGCTACAAATTCTGCTGCCATAGTTGAAGAAGCTACGAGTGTCTGCTTAGCACTCCTCCAGGAAATAGCTCCTCCAGCTAGCAGATATATGCAGCCTGAAGTGGATTTTCTACTGTCTTGGCATCCCGCAAAATCAGAATCGGAATACCCTACGATCTCTAACTGATCCGATCTGTTGTATGTAAACATGCAATCTCTTGTTCTCTTCAAGTACCTCATAACCCTTTTTGCTGCTATCCAATGATTCATGCCAGGGTTACTTAAATATCTGCCCAGCATTCCAACAAGGAATGCTATGTCTGGACGAGTACAAATCTGAGCATACATCAGACTCCCAACAGCTGATGCATAGGGAATCTTCTGCATTTCCTTAACTTCAAGATTATTTTTCGGGCACTGATTGAGACTGAATTTGTCTCCCTTAGCAACAGGGGTGTCCCCTGGTTTACTATCCTGCATGCCAAACCTTTTAAGAACTTTATCGATATAGCTCTTTTGTGACAATCCAAGAATACCCCGAGAGCGATCCCGGTGTATCTGAATCCCTAATACAAAAGAGGCGTCCCCAAGATCTTTCATCTCAAAATTCCTTGACAAAAAACTCTTGGTTTCGTGCAACATGCCTATATCATTAGTGGCAAGCAGTATGTCGTCAACATACAAAACCAGGAAAATATGCTTACTCCCACTGAACTTGTGATATACACAATCATCAACAATATTTATCTCAAAACCAAACGAGATAATCACTTGATGAAATTTGTAGTACCACTGACGGGAAGCTTGCTTGAGTCCATAGATAGATTTCTTTAATTTGCAAACCATATTCTTCGAGTCTCCTGACACGAAGTTTTCTGGTTGCACCATATAAATCGTCTCATCAATGTCTCCATTGAGAAACGCTGTCTTAACATCCATCTGATGTAACTCAAGATCAAAATGTGCAACAAGTGCCATGACTGTCCTAAAAGAGTCTTTCGTTGAAACCGGAGAGAAAGTCTCTTTGAAGTTAATGCCTTCCTTTTGTGTAAAGCCTTTAGCTACAAGACGAGCCTTATATCTTTCCACATTACCTTTCGAATCCCGTTTGGTTTTAAAAATCCATTTACAACCAATGAGCTTCGCACCTTCTGGTAATGGGACAAGATCCCAAACTTTATTGTCTTTCATAGACTTATACTCTTCATTCATGGCATCAATCCACCTTTGAGAATCAGAACCCTTCATGGCCTGATGGAAATTGATTGGATCATCTTCCATCATTCCATTATTTTCCTCATGTTCTTGGAGAAATACTATAAAATCATCTGAAATAGCATTTTTCCTTTCTCGAGTGGATCTCCTTAATGGTATTAGTTCTTGAGGTTGTTGAGTTTGTACTTCTGGAATGGTGGGAGGTTCTTCAACATTATCTTGCTGAGGTTCCGGATATACTTCTTGATCAATGACAGGTACAAAGACCTGCACATTGTCAAAAGTAATAGTAGGAATCGAAATCGATCCTTCCTTAGTTTCTTCCTCAAAGACAATGTCTCTAACCTTATTTCTCTCCCCAAACTCAACATCCTCAAAAAATGTTGCAGTTCCCGTTTCAAAAATTGACTTAAGTGTGGGATTATAAAATATTGTTGATGATTGTGTATATCACAAGTTCAACCAATAAAATAGCTACTTATAGTTTTGGAGTCCAATTTATTTTCATGTGGCCTATAAGGCCTAGCCTCAGCTGGACATCCCCAAATGTGGAAATGCTTTAGAACAGGTTTTCTGCCTGTCCAAAGCTCATAAGGTGTTTTAGCAGCAGATTTAGTTGGTACTCTATTCAGAATATAAGCTGCAGTCTTTAATGCTTCTCCCCAGAGTGATTTTGGTAAAGTAGAATGACTAATCATACTCCTTACCATGTCCTTAAGAGTCCTGTTTCGTCTTTCAGCTACACCATTCATGCTAGGTGATCCTGGCATGGTGTACTGTGGGACGATTCCACATTCCTCTAGAAATTTAGCAAATGGTCCTGGACGTTGTTCACCTGAACCGTCATATCTGCCGTAGTACTCACCACCACGATCAGACCTAACGTTTTTAATCCTTTTGTTGAGTTGATTCTCAACTTCAGCTTTGAAAGCCTTGAACATGTCCAGTGACTCAGATTTTTCATGAATAAGATATAGATGCCCATAACGTGAGTAATCGTCTATGAATGATATAAAATATTGTTGACCATTCCAAGAAGCCGTAAGGAATGGTCCACAAATATCTGTGTGTATCAATTCTAAGACGTCTGAAGTTCTATTGGCACCTAACCTTTTTGTTTTGGTCTGTTTTCCCTTGATACAATCAATACAAACATCAAAGTCTGTAAAGTCCAGGGAATCCAAAATGCCATCTGACACAAGTCGTTCAACTCTTGTTTTTGAGATGTGACCTAAGCGCTTGTGCCATAGTTTTGCCGAATTTTCTTTATTTAATTTTCGCTTAGTACCACGTGATTCCACATGCAAGGTTTCATTATATGACGCAATAGTATCAAGCAAATATAAGTTATCGTATGAACATAATAAACCAGTACCAACAATATTTGAATTTAATGAAAGACTAAACTGACAATTTCCAAAAGAACAATGATATCCAAATTTGTCCAATAAGGAAATAGAAACCAAATTCCGTCTAAACGACGGTACAACAAAAGTGTCTTTCAAATCCAAATAAAAACCAGTTCCTAACAATAACCTAAAAGTGCCTATTGCTTCAACTTCCACCGATTTTCCGTCGCCCACAAAGATGAATCTTTCAGCATCATTTGGCTTTCGGCAGAACAGGCAACCCTGCATAGAAACACTTATGTGAGTAGTAGCACCAGAATCTAACCACCAAGTGTTTCTAGGTACTGAAGCTAAATTAACCTCAGAACAGACCATATTAAGAAATGTACCTTTCTTTGCACGCCAAGCGTTATATTTGGTACAATCCTTCTTTAAATGTCCAGGCTTCTGGCAAAAGAAACAACCCTCTTTGTCTTTATGTGGTTTCTTTTGTTCTGGACCCTTAGCAGCTTCATATTCTGTTTTTCTTTTCTTGCCCTTATCTTTGGAAGAACTTGCCAAATTAGCAATTTCAGTTCTGTCCTGCTTCAACCTTTCTTCCTCTTGCACACAATAAGAAATGAGCTCATTTAGAGTCCATTTCTCCTTTTGAGAGTTATAACTGACCTTAAATTGATTGAAATGTGCAGGAAGCGATATTAATATTAAATGCACGAGCAAGTCATTAGACAAGTCGAGCTTTAGTGCCTTAAGCTTTGAAGCAGTATGAGACATCTGCATGATGTACTCCCTTATGTTCCCCTTGCTTTTATACTTCATTGAAATCAAGCTTTGCAGAAGCGTGCTTGTTTCAGCCTTATCATTTTTCACAAAACGCTTTTCAATTTCAGCAAGGAATTCTTTGGCATCAGTTACCTCCTCAAATACTGCGCCCCTAAAGGCTTCTGGAATGCCGCGCTTAATGATCATTAGACTCGTGTGATTTGAGCGTTCCCACTTCTCAAAGTTCATCCTGTCATCAGGTGAACTTGCATCCGTAAGAGAAGTAGGTTTCTCAATCCTAAGAGCAAAATCGAGATCCATGCAGCCAAGAACAATTAAAACGTTCTCTTTCCAATCCTTGAAGTTTGACCCATTAAGCATGGGGATTGAATTGATATTTGCAGATATTGTGGAAGTGGATGAATGAGCTGTATAGAGAAAGAGATAGAAATAGCTTACATTAGTATTTTATTATGCAAATAATAATTTCAAATATATTGGTAAGGCCCATCACAAGATACCTAGCACAACATCAATATTTAGTCTTTGGACAGAAACATTGACTCGTAAGTGGTACCTCGATGTAGCAATCAAACACTGACAATAAGACATGTCAATCAATAAACCTTTCTTTGGACCGATTTATTGATCATACGTTAAACCAAATAATCGTCACGCGTTTATCACCACAGGTACATGTGAAATTCCAACCAAACATTGACCTTCCTTTGGGCCGATCAATATCCGCATGAACAGCACACACACAAAACCTTCTAATATTCAAAGTTAATTAATTTCCACAAGAGAGGTTACTTTGGCAACATATTGCTTCAATCAATTCACTTTGGAATATTATATTTCTCAAAAGAGTCCATCATAGCAAAATTTGAACCTGAATTAACTGTTTTTGCATATTTTTAAAACTTTAGGATTTGAATTTTTGAAGTTCAAAGCTTTAGGATTAAGTAATCATTAAGTTGGAGGGTTAAATTGCAATTTAATTAAACTTGATTGGCCAATTATTAAAGATTTTAAGCTTGAAGGACTAAATTGCAATTTTACCAAAACTTTAGTGGCCAATTAATTAAAATCTTAAACTTTAGGGACTGAATCATAAAATTCAGAACTTTAAGGGCCCAACTTAAGTGATTACTAAAACTGTAGGGACTTATTTTATAAATTCAGAAGTCTAAAGGGCCAACTTAAATGATTTTAATCCTTTAGGGTTTAATTAAATGAGGGAACAACCAGAAGGACTAGAAATTAAATAAACCAAAATTTCCCAAATTGCAAACCAGCCCTTTAGGTCTTCTAATTTCTGAAGGAGGTCCCTGGGCCCAAAACTGAAAACGCAACAGCTAGGGTTTGAAACCCTAGCTGCGCCGCCACCAACGAGACCCGGAGATGGGGCCGCGGTCTCCGCGGCTCCACTGCCGGAGTCTCCGCCTGCAGCGCCATCTCCGGCGCTGCAGGAGTTCCACACGCAGCGTCGTTGTAAGCGACGCTGCCACCGCACGCAGCGCCGGACGGTGCTGCGAGGTCCTTACTCCGACGGCTCCATCATTTAATCCATAAATCCGACCATAAAAAATCCATAACCCAATTCGATTAATTCAATATACACATTGCAAAAATGGAAAAAACCCACATTTTTTGAACAATATATATATACATATAATCAGAATCCATATTGCGTTTGTTTCTTTCTTTTCCAATATACATACAGAAACTTTGGACATGTTCATGATGTATATGAATGGTTCGTGAATTCTAAATCCATGATTGAATATATAGATTGGCCATGAATTGATAATTTCAGAAAAAACGAATCATGTCCATATAGATATAAATCTGATAATACAATATGAAGGTAGCTCTGATACCACTTGTTAGATTAAATTTATCTAATCCATAAACAGATGATTATACATCTGTGACATAATAACCATCATGCTGTAATTACCAAGATTAAAACTGAAGCGGAAGCGTACCTGAATCCATGATTCTGTTTGATCGAACTGGGTTATGGTCTTCCAATTAATCCGTGGTTTTCTCCTTAGTGTCTCTTGTTGATGGGGATACAAAGAGTTATGAAAAGCCACGCTCAATTGGGGACCATGACCTGTATATATAACTGCAGGGCAGTTATTATGATTCAATGTTGTTAAATCGGCCCCTCATCAATTTAAAACATTGTATCCGTCTCTACACTTTAATCTCATAACACTTAATACCCATTAGTCCAAAATAGTCTTTAGTGGATCACTTTATTGACTAAAACCTTAAGATAGCACCACACATTTTAATATATACATGTTTGGCCCCACGTGTTGAATTTTATCCAACAGAGTAATCTGGCTTTGTATACAGTATTTGAGTATCATGAAGTTCTCTTTTCTGTCTTTCTTTCTTGTCTAGAAAACTCACTACAACTTCCGCTTAAATAGGATTTCTAAATCACTCCCTCTAGATGCCAGAACATGAATACGCAAGTGTATGAATGCATAGGCACATGATTCAAGAACCTAATGTAAAAAGAAATGTAGATAAATGTGATTCATTTTCTAGATTTTCCCGAAAAAATTTCTAACACGTGTAACATGCAACCAGCAGTCTGTACCCCACAAGAAAGAGAAAATTAATGTCCAACGGAAGCACCAAGTAATAACCTCATAACTTTAATGTGGAAGGTCAATATCTAACAATGCAGTCTGTAGTACATGCAACAGCCAGTAGGCAGGTTGAGAAAAAAAAAAGGCAAACATAAAACTGAACGTAATTTATATACATACAGGATAACACAGACTTCATCATTGTTTAGTACGGCCGTAGGGTCGGCTGTGCCCATCAGGTAAAAGCTTTCACCGATTGGTATCCTTCCTGTTTTAAGCTTAGATTTATCATCCTTTACCAGCCTTGACAAACAAAACTGGAGATATGGCTCATTAAGTGGAATCCCAGATGATATCATTCTTTGTGCCATGAAACCATCGTCTATCCCGTTATGGTTGGAAGCAACTGTATAAAGACACATTTTATGTAAAAATAATAAAATAAATAAACATATATATATATATATATATATATATATATATATATGTTATGGTTGGAAGCAACTGTATAAAGACACATTTTATGTAAAAATAATAAAATAAATAAACATATATGTGTGTGTGTGTGTGTGCGCAGGCGCGTGCGTGCGGTGTCTATAGAGACAGAGAGAGAGACGAGTGCTGCAGCAGCAGCAGTAGTATTAGTAATTTCGAGGTGAAAAAGAGTTGCGAAGAGATGACAAAGTAAATGAAAATAAGACCCATAAAGGTCTGTATAGAGCTACAGACAGGTACAGCCATATAGTCAATAAACATTCAGGGAACAAAATTTGAAATAACATTAAATTGGTAATAAAACATGCAGAGAAGAGGGATGATTGCCTTTGACAAGTAGAATAACATATGCTAGCAAATGTTAATTCAGGAATTACCTCTCAGTGCTGAACGCTTATTGGAGTACACACTTTGAGCCTCTTCCAAAGCATTCATCACTAAATTTAGAAAGAAGTCTGCCGGAACCCCACCATAGGTTAAAAGAGCAATCAAATATCTTGACAGAAAAGTTCTCCCTGGTTTGTGACTGGAAGATGAATGTCATAGAGTAAGAAAGTATCACCCTTTATAGGAAATCCAAATTGGATTATGAACAGGTGCTGATTATTATTTCATAATACAACTCCATGACTTCCAGACAAATATTCACATTCTCAAGATCTTGTCAAGATTACAGGTAAAATTAAATAACATGCCTGAATAAGAGGTAGGTTTATGGTCAACGTTGGATGAATCATGTTTGCAAAATTCTAGTGACTGAACCAACTAAAAGAAAATGGCATCAAGGTCAAACAATTAAGTCTAAGCAAGAGGAATTAGGGTCGTCACTATAGCCAGTGAAAATTATATAGTAGTGAATCTGCTGCGAATGCTCCATTGTTATTGAAATAAACACTGACTATATATAAATATAATTACTAAGCCATCCCATAAGACAGGACTTTAATTGAGTGTGACAGCAAGTTTAACTATGCTCGTTGCAGGTAATACAAGTAAAGTTATAGAAATTTTGATAGGCTACAATCTGATTGCATCTCTGGTCGGTCTACTATTTCTCCTCAAACTGTGAGCTAAAAGTTCCTCTCAAAACAGAGCTATTATTTTCCAGCCTCATTATTAATTTCTTATTGCATTTGTAAGTATGCTGTGCCACGCAGAAAGAATAGACGTATTTTGCTTGTTTTCAAGTCCATAAAAGAAATGGAGCAGAATCCATCCATGGATATTGCGCAGTCCCTATGTTGGTACCGGGATATTTATTTCCTCCTCATACGGTATGTCAAACTTTTCATTTTTCCACGTCCCAGATTTTGTGCAACTTCTACTATAGAAGACAAACTGGTATGCTCGAAACACTACTCCTTTTAGAAAGGCTGAACATTTTTATCTTTCCCATACTGCCTCCGATTAAATTAGAAGTATGATTAGAGATATATAATACAACGACGACGACGACAGCAACAACAAAAACTATATTAATTTTAGTCTATCTTTCTCTTCTAACCTGTAAGTATCACTCTTGCAAATGAAAACTTCTTTAAATCTACGTAAATTATATTCCAACCATCTAAGTCATCCTTACCATAATTCATTCTCAATTGGTGCCAGTGCCACCTCTGCTTGTTGGTATGTGTCCTCATTTCTTATGTTGTCTATTATTGCATTTTTAATATCATCATATACATTTTACTCATCTTCTAGACATTTTATCATTTAATAACTCAACACTCAGTGCCACTAGACGTGGTGGGTCTAATAACCTAAAGTTCTTACCTCTAAGTCAGTAGGCGTCTTTCGACACAATGAATCCCAGTAGCACCGATCCATTTCGTCCAGCACACGTGAACTTCCTTATCAATAATAGAACCTAATACCTCAAACAGCTACTCTTTTGGACAACATGAATTTCTACTTTTGACTTCACTATTATCCTTGTTCCTATTATGGCTAACAGAACCCTTAAGAATTTTATCTCAGTTCCAATTAACCTAAAACCTCTAAATTCCAAAGTCCTACTATAACTTTCTAGCTCATGATTTATGCCCTTGGAAATATATAATGATAGGGTTAATTTCACTAACGGTCACTGAAGTTACCTTAAAATTTCAAAACGGTCACTGAAATTCAAAAGTTGCAGCGCTGGTTACTAAAGTATATAATTCTTTCACAAACGGTCACTCCCCTAAGTTTTCAACTTGAAATAGTTATTTGACATGAAGATGTGGCATACAATAAACCTTTATTTATTGCATGGTAGTCCATGTACTTTATATATATAAATATTTACTTTAGTCCATATATTTTCAATTATCTTTCAGTTAAGTCCTCCAAAAATTGCATCTTAGGTCCTTAATCTTTTACGTAAAAAATCTTTACACTTTGATCCCTAAATTTTCAATTATTTTTCAATTAAGTCCTCCAAAAATTACATATTAGATCCTTCAACTTTATACATCTTCAAATTTTAGTCCCCCAAATCCTTGATTTTAATGGCCAAAATAAGTGCAATTTTAGTTGTCAAAATAAGTACACTTTTAATTAAATTCTTGACTTTACACTCGAATTTTTACCTAAACGAACAAAACAACATTATTAAAAAATATACTTGATAGAACTTACAAATATCCGCTTATTTTGACTACTAAAATTGTACTTATTATAGTCACTAAAATCAAGAATTTGGGAGATCAAAGTTTAAAGATGTATAAAGTTGAGGACCTAAGATACAATTTTTGGAGGACTTAACTGGAAGATAATTGAAAATTTGGGGACCAAAATGTAAAGATGTAAAAAGATTAAGAACCTAAGATGTAATTTCTAGAGGACTTAACTAAAAGATAATTGAAAATATAGAGACGAAAGTGAATATTATATAAAGTATAGGGACTACGATGCAATAAATAATGGTCTATTGTAAGCCACGTTACTATTTCAAGTTGGAAATTTAAGGGAGTGACCGTTTGAGAAAGGATTATATATTTTAGGTAGTGCTGCAACTTTTGAATTTTAGTGACCGTTTAGAAATTTTAAAGTAACTTTAGTGACCGTTAGTGAAATTAACCCTATAATGATACAACAACATTTTCCATATTCTAATGAAAAAAGATGACAAAAAGATTCTCGAACAGTAAAACAAGAGGATGCAACAGTATGCTAATTGTGAGTCACAAAACGAAATGAGTGTGCTGGAAACTGCCATTCTCATAACAAATGGACTCATAGCAAGAAAGAAAAATTAACAAGTGAAAGATACCTAATAGCTACTATTTCCAGTGAGTTAAAAGTTTGTCCAACCAGCAACGTCGAGTCTGTCTCAACCTTTATCATTGAAGGTCTTATCTGAATTTTTCCAGGTTCAAGCTACAGTGGTGAAACATTAATAAATAAATGTTTGAAGCATGAAGGGAAAAATAAACTGAAGCTAGCTCACCACGAATAACCACAATTAATTTGTCAAAAACAACTAGGACCATAAGAATTCATTTAAGCTAAACAACAGTTACCGGTGAATAAAGAAACAACAAAGAGTAAGCTAATGTACCAAAAAATGGTACATTGACTCTTACTTCTAGAAATAGAGAATTTACTTAAATTGTGAATTGTAACGAGAAACATTTGTATATACATGAATTGACCCAATAGCAACTAGCAAGGTCTTTCTAGGTCATTCTCCAACTTGAAACTGTGACAAGTGCCTTATAAGGAAATTCTTACAGTAAAAGCATATGGTATTGAAATATTGCACATACAAGAATGTTGGTTTCCCAAATGTGACGAGTAGAGTTAGATGCGAAGAAATATACATTATTGTAGTAGCAGACTGATCAATAGAGGATTAAGGAAAGACTGATTGCTATAAAGGGTAAATGAAAAGGAAAAGGCAGATTATAAGGAGCCATATGCTATGGTAGCTAAATTGAATGATATTCTAGTTCATCAATCTCTTGTGGATCAATGTGATTAGAGACTAGAATAAATCAGAAGTAAAATCATATATGAATAAGAAAGTACCTCTTTGTTTACCAGAAGGGTTCCCTTAACAGCACAACCATTGTAGAACATGCGACATTGCATCAATAAAGGCTGAAAGAAGAGAATAAAGACACCATAGCAGAAATTTTTAAGAACATTACTACAATTATAGAATAAACAGTTCCTAACATTGAGAAAGAAAAGGGGACATCTAGAAGGTGATAAAGCAAGCATTTACCGGTTCCATATTCCCACCCTTTGACCCTTTCTGTTGACAAGGTATGTCCTCCAACTCAGCAAAATAAAAAATAAAAATAAAAAAATATAAACCAAAAAGATCAAGAAATTATGTGAACTTGTCAAATGAAATTGAATGATGCATCAGCAAAACCTAGATCCTCATAAGAACAAGGAACCCATTATGGACCAAATATAGGATTAGAAATATTACGCATTATTCTTGTTGACATGTATAATTTTAGTATGTCAAACATACTTGTATGTTACACCAATGCAAAATCCTGGTGTATTCTTATAACCTTTAGCTTTTTATATTCAAGCTAAGTATCGTTCTTCTCCACTATAAATTTTGTATTACAAGAGCAATGCCTCAATGAATAAAAAGTTTTTTTATCGTTCAACAATAAATGGCACCGTAAATACCAGTATGTTATTATTGACATTAATAAGTACCCGTCAAGACAGTACCATGAAGGATGATAACAAGCTCGAAGATGAAAACCACCAAACATAGTATACATCAACAATTGCTGTCTAAGAAGTTGGAGCAATCTACCTGCATATTAAGCTCTGTATTCCTCCATTTTCTATGGTACCAGAGTTGGAAATTTTGAAAATCGAAAACATTTGGAATAAGAAGATAAGGTGGAAATTAGTTACTGCACTTGTACAAAGAAGTCTAGAGGTGAATAGATATGTTAATTTCAATGGGGTGACTGGTCATGGAAGAATGCCATTGAACACAGTGCTTTGCTAATGTGGGAGAACCTAAAATACAACATTAAGAAAATAAAGTCTTTGTTTCAAAAGTATTGGATGCCTTTGGAAATTCTTTATGAAACCATACTTCACTTACAAAATAACATTTGACATCCATTGATACTACCATAAAAATGGCAATATGATTTGAATAATCACTTTGATCCCTCCTGGTATCCACGGTTTCAGTTAATATTCTGCCTACTGGAAACATAAGTACAAAGAACTGTCAAGTCCATTAAATAACTACATGCTATTTTTCTAATATAATTTTGTTTTGAATATTTTAAATAGTTTGCTAATATAATTATATTTTAATTTTTTATCATTTCTTTTCGCAAACATAAGTACAACTTGTTCTTATAAACTTTCCATCTAAATAGTTTTCATAAAAAATTAATGATTATATACAAGAATCAAGTGTGCTAAATAGTGAGCATGTTTGGCTTATTAGCTTATTTCTAAGAAAGAAGCGAAAATATTGGCTTCTTTTTGGCTTTTGTTGACAGTTTAATAAATTAAATGCCATTGTTTCATTTCCATTGTATGCATTGCGCAATTATGACTAAATAGTCTTACTACAATAAAATCAAATTGTAACCTCAAAATTCTCATCCTTGGCATATTTGGATCTGCAAAAGTCTTTCGGACACTGCACAGCTAGATTTTCAGATATGTAGCCTGTTCCATCAGTATGTATAAGAGGCTTTCCATCTTCAAAAATAATAGAACCATTCTCATCCTACGATTCATGAAGCAAGAAGAAAAATCAATATAATATATAGTTAGTCACTCGATGATTTAAGAAGCTAGTGGCATGATAGCATCAGGGGGCTTGAATAAAAAGAAATAAATGAGAAGCAATATGTTTTACTCGGAAAGGTATATCTTCAATCCTTTCGATTTTAACAGAATCGAAATCAACTTGAAGCTTTATAGTCTTTGACAAGATCAAGGAAAATCTGAGTCATACCACAATAGCAAACATCATAAAGGATCATTGATAGATAGATCATTGATAGATAGATCATTGATAGATAAATATTAAAACTACGGAAATATCAACCTTGCCATGTATTTTTCTATCGTCGAGACCATGTGTATGTGCATAAATGAGGATCTTGCTTCACTGATCTTTCTACGAGACAAAATATAAGATTCATCCTCACTACAAGGGGCCATAGACTGAACCCGTATGAAGTAGCATTTAAGAGCACAATCAGTAGCTTTTTTCTCTTCATTCATTGGGTTTTTCTTCTTCCTTTTGAACTCATCTTTGAATACTGTAAAAAAGCCATGATGAATAATATACTCATTGAAGTTCTTTACGAGATACAAAGATGTAAACGCATGAGTCATCACCCTTTCTAGCTAATGGAAACACTAGAATGATACAAAGGTTAGAGATTTTCCTAGATGCATGGGAGGACTAGATGATCAATGTTATCTAAGGAAAAAAATGCAAGAGTCGATACTACGACCGAACAGTTGAGCCATTACCAACCAAGAATTCATGGGATAATATAAAACAAAAGTTGATAAGGAATCGTCATCTTCTCCAGTCTCCACAATTTGTGTTCATACAGAAGATAAATACAAAATTCTTACTAAAACTTTAATTATGTCAGAAACAAGCTGAAATAAGAAACATAGACTCCAGCTTATATAGGTTTTATTGAACTCCTGTAGCACCAACTATCTAGACCTCTAAGTTAATTGTTATAATGACATGTAGGGAAGGCGGATACAATACAATACAAGACAGAATAGATGCTACATCAATGCTCCGAACCTTCAAGGTACAAGCATCCTGCATACACTTTCCTTTGCGTACATCAAAAATAAAAACCACCGAAATATTCAAATAAGAATACAGAGGCTACAATAACCACACCTATTCTACCTTCTTACTATGTAACAAAATAAGAAAACAGATTTAGCACTTTTAGCAAAATTATAATCATACATATTTGGGAAGAGTTTTTAATCTTGCTGATTAATTTTGCAGCTAGCACGCTTCTGTGCTACTTGGATTGGAGGTATAACTCTCAGCATGAGCTCAAATGTTGAATCCATCGAACTCTCCATCGGTGGTACATAGAAAAACAAATATTGATATATTTTAAACATTTTTATTTCTTTGTGGTAAAGTGTATAATATACTACTAGTACACCACTTACACGCGGTGGATCCGACTGTAGAATTCCAATTCAATGGTACATGAAGCAGAAGAATGAGATAGATTTAAATTTTTGATTTGAGAAGATGATATTTGATTAAGGGAAGAGATATGATGAGAGAGCAATTCTTAACTTATTTTTTTGAAGACAGAACGTACAATGCATTTTATCATGAGTGGAGGTGAGAAATTCCTACGGTCGTGATTAACTACTCAAAACCAATCAACTTCCTTGAACCAGCAAACTTAGAGCATGTTTGGACCAGTTTTTTTAAAACTCCTTTTTTCCCAAACTCATTTTCAACCACATATTTCATGGGACCCACAACTTTTATCAACTTTTTGACCAAATATTTTCCCAATTTCTTTCACAATCTCCTAAAAACTACTTTTAAACCCCACCAAACATACTCTTAATGTGCTTTCTATGTTCATGACCGGTATTTGATATCCTTGTCAAAGTATTACCCGGTAAATTTAGAAGGTTCAAGGTAAAACCGCATACTCCAATCCACAAAAATAATAAATATCTTCATGAACACTAAAAGTAAAACATTGCCAAAACGGAGGGACAGAGTTGAAAATAGATTTACACCCATCAAATAGTTGATTTACATCGGTTAAGAACTTAAACCAAGTTATGTAAGTCAAATTTTAACAAAGGATAAATTGCATCTACAGTCCCCAAATTTTCATTGATAGAGCACTTAGGTCTTCTCCATTCTAGTTACCTCTGTACATGGATCTCCAAACTAACAATTTTATTAATTTTTTGTTATAGTCTCAATTGTAACGGAAGTAGTACTCCAAGTTTCTTGCTTTTCAAATATTCTCTCTCTCCTCTTGACGTAATCTTTGGAGGTAAGCATTTTCCGTCCCCATCTCATATGTACTTCCATTTTATATCAATAAAATATGGTATGGGTACTCCTAACCACCACCACCCCATTTGGGTCTATGTGGAGACCTAAAATCCTGTCTAGGCTTTGAAATAATTTTATAGAAAATTAGTCCTATGAAGCTTTCTGTCCAGAAGAACCATTAATCCTCGCATAGCTTGCAAATGATCTCCAACTTCTTTCTTCTTCCACTCTCTCTCTCTCTCTCTCTCTCTCTCTCTCTCTCTCTCTCTCTAAGTTCACAATGGCTTCCTTTACCCCCTCCCCTCCATTGATATCTCCAAGAAGGATCTCCGACAAGGTCGAATTCAATGACTCAATCTCCAACCTCACCACCTACTCCTCCCTCAAGATCAGCTCCCACTCCTTCGAAACCCTTTCTCATAACTAGAAGATTGAAACATTAGGGAATTCAAAGCAACTACCACTTTCCAACACTGTCAAGGTTATTTGGTGATCAAATGAAAGAATAATTGAACCCACTACCATCCACCAACTATCACCTCCACCATCATCACCTAGCTCAAATTCAAAGGCACCACTATTCACCACCATCAGCTCCACAAACACATCCACAATGATTGCATAAATGGGTATTAAGATTAATAATTTTACATAAAAATGAAAAATATTCGATTTTCTGAAAAATTAATAAAATGGATAGTTTGTAGGTACACAACTCAAATGGCGGCAATCCAGGAACCACAATTTCGCTCTCTGAAAGTGTAGTTTTAGATCCACTTTGTACACATTGCAGTATATGTGATCCACAACAAACGGCTGAGTAAAAAATTCGGCAGCATCCAATCCTAATTTCTTGGTTACAGCAACACTCCACAGAAGAAATTGTGGAGTTGTTTAAGGACTTCTACATGTTGTTAGTTACACAATACACAATCTCTTACAACAGAAAACATATAGAAAGTATGACTATATAAAATATGCTTGCTAGCTGTCAAATTATAGGAGAATAAGTCAAAGCGCCCTAAACCAAACCAACAGAAATGAATAATAAATTATCCTAAAATATACCGTCAATAGCAGCCAAAGCTTTTAAGCCTTTTAACTAGCTCTTCCAAAGTTTCTGCCCTGACTTGTCGACATGGAGCCAAATGCGCTTCTAGCTCTGTGCTTGAGCAATCCCAACAATTAGAAAACTTGAAAGACAAATAGTTTGTAAAACGGAATAGAAAAAGCTGGCAGTGGGGGTGTGCACAAGTAAGAAATATGAATATTCATATCAGCAGCGGGTGGGCTAAGGGAAAAACCAACTGATTCTAAGTAGGTATTGCTACTGGTTTCGTTGTAATAGCGGTTGGTGGCGAGATGCATTTTGGAGTGCAGCGATGAAATTTATTTATTTTTTCCTTGAATTTTTACTTGCGTTTATTTGAAAGTCAGGGTAGAATTGTCTTTACAATAGATACTCCTGATCACATGCCAGCCATGTGAGGATTTAGCAGTTCTTCGAAGGGACTAGTAAAATTGCAAGTTTGAGAGCCCATATACCAAGAAATAAGAATGGGAACAAGTACTCTTTCAAAGAATCTGGAGAGCATAGATGCAATTTACCCTTAATATAGTTTTAAAGTAGATTTCAGATATTTTGCAAAGTAAGTTTTTAGTACAAATGTAATCCTACCATATAACTAGCACATCTTAAATCCAAAATAACTATTTATTGCAACTGTCAATTTATACATCATGAAAAAGTTTTAAAGTACCCAAAATTCACATGCAAACACCTTTTCTTTAACGGCTAATTAACTAAGTACTCCAACAAACTAAACAATTGCTTTGATGATTGTGATAGTTTCTATTCATGATATATAGCAAAATATCACAGAATTGGTTACTCAAGACCTTATACCTGCTCCATACAATTCAAAAAAAAAAAAAAATATTGATGCAAGCAATGGTACAAATTAGAAACCTAAATTAAGGATTCTTGGCACTAAGACGAGCAAGACGTCTTTGTTTGTCAAAGTGAAAGAACCCTTTGAAGTTTTTCCTCAAGTGTTGTTATTATTCATGAAGTAAGAGACGAAGGTATTTTTGTAACTTTTAGCTTTGCAGTAATTTTTTAGTCCACAATCTTAATTTAGGGTTTCATTGTTGTTTGAGTTTTATTTGGAATCCAAAGTAAACAAGGATTTGTAGAAGAATTCAATGGTAAGAAACCTATTCCTAATCCTAGCAGGAGAACGCTTTAAAATCTGTAAATACTGATATAAACTTTTTATTTCAATAGAGATGATTGATATTAGAATTGGTATTGTGTTGTGTGGATTTGCTTCAACCTTTTTGATGTTAAAGCTCTCTTCTCTTTGTCCTCCCTACTTCCTTGTCATTCCATATTTCTGTACATATATATTTAGACCCGTTTCCTTCTCATCACTAATAAATAACCATCAATTTTCTCTCTTAATTACTTTAGTCAATAAACCTTTACCATCAAAGGGCCAAGATTGTTATACATCAATCTTACAAAATCATAGTTACAAGAACTTGGCAACATTCTTATAGAACCAATGATGATGATTTCTACTCAGTCTACAGAATAATGTTACTAAATCACACTTCCTAAAAAACCTTATACGCATTTGAATCGAAAAGATAAGTTCACTCACAAAATAATTAAAATGAGTACTTCACAACATTCTCGTAGGCTTGGTTTACACATTGGAGAGAGCCAGACAAGTAATAGATGAATCAATAATTATATGTTTGAGACAAAAAAAATATATATATTAAAAAGCATGTGGAAGAAAAGGAAAACAGGCAGGAATGACTTTGTACAGTATCCAAGAGGCATGAATGGAATTTTTTATATTCACTGAAGTTAAGAGGATGCAAATGCATTTTTTCTCATTAAATAGCACAGCAAAAAATAAATTTATTTCAGTCAAGGAAAGCAACTAAAATAATCACCAAAAAATCGGAAGCGCCTCAGACCAACAAGAATTCCTTCCTCATTGGTGCCACAAATGCCATCTTCAGGAAATTTGACAATCAATACATTTTCATCTCCTAATACCCTTTGCAGATGAGTTCTGATCGTGTTCAAATATGGACCCTGATTCAAAAGTAATTTTGGGGTAAGTTCTCCGCTTAGATAATAGTATGAAACAATATAAATGCTTGATGGAGTCCTATCAATTACTAGTCCCTCTGACAAAAGCTAATCATTGTCAAGAAATATGATGGCAAAAATGTCGTCTTCTCTGAGTTTGTCAAATAGTAAAGAAAAAATCATAAATGACGCTCCATAAAACTATGTATGGATTGATACTAACCTTGAACTGATGACTTCCATCTTGATAAACATGACAGTAATAGAGATGAGTCTTCCCAGAATCCCAGTCAAAATACTACAACATAAAAAGGTGAAGTTCAGGAAAACTGGTACTTCAATAGAGATCTTAAGCAAACCTGGGCAGCTGGTGAAGTTATGATATGGTGAAATAAACTATATGATTTGAACTTTTTAAATCTATTATCATAAACAGGTGAAGAGATTCAACAACACGCTAATCATATTCCAAATAGGTTTTAAGGACAACGGCGTGAAATTTTTCGCCATTATGTTCAATCTAGAACTACATGTTTTCAAAAATTCAATATTTGCAACTATGTCGAGTGGTTTAGTTTGATTACCTTTAACTCTTCAACTCTTGTAATTTGTTCTATTAAAATCGTATCAAATCTTGTTAATGGGTCTATGGGACGATGCTTAAATTACAAAGACAATAATATAATGCTGTTGGAAGATTTGACTTCTCCTATTCACTAGATTCCTTGTCCTGTACAAATAGTGTAGAATATTTTCATTTTCTGAAAGATTTCTTTTTTGTCCTTTCCTTTCCTATGTATTGGACATATTATTGTAAGTCTTTATAGGACAAATTATGGTAAGTATTCATAGAGAAGATTCTGTAAGTAGTTATTACTTTCCTTTTTTGGTTATTTGTAACCTTATAAACAGGGTCTTTCTTTTCATAATAAAAAAAGACAAAAGACTGAAAGAGTTATATAAAGTTTCTATTCCTCGTCATATTTCTGTCTCAATAACTTCTCAGTCTAATTTCCAACATGGTACCAGTGCAAAGTTCAATCTTGCCTTGAATTAAACTTGCAATCGCTTCCATTCTCTAGCTAGCGGCCTTGTGCCGCTCGTCCAGCCAATACATTTCTTTTCTATTCGTGTTATTATATTTGTTCTTGTCATGCCAAAATAATGATTGTTGTACTCATCGTTCTTCGTATATAACCATGTCCTAAAAAAAAAATTAAGTGGTTGTTTACAAATAAAAAAGAAGAAAATATGTAGAAATTTCGCAGAAATAGCAGCAGCCTATGCACTCTTCGTCAAACTATGATATGTTAACGATCCGTGATCTCATCGACCAGAAACTTGGAGAGCAGCTTCATAACACACTGTTCTTCAATCTGTGCGATTAAGATCAAGATCCAACAGCTCGACAATTAATTCTTTGGACAGAACAATAGCTCATTTGTTGGTTAAATCTTTCCTATTTCTTGTTGAACTTGTGATTGATGGGCCAATGTTTTGATGTTTTTATATGCATCGGATCCCTTTCTATACAACCGTCTTATCACGTTCATTAAACCAATGAAGTCTTCTTCTCTATGGTTGTTGTTGCTCGACCAAGCAATGAGCTTAGATTTTCTTTTCGGCTCTTTTCAGTGTGATTTGTCTTTTCTTGCATTCGACATTGCCCATAACGTATTTGCTCATTTTTGTCCTTTTTCATGCCCTTAAATGTTGCCAATATAGTCTCAGGAAAAGAACTTTGGCATGGCAGCAAGAGGAAACTCTCTGGTCAATGTCATTATAACACACTCCATAGACTCTATAATTCAGTTGACGACTTAAATTAAACTAAAGTTTGATGGGATACCCATCTTAAGGAGGATACAACTAACTGGCATTCTAACGAAGCACTGGCCTATGAAACGTCCAGTCAAATCTTAAACAAGCTTGGAGTGAAAAATATCTTTGCATTGTCTTGAGTGAGAGTTTTGGAAGATTGGACTTCCTTGTTCACTAGTGTCCTTTTATCGTACAACTAGTGAGTGTAGAATATTTTCACATTCTAGAGAGATCTCCTTTTGTTCATTTTCTTTTAATGTACAAGACATATTATGATAAGTCTTCATAGAGAAGATTATAATGGGTAGTTATAACTTTCATTTTATTTCATAGTTGTTTGTAACCCTATAAATTGGATATTTCTCTTTGTAACAAAAAGAGATAGAAGAGGTATGCAAATTTTCTATTACTCGTCCTATTCACTTTCACAGTTTCCAACAAATACGGATTAAAAAAGCATGATAGTTTCTAATATTAGCTTTTCTTACTTCTTGAAGCAAACTTTGAAATAAACTACAATGTGAAGAGCAGCAATCAAGATGTATAATTGACCTGGCTTCGATCTGACTCAGTACAAAGGCGTTGCCCATATTTACTCCAAATGTTAGACTCGAAAAATGTCATCGGAGCATCTTTCATATTTAAAATGTCATTGGCGTCGTCCAGGGTCATGCAAGTTTCCAAGTTTTGCCTACAAAGTAAATCAAACTTATTTGATTTAAGACCAATCCCAAGAATCTGCAAACTATTGTAATAGAATGGCAAGGAAAACTAACCTTCCGATGTAACTGAGTACTAAAAATAATTTCCTATATTCCAGTTTACTAAGGATCCTCAGTTGCTGACTGATTTTCAGAGAGCTCGCCCTCTCTCTAATTTCATTGGGAAATGATGGCAGACAAATGGCTTTGTGAGGGCTTGTCCTCTCTTCAGTTTCATCATTGTATGAAAGATGACGTTTGATTGTCCGAGGGACTGCCCTCTCTGAACTCGATGATGGAGAGTTCATTGGACACACTGATATGAGACGCTGCGAGCTTTCACCATCTGCCCGTGATAGAAATGTTCGTATCAACAATGAAATAGAAATGTGGAAAAAAGAAACAAAGAGGTTTGGAAGAAATTTGGAAAGGAAAGAACACAAGAAATAAAATCTAAAAACTATACTACCACAAAAGTGCAATTTTTTTTCCTTACTGGAGTGCAGATTAAAAAACTAGAGCAGTTCATCATGTTTCAGAAGTAGGACGTCATTAGTGTGTACACCTAAGCAGGATAGATTAAACACACTAAATAAAATAAGCCTCCCTGGTGATCCACCTTCAAATTGGGAATCTGGCTTACTTTCTTATTTTGAATTTTTTTCTCATTTCAGTATCGTTATTTTGTGTCATTTGGTTGCATATTTTTTCACCTAGATAACCACGCGAATATTCTCAAGTAGGGACGAATGAAATTCCCAGGATACAAATCAACACTGTATGAAATCTGTCATTACTAAAAGGATGTTAAATAACACATTTGGGTCTTAATTATCATTTAAAGTTTCAGTTTTTCGTATTTGAGCTTAATCGATGATATGTTTAGAGTTGAGTTCTTGCTGAGTATCTTTCTCTTTTAAGTTTGGTGAAAAACAAACTAGTATACCACCTTCTTGTGGTGGAATTCCTCTTTCAAGTTTTAAGGATTGAGGCGGTGTACAAATTTTGGAGATGATCGGTGGACATAGATGAATTGAGGAGGTGAATAGATTTTAGACATCAACGAATCAAAGAGTGGATTTAAGGGCATCTCCAACCCAACGCCAAACTTCAAAATGGAGTGTGAAATCTCTCCAACCTAGCACCAAATATGTGCGTCAATTTGGTGTTGTGAACAGTGCTATGCCATATACTGTTCATTTGAAGTTGAAAATGGCGCGAACATTGATTCCAATTTTTCCCTCAAGTTGTGTAAATTTGAGGTGGATGGCAATTTTGTCAAGTTGCACCATATTTTAAGTTTGCTTTTTGGATATTTGATTCTATCCATTTGATTTATTTTTTTTTTTTATGTTAAATTTTTTTATTAATTTTTATTTTATGTTCAATGTATTTTTTATTGTAATTTTGAGTATTGTGCCATTTTTATTGTTTTAATAAATGCAATAATTTCGTGTAAATTAATTTATTTTAAATTTATACATTTAATATAAATATACTATATAATTAAATAATTTTTTGAAATAAATTATTGTTAAAAATTAAAAATATAAATGGATGAGAATATACACTATTTATTTAGTGCAAAATTTGAAGTAATGGGTTGGAGATCACATATGGATTTGATGTGAGAATTGCACTATTTTAGTGTAAAAGTTGTACCAATTTAAAGATATGAGTTAGAGATGGCGTAAGTGCTCAGGAGATGATTCTGGAGACGTTTAAATACTTTTTTCTTCAAGTGGAAGAATACTCGGTTGTGATAAATAAATAAATAAAAGACAGCAGGAAACATCAAAGATAAAAATAAAAAAAGAAGAGGATAGTTACAGATATTTCATACCCTTCTTCTGGGGAGAGTTGTAGTTGTAGCAGGAAGTAGCAGGAGGTGACAAGTGTTTCTGACCCTGAGGCGACGGCTGATAATTGTAAGCGGCGAGTACAGACGAACCCTGAATTGGGTAAGAGTCCATAACCAACTTACGAATGTATCCAGAAAAAGTGTACTTTATTCGTGAAGATGAAATCTTCGTGAGAACTTCGATCGATGCCTGCTCGCCTATAGCAGCAAGTAAGCTTCTTGCATAAGGCTCCAACGGCGGCTGCGACTGTTTCTGGCAGATCCTTGCTATGATCATTTCCACTGGTTCTGGTAGAGGAACATCTTGTGGCCCCCCTTCCATTTCGTTTTTCTTCAACTTCAGCTACTGTTAAGAGGGAGAGAAATAGAAAGACAAAGCAGAGAGTGCGGATTCAAAAGTGTCCGAGTCAGAAATTTACATTAACATGGGGTTTCCCGCTTTTATCTTTGGAGATGCAAACAATTGCTTTTAGAAAGAGAGATGTCTCACTTTTTAGAGTACAAGATGTGCGTAATATTTGATTAATGTCATAAATGAATAAAGCACGCATGTTTGTTTGGTGTTGCTTATAACTACTTATAAATTGGTTAAATTTTATTTTTATTTATATATTTTATAGAACTCACAATTTTTATTTACTTTTTATCTACACTTTTCGTAAAATTTACTGTTTATAATATATAAAAAATCTTTACCAAATAATAAGTAATAGATTATATAAAATGTATAGATAAAAATTGTGGGTTATATTGTGTAAATGAAAATGTTGTTTGACTAACTTATAAATACTTATAAGCATTCACAAATATGACTTTTAAGTACTTATTGATTGTAGCTCTTATGAATTACATATTAGTACTTATAAGTTGATCGAACAATATATTTATTTACACATTTCGTAAGACCTACATTTTTTATCTACACATTCTATAGGATCTACTACTTATAATTTTAAAAAAAATTATCAAATATACATGAAATGTGTAGATAATAAATAAATAATAAATTCTCAATCTTTCGAAATATTTGGATAAAAAATATATTTGACCAATTTAAATTATAATTTAAACTTAGAAAAACAAATATTAAATAGTTTGTTTGGTCAAACTTAAATTATAATTTAAACTAATCAAATATACTTTTTATTTACATATTTCATAAAACTCACAACTTACTACTCATTTATTATTTATAAATTTTATAAGAATCACAATTTATAAACACTTTTTTTAAATAAAAAAATTACACTATCAAATTTATTATAAAATTGATCAAAGATATATATAATGTCTTGTCAATAATATTTGCGACCTATTGATAATGATAGGTTGCAACATTAATAAAATGCTTTTTTGCAGCTTTCTACATCATTAATTTTTTCTTTTATCTTCTAAATGGGTTCGCAAGTTCTTTCAACTTGACTCAACTCTTCCCATCACGAGGAGGGCTCATGAGACTAGGGCTGACAGCTGGCCCCTTGGTCAATAAATTTGCAGATGCTTTCACCATGAATCATAAAAAATAAAAATAATAATATTTCATTTTTTTATTCTAAAAATAATATTTTTATTAAATTAAAATTAACGATAAGCAACTTTGAAAGATGAGAACAAATTAAAGTTTATCAACACTAAGATTCATAAATCTACCGACACGTTTTATAATCAATTATCTGTTAATCACTTTTTAGCTTTTAATTACCTTAGATTAAAAATCGACGTTCCTAAATTAATCGAAAGCCTCTCTCGATGGTTAATCAATTATATATGTTATGCGAACCTAATTATCTCTAATTAAGCTTCGAACATAAACACATGCATTAAAATCTCAAGAACGCCTAAATGGTTTCATAAAGTATAATAGTAATCTCTATCTATTATTGTACCCTATGTTATTCAATACCACGTACTAAATCTATATTGAATCTCTCGATTTCAATATAAATCACAATATATTCTAATGGTGATCAAGCATTAAAATAATATAGAAACTGAATAAAGAATAATCAACACACGGGCAATTAATTACTAAAAAAGAAAAACTTCTAATTACTTAAAAACACGAGATTTCATCGTTCATCCTAGATAAAGTAAATTAGCCGGACATGATTTCGTCAATTATTGCAATAATTGAGTTCATCATGATCCGGAGAAAGAAAAACAAAAAGTAAAATAAAACTCGTGATCTCGGCTCGATGATCTTCGATTCCGTGCCTTGATCTTCGTCCTTGCTTTGTATCTTGTTCTCCCAAAATTCGTCCCCCGCGAGATGTCTATATCCCACCTTTTATACTCTTCTCCCCGCCCTCCAAAACGTGGTTGAGGAAGTTGGATCAATATAGGCTAGTGTTTCAATTCTATCAGGAAACTGCCTAAATTCTGCTGCGTTTGGCCCATGCGATCGCATGGGGTAATACTGTGCGATCGCATGGTATTCATGATAAACATTCTGTAGAAATTTTAACAGTCTTACTATCGCATGGTTGATTTTGGTGCTGAATTTGAATTTCCCGCCTTAGTAATTGCACGTCAAGCCCCTGAAGTCTCTTTTTTTAGCAATTAGGTCTCATTGTCTTCATTTTGCTCTCTTTTCATCCGAGTGATACTTGACTTTGATTATTTCCTAAATTGATAAGAAAACAACATGCAATTAAATTGAAAACAACTAAAAAAAACTCATAATCGTCCTTTTTTGTTAGCCCAGATAAGTACAAAATTGTACTTATCATTTAACATTTATTACGTTTGTTATATTTTTTACAAAAAACATGTGTGTTACATTTATTATATTTGAAATTTAAAATATTGAAAAGTGATTATAGAATTTTAATATAAAATCAAGTATGTGGCAAAATTATTACTAAATGGGCCCATACTCAGGTCGTTGACTAATGGTCAAATACAATTAACAATAGATAAGAGTCAGTTGAAATTTTCACTGTTCACCATTCGACCAAAATGACGCCATTATGGTAAGTGAGAAAAAAAATCAGACGCTAAAAAACGTCGTCATTTTTGAAAGTATATAAAAATGGTATTGGTCCCATTTGTGTTGCTCTCTCTTTCCCAGAGTGAGAAATCCCTAAAAGAGCGAATCCTTGTGATTTCATTTGATCCACATCCATCAAAATAAGAAATTCCAACTCTTCGTTCGACTTAGATCCATCTGAAATTCGAAAAGTTATAGTTTTCTTTTTTCTATTGTTGTTTAGGTTAATGTTTTATGGTATTTTGTTCCATCAAGATCTATCAGAAATTATAAATTCTAACTGTTCGTTGGACCTAGAACCATTCGAAATCAAAAAGTTATAAGATTCGTTCATTGTGTTGTTCTTTGGATACTTTTTCTCATCTTTGTTCCAAAAAAACTGCGAAATTTTCCACGTCTAAAGTTCTAATTTTCGTTGAGTTTGTTCGTCTTTGGATTGTGGTCTTTGATTGAAAAAAAAAACCTACAAAATAGCCCAGATCTACTTGAACCTGGTCGTTCTTTATTTTGTATTGTCAGTTTGAAGTTATGTGTGAAGTTTGAAGGTTGATTTGTCCCTTACGTCGCCTCTGCTCTGCCATATCTATGAATCTATTGGAATGAAAACTTGTAATTATTTTTTCCGTTTTGTTAGTTATATTTAATTTTTGCATAGGTTTATTTACAGTTTAAGATATTTTTCAGCAATAAAATTTGTTAATTTATTTTTTCCTATTTTTCGGACTTAGTTTTGTTTAATTTTTGTGCATGCTTGGTTTTTTGTATTTTTTGGGTGCTGATTTTTTTTCTCTCTTTTTATCATTTGCTGAATTTCAGATTTGTGCATGTTTGGTAATGCTGAAATTATTTTTTAAGTACTTATAATATAAGTTGGTGAATGTGTGGTTAAAAAGTAGGTTGTAAGTTGTGTCATATGAAATGTGTGGATAAAAAATATGTTTGATCAGTTTGACCAGCTGAAATTATAATTTAAGCATGCCCAAATATGTGCTTATACAATTTTTTTTTTTTCGTTTTTGTAAGTTGTTATTTCTTATTATCAGGATGAATAATGACAATTTATCCATAATGTTATTCATCGTGTTTTTTGAATCCCTGATTTTTTATACTGTTATTACAAGGGTGAATATTATCTGTAGGATTTGATTATATTGTTGTTGTTAGAGGTAGGCAATTTTTTGAACAATATTATCATGTATTAAGCACAATTTCTAAAATTTACATATTTGGTTTTGTGTCATATGCTATTTGGTACATTTTCATGTGTAATTCATCATATTTTAGAAATTAATTATATTGTTGATGTTAATTGTGTTTAATGTTTTTGTTTTCTATTTGGTTTTTGAAGCATTTTGAAGATTTTGGGGTATTGGTTGTTCTCAATTTTCGGGGCTTTTTTTTTTACTGTCTAGCTAGGTTATTGCTGCTAATCATTTAGCTGGTGTTATCTTCATTACAGGTATGTTACTAATGAAATATGATTAAATTATATGATTACTGTTTTGTGGAGTCGTTACCATTATTTTATTATTTTAATATATAGTGTGATTTTGTTATTTGAATTTAAAATATTTAAAAAATTATAATCGTTTTTGAAATTTGATAATTTATATGAACGCAGAATATGAATAATGTGATACGCTTTGTTTGTATTTTTTTGTTATTGGAAAAAGAATGGACAATAAATCAATTGTTCTATTATTGATGTACGTAGATGGATCTAGAGAACAATGTGGAAACATAAAATAATACGAATGAAACAGCGAAGGGAGTTGTATGCCAAGCATAGAAAATTCAATTCTAAAAAGTCGATACATAGAAAAATATTTCAGCTTTTCGATGAACTAACATGTTAATGCTAATAATGCAAGTAGTAGTACAAAGTTACCTGGTGAATTTTTGTGTGTTCGTAAATTGAATATAGGTAATGCAATTTTTGTGATGTTTGTTGTATAGACCGTTGAAATACAGTTTTAGTATTGTTGTTGAATAAGCTAATGACGGAGAATTATTTGATGTGGAAAATAATAGTTTTGAAGATAGGGTAGACAATCGTCATTCGTGCAAAGAGGATCGTAGCATCAGATATAAAATATTGATAGATCTGAAAAAATAAAATGTGGTACAAAAATTGATATAACAAATATTCTTACTCAAACTTATGTATTATAAACACTAACAATTTGCAAACATTGTAGTTCTATAAAATTTGAAAAAGAAAATAGAAGTTTTTGTTGTAATGATGGAAGAGTAAAAGTACAGATAAGTAGTGTGTCTAATGAACTATATGAATTATATACCTCTAATTCAACTATAGCATTACATTTTTAAAATAATGTATGAATTTATAATAATCATTTTGCATTTACGTCTTTTTGTGTAAAGTATGATAAAGATTTGTTGACAAAATATAAAGTTACCTATACATTTATGGTGCAAGGACAAGTATCTTATTATATAAATCCAATTTTACCAATTATTAACAATCTTTCTTATTTACAATTGTACTTTTATGATACTAAAAAAATAGAATACAAAATAGGTTACAAAAATCAGACAAATTTTGCGAATCCATGTTGTACAAAATTATAGATATATTAACAATTAATCCTAAATTTTTTTCATTCTAAGAAATATAGATTGTTTAGAAATGTGTAAAATATACATAAGATGTGACTCGTAACTTGATCAAACGGTTTATAATATACCTACTACATCACAAGTTGACGTTGTTTGGGTGAATGAAGATCTATTTGTAGATGTTAGAGTTCGTGACATAGTAATTTATTGCCATTCTACTACTTAGCATATGATACATTACTATTTTGGTTGTTATGATCCACTTCAATATTCCTTGTTATTTTCTTTTGGTGAATGTGGATGTTGGTATTGAAAAGTGCAAAAAATATTAGCATGCAAATTTGGAAAATCAACAAAAAAAAAAATTTTTTTTTTACCCTAATAGCTTGAATTCTATTTGACACTTCATTATTAGTGTCATAAATATACAATTGAGCAAATTTTGGTTTACAACCTTCGGACGACAATAAACTTCCAATCATGTGATAATTATGTCCATGTAGAACACAGAAGAGATCCTTTCATTTAATTAACACTCGAGTCAACTTTTCCCCCATAGATGTAAATGAAAACATCATGTTGTATGATCGGATAATTTCAAGAAAATGCTTGCACATGTCGGTTGCACCATAAAATAGATTATTAAGAATCTGATGAGGATTTTACATCATTGGAAGATCCACATTTCCTTGCATACATCTTTGGAAGGATGTGTGTGTGTGTGTGTGTGTGTAATGATATTTACAAATTCTCTAATACTTTTTGACATTGGTTATTGGAAAAGTTTGACAACTCATCAGCACTATTCTTACGGTTGAATTGAATAATATTAATGTTTACTGATTTTTCTTGAATCCAATTTTGTTTCTTTATTCTTAGGGTATGTTATCCCATCATCATGTTGACCAAAAATAAAAAAATATATGTACAATATTTAAATTTGACAAAAGCAGAAGCAAGTGAAAACCTGTGCACCAGCGAAGATCATCTCAATGCTATTTGTTTCTGCCTTGTTGTCAAAGCAAGGAATCTTCCAAACCCTTACAACCCAAACATTTAACCTCTATCGAGTCTTTGTAGAATCCACTTCACATATAAAGTTTCACTATTCGGCCATATTTGCGTGAAGAAATGATTTGCATGAAGGGTTTGAAGTGTTTTATACTGGTTGGATGAGGTGAGTTTGAATCAAATTTTATTTTGTTATGGAAGATTGTATTTAATTAATTAAAATTGTATATTCATAATATTATTCTTATTTATCGTGTAAGCATTGGTAACTGAACTGGATATTTACGTTCTATTGAAAAAAATATATATGTGGGAGTTCTTTTGGTAGGGACACAATATTGGGCTAATTAATGATAATAACTTAAGTAGTGCAATTACTCGTATTTTGAATCATTGGGAATCTGATACGTGATGCTCATTAAATCTGGTTTTTAAATACCTTCAATTAGACAATTAATTAATGTGTATATATATATATATATATATATATATATATATATATATTCATAATATTATTCATATTTAACTGAGTAAGCATTAAGAAGCTGAACCGGGTATTTACACTGGTTGTTGGAAAAATATATGTTGGAGTTATTTTGGGCAGGACACAATATTGGAATAATTAATAATAATAATTCAAGTTGGGCAATTACTCGTTTTTTGAATCATTGGGAATATGATATGGGATGTACAATAAATTTGATTATTAAATGCCTGCAATTAGACAATTAATTAATGAAATAAATATTTTTGTATATATATTTTTCTGTAAAATATATGTGAGAGTTCTTTTTGGGCAAAAAAATGAAGTTTGACTTTTTGGTCAGACTAGCCCACTTATATATATATATATATATATATATATATATATATTAAGATTAAGATTGATATTAAGATATTAAGATAAGATAGGTAATTGCTAAATATCTAAATTTTGGACTTCAAAAAATATAATAAATATTTCTTATATTATTATTATTATTATTATTATTATTATTATTACTACTACTCTTTCACTTTCTTATAAAAACAAAAAGTCAAGTGTGTGTGTGTGTGTATATATATATATATATATATATATATATATATATATATATATATATATAATATCAAAGGCAAATGAACAGTTACATTCTTATAAAAAAACAAAAGTCAATATTATTACACGTATTAATATTATACGTGTATTTAATACAACAATAAATTGTAAGACCATTTGTGCATTCATATTTCAGTCAATAATATTGCAAATTTTATGGCGGCTCATTGTTCAATATGTGCATTCAATACGTGTATAATAATATAAGTCTATTTTTAGTATAAATGTTTTGGAGGGAAAAATTTTGCTGATTTTTTCGGCGGCTATCCTTCTTTAATATATTAATAAGATAAGATAAGATTATACGCGCAATGATTGTATGATTTTTGTGGCTTGTTTTATCGTTAAGAGATTGAAAATAAGATAAACATAATATTAATTGTCGTAGAGTCTGATAGAAGATAGAGATATACCATTATACTTTACGTGATCTTTAAGTATTCACAAATTCTAATAAATTCTTGTATGCTCGCATCCGATATAGAAATATAGTCGGGTCACATATATAGATGTGTTTAATTCTACTCGAGAGATATTGTTAAACAAATTGGGAATATTGATCTTCATAATTAAATTATGTTGTCAAATTCAACGGTTCAGATTAAAGAGGATTGATATAAGTGGATTCGGGACCCTAGTACGCTTTTCTTTATTACATTTATATCACATTCGCATTCACCTCATCTTTGCATTAATTTTACTTAATTTAAGTCTTGCATTGAGTAGTTAGTTAAGTAGTTCGACAATTAAATATTAGAAAATCATTTGAATTCTATGGTTTTGGTTAAGGTTAAATTAATTTGAAATTAGAATAACACAATCTCTGTGGGTATGATAATTTGGCTCATAAGTCCATTATATTACTTGTACGACCCCGTACACTTGCAGAATAATATTGCTAACACTATTTATCCTACTTTTTATTAAAAATTTAATATTTTATACCAGTAACCTGTTATGTTACACTATGCGACCCTAATTTAAATTAGGATAACACATTTGTATTATCCACCACCACCACTACCATTTGCATTATGCCAATATCGTCACCACCACCACCACCACCACCACCATAATAGGGTTCAGATATGTTACCACCATCTACAAGCATAATCATCTCCACCAAAATTGAGGTAACAAATGTTTTACTTGTAAGGTAACATGTGTTTTATCTTGTTATCGACACCACTACTATCAATCGCCTTATTCCATTATCACCACAAACGAATTCAAATCCGTCACTACCATCTACAACCATAATCATCTCCAGCACATCTGGAGTAATACATGTGTTACTTGTATAACACGTATTTAACTTTGTTATCCACCACCATCCACATGCCATGCCACACCACACCACACCACACCACGCCAAAATCACATTTTCACTTTCTAATCTCCAAATAGAGCATTATACGAATTATTTCAACCAAATATAAATACGTAAAAAATTGAAATTTCCACTCTTACAAGCACACTTGAATTTGAAAACTATGAATCCAAACTGCCAATTGAATTTACTAATTTACTAGCCTAAGTTGTAAGTTTATGAATTAACGGCGAAGAAGAGACGTTGAGCCTCTCGGTCTATAATACAACGGCTTCAATATCTCCTTACAATAATATAAGAGGCTTAATTTTTCCATTGTTCAATTTTTCGTCCAACACGCCGTTATTTTTCCTTACACAATAATAATATAATATAAGAGGCTTAATTTTTCCACTATAGAATTCTCCCGTGGTTTTTCCTTGTTGTATTACCTACTATCTCTTTCTACTTTTCTCAATTTCTGAACTGATTTGAAACTTGAAATTTAGCCTCTTGTTTCCATACTTTCCATTGGAGCTTTTGGGGCTTAGAATTCAGACTTCCACTGTAAGTGTATATTATTTGTATAACAATAACACGTTTATTTCTACCTTTTCTGAATTCTGAAGCCATTGTTTCCATATCAAACTTTAAATTTAGCTGTTTTTTCCATCCATCTTTAACATTTTTAACAGTCTATATTATTTGTATAACAATGAGAAGTAAATCTGTTACTTGGTTCAGGAAATTTCAAATCAAATAATTATGTATGGAAATATTACATTTACATTCTGTGGTTTATTTGTATGCTATCACCAACCAAGCGTGTCCGAGTAACTCTACAGCCAGCCATTGTGTCCCTTCAGTCAGTTATTGCCTAGTGTTGGCAACCACTTTGGTTGTAGAGCTACTCGACAACCAGAGTGGTTGCCGAGCTGCCATGGTTCCCGATCAGCTAGGCAACCACGCTTGGTTGCCAAGTGACTCGACAACCACTCTGGTTGCCGGGTATCTCGGCAACCAGCGATGTTGTTGCTAGCAGGCAACCACTTGTTGCGAGCTCTTCGACTCCCAAGATTGCTGAACCAGCTAAACAGCCAATTTAGCCGTTTCGTCGTGGTGGTCCAGCGTCTTTGGTTGCTAGAACATTTACAGGAGTAAAGAGTTTCTAGGCAACCATTTTTTAATCAGAGGCTCAGTAGATTAACAAGTCACATTTTGCAAAGTTATATTCAATACTAAGTCACATTTTCTCCAGAATTAGTACATCATGTGGTCTATTTGTATGCAATCGACTTGATATTCTGACAATATTATAGAGCTACCAACCAAGCGTGTCCGAATAACTCGACAGCCAACCATTGTGCCCAGTTAGCGTTAGTTGTTGCCGAGCGTGCTGGCAACCACTCTGGTTGTCGAGCTACGCGGCAACTAGAGTGGTTGCCGAGTTACTTGGCAACGAATCGTTGTTGCCGAGTAGCTCGAAAACCACGCTTACTCGGCAACCACTCTGGTTGCCGGGTATCTCGGTAACCAGCGATCTCTTTGCCAGCTGGCAACCACTTGTTGCCAAGCTCCTCGACTCCCAAGATTGTTGAACCAGCTAAACAGCCATTTTAACCCAACATCTTTGGTTGCTGGAACATTTGTAGGCTAGAGTTTTTAGGCAACTATTTTTTTAGCAGAGTCTCACTAGATGTCAAGTTATATTCAATAACAAGTCACATTTTGCAAAGTTATATTCCAAGTCACATTTTGCAAATTTATATTTAATACTAAGTCACATTTTGCATGTGGACTAGAGTCATTGTTTAAATTGGAGATGAAATTGATATAAACACTTAACTCTAATTCAAATATGCATGATTTTGGACCTGGATAACTTTTGTTTTTGTTTTTTTTTTTTGTTTTTATTTATTCTTTTGTTTATTTATAACTTTTGTAGGTGTTGAAGATAAATGGACACACAGGCAAAAAAAGATTTGCGTAATAAACATAGAAGAGAATTGTATGCTGAGCATAAAAAAAATCAACCAAAGAAGAAAGTAAATAGATTGTAGCAGGGTAGTTCAAGTAGAACAGGCAAGTATAAATTTATATATTATATCATAAATTATTTTTCTATATACATTATAATATAATAGATTGGATTTTCATTTTTGTAGTTGATAATCAAAGACTGGTTGATGAAGGTGATATAGCTGGCCATGAAGGTGATATAGCTGTTGATGAACATGATATAGTTGATGTAGTTGATGATGATATATTAAATAAGAATTCTAATATTAATGAATATGGTAAAGATTTTTATATTAAAAATATTCCCACAAAAACTCATATATTAACACTACCAACAATTTGTAGGCATTGTCAAGCTACAAAATTTGAGAAAGAAAGTAAAGGTTTTTGTTGTTGTGATGGTAAAGTGAAATTAAAAATAAATTCTGTTCCTGATGAATTGTATCAGCTATATACTACCAATTCCAATGAATCATTACATTTTAAAACTAATGCACGCAATTATAATCACTTTGCATTTACATCATTTGGGGTAAAATATGATCGAAATTTGGGAAAATCATACAAAGGTATATATACATTTAGAGTTCAAGGACAAGTTTATCATTATATAAATCCAAGTATACCAGTTGATGACAATTCTTCATTTTTACAATTATACTTTTATGATACTGAAAATGAAATACAACATAGGTTACAAAAATCAGATAAATTTTGTGAATATATGTTGAATAGATTAATAAATATATTAAAGATTAATCCATATTCAAAAAATTTTCGCTCATTAAGTAGTGTCAATTCTTTGGAATTATGTAAAATACAAATTAGATGTGATGTTGGGCTTGATCAAAGAGTGTACAATACACCTTTGGCATCACAGGTTGATGTTATATGGGTTGATGAAGATCCATCTATTACCACTAGATCAAGAGATATATCAATACATTGTCATTCTGATACTTCACATAAAATACATTACTATTTTGGTTGTTATGATCCACTTCAGTATCCATTATTATTTTCTTATGGTGAATCTGGATGGCATGAAGGAATCCAAAAGTGCAATCCAAAGACTGTTCATACTTATAATGTTGTGAATAATTTGTTAGATATAAATATTATAAATTCTGCAAGTGAGTTAATCGAAAACGAGAATACAGGTTATTATTCTAAACATAATCCATTATTTTATTATTATTCTTTATTGAAATTTTATTAACTTTCTTTATTTTTTTGTAGTTATGAAAAAGACCAAAAAGAGATTACAAGTATCTTGTCGGGAATATTATTGTTACAAGTTACAGGTAAGAGATACTAATAAATGCGTTTTACATCTTGCTGGAAGACTTTTTCAACAATATGTGGTTGATATGTATGTTAAAATTGAAACAAGTAGATTAGATTATTTTAAGAAAAATCAAAATGAAATACGTGCTGAACTTTATCAAGGAATTGTAGATAGTGTAGAAAATGGTGAAAATAGAGGTTATAAAATTGGTAGAAAAATTATTTTACCTTCTTCTTTTATTGGTGGCCCTAGAGATATGAAAAAAAAGATATTTGGATGCAATGGCTTTGGTTCAAAGATTTGGTAAACCAGATATAATTTTAACAATAACTTGTAATCCTAATTGGGATGAAATAAAAAATGAGTTAAAATATAATGATATTAGTCAAAATAGACCTGATTTAATTGCTCGAATATTTAGAGCTAAATTGGAAGAATTAAAAATTGATCTATTAGAAAGACATATTTTTGGTGAAGTTGCTGCTTATATTTATGTAATAGAATTCCAGAAAAGAGGCCTTCCACATGCACATTTTTTATTAATTCTAAAACCAAGTTTTAAAATTAATAACGTAGATTTAATTGATGAAATTGTTTCCTGTGAAATACCTAATAAAAATAAAAACTCTCATTTACATTCCGTTGTAGTTAAACATATGATGCATGGTCCTTGCGGTATACTAAATCCGAACAATATTTGTATGGATAAAAATGGAAAGTGTAAAAATAAATATCCAAATGAATTTGTTATAAAAACTTTTGTTGGAGAAAATTGTTACCCAAACTATAGACGTCGCAATACTTATGAAATAATTACTATTAGAGGTAGTTTATTAGATAATAGATGGGTTGTACCTTATAATCCATATTTATGTGCGAAATATGATTGTCATATCAATGTAGAAATATGTTCAACTGTAAAAGCAGTAAAATATTTATATAAATATGTATACAAAGGACGTGATAGGGTAAGTTTTTGTGTACATAATAATACAAATGATGTTGATGAAATTGAAAGATATCAATCTCCTAGATAGATTTCTCCACCTGAAACAATGTGAAGAATATATAGATTTATTTTATCAGAAATTTCTCTATCAGTTATATCTTTACAATTACATCTTGAAAATAATCATTTAGTGACGTATAAACATTCTGAAAATTTGTCAAATATTATTGATACAAATTATAGAAGAATAACAATATTAACTGAATTTTTCAAAATGAATACATACAATGAGTTAGCAAAAACATTGTTGTATAGAAAATTTCCCCAATATTTTGTGTGGGATGCACAAAGTAAGGTATGGACAAAAAGAAAGCGTGGAAATGTAATTGGAAGATTAGTTTCAGCTAATATAGTTGAAGGCGAAAGATATTATTTACGAATTTTGCTCAATCATATTAGGGGACCAACATCCTATGAAAGTTTAAAAATAGTATTTGGTATTTGTATGCAATCTTTTCGTGAAGCAGCTGTTGCACATGGCTTACTAAATGGTGATAATTATTGTGAGATGTGTTTAGAAGAAGCTATTGCTTATCAAATGCCTTCTTCTTTACGACGTTTATTTGCTACAATATTGACTTTGTGTGGACCTGACGATCCAAAATCATTGTGGATCAAATTTCGTAGCTTTATGTACGAGGATTATGTCAATGAAGGCTTATCTATTATATATGCTGAAATTAAAGCTCTACATTATACTAATCATATTTTAGAAGAAAGCGGTAAAAATATAAATGAATATTCTCTTGTACCGTTTCAAATAACTATGGAAGAAGAAGAAAGATTAGCTAATATCATTACTGAAGAAATGGCAAATAATGTAAGTGGAGCTTGTGATATGTTGTATACAACAAATAATGTAAGTGGAGCTTGTGATATGTTGTATACAAATATGTTAAATAAAGAACAAAAAATAGCTTATGATGAAATTTTGGAACATGTATTAAATAGGAAACTTGGAATGTTTTTTATAGATGGACTAGGTGGTACAGGTAAAACATTTTTATATAAAGCTTTACTTACATCAGTTAGATCCAAAAATCTTATAGCATTGGCTACTGCTTCTTCAGGAGTCCAGCTTCTTTGTTACCTGGAGCACGAACTGCACATTCAAGATTTAAAATTCTTTTAGAAATAAATAGTGATATTAGATGTTCCGTTAGTAAACAGTCTGCATTAGCAGATTTGTTTCGGATGACAAATTTAATTATTTGGGATGAGGCGCCAATGGTGCATCGCTATGCTGTTGAAGCGGTGCACAAAATGTTAAAAGATATTAATGAAAGTGATTTACCATTTGGTGGAAAAGTTGTTGTTCTAGGTGGAGATTTTAGACAAGTTTTACCAGTTATTCAAAAAGGAAACAAAGAGAAGATAATGTTAGCAAGTTTAGTTCTTCTAGCTTATGGCCACATTTTAGAAAATTCCAATTAGTCCAAAATATGAGAGCACAATTAGATCCATTATTCTCTCAAATGCTACTTGATATTGGCGATGGAATTGAGATTGAACATACATGTGGCATGATGAAGCTTCTTAATGAAATAACTATACCATTTGAAGAAGAATACAAGTCTTTAAAAAATTTAATTAACATTGTATTTCCAAATTTAAAAGATTATGTTACAAATTTAGATACAATGATTAATAGTGTAATTTTAACTCCTAAAAATAAATGTATTGATTTAATAAACAATATTTTACTTAAAGAAATACCAAGGGAAACATGTACATATTATAGTTATGATGAAACATTGGAAAAAGTAGATCAAAGTATCCATGAAGATTTTTTAAATACTTTAACTCCAAATGGTATTCTATCACATGAACTTGTGTTAAAAATAAATTGTCCTATTATATTACTTAGAAATATTAACCCTTCAGAAGGATTATGTAATAGCACAAGATTAATCTGTCGATCATTTGAACGTAATGTTATTCATGCAGAAATTTGTATTGGAGAATATAAAGGAAAATATGTTTTCTTACCAAGAATTCCATTTATACATCTTCAAAGTGATAAAAATTCATTTCCTTTTAAAAGAACACAATTTCCTATTCGTCCATGCTTTGCAATGACAATAAATAAAGCTCAGGGACAAACTCTAGATTTTGTTGGTTTATATCTTCCAGAATCTGTATTTTCACATAGACAATTATATATGGCGTTATCTAGAGCAAAAACAATTAGTTCTATTAAAGTGTTGATAAAACCAATTCAAAATTCACATTTGCATTTAAGATGTACAAAAAATGTTGTCTACAAAGAAATTTTAGCTTTGGTGCATTTGTAGTCCAATCCTTGCTATTCTTGACTGGAAACTTGAGTAAGTATTTTATTTTCTAATTTAATTTTCAATATTTAGAATTATAAAGCATTCCTTTTAAATATCATGAGGATTTAATTTCTTTCATCACATTCTTTAGATCAATGCTCTAGTGATATGGTAATAGCTTGATATAGATGATGTCAAAAATTCAAGAATGTGAGTCCTATGAACTATATTGCATATTTATATTTATGGTATTCGAGTTTATATTTATAGTATTCCAGTTTGTTCTTTTATGATATGGATTATGATAAACATGTATATATTCTCCTTTGAATTAATAATAGATAAAATGAGCTGATAAAAATAATCATTGCGTGGATACATTCTTCCTAAGATCTACAATCCCAAAATGTATGCACTTCAGGCTTTGGAATGATTAGTTCATTTTCCAGGTTGAAGCCTAATCTCATTCCAAAATGCATGGAGATGATTTGCTGGATCACTCATTAGAATCAACAGTAGTCATATTCATAAATAAGGTATACATTGCCTAATTCCCTAATTGAAACTAATAGGTATTAGATTCAAACAATTCATTTTGTTTAATAAAATGATCTCAAAAATATCTTTATCCATACATACAATACAGGTTTGTCATGGCAACAACAAAGTCCTTAGAAGAAGCAATATTGGACATTGAGCATCCACAAGTCCTGTGATTCTTCATCTTGCATTGACAATAAATGAAGGACTGTTCATTTAAATCTTTCAGTATATCTTTCATAGAAATGATATTATATATGTACGAGTTTGTCCAATATTTGTGCAATTTGAGATTACTACTTCAAGATTAATTACTTGGAAATGTCTTTTCATTGGACCTATCAAGTTCTACTGTAATTTTAATATTTTGGACTATAAATTATTCTGCCCAGCATTAGCACATCCCAGCATACCTTCTAGAGTAACAATTATCTCTTCAAAACAGAAAGTCCACATGTGGAGAACTAGTAGCCACGCCATTACTATGTTCTCACATGTACAAAAACCCATTTAGCAAATTCTATTTGTTTTCCACCACTTTGGCTACTCAACAACCAGTTGTGGTTGCTATGGTTGCCAAGCTACTCGATGGTTGATGAGTTACTCGCAACCAAGTACTTGGCAGCCAACCAGTTGTGTTCCAATTTTTTTCTTATTTTCTAAAATTGACAATAGTAGTATGATAATAAGTAATTTTGAAGAGAGTTCACATTATATCTCTTAACTGCTATGAATACTAAATTATATTCAATTAAATTATTTATTTTATTTTCTAAAATTTACAAATATATATTTTTTTATTAATGAAAATTGAAACTTCATACAAGTTTTCTATAATAATATAATTTATTCTAATAATATAATTTATAGTAAAGTCACCCAGAAGATCGCATTTCTCGGCAACCAAAATTGGTTGCTGAGGAGCTCGACAAGCAGCAATAATGGTTGCCGAGTTCCTCTGCAACCATTACTGGTTGCCGAGTTGCTCGGCAACCAATGCTCGGCAACCGGCAACCAATCATCGTTGCCTGGGAACCAATTATATTTGAATTTTTAGTAGCATTTTATAAAATTCACAAATATATACTTATTTATTCATCAAAGTTATACAGATTATAATTTAATTTAATTAGACTAATAATAATACAGTTAAACCTAAACAAAACTAAACAGGAATGCATTGATGAGAAGGGTTGGGAAAATTTAACCCAATAACCAATTCTTATATAGGAGCAATTGAAAATTAGCCACACAACCAAGGCAACTCCAACTTGAACCAACATTTAAACTGTTTCTTGTGTCTCACAATACCCACGTCGGTAACAATGAACAAAATTGAAGAAGAGTAAACAATGAACATAAGAGCCACAGCAACCTCATTAAGTATCTCAGTTTTCTTTTTTTATATATTTTCATGAATTTTTTTATGCCAATATTTTTTATTGAATTTTTTTTCTATGTAATGTATAATTATTATCACTGTGTCAATAACATCATTGAACTTCTTTTTCTATAATATTTTTTTGAATATAATCTACACTTTGTGTAATTTTTTACTCAAAGTAGGTATTTGATATCATCAAGCCATACTTGTAAAATGTCAGCTAAGTCGGATTTCTACAACACAACAGCAGCAACCATGAGTAGTCTGTATTAGTACTTTTTATTTATGGATCTAAAAAAACAAGTCAACTTTCACACGTTACTTAATATTTGATTGATTACTGCGGCTACTTAAAAGTATTTGATTACTGCAGCTGCCCTATTTTGATGTATATGTATGGTTTAAGAAAATGAATCATAGCTTATTTGATGTGTCCATCTAATACGGTAGTTAGTAATTTTGAAGTGAGTTCACATTTAACTCTATGATTTCTCTAGCTGCCGTATTCAATTAAATTGTTTATTTTATTTTCTAAAATTTACAAATCTATATTTTTTTATTAATTGAAAACTGATACAAAGTTTTCTATAATAATATAATTTATTTCTTATGTCTCACAGTGCCCATGGAAACAATGAATGAACAGAATAGAAGAACCAGCCTAATAAACAATGAACAGAAAAGAGCCTTCATTAAGTGTATCAATTTTCTATTTTTGTATATTTTCATCAATATTTTGATGCCAATATTTGTTATTGAAATTTTTTCTATTGTAATGTATAATTATTCTATAATATTTTTTTGAATAAAATCTACACTTTTTCCAACTTTTTACTATATTTGATATCATCAAGCCATACTTGTAAAATGTCAACTAAGCCTATTGATTTCTACAACACAACAACAGCAGCCATGAGTAGTCTCTACTAACTTTTTATGTATGGATCTAAAAAAAATACATCAAGTTTCACACGTTAGTTACTCAGTGTTTGATTACATCAAGTGTTTGATTACTGCAGCTACCCTAAAAGCCTAAAAGTATTTGATTACTGCAGCAGCTACCTAATTGTCAGTATTTTGATTTTGATGTTTATGTATGGTTATTAAGAAAATGAATCATAGCTTATTTGATGTGTCTAATACCATAGTATGCTAATTAGTGATTTTGAAGTGAATTCAGGTTAACTCTCTATGATTTCTCTAGCTGCCATGATTGCTAAATTGTATTCAATTTTATTTTATTTTCTACTATTTACAAATCTATAATTTTTTATTAATGAAAATTGCAAATTGATACAAAGTTTTGTATAATAATATAATTTATTATATTAGAACTATAATTATAATTTATCATATCTCTTAAAGTCACCCAAAATCAATATGAGCTCAATTCAACTTTGGAGTTAGAACCTACATCTATTAGTGCAAGTCAACATCAAGAATTATTAACCACTTGGCTAATAACCAAACTAGCTCAACAGCCTTGAATCAGCCATCAAGACAAAAGGTTGCCAAGTAGGTCAATGGTATAACTTAGTTATTGCCAACCAGCTGTGGTTGTTGAGTTGCTTGGCAACCAGAACAACCATTCTGGTTGCCGAGTTGCTCGGCAACCATTGTGGTGGTTGCCGAGCTCGTTGTTCTATTTAAAATTAATTTTTTCCTTTTGATTTTTGTAGTTGTATTTTATAAAATTCACAAATATATATTTATTTCCTATTATAAATCTACACTTTTTCCAACTTTTTACTCAAATTAATGTTTACTAAACATACTTGTAAAATGTCAGCTAAGCTAGCATCAGTAATTTTTATACTTTTTATGTATCCATCTGAAAAAAATAAATCAAGTTTCACACGTTAGTCAGTATGTGTTAGTCAGTATTTGATTAATGCAGCTATTCGAAAAGTTTTTGATTATCTTGTCAGTACTTTTAATGTATATATATGGTTCTTAAGAAAATGAATAGTAGTTTATTTGATGTGTCCAATAGTACATGCTAATACAGTAATTTTGATTTGATTTCACATTAACTAGCTATTGATTTCTCTAGCTTACATTTAAGTTTCACTTGTTTACTGTACACATATATCTATTTATATCCCAATTGAAATTTTCTTCTCATTCACTCACTCATCTAAATTTTAATACTTGTCTTTCTAATTTTCTTGATCTTCTCTGCAAATATAACAAAATTTTTGCAAGTATCCCACAATCTCACAACAACATGAGTAATGAGTTCCAATTCATTCGTGAAGTTTCTCCTGGAACTACTGGATGGACAATTAAAGTTGTAGTTGCTGAGAAATTTTCACCCAGAATTGCTCAGAAAAGTCCAACAAAATATCAAAATTTAATTCTTATGGACTCAGAGGTAAATTTTACATTTTACACATACATATTTGTTATATCACAAATTTATGGAAATTATTAGTTTCTGAAATTCCTTTTTTATTTACCAGGGATCAACAGTTCAGGCAACTTTGTATGATCAAAAAATTACAGCTTTTCAAGATGAATTGATATTAGGAAATACTTATTTAATATCAAATGCAATGGTTAAAGTAACAAGTGCAGAATACAAAGCAAAATCTGAAGAAGTACAATAGACAATCTCAGGAAGAACTAGAATACGCAGAGTTGAAGAAAACAATAGCAGTCTGTTGATTTCCACTTATAGCTTTACTGATTTCGAAGATTTCCCAAAGTATATGGATTCTAACATAGATATAAGTAAGTAAATGGTACACTTTTGAACAAATTACACTAAAGCTGCTAGAGCTAATATACATACTTTTTTTTTACAGGCGTTGTTGCAATGATAATTGATATCAAACCTAGAAGGATTATTCAAACACGATTTGGGAAAGAATGTCAAGTACAAGATTTGGTACTCATCAACAAAAAGTATTACTATAATCTATATATATTACACTGCATACACATTATTTTATTTTACTTTTTTATATACTATTGCTACCATGTAGAATTTGTTTTAATTACACAAAAAATATATAAATAATAGTTTGACACACTATTCTATGTATAAATAATAGATTTGACACCATTCTCTTAACCACGTGGGAGGCATTTGTGGATAACGAATGCAAATACATATCTCAAAATCTTAAAAAAAAACCTGTTCTGATTGGAAAGCATGTCAAAGTAACCTCATCCAATGGTAATCCATTATCTATCTTCAATAAACTTATCATTTTTATCTTTGTATGACTAATACATATATTTATATCTTCCATTTGCATTTGGATCTTCAGGTTTGTCACTATCCACAAAAGCCGACAGTTCTTTCTTCATAGACGGAGAATTTGAAATTGTGCAAGAGTTTAAATCTTGGTAAATGTATATTAATTATTTGTTCTATTGTACATTTCAATTAATATATTGAAATTAAAATTTATCTGTTATTATTGTTATTGTACAATTAAGGGACACAAATTCTGAAATAATTGATGAAATTGTATGTGAAAAATATTATTTGAGTTTGACACCATCAAAGCTATCTTCCAAGCTCTCTGTTCCAACTAATGAGAAAGACTTCACAGAAATCAAGAGCATTCAAGGGCTCAAAACTGTGGTGACATACTTGAGACTTTAAACTAATTGTTTAAATTTATAGAATTGTTCAATGCTCAATATAATAATTTATATATTGTTATATTGCCAGAAACAATTTTTCTGGATAAAAGGAAGAGCATATGTTAAAGTTCTGAATCAAACATACTGGTATATGAGTTGCAACAATTGCAACAAAATTTCAAGTGAAAATTATGGTGATATATATCAGTGTGTGTGTGTTTTCAGTAAATGTGTTGATGCAAAAGCAATTCCAAGGTAATCACATAGTTACCAAATAAAATATTTTTAAACTTTTATTTAGATATATTTTTGTTATATTTCATAACACAATTTTATTTCACATTTACTTATAGAGCTAAGGTGTACATGAAATTGATGGATCCTACTGGATACATTAATGCTACAGCTATTGGAAATCTAGCAGAAGATTTCTTGCAATCAAGTGCTGAAAATATAATGCAGCAAGCATTGGTATTTATTTTTCTTTTACTTAAGTTTTACACTTATTTATTTGACCACTTATAAAATTTTATATTAACAGACACCAAGTGCTGCTTTAATGCGTTTATCAATGGATGAAGATGAGATCTTTTATGTGAAGGCTATAGCATAGCAGTCGTCTCCTCAATGTAAATTTGAAATACTTTTTATTGTGAATCCATCACAAATAGTAGGAGATAAAGACAAAGGAAAAGCTCCGGTTGAGGATATAGGAGAACCTATTAGCCTCCTGGAACCAGAACCAACAGCAAAAATATCTTTGCTCCATTCACATTCAAATGATGCACAGATTACCAAGAAAAAATTTGGCAAGTCTAGAATTGAAAGCGAGAAAAAAAAATCAATGAAACCTTAGTAACTGTTGAAAAGAAAAAAAAGAATTTTCAGCTTTTTGAATGAAGATGTATTTTGAATGTATTTTGTTGACATTCTGAAGATGTATTTTGTTGATATTATTCTCAGACGTCTTTTGGTTTTATAATTGGTTTTATAATTATATTATATAACATTTGTTATCTTTTTGTTTCAAGTATTGGTTCACAATCCTTTGCAACAAATGCCATCCTTCTTCTTCTAAATATGACATATGACTTCTACAGAAAAAATGACCTATGAAAATTTAAGCTTTAGCAATTTTGTCCAGGATCTGTTGTTAACGTCTTAGTAATTGTTTAGCTTTTTCTTCAACGAACTTATCCAGAACATGTTATTAGATTGATTATAATTAGAACTTTAGCTTTGTGGAGCTACCAATTTCTCCTCTAATTTTAATATTATGCCTATGAGTAAAATTTAAAGGATGATGATAAACTAAATTAGCCACATTATTTTGGAAGTATGTACATTACCAAATCCCAGCAATCAAATCTTAAAAAAGAACCATGTCAAGGACCATAATTATAGTTACCAAATTGTTTGGCAACCATGACCACCAGGTTGGGTTGCCGAAAAACTCGGCAACCATTTTTTGTTGCCGAGAAACTCGCCAACCTGTCTTGTTTGTCGAATTACTCGGCAGCGTGATTGCCTGTGAGTTTATTTTCCTATATTTCTTAAACGACTCTAAAAAAATTAAAATAAATAAACTAGCACTGGCAGTGCTTTGCCATATTTTGTGGTATGTTTAATTAAGGTGAAATATAGGATCTCTGCTTAAATATATTTTTTTGTACAATTGTAGACATGCTAGGAAGATTACAAGAATAAAAAATAATTAAATTAACATTTTCCATTTTGGATCAGACTATTTTCTTCCATTGGAGAATTTATACATTTTGTCAAACCTTAACAGCCTTGATAATCTGCAACTATTTTTTCAAATTTCTCAAACTTGTCCAAATATTTACCATATCTAATAAACTTGATATAATACTAGATTTTTGTTGTATTCTATTACTACAACACAACAACAGTAGCCATGAGTATTTGTAAATGTCTTTAGCAAATGTTTAGCTCAAAGTACTTATCCAAAAATAATAATTTGAACTTTAGCTTTGTCAGCTACCAATATTACCTCTAATTTTAATATTTTGGTCTATGAGTACATTTTAAAGGATTATACAAAATCCTATTTACAATATCATTGATCACTTGTTTGCTCTTAAGCAATGTCTGATTTGTGGTTCTTTGGTCCACACAAGGAAAGATAATGTTGAGGACAGTTTGTGCATGAGGATTTTTCACCCTTTCTCCCATGGCCATACAAATATCTGAAATAGCACTACGACATAAAAATCAACACGGTTAGTCATAGTGATGGTTGAAAGAGTATTACAAAGACAACTGACAAATAAAAATCCAAAGTATTGAAAAAAGAAAAGAAAAAGAAGCATAAAGTGAAACCAGGTAAATGAAATAGTAATATAATACATGGTAAACACCTAAAAAGAATCAGATAACCAAACACAAATCGTGATCATTCAATGATTTAAAATTTTGCCTAAGGAAAGAAAAAACAAATTGAAATAATTTATTAACAAAAATGTGCATCATAAAAAAGTAAATGGGGGTTCATGTCAAAATTAAGAATCTCACTTGTTCAGGATGTCAAAAACTCCACGCAAGATAAATGTTACTGTGACAAGTAACTATCCACTAATAATGAATCTGCATTAATATGGTCAATTATAAAAAATTGGAGAGAGAGAGAGAGAGGGAAATCGATCGTGGAGGTATATATGAGTATCTCGGCAACCATCTTTGGTTGCCGAGCAACTCGCCAACCAAGCTTGGTTGCCGAATTTCTTGGCAACCAATACTGGTTGCCGAGTTGCTTGGCAACCCACCCTTGGTTGTCGAAAAACTCAGCAACCCATCCTCGGTTGCAAATTGCTCGGCAACCAGTTTAGGTTGCCAGGTAATTTGTGATTGTCTGTGAGTTTATTTTTCATATATATTTCTTAAACAATTCTAATAAAATTAAAATACAAAAACTATAGTTCCTAAATATGTGGTATGTTTACATTTGGATTAAGGTGAGATATAGGAGCTCTAAAGAGCCAACGTGCTTAAACATATTTTTTTACAATTGTAGACATGAATCAAAAATAATTAAATTAACATTTTCCACTTTGGATCAGACTTTTTTTTTTATTTATTTTACCCCATTCCAGAATACATTTTGCTTCAACAATTGTAAATGTGCTTTGAAGATTACAAATTAAATAATAAGTACTTTATTAATTTATAATTTATAATCTCCAACTATTTTTTAAACTTTCTCAAAGTTGTCCGGTTTTGTCAAAATATTTACCAAATGTGATCTAATCACTTTGAAACTTGATATCCTAAATTTTTGTTGCTTGTTACATGTTGAAATTTAAATGTTCTTGTAATCCAAACCCTTACAATTTTACAAGTTGAAGATACACGACTTTGCAAGATATTTGATCTAAGGGAAAAGTTTATAATCATAATCAATCACATTTAATCTAAGCTAAAAAAACCAATACAATTCAGCTACTAAATTAACTAAACAAAAATGCTATTATCAAATCAAACCAAAGACTGTAACATTTTATAACAAATTATATCACCAATTACAAATCTAAACAAAACTGATTTAACTTTGTTCATCATTTTGTACATATGGAATGAAAAACATTTGCCTATTAAAAAAATCAAGCATATGTTTATGCCTATAAGTAGGTATTTTGTCCACTCTAACAGCATCCAAGGATATTCCAGCTAATAAACACTCCACATACTTAATTACAAATATCCCGCTGTCACTGCAAATAATATGTTAAAAAAAATTAGTTAGTACACACAAATATCATTAAAAATCAAATAAATTATTTAAATTGATTACCTATATCTTTCAAGTTAAAGTATATCAGTCATTAATTTTCTCCAGTATTGTAAAGGCTCATTTTTCTTGTTACGAAGTTCTGGTCTTTCACAAGATACATACTTGTGAATTACATCTGGAAGAACTTTAATAAATGGAAGAACCGAGGTATATATGGATGCATCATCAATTATCAGCTGATAATTATCAATTAGCGTGAGCTTCCAACTTTTGAAATCCACATGGAACAGGACCCAATATTTGTCGTTAATCAAATGAGGGCACAGTAAATAATTGCAATCCTTCCATTTTTTCCCAAAACTTTTAGGAATGTAACCATTTACATATTCCATCACATTGTTATCAAGGGAAGGAGAAGAAGAAGCAAGTTCTACAATTTGACCTCTGGGATCCAAGGTTTTTACCTTAACGTGTATCATAAGCAATCCAAAAGCAGAGTCCAAAACTGCATACTTATCTGAAAATATATCCTGAAAATTCCTACTTCTTGCTCTTATCAACATCATTGTATTATTCATATCCTTAGCACACAATGGAACAAATATAATAAGCACATTTCCTTCATATATATAATAACATTAAAAAATATAATTAATTTGTACCTCACTCTGCAGTGGAACAACAGGATTGCCAAGATGTAGAAGCTTTTCTTTAGACAAAGCATAACCATTGTGCAATCTTATAACATCTCTACAACATTACAAACAATAAAATAAATATAGAAAAATTGACAAGTCAAATAATTATATCAAAGATTATAAATATTATAACTTACCGAGTTTTTGCATGATGGATCCAACTATAAAAATCACTTTCTATTTTTTTGTCAATGTCACACAAAACTGGAACAACATAACAATCGTCTCCATCATTGGCCTCACATTCTATTTCATTGCCACCAACTTTATCAACCTTGAACCGGCCACCAGAGTTAGGTTTATTAACCTTCATTGCATCAAACATTATCTTTGTATGTGCAAGAAAACTTTGGAAATCATCACGCATACCACCAAAATAACTACTCTGTTCAGCCTGAAATGATTCGAATTTGGTATCTATGTATTGCTGCAATTCTTTTACATCAGCGTTTGGTTGTAACTGATCAAAGCGCAGGAATAACTCATCTCTTGTACTATTAATGTAAGATCTTTGTTCATCGAATCGATTATCAAAATAAGCTCTTTGTTCAGCAAACATAGAACTCAAGTTTTCATTGGTAATATAATCAGAGTAGTCATAACCTGAACTTGAAGGTTCTTGAGGATCAGGGATGTTTTCTTCACTGTAGGGGTAGTCCGTATAAGTAACATTTCTTGTAGGCCAGTTATCCGTGGGTAACTCGTTACTTATATAAGGAGACCAACTATGATCATTTCCATCAAACTCTGACTGTGACTGTGACTGTACAGCTGGTTCAATTGGTTGCACTACTGGAGGTGGAGGTGCTATATTTCCCTCATCCATTTCTTCTCCAACTTGTTGTTCCCCATGTTCAAAATTTTGTACAATAGAATCAAAACGAATATCTACTGCATCGTCTACCAAAACCATTGTATATACATATGGTTGTTCTAATTCTTTTTCAATGGGTAAAAGTATTGGTGGTAGAACCTAAATCTACAAAAAAATATAGTTCAAATTAAAACAATTGTTAAAATAATATACAAAACTACACATATACACATTAATGATATATACACAATACAAAACAAACCTGAATGGAGTTCAAAAAGTTGATGAGATCATTTGATCATTTGTTTATATTTTTTTACGTATTTCCTAATTCAAAATACGTGGAAACCTATTTTGTACTTTAACACCAAAATGTTCACCTATTTGAGGGCATGTCTCATATATCTATATCTGTAAATAATATAAACAAAATCAATATGTATTTATTAAATAATACAATCCTACAAAAATTAAATACAATTTTACTAACCTGGAATACAAGAGGACAACCATATATGGTATATGGCATAATATCACCATCCACCGCCCTTGCTGCTAGGCGTTCCCATGATTTTAGCAATGAACGAACGAGTATAAAAAAAGAATGTCTTCCCCATGAATACTCATAACAAACCTCTAAATTGTCAACCAAAGATAATGTTTGTATATTTATTTTTTTCCTCTCGATGGGCTTTAGAAATCTTTCAATAAGTAAAGCTAATCCTAACTTATACTTATCATTTTCATGGTGACAATTTATAAAAGCTTCCTCTAATCCATTCAAAGATATATGTGAGGCATTATTAAAATACCTCCTTCTAAGTTTGTGTTTTCCCACGACACTAAATACAGACATAGTATCAGAATTATCATGACTTAACAATCATGTTATCAAACAATATTCTTGAAGCCCAAATCTAAGTAATCGATTATCTACTTTGAACCAAACTTCATTTGTCTTGTTTGTACGTACTACATTGAAAAGGAATTCATGGACTAATTTACCACTAAATCTCATTCGCCTCCCGCCCAATTCTTCCAAATAACCAAAACAACTATTTCTAAATTTATTCAACTGTTGCTCATTGTAACTTCTAAATATCTAAAATTACAAATCTGTGTAATTTTTCTAGCAAATCTAACATTCTCATCAACAACATATTGTATATCCATCTGCAAAAAAAAACATAAAAAAACTTCATAAAAATATTTCATGCTTTCATAATAGAACAATGTCATACTAAAATATTACTAGGCCAACCAAATTGCTCACCATAGTAATTCACTAACCAAGGTTGTTGCCGAGCTCGGCAACCAGATTGGGTTGCCGAGTTACTAGGCAACCAGGTTGCTCGGCAGCCAAGTGTTTGCCTCGGATCTGGTTGCCGAGCAACCAAAATGATTGCCAAGGCAACCACTTTACTTATGTTTCATTCCATAGCAAATTTTTTTTTTTAAACAGTTTGAAATATTCATAAATTTACAGCAATGTATAACAATAAAATAGTAATTACCTGATTTATATATAGATCAAAATACAAAAATGTGGATGGAGTAATAATAGAGATTGAGATGAAGATGATGATTAAGATGAGATGGAAAAGTTGAAGTGAATGAGATGAGATGGAAAAAATGAGGGAGGAGGGGGGTGTTCACGGATGGTTCTCGAGAACCACTTTTTTGTTTTGTTTTGTTTTGTTTGTCTTTTGCCCTTTTTGACATTTACTAATGTATGAATTTATTTTCCCAAAATTTGGCAAAGGTAGTGGTTGAGGCATTTTGTCAAGCACTTTAAATACATTATGTTCAAGGATATGAATAAAATTCAGATTCAATCAAAACCAAAAAAATTTCACAAATTATACATCTAAACCCAAATCATATTATGTTTAAAGCCTAATCTAAACAACATTCCACCACCAATTGATAGAAATAACGTTTTGCACCAAAAAGATGGAAACATAGAATTTAATTCATGAAAAATTCGATCTTAACTTTGTGGTTGATTGGATTCTAAGTGAGGATGAATGATTTTGAAACTTGGAAGCCACATGTAGATGGAAGAGAACCGTTGGAATTTTGAAATATGAGTTTTTGAAGACAACCATTGGAATTTTGAAATTAAGGTTCAACCAGGGTTTAAGAAGGCCTTTGCAATCGCACGGAATTAAATTCCGGCGATCGCAGAACTACTTATTTCTGGGCAGAACGTTTTCTTCCCAGCCTATGTGATCGCAATGGTCAATTCCATGCGATCGCATAGAGAACTTTATGATATTTTTTTTTTCATCCGATTTAGTTGCCGAGCAACTCAGCAACCAGTTTTGGTAGCCGACCAACTCGGCAGCCAGTTTTGGTTGCCGAGAAAATCGGCAAGCATAAATTTATGGTTGCCGAAAAATGGTTGCTCAATTTTTTTATTTTTTTTTCACAACAAATGTTTTTTTTTTCGGCAAGCATAAATTTATGGTTGCCGAAAAATGGTTGCTCAATTTTTTTATTTTTTTTTCACAACAAATGTTTTTTTTTTCTTTTCGTTTTTTCTCTAGGAACAACAATAATATAAACTATTGTTATTTTTTTTGGATGTGAAGATATCATCAAATAATAATCTACTATTAATTTACTAAATAAATAAATACAAATATTTAAATCTAAATTTGTTCACTAATCAACAAATTAATTAACCAAGTAAACAATTGTCTATGTATACATTTGCTTTTCGAAAACAAATATTTATTTATTTATTTACTCTGTCAAATTTTATTTCTGTAATTTTTGTGGATACCAAATATAAATAGATTTATTATATTTATTTTTTAATATGAAAATTTTCTAAACAGCCAAAAAGTCATCCTCTTTCTTAAATGATATGTTTAACAAGCCTTATTATTTAATGTCAATACATTTGTTATATAGACAGATAATTATTAAACATTATTATTCACAAATTATTATACAGACAAGGATGTAAGTTTCTTAACATACTAAAAAATTCTTCAATTACACAATATAATTAATTTATGTGTTGTTACAATGTTGGTAAAGTTAGTAGGGATATTATTTTTTAAATGTTTGGATATGTTTTAGATTAATTGACTACAGAGCAACTCAGTGCCGAGCTACCAACTCATCAACCAAAATTGGTTGTCGAGCATCCTCGGCAACCAAAATAGGTTGCCGAGGTGCTCGGCTCGGCAACCAAAAATAGGTTGCCGAGCACCTAGGCAACCGTGCCCTTTGTTTTTTTTTTTCGTTTTTCCTCTTGTTAACAAACAACAATAATACGTATTTCAAATAATAATACACTATTAATTTATTAAACAAATAAATACAAATATTTAAATTTAAATTGTTCAGTAATCAACAAATTACTTAACCAAGTTAACAATTATATATATACATTTGCTTTTCTAAAACAAATATTTATTTATTTATTTACATTCTATTTTATTTATCGCTGTAATTTTTGTGAATGCCAAATATAAATAGATTTTTTATATGTATTTTTTAATATGGAAAATTCCTGGCAACCAAGAAGTTGGTTGCCGAGAATTGGTTGCCCATTTTTTTTTTCGTGTTTTAACAACAATAACATAAACATACATTTTGTGTTATTTTTTTTGGAGGTCAACTAATTTCAAATAATAATACACTATTCAATTATTAAACAAATAAATACAAATATTTAAATCTAACTTTGTTCACTTGGAAAAAAAAAGAAAGAAATCATTGTGAAAAAAATATAACACAAGTTTACGCCTATAAATATTAATTTTATCCTTCACAACAGCATCTAAAGGCAATCCAACTAGAAAACACTCCACATATTTAATGACGAAAACTCCACTGTCACTGCAAGGAACAAATAAGAAACAAATTTGAGTACATAAAATATCATTACAAATTAAATAAGTATACTAAAAATATATGTATATATACTAATTTCAATTTATTACCTATATCGTTGAAGCTGCTCTATTTGAGTAGATGATTTTCTCTTATATTCAAATGACTTATTCTTTTTAGCAAGCTCTGGCGCATACTTTCTAATCATTTCTGGAATAATCTTAAGGCCTGGGAGAGAATGCATATACCTCTCATATTCAATATAAAACATGTGGTAATTGTCGATTAGTGTCAACTTCCAAGCATTTAAATCAACATGGAAGACTACCCAATATTTATTATACATCAGATGTGGCCACAACAAATGCTCACATTCCTCCCATTTTGGGCCATAATATATAGGAAAAGCACCATATATATATATATATAAAAGCACCATATATATATATATATATATATATATATATGTTTGCATTGACAAGTGGTAATCAACTTCAGCACCTTCTACTGCATGCCCTTTAGGATCCAGTGCTTTGAGGAAATAAGAACGAATAAGTGCTCCAAAAGAAGAGTCCAATACTCCATACTTTGTAGAAAATATGTTTGGATATTTAAGAGTCCTTGCTCTTATCAAAGCCATTGCATTGTCTACATCCTATACACAAATATAACAATTATAATATAAACACAACTAATTCACATACAATAAAATTCATCCAACATAAAATATAAATATTATTTACCCACTGCTCCAATGCAAATTGAAGCTTACTAATATCTTGTAACCTTCTTTTCATCAATTTAGAGATGACTTCCCATGGTATTTGTACAACATCTCTATAACATTATAACATTAGAATTTATTATACATTAACTAAATAACACAAATAGTTAGAGGATAAATAACATATCAAACATTATAACTTACCCAGCATTAGCATGGCACACCCAACTGAGAAAATCACTCTCTCTAACTTTATTGATATCATATAATATAAGAACATCTCTATTCTCAGAAGATGAACCTACATTATGCTTCCCAGGGTTAATTAAAGTACGTTCCATTTCAGCCTGCTCCATTTGAGCTTGCTCCACGGATTCACCACCACCAATTTTCTCCACCATCTTCCCCTTAAATATTCCTACACATCTTTACATCTGTTTATGCAGATCATCCCGCAAACTATCGAACTGAGCATTTCGTTCAACTTTTAATGAATTAAATTTGGTATCAATATGCCCCTCCATTTCATTATATTTATTACCCCTAGATTCTAAATTATCAAACCGCTCCAATAACTCTTCTCTTGTTTTAGCAAACAGAGAATCATTCCTACCAAATTGATTATCAAGATAACATTGTTGCTCAACAAAAAACGAATTCAAATACTCATTAGTAACATACTCAGAGCCTTGAGTAATGCTTTTTTCATCAAAATAATCTAAATTTGAAACACCTTGTGTATACCAATTATTTGTTGGTAACTCATTTGATATATATGGGGACCAACTTTGATAATCACCAACTTTTTCATCATTTCCAACTTTTTCTTCGTGAGATTGTATAGGTAGTTGAGTAATATCTTCTTGCTCCACTTCATGCCCATCCATAAATATTTCATTTCCAACATCCATATTTGTACAAAAAAAAAAAAAAAGGCAACCATCTATTATATATGCCAAAAAAAAAAAATAGACAAAAAAAAAAAAAAAATTAACATAACAATTAGATAAAAAAATTTACAACAAATTCATATTAAAATTCATCCAGAATAATTAACTTAATAAAAAGAAACATATATTTACAAAAATTAAATAAACCTCTAAATTTTTCTCTTCTTTCTCTTCTTCTCTGAAGTCTCTAAAGTCTCTCTGAAATGGTAATTCTAAATTCAATTAAATAGAATGAGATGGAATTTGGTGAAGTAAAGTTTCATGGGAGTCACATGCATTCAACAATCACGTGAAAGTTAAAAAGTGTAACATGACAAAAAAAATTTTGGATTTTATAAAATATTCATTTGAATCAATCCAAGATTTTTATTCAATGTCCCACAATTCTAACATTTCATTCATTACAATCATTTGAAATAAATATAAATTTACTTTCATTTCTATATTATTTTTCTTACTTAAAAATTCTAAGTAAAAAATATAATTTAGTTAATTAAATATCCCACTACAAATTACTAACTATGTCCTTACATTTTTCACAGGCGTGCAAGACACGTAACAAAAACTAGTATGTGTATACATGTGTAAGTTTTGGCGTGCAACGGTGCAAGTAATTAATACTTATTTCATCATATATTTCTATTATACACGAAACCACAAAGGAGCTGTCCTCGACTATAAATTGGCCAATTCTGTGAAAATTTTTCACAAATACTCTACTTCAGAACAAAAAATTGAAAATACTAAACTGCCAAAAGAAAAAAAAAATTAATATATTTTTTTATTAAAACTTAATTACAAAAAGTAACATGTCATGTCAATTTTCATTTAAAATCAACATTTGAGTTTTTCATTAAAAATCAACACTTTACATGGATTATATGTTGTGTTACCTTATTTTTCAAGAGTTACATGCTATGTTACCTTATTTTGTACAAATTATATGTTATATTATCTTATTTTTTACGAGTAACATGTTGTATTATCATATTTTTTGAGTTGTATGTTATATTATTTTAACTTACACAGATTACATGTTATATTACTTTATTTTTCATGAGTTACATGTATGATCTTATTTCATTATAAATCCAACTCCCTCAACACTACCACAAATCCAGATCCGTATCCCAAACCTCGTCAAACCTGACTCCCTCTCCACTATTGTGAGTAGCCAAACAACTCCACACTCATTCGCTGCTAGTTTCCACCACCACCACCACCACCCCCACCCCCACCCCCACCCCCACCCCCACCCCATTCCTCGTTTCCCCAATACCTTAAATCTCCTGCACCCATTTATCTGAAATTTTGGTGCCAAAAATCAGGAAATGAATCATCTAGTTAATGATTCCGAGTCCGACAACCGCACCATGCCGCACCCGCAATGGCTGCCTGTTTCAACCACCACGGTGACGACCGTGCATTTGGATAGCCCAGATCGAGTCTTCAATTTTATTTTACTAAACTCCATCTTCAATTCAATTGATAGAATGATAGTGGTAGTAAATTTTGATTAAACGCGGACATGTCAATCGGAGAGGAGAGAGGTGTTGATTGTCGGAGGCAACAGTGTCGGAGAGAAGGCTCTCAAGTGAGCTGATCTGAAGGATACACAATAGGATATTAGATACACTATTTTCAAATTAAAACGTACAGTATTTTTCTAAAAGTCCCCCATATTCTGAAATTTCCAACAAACCATAGAAGTGAGTGTATCAAAATGAAAAGGGCTTGATATTAATCATATTGCTGGGACACACCTAGTACATTACAGATATTATACATACATTACAAGAAGGCAAAGGACTTGATATTTTGCATGTGAATGATAAAGATTATATGCTACATTCTTGCACAAGCATCATTTTTATTTACAAACAGCACGAGTAACAAGTTGTCATGTTGCTCTATTCTAAGACTCCTTACTTTAAGATGTCGCGCAGAAGAGAAGATAAAATGACGAGAGGCCTCTCGTTCGGACCGGCCATTTTCCGCGAATGCAGGTTACAGAGTGGAATCCCAGCCACACTCCATGCAAATTTGCACTTTCCTATATCATTCCGTCTTCTTGCAAAGTCATAAGTTACTCGATAGATAGCCAGGGCCTCCATCTCGATGTCTTCAGTTTTCTTCGCACTTTCTTCTATATCCGGGGCATCATACAACAACTGCATCGGTTTAAGCATGTTAAAGTGTTGAGGGTAAATCTCATAGCACATAAAGATTTGTGTTACTTTTTTTAACATGATTGACTTTTAAAAATAGAATCTCAAGACTCGATCATAGCCTAACAAGCTCAAATGAGCAATTTGATCCGCTTGAAGCTAAAATGAACAATAGGATTCTAAGGGCTCTGGCTATTTCTCTTAACAAAGTAGACATTTTAAGATGCAACCTATAACTCAGCTGATTTTTAGTTTTTTTTTTTTTCTTTCAACTAAAATAAAATTACCTGCTTGTACTTTCTGATCACCTCATCTGCAGCGGCATTTTTTGATTCACCTCCAGACTTCAGGGCCCTGGTCATGTCCATGCGGTACTCATCATATCTATCCTTCCACATATTCAAGTATTTTTCTGGGATATCAACATCAAAACTGGGTAATTTCAAGATTTCTGCACAACAATAACAGTAAAGTTACGCCAACGACTCAAATAACATTCAAGAGTCTCGTTCCAAGCCATGTCACGTTCCAAAGTATGATAAAAAAAAGATTACCCAGCAAAAACATCTACATCCAACAAATCTTAACTTTGAATCAAAATAGTTATGTAGCTTGCCAGATTCAAGGAATATTCACCTTTTGTGGGTAGAATTTCAGTTTTAGATTCCTCAATTCTATCATAAATTTGACCCAAGATAGAAACGGAGTGATAGGTAAAGCTAGGGCCCCTTTCCATGTAATGAGGATATGATTTCGCCTTCAAAAAATCGGGAACTTTGACCTGGTTCACAAGAGTGAGAATAGTATTTAGTGTAAATTGAAATGGAAAAATATCATTTAGAATTAGAGGTACTGTCATAAAATACAATTGTGCCACTAAACTAACCTTTTTCCCAGTCTTAGGAGCATCTAATGCATCATAATATATGTCAATTAGTTCAATAATTTTTCTCCTCACACTATCCTTTTTAAAGGCACTATCATCTGGCAACATCAGCAGTTGATCCATAAATGCGAGCCAGCTATCAGCTGCTGTGGCCGTGTCAAAACTGGAGGAGCAAACCATATAACTTTGTCATAAAATTAATTATCTTATACAAATGACAAAAGTGCTTCACTTTACCGAGAGCAACTGCATACCTTGGTTTCCTTGCTTGTGAGCAAAGCCGAAAAAGTTCACTTTCTAATTCCTCCTCTGAGAGCTCCTGTGGCTTTCTGTTACGTGGATCTGGAGTTGAATAGACACGACTCCATGGTTCACTTGCGTTGAAATATGTCAATAACTGAATGTTCATGAAAAAGAAAATTTTCAACTTGAACTAATATAAATTGTGTTATTTCAAAGAAATATACAAATCTCAGCATAATCTCCTACCATTTTCTGCAAAAATACTGATTTTAAAGCGAAATAGAAATTAATAAGCAGGAGGAATCAAGTTAAGATTTAGCAATCATGTACAGGAAATTTTTACTAACATGACTACCCTACTCAAAAAATAAGGGAAAGGAAATATTTTAAGAGACAATTAGTGGTAATTTATATATTATATCGTTCAGAATTAAACAAAGATAAAAAAAAAATCCCTAAACAGATGCTAACCTCGGGGTTTCTTGAAACCCAATACATGTCTCCATCAAAATCACCTGTTGCCATTTCGTAAGCTGCTGATCTCCCGCCTTTAGTTGAGAAGAAAATACCATACTTGGCATTGCCAACAACCTCTTGCAACTCCTCCACATATACCGCATCTAAAATATGAACATCTCCAAAATGCAATCCAGGATTCCTGTACACCAGCACCTTGCCCGAAATTTGACCACTCTCACTGCATATCCGACTAGAACTGATAAGCAAGATATTTTTTATTATGAATTTTTAATTTAAAAGAGCTTAAGTTGGATGTGCACAAATCAAATAAGTAGTTATCAGTTGATATGGATAAAAGGAATAAGCTGGGGAAGTCTAATTTTGAACATCAATGTTTGGAGAGGCAATAGTCGCAAAAAGAAGTCATGATGGTAGGTCAACGAGAATTTGAGAGAAGGTAAAGCGTGAAAGTCTTGACACTTTTTTCATTTTCAAAGAGAACTGAAGAATTAAATAGAAGAATTCCATTCTCAAAAGTGTAATCTATATGCATACAGGATAACACAAACTTCGTCATTGTTTAATACGCCCGTAGGGTCAGCAGTGCCCATCAGGTAAAAGCTTTCACCGATTGGTATCCTTCCTTTTTTAAGCTTCAATTTATCGTCCTTTACCAGCCTTGACAAACAAAGTTGGAGATATGGCTCATAGAGGGGAATCCCAGATGATATCATTCTTTGGGCCATAAAACCATCGTCTATGCCTTCATGGTTGGAGGCAACTGTAAAAAGACACATGTTACATTAATATAATTATATAGAATAAACATATATTTACTTTGTAGTAGTAATTTTGAGGTGGAAAAAGTTAAGCAGAGATGACAAAGTATATAGAAATCAAATCCATGAAGGTCACTATGGAGCTACTACATACAAGTACAGTCAAGAAACTACTCCGGATACAAAAATCCGAAAATCATTAAATAGGTATTAGAACATGCAGAGAAGTGGGGATGATTGCTTTTGAGTATTAGAACAACATAGCAAATGGTCGTTCAGGAATTACCTCTCAAAGCTGCAATTCTATTGGAGTATACGTTTTGAGCCTCCTCCAAAGCATTAGTCACTAAATTTAGAAAGAAGTCTCCAGGAACCCCACCATAGGTCAACAGAGCAATCAAAAATCTTGACAGGAAGGTTCTCCCGGGTTTGTGACTAGAAGATGAACACCAAAGTGTCAGAGAATATTACCCTTTCTGGGAAATCTAACCGGGTTGAGTGACAGGGCTTTTATTTTTTCCATAATACAACTCTGTGACTTCCTGACAACTATTCACATTCTCAATAACTTATCTAGATTACAAGAAAAATAAATAAAAAAATATAAATAAGAGGTGGGCTTATTGGCCAGTGTTGGATGAATTGTGTTCACAAAGATGATATTTTCAGCATCAGTACTGCTATTTTATTGTATTTGTAACATGTCGTATACAAACACCCATGTAGAGACGAGAACATTTACCTTCTTTTCAAGTCTGAAAGAAATGAACAGAATCCATCCATGAATATTAATCAGTCCATGTTTTGGTACCTGGGCTTCAATATTAAGTTTCTCCTCCAGTCCTCCTCACAAGCTATTTATTTTCATTTTGTGCAACTTTTTCCATAGAATATATATGTTCAAAACACCAAAATTTTTTTGCAAAAGGTTACCATTTTTATCCTTCCCATACTTCCTCTCATTAAAGTAGAAGTATGATTGTATATATACAGTAAGGAAGAAAAAAAAACTAAATGTTATTCTCAATTGACTTGGGCATAACAACATGAATAGTATTTCATTACTTCAACTGAAACGCCCAGTGAAAACAAATTTTTGCAACCACATTCATTTTGGTCCATCTCCCTGTTCCAACCTGTTAGCACCACTCTCTCGAACAAGTGCTTCTATTGGTCTATTCAAATCGTGTCACAACAATCTAAGTTGTCCTTCCCTTTCCTTCGATTTATTCTCAATTGGTATTATCTCCACTTGTTGGTGTATATCTTCACTATTATAGCCCCACATCTATTTTAATGTCACTGAATTCATTAGTTAATCTTATGGATATTTTGTCTTTCAAAAACTCAAAGCCATAAAATTTAGTCAGTTTGATAATCCTTCGGTAGTACTTGTCAATTAAGTTGGTAACTTCCTTTCAACACAGAATCTGTTTTAACATTTTATCTAACCCGGTGTAATTTCATGCATTACATTCTCTTCAAGTGGTCATTACTCATCCAAAACCAAAACCAAATACCTCAAAGAATCTCTCTTTTGGTCCCTATACTTTGGCTCCACCATCATCCTTATTCATATTATAACTAAAAGAACCTTCTGTGGAATTTGTCTTGGTTCCAATTAACCTAAAACCTCATTCAAAAGTCCTTCGACGGAATTTTATCTTATGATTTATCCCCCAAGAAATATATAATGATAAATATCTTTCCACATTCTAATGAAACAAGATGATGAAAAGATTCTTGACGAGTAAAACAAGCGCCTGCAACAGTATGCTAATTGTAATTTACAAAACTAAATGAGCGATCCAGAAATTCTCATATTATCATGGACCTATGGTAAGAACTAAGAAAAGTTAATAAGTGAAAGATACCTAACAGCAACTATCTCCAGGGAGTTAAATGTTTGTTCAACCGGCAACGTCGAATCTGTCTCGACCTTTATCATTGAAGGTCTTATCAGAATTTTTCCTGGTTCAAGCTACAGCAGTCAAGTATTAAAAATGTTCAAAGAGCAATGGAGAGCAAGAAAGTAAACTTATAGCTCAACAAGAAAACCTAAAGTCACTTTATAAAAAAACAATTAGGAACCAACAAGACTCATTTAACATGAATAACTATCACTATTGCATAAAGAATTCATCGACAGGTAGGGTGAATTATAAGGTTCTTTATTCCGGTTGTAAAGCAGACAAAGAACTGTTGAACACTTCAACTCCGCCATTGAAGAAGGCGTTGGTGACAAAGCTAGTCCGTCAATATAAGCCTCCCTAGAAGAGGGAGGCAGTCCTTCCATCTCCAATCATGTGGGGGATGTCCAGACCAAAGTACCGACCCAAACGAAGAACCCATCCAAAGAAAATAGCTACTCTATCTCGTACAGATTGAGCCACCGTCAATTAGAGTATAGCATGCCTAGTTTGACCTAGGCATTCATACCATAAACAGATTAGCTCGTAGCTACCCCAAGCAATATGCTTGCTCTCTTGAATATGATATAAACAATAGCCGCTTTCTTGTAGCCTTGCTGCTAAACATTCAGCATGGTGATTTCGACTATCACTTATGCTATTAAGGGCAAATAGGGAGTAAGGTCTTTCAAAGCAGTGGATTGAATAGGGCATGTCATCGGTTTACTCTTTCATTTAAAAGGCTACTCGTTCGACGAGCCTTTTTTGCTTTTTCGGATCAAATGTGGCATCTATTTGATTCACTTTCATCGGCCTTTCTATAAATATTCTAGCAAGAACCGATTCAGATTCAGTTGTTAGTTTGACAGCAGCAATTCCTAGCTAGCGCTTCGACACCGAAAGATAACAAGTCCCAAAAGTCCAAGGCAAAGCAAGGTGAAAAGAATTTTTCTGTCAATGAAGAAAAAGAAGAAAATGTTCAAGCTAAAGAAGGGGACGCTGAGATCCATGCTCCCGCAATGAAAGACAAAAAATATTAAATCAACTCATACTTTGAGGAATAGTGAATTTATTATCAAATTATAAATATTAAACCAATAAGCTTACATACACATGAATTTGTGGAGTTAGTTTTTATTACCAAGTCAAGACAAAACACTTTTAGATGGATATTATTGTTAATATAAGGATACTTGAGATTTAAGTATTTAAAACCTATATATGTCACATCATCAAGGGGAAATTGTTCTATAAAAGGGTATATACCCCCTCTCTCGTGCTCTTTGGCGATTTTAATCTGCACAGCACGTAAGAGTCCAAATGAGACTATAAGTGGAGAGTCCCATTTGGACTCTTAAGACTTAACAAAGAGCTAACAAAATATAATAAAAGGATGGGTGGCCTCCAAGCCATCCATATAATTGTTTATTCAATTAAGCCAATAGTTTTTATTAGACACAAAAATATCTTTTGAGAGGCAATTATATATTTTTGGTGTGAGATTTTTTATTAAAAATGTACAAAAATATATTGATTTCCTACTTCCATCCTCTATGGGAAAAACTTGGTGAACAGAAAAAAAAAATCTTATTTTTCCATTTTTAGTGTTATCCCAAAGGCCTTGTCTACCTTCCCAGATTTTTTGAGTAGTGATCGAGGTGTAATTGCACTGGAATAGACTGGAAGGTCGGTGATAACAGTGTTTGAATCTTTTTTGGCCAGCCACACTAAACACACTACAACTGTACGATTCTAAACTAATATAGTTTTTGTAAGTTAATAAATAGCAACACATATTAATGGTCTCGGGTCTTGTAGTCCATTTATTCCACGTCGTGATTAATATGTCAATTGGCCGAATATATAAATATTTGAATCTATACTTGGCAGGTTTTTGTGTTAATAGGATATTTCCCATAAAACTCCATACAGTTAAATCATATTTCCTAACTGATGTTTTCCAATCATGAATTCAAGAAGAAATCTTATGTGAATAAAAGAAAGAACATACCTTCCTATTTACGAGTAGAGTTCCCTTAACAGCACAACCATTGTAGAATAATCGGACTTGCATCAATAAAGGCTGAAAGAATGAAATAAAGATATCATAGCTTATGTTTTAAGAATATTACATAAAATTACATTGCAAAGAAAAATGGAAGAATTAAATGATAAAAACGTACAGGTTCCCTATTCCCAGCTTTTGTCCATTTTTGTTGACATGATAAATCCTCAAAATCACGAAATTTCTAAAAATACAAACCAAAAGAGTAAGAAATCATAGGAAATCTAACACAAAAGAACTTGCTAAATAAAATTGAACGATGCATTGGCAAAACTTAGACCCTTTTGAGAACCAAGCACCGTATTGTGGAAGAAAGATGGAATTAGAAATATTACACACTATCTTGTTGACAGGTAAACTTTAATTATTAAACATACTCTATACTGATGCAAAATTCTTGTATATTCTTTAAACTTTAGCTTTTTGTATTAAAGTTAACAATCACTCTTCTTCTCTTGATCATTTTTTTAGTTTAACCAGAGCAAAGCCTCACAATTCGTAAAATGATACATTTATCATTTTTCAAGAGACAAATGGAGAAGGAATGATGGCTGTGAAACAAATCCAACAAGCGCACCAATGTAGCAGTTTGATTTAGTACAAGCATTCACACAGGAGTTTGAATGGTACTTCTTACATTTTTAACTTGAAATATGGAAAACCCCACAAAAATAACTATTTTGGTCGGGGTCTGGGAAAATAATTAAACGAAGTCTCTGCTTTAGGAAAATGGACATCAATTTGAACATCTTGGAGAGGAAACAAAGACATCTGGTTTGGGTCAAAGTAGTATAAAAGGGTTAGAGAATCTCCAAGAGATTATTTAATTTTAAAGTACATATTTTGCATTTTAGAGAGCATATATAAATTTAGCTCCAACAACCTTTTTATTTTTAACACTTCATTTTACTTCTGCCAATAAGTATTTTTATTATTGTTCCCTATATTTTATTTTGACATACTTCCCTCCTAATTATTACATTATTTTCCTCCATTTTCCTCTATTTTATTTTGTATATACTATTTAATTTAGTTAACACATGAATATTGAAAATTAGAATTCTTTGAATATATTTAATTATGGAGAAAGTTTGGAAAGCCTAACCAACTCTCTATTTTAAAAAGTTGATTTGGAGATACTTTTGGAACATAATTTTAAGAGTTGACTCTCTTGGAACATAATTTATAGAGAGCATCTTTTGTTTATGCTCTTAGGGAATAATTCTCCTCCGTATACTTCTTCCTACAAAGTCAAAGTTTCCTTTCACTTATTTCCTATATATCATCGACTTTTAGAAACTTGATCTGAATTAAGTGGATTGGAATCCTCATGAGCTCTTGAAAAAATGGAGGCAACTCCAGCAGCTTCAAGAAATAACCAACTTACTAAATACGAATGAATGTGTATCGCACGGTGTCCCCCGCAAAAGCATACCCAAGGAAGCCTTAAGAGTTGAATCATGATCAACCATGATTAATCACATATATAATCTAATATCTACAGATTGGCTAAATGAATAAAAGCGAGAAGGACGAGGATGTAGTGGCATTACAAATTTTTATAGATTAACCAAATTTACTGCAAAGAAAAATAATAGAAGTTAAGAAGTAGCTCACCACTATAACATTCAAAAAACACAATAAAGACTGGATTAGTATATTATAATTGTTTGTGCACGAGAGAAGTGTCCGATAAATCAAATGTCAATAGAGGAAAACTCAAGGAATCTGACATGAATGAATAAAATACATCTCAAAAAGAAAGTAATTAGATGATAGAACATGCAGAAGGTAAAAAAGAAGAAGAGAAGTCACTTTGAGGTTATATTATCCGCCTACGAGTTTTTCCATACAGCAGTATCCTTTCCTTCTAGGCACTGATTTTCACAATAATTGATTGATCAATGCAAATAACATATATATAGATTTAAAAAATCAGATGCCATCGATATATTATCATTTTTATACCTTGCACAATTACAACTAAATATTTATATACTAGAAAAAAGAACAAAGATTAACCTCAAAATCTTCATCCTTCATATATTTAGCTCTGCAAAAATCTTTGGGACATTGCACGGCTAGATTTTCAGAAATGTAGCCTGTACCATCAGTATGTAAAAGAGGCTTCCCGTCTTCTTTATCCAAGATAACAGAACCATACTCATCCTGAAGCAAGAAGAAATATATATTAAATAGTTAGTGCCGCGATCATGTAAAAGTCCAGTGGCGCCAAGGGGAGTGAGTAAAAAGAATTGAGATCAGAAGCAATATATTTTACTCGGAAAGGTATATCTTCAATCCTTTCAATTTGAACAGAATCAAGATCAACTTGGAGCTTTATGGTCTTCGACAGGATCAAAGAAAATCTGGGTCACACCAGTAGCAAACACCAATATTCAACAAAGGATCATTCATAGATAAAAAAAAAAAAAAAAAAAAAAAACTGATAGCGATATCAACCTGGCCATGTACTTTTCCATTGTTGAGACCGTGTGTATGTGCATAAAAAGGCACCTTGCTTCACTGATCTTTGCCAAAGACTCAAATGCAACGAAGTAGCATTTAAGGTCACAATCACTGGATTTTTTCTTTTCCTTCACTGCGTTTTTGTTCTTCCGTTTGCGCTCATCCTTGAATACTATACAAAAGCTATGATGAATACTGTACCCATTTAACTCTTAACAAGATAAGAAGATGTAAACTCATGAGAAATCACCTTTTCCTAAATAATGAAAACACTAGAACTAAAGAAAGGTTATATGTTCCTAGATAGCACGGAAGAAAATGAATTCAGTCAAGGAAAACAACTAAAAAAAATCACCAAAAAATCGAAAGCGCCTCAAACCAACAAGAATTCCTTCCTTGTCTGTGCCACACATGCCATCTCCTAGAAACTTGACAATCAAAACATTATGATCTCTTAACGACCTTTGCAGGTGAGTGCTGACCGCGCTCAAATATGGACCCTGATTCGAAAGAAATTTGTGTAAATTCCTGCACTATGATAATAGTCTGAAATGATATATATACTTGTTGGAGTCCTATCAATTACTAATGAAAGATATCAGAAGCAGGTCGTAGTCAAAATATGAATTAGCACAAAGTTCGTCTTCTCTGAGTTTGTCAAGGAGTAAAGAAGAAACACGAACGACACTACATAAATTTACATATAGATTTGATACGAACCTTCAACTGTAAACTTCCATCTTGATTAGCGTAACAATAGTAGGAATGAGTCTTCCCCGAATCCCAGTCAGAATACTACAGCATAAAAAAAGTCAAGAAGTTCACAAAAATGGTACTAGGATAGCAACGACGATCTTATGCAAACCGGATCCTTTAGTGAAGTTATGATATAGTGAATCAAACTCTGTTTTGAACTTTTAAAATTGACGTCATAACCTGATGGTGATTTTTAAGAAATTCATGATCCAACAACAAGCTAATTCTTATTCCCATTAAATTTAAGCACAAATGCATACTTTCGCCATTGTTTTTTTATCTAGAAATACCCATTCTAAAAAATTCAATAAAATCAATTATTTTGCAACTAAACGAGGTGATATTAATTTTGATCTACTTTGAACTCTTCAACTCTTGTAAGTTCTATTAGAATTGCTATGCACTTGTCAGTGGATCTGTGCAGAAATTAAATTACAAAGCCAATTATATGATACTAATTAACATTTTCTAAAATTAGTATTTCTTACTTCTTGAAGCAAACTATGAAATACACTACAAAGTAAAGAGCCACAATTAAGATGTATAATTGACCTCGCTTCGATCTGACTTTTCGTAAAAGCGCCTCCCATAGGAATCCCAAATTTTAGACTCAAAATAAGTCATTGGCTTATCTTTCATACTTAAAATGTCATTTGCGTCATCCAAAGTCATCACAGTTTCCAACTTTTCCCTACAAAATAAACCAGATATATTTGACTTAAGATTGATGCCATGAATATGCAAAATATTGAATTAGAATGGAAAGGACACCTAACCTTCCAATGTAACTAAGTACTAAATATAATCTCCTAAATTCTAGTTTATCAAGGATCTGCAGTAGAGAGCTGGTCCTCTCACTAATTTCACCGGCAAACCGCAACTGGCAGTTGGGTTTCTGAGGGCTTGTCCTCTCATCAACTTCATCTTTGTACGAAAGCCGGCATTTGGTTGTTCGAGGGACTGGCATCTCCTTACTTGATGAAGGAGAGTTCACTAGATGCATTGATGTCGGACTCTGCGAGCCTCCACCATCTGCCCGTGATAGAAATTTTTGTAACAATAACGGCACAGAAATGTGGGGAAAAAACAAAGAGTTTTGGAAAGCACAACAAATGCAATAACAAAAGAAGAAAGGAAAGAAAACTCAAGCTATAATAGATCAGGAAAATACTATTATCATGAAGAGAAAAAGAACACTTGTGCCAAAAAGAAAAGGGAACAAATTGTAGATTTTTAGGAAACAAACCAGAATACAACTACATTATCATTTTACTGGGCATATCCAAGAAATAACATCACGTCAGCGTCTTGTAAATATAAAATGGTATGGAAAGCTAATATATTCCAAATTCGAGATAATTGGGGTTTATATCAATGTGATCTCAAACCACAAGTTACCAATCTTTTTTCCACGTCGTATGATTTCTAGATGTGATTCAAATTTTTTATTTCATTTCAATGGATAGCACAATTTTCAAATAATTTAAACTCGTATACAAATTTTTGATCACCAAGTCACCTAGTTTCTCTTTATATCACCCGTTCACATCAGTCGTTCATACTTTCAAGAAGGCAATTGATGTTTATTTCAACTTCATTGTTTTCCTTATAGGAGTGCACATTAAGAATCTTGAGCAATTTAGATTGTTTCAGAAGTAAGAGTGCAGGACATCACAGATGTGTACTTCTAAGCAAGGCAGACTAAATACCCTAAAGTGAACACAAGCAATGATCCACCTTTAAAAATATAGCTTTAGCATATAAATATAGAGACTTGTGATGTAATTTCTAAAAGACATTTTAGATGTTTGAGAAATTCCTGGATGTGAACGCAATTTTTGAGAAATCCAATAGCAAGACTTTAAAATCAATGCCCTCAAACGCATGAATTCTGTCCATTTATCAACAGAAGTTAGTGTGACAGACCATGTTGTGACAAAATCCAGGCATTGATTGATGAAATTAATTAGCTCGATCTTCTTTTTTGTACCTATTTCGAGGACTTACCACTTTGTGGAAATTTTACTGAATAGCTTTTGAAGCTAGTATGCCTTATTGCACTTGCTTATAATACAATGAACACAAAATACTTCTTCTTCATACACCTGGCCCTAATAATTTTCCTATAGAATGAAACTTTCATAAATTTGAGACTTCTTAGCTTCATCTAGCTAAAAATCAAAAGGACATGGAACAAATAATATTTTTTATTTGGTAAGAATTCTTAGTGCATACAAGTCTGCTGATAAATCAAATACACCATTTCAATATATCAGTTGTTAAGAATCTCACTGATTAACAAAACAGTTTGCCATCCTCACAAAGATAGGGGCAAAAGGAGATCAGGCAAAATTGATGATATGTTCAAAGTCAAGGTTCGTGGGAAAGATTGGTGGCCAGAATATTTAAATCTTTGGCCGCTGAAAATGGTAGTATTCATATCTGAATTACGTCATTGGTCGGCGTAAGCCGGATTTCATTCAATGTTTGATTCAAAGAACTATACTTTAGCCGCCCCCCGGCGGAACTCATGAAAGAGCTCCAATGGAAGACAGAGGGTCCATAGTACCCGAAGCACTAATCAACAGAACCAGTGAAGAAAACACAGTTCGAGAAGACAAATATAGGAAATTAGAGTCCTAGTGCAACGGGACAAAAAGAGGTAACCTAAGGAACAATTTGAAGCTTGCTTAGAAATTCATCAGAAAAGGCCAAAGGAACAATTTGAAGTATTAAAACCAAACCACCCACTTAAGGTATGAACCACGCAGCTTTCACATTCACTTACAATCTTCCCCTCTTCCAATCTTCACAATATTAACTTAGGCATCGGAGAGAAGTGCACACGCACATGGGTGGAGCTACAGTCCGATCGCTCTGGAATTTTTTTTTTTTTTTCACCAGCAGTCCAGTTTTGAAATGCAAATTTTTTTCTTTTTTAAGTTTTAAGAAGTAGTCCTCCAATATCCTGATCCGTCTCTGCACACGCAGGATTATCCTGTCCGCTTTATCTTTGTAAAAAATAATATAACAGACAATCTACACTTTCTATATCTTTGTTTTTCTTTTAAACACAACATCATGCATGTCCGCAGCGAGCCATCAAATAAGCTCGATTACCTATTTTCTCATAAAAATGCTCAAACGCGTTCAAACTTTTCCAATAATCACACCCAATAGCCAACTGGGGAAGAAAAAAACTCAAATCACGCGTGCATTACCCTCCAAATAAAATAATATCGATTTTCATCTACAGCAAAAAAATAAAAACTTGAAGCTCTTGAGCAACTAATTCAAATAACTTGAAAATGGGGGGAAACACAGCGAGAGGGAGAGTGGGAGCGCATTTTCAAGGAAATCAAAACGCCCAGAAACGAAAACAAACGAAAATAAAACCCAGCATACCAAAAATCAGAAACAGACGAAATACATACAGGAAAAAAATGATGAGTTCTAGAAATTTTTCATACTATTGTTCTGCGGAGAATGGTGGCCGGAAGTAGAAGGTGACCGGGATTTTTGACTCTGAGGGGACGACTGAAAATTGAAAGCAGTGATTACAGATGAAGCCTCATTTGGGTAATATTTCCCAACCAAATAACTTATGTAACCACTAAATGATGTCTTTATGGGTGAGGAAGACGAAATCCTCATTAGAACATCAATGGATGCCTTTTCGCCTATAGCAGCAAGGACGCTTCTTGCATAGTTCTTCACCGGCGGCTGGGACTGTTCGTGACAGATCTTTGTTATGATCATTTCCACCTGTTCTGGTAGAGTAACTTCTTGACGCCTTTCCATTTCGTTTTACTGGTTTTTACTCTCGAAACTTTTTGCAGGAGCTGGACTTTCAAGAGTGTTGGGAGTTTGGAAAAGAAAAGCTTGGGCATTTACGTGGAGTTTCCCGCTTTTAACTTGGTGATGCAAAGGGAGGGGCGCTCCCACTACCATATTATTCAATAAACCACTGTACCGTAGCGTAGGGCCTGCTTGGGAGTTTTTTTTTCACCAATTTTAACCGATTTTGGATGGTACCATTTATGAAAAGTTGAATAAACTGGTGCTTGTTAGTTTTTTAGAACACTATTTTTGGGCGATTTTTAAATCGCTCAAAAACGGTGTAGTGTAATTTAGAGTGTATTTCTCAACCTCCCAAATCGGTGGTTTTTGATCGTTCTTCAAAATTTCTTCCAATTTTATTCTCTCTCAAACAATTATTTTCAAACTTTTCTAAACTTAATATTTATAAAAATAAAACATATACACATAAATAAAATAAAATAAAAAAAAACATATGCAACAACATAAATTTAATTTTATATTTTCAATGATGGATTGATATATAACATTTTCAAAATTAATTTTTTTTAATATATAGACATTTACGTAATTTGATTCTTTTAAAAACTTTTAGAACCGCTGGATAATAAACTCCCAAGCATGGGTTGGACCGCTAAAAACCATCCAAAACCACTCTACTCATAAATGCTCAAAACCGGTACTTTAAAAAACCCTCTTAACCGGTACCCTGAAATTCCCAAGCAGGCCCTAAGAATTGAACCGAAATGGGTTGTTCGCAGGCGAGTTGGTATGACTTGAGATGATGTTGTGAAAAAAAAATTGGCAATGTAGATTCGATTTTTGTGTAGGGTAGATTTTCACTGAAATATTGTAGGGGTGTCTGTCTTGGGAGTTGGCGGCTCTTTCTCTCAAATCTCTGCCACTCGTGCGCATCCTTCGATTTACAACACGCCTGATCAAGATATCTCTGACACAGGTATGGAGTTTCGACTTCAAGATTTTCCCCTTATCAGAAGAATTGAACCGAAATGGAATGGTGGTGTCGGGACATAATCTAATGCCCACGGCCCACATAAATGCCTACCGTGGACATTAGAACAAAACTGTGGTAGGGTCATAACTGAAACAAATGGCAATATTACAAAAATTACATTAATGTCGAACAAAAGAATAAATTCGTGTAGCTACAAATAGAATATGAAAAATACTTTAACAAACGACATGAATCAAAAGTGAATAACATGAGAGAGACAAAAATAATGAGAAGAAATATGAACGGATAAGCAAATGTTATCCAAAATATTGGTGAATAGTGAATACAGAATTTTACTAGTATACCTCTTAATCAGTGGAATCTGATCGTTCGATTTGTTCTCAAATAAAAAATTTGACAACGAAAATAATATCGATAAAAAATCCAGGAAAAAAAAAAGAACGAAGAAAAATCTACTTTCGTAACCAAAACAAAAACAAGAAAGAAAAAATCCTGCTAGAAAGAAAGATAATGGATTAAGACGGTGAATAGAACTTGAAGATGAATGTTTGAGGAAGAAGATCAAGTGAGAGTTTTGTTTGAATGGAGAAATAAAAGATATGGTGACACACGGATATAGTTTTTTTTCTTTCCATAATGTAGAAAATTTTTCTACGGTCGATAATTACTTTTTATCGTGAATAAAAATAAAAACTTCCATTGATCGATAATAAAAATATATCTCAATTTTATTGAAAATGACACCACATGGCTACATGGAATTACTCTACTTAGCACCTTAGAGACTCGAGTTTAATTGTCAAATAAATAAGCATAATTTAATCCAGCACTAGTCCATGTGACAAATAAGATCCACTTTTAATTGCTCAATAAATTAAAATGGATTCGTAACTTTATTTGACAATTAAAAGTAGCACTTTATTGCCCTACAATGGTGTTAAGTGGCATTACTCTTGTCTAAACATATTCCAACTTCATTAGACAATTAAAAGTAAGTCACTATTGCTAGCTTAAACTAGTGTTAAATTGCATTAATTGAAAAAATTAACATACTTATTTTATTAAACATAAATTTTAAAATTACTTTTCTTGTTAATAAATTTTATTTTATAAATAAGTAGCGGTTTACTTTTTAGAAAAAGTAACTTTCAATAATAATTAATAACATGTTTGGAAGATTTAAAAAAACAAATTAAAACTCATTTTCAACTACATATTTAGTGTTTGTTCGATTGCCATTTTCTCCACACAAAAAAAACCCCCCATTTTTTTACTTACAATTTTTGATTTTCAACCTTTTTTACACTACCAATAAATTTGAAAAGTCAAAAAGTAACAAAAAAAAAAAACCTATTTTTTCTCAAAAAAAAACTCTACCGAACAAGCCCTTATATGACCACAACTTTTATCAATTTTTCAACAACACAATTCACCAATTTTTTTCAAATTCTCTTAAAAACTAATTTTAAACTCTACCAAACAAATACTTAAAATATATAAATTAGGAGTCACGGTTATTACATGAAACTTACAACTCATTTATTTTAAGTCACAAACATGTGCTAAATATGCTCAAAGAAGAAATTCCTACAAACAATAATGTCCGTTCCACTTTTGACTGGTAGCAAAGAAGTTGAAGGGGGGTTTGTGATAATGTTGGAATGTTTTTCGTGCTTAATTGAAATAGTATTTTGTTTTTTTTTTTAGATTATAAACAGTAGAATTTACTGAATGTATAAATAAAAATTAAATACAAACTATAAATTATACGAAATGTATGAATAAAATAATATTTGACCAACTATAAATACTTATAAGTACAAACAAATATACTACAATGTGTTATAAAGACCTATAATAATAGTTACTAGAAGGAAAAATAGGCCTAGACTTTATTTGTTTTAAAATATTTTTATTTTTTCATTGAATTTCTCGATCACATGAAGTACGATTGGTCTTTTGTAATAGTCGAATTTATGTGCTCAAAATATTTTATTATAAAGTTGGATCATGCTTGCGTGATTTTATAAGTCTGATTAGTGAAACGTAAAGTTGTTGGTAACTAGAAACCATTTTGACTAGTTTAGCAATTTCTAAAAAGTTTAGAAACTAAATTGCAATTTAAAAGAGGTCGGACATTTGAGTTTTTCATACCCGATGTCATCTTAAGAGCATCTTCAATGTAATCGTTGATTGCTTAAAAAATTATAACACATAAGTAAATAGAAAATATTTTAACAATTTATTTTCTAATGCAAACTGATAAGAACTCCGTCAAACTAATGCAGACAGAGAGAAAATTAGACATTATGCTCCATTTAAATTTAAAAATTCTGTTAGATATGCTGATTCAACACAATTTTAATTTTTTATGCAGATTTAAATGTGATTTTATTTATATTTTAACAAAATAAAATACACATAGATAGCAATCTATAAAATGCACTACTGACTAAATTTGAACTTGAATAACTATTCATTAAACATCAATACCACATAGATTAGAAATGTTTCAACATTCATATTATCTAGATGTAATTTATATAATGCATTGAAGATGCTCTAAGGTTGACAAGAAGATTATCGGTCGGTTGCATTTGAGATTTAGAGGCATTATTTCAAATTTTGGCAAGTCTCGCAATTTTGTAATTTTTAAGGGACTGGGTTCAATTTATGAAAAATATGGGTATGCAATAGGGCTGGAAAAATGGGTCGAGTCAGCCGCTAGAGTAGGGCCACACTTGAAACTGGACTTGGCCGGTCCAGCCCAATTTTGTGCAGGCTAAAAATATGATGGTCCAGCCCAACCTATCGGACCAACCCGATCTTTATTTTATTTTATTTTTTAAAATAAAATTTTTATACAATATAATACATTGCGTCAATTAAATAAACTTAGAAAATATATATTTTAAGATTTTTAAAGATATTAATTTATAAAATTGGGACTCTCGTGTATTAGTCAATAGATAAATATCAATTTTCTTTCAAAATAATAATATTTTTTTAGTTAATTGTAAACTATTTCTTGACACTTTTTTCTAAAACATAAATAGTAAAAGCATGCTAGTCTTAGTGCTTTGAGATATAAACATGTTTGGCTTAAATTAAAAAGTTTACTTATAAGTAAATTTAAAATAAATAATTTATTTGTCACACCAAACATAATTTGGATTAAAACTTGAATTAAACTAAATTTTAATTAAATATAAATAATTTTATGTTGGATATTGAGATTCTTGAACTAATGTTTCAAAAAAAGACAATTTAAGTTGGAGACTTGGACTTAGGCTATTTTAGATTGATATTATTTGGATTATGTAATGAGGCTATTTAGTCTCAAGGATCGAAAAAAAAGAGAGCGATTAGTGTCAATGAGAAAAAAAATTGTGGGCTAGCCACGTCGGGCATGGCCAGGCCCGATTTCGTTTGGGCTAAGACAACCCAAAATTCGGGTTATATGGATCGACTCGCGGACCAGGCTTATTTTACAACCTCTAGTGCTACAAGGATCTAAAATACATGAAGTGTGACAAGAAAAAACTTCAAATCTTACTAGCCTAAACTTAGAACAATGTTTTTCTATATTTAATATTAATTTAATTAGTTTATTTAATCTTAAAAAAATGAAATATTGAAAAAATTAAAAATGAAAAAATGAAAGGATGTAAGTCTTTTTGCACCTATGCCCGTATTAGGCCAAAAAAATAAGGTTGGCCACATTTTTCTACGTCTTCTCTATATGTGACCACATTTTTCTACATCTTCTCTATATGCGAAGCGCCATTTTCACCCTTCACGTCTATGCCACCTAGACTTCACATTTTTCTACCTTTTAAATTGCTGGTATGCTGTATAAGAATTGGACAAGTCCGTGTCAACAACACTTATTAGAAATTTTACAATTTATGCAAAATAAATAGAATCTTGATCAATTGTTTAATGACACGGGTTAAAATATGTATATACACATATATTGATCCCATTTATGCATGTAAGTGTATGTTTGGGAAATTTTTTTATTGATTATAAATAAAGTCGGCCCTGAGATATGGAAGATCTTTGGAGAAAATTTAAATAGGACTCTTAATAAATTATAATATTTTGAAATGTAAGTTTTTGACAGACAATTAAAATTTCGTGTATTCATATACAAATTTTATAATACTTTGTTTAGATTCAAATTAGTTTTTCACACAAATTGTTACTCTTCAATACCACGTGACTAATCAAAGTCAAAGTTGACACACTGCGAATCAAACCCAAAAATACTGATAGAATTATCTTTCAATGTAGCTTGTCACAGTCATAGCTCTTTAGTAGGCGGCTAAAATTGACCTATTCATTAAACCTAGAACGTGACATCTTAGAGGTGACAAGAGGCTCATTAAGATTGCGTCACTTGTTGTGTATCTAAAGTCTTTGGCCAATTGGCATTGTTCTATAAATACCAAAGTTGTTTCTACAAAAAAAGAAAAAAAAAAGGAAGATGAAATTCTGAAGCAAAAACTATATTGAAACAAAGTCATCTTGTTAGGATTGCTGCCCATTTGGCCCAATAAACATTTCAAGCCCAACTTATAATCTGATCTGATGAAGCCCAAGTCCAATGCCTTAAGTCGCGTCTGATGAATTAACGATTATAATTCATCTGGTGATGTGTTCAGATGCTGACACTTGGAGGTTTGGACGATTGTGATCAATCTTCTGGAGGCTTCTCAACTGACTTTGGGCTGATAGTGTATATTGTACGCTTTCTGTGGTTTTGGCATTGGAAGACGGAATACTCTCTCTCTCTCTCTCTGAGTTCTGCGATTCATCTCCTTCTTCTCTTCTTTTGAGTTTCTTTGACTCTGTAAACCGTTGGTTTATAGAGCATTCTGAGTGATTAAAGAAATTAGGAAGGGTTGGTTTCTGGTGATTTATGGTGAACTACTACCTGTGGGTTACATATTCGATTACTTGGTGTATTTTTAGTGTAGGCTTATGAGGGTTGATTTTGAGAGTTGTATTCTGTAAATCTGTAAACATTGGTTCTTTGCCGTTGTTCTATGGTTGATGCTTAGTGCTTGAGCGTTATCCTTCAGTGGATGCTCAACGGGTGAGTAGGTCTTCTTGACTGAACATTCGGGCCCTTTTTAGGGCAAAACAAATCCTCGTGTTGTTATCATTTTTATTTGCTTTCTTGTGTGCTTTTGGTGCTGGTTGGGATCTTTTGGGACCAACACATCTATATTGATTAACTTAAGTGTTCTTCTACTCACTTAGGGAATCGACGGTTAAAGGCCTTCAATCCACTTACTCGGTCATCGTGTTTATCTCCCACACTTAGATATTTATCCTACTCACATTTTGGCTTATCATTGTGATTCACAAGTTGACGTGGCCGTACAATTGTGTTGGTAAAATACACGTAGGCAAAGGAGGTGTGCGGCGTAGAAATCCTATTAACAGCCATTTTGTGAAGTCAACACAAGTCAACAAACTAAAAAACTGTTATACAATATAGAAGCATGAAATATAATCAAATTATTTTCACTTAACAAAAATAAATAAAGTTCTCCGAATTAAAAACAGTTGAAAATGTATAATTCTATATATTATCAGTTAACAACACTCAACTTCTTAAAATCCTAATTCCAAGAGCAAATAAATGTCAAATAAATGAGAAAATATATAATAAAAAATGTACATGTAACATATGCAGAGGTGTGTGCGTATACATATATACAAATTTACAAGCCAAAAAATTGTTCATTTTTCTTCATCTTCTTCACTGAACGAGAAAAAGGTTATAATTTGGAAAATCGTTTTGATTTAAGATAAAGATTTCTAAAAATGGGTTTAAAGGGAAAATTGTACGATTACAATTTAAATACTAGATTAATATAGATAATGTAGGTTATATTTGGACGTGTTCTATTTGAGCTCATTTCAAATGTAATTAGAATGATTTAACCAAAAAAAAAAAAAAATGAGCCAATTTTTTGTGGCCCTGTAATGATTTGGTGCAACGTTACTACTGGATTTGCATATTAAAGTTGTTTGATTTGTGGATAAAATTATTTATCTGTATAATAATTATTTGAATTACATGTTTATTATTATCCTACTTAGTTCAACTATGAATAAAAATTACTGTTAAAAAATCAGTTTTTGATATTAAAAAAAAAAAAAAGACAATTCTACCATTATTTTTAATTAAACGAACAAATAAATAAATGAAAAACTAAAAGAAAAAAATGGATAAAACGATAGTGGCGAGTGGTGGTGGCCAGAGGCAGAGGGGCTGGCGGTTGCTGGAGGGCAAAAGCAGTGGGTGGCGGTAGGCAATGGTGATTATCTTAGAGAATAGATGTTCAAAAATAAATTTGTTTTATATTATAAAGGTTATGTTCATCTTTTTTTTTTTTAAGAAAATAAGTGAATCATTATCTAGATAAAAAAAAAAAAAAAAAAAATTTGTCATCTTTTTTAAGGATAAAACTTATTCTCATTTTTTGCATAAACTAATATCTGGATAAAAATTTATCCTGATATCAATTTCGTTCAAATAAGATAAAATAAATTTTATTTATTATCTTTAACTATTGTTCATATATTAAATAGAACTTGAGAGAATGAGAGTAATGAACTCTTGACTGCGAACATGTCAACCAGAACTTATACCTCATAATTATACAGACACCATAATCTTTTTGCACGTATAAAATAATTAATTTTTTGTATTTTACATGGTAAAACTACATTGCGTTGAGTGGAAAGAATTGTTAGGTACAACAATCATGCATCTTATAGCTGAGTTAGGCTTGCTTTGAGATTGCGAGTTAAACAAGTACGATTATTTTGGTATTTGATAAATTTAAAAAATTTAATTATAAAATAATATATATTATTGTGATTGTATTTTTAGAAGTGGTAAAAGAAACATTATTTTAGTTTTCTTTTTCTCTTGACCGTTAACATCTCCAATTTTATTTTTAATTCTATAAATTTTGGGATTTGATTTTTTTTTATATTTTGTTTCAAAATAAGTTTGTGAATATATTGTCTTGAATAAATATTTAACATTATTACATGTTATCATAAAAGTAAATATAAATTTTACAATAATAATAATAATAATATAGACAAGATTATTATAATAACTGTGTATTTTAGTAAATGTATACAAGCACAACAATAAAACAATTGCTCAAATGTTAATTTTAAAACATACAATTTTGAAATAAAAGTTTATAAAACACTTAATTGTTTTTTCTGCAATTAATTCTTTATTTAACACAGTTAAAACTTGTTCTTTCAAAATCACATAATACTAAACTAATAAGGTTTGGTTTGATATTACTGTACTTTTAAGAGAATCAGCTTTTACTGTGCATAAAGAATCAATTGTGGAAAAAATTAGATAAGTATTTGGTAAACTGTCTGTTTCAAAATTAGTAACAAATGTGATTTATTTCTATGACTGTATAAAATTACTAAAATAGATATTGATTGTAATAAAGTTATTTTGTATTATTATTATTATTATTGTTATTATTATTATAAGTAGTATTGTAAAAATTATTTTTACTTCTATAATAATATGTAATATTATGAAATATTTTTTTAAGACAATGCATTTACTATAATTATTTTAAAATAAAAATAATATACATCTATTAAATCTCAAAATTTATAAAAATTTAAAAATAAAAGTATTGTAATATTGTACAAAAATTAATTAAATTTAAATTTAAATTATTTGTGGAAATGTATTATTATTAGAATATTAATAAATTTGTGACATAAAATGAATTACTTTAATTAATTAAGATCAAAATTTTTCGAATATGAATTACTTTAAGGGTAATTATATTCACACAACACTTTTTATTTTTGGCACCACATTTTAATTACATTTAACATCCTTAATCTATGAACATTATAACAATCATGTCTCCAACTTTTTTTATCACATTTTTATTCTCAACTTTTCATTAATTAGCACATATTATATTTGATAACGATTTCCGTCTAAAATATTTGTTGAGAATTTGTAAAAAGGCTTATTTATTTGTCATATTTAAAAAAAAAAAAAACAATAGATACAAAAGTATAATAAAATAGTTTTCCTCATTTCAAAGCACGTAAACAAAATATCTCGACAGAAACCATCATTAATAATAAAATATGCTAACTAATGAAAGTTGAATATAAGAATTCGATGACAAAAAATTAAGAATATAGTTGCAATAATAAACAAAAGTTGAGGATTTTAAGTACAATTAAAATGTGGTGCACTTAAAACAAATTGTAGTGTGAATATAATCATCCTTACTTTAATTAATTAAGGACAATTCGAGAAAATATCCCAATAGTCATGTGTAGGATCTGTCAAGAACTTTGATCGACATCAAAATATGGATTAACGTGGAAGATGTTTGAGAATATCAGAATATATGCTTGGCATGGCATGTGATGAGAACAATTTTTTAGTTTGATTGCACGGCTTAAAACTCATGAAAGATATTTACAAGCATCAAAAGATAGGTTCTAATTGTTTTCCTTTTGAAAGAATACCTTTCTGATCCCAATTTAATTTTCCAAATACCTCTTTTGAATTAAAAATCGTTTTTTGAGGGATAATTTTTTTAGATTAATCCAAGAAAATATTTCAGTATTTTAGTTAGAAATACTGATACGTAATTTTTTTTCTCATTTAAAATAAAAATAATATCCAAAACTAAGCAGGGTAGCAATATTTTACCATTCCTATATTGTTGCAACAAATTTGACTATGTGGTAACATTTTGATTTTTCTAGATCATAGTTTTAAGATAAAATCCTTTATGATCTTGGACAAATCTTCATGCCATATCACGTTAAGTTTGACAAGCTAGATTTAATCTATTAACAAAAGTTTTACACGTTGAAAGACGTGGCTTTGGAAGAGAGAGAATATCTCACGTGTTTATTAAGAGTATCTCTAATGCATTCTATGATTTGTTATATAATTCATGTGGCATGAAAGTTGAAAGACTTATAATTTACGTGGCATTGATGTTTAATGAATAGACATTCAAGTTCAAATTTGGTCTCCAATACATTTTATGAATTGATATCTAGGTGTATATTATTTTTTTAAAAATAAAAACAAAATTACATTTAAATTTACATAGAAAATTTAAATTTCTTATGAAAATTTGAATTTAAATAGGAAATTTAAATTTTGTTGAGTCAGCGTGTATAACAGAGCTTCTTAATTTAGACAGCGCTCTAAATAATGTCTTTTTTTTTTTTTTTTTTTGTCGCATCAATTTCACATAGTCCATATTAATTTTTATTAGAAGTGAATTTTTTAAATACTTTTTATTTTTCTTATGTGACACAATTTTTAATGCAATTTACATTTACATTTACATTAGATATGCACTAATATTTTTCTTATGAAAATCTAAGATATTATAACTTGTCTTGAATGTAAATGTAAATTAGTTTAAAGAGATTTTATTCTTTGGGAGAAGAATATTTGAAGCATTGAAGATAGTTGATCAGATACAAATTATTAAAACGAGTGGTGCTCATTCAATCAGACTAATATGTTGATTCTACACAATAATATTAAAATTAAAGCGTGTTCGTATATTTAAATTCTATTAGTATTTTTATTATTTTTTATAACTTATTAAATTGTTCAATAACTAGACGTGATTTGTAGATGCAAGTGTGGTCCAACCACATAAAAAATGATTGCATTCTTTTATGCTATTTAGAAGTGTGGCAATATAATTAGTTTGCTGCTAATTAAATTCAATAAATTGCTAAAACATATCTAAAAATTACCATTTGAGTTTTTTTAGTACAACGGTTCTACCTTTCCAATGAACAATTTTTTTCTTTTCAAATTTCAATACACAGTCAATATGACCTATACACATTATCATTTAAAGACACAATTAAATCATATGAAAATTATTACTACCCAATTTTAGTAAGACTTCTACATCAGCAAAGGCCCAGTAAAGATCCCATCTAGGTCTAATTCAGGCATCGCTAAAGCTTTATAAGCCCAGTGAAAACCTTCTAGATTCATAAATATCTCATAGACCCGATGAAAGCCTCGAGGGCCCAGCAAGGGCCTCGTAAATTTTCAGAAGGCCTCAGAGACCCATTGAACATCTTAGCATTCCTGAATCAGAGTATTGTGAGGTCCATGAAGGGCCTCGACACTCATGGCAGACTCAGAGAGCCTCGCCGGGCTTCGTATTTATACTAGTCCGCATATAATCTGATATTTTGGGACAGTTAAAAGGATATCTCAAGAAATATTGTGTTTGATTGTTATAAAGAAACCATATCTCAATCCAATAAAATCGACAACACAATCTTAGAGATTGAGAGAGATTAGGATACAATCTCGGAAGATCACGGCGAGATTGGAACCTACCTTATCTGATAAGGAAAGAGAATCCCAACAGAATTTTAATTGATTGCTTCCCTAAATCAATTAGGATTCTCCCCCTATAAATATCATATTCCGATTAGTCTAAGGTAGGCTTTTCTTGACACGCATTTTTTGAGTACGCATGATTTTTATTACGCATTATTGACGCTCTTTTTATGCTCGAATTCCACCTTTAAATTTTGTTCAAATCTCTGCATTCTTGTCCCTCCCACACCCCATTGCTTTCACCCCCTGTATATTACTCTATATACCGGTAGTTGACTTGATCGTTGGTATACCAACGATCGTCTGACCTTTTCCCTCCGGAGATCTTAGTGCCTAACGATTGTCCGAGTGTGCAGGTAACATACAAGTTGGCAGAGGAGTAGACCCGGCGAAGGCATCGAGGGCCCAGCAAAAGCCTCGTAAATTTTCATAAGGCCTCGGAGGTCCATTGAACATCTTAGTATTCATGAATCAGACTATTACGAAGCCCATGAAGGGCCTCGACACTTATGGCCGACCCAGAAAGCCTCGCTGAGCTTCGTATTTATTATAGTCCGCATATAATCCGATATTTTGGGACAATTAAAAGAATATCTCAATGAAAATTGTGTTTGATTGTCATAAAGAAACAATATTCCAATCAAATAAAATCGGCAACACAATCTTAGGGATTGAGAGAGATTAGGATGCAATCTCAGAAGATCACGACAAGATTGGAACCTACCTTATCTGATAAGAAAAGAGAATCCCAACAGAATTCTAATTGATTGATTCCATAAATCAATTAGGATTCTCCTCCTATAAATATCAGATTCTGATTATTCTAAAGTAGGCTTTTCTTGACACACATTTTTTGAGTACGTATGATTTTTATTACGCACTCTTGACGCTCTTTTTATGCTCGAATTCTGTTCAAATTTCTGCCTGCTTCTCCCTCCCACACCCCATTGCTTTCACCCCCTGTATATTACTCTATATACCGACAGTTAACTTGATTGTCGGAATACCAACGATCGTCAAACCTTTTTTCCTAGAGATCTTGGTGCCTAACGATTGTCTGAGTGTGCAGGTAACATATAGGTTGGCAGAGGAGTGGCTTGAGATCTGTTGACACGTGGGCGGTACGGGTTTTGACGTTAATAAAAATGAAAAACCGGTTAAGCTTAAAAGAAGTAAGAGTAGTTTTATAAGTAAAAATTTAGAGTAATTTTTACTTTTCATTTTCAACATTTGTAATTTGTTATTAATCTACCATCAACCTATATTTTTAGTACCAGATATCCTCAACCTTTACTCAATTTGCAAACCACGTCTCTATTGATAGATAATGACGGATTTGTTATCATCTTTAAATAAACAAAAAAAGAAGCAAAAAATAAAAAAAATTGAAAAGTAAGCCTCATAAATTTTTAAAAAGTACAAAATATCTTTTTTCTCACCCGCCCACCCGACCCATACCAAGATTATAAATATTACAGATCTTTCATATATTACTGATAGCAAATACAAATAAACGCGCGCACATAGTTGATTAATTATGATGGTATACATAATATTGATACCAGGATTTTTTTTTTATCTTCTGTTGTGTAGAAAAGAAAAAGAAGATGAAGAATGAAAGCAACGGAAAAGTTTTTGCAAAACGGATTCTCTTTTTTCCCATCTTTTTATTATTTCTTGGGGTGATCTTTACCAACAAGTATAGTTTAAGAAATTTCTGGATTTTAATTAATTCTCTACGAATTTTGACATTTATAATCTTATTATTGATATGGGTTCCTTTGAAAACTAACAGTCAGATCATATCTCAGTATACACACAAACAATAGTTGAAGATCATGTATGAGGACTACACTACAAATAAAAAAGTTCATATTTATAAGAAAAAATTGAAAATTTTGAAGTTCTATTTTTTTTTTCTTTTCTGAACATTGCATTATATGTTGAAATTTTGTTTTGTTTTCGAGGTTTCAATTTTGTTTTGTTGGTTGGGTTGAGTTGGGGGAGGAGGTGAAGGCGACAGCCGTTGTGGGTGGTGGTGGAGGTGGTCGGCGAAATTGACGAAGATGACATTTTTTATTCTTTTTCATTTTCATTTGATTTTTTAAATTATTTTTTTACCATAATTGGGAGTGGGAGTGGGAGGAGCATTTTTAACTTTTTAAAAATTTATAGAACTTTCTTTGTAATTTTTCTTATTTTTTAATTTTTTATTGGTTTCTTTAAATTTTTTTAATTCAAGGATGAGTGCAAATACATCATTTAATGGCTAAAAATAGAGGAAATGACGAGTTTTGCTACATAATTAAAAGGATGTTGATGGATTAAGCTAAAAAAAATTTAAGGGTAATTTGCAGCCGCCGTCTCCAACTTTTAGAATTTTGGTACTTTTATCCTCATTCTTCATTTTTTTGCACCCATATGCTCAACATTTCTTAATTTGGTGCCTGAAGTCCCTGTTGACGGATTTAACCTTTGGTAATTTGTAGCCTCCATCCCCAACTTTTGAAATTTTGGCACTTTTATTTTTATTTTTCATTTTTTTACACCCATATCCTCAACTTTTCTTAATTTGGTAGCTGAAGTCCCTGTTGATGGATTTACCTTTTAATATATTATCAATTTATTAGTTTCTCTTAATTTTTCATATAAAATAAAAGTATTCGGACTCTTTGTATTTGCAAATGTTAGGAATTCAATTGAAAATTTATCTAATCAAAATAAGGACATATTTGTCTTTTTCATCAAATAATGACCAATTGTGCACCAAAACATGTCAGTTAGAGACTTCTGTATCAAAAAATAAAGGTTAGGGGCCATTTGCACAAATTTTCCGTTTCTTTTAATTTTTCATATTTCATATATAATTTATTAGTGATAAAACTATTCATTTTTAATAATGAGAAAAATATTTATTAAGTATTATTACTTAAATAGATAAATAGTTTTATTACTATTATTCAAATAAATAGTTTTATTCAGATAACTATATTTTCATTTTCATTTTTAATAAAAATGAATAAAATCTAATAATTATTTTAAGGATCTGTTTGGCTTGTAGATAAAACTATTTATTTGAATAATAGTTATCAGGATAACAAGTTTATCATTATCCTACTTGGTTTAGCTATGTATAAGAATGAGAAAAGTCAATGTTAAAAAATCAACTTTTCGTTCTACCCTTGTTATTAATTAAATGAAAAAATAAATAAATAACGGAAAATTTGTGCAAATGGTCCCTAACATTTATTTTTTGATACATAAGTCTCTAACTGATGTGTTTTTGGTGTGCAATTGGTCTTTATTTGATGAAAAAGACCAATTGATCTCTAATCAATCCTTATTTTGATTAAAGAAATTTTCAATTAGATTCATAACATTTGCAAGTACAAATGAGTTCGAATACTTTTATTTTATATGAAAAATTAAAAGAAACTAATAAATTGATAATATATAAAAGGTAAATTCGTTAACAGGGATTTCAGCCACCAAATTAAGAAAAGTTGATGATATGAGTTCCAAAAATGAAAATTGAGGATAAAAGTGCCAACATTTCAAAAGTTGAGGATGGAGGCTGCAAATTACCAAAGGGTAAATATGTAAAAATGGACTTCAGCCACCAAATTAAGAAAGGTTGAGAATATTGGTGCAAAAAAAATGAAGAATAAGGATAAATTTGTTAAAATTTCAAAGGTTGGGGACCGCGATTGCAAATTATCCTATTTTTTAATTGTTGAGTTGGACAATAATAATGGTTACGTACGTAATTTTATCTATCAACTCATATTGTGTTTATTAGTTAAAATAGCAGAGACAGACAAGCAGAGGGATTAATGAAAGGAAAAAGTTCTTTGTACATCCCCGTTTACCGCGGCCTTTACTGCATGAGTGATGAATTACCATTATACCCTTACCAATAAATTCAAATTACACAATCATATCTCAAAAAGTAAAAACCTCATTCATTAAAAAACTCATTCATCTGGTCTTCCTCTTCCTCCGGCAAAGAGGCAAAAAATCTGGTTTGTCTCATTCTTCATCTTCCTTCGGCCGAACAAGATTTTGCGGTCTCATTCCTCTGGTCTTCCTCTTCCTTCGGCAAAGAGGCAAAAAGCTGGTTCATCTTCCTCTTCATCTTCCTTCGGCCGAACAAGAGGCGAGTCATATATCTTCTTCCTTGGTCTCATTTATCCATTTTTATTGCTGGAGAAATATATTATTTGACTTGGATGGGCTGGGCATTTCATGTATTTGCCTTAATATTAGTGAATGGGCATTTCTTGTTTTGCCTTAATATCTTCTACCCATGTAGGACATAAGTTGTAGAGTTTTTTGTATATTGTTTCACATTTAAGAATGCAGATATTGGCACCTTTGATACGGCTATGGGGCGTGGTTAATTTTGGAATTTGAAAATAGGGTTATCTATGTTTTCATTGATTAATGACGGGTTTATGGGATTGCATTGAAGAAAATAATAGTTTTCTTGGTAGCTAATGGGGTATTTAATGACGATCATTTCTTTGTTTTTCAAGCCAATTGAGGAGACTTTTGTTTTTGTGATTATTCCGTTGATTTTGTTGGATGAATAAATTGATTTTCAATGTTTCTGGGGCTGTGTGGGATATTTAGACTTCGTATAAAGAGGGGGGGTTCCACATTGAAGAGCCGTTGATCAGATTTGAGTGAGGTATGAATGGTGTTTGGTGGGTATAAATGTAATATTCTGATGGTTCATGGATTTGAGGCAATTCTTTTGAATTTATGCAAATGGATGAAGTTTTGAGAGTTTATCTGCATTTGTATGTGTTTACAAAGGATGAAATGCAAATGCATTTTCGGGTTTTTTGATTGTGTTGTTGGTAGATTTGTTTATGGTTTTATCAGTTGTTGATTCGTTTAGTGATTTAGGGATTTTTGGCTTGCTTGCATATTAATTCGTTTAGTAATTTAGTGATTTAGGGTTTTTTGATTGTGTTGTGTTGTCCATTCCTTGTCTACGTATAAGTTTCACAAAATCAATATTATTTTCATTTCAGTAGAGAATGGTTGTTTTGGTATTGCAGAACAAATTTGCGGTACATGGCAAGCAATGAAGGAATATGTTATGGTTGTAGAAAGACGGGTCACTTGTTAGAGGAATGCAAGCAAAAGTGACGATACCCACGATGTGGAAAGGGTTATATGAAATGGATGCAAGTAGTTAAGGTGTTGAAGACAAAAGGGAGGCTTTTTTTTTTTGCTGCAGTGAGGACAAATGCACATATTTCAAGTGGGATAACGATCAACCGAGTGGGGGGTTGATTGAGGGGCCATCTAGTAGCATTGGATTGGACAAATCTGTGGGCAAAGAGAAAAATGAAGACTTGTCTAGTATGTTCAAAATGTTAGCTAATATCTCGGAGGAAAAAGATGTTGAGATTTCGCTCATTCTCACTATCCGCAAGGGCCGAGGAAAGGGGCACGAGTTAGATAGCTAGATTAATTTTTGTTGTAATTGAATCATTACTATTTGGATTTATGTAGCGGGATTGTTGTTTTAATCCATCATTTGAACTATCTGTTTGTTCTGATATCACGAAGTTATCACGAAGTTCGGCAATGTTAGACCATTTGTTTGTTGGATTTTCAGACACATACAACATAAACGCATATTACATGACCGTCAATGAATTTAAAAAAGTTTTGCATTACACAAACCGGACATATAAACTACCCATCGTACTGCTGGTGAGGAAAGTGGAATCTTGGATTTGCTAACAAATTGCTCGACATTTGTTCTTCGGGTTGTCCAACTATAGGATACACTGAATTCAAATGTTGACTCGACCCATAAGTTGGCACCAAGTTTACTCCATAATTTGGTAGCCATGGTTGATATTGAGCAGACTGCAATAAGTCGAGGATGGGGTAATGGCATTCGGGTGCTTGGATAAAGCTTTGATTAGCGTCATTTAGATTGGAATGTCTAACGTTCTTCCCTTTACTTGAACTCGAAATCACCTACGCAAAATAATATTAGCAATGAGAAGTTTAAAATTGGTATAGAATAAATAATAATAATAATAATAATAATAATAATAAAAAAGAACATTGGGAACGAAAATTGGCCTGGGCGATCTCTAGGCGATCGCCCAATTGAAGCAGAAAGCATTCTGCTTCTGCTTCAATGATGGTGGCGATCGCCCAGTCAATTTATGGGCGATCGCCCAATTGAAGCAGAATGCTTTTTGCTTCTTCTTCAATCAGGGTGGCGATCGCCCAGACATGATCGCCCAGGCCAATTTTCTTTCCCATTTTTTTTTTGTTACGGTTTACCATACCTTCGTTTTTTATGCACCTATTTCCAATGGACCCTTTTTCCGAAGCTTCTTTGGAGCACCCTTCGTATTCGAGTTCTTTGGATCCAACATGTGGACACTAGAATTCTTATCGACTAATCCCCGGTCAGTGGAATCATGAACATGAGAATGGCCGGAAATGAGGTTACTACCACATGATGATTTGTTCTTTGAAATGTTCATATTTGTCATTTTCATTTCAAGCCATTCCGTTATCTCCCGGGAAAGTACTTCATCGTCTGCAACCACGTCATCAACCTTGCGAAATGTATTACATAATTCATCATATCGTACTTGAGCAGGTGTGCTAATCCAACCATTGTAGTTAATCTTCATCCTGGTATATGTTCTACTCATGTCTTTCCTCCATCTATGTAAGATATATCTTTCCGGCACAAATGTGATATCATTTGTAATGAAAACTATGATACAATGTTTGCACAGTATCCCCCGAAATTCAAACAAGTGACAGCTACACACAATTTGACATTGTTCTTTGTCAAACAAAATCGTACATTTTTTTTTTCTTCATCCCATCATCGAAAATGACAGATTCCAATACCTGATACGAGTTTCCCAAAGGACTCTCGTCAACTTCAACAATCCGACAATAAACCATACCTGAAAACTCTTCTTGAAATTCTTTGAATTTGGATATTGTATAAGCTTCTTGGAATTGTTTCTCCATTCCAAACTTTGTTGCACACGGGATCATCTGGGAATATGACTTGAAGTCCGCTTGGAACTCTTTCTCAACTTTACTCCTCAAAGCCCGCTCGTATTGCTCTACAAATTGCTTCAATGTGGTTTTCGAATGGACGTAACCATCGAAAAAAGTATTCATACTCTCACTCCGTTGTGTCGTAGACATCCCTGCCCAAAAACTAGTCCTCAAATAACACGGCACCCAACGACTACGTTCTTTATAAAGTCCAGATAACCAATCATGATCCTCAAGATCGTAGCTAGCAATCATAGAATTCCAATATTGGTCAAAATCTTCTGGACATTGCGATTCGTAAACCACATAGTGGACAGCTGAAAGTATAGCTCTCTTATGACTGTGTCCTCCAAATTTCTCGGGCAACTTCTTCAAGATATGCCACAAACACCATCTATGCCTAGTATCCGAAAAAACAATTGAAATTGCATTTTGCATCGCCCTATCCTGATCAGTTATTATTCCAACGTGAGCTTTACCTTCCATGCACTCAAGCCATGTCCTAAACAGCCATGTGAATGTCTGCGTATCCTCATTGGAAATTAAACCACATCCAAGCAGCGTCGACTGTCCGTGATGGTTTACACCAACAAAAGGAGCAAACGGCATGTCATACCTAATAGTTAAATACGTGGTGTCAAAGGTGACGACATCGCCAAATTCTTTGTACGCTTCTCTACACCTATTATCAGCCCAAAACACATTTCTCAATCGACACTCTTCGTCCAAATCTACACTAAAGTAAAAACCAGGACACTGTGATTACATTTTCGAGAAATAGAATTGTAATGCTTGAGCATCTCATTCCCCAAGTCTCAAACGCCTAACCTTATCAATATACTTTCGACAATCCTTCTCAATAAATGTCATTTGCTCATAACCACCTGCTTCAACGACAGCTGAATTGTAACTTTTGTGTAACGGAATTCCAGCAATATCGTTCACTTCAAGCTTTCGTTTCACGTTCTTACTTAGTTGTCTATTGCACCGATACAACCTATACTTCGAAGGACTTGTTTTGTGGTTATCCAGCAGAACTTTAGTTAATCGCCATGATCCACTGGCATCAGATACAGCGGTCACCCTAGCTTTGCATCCTGTTTGAATTGTCGAATGCGGCTTCAAAGAAGTACTTGTATTACTTGTTCTTTGTCCTTCTCGACATTTCTTACAACCCCATCATCACCCTTTCTCGAATTACGTTTTCTAACTGGAAAACCCACATGAGATGCATAGTTCTTGTAAAATTCAAACACTTCGTTGAGCTCCTTAAACTTCATCCCCACCTCAGGTGCAATCTCATTCGGTTTTTCAACCCAATCCTCATTTAAATAAGGAGAATTCTCTATTTCTATCTCATCATCTTCAAAATATTCATCATCAACCACAAACATATTCATATTTACTGTCGCATCGTCGGAAAGTGAAACAAGATTTCAAAACAAATATCATAAAAAATAATTATTTTCGTAAGGTATGTAACCCAAACATAAATATTGGCGACTATGATAAATACATAACTTCTATAATGTATATAACACAAAAATATGGCAAAAAAAAAAAACTTTCAAATGTGATTAAATATTACCTATTTCGGACATAATGATAGATAACTTGGATGAAAAATAAAGTTTCAATGTCAAAGATGGAATAAACAATGTTGCCGGAGCTTGACCGGAGAATCGTCGGAAATTAAGAAAGGAAGAAATTTTTTTGCAACTATCTGAATAAGTGAAGAAACAGGAGGAAATTTGCTTACCATGTAATGAATGCGGTAGAAATGTGGTTCCATGCATTAATTACCATACACATTTTTTCAAACCAATTTCTCGCGAGTTTGAAAATTTATTGCGATATATTGCAATATATAGCGAGAAATTGGTTTGTCTCATCTCGCGGTGTACATGTAGCGGGCTTGTTAATGAAATTTATTATATTTAATTGAAGTACTAATGGATTATGATTTAAAATTTGGAAATTTTATTAGTAAAAATTGTAAATGGGCTCCATTTTTTGTACTCTTATATGTAGGGAATATTCTAATACTCATAGTGGATAGGAATTATCCATGGATATGAATTATCCTACCTATTGTTGAGGTGTCAACTTATAATTAACAATTCTTAACCCTCATGCTTTTTTTTTTTTTATGAATTACCAATTAGAATTGTAATCAGTTGATTCAAGTTTTGACTTGATATTTAACTTGTACTGGAAGATTGAAAATCATTTTTGTGTAAATATCATGTACAATTTAACTTTTATAAATGTATGAATTTATTCTATTTTATGAATTGATTAGTTAGCTGAAATTATTAGTTGTGTTTACAATTGATGAAACATTGATAGTGTAAGAACAAATTTATCAACATGTGAACTTGGTAAACTGTGCAAAAAAAAAAAAGAGCAAGCTGCTGCATTTTAACTGTGCTCTTAGGAAAAGCATATTGAGTTGATTCCCAAAGAGGTCAGAAGATGCAACGAACGTATCTAACTGCATCCTTTTTATTTTTTAATATAGCATGTTTAGCTAATTATGCTTAAAAATAAGCAAAGATTCTAAACATATTTTGAATAAGCAGGTATTCATTTTTTTTTTTAATGAAAGCAAGCATAATTACTGAATTTGAAGTCAACAGATTTCAGCATATGTAAAGATGCAAGTGCATTATATATTTATTGGGTTAATTACACCATATATGATGATATAAATAATGATAGTTGCTATATGTTATTTAGCTATGGTGGCACGTCTTGACACGCGCGCCTCATCAGCTTGCCCACCTCATTGGTCTTATGATTACGTTTTTGACCGAATGACTGCAATAACTCAACTGTCATCAGATTAACCAGACAGACGACCCATGTGATGGTAGTTACTACCAATTATCGAGAAAATGAAACATCTCTCAACAAATTGAAAAGACGAAACATCCCCTCATTAACTTCTAATAATGAGGGAGATGAAAGGACACCCGTTATCAAATAAAGAAGATGAAGGTACACCAATCATCAATGATTGTAGGCCATCCCTATAAATAGAGGTCAACCCCTAGGTAAAAACAGAACACATAATTCTCACACTCCATATTGTTATTCTGCATATATATTTTAATCATTAACTGATTATCACACTGTAGTGGCCACGAAGGAAAAAAGTCTCGCCACCTTTTGTAGGTCTCCACCACTGTCGCAGTCGTGCTCGGAGGAGGAGAAAATTATTTATTATCAATATACCACTGAACTTTACACTCAATTTCATTTATACCACCGAACTTTAATTTGTTTCATTTATAGCACCGAATTTTATACTATGTTTCATTTATATCATCGAATTTTAATTTGTTTCATTTATACTACCGAACTTTAAAATTATTTTCAGTTACTCATATTTTGTTTTTCTTTTTAGTCCATTCACTTTAACTTTTGTTTGCTTTGCTAACAACTCATTATTTATGACATTAAATTCAACTATTTTGTTTGAACGAGTAAAAATTAAGTTGAAGATAAAATTTAATATCATAATTTTTAATTTTTAAGTTGAGACAGGTAAAAAATTAAGATCATCAACTTAAAAATTTATTATTTTATTGATTAAATTTGAGCCAAATAAAAAAGAAGTCATTTTCTTTATCTCAATGTTATTATGTTACTTGCTAATTCACTAAATGTCTTGACGCAACAACAAAATAATTATATTAATTTATTTTATAATAAAAACTGTATGAAATAGGGCGGAAATAGATAAAAGTAAAAGTGAAGGGGCTAGAAAGAAAAACAAAATACGAGTAACTGAAAATAACTCTAAAGTTCGGTGGTATAAATGAAACGAATTAAAGTTCGGTAGTATAAATGAAACATTGTATAAAGTTCGGTGGTATGAATGAAACAAATTAAAATTCGATGATATAAATAAAATTGAGTGTAAAATTCAGTGGTATATAGTATAATTAACCCTATATTTATATGCAACATTAAGCTGCTTCTAAATGGAATATATGAGCAAAGTTGAGAATTAAAATCCTTATTGAGTGTAAAGTTGATTGGTATATAATATAATTAACCCCATAGTTATATGTGTGAAGAAATAAAGAGAGAACCGACTTTATTCAACATAACGGCATAATAAAAATACAATTACAAGGGGGTATATATAGTAATGAAAAACCCTAATCTATTTTAGGTAAACAATCATAATAGAATATAAAATATATTCTAATATATATGTTCTATATTCTAACATCCCGCCTCAAACTCACGATGCTACAGCAATAAGCAGCGAGAGTTTGTCAAGTAAGAAACGAAAGCGATGGACCGGATGAGACTTTGTGAAAAAGTCAGCAAGCTGCAGCGATGAAGAAACAAAAGGTAAAGAAATAGTGCCATGCTGAAGATGGTGGCGAATCAGATGACAATCAATCTCAATATGCTTCGTGCGCTCATGGAACACAGAGTTGTGAGAAATCGAAATAGCACTTTTATTATCACAGTACATAGGAGTCGGAGAGGAAAGAGAAACACCTATGTCAGCAAGTAACCAACACAACCACACAATCTCAGTAGTGGTAGACGCCATAGCACGATACTCTGCTTCAGTAGAAGAACGAGAAACCACATTCTGCTTCTTACTCTTCCAAGAGATAAGTGAGTCTCCCAAAAATAGACAAAAACCAGTAGTGGACTTGCGATCAGTTGGGTTACTGGCCCAATCAGCATCAGAGTATGCGCGGAGCTCCAAGGAAGAAGTCGATGGAAATAAGAGACTCTGAAAACAAGTACCACGAAGATAGCGCAGAATACGAACAACAGCTCCCCAGTGAACGGTAGTCGGAGCAGAGACAAACTGACTAACAATGTGAACAGCATAAGCAATATCGGGACGGGTGATGGTGAGATAGACGAGACTTCCAACGATAGTGCGGTACAGATTGGGATCAGGCAAAGGGATACCATCAGAAGGTGAATAACGAACATTGGTTTCAAGAGGAGTATCAGCAGTCTTAGTATCAGTAAGACGAGCACGCTCAATAACATCAGTTGCATACTTAGACTGAGTGAGAAGATAACCTCTAGGAGAAGAAGAAACCTCGATCCCCAAAAAATAAGATAAATGACGTAAATCCTTCATTTCAAAACGACGAGCCAAATCAGATTTTAAGGCAGCAATACCATTAACATCATCACCAGTGATAATCATGTCATCAACATATAAAAGAAGTAAAATACGACCAGATGAAGTGCATCTAGAAAATAAAGCGGAATCATGATGGCTGGATGTAAAGCCAAGAGAGGCAACAACAGTAGAAAATTTTTCAAACCAAGCTCGAGGTGCCTGTTTGAGACCATAAAGTGCTTTCTTAAGTTTGCAGACATATCCAGGACGATGAGAAACACCGGGAGGATGAACCATATAGACTTCTTCCTAAAGGGTTCCATTTAGGAATGCATTCTTAACATCCAACTGAGAGAGATTCCACCGGAAAACAGAAGCAACTGCAATAAGTGTACGAACAGTAGTCATCTTTGCAACAGGAGCAAAAGTCTCTTCATAATCCAAACCATACTGCTGACTAAACCCTTTAGCAACCAACCTAGCCTTGTAGCGCTCAATCGAACCATCAGATTTGGTTTTGATTTTATAGACCCAACGTGAACCAATAGCATGTTTACCCTGAGGTAATGAGACTAGATCCCAAGTGTCTGTCTTATGTAAAGCAGAGAGTTCATCAGCCATAGCCTGTTGCCAAAGAGGATCTAGAATAGCTTCTTTATAGGAAGACGGTTCAGAAAGCTTGTGAATAGATGTTAAGAAACAGCAGAAAGATTCAGAATAACAAGAGTAAGCAAAGTCAGGTAACTGAGTAGACTTACGAATACGTGGAGGATATCGATGAGAAGGAGGTTGATCAACAATCTCAGATGGTGCTTGGGTGACCATAGAAGGAGAATGATCATTATGAGTCGGTGCATCCGTACCTGTAGTGGGAGAAGGATTAACAACAAGCGGGGTAAGGGAATGCGAGCTATCGGTACTATCAGAAAATGGATCAATATGAATGAGATCAGCCTTAGTCATGGTATGAGTATTATCAGAAATAGAAAAGAATGGAATATGCTCAAGAAACACAACGTGGCGGGAAACATATAGTTTTTTATTAATAGGATCAAAACAGCGATATCCTTTTTGTCCCTCCCCATATCCTAAGAAGACACAAATAGCAGAACGTGAAGTCAACTTACTACGTTCTACTTGAGGACGAAGGACAAAACATGTGCACCCAAAAACCCTTAGAAGAGAATAATCAGGAGGATGTCCAAATAGTGTTTCAGAAGGTGACAAACCCCAAGTGTGAGAGGACGGAATTTTATTAATTAAGTGGACAGCAGTTAAAACTGCTTCTCTCCAAAACTCACTAGGAACTTTGGTAGATAAAAGTAGAGAACGAACAGTTTCAATAATGTGTCTATGCTTACGTTCAGCAATACCATTTTGTTGTGGGGTGTCAGTACATGAGGATTGGTGAATTGTGCCATCAGAAGCAAGCAATGTAGAAAAATCAGTAGATGTATACTCTCCACCCAAGTCACATCGGAAGCATTTAATAACAGCAGAATGTTGAGTTTTAACAAGTGCTCTAAAAGAAAGATAAATGGAAAGAAAATCAGAACGTCGTTTCATAAGATAAATCCAACAATAACGACTATAATCATCAATAAATGAGACATAATATCTAGACCCTCCTTTTGTAGCAATAGGAGCAGGTCCCCACACATCAGAATGAACAAGATCAAATAGTGCAACAGAACGAGAAATACTTCGAGGAAAAGGTAAAGCAGAAAATTTAGCTAATTTGCAACCACTACAATCAGAGATATCATGAGTTCGCAAATCTCCCAATTGACCTTTAGAAACTAAAAATTTTAAACGACTAGCAGAAACATGTCCAAGGCGAGAATGCCACAAATAAAAACTAGAAGAAGAAGAAGAATTCAAAGAAAAAGACGACAAATCAACACTAGAGGCTGCAGCATGCGGTGGTTGCAGATTGTCCAAAACATATAAACCTCCTTTTCTATGGCCTATCCCAATCAGCTTCTGAGATTGAGGATCCTGCACATGACAAGTAGTAGAAGAAAATTGAACTAAGTATCCAGAATCACATAACTGACCAATAGATATAAGATTCAAAGAAAGAGCTGGAACACAATAGACATCTGAGAGTAATAAATTTGATGTGTTAACAGAACCAACCCCTACCAAAGGCAGTGGAGTGCCATCAGCAGTCATAATAGACACAGACGAATTAGAAGGGCGTAAGGAATCAAACAGTGTGGAGTCAGAAGACATGTGTTTAGAGGCACCTGAGTCAAAGATCCACGAGGAAGAAATACCTGAGGGGTTCTGGGACGACAAACCTGCGTGAGTAGAGGCTGACATAGCATGAGGTTGAGTGGCAAGAAACTTCTGAAACTGCTCAGCTAGAGTAGTGAGCTGGGAATTAGAGGGAGGTGCTCCAAGAGTAGGTGAGTCATAAGGTGACATGGCTGCTACTGTGTTAGCATTGGGACGATAAAATCGATGTTGTGATTGCTGTTGACTCTGTAAATATTGTAGCTTTTTAGGACATTGAGCCTTCCAATGTCCCTTTTTTTTGCAAAAGCTACACTCATTACTAGCAACTCGCACATAACCTCTGTTCTGATTCTGCTGAGATGGTCGAGAAGGTACAGCCAAAACAGAAGGACTAGAAGTAGGAAGGGATGCCTCACCTGTTAGGGATTTCAAACGTGTTTCCTCAGCCACAAGTTCACTAACCACCGAATCAACAGAAGGAAGAGGAGTACGATGCAAAATAGAGCCTCTAAGTCCCTCAAAAGAATTACGAAGTGCCATAAAAAACTGAACCAATCGTTGCTCCTCTCTATAAACAATATAATCCTCACATGATTTCAGTCCTGCCGATTCTGTAAGAGCCAACTCATCCCAAATCGATGTCATAGCAGTATAAAATTCTAGAATACCCATATTTTTCTGTTGTAAGGCCCGTATATCAATCTCCAACTGAAATCGTTTTACAAAGTTAGACTTAGTGTATAACTTCTGCAAATGATCCCAGACTTCCTTAGCAGTTTCATACTTTGCCAATTGTGCACCAATAGAATGATCGATAGAATTGTGAATCCAAGTAAGAATTTTTGCATTGTTTGACTCCCAAACATCAACATCAATAGTATAATTATCACTAGTATTCTTAGGTATCACAATAGTTCCAATAACATAACCCCATAATTTTTTACCTTTGAGAAAATTTTTCATCACGGTACTCCAATATGAATAATTTTGACCAATTAATCTTACACTAATAGATTGAAGGGAATCATCCCTTTCAGTTGCCATTATCACAAATAAGAGAGAATCAAGGTTCCTCAAGGACCTAAAACACTCTGCCAGTAATTGGAATTAATATACTGATATTGATAACGATGGCATATCCAAATCCAAAACCAAATCTATATTGTGTGTATTTCCTGCCCAGCAAGTCCTCAATCTCAACACGGGTGTATGGTATTATCCTATGCTTATGTATAGAGGGATTCCACAAAAGAATGTTTTCATCGATATATCGTAAACAAATTAGGAATCTGCAAGAGCCAATAAAACTCACCGAGATTTTCGTTTCTGTAACAGAAATTTACAACAATGGCTGCTGCAGTTGTTGGGTTTATCGCAGAGATTGGGTTCAGAAATGATGAAGAAGGTGACTAACTGCTGCTCGTTGCCTAACTGCCGCCGGACCTGCTGTTGCTGGAAGTGACTAACTGCCGGACCTGCTGCTCGTTGCCTAACTGCCGCCGGACCTGCTGTTGCTGGAAGTGGTGACCTCGGAATTTGAGAAAACAAATTCAGATTGGACTGGTGAATTATGAAGAAGGTGACTAACTGCCGGACCTGCTGCTGTTTCTGTGTTATAAATTTAGCCTGAAGTGGTGCAGCTTGCCGTCGCAGCTTGCTGTTGCTGGAATTGGTGACCTCGGACTAGAGAAAACAAATACAGATTGGACTGGTGACTGAAAGTTCCGGTGAGGAAATTTATACTTCGGTGAAATTGATTCCTAATTAATTGCTAAGACCTTGAAACCTGCTCTGATACCATGTGAAGAAATAAAGAGAGAACCGACTTTATTCAACATAACGGCATAATAAAAATACAATTACAAGGGGGTATATATAGTAATGAAAAACCTTAATCTATTTTAGGTAAACAATCATAATAGAATATAAAATATATTCTAATATATATGTTCTATATTCTAACAATATGCAACATTAAGCTGCTTTTAAATGGAATATATGAGCAAAGTTGAGAATTAAAATCCTAGAGATTGCCAAATACATTCTGCCAATGAAAAGAATTAGTAATATTCTAAAAAGCGTAAAGTATAGTTAGACATGAAAATCGAGTTTCAAATTTTTTAAGTCTAAACAAGTCATAAACGAGAGCAAAATAAGGATAAAATGAGGACGATGCGTGATTTATAATTAAGTATAGAGACTGAATTTCAAATTTAATCAGAATTTAAACTGACTTTTCAAAATAGTAGTTATTAGTGAAAACGCCAAATCAGCTTCAATAAACAATTTGGTAGAAACTGTCTGTGTACAAGTAACATTTCTCAATAAGAAATTGAGACAAGTTTAAAAAATTAGGGACTCAAATCATAATTTAGCTTTTTGTTCAAAATTTGTGTGTATTGGACAACTTTTTCTTCTTTTTTGAGTGATTTCTGCTTTTTGTCAGTTTGAGTTAAAAGATTTGTCTAATCAGTGCCTGCTGATTCATTAATTATTGTGCTTCTGTCTTTTCGTTCTTTTTTCTTTCTTCATTATTATAGTTTTCTCCAGCAAGTCTCCAGTTCCTTCAATTATTGTACTCTGTTAAGTAACTTTTGTGTTTGGTTGTACTATTTTTTATAAAAAATGTCATATTCATAAAAAATAATAGTAATTTAATAAAAAATATTTTTCAACTTTAACTGTTTAATAAAAAATAGAAAAAAAAAAATTCTTAAAGTACAATTATTTAAAGTATGGATTTGACCATTTTCTTGAAAAATATTTTGTCACCATTTTGGTGGATTTTTTTTTTCCACCTTACATAGAATGATAGAAATAGTTTCCTTTTCTACTTTTTTCCACCATTGTCAATCAAATACACCCTTAGTTCCCTTTATTATTACTTTATTAAGTACATGTTGGGTAGAATTTAAAAGAGTTAATTATATTCACATATTTTATAATTTTAACTTTATAACAATATTATTTTTATTAAATTTTATTCGTACATATTGTCATCATCTTTTCATTATATTCGCACAGATAATCTCAAGTGATTTTTTAGACTATTTTGCCAACGACTTAAATAAATTAAAATAACATAAAAAAAAATACAATAGAAAAATTACAATTGAGATCCTAACATTTTCAAAAGTACGAATAAATTCTAAATTTTTTTTTTATTTTTTATTTTACAGATTTTCACTTAAAATAATAAAAAATGTATAATCAAATTTCAAAACTTCTAATTATGTTCATCGAAAAGATAGTTGGAGTCTGTACAGATTTCGTGCAGAAAAAAAAATTATATCCGTAATTTAAATTTGACTAATTTAACAAAGAAAAAATAATTTATTATATTATATTATTCAAAATAATTTAAAAAGAAAAAGAAAAAAAAAACCCCATCATTTTCTGTATCCCATCTCATCCACCGAAACAGTCACAATTGGCCAACCCACATAAAAAATGGTTGCATTCTTTTATGCTATTTAGAAGTATGGCAATATAATTAGTTTGCTGTTAATTAAATTAAATAAATTGCTAAAACATATCTAAAAATTACCATTTGAGGTTTTTTTTAAGTACAACCGTTCTACCTATTCAATTACAACAATTTTTTTCTTTTTCAAATTTCAATACACGGTCAATATAATCTATTTGTTATGAAATTAAATGAATATGAGAGAAAAATATAAAAAATATTATAAAATTATGAGATAATTATTGATGATTATTTAGACTTATCATGATACTTAATCTTACCAGTATATTTAGATAAACATTGTTTGATTGTATCCAAATCCATTTATAATATATTTTAGAATTTTATAAATATAGGTTCATAGTTATAATAAAATATACAATTCATTTTGCATATTTTATATTTTTCTTCTCTTATTTCTCTAGTTTCATAACACGTTATCATCACAAGGCTCCAATTTTTTTCTAAATCGTAGTACAAATCAAATAAGTTATTATCTAGTACAACTTATTATTTCTTAACAAAATAGTAGTTGTTTTTCTATATCTCAAAGAAAAAGATTTCAACTCTATTAAGCACGGTTTGTTTTTTATGCAATATTCTCGACAATTGTAAATCGTTTACATCAACATCTCTTCCAATATTGCACAAATTAAAATCTTTAATCGGACTTTTTTGGTGACAGGTAATATACCATTATGATTCTTTCTTTATGTTTATATGCATGAGGAGTTGTTGAAAATTTTTAGTGTTTTAAATCTAAGTCATGTTATTGGATTTTGGCTATAGTGAAAAAATAAAAATAAAAATTCATGTCTAACTTAATCTATTTGTGAACAAATTAATTAATCTTTTACATGCATGACCTCACGATAATATGAAAAAAAAAAAAAAATGAAAAATCACTCATGGAATTACGAAAAGCTGGAAAGTGAAATTGAACTAAGGCTGTGTTTGATTGGCAAAGATTTTCCATAGAAAATGTTTTTTTTCCGCCTATTTTTCAACTGGTATGTTTGATTGTCCAAAATTTTCTATGGAAAATACATTTTTTCACATATTTTCCTTGTTTTGTTTGATTATAACCTTTTTTTTCCATGTAAATTTTTTTTTTCATTTTTCTACTTTTGGCCACATTTTCCTAGTTTTCAAGGAAAATATTTTCTTTGTAAGATAGGAGAATTTATTTTCCATGGAAAATTTGTCTTGTTTTCCAACCCATAATTTCTTGGCAATTCATTTTTATGTAATTTATTTTCTTTCCACCTAAATTTTCCACTTGCAATCAAATACAGCCTAAGGGTGTGTTTGATTAGCACATTTTCCATAGAAAATGTCACATTCATGGAAAATATTGTCACATCCATTGATTTTCTTTTCCACCTTTAGTTGTTTGATTGCACGTGAAAAAGAAAATTGATTTTCAATGTACAATCACTTTAAACACTTTCTTGAAAAATATTTTCTCACCTATTTAGTAGATTTTATTTTTCACCTTAAATAAAAAATATTTTCATTTTTCACTATTTTTCATGCACACCAATCAAACACACTCCAATAGAATTGATACCAATATCACTTTGGTTTCATAATAACAATATTTCTAGTGCACATGGACTTATCACTTTTGTATATGAGGATATATGAGGAGTTACATATTTACATATTAATTCATGTTTATATCGTGATAGTTATTTTGTTTTTATCTATATATTTATAGTTGCGAATAAAACTAATAATATCATTACCAAATTAATTTATTATTGTTGTAATTATTCTTTCTATCTTTAAATTGAATAATATTTTTTTGATATTTTTGTATAAATTTTAAATTGATATATATCATACTATTGCTCCTGAAGAACATATATTCATAATAATATATTGTTGTTCGTGATGAAACACAACGTTAATATTTTGATAGAACATATGACTTTATCATATTTCACAACCTAACATATAAATATTCTAGAAGAATATTTTGTTGTTACTTCAGAATAAGCAAATATTTATATTACATTAATATTACAGTAGAGTATTAATTATTTCCAAAGAGCCTAATTATAGAAAGTATAATATTTTATTAGAATATTATAATATTGTTCTCGAATAACAAATCTTTACTTCAAAATAATGATTTGTTATTGTCACTGAAGAAGCACAACGTTATAATATTTTGACAAAATATTAGCTGCTCTTGAAAAGTATACATTACAATTTAAATATTCTAGAAGAATATTAATTGCTCCAGAAAAGTATGACGTTATAATTTTTAGAGAAATGCTACTTGAACATCGAGTTGAACTAAAAGTTAGACCACAATTCCTAAAATGTCAAATTTATCTGTTGAAAAGACATAATTCAAATTCCCTTTTATGTCTTTTCAAAAGACAAAATTGACATTTTGGTAATGGTGGTTCAACTTTTGGTCTAACTTATTGTTCAATAAGTATTTTCCTAATTTTTATATTCTAGAAGAATATTGAGCAGTAGTAGAAATAATATTTTATTGTGCTCTAGAAAAAGTACATGTTTCGAAGAATATCATATCACATAATTAAAGTGTGATATAAATGAGTAATTAATCAACTAATGCTTATCCTTGAAAGAAAGCATATAAATCATGTTATGTTAACAATGATTAATGCGAATTATATAATAATTGACCGATTTTTTTTAGTGAAAACTTTTACTTAATTGTTAAATTATTTTGTGTTGTGTCATTGCTATTGAAGAATAACGACCTTATATTCAATGAATATTCTTGGAGAATATTGCATTGTAACTCCTAAAAAAATACAATATTACATATATTAATATTTTGATATTGCTCATGAAGAAGCACAAATTTATATTATATTAATATTTTCCTGAATAGCGTAATTTTATTATTAAAATAATTTATTGTAGTTTTTGAAGAAGCGCAACGTTATAATATTCTGACAGAATATTACTTGCACAATATTTCAGAAGAATATTCAGTTATTGAACCTGAAGAACAATAGTCCAAATAGTAATTTATTGTGTTTTTGAAGAAACACATGTCTTGAAAAAGAATATTGAGTTATTGCTTCCTGAAGAAGTATAATTTCTACATAATCATATTTTCGAAAATTATTGGTTTCATTATTATTTTTAATAATCATAACTTTATTAATATCAATATTCCAAAAGAATATTGTGTTGATGTTTATGAAAAACACTACTTAAGTTTATGCATATTTTAAATGAACTTTGGAATTTGTATCGTATGTATCCATCTTATATGTAATTATATTGTATACATTATTGTATGATTTTAAAGATTTATCATTATAATTATCAATGAAACTGATAATACATCTTTATTTCACTGGTAAAATTTCATGTTTTTTCAAAAAAAAAAAAAAAAAAAAGATGGCGACAGTGATGATCTATGTGTATTTTCAGGGTGCCCTAATAACAAGTGATTGTATTAAATTAAATGTTTGTTCTTACAAATAATTTTGACTTGAATAAGTTATCTAACGATTAATTCTATATGCGTTAGCATAATTACCCATGTTGTCATAATATGACAAATTATTATAATGAGAAAATGAATCAAGTTTGAAACTTTAATTTGCGTTGTTAAATTATTTATTAGTTGATTGAAATGTTTCTTTATATTTAAACTTCTTTTTAGTTTTAAACTCATTTTTTAAAATTAAATTTTTGTTCATGTTTATAGATTCATGATGAATTGTCAAGATATCTGTTTAGCTGATAGTGTAACTACTCCTACAATTCTTCAAAATAAAAAAATATTTTTTGGATTTAACATTAGCAAAAAATAATGTGAATACGATATTTAGTACATCAAATATCGTTGAAAGCTCCGAAAGAGCTAATATTATCTTACCAAATAATACGAAATTGTATATAAACGATGCACTTTATTATAGCAAATCCAAAAGAAATTTGCTTAGTTTTAAAGATATCCGCATAAATGAATACCACATTGAGACGATGCAAGAAAATATTTATGAATATATTTGCATAATTTTTTAATATCTGGCCAGAAGCAGATAAAAAAAACTCATGGTACTCCCATCTGACATGTATTATACATTCATAAAAATATTTGAATCAAACAATGTCACGAACTCAAAGTTCGTCGAACCAAAAAGATTAATGCTTTGGCATGATCGACTTGGACACCCAGGAGCAATAATGATGCGCCGAATAATTAATAACTCACATGGATATCCTCTAAAGAACTAGAAGATTCTTTTACCTAATAATTATCTATGTGCTGTTTGTTCACAATGTAAATTAGTCATTAGACCTTCTATTACGAAGGTTCGTGTTGAATCTCTAACTTTTTTAGAAAAAAAATCATGGAGATATATGTGAGCCGTTGCACCCACTATGTGGACCATTTCGTTATTTTATGGCATTAATTGATTCTTCTACTAGATGGTCACATATCTGCTTGCTTTTTACTAAAAATGTAGCTTTTACTAAACTAATTGCTCAAATTATAAAACTATGAGCTCAATTCCCTGATTACTTAATCAAGACAACATGTCTTGATAATGCTGGTAAATTTAGATCACAAGCATTCAATGATTATTGTATGTCAATCGGAATTGTCGTTGAACATTCAGTTGCTCATGTCCATACACAAAATGGTTTAGTAGAGTCGTTTAGCAAACGTCATCAATTGATTGCTAAGCATTTACTTATGAAAACAAAACTTCCAACATCTGTTTGGGATCATGCTATAATACATACTGCATTATTAGTTCGTATAAGATCAACTACTTATCATGAATTATCACCTTTACAACTTGTATTTGGTCACGAACATAATATTTCTCATCTAGGAATTTTTGGTTGTGCTGTTCATGTCCCAATTTCACCCCACAACGTACAAAGATGGGTCTCCAAAGAAGACTTGAAATTTATGTTGGGTTTGACTTACCATCCATTATTATGTATTTTGAACATTTAACGGGTGATTTATTTACTGCACGTTTTGCAGATTGTCATTTTGATGAAATGACTTTCTCAACTTTGGGAAGAAAAAAACTACATCTTGAAAAACAATGTAAAATTTATTAGGATAAAACAACTCTATCTCATTTTTTATCCACGCAGTAATTAATGTGAACACAAAGTCGATAAAATTATTCACTAGCAAATAGTTGCAAGCCAATTACCTAATGTATTCGTTGATACAAAGAAAGTAACAAAGTTATATGTTTCAGTAGAAAATACTCATGCAAAAATTGATGTCCATGTAGGACAATCTGCCATAACAAATGAACCTCAAATATGCCAGAAGCGTGGTCGACCAGTTGGTGCCAAAGACTCTGTACCTCGAAAGAAAAATGTACAAGAGAAAATATAACTAAAAACTTTTAATGAAAAAACGGTAGAAACGATTGATCAATTAAACACTGATAATGTGATTCCTAAAGAACCACAAGTGTCCAAAAATAATGAGATTTCAATAAATTATTTATTATCTCATAAATTATGGGAACGAAATAATATTGTCGTGGATAATATCTTCGTCTTTAATGTAGCACTATATATCATGGAAAATGAGAATCATGAACCAAAATCTATTAAAGATTGTCAAAATAAAAATGATTGGCCAAAATAGAAAGAAGCCATACATGCGAAGTTGAATTCTTTAGAAAAATGAAAAGTGTTTGGACATGTAGTTCGAACACTTGAAAATGTAATCCCTGTAGGATACAAATGGGTCTTTGTAAGAAAAATGAATGAAAACAATGAAATTATAAGATACAAAGTCCGACTCATAATCCAAGGCTCTCACAAAGACCTGGGATTGATTATGAGGAAACATATTCTCATGTAATGGACACTATCACATTTAGAATTTTAATATGTTTGACTATGTCACAAAGGCTCGATATGCGCCTTGTGGATGTAGTAACTGTATATCTATATGGTTCACTTGATAGTGACATACACATGAAAATCCCTGAAGGATTTAAAGTACCAGAAGCAAATGATTCATACCTTATGACAATGTTCCCAATTAAATTATAAAGATCATTGTATGAATTAAAACAATTCAGATGAATGTGGTATAATCGCCTTAACGAATATTTGTTGAAAGAATGTTATAAAAACGACGATATATGCCCTTGTGTTTTCATAAAGAAAACATATATTGGATTTGCAATTATGATAGTTTATGTTGATGATTTAAATTGTATAGGAACTTCTGAAGAGCTCAACAAAACTATAGATTATTTGAATAATGAATTTGAGATGAAAGATTTGGGAAAAACCAAATACTGTCTTGGATTGCAAATTGAACATTTTCCAGAAAGATTATTTGTTCATCGATCTTCTTATACAAAAAAAATCTTAAAGTATTTTTATATGGATAAAACACATCCATTGACATCGCCTATGGTCGTACAATCACTTGAAATGAAAAAAAAAAAGATCAATTTCGCCCACTTAAAGATAGAGAAACAACTCTTGAACTTAAAGTACCATACTTAAGTGCAATTGGTGCATTAATGTATATTGCAAATTGCACTCGACCGGACATAGCTTTTTCTGTAAATCTCCTTACAAGACATAGCTTTGCACCTACTCAAAGACATTGGAATGGTGTTAAACACATTATTCGTTACCTAAAAAGTACTGTTGACATGCGATTATTTTATTCATAAAAATTAAGATCGTCTTTAGTAGGATATGTAGATACGGGTTATCTCTTCGATCCACATAAAGCTAAATCACAAACATGATATGTGTTTACATGTGAAGGAACAGCTATATGGAGATCTATGAAGCAAACATTGACAGCAACATCTTCTAATCATTCTGAAATTATTACAATGCACGAAGCAAATCGAGAATGAGCATGGTTGAGAAACATGACACATCATATCCAAACATCATGAAGATTATCTTCAACAAAGGATAATCCAATAATATTGTATGAAAACAATGTAGCTTGTATTGCACAACTCAAAGGAGGCAAAATCAAATGGGACATGACAAAGTATATTTCTCTAAAAATTTTCTATACACACGAGCTTTAGAAGAATTGTGACATCGATGTTCAAAAAATTCGCTCAAGTGACAATTTGGCTGACTTATTCACAAAAGCATGCTGACATCTACATTCACGAGATTGGGATGCGTCGACTCAAATATCTTCAATGATTAATATTAGGAGAGAAACTGTACTATTTTTTTTAGTCCAGGTTTTGTTCCACTGGATTTTTCTGACAAAGTTTTAATGAGACAGCATTTTCTTAATACTCTAAAATTTTAACAATTAATTGTACTCTTTTTTTCTTTTCATTTGATATTTTGTCTCACTGAATTTTTATCAAACAAAATTTTTAGCGAGATAGTTATTGTAAAAATAGTCATCAAATGGGGAGTGTTGTAAAATTATGAGATAATTATTGATGACTATTTGACTTATCAGGATACTTAGTCTTATCAGTATATTTTGATAAGCCTTCTTTGATTGTGTCCAAATCTCTTTGTAACCTACTTTGAAATCCTACAAATATAGGTTCATAATTATAATAAAATACACAATTCATTTTGCATATCTTATATTTTCCTTCTCTTCTTTCTCTAGTTTCATAATAAGAAATATGATGTGAATTGTGTAATTTTAATTATAGACTCATATTTATAGAATTTTAAAGAGAGTTACAAATTGATTTAGCTACAAACAAATAAAGCTTATCTAAGTATCATGATAAGACTAAGTAGTCATTAATAATTATCTCATAATTTTACAATACTATACACATTATCGTTTAAAAACCGGTTAAGCTTAAAAGAAGTAAGAGTAGTTTTCTAAGTAAAAATTTATGAAAATTTGCATTTTTCATTTCTAACATTTACAATTTGTTATTAATCTACTTTAAACTTATTTTTATACTACCAGACATCTTCAACCTTTCACTTAATTGTAAATCACATTCCTATTGACATAAAAAAAAAAAATAAAGAAAACAAAAAAACAACAAAAATATGAGAAAAAATTGTAAATAAAATCTCATAACTTCTAAAAAAGTACAAAATATATTTTTCTTCACCCACCGCAACCATCACTAAGATTAGAAATGTTGTAGATCTTTCTTATATTACAGATAGCAAATACAAATAATCGCACATACACAGTTTATTAATTATGTTATATAGAACATTGATACTAGGAATTTTTTTATCTTCTGTTGTGTAGAAAAGAAAAAAGAAATGAAGAATAAAAGTAATTCTTTGCAAAAAAAAAATTTCCATTTTTGTCCATATTTTTATTCTTTCTGGGGTGATCTTTACCAACAAGTATAGTTCAAGAAATTTATGGGTTTTGACTATTTTTTTTTTAATTCTCTATATCTATAATCTTATTACTCATCTGAATTCCATTAAAACCAACAGTCAGTTCATATCTCAGCATAGAGTCGAGCAATAGTTGAAGATCAGGTCTGAGGACTGCACTACAAATAAAAGCTTCGTCTTTGTAAGTAAAAATTGTAAATTTTGAAGTTCTATTTTTTTGTTTTCTATACATTGCATTATATTTGAATTTTTATGTTAAATTTTTATTTTATACTTTCATTTTTGTTTTTAGATAAAATTCAAAATTTGTTTTGTTTTCTAGACTTCAATTTTGTTTTTTTGGGTTGGATTGAGTTGGGGGAGGGGGTGAAAGCTGTGGTCGTTGTGGGTGGTGATTGAGGTGGCAAAATTGATGAAGAAGACATTTTTTATTTTTTTTATTCTATTTAATATTTCAAATTATTTTTTACTATAATTGATTGGTTGGAGAGAATAAGATAATGAAATACGATTGAATGACTAACGGAATACGATTTAAAATTTGAATTATTTTTTTAATTGAAGTACTAAAAATTTAGAAATCTTATTCGTAAAAAATGTAAATGGGCACCATTTTTTTTACTCTTATATGTAATGGTAGATTGGTGGATGTAATAATTGGCGCGTGCTCAGTGTTATAAAGTGACACTGATGCTAATTAAAGCAAGAGTAGTGTTCTCGGGATAGGATGTATAAGTCTCAGTAGGTGGGATTTCAAGTAAATTGATTGCTCCAAAATGGATAATCCACCTACTGACACATCAGCAAGTGGACTTTTACATCTTGCCCCCAAGGGGTAGGAGAACACTACTCATTAAAGCAAACTACAGATTCGCACTTGTACCATAAGTTGTTGAAATAAAAAATTACAACTTTTGTCCTCATGATTCTGATGGGACGATAATAAATAGGGGTAGAAGTTATTTCTGATAAAATTTCCAAATATTTTAAATTCAAAAGTTTTTTGAATTATTATTAAATTTATCAAGATATTATGTATTGACCTCGAAATCTACATTATATACGTGTCAACAGATGTTCAATCAATCCTCTGACAACTTGTATGTTACCTGCATACTTGGACAATCGTTAGACACCAAGATTATCGAAGAAAAATAGGCCGACGAATGTTGGTACGCCAACGATCAAGTCAACCACCGATACAAAAATATATGAGGAGAGTATTTGGGTGTGGAAGAGACAAGCAAGCAAAGAATTGAGCAAAGTTTAATGGTAGAAAAATAATGTGTACCTGGAGATCTTATATTTATAGGGTAAGAGTTCTAATTGATTTAGTTAGGCAATCAATTAGACATCTAATAGGATTTTCCTTCTTTATGGGGTAAGAAATAATTGGGTGTAAACGCAATCTCTTAAATTTTTATCTTTATCTGAGTTGATTTGCAATATTATATTGCTAATTAATAAGACATCGAGATTGAGTTTCCTTGTGGGAGTTCGTATGACAATCAATTACAATTTATCTGGAGATATTACTTTAACTGTCTCAAATTATCAGATTGCCAGGGGAATTACGCGAGGTGCGAAGTTTGACGAAGGACCCCATGCTCGTCTTAAATGGCGAGGCCCTTCATAGGCTTCATTTGACTGGTTATTTCACAACGAAGGCCTTGGCCACCATTGTGATGGGGCGAAGGCCAAAAAGGCCTTCACGAGGCCCTCTTGGTGACGTGTGGACCTTAACAGATCTGGGTGGTAACAATAGTCCCCGAAGTTCGAGTATAGTATTTATATTATGCGAAGGACTTAAAAAGAGAGATGGATTTTTTTTATGAAGGTCTATGGCAAATGGCGAACATTTTTCAAAGTCATTCTGCTGAGCGAACCTATTTAGAAGCTATTCTATTGAAGAGGTACTTCGTAGACTTTGTCGAAGCTATTCTGCAGAGGAAATCCTTCGTAGAGTTATACAGTCCCCCAAGTCCGAGGCTTGTTTATTCATGGCAAGCGAGGGTTTGGACTTGTGAATTCTGAAAGTTGGGTGGGGTCTACATGGCACTATTCGTGTGTAGGTTACTTTTTGAAATTGTGGAGATTTGCTGTCAAGCAACGCAATGATGAGACATGTGTTTTGTGGCTTGGGACTGTAGTCTCATCATTGTTGTGGTTGTGTTTTCAACGGTGTAGGTAGGGGTGGTAAAAAAGTTCGTCGGCTCGGCTCGTAAAAGCTCGGCCCAGCTCGAACTCGGGCTCATCGAGAGACGAGCACGAGCTAGGCCCGAGCTCAAAAAAAAAAGAGGGCCGATCTAGCTCGACTCGGCCAAAAAACGAGCTGGCTCGTGGGAACGAGCCCACGAGCTCGGCTCGTTTGGGCTCGTGGACACGAGCCCACGAGCCAAAAATCACGAGCCACGAGCCGACTCGACTCGTGGCTCGTGCATTACACCATTTTTTTTGTTTTTTTGTTTTTTAATTTCATTATTTTTATATAAATACTATTATTCTAAGGAGAAGGGTTTTCAATCTTTAATTTTCAACATAAAAGATACTCGATATTGTATTTCTCTCATTTTCAAAATTTTTAAAAAAAAACAAAAAAAAAAATTGAGGGTCGGGCCGAGCCGAGCTCGTGGGCAGCTCAGCTCAGCCCGTTCGGCCCACGAGCTCGTGGGTTGAACCGAGCTTACATTTTGGAGACGAGCTCAAACGAGCCGAGCTCGTATTTTATGGGTCGAGCTGGCTCGGCTCGGCCCATTGTCATGCCTAGGTGTAGGGGCGGCCGTGGCGTACGTGCGCCCCTGGTTATTTAATGTGCATCATTTTTATATTCCCGCCCATTATTGGGATGTGCCATGTGTCTTGCTTATCAGCGGCCTAGATTGTGCATCTTTAAAATCAACGGATGGGAGTAAGAAGTCTTAGCCTATTTAAACCCCAATCCATTCCCCTAATTCCTCTTTACTTTTGCCAAGTTTTTTCAAGTTTTCAAAGGATTCCGTCGATAGCTCTAAGTCATATTCTGGCCAGTGAAGCTTATTTTCTTGCGACGTTCCCTTGGTTTAGGTAGAGTTTACTCAATTTTCATACTTTTATTGTAGCATTGTATAGATTTCTCCATTACTTCCTAGCCATTCTTGTCGTTTGCCTCTGTCGCCGTCGGTCAGTGGTGATTCAGCTATACTTTTTGAGTTCAAGTCTGGTTAGAACAAGATAAGTTCAGAAGATGATTTCCATAACCGTTTCCAAGACATTTTTGTAGATCCTGAGATAATGGACGAGGCTTATTTCTCCTCAGATCGTGATTAAGACGTCGAGACAAGGCCTACAATCACTTATTTTTCTGTTGTACCAACTGAGGATGCCCAAGGTAGAGGGTCTTTGAAAGTGGGGGGACAAAGCCGGTCAGCATGCCAGGATGAAGCCACCTAGGAAGGCGCTCTCCGCTATGAGACCCTCTTTGAGTCAGAGGGATGCCTCAGTTGCTCATCAATTAGACGAGGAGCTTTCATCTTTGGCGCATTCGACGACCAATATACAACATAGGATTAGGGAGGCGGATTTGGATACACTTAGACTTGCGTATGTCATCCCAAAGTCGATTTAAATACACTCTCTCCTTGCCCACGCCCAAGGGTTTCGTGGCCATCTGTGAGCCTTTGATGCAACAAGAACTTCGGCTACCGTTACATCCATTCTTTCGTCAAGTCCTCAGCGATTTTAACTTATCCCCCACCCAAATAACCCCAAAAGGTTGAGGATAGATGGTTACGAGCTTTCTCTTATGGTGGATTACGAAGGGAGGCAGCGGGATGCCTACGGAGGCTTTTGAAACCATCTATCAACCTTTTCAGTCGAGGGGTGGTACAATATGTCGCTGAGGCCAGGGAAAAGGTGGGGAACGGCTACAGATAGTTCCAACAAAGTTGCTCGCTAGAAAGACTCTTTCTTTTTTGCCAGTGGGGACTTGGAATTTTTGTCGAGAGATCCATTGCCGAATGTCTCGGTTCCTCGTCGTTTTGAGAGGGTCGGTGAGTGTAATTACTAATAGTCACCCTTATTGTGGTGCCTGAATTACTCATTTTTTTTTGTTATTTGCAGTTTACAGGAAGCCTCTTATACCAATGAGAGAACAATCGTTGTTAAGAGATGTCTGAGCGAACATCCGGAGTCTGAGCCGTGAGTTTAGGAGTTTAAATAACCTACTCAAAGACAACCAATACTTGATACGTTATGAACAAATGGGTAAGCCTCGTCTTCTGTACTTTGATTCAATCTTCGTATGATTTTGTAACTAACTCTTATGTGTCTTCATGCAGCAAAGTAGGTTTTCAACAATATCCCCATCTTTGCCATGGAAGACGACAAGGATGTTGTGGATGATACTTCTTCTCTTGTTGGATCATTGGCTGGGGCCCATCTGTTATCCATGTTGCAATTCCTTTATCTACCGTTGCACCTACTTATCCTCCACGACATTCATCCCATCTCATTCTCCCTTCACCGCGAACCTCATCTCTGCCAGTTACCTATCCCACCAATCAAGATAAGGATAAAGAGATCGCAAACGAGGAGCCCGTGAGAACGAAAAGATGGCTACCCTCGACATCAAATGGTGGGTTCATGAGGAACACTTTTAGGTCCAGGCAGAATAAGGAAACTAGGAAGGCTGGGGTTGAATCTTTGAAGCGGGAGTTCTCGGCTGAGCCACCTCATTCTGTAAGAGTCAAAGTTGAGGGAGTAAATTGTATCAACATAGAATCCAGGGTTGAAGAGTTGGACTTGTATATATTGGAGATGATGTCGTCGCCGGTCGACGTTGCATCTACAATTGTGTACAAGTACTGGTCCTCGGAAAAGTGCCACAAAGAAAACCTCGTTGCTTGAGCTCGTCACAATAGCTTTGATGAACACATTTTGCAACTTTGTGTTGAATAATGAATTGCACAACACCCTTATCAATTTTGACAAAAAAATGGAGAAGGTAGATGCCAAGTCAGCGAATATAGTCGAAGATCTTAAGGCAATAAGCTCGGAAGAATATGAAATTGGGTTATGAGAACGAAGCCCTACGATCCAAGATGGATGCCTTGACTGGGGCCGAGGCAATTTTGAAGACGAGGATAGAGGCTAATGTAGAAAATGTGTAGCAGGTAGAGAACATGGTGTTAGCGGCATAAAGCTTGAAGAGGGCTACTGACAATGCCCGGAGGTGGGCGAAGGGAAGGGCCACGGCTGTAAAGCAGACCATTGTATCGGTCAACCGTGATTTCGATTCGATGGTCCTTGAGAAGTATCGACAGTTAGCTGAGGCAACGAAGGTGTTGGCGAAGCTAAATGATGAGTTGGAGATTGCTAAAGAATCAATAACAGAGGTAGAGACAAGGGTATATAGGAAGAAATTTCCAAGTATGTCTGAGTACTCTAGCCTAGCTCCACTGTTCATGAACGCTGGCAGCCCAGCTGACAGAGACGATTAAGATCATCCATCATGAGTGGGACCTCTTATTTCTTATGGCCGATGTGTCCCAACTGTCTCCGGCCTCTTATGCCTTCTAGTTATATGTTCATACAGTCTCTTCTACTGAAGTACAGCTTGATGAGTCCCCTCAGAATTTTGAAGCCTTGGGTAGCTCATTCTTTGTGTCGACCCTTAAGAGACGACGGGGCACTATGACTTATATTTTAGCATTTTTGTCATTTCTGTTATGCTTTAAGTTTATCAATGAAAATGAATGATCTCTCTTTTCTTTAAGTGTTATTGCATCGCCTGTTATTGCTTTAAATTCATTCTCTAAATTTTGACTATCTAGGATCGATACCTTTTATGGCCTCGTAAACTTGCTTTATGCCTTAAACAATTTCTCAGAAAGTTAAGAGAGATGGGTGCGGACCCATTGTCCTAGTGCTTCGTTTACTTAACATGTGGTTGTACGCATTAAGTATTTGTACCCAGCGAGTTAAGGAGTTAGCCGCGAACCGCACTCTCTCGCTGCCTCTTTTTCTTCATTGTTATTTGCACGCGTTAAGTATTTTACCCATTGAGTTAAGGAGTAGGCCCCGAACCATACTCACTTGCTGCTTCATTTTCTTCAATGGTATTTGTACGCGATAAGTATTTAACCCAGCGAGTTAAGGAGTAGGCAATGAACTATACTTTGTCGCCGCTTCGTTCGCTAGTGATTGTAATCTTAATGAGAGAACTTTGACTTAAAACCAACTAAGCTTTAACTGCAATTATCCTTGAACTTCACAAAATTGAATAAAAAATAAACAAAGATGCTACTTGGTGCTATTAAATGAAACTACTAGTAGTACGGATGAAGGTGTGTGATGTTCTATGGGTGCTTCGTTTCTTTTCTTTTGGAGTCCTCTAATTTGTAGGTCCTGGGGCGAATTACTTCACTGATTTTATATGGTCCTTCCCAAGTGGGCCCAATAGTTCTTGCTCCGACCTTTTTGTTAGCGAGGAAAACCTTTTTCACAACCAGTCGTTGACTTGAAAGCTCCAATTCTTGAATTGAAGTTGTAGTACCAAGCCATTTTTCTCTGATAAACAGCTAAGCGAAGCTATAAACTTGTGTGCCTTTCTTCTTGCAAGTCGAGGCTTGTCCTGTATATGTCCTCGTTGGCTACTTCGTCGAAATGAAAATGCATTGGAGAAGACATCCCTACCTTAATGGGGATCATCACCTCCGTTCCGTAGGCCATGGAAAATGGAGTTTCACCAGTTGCTGTTCTGGAGGTAGTCCGATATGACCATATGACTTCAGGAAGCTCTTCTGCCCATCATCATTTAGCAGATTTCAGTTTCCTCTTTAGAGTATGCTTGATGATCTTGTTGACGGCCTTTACCTAGCCGTTGGACGGTGGATAGTAAGAAGTGGAGAAATATCTTCTTAATCTAAGCTCATCGCAGTTCGAGTTAAACTTCTTTCTTGCGAATTGTGTCCCATTGTCCGAGACGAGAGAGTGAGAGATCCCAAAGCGACAGATGATATTCTTCCATACAAACTTCTATGCGTTCTTCTCTGTGATCTTAGCTAGAGGCTTTACCTCGTACCATTTGATGAAGTAGTTTATGGCCACTACTGAGAATTTGACTCCGTCTTTGCCTGTTGAGAGGGGACCAATGAAGTCGATCTCCCACTTGGCAAAAGGCCACGAGCTGGTAACTGGGGTGATATCATGGGCTGGGAGCTTTGGAACGATGGCGAACCTCTGGCACTTGTGACATTTCTTGAAAAATGAGTGGGAGTCATTCTTTATAGTTGGCCAGTAGTATCATCGCTTCAAGGCATTCTGCGCCAGGGCCATCCCTAGTAGACTCCTTCATGTATTTTTTGCATGATATAGTCGGCTTTATGATCAGTAACACACAGTAAAAGTGGCCAACTGAATCCTCGCTTGTATGAGATCCAGTTTTGTAGGACGAACTTCATGGCCCTCCTGTAGATTATCTGGCAACACTTGATCGATTATGTATGTGATGGTTTCCTTCATCCATCTAGAAGGCACGCTAATCATCATTGAGGTCTGTTGTTGAACATCCTTGATGGTGGGTCGACTAAGTTTCTCGATAGGAATAGCTCTCATCAAATTTGAGTCTTTACATCTTGCCAACTTAAAGAGGGCATCTGCGTAACCATTTTCGACCCTAGGGATTTGGAGTAACTCAAACTCTTCAAAGTTCGTCAGAAAATTCTTGACCTTCTACAAATAAGCCACCATAGATTGTTCGCGTGCTATGAAAGTCCCGTTAACTTGACTAACCACCAGCTGTTAGTCGCTATATATCTGAATTTTTCTAGCTTTAAATCTCATGTGCTTAGCCTATATGAGTGCCCCGTATTCGACGGAATTTTTTGAGGGTTTGAACTCCAATCGAAGTGCAAAGTTGAGGTTATGGCCATTGGGGCTAATTAGGAAGATCCCAGCTTCGGCTCCGACATCTCCCGAAGATTTGTCAACATATAGCTTCCATGTTGGTACATGATAGCGATTTTTATGTTGTTATTCTGCAAGTGTACGAATCATACAAGTAATATAATGTAATTTAAGTTAAAGTATCATACCCACAGGGGACGAGTTTAATTGCAATTATAATAACCTTAATCGAATCAAATTACTTTTGAAATTTGGTGTTTTATTAAGTCAAATAAAAAAGAGATTAAATTAGAGAATAATTACTTTAGAATTGGGAAAGAAAAGTGTACTAGGATCCCGAATCCACTTATACCAATTCCTTTAACCTGAACCGTTGAATTTGATAATATGATTTAATTATGAAGATCAATATTTCTAATTTGTTTAACAATCTCTATCGAATAGAATTAAAAATATTTCTATATGTAACCCGACTATATCTATATGATAGATGTGAACATACACGAATATATTAAATTTTGTGAATACTTAAAGATCACGTAAAATATAGCGATATATCTCTATCCCCTATCGGACTCTACGAAATTGATACTATGTTTAGTCTATTTTCAATCTATCGATGGTAAAATAAGCCACAAAACTCATACAACGATTGTGTATACAGTTATAGATAAGAAGAAAAATATATCAATTATTCAAAATTAAAAACATGCTTGAATATAAAAAATTCGGTTAAAAAAAATTAAAGGTTCATGATACAAGTTTCATCATGATCATAGCACTAAACGAATTTAGCCTAACATACTAAGATGAAGAAAACAATAAAATAAAATAAAATATAGAAGTTATCACCCGGATAGGAAGAAAACTTGAAAGAGACGATTTCGATCTTCGTTGAATCTTCAAAAGAATAGATCTTAATCTTGGTTGAATATTCGTTTCTTGTTTCTCCTCTTGAATTCTCTCAATAATTTGACTATCTAATTATGAGTTAATAACTCTAATTTATAGCTCTATAATAGTGCCCAAAAGGATCCCAAAAAATAACTAAAATTACGACCTAATGGTTTCCTAATTAGAGTTGAATACAAAAAGGAAACAAAAATCTGCCGGCCAAAATTTACACGGGGCGATCACCCCATGCAAGCTTTTTTCCATTCTAATGGCCGTTTATGGCGCTTGGCGGTCGCATAGCTTAAGCTTTTAGCTTAAGTTCTTCTAAATTGCGCCTTTTAGTCTTTCAACTTTGGATTTTGTCCTCTCTAGTCCTCAAAACTTTTCAAAAAATCTAATATAATCCTTCAAGCTTCAATTGAGTTCAATTTGATCTACGTACTTCTGAAATATCTTTCAATTTATTGCTCTTTTTATTCATTCTTCTCCAATTGCTTATAAACGGGTCCAAAACTTAAAATTGAAAGAATAATATACTAAATTAAGTATAAAATCAATAAAATAATGAAATAAAAGTTTGAATAAGTGCATAAAATGCACTTATTAGTACCTCCTGGGCTTGGCCACGAGAAGCCTTTCGAGGATATGGGCGAATTCAACTATGAAGTCTGCTAGCGCCTAGCCCTTTATAGATGGCCTAGGCTTATAGGAGATTTCGAACTGATTGAGTTCTACAGACCACTTTACCAGTCTTCTAGAGGTGTCTGGAATTTGGAGAATCTGTCTCAAATGGAGGTTTGTTAGGACGTCAATGCTCTGCTTCTAGAAGTATGGTCGAAGTTTCCTTGATGCCATTATCAGGGATAAGGCGAGGTTTTCCATGCTTGGGTATCTTGTTTCTACGTCTTGTAAAGCTTTACTCAAATAGTAGATCGGGAGCTGATTCGGGGCCTTCTTCGTGGATCAAAATTAAGCTTATTGCCTTTTCAGACACTGCTAAGTAGATCAATAATCTTATTCTGGTCTTTGGCTTGGATAGTAGTGGGGCTCTCCTGAGGAGCTCATTGAGCTCTCGGAAGGCACCATCATATTCCTCTGTCCATTCAAACTTCTTTTCCCTCTTGATGGTTTGAAAGAAAGGTTGGCACTGATCGATTGCCTTCGATATAAATCGATTTAAGGCTGTCAACCTTCCTGTAAGGCTCTGGACTTCTTTGGGTGATGATGGTGAGCGCATGTTGATGAGTGCTTTGATCTTCTCAGGGTTGGCCTCTATTTTGCGCTGATTCACCATATAGCCTAAGAATTTTTCAGATGTGACCCTTAAAGCATATTTCAAGGGGTTGAGCTTCATCTGGTATTTGCAGAAAATTCTGAACATCTCCTCTAAGTGTCTGATGTGATCATCAGAATCCACAATCTTTACGAAGTCATCGACGTAGACTTCCATGGTATTTCTAATTTGTTCCGTAAACATGCGGTTCACTAATCTTTGATAACGAGGTGTGCTCCTCGTCCTCTACAAACAAGTAGATCTGGTTGTAACCAGAGTAGGCGTCCATGAAGCTAAGTAGCTTGTGGCCGGCAGTGGCATCGACCAATTGGTCGATGCGCAAAAAAAGGAAGCTATATTGCCAAGTGATGGATGGAGGTTGACTGCCTATAGATTTTTAAGCGCGGGCCTGCGGAGGACCCCGTGGTAAGCAGAACAGGTGTCCACCACTAAGAATTCTATGAACCTCTTTACATGGCACGAGAGATCTCCGAAATCCACAGCGAAAGTAATCTTTCTCCGCAGAATGAAGCTGTCGCCCGTAAAACCAAATAGTGGCTCTAAGATAGCTATTAGCTTATGGTTTATCTCCATTTGATCGAAGAGGATATTCATAGCGTTGTCGTCAACGACCAACATTCTTCCTAATCTGTTTATAGCGATAATGCCATGAATTACCAAAGCATCATAGTGTGGGTAATGGACACCAACCTCGTCCTCATCCTCATCCTCATCCGTAAAAGTGATAGGTAGTACCCTGGGTGTGTGTCCATGAACTTGCCAGCTTTCTACTGGGTTTTCTCTTGCTACTTTTGCGTAATTTCATCGTGAGTTCATCGTATGACCTCCAACATAGGACCTTCCAATTATGGTGTTGATCTCACGGACCGAATGGGCTCTCGCGGGTCCATCCTGTTTAGGCATATCCATATTCTGTCATCCTTCCTATTGTTGCGGCGAGAGTGGTCGTCCAAGTGCTGAGGTTGAGGTCCTCATCCCTGATTGGACAGTCTCTGCCTTCTTCATCTTGATCGGTTTCCTTCTTCCTGCAGCTGGTTTCTTCAATCAATTAGTTCCTGTACATCTGGGTAATCTTCTATGTTATGGTTTCGAGTCTGGTAGATACGACAGAATTTAGGAGGAAGAACTGGTGATGGAGAGATGGTCACCGGTGGTCCAGAGAGATGTCCCAGGATTAGTTCAGTCTGATTGAACCTCCTATAGCAGTTGGTGCGAAGCTCAAGAGAGCATCGTCCTTCACAGCGATAGCATTTTTCCTTTTCCCTTTCGGCCTTTTCTCTATTTTCGATGGTTTCTTCAGAGTAGATCTCTCGCTGGATCAGATCCACCTACAGTGTGTATGTCTTGGGCTCTCTATTCTGGACGTCTCTCTAGAAGGGAGTTCGCATGCGGAGCCCAGTTATTAGTGCATCCAAAGCCTTGTAATCGGCCACATTCTTGATTTTGTTGACGACTTTGCTGAATCTCTTGAAATAACTCTTCACCGATTCACCTTCTTTTTGTCGAATGTCATGGTGTTGGGCCACATCAGCTATCATCATTATGTTGTCGATAAAGATATTGATGAATTCCTATTTCAATAGTGGCCAACTTCTGATGCTCTCAGGCTTCAACTTGTTATAGTACTTTTTCACATCGGAGACGAAGGTGGTGTGAAAAATTCTGTACTTGACTACGGGAATATAGCCTTAGAGCCTCGTCTTATACACATTGATGTGGTCGTTAGGATCACCCTTCCCACTGTATTTATCCATAAGAGGCATTTTGAAACCGGTGGAAAGTTCTCTAGCCTTTAGCACTTTGGAGAATGGGAGGTTCTCGTCATCGTTGTTGAGGTCGCACAATCGTACCGACTTTCATCCTCGGACTCAACATCCATAGCCTTGGAATCCTTCTTTTTCTCTAGGTGAGCCTCGCTGTGCTCGCTGCCTCGACTACTCAACAATTGGGACAGTGCCATAGAGGATTCGACCTCCAACCTATCAAATACACTGACAGACGCGCGCGGGCTTGTTTCCTCGTAACATAGGAGGTTTTCCCTATTGATTGTCACAATAGGGCCTCGAATTCAGATTCTGAGGGTGGTTTCTTTTATCTGGCATTGATGGATCATCATGAGATCGACGACTTTCGATCAAGTTGGACCTCAAAGGGATTCGCCAATCAGAGTCACGCTTTTACCAAATTGGATAGATTGATTTTCCTATTGTTCGATCACGACCCTCATTCGAGTGTTTTCTTTTTTCACGTCTAGGACGTCTTGTTCAGTCGTTCGCTTTTGTCGTTGTCTTCTTTTTCGACGTTTGGTTATATTCTGGATATCTGGAATGCGTTTTTGCCACTTATTCGTGTGGTGGGACTCAATTTTATCTTGAGAATTATCTGTTTCTATGCCTTTTCCGATAGAAAACACTTTTTACCATAGATTTGTTGGTTGTGTAACATATCTTCGGTTCCCACATACGGCACCAATCTGTTGACCTCGAAATCTGCACTATCCACGTGTCAACAGAACTCCAATCAATCCTCTGCCAGCCAGCCTGTATATTATCTGCATACTTGAAAAATTGTTAAGATCACAGGAGAAAAAGGGGTCGGCGATTGTTGGTACTCCAACTATCAAGTCAACTGCCAGTACAAAAATATTGATCACTTTTTAAAATGTTATTGACAATTTTTTGAATTTTTTGAAAAATGACCAATGTGGGTGCACTATAATTGGTCACGTGAACAGTGAGCACTATAATTACTGTCTACTATATGTACTATATCACTAATTATTGATCAAATTAGTTAAATATATTTTGTAAGATATGTAATTTACTATTTATTTATTATAAATTAATTCATAAGATTCAAAATTTATTTTAATACATGGATAATAAGAAATTAAGAAAATTTTAAAAAATTAGGGAGTCAAAAGCATAATTTAGCTTTTTGTTTAAATAATAATTTTTTGTGTATTGGACAACTTTTTCTTCTTTTTTGAGTGATTTCTGCGTTTTGTCAGTTAAAGTTAAAAGATATAGTTTGCTTTTCTTACTTTTGTCTAATCAGTGCCTGCTGATTTATTAATTATTGTACTTTTGTCTATTTGTTCTTTTTAGTTTCTTCATTATTATGGTTTTTAGCGATTCCTTCATTATTGTACTGTCTTTCTATTACTTTATTATTAAGACCATGTTTGGTACAATTTAAATAAACTCTTTTTTTTTTTTAACCAAATGTTAGCGAAATGTCACCGTAATTTAAAGACTGCTTGTTGTACATCTAACTTTATCTAATCAGTTACAGATGACGTATCACTAGCTTTAATTTTGGAAAGCATGTGGGCTGCCTAAGTTTTCATTTGTGCTCTTATTCTTCAAAATTATTTAGCTAATGTTTGTTTAAATTTTTTATTTTATTTTTTTTTAAATTTATTTTTAACTACATATTTTATAAAACCCACAAAATTTAACAACACATTTTATCAACTTTTTCAAAAACTCTTAAAAAACTACTTTTAATTAATCTGTTATTTATTTGATTGTTGTGTACTATCGACCTTGTTGAATCCACGTATTTTATAAGATTTACAAATTTTAAACTTATTTTTGCTCTCTTATTAGTTTATACTTATTATTGTATTGTTGTGCATTGTCGGCTTATTTTATTGTCTTGTCAGTCTATTTTGTTGCCATGTGGATTTTTATTAAATTGTTGTGTCGGTGTCTATAGTTAAATTGTTGATAGATTGCTTTGTGTGTATGTGTGTGTGTTGTTTTTGGAATTTATAAATAGAAAGTTAAGTTTCAATCAAGAGAAGAAAGATTTGTTTTTATTTTTTAAAAAGGTAGGTTAAAAAAAATTCCATCTCCTGTAAACTAATTTCTTGGATCCACTTCTAATTGCAGGTATGTTTTTCATCACTAATAATTTAAATAAATTATTTAAACGGGTGGAAAAGTATTTGAATGTGTCCAAAATCTAATTCTAATAAATTATCATCACTGATTAGAGGGGAAAAAATCAAAAGAAAGCAAGAAACATACTTTATTAGAATTGCACATACGTTCATCACCTTAATTAGACCGATAAAATCACTCTAACAAATTTGAGCATATACTGCGACAACTTAAAAAAAAAAAAAAACTTTATCCACTTGAAGAAAATAAATAAAATTAATAAATATATAAAAACATATTTAACTTAGTTCAAATCATATAAGTGTAATATCAAAAACTTCAACTATAAATATAGTCATCAGAATTTTCTTTGTAAATCATTAAAATCATAATAATGTAAATGAAATCAAATAAATAGATTAATTAAAAGTAGTTTTTAGAAGTTTTTGATAAAAATTGATAAAATGTATAGTTAAAATTTGTGGGTCTCAGAAAATATGTGGTTGAAAATGTGTTTGAAAAAAAGAATAAAAAAAACTTAACAAACATGAAGTTTGGACTTTCTCTTTGTTTGGACGGCCAATGCTGGAAATTGGAAAATTTAATAAGGGTAAATAAGTCTTTACACACTCGTCATGTCAGCCTATCAACATTTCTGTAATTTTTTCTGTACAACAAGCTTTATCCTAATTTAAAACATTCTTGTAATCTATTGAACTTTTAAAAGTAAATCTTATATATCATTTAATTTTCTGAAGTAAATTTCATATGCCACTCTGTTTTAAAAATGAAATGTAATGAAGTGATATATGAAATTCAATGTTGAAAGTTCAGATCTAACCGTTCATCTTCATCATCTTCATTTAGAATATCTAGCGCTTCTAAAATAGATTCATTATATGAAGTTTCATAATTAGATTCTGATAAAGTACCTGTAACTGATCTCCTTCTTATAAATCTTTATCTTGCATATACAAAACTACGATATTCCTTTTCTAAATCTATCCGTACCCTTATTTCCCCTTCCAAATCTCAAACCAAAGACTATGTCAAAGCCTCCAAATTCGACTTTCTTTAAGGAATGTTTTAAAGTACAGTGATATTCCAAGAATATTTAACAAAGTATAATAGCATTATAAGTATTTTACTCTTATTTAGTTCCCCTACCTTCTATTACTTTATTAAGAACATGTTTTTGCTAGAATTTAATTTTTTTTAAAACTTATTTTTAACTACATATTTTATGTGATTCACAAATTTTATCAATTTTTTAACTATACATTTATCTACTTTTATCAAAATCTTATAAAAAATTACTTTTAAACTCTACCAAACAAGTACTAATTAGGATCCGTTTGACATAGTTTTTGGTAAAAACTTTAGTTGATTTTGAGAAAAATTGATAAAATATATAGTTGAATAATTAATAAAAATTATTGATTATATAAAATATATAGTCAAAAACAATTATTTACTTTAATCTCAATTTTTTCAAACAAGGATTTAATGCATTTCTTTTTAGTATATGATATATGATCGATCTAAGCTAGAGTTCCAAAACATCTTCAGTTATAAAGATATAACTATCAGGTGTTTTCACAAATAACTACAATAAATAAAATATTTTTTAAAAAAATGTTATACTTTTATTATTATAAAAATACTATTTCAAATTTTATAACACTTTTTGTTACATTTGTTATTTTGGTTACAATAAATATGTTACATTTGTTATTAATAAATATAACAAATGTAACAACAAGTGTTACAAAAATGAAATACAATATTTTTAAAATAAAAAAAGTTAGATAGTACGTTTTAAATTATTTTATATTTTGTGATGTATGGTAAAATTATTGGACTATTGGAGTAAGCCCACCCAAACATGGTGAAATTATTGGACTATTGGAGTAAGCCCACCCAAACATGGGTGAGCTGAAGGCCCAGTTAGTTAGCCTAGACCAGACCACTGACCACACCACACCTCTGCCATCCTGGGATGCATGGAAGTATGGAACCGTTTCCTGTTTCCATCTCAAACTCGTTTCAGAAATCAAAGCTCTACAGATTTTTTCAAAAACATTTCGAAAACTCAAAACAAACTTCATTTCCTTTTTGTATTCACATCACAGTCATCACTATTTTCATGGTTGTCCTTAAACTTATTTTGTTTTCACTCATTTTTTTAGAACTTTGGAATTTTTCCATTCTTTCACTTTTGGTTTTTTGTTTCTAATTTCTCCAAACAATACTAATCTGTTGACTTCAAAATCTGACAAGATTAAGATGCCTACAAATCCTTGCCACCTGTAATAAAACCTGCACTTGTAACATCATTTGCTTGCAAAGGCATTCGTCAAAATGGGTGGTTCGACCACCGTTTGCACTCTGCTAGTCAAATAGTGCCGAAAAAAACAACAACTATGCAAGACGAATAAAATGATAGAGATTTTGCTTGGGGGTTTGATTTTCCATACATTTTCGTTTCTGTTGCATGGAGTATTTGTAAAAAAGTTTAGACCAAATATATTTCGGACCTTTTACCTTTCTTTGACACTTTTCTCTTATCGATTTGTAAGATTATTGAATTCTAGTATCTTCTAAATACGTGTCACTTTCTTATTGACAATGCTGTTATCAATCAACTAATTATTGTTTGTACTTTTTAATGGCTTCATTTCACGTGGTAGTGGGCCTTTTGCCAATGTGGCAAAAAGGATATTCTGTTGTTCCTTTATTTATTACGAAAGATATGAAGTCACATGTTATGGTGCTTCGCTACCCTTTTACTTTTGCATAAAACTTAATTGATTTGTATAAGACAAATAAATATGTTATTTGTCTTGCCCTCCAAAAATCACCTTGTTATGCCTAGCCAGGAGCTTTCACCAAGATGCGAGCCAGTGGTCGCTTTCTCTCCATTATTGATGAACTAACTTGTTAGCTTCACCTTATCCAAGAAAATCCGACGAGGCTAGTAAGTAGTGTTGGATATAAGTTCTGCCAGGAATGTAAAAGTTGTTTTCCAGAAAAAGAAAAACGTTGGTTTGCAGGAATAGAATAGACTTCGAAAATAATAATGATCGATGCGAGAACAATGTTCTCTGTCCTTAAGACGTTTTTACCCCGCCACACGATGCTTACGGTATTCGGTAAAGCGTCTCCCAAGATACAACGATCAAACTACTTGCAGATTAGCACCTTATTCTGCAAGAACAGCGAACCAAAGGAAGGAGTACTTTCGGAAAAATGGTAGAAAAGAACGAAGAAGGGAAGACGCTGAAATGGACTTGCTGTATGTATGCGTATGCTGTGTATGTTCTTTTTTGTATATGCTTTGGACCATCTTCTTATAGAGAGGAATGGACGGTGGCAGTTGATCATTTTCCACTCTTCCACTTCCCAATTCATGTGCATAGTTATGAATAAACCGTGCATCTCCACTTAATATGTTGATCTTTTTGGAGGGAATTTATAAAATGATTTGAATAATTCTTATCCAAAAAATAACGACCACGCGTGTGGGCTTTGCTCGATTATGAGCATACCTACGTCCTCTCCTCTCTAAAGACTTGCGGTGCTCCTTGGGGCCCAAACCCATTTCTAAAATTGGAGTATATTAAGTGGTTCAATTGTTAGTTTGCAACCAATGTGGGACAACCACTTTCCAATTATCTCCCATTTTATTTCTCATTTATTGTCCAACTTTCAACTATAATTTCTCATTCATAATGGAATGGTTTAGCACAATTAAATATATCACGTTCATCTACTCGAAGCGTAGAATTTAATCGGCTATTTACTTTGATAAATCGACGCTTGGGTCCCGCTCAATTACTATGTCAAAGTGGTCCATTTCCAACAAGTAGTACGTGACATGTGGCCAGTGATCCCTCTCCATTAATCATTAGCTTTGTTTGGTCATTCCTGATGACATTGTCAATATGTGACACGGGATTTTTGTATTTGACGTGGTTTGTATGTAACGTTCACTCAGAATGAGATAATAATAAATTTTAAAATTATTATATTAAAAAGTTAAGAGCTAGATTTTAACATAAGTTTATTAAATTTTTTTGCCGACCATGCACTATTCTGTTGATTCTAATTCCCTTTCCAACAGTCAATTGAAAATATTAAATTTTATCTACAAGAATTTGAAGTTGTGGAACGAACAAACAAGAACCATTTCTTGATTCAACAACTCGTGATTTTTTTTGGTTTGAGTATAATGTTAGAGATATTTGAAGGAAATTGATTTAACAACCTGTGAATTTTTTTGGTTCGAGTATTTATTCATTATCACTTATAAATAACTTTTAAGATGACATTTTGTATTTGTTAAATATTGAATTTATAAATATTTATTAACACGTCTTATATAACGTTTCAAGAATAACATTTTCACGTTTCATATCATGTCCCGTTTCGTTTTCTATTTCCGTTTCTGTGCAACCAAGCAAGTTCCATATCCATACATAATATTTCAAGAACTTGAGGAGTAAAGTTACAAATGAAAAAATAGCTCAAAATGATAAAAATTAAAAGCAATAGAAGTGGAGAATTTGAAGGGATTTGAAGAAGAAGAGTAAATTAAGCATGATTCGTAAGCTCCTAGAAAATATATGAATAATTTGCAAACCAAGAGATGCTTCAATATTTTCTTCTCTTTTGCAGTCAAGAAAAAGTTCCAAAACATTTAGCCGTTAAAGAATTTAAAAAAAAAAAAAAAAACCATTAAATGAGGCCAAAGAACAGGAAAGAAAATGTTTGTTTGGTAAATTTTTTTAGGAGTTTACATAAATAACCACAATAAATAAAATATTTCTTAAAATACTGTCATATTTTTTTATTCTAAAAATACTTTTTTTTTTTGTAACACTTGTTATATTTTTTATAATAAATGTGTTACATTTGTTATAAGCAAACATAACAAATATAACAACAAGTGTTACAAAAATAAAAAACAGTATTTTTAGAATAAAAAAAGTTAAATAAAATTTTTTAAATTATTTTATATTTTGTAGTATTTTTAAAAGTTATAGATCCTACAAAATGTGTTAGATAAAAAATGACGTTTGAACTAATGATCTATTCTTCTATAACTTCCTCCACAACTTCAACAACGTAAATTATGGCTTGGGGGCCTTGGGCAGCAACTTCAACAACAAATCTGAACTCGTAAGAGTAGCTATAACAATATTGGAGTATGTAACTCGTAGACATGTAACATATAAATTACATTTCGATTGTAAATTTGACTTGACCTGACAAACATAATAGGATCTCAACGACTCCTTATTCATCCTACTAGAGAATGTTAAAGAGTACTTATTTTACCTTTAAGAAGTGAAAAAAAGTATATTTCAACAAGAATGAACACCCGTCCAACCACAGAGAGCCAATAAATTAATCTACCGTTTTGAAATAGCCAAGCTCCGCAATATAGAGACACTCGCAAATATAATAGTGAGGTGAAGGCCCAATTAGCCATTTCTGAAATAGCCAAGCTCCACAATACAGAAGATTATTCTTGTAATAATGGGTATTTTTTTTTTCCAACTAATAAAAGGGATCCCTGACTATTAAAGTTAGAAATGAAAAAAACATAAAAATAAAAAAACAGCACAAATTGATAACAATTAGAAGCATTAGTATTAGAGAACTTACGAAGGGATTTCAAGAATTTTGTGAAGAAGAATTAACTGCCCACGATCATTAGCTTTTATATGGGAACATGTTTGATAAACAAGACTCAACAGTAAACGAATAATATTTTTAATAGTGTCTAACGTTGTTCAGTATAATTATTAATTGGATACCAAAGTATTAGAACATCATTTTGCCAATGGTAAAAGAGAGGACAATTTAAAATACACAGCTGTAGAGAAGACAACTCAATACGCAGATATCATTTTCACGTACAAGAGAACATAAATCGGTAAACATACAAATGCCGAAAATTAAATTATGAACAAAAGAATAAATGCATTATTCATTTTAGTTCTTGGTTAACAGCAGCATTTACAACTTTAAGACCAAACTTAAACAGAAGGCTTTGGTTTACATACGTACACTCTCATCAAATGTGTAAGGTACATCAGAAACACACAATACCTCGTATCTCCAACATGTTAGCTACAGCTAGACAAACTGAACATGCTAGTCAGTAATGACTGCTTGGAGGGTTAGTCGATCCCATGAGCATATCCGTTTTCCAGAGTCTAGAACATAAATCTCCTCCGGTAAAAGGTTCACCAAAAAAATTCATAATCTTCAAGACCCACAAAATAACGGACAATAATGACAAAATTTCAGACCCTTTTCCCCATCTAATAATATCAAATTGTACACAAGGAAACGACATTTTGAGATCTAAAGGCAACTCAGCATGGGACCTTGCAGCCAGATCGCTCAAGGTAACGTTTGGTTGGTGAGTCCCATTGACTCTGCAACTTCTCTGGAAGCAAAAGTATCCGCTTGCTCCTGCTTGTAACGATAGATTTTCATCTCATCAAGTATAGTATAAGTGGGTAAAATATATATATATATATATATATATATATATATATATATATATATATATATATATATATATATATATATGGTGAACATAATAGACATTGTCAGCACAATGAACAAGGCCACGTCCAAGAGACTTGTACGTCTGTTCTCCGTTCCTATTTCATCATTTTACTCCTCATGAAGCTATTGGGATATCAATCAACTGATTATATCATATCCCTTTCCCCAACTATTATTTACTAGTAAAATATTACCAAGGCTATTAAAACAGTACTATCATATTTTACCATGCTTGAGCAAATGACTAGATTTACGTACCTGAAGGCGATGCAAGAGATACATCAGGAAGAGATGCACAAATACCTGTCAACATCATCGCATAATATCAAATAAAATAGAGTGCGAGACTTCACCAAAGAAAATGGCAGGGAACGGATGAGTGTCGGAAGTGTGTGTTTCGCTTGGTCTCTAATATTTGAACCTCTGCTATATAGAAATGCTACTAATAAGAGCACCTTAGAGTGGCCTCTTGATCTCACTTGTCAAAGACTCAACAAGTGATGTGTCTATTTGGTTTCCCAATAACCAGATTCATTAACCTCTAAACAATAATAACTAGTTAGTAAATTAGAAAGCCTAAAATTATATTATTTTTTTCCCAAATTGTAGTCTGCAACATGCAAACACCAAGTACATAATTTCTTATATTCAAGATTTATTTATTTATTTATTTTTTGGGCACATACATCAAGTTGGTAAATGGAAATATATAAAACTGAAAAAATTTGAAGAATGCTTAGTGACCAAGTACTATTGAAATTGGTTGTGGCCATAGAAATGAAGAGATAAATGTAAAGTAGAAAACAAGAAGTTTTAGGGGCATTTTAGAAAACTGAGGGGTCAAATGAAAATATATGTGTAAAGTCTGCAGCTAAAAGACAAGGATATGAGCATTGAGAGCACACTCGGGCCTGGGAATCTAAATAAAACATTAGGTCTTCATTCTATTAGGAACTACAGTACAGAAGCAACCAGGATGATGGTTCAGGTATAAAAATCCCATGGCACACAACTTAAGCTCCAGCAATTGCAAACCTAATGTGAGAGTCTCCTTTCACTTCTTTTCCATTTTACTATTCCAGGTCTCCCTTTTTCTTCTCCCACTTCACATCTGGCAACTAAAGTTGAGTCCCACATCAGTTCCCATGTCATGTCATTTTGTGATGCACGGTGATGATCTATGATGCAGTGATACGGATACGCGTGTCCAATATGACACGTATCGGATACGTCGACACGTGATTTTTGAAAAAGTACCGACACCGACACGCCACCGATACGTCGATTAAATTTTTTTAATTTAATTTTTTTTAATTTTATAGTCTAAAGAAAATAAAAATTTCTATGCTTATTGCATAAAAAACAATACTAAAACATGATTGACCCATTTTAACATTAACAAATAAATAATTAGCCTATTTAAAATCTTGACCGACCCTTAAAGATTGACTTATTTTTTCTAAACCTTAAACAAATATCTGACGAAGTGTCCGATACGTGTCCGACACCGACACGTCGGTAGCGGTGGAGTGTCCGTGCTTCTTAGGTGATGATTAAGTGCATACAGTGTTCGGTTCATGTAACATAGTTCCAAAACCTAAAGACAATAATGTCGTAAAAACATGAGTTTAACTGTTCTCACCAAATAGAAAAGCAGGATAAGTCGAGCAGTTGGATACCGCCAGAGGAATCTTGTGGCCCTGACAGCCCCGGTATCTAAAAGCTTGGCTGCCTTCTGCAACTGCCAAATTACAGTATTGCAAGAAAATCCAACAGGTTCAAGAAAGGATTTTGAGAAAAACTACAAAGATAAAAGAGAACGACAACCAACTATACCTGTAAGCTTGCCCCAGCCATATGGCGATGATGCAAGGGGAGAGGCCTGCAATTGTAGATCATCAGACTTGAGAAAAAACACAAATGAAGTGGACAAAAAAAAATGGATATTGCATTTCAGAATTTATTTAGTTCTTTCATCAAGTGATTTGAAAAAAAAAAAAAAAGAAAAGAAAACTCAATCTGAGTGATTCAAAAAATTCATATCTTGTATTTTTTTAACCCGGCCTTAAAGATTATAATAGGTCGACTAAAAAATAAATTCCAGAGAAAAAGGAATTATTGAAAATCCATTTTAAAAACACGAGACAGTTAGCTAGGATAAATTAGGCTAAACCCATATCTACTAGAGAAGAGTCAGTCCCATTATAATTCCAAAATAACCAAGACCTCTGTACCCACATGTTTGTGAAATAATATTGTAATTTGCACATAAAATTGTGGTAATAGACATTACTGTCTGAAATAAGATTTTCTTTTAGCAAAAGAAAATTCAAAAATTCTTGTACAGAATATAACATGCATGACTAAAGGAACCACTTCAAGCATAAGTAATGCACGGAAATTCAGGAGACCTCCTTATGTTCTTAACAATCATACTAGAGTATTAGCTCTTGATTTTGTTTGTGATCAGTTTATTTGAGTTCTGTAACAGGTTTTAGCAGGTTTTGTTTTTGTTTCAACTATCAGGCAATTAATAACATAATATTTGACAGTAAACCAACATGGGTAATTTACTCTGTTGTCTCATTAGGCACAATTGGTGTTTCCCATACTAATAGATCATTGTTAATGTATACCGGCACCCTATTCCATTTTTGTCTTTTTGAGTAAAAAATGACAATTTCAGCAATCTTCGGAACAACTTAAACCTTAGAATCCTGTTTCTCTTCGAATTTCGAAACTATTGCTCCTCTTCATTTATTTATTGTACAACAATTTAACCAAAGTACATAATCTGATGGCAAGAAATGAAACAAGGGCACATACTCAAGTGCTTTCATGTCAGCATCTTCTTCCCATGAGGATGATGCTCGACGAGAAGTTCTGCTTCTTTCAGCTTCTAACTGCTTTGAACAATAAGTTATATGATGATTTAAACTCCACACAAACAAGTATAATCATGATTGGGAACGATAACTACATTTAGAACACACAATTGACCAAGTGCAGACCTGTGTTTCATGAAGCCGCTTTACTTCCTTTTCCAATTGAAACTCAGCTGCAGCCTTTTCACTAGCCATGGTTTCCAGCTGTGTTTGCTTGTAATACTGAAAGCCACATTTAATAGTTGAACATCAAACAAGAGTATTGGCTGCTAATGGTAAATGATAGAGATATGAACATCATAGCTAGAACTACCAATAGATCTGTGAGCTCCCGGTACCGTTTCTCCAGCTCCATGTGTTCCTGCTCAAAGACAGCCACAATTCTCATGTTTGATTACCGAGCAAAAAGTTGAACATATAAGAATACATTATATGGAAGAAATTATCTTCAAACACATCATCATCATAAAATAAAAATAAGACTCAGTCCCAGTAAATTAGAGTTGGCTACACAAATCCTTTTTCGCCACTCTATTAGGTTCATGGCACATCTAGATCAAAAGCAACTAAATCTTTAGCAGCCACAACATGCCATTTAGATTTAGTTTACCTTTCCCTCTTCTTCATGTTATACCAACATGCACCACTCTTGAGAACAAGAATCTCTTTAGATCCACATAAGACATGTCCTGTTATTCCCTTATTTTATCTTCAATTGATGGCACCTTCACTTGTTGGCGTATATTTTTATTTCGTATATTATTATGTATTCTAATATGACCACACATTCATCTTATCATTCTCATTCTTCAATGTTCATCTTATGGACATTTTGACCTAACAACCCAAAATTCGATAAGTACAGCAGGTCTAATAACTGTTCTTTGAACTGGCCTTTTAACCTCATACAAATCTCCTATCACATATAATCCCTGCAGCACTTATATTTCATTCAACCTGCTCTAGTTCATGTGCACTACATCCTTCTGAATTCCTCCTTCATTGTCACCTAAATACCCAAAACAATAACTTTTTGGGACAACATATACTGATACGATGCATCATGTAAGACAACAATATATAGAGAAGGAGAAGAGAAAAGAAGAGATTGGGAGAAGAAGAGAGAAGAATTGGAGGAGCAAATTTCAATAATTTTGTATTGTTGAAGACATTCAAATGATATACAACTACAAGTGGCTATCTTTAATACCTTAAGCTTTTAAATCAAGTGGTTCAACAAGGTATCAAAGGGGGCAAAGGTGTTATGTTCAAGTCTCGCCGCTATCCATTTAATTAAATTGTGTACGTGTTAAATTTTGAAGGAAAAAAACGAACACCTCTTACACACAAGGGGGTATGTTGAAGACATATTAAATGATATACATGCAACCCTCTCTAACGCTTAAGCATTTAGAACAAGTAGTTCAACATGTACTTGTTGAAGATATGGGAAGATTAGAAGATTATTCTTCATGATATTATCCTAATGGCGAGGGATTATTTTCCTTAATAATTAATTGTAAAATTATCACACAACATTTCTTTTTAGAACTATTTGCAACCCTATAAATAAGGTCATCGACTTTGTAATAGTTAGGCAAATTATTATATACAATTCACAATATTAGTAGTGTGCAATAAAAAAACCACACGTACTTATACTTAAACTATTTAATAATCAAGGAAAGCTACCAAACTAACAAAATGGAAAACCTAATGTAACCTAATAGTTATACAAGGGAAATAAATCGTAAATTCTCTTCCTAGATAAGTATCTAATCTTAACAAGAGTACCTCAATACATCCTATGGATTGTTATCTAGGTGACATGCAAATTAAAAAATTCCAGTCTATGTGAATGTGTAATGAATAAACACTCAAGTCTAAAATTGGTCATCAATCTACAACCCAATACCCAATAATGGTTTAAAAGTATCTTTTTTTTTTTTTTTCTAAAATAAAAACAAAATCACATCTAAATTTACTATCTACATAAGAAATATAAATCTGCATAGAAAATATATTTTTTGCTGAATTAGCATATATAACAGAGCTTCTGAATGTAGACGAGCTCTAGATAATATTTATATTTTCCTTTGCTGCATTACCTTGATAGAGTCCTCTTTAGATTGCATTGGAGAGGAATTGTTTGAAACATTGTCAATTTTTTCTTATGTGGCAATTTGTTTTAAAAATCCATTCAAAGTATTGGAGATACTCCAAGTGTTAAGAGAATATTTTGTGGAAGACTTCCCAAGGTTAGATACTTATTTTAGAGAAAGAAATTAGGATTTATTATGAAGGATTTTCTTAGATTTGATTTATAATTCTTTATGTAGACGAGCACCAGATAATGTTTAATTTTTCCTTTGCTGCATTACCTTGACAGAGTTCTCGTCAGATTGCATTGGAGAGGAATTGTTTGAAACATTGTCAATTTTTGCTTATGTGGCAATTTTTTTCTTTTAAAAATGCATACAATGCATTGGAAATACTCCAAGTGTTAAGAGAATATTCTGTGGAAGACTTCCCAATATTTAGAGAAAGAAATTAGGATTTATTATGAAGGATTTTCTTAAATTTGATTTATAATTCTTTAAGTTTGAATTACACTTTAATATGTGATCAATAACTTTCTCCCATAATGTTCAAGTTCCATCATTTGTATGAATTTCCATTTTTCAATAAACAACATCAAGTACTACCAACTTAAATTACGCATTTAAGCTGTCATCAAAAGCTACCTTACCGTCCTAGCTCAAGGACCTTGTCCTAGTAAGGATGAAATTTATTTAACTAAACTTCGGTCCATTTCTAAAAGCCTAAATTTCCACATACTATTTCATATCCTGGGTTACCACCTTTCCTGATATGACTTCAAATCAGAAAAATAAATACATCAACAGAAAGAACTAAAAGAAAAAACCAAGGTAAGTCCCTCAGCCTTGTGCTGCGACTCTGAAACATAAATCACAAACAAAAAAAAGTCATTGATGAGGTACCCCACAAAGGTATGTAGATCATTTGTGACAGTGCAGACTCATTCTAACTTTATTTCTGCATCATATTGATAGGATCATATCTTGGATTTAGGCCTTAAACTATAACTTGCCATATTATATTCAAAATTCTTTTGTTGTCAGCAATATGTATAATTGTAAATAAAATTTAATGAAAAGTATCCCAGTTGGGAAAATATTTTGCCAGTGCAGAAATGAGACCTGACGTGAGTAGTGTTCAGCATCCCTCTTCATTGCTGCCATTTCAACTCTCATCTTTTGAACTTCAGCCTAAAAATGATGGCAAAAGTTCTAGTATTTAGTAGTGTGCACCACCTTAAAGATTTGATAAACTTTATATTCGTGATTATAGTATAAACAAATAGCTGCAAGTTTATAAACAAACTTGCCTCCATCGAGGAAAGCTTGTTCTCAGCCTCTCTCTGACCTTGGCGTGCACGCTCCACTTCCTCTTGCCATGCCTGCGCCTTCATATGAAAAACAAAAGTCACATTAAAACCTACTGAAAAAAATTCCCCATTTGCTCTCAGAGTGCTAAGTCATATCAGGTTCAATTAGTCCTAGATGAATAATAAAACAATATGTATAGTGCACTTGATATAGTCTTAAGTAATACAAGAAAATCATCTTATCGTAATATGGAAAGTGCAAGTTTGGAGTCTTAGGGGAAGAAGACATGCTACACCTCGAAAATAAAAGAAAAGTTTGGTAACAGGATGGATTTTAGGGACTGCATCAATAATGAAATAGGATGAGCTTGAAAAAATAGGTACTTGCATTATTTTTAAATCGCATTTCGACCTCTGTTTTTACTATGAGAAAAAGTTGCATGCCTATGTATAGTAGCCATGCATAGAGATCCTTTTGAGGTGTACAATATCAAAATAACACAGGAATTAAGTCAAACCATCAAACCAGTTGAAACCCGAATCCCCATGCTTATAGCAGTGATTATAAAGCACGTCAAGCATATGGAATAGGAAAGCAAAACAATGAAGTAATGACGTAGAATATTTCCCAACTCCAACTTCAAGTTAATAAAATAAAAGAGCCCAGTCTAAGCTAAAGGAAAACTAAGGGAAGAACAAATGGAGAAAGGCATGGAGACCAGGTCATACAATCTTGAAGTTTGGGTCCTTTTCTTTAATGCACAGGTGACTCAACCATGGGAAGTGCTGAGTTTCCTAGGAAATTAAGGGAAAGGAACCAAGTTTCAGAAGTACATGGGCCTCATACGGTAAAAATAGATTTTGTTCATCAGATAAAAATAATAGAACCGGTGAATGTAAAGGCTTCCCCATGTTGGATACGTAGTCCACCATGATGAGGACATCATTGTCAAACCTCTTAGAGTATATGAAAGAAAGAGAGGGAAGAAGACTAAATCAAATTTGGCAATGTCCTTGTGGCTAGATTAGATGTTTTCACATGCATCTAGAAAAAGTCAAGTGTCTTTTCGTTCTTCAAAATAAAGTCTTATGCATGTAACTGGAATAAATGTGGGAAGTCTCCAAAAATCTACATTTATTAGGAAGTCTAAAGGTTTGTCTTGGGTTTAAATATATGTGTAAATGCCTTTAGAAAGGCAATGAACTGTACTAAAAAATATTCAGTAATCAGAAAACAAATTCTGGTTTATTTTCCTGCGATGGGAACTTTGGTGTGAAATCAAGTCTGGAAGTGAAGTACATTTATCATTGTCTCTATCTTTATTGTTAAGAGGTTTGCTATTATAATTTCCTACTTCCAACTGTAAGTATGTTCTTTATCTACAATTCAATTAGTTTCTTTTTATTTTTCCACTGTAGCTTTCTTGATAAGTTGATGGGCATTTAGTCTGTTATGTTTCAAAGCTTAAATTAATTCTAAAATTGATTTTAGCTTTTATTAAATTCATATCCTGCATCACACCACCTGACCATCTTATGTAAAAATCGTTGATAATGCACAATATATAGCTAGCTTGACAGAATCTCGGAATACTCTATGCAGTAGAAGATTCAGTTCACAGTTATTCAACCTGAATGGCTTGATTTGCATCTTCAGGGGACTTCTTTTGCTCACGGCGGGCACGAGCTTCCATATCTTGCAGTTCTTGATTTAATGATGTGCATTCAACCTAGTGCAATATAGTTTTTTAATAACATGAGCTTTCACCAAATGCTGCCCTTTTTCTTCTTCATGTTCGTTTTTTTGGTACAGGTGGAGAAAAATGCAGACCATTACCTCAAGCAATGCCACCTTCTGCTCAAGCTCTGCGGCCTTTGCAGCCCTTTCATCTGCTGTTCTCTGGACAAATAATAGAATGCACTTACGGAGATTGTGTAAACACAAGTATATTGGATAAACTATTAAGAAATATCCTTTTCCAAGAAGACACAGTTCTCTCTGAAGAAGGTTTCTTCTATCATTAACTGACAGATTTCAGTGAGACCATAACATTCTTACATAAAAGCAGCAAAAAAAAAAAAAAAAAAAAAAATTCGGCCAAGGGAGAGAAAATTTAAGGATTGTGAGCAGGTAGAACAAATTTCAATGCTAGTACTAGTAATACTCGACTCAACTAAAAAAATCATTATCCTATAGGTGTCTGGGGAGTGCCAGTATAAATAATATTGGCAAAATGATTGTTCTAAGGAAACATGCACTTCATTTGTAGGGAGGCCATATTTCAAAATAACACTGAAAGTTCAGAAATTGAAATCAGCTTATTTACCAGTATTTAATTAAATAAAGCGAGGTCAATAATTATCTCTTGCTTGAAACCCTTTCAGCAGAGACATAGTACTAACTACTAAGTTTAGCCAAAATATTTTCCTCAAATCAAATCAAATCACGATACAGAAAGAAACATGTTTAATTTATGCCCATGATATTGTACAAGACATCAATTGGGTCCCTAAAGTACCTGGATCCTGGCTAATGCTGTGGATGCCTCAACAGCTCTGTGTTCCAAATCTACTTCCCTCTCCCTAGCGGCCTATATTTCAATCAAAAAGTTCATCACATCACCAGAAAATGCTCCACCATGGTAGCATCTAGAAACACACACACACACACTTGAAAAAGAAAAATGGAAACAATTCAAGAGTGCATATAACAGACAAACACATACAGAGGCACAAGCACGCACACAAAAGATATAATAAAAGAACAGCATGAAGCATAGTTAGCCAATAAGAAGACACTGATAAAAGATGTTTGCAGGTATATACCATCTTAGTAGCATTGTGGGCAGCACGCTCATCTTCAGCTCTTCGCTCCGTGGCAGACAACTCCTCCCTTAGAGCCTGACATAGTAATATCTTTCCAATATGAGAACTCCATTACAACACGCAGTTGCTAAAACAAATTTGCAACTCCAAACAAACATGTTCCGTACTATTCAAAAACACGGGTCAACTTACTTGCATCATCCTTGTCTCTGTCAGTTCCCTATTTCTCATCAAAGACTCTGTGTTTGCCTAATAAAGATAAATAGAGAAAGGATTAAAATCGAATAAAACGCTTGACATGATAGAGTCATAGGTATGACATGTGAATATTAAGGTATGAGTGTCATGATTGATAACAAATCAACATTCAAATAACTAACTAACTAGATGTATCCTATGTAGATTTGTAATTTAGCACAAATTATCAGGAATGGACTAAAAAGCCCAAGAGAACAGAAAACTTTTGACATGAAAAGGAGATAGGCTCATGTTTGAAAGCGAGCAGCTAAGTTTTCTTGGATTCTTTCAGGAATCATTTCACACTTACTTCCTGCCCTAATGGTGATGAAGAAGAAAGGTAAAGAATGAGAAAAGGTTAAAAAATCATTCCAGGAAAAAAAGGTAAAAAATCATTCCCAGAAAGTAATATTTCAACGGTTGAGGGGTTAATAGCATTGGTTTATGGAATACATTGAACCTGCATTGTTCAATTATTCAACCCGGTAGAACTGCAACTAGAGTACCTAGTTGGTTTAGTGACCATAATTTGAAAGGAAAAATGACGACAGCTTTCACAGAAAAAGTACTTCATGATTCACCATGGTGATTATTAGAAATTCCGAACATTTTAGTGTAATGAACCTGAAGTGATGCCAAATTTCCTTCAGATAAAGCAGCCTGCTTCTTCAGTGCATCAACAGAACTGACAAGTAACTCGATTTCAGCATTCTTTGCAGCTAATGCCTCAGCCATATTTGATTCCACTCTGGTCACCTCACTTTTGGATGCAGATAGATCTTTTTGAAGCTGTTTTATGCGAGCCTCACATGACTTGCTCAACTCTCTCTGGTAAAGTAAAGCATCAACATTTAAAAGTCATTTAATTAAATGTTATACTCGACAAAATGGTTAATATAAAGTTCTGGTTCATCTCAAATTGGAAAGGAGCTCATAGTTCACCTCTGCTGTAAGTAGCTCTTCTAACTGAGCATTTTCAGATTTGTACTCTTGCAAGCGTGATGAAAGTCCGGCACAGACCTGAGCATAACTAGCATCAAGCTTAATAAGAGATGAAAAAAAAACAACAAATATTTGCACAATAATATCCATCTAAATAAAAATTGTGATAAAACTTAAAAAGAGATATTATCGAGTACTTTGTATCTAAAATGGTTTCAGGAGCGTTTCATAGATTTCATTTAATTGATGGCAATCCTAGTTGAGGTACTAGATTCCAGGTTTTAAGTGCCATTAGTATTTCAACATCTTGTTGTGTAACAGCCAATTGACTGTTTATAGAATGCTATGATACAATTTAATTGATTGTGATTATAAGAAAATTGAAGAAAACTAAACAATGTAATAAATATTGCCATTTAACCTATGATGCACGGTATCGAATATGTCGACATGCGATTTTCGAAAAAGTACCGACACCGACATGCCGCCGACACGTCGATTAATTTTTTTTTAAACTTTTATTGTCTAAAGAAAATAAAAATTTGTATAGTTGCATATAAAATAAATACTCAAATATAGTACAAATAAAATTGATTGACCGATTTTAACAATAACAAACAAATAATTGGCCTATTTAAAATGTTGACCGGCCTATAAGAATTGACCTATTTTTTCTAAATCCTAAAAAACTGCCCGACGAATTGTCCAATACGTGTTAGACACCGACACGCCGATGTTAGTGGCCTATTCGTACTTCTTAGCATTTAAAAGTTATATAACGTAAAATTAATAACAAAGTTAATATAAGATAATAGTAAAAGGAATTGTTAGCTTGGTTGTGTTCTGTAGCAATGTTGCAACAACAATGGGAAAGGGGATAATTAATAACTCTATTTAATAATTTTTTGATTTCGTGCTTGTTTGGGGATGCTTAAATTAAAATTTCAGCATGTCAAACTTATTTTTTATCTATATATTTAATAGGACCCACAACTTAAAATTCATTTTTTATCCACACATTCTATAAAATCCTCAACTTATAAGCACTTCAAAAATAATTTAGCACTACCAAACATCTGCTTCTTTTGCTTTTATTTATTTGAGGCTTGAATGTGACAACTCTTCCAATTCATTGATAAGGAACAAGGGTTCAATCTCAGCAAATACCATGTGAATATATAGAAGAAAAGCTATCTTCTATCATAACATAGTCCTTCCCACTCCCATGAAAAAGATTCATTTGAAAAGGAAAAACCATCTATTTCATACACAAACCATGTCAGATCTTTTCGCCAGAATACATGCTGCCAATTTTTACGTGGTGAACCTGAATCTCTTAAATAATTTTCATGCACTTTTTCAGTTTCAAACTAATCATCTATATCTTTTCCATTGTACTTGATGTCCAAATTTATCATTCATGTTGCATTTTGTATATCTGGAGTGGTGGGACTTGATCTGGATAATACATATACAAAGCCAGAAAAGCAATTTTTTTCTTTTGAACTTTAACCCTTTGTTTTTACAGATGTATGAAGCTCATTAGTCACACCATGAAATTATGAGAGAAGTGAACATAAATTAAATTTAACTCAAATGTCTCAGAAAACTCGTTCAGCTTTGTGCCATAGATGTTTACTAAGATTGATGAAGAAGTATGAAGAAAATAACAAGATTTACATATCTACTTATTTAAAATACACTAATGATAGACTTCCTAAAGAACAGTGGGTGAAAGGAATTTCTATATGATGGAGTAATAACGTATATGAGATGTAATGGCAGTAGTTAGAGAAGTTCCTATCACTGACGGCTTACATTAAGTTATACCTGTAATCCCTATATTTCACTTTATTTATGAATGAGATTACGAGACATATCCAAGATGATTTTTTTGGTATATGTTTTGCACCAATGACAGTTTTAGTACATGATACTAGGAGGGATTCTATCATAAGTAACAACTTTAGAAGTGTACTTTGGAATTAATAGACTTTAGATTAAGTAGAACTAAGATAGAGTACATGGGAATATCCCCTAGTAGTATCTAAGATAATAATGACAATAGATTTACTGTAAAGGATAGTGTTTTGCTGAAGAGTGATAGTTTTAGATGCCTAGATTCGATTACTAACAAGAAAGTACTTGAATAGAATGTGATGCATTGGATGACATGGAGAATTTCTACCTGGATTCCATGTGATCAGAATCGCTATGAGGTTTTCTAAAATAGACATTAGACCTGAAGAAGTTAAGACGAATGTTTGACCATAGCAGAATGAAGAAGTTAAGATGAATGTTTGACCTCCTACAATGCATAAGACTAATATATACTGCTTTTCCACAGTAGATTCGACCGTAGGTTACTATTCAAAATCAATGGCAATTCAAATATTTAGCATATGAAGAAGAAGGTGGATTTGAGAATTTGATTTGAGGAGAAATTGAAGAAGAGGAGATATGATAGAGAAAAATTAATTTTGAGAATGATGTAGCAGATGAAGAAGAAGGTAGATTTGAGAATTTGATTTGAGGAGATTGAATTTGAAGAATAGAGGGATATGATGGAGAAAAATCAATTTTGTGAATAAAGATGAAGACAGACGTATAAGTGTTTTTTTTGGGGCCAATAGAAGAAAAACTCTCAACATAAGAAATGGAAATATTCACTATTAAGTGGAGGTGGCTCCAATTGATGATAAATTAAGGGAATGACAATTTGGGTGGTTGTGACATATCTGGTATAAACTAAAAGAAGCTTACGTTCACGAGAGTGATGCGACGTTAGCTAAACAAGTTAGATGAGGGAAATGTAAACTAATATTGACATGACTTATTGTGACTGCGAATCGTCTTATTGCATTTCTTAGATGTAGCGACGCATCGGATAGAGTGATGGAAAAGGATTCAAGTTGCTAAAATTGATTGGGAATAAAGTTTAGTTTGTTGTTTGTTATTGAAAACAACTCTTTATGATCATCCTACTTCTAGTGTTGAATAGATTTGATCGTAAACAACTTTCTTCACATTTTTTGAAATTTTATTAATTAAAGACACAAAAGAAAAATGCTTAGTTAATAACTACTTGTACGGGTATATGGATGAACATATGGATTTATCAAAAGAGACAAAAAAAGAGTTAGTACAGTTGAATTGTGTACCACTTTGTCTAAAAATCTCATCAAACAGGATATTTAAACCATCACCATGTAATTCCTATCAAAACCTCCTTCTTCTCTATACAGAATCACCCAATAATATAATATATTTGATGTGATAAATGATACATGCCTCCACCAGCAACCAAACAATTGAAAAGTTAACCAATGAGTCTACGTTATGTTAGAAAAAATTAATCATTGGAATTGTTAAATTTTAGATGAATATTGTCATTGACTTGTAAAAGTTTTCGATAAACCTACAACCACTCAGAATACGGGGCATTTAGCAGCCATAATTATTGTACATGCAATGTTGTTTGCAAATGTGGACATTGTATCAACCATTCTAAAATTCAATTTCGAAGGCAATGTAATAGATATCATATCACACAAGAAACTTGGTCAAAAGATGTAAACAAAGAAAATGGAGATAGAAATGCGATCCAAAAGTAAGTACAACCAATCACGGAAAATTGATAATTCTTACCCGAGCTAACCTAGCTTCTTTTGACTGACCAGTTGAAATCGCACTGTTGAGTAGTCCTTGAGCCTGTAAAACTAAAATGATTTAGTCTACACAAAAGCCGAAAAACCAGCATCCCAAACATTCACATCTTAAAGTAAGAAAGCCAACCAAGAAGTTCTCCAATAATACACACTTTACCTCATCCAGTTGCTCTTGCACTTTCATGGCTGAAGGGACATTTATCTGTTCTTGATGCTTCTTCTGTTCAGAATTGAGTTCAACTACTAAATCCACATGTGTCGACTGGGCATCAACTTTGCTAGGTCCATTTGCATGTACAGATTGAGAGTCTACGTCTTCCATATTTTTAGAAGACCCTGCATCTTCAGACATGATATTTAGACTGGACTCAGTTGGAGAATCACCTTGCACAATTTCTGCTCCTTTAGAAGAAACCGATGGAGCTCCCACAGGAACATCTGCAGTGTCTTCACTCCCAATTTCATCATTTGAATTTGAAGGCACTAATTCCACATTAGAAACACTTTCTGCATCCAGATGATCAGCAACAGGTTTTGCCTCATCATTAGATATTGTACTAGATAAAGAAGTCTCAGTTATGGAGCTATCTCCATCAACATTGCCTTGCTCTTCGTTGTTGACAGTGTGTCTGGGATTACCAGAATTACTCTCATTATTTTCAATTGATGGCATAGGCAAATCTACATCAGGGACTAAATGCTTTTGTGATGTTTCTGGTGAAGTTTTCTCCCTTTCAACATCTACTGGAGCTTCTTTGGAAGAGAGTCTCTTTTTGGACTGCACATAACTCTCTTGTCAGATAAAAAAATAAGAAGTATAGCATACAGGATTAATAGACCTATTAATATGAAATACCTTTGCTCTTGGCCTGGACCTCCTTGCTGGAGATCCTTGTCCGTTGGAAGCTTCATAATGGGATAATGAAAACAAGGGAAACAAAAAGAAAATGGAATTATACAATCAATAAGTTACAATTGGTGAGAACATAAATAATTAATACACATTGGGGTATTTGCCATCTCATGTTTTTTCCTTTTGCCTATAAAATACGGTTGACAAGATAGGGGAATATTATAATGACAACATGAGATGCTCAAATGTATCATACATTATTCTTTTGAAAAGAGTGAAAGCAGTGTGATAGTCTCCTATCAGATCATCTCCAAAAACTCAAAAATAAAATGGTGCGGCAGGCATTGATTTGCTTAACTTCAGAATAAAGAGAAACAAAGCGCTAACTTTTAATATGAGAACTTACAAAGATGGGGTCTTATGTATTAATTCCCCCCACCCAAAAAAAAAAAAAAAGAATCGTAACAGAGGACCTCAGAACAATACCTGGGGTCTGAACATTAGGTAGTTCATCTGATTTCTCACCAACTACAAGCTTGGCTCTTCGATCTACTACGTCAAATAAATCTGGCACGACATAATCACAAATCACAAAGGTACATAACTTAGCATGGACCCCTTCTCCAATAGCCAATTAAATCATGGAATATAAAAGTTAACAATGGAAACTACAACCGAACAGAGACTGCCAACACACATGCCACCAATTCTTTACATAATGCACAAAGTATTTCCCTATATGATCATTCTTAGTCCAGTATCTATAGCTCTGAACTGAGGTATTAGAACACAGACCAACATTGGCGTTTAATTACTTGCATAAACCGAAATGTACAATTAAGATCAGAATATACATCCAGCAAAAACGCAAATCCATCGACTCAAAAATTTCAGAAATTAGAGATGGAGCTGTAAGAATTGTACCTTCGGCGGCTTTGAGCCACGAAGCCATTGATTAAATGAATCAACAGAAATGCCCTAACCTTTGATCATAAAAAGGGCCGAATGCAATTGGTTTTGCAACGTGATATGTGTTATTTTGTGTCAACAAATTAATTTTTTATGAACAATTTTTAAGAAAAACATGATAATGATTGAAAAAATTTCAGTAAAATTTGTTTTCGGATCGCTGGAAATAACAGATCGGTGGACAGTCGTTAGTTGGGATGGGGCTGTGTGAATTACAAGCAATGGAGCGAAGAATGAGGAAATATTAGGATGTTATAGGGTGTAGCGTAGTCAAAATACTACCAAGCATACGTTTGGATGGAAGTGCTGAAATTATAATTTAAGTGCTTATATTATAAGTTATTGGTGAATGTGTGGATAAAAAATGGTTGTAAGTTGTGGGTCCCATGAAATGTGTGGATAAAAATTATGTTTGACTAATTTGACCAGCTGAAATTATAATTTAAGTGGAGCCAAACATATGCCAAGATAAACTCCCACTATTTACGGCTAGCAATGGTAAAATATCTCGACCGGTCCCACGTAATTGAGTCGAGATGGAGTACATGGTTTCTCGCTTTGAACTTGTTCGACTCATATTTTTTATTTTATTTTTATTTTTAACTTTAAATTACATTTAAAAATAAATAAATAAATAAGGCAAGAAATAAAAATATTTTAATTCCCGTCCATCATGTTTCCTGAAATTCTTGGAGGGATGGGATACGGAAGTCGTCTAGTTTGTTATCCCTATTTACACTAAGACTAGCCTAGTTGGAGTTTGGTTCAAAATAACCTATATGAGCTTATTATTGCCTATCAGGGATCATTACCCATGTTCGGTTTGAGACCATCAACAAGTTATAAGCTCATTAACGTAACTCAGGAAATGGAATTGGCCAATTTTCATAAATAGCATTAAATGGAAAACAATTGTGAACACCTTTGTAGATTTTTGTTTCAGCATTATTTTTGGGAGTATTGTTAGTAAAAGTACTAGTGCTAGCCTTTCATAAGAAAATTATCGACTTGTACATAATAAGAAAACAAAATTAGATGATCATTCTTAATTGTTTTTGACTGAGTTTTGTTGGAAAGAATACAATTGTAAATAAAAATTTACAAATTAATTTAGAAGCAAACTCGTAACTAATTAGGCTGAGGCGCGGGTATCTCGCTCTCTTTAAAGAGATTCAAGCCCTCTGCGGTGTTGGAAATCCTCAATCACCGGTGCAACAGCTATCTTCTTTGACTTGTCCCCTCCAGGATACAACAGCCCAACTGAAACGTTGTTTAGTTCAACCTCTTTTGCACTAGAAGATGAATTCAAAGCTCCACTATAAGAACACCTTTCTTATGGCAAATGTATTAACTTTGTAGAGAGAAAATATATAAAATTTCATATGTTTTGTTGTGTAAAGATGGAGAGAAGAGCATGGTATTTATAGGTGTTAGGAAAACAATAGAAGTAAATAAGAAATTAAATTTCATAACTTATGTCCTATGATCTTCCACAATAAAATTCCCTATAACTCATGACCAATGATCTTCTCACAATTATGTCATGAAACTTCCAACCTTTCATATTTCAATATTAAAATTACTAAAAAATAAAATGTTACAACATTCCCCCACTCATTTTATTATTTAAAAAAAATAAGTCAAAATACATTTGCCAAAAGATAGATAATTATGCATCATGATAGGTGTGACTCTGCATTGAACCTCCACTAGTAAAACAGCAATCTCTACTCCACAGTTAGTAGTGATCTCAGACTTGAACTATAACTGGTTAAGGGAAATAAAGAATTACTGCTCACACATAATAATCCAGGTGTTGATATGAGCTTTAATGGCTAGCACATTACGGCCTTGTGCTGATCCCAGTTTTTCATGAGTGTTTTTTTGAGAAATGCCCACATTCTCATAGAGAGCGGCCCCACTCTTGCACTCACATAGGTAAAATCTGTCAAGAGTGCTCATGTAACTATTGCACTCCACTCATACAAGCTACAGACTTTATTAAGAGTTTTTTTTTTTTTTTTTCATTTAGAAAACTCAACCCTCCAATCGTTACAGGATTAATGCACTTTCATCTTAGGGATGGATGAAAAAAATTGTGCATTTTTTTTTTCGGCCACCTTATAATTTGTTTGTCCCATTGAACCTAGTTACAGGATCTCTGGTTCCTAGGTTGGGTATCCTTATATGTGGCTCATGATGATATGGGCTTAAGTCCCATCTCCCTCGAAGTATTCCAGACCCTCTCTCTTGTCAAGGCCTTAGTTAATGGATCTGCAAGATTATCACAAGATTTAACATAATTTACGTTAATTATGCCACTGCTCAAATAAGATCTCACAGTACTGTGTTTTCTTCTTATAGGTCTGGATTTACCGTTATAATAACGGCTGTTAACTCTACCAATGGCAGCAGTGCTATCACAATGAATCAATATAGGAGGTACTGGTTTTTCCCACACTGGGATCTCATGTAATAAATCTCTTAACCAATTTGCTTCTTCACTGGCTGAAGCTAAAGCAATAAGCTCAGCTTCCATAGTAGAATTAGCAATAATGATTTGTTTTTTAGATTTCCAATAAATTGCACTACCTCCCAATTTAAAAATATACCCAATGGTAGCTAAAGAATCACCTGACAATGTATTCCAATCTGCATCAGAAAAACCTTCAATAACAGCAGGATATTTTTTATAAAATAAGCCATAGTTTCTTGAACCAATTAAATATTTCATTACACGGTCCATAGCATGCCAATGTTCTCTTCCTGGCTTACTTGTAAACCTGCTGAGTACCCCTACTGCAAATGCAATGTCAGGTCTCGTACAATCAGTAGCATATCGCAAGCTACCAATCATACTAGCATATTTCTTTTGATTTATGACATCATTTTCATTTTCAACAGGAAATAGGTGAATACTTGAATCAAAAGGATTAGAAACATGCTTGCAATCAATATAGTTATATTTTTTCAAAATTTTCTCAATATAACTTGATTGATCAAGAAAAATTCCATCACATGTTTTACTAATACGCATGCCCAAAATAAAATTAGCCTCTCCAAGATCCTTCATGTCAAAATGGCTCTTAAGCATATTTTTCGTCTCATTGATCACAAAAATATTAGAGCCAAAAATCAACAAATCATCCACATAGAGACTAATAATGACATGTGAATTTTTCCATGATTTATAATATATGCACTTATCACACTCATTTACTTTATACCCATTTTCAACCATGTAGGAATCAAATTTTTCATGCCATTGTTTTGGAGCTTGCTTTAAGCCATAAAGGGATTTAGACAACTTACACACTTTGCTTTCTTCACCAGGTTGTAAAAAACCTTCAGGTTGGTCCATATATATTTCCTCATCTAAATCACCATTTAAAAAAGCTGTTTTCACATCCATTTGATGAATAATAAAATCATGAATTGCAGCAACAGCAATAAGCAATCTAATGGATGTCACTCTAGTAACCGGAGAAAAAGTATCAAAGAAGTCTACATCAGCTTTTTGTTTAAATCCCTTTGCAACGAGTCTCGCTTTATACTTATCTATACTTCCATCCGGTTTTAATTTTTTCTTTAGGACCCATTTACACCCTATGGTTTTACAACTTGGTGGTAAATCAACTAATTTCTAAGTTTTATTAGAAAGTAGTGATTCTATCTCATCATTTACAGCCTCTTTCCAAAATATAGCGTCAGGTGATGATAAAGCTTCTTGTAAAGAAATTGGATTTTCTTGAACATTATAAACAATATAGTCAGGACCAAAATGTTTTTCAACTCTAGTTCTTTTACTCCTTCTTAGTTCATTTTGAGAATTTTCTTGATTTTGTAAAATAGGAGTAGAAGAGTTAGGTTTCAAAATATTTTGTTCAAATTCTTTACCCCCACTATTTTTTGATTTAAATGGAAATTTTTCTTCATGAAAAATAGCATCACCTGACTTAAAAATTATATTATTTTCAATGTCAAAAAATCTATAGGCTGTACTATTTACCGCATAACCAAGAAAAGCATAAGTGGTAGCTCTTGCTCCCAATTTAGGTCTTTTAGGATCCGTTAACCTCACAAAGGCTAAACAGCCCCATACCCTTAAATATCCCATATTTGGCTTATGCCCTTTCCACACCTCAAAAGGTGTAATTTTTGTCTTTTTATGTGGCACTCTATTTAACACATAACAAGCAGTCAAAACTGCTTCTCCCCAAAAATTTGAGGGAGCACCTGAATCTAATAGCATAGCATTTGTAAGATCAATTAACGTTCTATTTTTTCTTTCTGCCACACCATTAGAAGCAGGTGAATATGGTGGAGTAGTTTCATGGATTATTCCCAAGGATTGGACATAAGAATTAAATCCAAAAGATTCAAATTCTCGACCTCTATCACTTCGAATTCTTTTAATCTTTCTACCGAATTTATTTTCAACTTCAAGGAGAAATATTTTAAAAGAATCAAAAGCATCACTTTTATTTTTCAATAAATAAACATAAGTATATTTTGAACAATCATCAATAAAAGTGATAAAATATCTATTTCCTCCACGAGTTAAAATTCTTTCAAATTCACATAAATCAGTGTGAATTAACTCCAATAATTCGGTATTTCTTTCTACACTTTTATGAGGTCTTTTTGTAATCTTCACTTTACTACAAATTTCATATTTTTCAAAATCCTTTTTCATGTTAGGAATTAATCCCAAACTACTCATGACTCCCACATATTTACTATTAATATAACATAAACGAGCATGCCAAAAATTCAATGAAGAGAGCATATAAACAGAATTAGAAGCATTATTATTAATATTCTCAACATTGAGTTTAAACATTCCATCACAAGCTTAACCTTTGCCTACAAAAATACCCTTCTTTGTAATCACATATTGATTAAATTCCATAGTTTGTTTAAAACCAGCCTTATTCAAAAGATAACTTGACATCAAATTCTTTCTCATGGAAGGCGTATAAAATACATCTTTCAATGTTAAAACTCTTCCAGAAGTGAATTTAAGATCAACCTCACCCGTTCCAAGAACTTGAGTAGTGTGAGAATCTCCAAGCATTATAGTTTTGGACTCCTTAAAAGGAGTGTAAACTTTGAACCAATCTTTATCATAGCAAACATGTCTATTTGCACCAGAATCTGCCCACCATCCTTCAACACTTTGTATCATATTGATGTCGGTTATCATAGCCACAAATGGCTCTTCGGTAACGTTAGCCTGAGGTATAGGTTCACCTTTCCGGTATCTGCAAATTCGAGCAATATGCCCATTTTTGCCACATACAAAACAAGTCTTACCCAGTTGATTTTGAGAAGGATGTGATTGGTTCTTACTCCACTGGCTTGAATTTCTCTTATCATGTTGATAAGATTTTTTCACGATCTTTTTTCTAGGCTTTAACATATTGTTTTTAGAATACTGCTTAGTAGGCAAATTTTCATTTGTAGAAACTAAATTTACCTTGGTGGAATGTCTATTGCTCTCTTGAATAAGTGCATCTTGTCCTCTTGCCTCTTCTTCCATTCGAATGCGTGTGATCAACGTTTCTAGTGACATCTATTTTTGCTTGTGTCGCATATTTTTCTGGAACTCTCTCCATGATGGTGGAAGTTTGTCAATTAAGCCAGCAACAACTAGGTTGTCACCAATCTTGATCCCTTCAGATATGACTTCAGCAACTATCATTTGAAAATCTTGTGCTTGCTCTACTACAGATTTTCCATCCACCATTTGATAACGAAAAAATCGACTTGCTGCGTATTTTTTTGCACCGGCTTCTTCAGTATCATATTTACTCCACAAGGCTTTCCATATTTTCTTAGCAGACGTGAAAGTAGTATCATAATAATCATAGAAATGATCAGCAAGACAATTTAAAAGATAGTAACGACAATTATACTCATCTTTTTCGTACTTTTCGACCTTTTCTCCATGTTCAAGATATTCATCGTCGCTTATGCCTTCAGTACTTAATTTTTTAGGATTCTTTCCAGTGAGGACATAGGCAACCTTAAGAAGAGTGAGATAAAAGAGAACTTTACCCTTCCACCTTTTAAAGTTTGTTCCTTTGAAGCGAAATGGCTTGTTGAGATCTCCAACATTCATTTGGCTTTTAACGGTTTGCTCCATGGTTGAATCTCCTTAAAATTGTTGGAAAGAATACAATTGTAAATAAAAATTTACAAATTAATTTAGAAGCAAACTCGTAACCAATTAGGCTGAGGCGCGGGTATCTTGCTCTCTTTAAGGAGATTCAAGCCCTCTGCGGTATTGGAAATCCTCAATCACCGGTGCAACAACTATCTTCTTTGACTTGTCCCCTCCAGGATACAATAGCCCAACTGAAACGTTGTTTAGTTCAACCTCTTTTGCACTAGAAGATGAACTCAAAGCTCCACTATAAGAACACCTTTCTTATGGCAAATGTATTAACTTTGTAGAGAGAAAATATATAAAATTTCATATGTTTTGTTGTGTAAAGATGGAGAGAAGAGCATGGTATTTATAGGTGTTAGGAAAACAATAGAAGTAAATAAGAAATTAAATTTCATAACTTATGTCCTATGATCTTCTACAATAACAATTCCCTATAACTCATGACCAATGATCTTCTCACAATTATGTCATGAAACTTCCAATCTTTCATATTTCAATATTAAAATTACATTTAAAAAATAAAATGTTACAACAAGTTTAAAAGTTATTTTTTTATACTTTTTTGGGTACATTCAAGGTTGATCATTGTTATTATACTTATGAACTCTAAATTTATATGGCCAAAACTTAATTCAATTAAAATCATATTTTAGAGTTAAAAAACCAACTTACTCCTACAATTGCAAAAAAAAAAAAAAAAAAAAAAACCCCGTTAATTCAATGAAGTTAATCTGTTTATCAAATACAAAGTGACTCAGTTTGATCTTCTGCTCTCTCTGTCTAAACTGATTCAGTCATATATGAAATTTAATATAACCAACGTAAAAGATGAGCACCACTCACTTCAATTTCTATCAAATCACTCTAAATCTTAGTCATAATTTAATTTACTGATTTAAACAAATACAGAGATGAAAACAATAGATGCTAACGAAGGAAACAACATTTGGTATAAACAAATCAAAATGAATGTCTAAACGGCGCATTACAAGAAGATATATTAGCAACATTCAAACAATAACTACAAAACATAAATGTATTTGCAAGACCAATAATACACTGATCTTATGATACTATTTCAATCTATTAAAACAATATCATTACTTCAACCATTAAAATGTGCAAGTACCACATTGGATGTGGACAACATAACAATTGCCCACTGATGGTATGAGATCACTCTTCCTATTAAAATATCTTGTGCATAGTTATATCTATTATACTGTTTTATTTAGATAATGTAAATTGATATACTTATACTATGTTTTTATATTTGATACTATTTTATTATGATAATATTTCAACCTATGATACTGTTTCAATCTCTTTGTTTTATCTATATAATTTACATTGGTATATTTATACTATTTTTTTTTTTATCTTTGATACTATTTTATTATGATAATGTTTCAACCTATGATACCGTTTCAATCTCTTTGTTTTATCTATAATACTGTTTTATTTATATAATTTGCATTTGTATATTTATACCATATTTTTTTATTTTTGATACTGTTTTATTATGATAATGTTTCAACCTAAAATATTATTTCAATATCTTTATTTTATCTATGATACTCTGTTTTATTTATATAATTTGTATTGGTATATTCATACCATGCTTTTTATCTCTGATACTGTTTTATTGTGATACTGTTTCAATTTTTTTGTTTTATCTATGATACTGTTTTAATATGTATGATACTATTAAGACATGACAAACTAAATATTGTCGTTTTAAGTTAAAGAGACGACTTCAAACGGCTAAAATCCATTGTCAGCCGTAGCAAAGGTACTGGTCTTGATCGTCTCGTCGAGATCATTTTGAAAATATATTATAATAGAGATTACTTTATCATCATCTAAAAGAGATTTCCAAATAACAGCCAACACATTTTAAGAACAGTATCGTTACTTCAACCATTAAAAATATTTTGTACTTAGTTTTATATATGATACTGTTTTATTTATACTTTTATCTTTGATACTCTTTTATTATTATAATATTTCAACATATGATATTGTTTTATCTAGATAAAGTGATATGGTATACTTATACCATACGTTTTATCTTTGATACTGTTTTATTACAATAATGTTTCAATTTATGATACTGTTATTTAATTTATGATAATATTACTTTATTGGGTTGTAGTTTTTTATATTGTTTTATTAATATACTTTCATGTATGATATTAATATAAAGATACATTATTGTTTTAGTATGTATGATACTGTTTAGACCAAAAAAATTAAAGATTACTTTTTTAAGCTAAATAGACGACTTCAAATAACTAAAATTCATCGTTATCTTGACCGACTCGTCAAGATAATTTCGAAAATATATTATAATAAAATTTTGAGCACGTATACAAATTCTATACCATTTATGTTATAATACTATTTTCTCTAATACTGTTTCTCATAATACAGTATCAAACAATACGTGTGACTAACAACACAAAGAAAAATCTAATAGTCAACTTAATATAATATCAAGCTACACTCTGGTAATTGTATTGAATCAATATATTTCACTTCCCTCTATTTTTTCCAATTCTAAACTTTACTCTTCTCCTACAATTCGCAAACATGCATCCATCACGTTTTCATGAAGAACAATAATTATTTTAATTCAGTCACAATATCAACGACAAAAATTCGTATCTTCTTCAGAAAACTCACTTATCACAATCATAAATACACAACCCACACACAACAGAGTTACAAAGTGTAAAAAATGGCGACTCTTAAAATTCATGCATTGGTTCCTTCATCTGCTGAGGATTGTGAGCACCTTAGAAAAGCTTTTGCAGGTTTTTACCTAACAACTTTTGCTTAGTGTGTATGTGTATTTTTTGGCCTTTTTTGAACGTTTTGATCGGATCTATGAGATTGAGATTTTGCACTGGTGATGTGCAAAAGTTGATGGGAAGCTCTGTAGAAAAAGCACTTGTTGGAGGTGGAGGTTGAGGTGGTTTGTGTAGGTGGAAAAAGGCGTTGATGGAAAATATGGATCACATGGGTGATTTTGGAATTAATTTAAAATATTGCTGAAAATATGACTTAATCACAATTTTAAAAAATGTTTTGACCTAATTTGATATAAGTTATGTTGGTGGGTGTCGAATCTAACAAATAATAAATTCTCGCTCTTAAAGTATAAATTGTGATAGCGGTGAGCAATGTCGTATCCACAGGGATTGGTAAGATTTAATTCTTCAAGAAATTAAAACAATAAAAGAAAGGAGGTTTTGGATTGTTCTGAATTAGAGCAAATTAAATTAAAGCAATTTAAAGAGAAGATTAATATTAGTCAAATATCCAGCCCAATGTATAATATCAGAATTGATTCAGAGAATTGATCATTGATGCAAAGATAAAATCCTTTATTCTTTCACTAAATTGGTTATGGTCATTGATACGATCTAACAACCTATCTTTCCTTACTTTCTTGATAGCCAAGAGACGCTCGTTGACTATTTCTCTTGTCAATAAACAACCCTAGATACGATCTTAGGATTTAATTTACTAACAGCATTAACCTCTAGAGAGACTACCAATTCTAACCAACAAATACACAAGCGTGATTCATTTAAGTTAGATTATATATCTCCATAACATAGATTAATCAACCATGTTATTTTACCACTAACATTAGAATTTCTAAACAATTACGGATTTAGATTTCTAATTGGCGATATATCGTTTTGACAATCAAACAACGTGCACTTTGTATAATCAATCAAAACAATAATATCAAGAAGCACAGAAAATATATATATAGAGAAAGAGTAGAAGAACAATGAAACTTAATTCGATCTCACAATTCTTGAATAATCAAAACTTCAATTATCCTTGTGCTAGAATAGATATTTAGCAATCCATGAAAATAAAAATGAAAACTAAAAAATAAGAGATATGGGTCAAAAACGTGTTCTCTTGGGAAGAGAATGGAATCTCTTTATAGGAGAAAAAGGAGGAGAGAGAAAATGTAAGATTTTGTTTCCTATTTCTAGTTTAATTCTCTTCCTTTCAAAGAGTCCCAAAAATCTTTGAATAAAATAATTCCTTTTAAAATATTCCTATTCCTTCTAGAAATAGGTGTAAATCAATTAGGATCTCTTTTTGTAGTTGTCCCATTATTTCTTTCCAAAGAAATCGCGCATGCTGACTTTGGCTGCCCGAGTCAGTAAGGCGTGCCCACGGCTTACGCAAAGTTCGCTTCTGTTGGTAAAACTGGGAAATCAAGCGTGCCCACGCCTTAAATGAGGCCCGCTTCTGCATTATACATCTTTTTGAGCTTCAATTCTTCTCTCTAAAACTTTTGAAATTTTGTCCAATTCGATCCAACTCCTACATATAATCCACAAAACACAAAATGCAATCAAAACTCAAAACTTAAGCAATTGTAATAATCAAAATATGAGGAAATAATACAATTTATATAGCCATTATGCGTTCTATCATATGTGCAGGTGATGTATAGGTTTTTCCTACTTTTTTTATCAGGCACGTGTGTTGACGTCTGAACCTGCACCAGTCCACGTGCCAACAGATCTCCAGTCACTCCTCTGCCAGCTCGTATGTTACCTGCACACTAGGACGACCGTTAGGCACCAAGATCTCCGGAGAAAAAGGGTCCGGTAATCGTTGGCACTCCGACGATCAAGTCAACAGCCGGTATATAAAGAATACGCGGGGGCGGGAACAAAATAGGAGTGTGGGAGAGACAAGCAGGCAGAAGTTTGAGCAGAGTTTAGGGTGGGAATCGTAAGCGTAAAAAAGTGCATCATAAAATATCAGTACTAAAAATCTGCGTACTCAGAAGTGCCTCATAAAATATAAGTACTCAAAAGCGCGTACCTTAGAATAGCCAGAACATGATATTTATAGGGGGAGAATCCTAATTGATTCAGGGAAGCAATCAATTAGAATTCTATTGGGATTCTCTTTCCTTATCAGATAAGGTAGGTTCCAATCTCGCCGTGATCTTCCGAGATTGCATCCTCATCTCTCTCAATTTCTGAGATTGTGTTGCTGATTTTATTGGATCGTGATATGGTTTCCTTGTGACAATCAAATATAATCTTCCCTGAGATATCCTTTTAGCTGTGCGGACCATAATAAATACGAAGCCCGGTGAGGCTCTCTGGATCGGCCATGAATGCCGAGGCCCTTCATGGCCCTCGCAATACTCTGAGTCAGGAATGCTAAGATGTTCGATGGGCCTCCGAGGCCTTCGCCGAGCCAATGGAACCTTTATGAATCTGGAAGGCCTTCGCTGGGCCTATAAGGCCTTAGCGAGGCCTAGATGAGACTTTTACTAGAACTTTGCTGACGTGGAGGCCTTACCGAAATCGGGTGGTAATAGTAGTCCCCCAAGTCCAAGCCTATTATTTATATCAGGCGTAGGACTTTAAGAGGAAACATTAAATAAGGACGAAGGCCTTTAGAAAGCGAACCTCCAATGAATTCGTGGGATCACCTCTCTCATTATATTTCTCAATAGGAGGCATTTCGAACCCTGCAGAGAGTTCTCTAGCCTTCAACTATTTGGATAATAGGAGATCATCTTCGTCATCAAGGTCGCACAACCGTTCTGGTCTTTCATCCGCAGTCCTGGAGTCCCTTCTCTTCTCTCCGTGGTCATCGCTGGGCTCGCTACGCCGGTTACTCAACGATTGAGGTCGAGCCGCAGACGACCCAGACTCCAACCTGTCGAATACGCTGGCGGAGGCGACCAGCTTCCCCACTCCCGATGCACGAGGTTTCTCTTGGTCCTGGGATTTTCTCCATTGAGGATTGGCGAATCATCTTGAGACCGACGGCTTTCGATAGAGCCGGACCTCGAAGGGCTTCGCTGGGCACGGCTACGCTCGGGTCCATGTTGAAGAGATTGATTCTCCAACAGTTCAAGCGCCACCTCATCCGGGCGTTGTCCAACTTCGGGCGTCTCTGTCGTTGTCTTCTTCTCTTGCAGTGGGTTACATTCTGAAAGTCTTGGACGCTTTTCTGCCACAAGTTAGTACGATGGGACTTTACTTCCTCTTCCACGGAGTTTTCTATTGCCATGCTCTTTCGGGTAGAAAACACGTTTTTACCAAAAGCACTGGGTCGTGTAAAGCTTCTCGTTCCCACAGACGGCGCCAATCTGTTGACGTCTGAACCTGCACCAGTCCACGTGCCAACAGATCTCCAGTCACTCCTCTGCCAGCTCGTATGTTACCTGCACACTAGGACGACCGTTAGGCACCAAGATCTCCAGAGAAAAAGGGTCCGGCGATCGTTGGCACTCCGACGATCAAGTCAACAGTCGGTATATAAAGAATACGCGGGGGCGGGAACAAAATAGGAGTGTGGGAGAGACAAGCAGGCAGAAGTTTGAGCAGAGTTTAGGGTGGGAATCGTAAGCGTAAAAAAGTGCATCATAAAATATCAGTACTAAAAATCTGCGTACTCAGAAGTGCCTCATAAAATATAAGTACTCAAAAGTGCGTACCTTAGAATAGCCAGAACATGATATTTATAGGGGGAGAATCCTAATTGATTCAGGGAAGCAATCAATTAGAATTCTATTGGGATTCTCTTTCCTTATCAGATAAGGTAGGTTCCAATCTCGCCGTGATCTTCCGAGATTGCATCCTCATCTCTCTCAATTTCTGAGATTGTGTTGCTGATTTTATTGGATCGTGATATGGTTTCCTTGTGACAATCAAATATAATCTTCCCTGAGATATCCTTTTAGCTATGCGGACCATAATAAATACGAAGCCCGGCGAGGCTCTCTGGATCGGCCATGAATGCCGAGACCCTTCATGGCCCTCGCAATACTCTGAGTCAGGAATGCTAAGATGTTCGATGGGCCTCCGAGGCCTTCGCCGGGCCAATGGAACCTTTATGACTCTGGAAGGCCTTCGCTGGGCCTATAAGGCCTTAGCGAGGCCTAGATGAGACTTTTACTAGAACTTTGCTGACGTGGAGGCCTTACCGAAATCGAGTGGTAACAACGTGTTTGAAATTTTTAAAAATATATTTTTAATTTAAAACTTATTTTTTGCCTTTACTTACTAAAAAAGTTATATTATCTTATTTAAGCTTAGCCAAACATGCTCTAAGTCTACTCTACTATTCCCACTTCCCATTGTATCAAAAATTGAGGACAAATAAATTCAAAATATAAATGTTAAATATCGGGTCTTAAATAATTAGAAAAATCTTTGAAAAAAGAAACAATTTGGAACTAGGTACCGAAACTTGTCTACCACCCTAAACTCTAAATTATAAAAAGTGATATTGCCCCTATCAAGTAAGTTTCATATATATATATATATACTAGTTTTGGCCACGTGCGTTGCACGTTTGTAAAAAATGTAGTGAAAAGTTTTAGGTTGAAATGATACGAACCTTTTATATAAATAGCTTGCTCAAAAGTAAAATTTAAAAATGAAACACTTGCATGCTTGATGGCATATTTCAACTATTTTAAAACAATAGGGACCTTTGTGCAATTATTCTTTTAAAAACAAAAAAAAAAAAAAAAAAAAAAATAACTATTCATTTTGGCAATCAATTGATTGCCAATTGGGCTCAAATTGAGCCCAATTGGCAATCAATTTGATTGCCGAGCTGGGCACATATTTTTTTTTTTTTTTTTTTTGGTAAATTGTGTCAAAGAAAATGGATTTAAAAAGATACTCATTAGGTTAAGTGGATACTGCATGAAAGGACAAGAAAAAAGACTGTATTATTAAAATGTTTTGTAGATATTATTGGAGAGATAAATTTTATTGATGATTTAGTTGAGAAAATTAATTACTTTAATTAATATGCCTCATATTTTTGAAACGTGTGTGTTAATCTCAATAATAGTACTTAAAGTGATAAGTAGTTTATATTACTATTAGGTCTATGCTATATTATTCAATTAATAAAAATGTATTCCAATTTCATTGAATATATATAATATGGCATTGCTCATACTGCACAATAATGTTTCTCTAATTAAGCGTAATTTGGTGAACATACATTTAGGATAATATATGGAAATCATTAAACATGTAAACAAAATAAGTAACATGCATGTTTATTATTAAATTATTTATATTAAAATCTACTTATTTATTTTAATGTAAGTAGCTTGCTCAAAAGGAAAATTAAAAAATGAAACACTTGCATGCTTGATGGCATATTCCAACTATTTTAAAACAATAGAGACCTTTTGTACAATTATTCTTTTAAAAACAGAAAAAAAAAAAATATCATTTGGCAATCAATTGATCGCCAATTGGGCTCAAATTGAGCCCAATTGGCAATCAATTGATTGCCGAGCCAGGCACTTATTTTTTTTTTTCTTTCTTTTTTTTAATTGTGCCATCTCGGCAATCAATTGATTGTCGAGATTTTGATAAGCAAATGTTGGGCACCAAGTGTTCCATTAAATGAAAGATGTGTAACTATAATGCAAGTTATTAGAAATGCATCTAATACAATATATCTGAGAATCATTATACTTATAGACCATAGAAGTGAGGAGTTCTATTCACTGGTTTAAGATGTAAACAATTTATGGTGCATGTTTATGACACAATAGGGACTTTTGTGCAATTATTCCTTATTTATAAAAAATAAAAAAAAAAAAATTAATTTACATGGCAAATCAATTGTGTGCAATTATTCCTTATTTATAAAAAATTAAAAAAAAAAAAAAAATTAATTTACATGGCAATCAATTGATTGCCCACATGGGCAATCAATTGGCAAATTGATTGCCGAGCTCGGCAATCAATTTGCCAATTGATTGCCGAGCCATCTCGGCAATCAATTGCCGAGATGGCTCGGCAACTATTAAATATAATTTTTTTTTTAAAATGTGTCAAAGAAAAAGGATTTAAAAAAAAAAACCTTAAGAACAGTAAAATATAATATTTAAATCAGAATTCAAAAAATTAAAACACCCAAAATTTTAATCAAGAGTTAAAAAAATTAAAAAAGGGATAGCCGAGATGGCTCGACAATCCATTTGATTACCGAGCCACCTCGACAATCAAATCTTTAGATTGTAGCATAGAAAACTTTTGTCCTGTACGTTTAGATTTCATTATCTGGATTTATTCATGGAAAAATGGCCTTAAAGCTTTAAATGTACTGAACACATTACAGTATCATGCAAAAAATGGCAAGGTATTGATTTGAGTCAAAACTTTTCCATAACGAGTATTTCTGGACTGTATATAAACATTTGATAACTCAGCAATCAAAAGTAAAAAAAAAAAAAAAAAACTATTTTTTCCACTGGATTGCCGAGGAACCTCGGCAACCAAAGATGGTTGCCGAGCAATCTCGGCAACCAGTTGTAGTAAAATTTTTTTTTTTTTTGTTTTTTTTTCCTTAGAGCAATCTCGTCAACCATGTAGTAAAATGAATAAACACTCATTTTGTATACTGGTGGCTAAGGAATATATATTTGGCTCAGCTTCCCGTATGATTTTCATATCCTTTGAGAGTTATTACAATTTTTAGATCCAGTTCTTTGATCTTAAAATTGCTGTTCAAGTTTAGAAAATATGAAACATGTTAACAACCAATGATGGTTGCCAAAATTATCCAAGAGCATGAAGCAGACACAACAAGGACAAGAGGAAAGGAACATTTCGATTTACAAAAATCCAACTGAAATAGGTAAAAAATCAATGATAATTGTAAAAGGTAAACAACAACTGCACCTTAAAAATTATTGTAATAATACTTCCAATTAACACTAAAAATTAAAACTGCTGTAATAATACCTACAAATCTTAACTGTAAGATATCTTTCACAAAACTCAGCTCCCAGCTCCAAAAGTAATAGAGAATAAAACAAATTAGGATTGAAGTTGTAAAAAAAGACAAAACTCCTCCTTGAATGAATCTGAATTTCAACTGAATTTAATGTAATTCCAATTGTAATCCTAGTCAATAAAAGTCTGCTAAGCTTCAAAAGCAACTTAAAAAATATTACAAAATGACGGTGTAAAAAGAAGTTGAAAAACGACGTCGTGTAGGACGAAAATGTGAACAGTAAAAAATTTAAGGCTCTTATATTATTGTAAGGATATATATATATATATATATATATATATATATATATATATATATATATATATTATAGCACACTTTTATTGACTATAAGGATTACAATTGGAATTACATTAGAATTCAGTTGAAATTCAGATTCATACTCGAGGAGTTTTGTCTTTTTACAACTTCAATCTTAATTTGTTTTATTCTCTATTACTTTTTCAAGTTTTGGGAGCTGGGAGCTGAGTTTTGAAAGATATCCCACAGTTAAGATTTGTAGGTATTATTACAACAGTTTGAAGTTTTAGTGTTAATTGGAAGTATTATTACAACAATTTTGAAGGTGCAGTTGTTGTCTACCTTTTACAATTATCATTGATTTTTTACCTATTTCAGTTTGATTTTTGTCTTTGTGCACGTAAAAATTGAAATATGTGGTTGCCATGGCAGCGAAGCTCGGCAACCACAGATGCTCGGCAACCACACACACTGTGGTTGCTGAGAAAGTCGAGATTCTCGGCAACCACAGTGTCTGTGGTTGCCGAGCATGTAAAGCATCTCGGCAACCACAATGTGGTTGCCGAGATGCTTGGCAACCACAGGGCAACCACAGTGTCTATGGTTGTTGAGATACTATGCTAGCTTGGCAACTACATGTGGTGGTTGTAGGCTACCAAATTGTGGTTATTGTGATTGCCTAGGCAACAATAGTAGTTCAATCTTTTCCAGTTGTTGCTAAATTAGTTGAAAATGATATTTTCATTTGGTTATTTTAGTTTGTATTAGACCTGGTAATTTTTTTTTTTCGTATTTATTTGAAGCTATTTTCTGTTTGCTTTATTTTATATAGGTGTTGTAGATAGATGAATACACAAGAAAAAAAAGATTTGCAGAATAAAAAGAGGAGAGAATTGTATGCACAGAGAAAAATTCAACCCAAAAAAAAAGTTACTAGGTTGCAGGGTAGTTCAAGTTTATCAACAGGCAAGTATTTATTAAATTTATATATTATATATTCAAATTTTTTTCAATATACATTATAATATTGGATTTCCATTTTGTAGTTGATAATCAAAGAATGGTTAATGAAGGTGATATAGCTGTTGAGGAACTTGATATAGTTGATGATGATATATTAAATAACAATTCTAATATTATACAATATAGTAAATATGTTGATATACAAAATATTCTCACAAAAACTCATATATTAACACCACCAACAATTTGTAGGTACTGTAAAGCTATAAAATTTGAGAAAGAAACTAAAGGTTTTTGTTGTTGCGATGGTAAAGTGAAATTGAAAATAAATTCTTGTCCTGATGAATTGTATCAACTATATACTAACAATTCCAATGAATCCTTACATTTTAAAAGTAATGTACGCAATTATAATAATCACTTTGCATTTACATCATTTGGGGTAAAATATGATCAAAATTTGGGAAAATCATACAAAGGTATATATACATTTAGAATTCAAGGACAAGTTTATCATTATATAAATTCAATTATACCTACTGATAACAATCCTTCATTTTTACAATTGTACTTCTATGATACTGAAAATGAAATACAACATAGGTTACAAAAATCAGATAAATTTTGTCAATATATGTTGAATAAATTAATCAATATATTGAAGATTAATCCATATTCAAAAATTTTTCGTTCATTAAGTAGTGTTGATTCTTTAGAATTATGTAAAATACAAATTAGATGTGATGCAGGACTTGATCAAAAGAGTATACAATACACATTCAGCATCACAAGTGGCTGCGATATGGGTTGATGAAGATCCTTCTATTATCACTAACACTAGATCAAGAGATATATTAATACATTGTCATTCTGATAGTATACATAAAATACATTACTATTTTGGTTGTTATGATCCACTTCAATATCTATTATTATTTCCTTATGGTGAATCTGGATGGCATGAAGGTATCCAAAAGTATAGTCTAAACAATGTTGATTCTTATAATATTGTGAATAATTTGTTAGATATAAATGTTATAAATTCTGCAAATCAATTAATTGAAAACGAGAATTCAGGTTAATATTTTAAACATAGTCTATTATTTTATTTTTATTATGAAACTTTATTAATTTTCTTTATTTCTTTGCAGTTATGAAAAGGCCTAAAAAGAAACTGCAAGTATCTTGCAGGAAATATTATTGTTATAAGTTACAGGTAAGACCTACTAATAAGTGCATTTTACTTCATACTGGAAGACTTTTTCAACAATATGTGGTTGATATGTATGTTAAAATTGAAACAAGTAGATTAGATTATTTTAGAAAAAATCAAAATAAAATACGTGCTGAATTGTATCAAGGAATTGTTGATAGTGTAGAAAATGGTGAAAATAGAGGTTATAAAATTGGTAGAAAAATTATTTTGCCTTCTTCTTTTATTGGTGGCCCCAGAGATATGAAAAAAAGATATATGGATGCAATGGCTTTGGTTCAAAGGTTTGGGAAATCGGATATATTTTTAACAATAACTTGTAATTCAAATTGGGATGAAATAAAAAATGAGTTGAAATATAATGATATTAGTCAAAATAGACCCGATTTGATTACTCGTATATTTAGAGCAAAATTGGAAGAATTAAAAATTGATTTATTTCAAAGACATATTTTTGGTGAAGTTGCTGCGTATATTTATGTAATAGAATTCCAAAAAAGAGGCCTTCCACATGCACATTTTTTGTTAATTCTAAAACAAAATTGTAAAGTTAATAACACAGATTTAATTGATGAAATTGTTTCATGTGAAATACCTAATAAAAATCATTACTCTCATTTACATTCTGTTGTAATTAAACATATGATACATGGTCCTTGTGGTATACTAAATCCTAACAATATTTGTATGAATAAAGATGGAAAGTGTAAAAATAAATATCCAAAAGAATTTATTAAAAAAACTTTGCTTGGAGAAAATTGTTACCCAAATTATAGGCGTTCCAATACTTATGAAACAATTACTATTAGAGGTAGTTTATTAGATAATAGATGGGTTGTGCCTTATAATCCATATTTATGTGCAAAATATGATTGTCATATCAATGTAGAAATATGTTCAACTGTAAAAGCAGTAAAATATTTATATAAATATGTATACAAAGGACATGATAGGGTAAATTTTTGTGTAAATAATAATACAAATAATGTCGATGAAATTGAAAGATATCAATCTGCTAGATGGATATCTCCACCTGAAGCTCTTTGGAGAATATATGGATTTATTTTATCTGAAATTTTTCCTTTAGTTATATCGTTACAATTACATCTTGAAAATAACCATTTAGTAACATATAAAGATTCTGAAAATTTGTTAAATATTATTGATACAAATTATAGAAAAATAACAATGTTAACTGAATTTTTTAGAATGAATACATGCAATGAGTTCGCAAATACATTATTGTATAGAGAATTTCTCCAGTATTTTGTATGGGATACACAAGGTAAAATATGGACAAAAAGAAAACGTGGAAATGTAATTGGAAGATTAGTTTCAGCTAACATAGTTGAAGGTGAAAGATATTATTTATGAATTTTGCTTAATCATATTAGGGGACCAACATCCTATGCAAGTCTAAAAATAGTAAATGGTATTTCTATGCAATCTTTTCGTGAAGCAGATATTGCACATGGCTTACTAAATGGTAATAATTATTGTGAAATGTGTTTGGAAGAAGCTATTGCTTATGAAATGCCTTTTTCTTTAAGATGTTTATTTGCTACAATATTAACTCTATGTGGACCTGATGATCCAAAAGCATTGTGGATCAAATTTGGTAGCTTTATGTATGAGGACTATGTCAATGAAGGTTTATCTGTTATAAATGCTGAAATTCAAGCTCTACATTATATCAATCATATATTAGAAGAAAGTGGTAAAAACATAAATGAATATTCTGTTGTACCGTTTCAAATAACTATGGGAGAAGAAGAAAGATTAGCTAATATTGTTAGCGAAGAAATGGCAAATAATGTAATTGAAAGTAATGATATGTTATATACAAATATGTTAAATAAAGAACAAAAATTAGCTTATGATGAAATTGTGGTACATGTTTTAAACAGGAAACCTGGATTGTTTTTCATAGATGGACCATGTGGTACAGGTAAAACATTTTTATATAAAGCCTTACTTACATTTGTTAGATACAAAAATCTTATAGCATTGGCTACTGCTTCTTCTGGAGTTGCAGCTTCTTTGTTACCTGGAGCACGAACTGCACATTCAAGATTTAAAATTTCTTAAGAAATAAATAGTGATATTACATGTTCTGTTAGTAAACAATCTGCATTAGCAGATTTGTTTCGAATGACTAATTTAATCATTTGGGATGAGGCACCAATGATGCACCGTTATGCTGTTGAAGTTGTTGACAACATGTTAAAAGATATTAATGAAAGTAATTTACCATTCGGTGGGAAAATTGTTGTTCTAGGTGGAGATTTTAGACAAGTTCTACCAGTTGTTCAAAAAGGGAACAAAGAGAAAATATTATTGGCAAGTTTAGTTCATTCTAGCTTATGGCCACATTTTAGAAAATTTCAATTAGTCCAAAATATGAGAGCACAATTTGATCCATTATTTTCTCAGTTGTTACTTAATATTGGTGATGGGATTGAGATTGAACATACATGTGGTATGATTAAGCTTCCCAATGAAATAATTATACCATTTGAAGAAGAATACAAATCTTTAAAAAATTTAATTCACATTGTATTTCCCAATTTAAAACATTATATTACAAATTTAGATACAATGATTAATAGTGTTATTTTAACTCCAAAAAATGAATGTCTAGATTTAATAAACAATATTTTACTTAAGGAATTACCTGGTGAAACATGTACATATTGTAGTTATGATGAAACATTGGAACAAATAGATCAAAGTATCCATGAATATTTTTTAAATACTTTAACTCCAAATGGTATTCCACCACATGAACTTATATTAAAAAAAAATTGTCCTGTTATATTACTTAGAAATATTAACCCTTTAGAAGGATTATGTAATGGAACAAGATTAGTTTGTCGATCATTTGAACGTAATGTTATTCATGCTGAAATTTGTATTGGAGAATATAAAGGAAAACATGTTTTCTTACCAAGAATTCCATTTATACCTCTTCAAAGTGATAAAAATTCATTTCCTTTTAAAAGAACACAATTTCCTATTCGTCCATGCTTTGCAATGACAATAAATAAAGCTCAAGGACAAATTCTAGATTTTGTTGGTTTATATCTTCCCGAATCTGTATTTTCACATGGACAATTATATGTGGCATTATCTAGAGCTAAAACAATTAGTTCTATTAAAGTGTTGATAAAACCAGTTGAGAATTCACATTTATATTTAAGGTGTACAAAAAATGTTGTCTATAAAGAAATTTTAGCTTTAGTGAATTTATAGTGTCATTATTGTTATTTTTTAGTAGTTGTTTAATCATGTTCCACTTTGTGCCTCATATTAATTTACAGCATTCTATTTGTAATTATTCTTTAGTTTTCCCAAATATTTCATTTTAGTGTATATTAGTCATTACTATATTCATAAATAAGGTATAAATGATTTAATTGACTTATTACATTAAAATGACTGTTTCTTTTAATAAAATAATCTCATGTGTGTTTATCATTTATCTTTGTCTTGCAGAAAAATAAGAAGTCCAAGAAGTGATTATGGATCCCACACATTTTCTAATTCTTTTCTTTCACAAATATGACATATTGCTTTTATTTTTATCATCTTTCATATTGTAATATGATATTGTAAGAATTTCTGGAACATTAATATATTAATACTCAATTATTGAACCGATACTATAATTTTTATATCTGTGCTTAATGCTGACATTGTTTTTTAAATATTTGTATTGTTATTCCAATAGTTAGTGCATTGTACCAATTGTTTATTCAAAATAGGAAATGTAGAGGATTGAAACTATAAATATCTATTTGACCAAATTAGTTAATTTTTTTTTTGTGCTGATTATGCACCCAATGAAGAATGATGAAACTAAACGTATAGCTCTTCGCTACAACTTTTCTTTTTCACAATTTACAAATATATATTTTTTACTAATAAAAATTGATACTGATACAATTAAAAAAACCCAATTTTTTTTTTTAATATATAGAGAATTGAAAATTACCTACACAACAATCTTATAATTATTATGTATGAATATAGAATTTTTTTTTCCTGTAGTACTTTTTTTATTAAAATTTATGCATTTTCGAAATTTTATTCCATGTCTTTAACGGATGAAATTTTATTTATTACTATTCTAATACTATTAGATTACTATTATGATATAATGTAATGTATATCTTTGATTCTTACTATTACTGCAGCAGCCGTAAAAGTATTAGGGTATTTAATTATTGCAACCTAAATTGTCAGTATTTCATATATATCTTTATCTTTAGTTAAATGAATCATAATGAATGTATATCTTGTTCTTTGATAGTTAACAAAAAAATGATTATTAGATAAAGAGAACAATATGTTACAAATTTAATTCAATAACTTTAATTATTTTTGGTCAGTAGTTTTCATTAAATTTTTTTTCCATTCTGTTGTTTTTCTAAATTTCACAAATATATATATTCTTACTAATAAAAGTTGAATAATAACCTAATTTTTTTCCTATAATATTAAACACAACAACATCCATTAGTCACTATTGTGATACAGTGAGTAATAATACATACTTTGTTTACTCGTATTATTATGTAGCTATGCTAAACATTAGATTATGCTACTAGCTATAAAAGTTTTTGATTGCTACTCTGGATAAACTATCATTGCTAATTTGTATACAATTCAATTATATATTTTATTTTCTAGATATGTCTATCTTTTTTTTTTTTTTTTTATTAATAAGAAATAAAAAGCAATACAAAATTTTTAATATAACAACTACACTGATACAATTACATTTACTTATCAATGGTTCCTAGCTACATCCACAACTGTTGCCTAGATGGCTCAACAACTACATGTTTGCTGAGGCAGCCAGTATAGTTGCTGAGCTGGCAATAGCTTGTTTGATAACTGGGGTGGTTACACAGCCACTTTCAAATTCCAGCACTTTGTAATCATCCATTGAATTTACACTTTCTCCATCTTTTATTACATGTCATTCACATATCTTTTATGCCAAATTGAAATTATCAATCTCTGCTCTAAAACTATAGATTAGTATTGCTACTATTTGATTGCTGCATCTTTCATCTATATCTCTGGTTCTTACTGCTACTTGGTAGGGTATTTAATTATTGAAGTCTAGATTGTCAGTATTTAATATATATCTGGGTTCTTTGATTCAAAATGAATATTGAATATATATCTTTGAAAATAAATTATAAAATTTTGTGCTTATTAGGGTGCTTCTCTTACTCTTTTTTTTCACATATTACCTAAACAACTAGCTTAGAACTTGAGAATAAATTTGATGACTAATAGATTGTCAAACTATTAACTATTTTTTATTTTCTTTTCTCTGTTAATTTTCTAATATTTATATATATATATATATATATATATATATACTAAAAAAAATTAAAATAAAAACATAATTTGTTTTCTTGTAATATTATTTTAAATAAAATCTGTGATTTTCACAACATAACAACAGTACTTTCTATAATAATACATACTTTGTTTACTCATATTATTACTACTGTATGCTAAGCATTAAATTATGCTGGCACCTATAAATGTTTTTGATTACTGCTGCCATGTAGCTGTTATCAACATTTATGGCAATGTCTTAGTCTATACCATATGACTTAAAGAATGGTTAATCAAGATTATTACAAAAAAATTGCAAATTAGAGTAATATCAATCTTTTTTCTACATATATTCCTTAGCCACCAGTATACAAAATGAGTTTTTATCATTTTATTACATGGTTGCTGAGATTGCTCTAAGGAAAGAAAAAAAAAAAACTTTTTTTTAAACTACAACTGGTTGCCGAGATTGTTCGGCAACCACGTAGTTGCCAATGAACCTCGGCAACCACATTTAATTGCAAGGATGCAACCTTGGCAACCACATTTGATTGCCAAAGTTGCAGCTTTGGCAACCAAAGGTGTATCCCAATCCACCAATCTCCAATAACAAACTTCCCCGCAATGAAATGAACAGACCAAGGGAGGGAAAAGAAGTAGAAATGCTCACACTTGCATCTCGCTAAGTTAATTGATACTGTACATAAATAACACTAGATAGGTACCAGTGAATCTACATATTAGAATTTCCTTATAGTAACAGAATAAAAATTTGGTCTGAACTTAGAATACCAAGGCTTGCCAATGTTGTATTTCTTAGGCTTCCATTTATTTGTACATATATGACTGCCACTAAAGATATGTCAGCTACTAATTAATTACCACAAAAGAGATGTCCTACAAAAAGATAATTTACAAACAAATGCATTAGCAATAAAAAAAAATTCACTATTTTCCTTGGTTCTGCTATTTGTTTTATCCTTTTATTAAGGAAATAAGTAGTGTAACATCCTATTAAAGTCACGGGAACAGTATTACAATCCAAAAGGCAGTTGAATCACGACTAATAGCTTTTACTTTAAAACTAGGGAACAACCATAAATCCCATATGGTTTATATAACCAATATTCACTTGCAAATAAATTTTTCTTTTCATCTATATTTTTAACAAAATCAATCATAACCTATTTAACTCTAAGACTATACTTCTTAAGAACCTGAACTAAGTTTACTATATTTGTTTCATTTTCCAGATTACTGCCTCTATCTATATTTCTCTATAAATACCTCTTCAATAAATCAAATACTCTTATCACTCACTCAATTAGTTAGCTAAATTTTTCTACCTGTCCTTCCAATTCTCTTCATTATCTCTATAAATATAACAAAATTGTAACCACTATTGCACAATTTTAAAATGAGTAAAGAGTTTCAATTGATTAGTAATGTTTTTCCAGGAAGTAGTGGATGGACAGTCAAAGTTGTAGTTGCTAAAAAATTTTCTCCTAGAATTGCTCAAAAAAGTCCAACCAAATATCAAAATTTGATTCTTATGGACACAGAGGTAAATATTACTGCATTATATATTTCACTTCTTATATCATCAAAATTATTAATTTTTCAAATTCTTTTTATGCACCAGGGATCAACGGTTCAAGCAACTTTTTATGGTCAAAATATTACAGCTTTTCAAGATCAATTAACATTAGGAAATACTTATTTGGTATCAAATGCAATGGTTAAAATAACAAACCCAGAGTACAAGGCAAAATCTGGAGAAGTGCAGTAGATAATTTCAGGAAGAACAAGAATACGCAAAGTTGAAGAAAATAATAGCAATCTGATAATGTCTACTTATACCTTTACTGATTTTGAAGATTTTCCCAACTATATGGATTCTAACATAGATATAAGTAAGTCAATAATACTGTTTTCTACACATTACACTAAACTTTTGAATGCTAATATACATTTTTATTACTTTTTTGTTTTTTATAGGCGTTGTTGGGATGATAATTGATATAAAACCTAGAAGGATTATTCAAACACGATATGGAAAAGAATGTCAAGTGCAAGATTTAGTATTGATAAACAAAAAGTATGACATCTATATTTATTCCACTCCATACACATTTCTTTTTATATAATAGCTATATAATTTGTTTTAATTACAAGTTTGACATACTATTCTTTTACAAATAATAGGTCGACACCATTCTGTTAACCATGTGGGAAACCTTTGTGGATAACGAATGCAAATACATATCTCAAAATCTGAAAAGAAAACCTGTTCTAATTGGAAAGCACCTCAAAGTAACATCATTCAATGGTAATTCATCATCACCTATAAACCTATTATTATTATCTTTGCATAACTATTAATATATTCCATTTATATTTTAATGTACATGTTTATCATTATCCACAAAAGCAGACACCTCTTTCTTCATAGATGGAGAATTTAAAATTGTAAAAGAATTCAAATCTTGGTAAATGTATATTAATTAGTTGTTTATCTATTACACATTTCACTTCAAATTATAACTTATGTATTTTTGTGTACATAGGGGACATACTAATTGTGAACTGATTGATGAAATTGTATGTGACAAATATTATTTAAATTTAACACCATCAAAGCTATCTTCCAAGCTTTGTATTCCAACTGATGAGAAAGACTTCACAGAAATCAAGAATATTCAAGGGCTGAAAACTGTGGTACAACTCTCTATACTTTAAATAATTGTACAAATTTAAAAAATTGTTGTATAGTGAATATAATAACTTATTTATATATTGTTATATTGACAGAAACAATTTTTCTGGATAAAAGGGAAGGTATCTGTTACAGTTTTGAATCAAACTTATTGGTATATGAGTTGCAATAATTGCAACAAAATTTCAAGCGAAAATTATGGTGACATATACCATTGTGTGTTTTGTAAATGTCTTGAAGCTCAAGCAATACCAAGGTAATCATGACCAAATTAAATATTTTTAAACTTTTATTTACATTTATTTACATATTCTATTTAAATTTCATAACATAAATTTATTTTGTTTTTTCTTATAGAGCTATGGTACACATGCAATTGATGGATTCTACTGGATACATTAACGCTACAGCTATTGGAAATCCAGCAGAATATTTCTTGCAATCAACTGCTCAAATTATGATGGAACAACCATTGGTATTTCTTTTTCTTTTACTTCAATTTTACACTCATTTATTTCACAACTTATCAAATTTTATATTAACAGACATATATGAGGTTATCGATGGATGAAGATGAGATATTTTATGTAAAGGCTATACAACAGCAGTCGTTACAACAACAGTCGTCTCCTCAGTGCAAATATGAAATCATTTTTATTATCAATGCATCAGAAGTAGAAAAAAAAAAACAAAGACAAAGACAAAGACAAAGGAAAAGCTCCGGTTGAGGATATAGGTGAACCTATAAGCTTCCTAGAACGAACAGCAAAAAGATCTTTGTTTCATTTGGATGATGCACCAATTACGAAGAAGAAATTCAACAGCTGTGCAATTGACGAGGCCAAAAAAAACCAATGAGTTTTCAAACCATCTTAACTAAACAATGTTCAACTTCCAATTAAGATGTGTTTTAAATATTTTGGGTTTATCTTTTGTTATTGTAATTATATGATGTAGCTCGAATTATAAGATAAATATAAGAGCAGTTATTATTTTGGTTATCATATTTGTTACTTAGTTAACTTTTTCAAATTCAACTCTACTAAATCATCTTTTTTCATTGCTCAAGGAAAAAGAGGCGATGAAATTTAATTGACAAGATCTGGACAACCTTTTTTGTTTACTAAATAGGCAACTATGACTTTGTACTTCATTGAAGAAATTCTTGGCAACCAAACAAAGTCTGATTGCAATTTCGGCAGCCTTCTAGCATTAATTAATCCGTAACTACTTTTTAAGTTATTTTGTGAAATTGTTTACTAAATGTTATTACTTAAAAGCATCTTTTGTTAGAATTTAAATGTTCTTTGGTCCTCAAAAAAACTCAAAAATTGTAACTTTTATTCTCTAAAGCTTCGTAACCAAGTATGGGTTACTATGATTAAATGTTGGCAACCATATTTGATTACCCAGATTTTTGGCAACCAACAAAGCTAACCTTCTTTGGTTGCTGAGACGCCTGGCAACCAATTTGGCATAGTTGCTGAGACATGTCGTCAACCATAATTAACCATAATTGGTTGACCATAATTAACCATAATTGGTTGACGAGAAACCCCTCCAAACACATTTGGTTGCCCAAGAATCTAGGGAACTATGTTCATTGTTTATCTTTTATAATTGTGTACTTAACTTTTAGAAATATAAGCTTGAGCAATTTTCTTAGTTGCTATTTATTCATAAATATAAAACTAGATTGACGTTTAAATCTTAGCAATAGCTTCTCGGCAACCAATAACAGGGTTGCCGAAAATCTCGCCAACCAACTTTGGTTGCCGAGATTTCTCGGCAACCAACTGTGGTTGCCGAGAAGTCTTGGCAACCAATTGAGGTTTTCGAGACATCTTGGCAACCACATTTTTGTTGCCGAAACATCTCGCCAACCAAGTACGGTTGCCGAGATACCTAAGCAAACAATTATTGTTGCCAGACACCTATATTTATTGTTCATTTTTTGGTAATTGTATAGCTCATTTTTATAGAAATATAAGCTTGAGGAATTTTCCATTTGTTCATAAATATATTTCTTATGTAGTTAGCTACTTGGAATTTAAATTTCAGCCACTTATTGTTGTTATTCCTCAAAGAATCTTTCCCCATATCCCTGTATGTCATATCTTTAAGACAATCTGTTCATTCAATCACTTATATTAACGAAAGAATTGCCAAGATTAGACAAGAAATTCAAGTTAATTGAAAATAAAAATGAAAAGAAACAGTTTACAATTGTTATGTCCTGCTAAAAATACCATTACATGAATCAAGGTAAATTTAATTAAAAATCTAGATTAATTTCAATGCTATTTAGTTACCAACATCTGGACAACATTATTTTTTACTAAATTAGGAACCATATTTGGAATATGTAGTAACTACGTTCACCACCTTAGACAACCAAACGAAGTCTGGTTGCTAAGATTCTCTGCAACCTTCTTTAGTCTGTAACTATTTTCTTAAGTTATTTTTTTAAATTGTTTACTATTACTTGAAAATATTTGTTAGAATTTAAATGTGCTTTAGTTCTCCCAGAAACTCAGTTAATTTTTGTTACCTAAAGCTTGGTAACCAAGTATCGGTTATGAACCCATATCTGCCCTCCAATCAACAAAACGGTGGCCGAGATGAAATTTCTCCGTCACCAATAGCAGTTGCCGAGACATCTCGGCAACCGCTATCCGTTGCCGAGACATCTCGGCAACCAATAGCGGTTGCCGAGCAGTCTCGGCAACCACAATTACTTACAGAGGAACACTGCTCGGCAACCACAATTACTTACAGAGGAACTTCCTGTTAACCTTTTATATAGCTCACTTTTAGAAAAATAACCTTAAACAACATTTTTAGATCACTAATAATTTCTGTTATTTTAGTTAACTTCTTAGAATTTAAATTTCATCATTGTTCTTCATCTTTGTTAATTACTCAAAAAAATCTTTTCCCATATCCTTGTATATCCCTTTATCTTATATCTCTAACACAATTGTTAACTTTATGGATAATCCATATTTCTTTGCCCACAAATTCAATCACTTATATTAATGAACCTTACCACTCAACAAGAAAACTAAAACTAAGTGAATTGAAAATAAAATGAAACTAAACTGATTACAATTATTGTGTCTTGCTAAAAATATTAAATTAAAAATTTGCAATGTAAATTTAATTAAAAATCTAACGTTGCAACAAAATATAAAAAAAATTCTAACAAATTAACTATCATATAACATCTAGAATTAAACAGCCCATATCTTCCAAGAATCATCAAATATACCATATTTCATTATCCTAACATTGTTAGGTAACTTGAAACTTCACATTTTTGTTTAATTTATAATTTAAATGTTATCCTAATACAAAGCCTTACAATTTTACAATTCTCATATAACATAGTTAAATCTTGGCATCCCATTGCCCTCCAACCAACAAAAGGGTTGCTGAGAAGACATTTCTCGACAACCAACTGGTTGCCAAGACATCTCGGCAACCAAGTTTGGTTGCCGAGACAGCTCGGCAACCAAACTTGGTTGCCGAGAAATCTCGGCAACCAATTGAGGTTGCCGAGACATCTTGTCAACCACATTTTGGTTTCCTGTCTCGGAAATGAAGTATCTTTGCTCGGCACCTATATCCATTGTTCATGTTTTGGTAATTATATAGCTCATTTTTATAGAATATAAGCTTGAAGAATTTACCCATTTCTTCATAAATACATTTGTTATTTAATTGGCTTCTTGGAATTTAAATTTCAGCCACTTATTGTTGTTATTGCTCAAAAAATCTTTCCCATATCCCTGTATGTCATTTCTGTAAAACAACTTGTTAAATTTGGATAATCTATATTTCTGTGCATATATTAACACAAGCTCAACAACATTGCCAAGATTAGACAAAAAATTCAAGTCAATTGAAAATAAAAATAAAAGGAAACGATTTACAGTTGTTGTGTCTGAAAATACCATTACATGAATCAAGGTAAATTTAATTAAAAATCTAGGTAAATTTCAATGCTATTTAGTTACCAAGATCTGGATAACCTTATTTTTTTACTAAATTAGCAACCATATTTGGACTATGTAGTAACTACGTTCACTGTAGGCAACCAAACCAAGTGTTGTTGTTGAGATTCTCTGCAACCTTCTTTAGTAGCCCCAAATTTAAGCTGTAAATATTTTCTGAAGTTATTATTTTAAATTGTTCACTAAATGTGATTACTTGAAAATATTTGTTAAAATTTAAATATGCTTTAGTCGTCCCAAAAACTTAGGTAATTTTTATTACTTAAAGCTTGGTAACCAAGTATGGGTTATGGAAGCTGAATCTTGGTAACCCATATCTGCCCTCCAATCAACAAAAGAGTTCCGGAGAAGAAATTTCTAAGTAGCCAACAGCTGTTATCGAGACATCTCGACACCCAAAACCAGTGGCCGAATTGGCTCGGCACCCATAGGTAGTTGCCGAGCCAGCTCGACAACAGCAAGTGGTTGCCGAGTTGTCTCTCGGCAACCACATAGGGTTGCCGAGCTCTCTCGACAACCACATTTTTGGTTGCCGAGATGTCTTGGCAACCAATTGTGGTTGCCAAGAAACCTCGGCCACCATATTTTGATGCTGACAAACTGCGAAAAACCTGAGGAACATGGGCTATTATGTATTTGTTCATCTTTTCTATAGCTTACTTTTAGAAAAATAGTCTTAAGCAATTTTCTGGTTATTTATTCACACTTATAAAACCTGCTTTGTCAATTTCTCAAAAAATCTAATACAATTGCTAACTTTATGGACAATTGATATTTCTCCTGTAGTTCAATCACTTATTGTAAGGAAATATAAATGACAGCTTACTACCCAACAAAAAATCTAAGTAAATTGAAAATAAAAATAAAACTCAACTAAGTACAATTGTTGTGTCTTGCTAAAATTACCAGTATATCAATTCAAAACTTACAAGGTAAATTTAATTAACCAAACAAAAACCCTCTTATTCAATCAAATCAAATTACATTGTTTAATACCAATTATAAATATACAATTTCACTTTATTGAACATCTCTTTGATATGGAATAAAAAACAACTCCTTATTAAAAAAATCAAGCATCATTTTATACCTATAAATAGGTATTTTGTTCACTCTAACTGCATCCAAGGTTAGTCCACCTAATAGACACTCAACATACTTCATCACAAATATGCTACTGTCACTGTAAATAATATTTTTAAAACATTAGTAATTATACATAACTATTATTAGGAATAAAATAAATTACTTTAACTAATTACCTGTATCTTTCAAGTTGAGGTATATCAGTAATGGGTTTTCTCCAGTATTCCAAACGCTCATTTATGTTTGTACCAAGTTCTGGCACATACCTCCGAATCACATCTGGAAGACCTCCAATAATAGGAAGTACAACGACATATATGGATGCATCATCAGCTGATTTTTGATAATTATCAAACGCTGTGAGCTTCCACCTCTTCAAATCCACATGGAACAACACCCAATATTTGTTGTCCACAAGATATGGCCACAGTAAATAATTACATTCCTTCCATTTTTTGCCAAATTTTTTAGGAAAATAACCATTTACGTATCCCATCACACTGTTATCAAGGGAAGAAGAGGAAGAAGAAGAAGTAGCATGTTGTACAAATTGCCCTCTTGGATCCAAACGTTTAACTCTAAGTTCAATCATAAGCGATCCAAAACCAGAATCCAAGACTGCATACTTATCTGAAAATATGTCCTGAAAATTTATGCTTCTTGTTCTAATCAACATCAATGCAGCATCCATATCCTTTTCATACAATACAAACAACAACATAGGACATTTTATTCTTATATATACTAACATTAAAAAATATAATTAATCTACTTCAGAAGTTAAAAAATATAATTAATCTTTACCTCAGAGTTGAGTGGAAATTCAGGATTCCCAAGATTCATGAGCTTTTCTTTATTCAAAGTATAACCCCCATGCAATCTTATAACATCACTACAAAAAATTACAAATAAGTATTTAGAAAAATGGATAAGTTAAATAATTATATCAAATATTATAACTTACCGAGTTTTTGCACGACGGGTCCAACTAGCAAAATCACTTTCTATTTTTTTATCTATGTCGCACAAAATTGGAATGAACGCATCTTCAGTCGATGTCTCCCCTACATCAGTACGTTCTATTTCATTACCACCACCACCATCAGGTTTTTGAACATTCATCCCTTCAAACATTCTCTGGATTTGTCCAAAAGAACTTTGGAACTCATCCCACAAACCACCAAATAAGCTACTCTGTTCACCCCGAAATGAGTCAAATTTTCTATCTATATATTGCTGTAATTCTTTCACATCATTATTGGGTTGTAACTCATCTAAACGCAGCAACAACTCATCTCTTGTATTATCAATGTAAGATCTTTGCTCATCCAATCGAGTATCAAAATAAGTTCTCTGTTCATCGAACAAAGAACTCAAATTTTTATAGGTGACATAATCAGAGTAGTTGTAACTTGAAGTTGAAGGCCCTTGAGAAGTCTCATGAATATTTTGTTGTTCATTATAGTAGTCCATATAAGTAACATTTCTTGGAGGCCAGTTATCATTCGGTAACTCGTTACTTATATAAGGAGACCAACTATTATCAAAATTTTCATCTAACTCTGGTTCAGCTGGTGGTATATTTTCCTCATTCCTTTCTTCTTCATCCACTTCCACTTCCTCTTGAACCTCATCAACATGTTCTCCCCCATACTCAAATTGATCCACAATAGGATCAAAACGAATATCTGCTGTATCATCTACTAAAACCATTGTATATACATATGATTGTTCTAATTCTTCTTCAGTTGGTAATAGTATTGACATAGCAACAATCTGCAAATACATATTATTAAATAACAATAATACATAAAATCACTAAAAATATATATTCACAGCACAAAATAAAATAACCTGTGTGGAGTTCAAAAAGTCACAAACATCTTTTCTTTCTATTTTTTCAAGGATGTCCCAACTCAAAATACGTGGGAACCTATTTTGCAATTTAGCCCCAAATTTCTCACCAATTTGTGGGCATGCCTCATATATCCATAACTGTAAAAATATAAATAAAATCAATATATATTAAATAGTACAATACTAATAAATTTAAATACAATTAGTAATCTGAAATAATTACTAACCTGGAATATTGTAGGACAACCATATATACTATAGGGCATAATACTACCATTTATGGCCCTAGTATAAAAAAAGAATGCATTCCCCATGGATAATCATAACAAACCTCTAAATTATCAACTAATGATAATGTCTGTACATTTATTTTCTTCATTTCCATGGGCTTAAAAAATCCTTCAATAAGTAAGGCTAACCCTAGCTTATACTTATCGTTTTCATCTCCACAAATTAAGAAAATATTCTCCAATTCATTCAAAGATATCTGTGAGGCATTATTAAAATACCTCATTCTAAGTCTATGTTTACCTAAAGCACTATAAGTAGACATAGTCTCACAATTGTTATGACATAGCAATCCAGATATCAAACAATACTCTTGCAGTCCAAATCTCACTAATTGATTATCTACTTTAAACCAAGCTTCATTCTCCTTATTTGTATGTACCATATTGAAAAGAAATTGATGTACTAATTTACCACTGAATCGCATTCTTCTATTGTGTAACTCTTCTAAATAAGAAAAGCAACTATTCCTAAATTCATTCAACTGCTCCTCATTATAATTTCCAATCACAACCTGTACATATCTAAAATTACTAATCTGTGTAACCTTTCTGGCAAATCTAACATTTTCATCAACAACGTATTGTACATCCATATCTGCAAAAAAAAAATTAAGTATAAATAATCATGAAATATATTTCAGTTATTATTAGAACATATTTACAAAACAATGAACCACTGTAATGTCTTAGTCTATACCATATGACTTAAAGAATGGTTACTCAACATTATTACAAAAAAATTACAAATTAGAGTAATATCAATCTTTTTGGTACATATATTCCTTAGCCAACACCAGTATACAGTATAAAAAATAAGTGTTTATTCATTTTACTACATAATTACCAAGATTACTCTAAGGAAAGAAAAAAAAAATATTTTTTTTAAACTATACCTGGTTGCCGATCAACCTCGGCGACCAGCGGTTCATCGCCGAGCAACTCGGCAACCAACGGTTGCCGGGTTGCTCGGCAACCAATCTATTACCCAAGTTTTTAAAATGTATATTTTAATATTTTCAACTTATTCAAAATCAATATATTACATAATAAATCATCATTAACAAATCAAATTAACATACCTGTAATGTTGTAATGTACTGTTTTACAATTAAAGAAGGAAAAGAAAATCAATCAAAGGAGAAGACAATGAAAGGAGAAGATAGAGAAGAGAGAAGAAGGGCAAAAGATAGAGAAGAAAAGAGGAATATCGGAGAGACAAAGAGGGATAAACAAAGTTGCACAAAAAAACAAAATGTATTCAATGCAAAACAACAAAATGCATTCAATGTATTCAATGTATTATTTTGGTTGGTAATGTGGTAGAGTAGATAGATAGATAGATAGTGTGGTAGAGTAGATAGAGTAACATGGGTAGGTTGAATTCAAGTTGTTATTTTTTTTTCACTTTTGTTTGATTGCCGAACTATCTCGGCAATCACTTTATAAATTTTTGTTTTTTTTTTGGGTCAAATAAAATAGACTAAAAAAAAAAACATTCAGAACAGTAAAATAAAATATTTAAATCAAAATTCAAAAAATTAAACACCCAAAATTAAAAAAACAAAATTTCAATTTCAAACAAATTTTGTGAACTGTATGAAGAAATTAGCAAATTGTTAGTTGATATGGTAAGAAGAGGTTTCAGAAGATCAATAAGAGCTCGTTAATGTAATGCTTGATAAAAGGCGTTCAGGATTTATTTTCATGTAATTCTTTGCAAACATTCAAATATTAGTTTTTCATATAGTTAAAATGCTAAGTTAACATTTTTTTCTAATGTTTCCACAAGAAAAAAAATCTTTTTGATTAAGAAAATTGGGAAAAATTAATCTAATTTTTGTAACCTATGTTTTTTAGTATCATAAAAGTACAATTATAAAAATAAAGGATTGTTATACAAATAAATATTTCTGGACTGTATATAAACATTTGATGGCTCGGCAATCAAAAGTAAAAAAAAAAAATTAAAAAGGGATTGCCGAGATGGCTCGTAAATCCAATTTGATTGCCGAGCCACCTCGGCAATCAAATCTTTTGGAAAGTCACTTGTAGCATAGAAAGCCTTTGTCCACCACAAGTTTCTTCTCCCCAAGTGGTACCAGGTAGTTCAGTGTTTAGATTTCAGTGTCTGGATTTCTTCATGGAAAAATGGTCTTAAAGCTTTAAATGTACAGAATACATTACAGTATCATGCAAAAAATGGCAGGGTATTGATTTGAGGCAAAGCTTTTCCATAAGGAGCATTTCTGGACTGTATATAAACATTTGATGGCTCGGCAATCAAAAGTTAAAAAAAAAAAATTTAAAAAAGGCTTGCCGAGATGGCTTGGCAATCCAATTTGATTGCCGAGCCACCTCGGCAATCAAATCTTTTGGAAAGTCGCTTGTAGCATAGAAAGCCTTTGTCCACCACAAGTTTCTTCTCCCCAAGTGGTACCAGGTAGTTCAGTATTTGGATTTCAGTGTCTGGATTTCTTCATGAAAAAATAGCCTTAAAGCTTTAAATGTACAGAATACATTACATTACAGTATCATGCAAAAAAAGCCAGGGTATTGATTTGAGGCAAAGCTTTTCCAAAAGGAGCATTTCTTGACTGTATATAAACATTTGATGGCTCGGCAATCAAAAGTTAAAAAAAAAAAGAAAAAAAATTTATTTAAAAAGGGATTGCCGAGATGGCTCGGCAATCCAATTTGATTGTCGAGCCACCTCGGCAATCAAATCTTTTGGAAAGTCGCTTGTAGCATAGATAGCCTTTGTCCACCACAAGTTTCTTCTCCCCAAGTGGTACCAGATAGTTCAGTGTTTGGATTTCAGTGTCTGGATTTCTTCATGAAAAAATGGCTTTAAAGCTTTAAATGTACAGATTACATTACAGTATCATGCAAAAAATGGCAGGGTATTGATTTGAGGCAAAGCTTTTCCATAAGGAGCATTTCTGGACTGTATATAAACATTTGATGGCTCGGCAATCAAAAGTTAAAAAAAAAAATAATAATTTAAAAAAGGATTGCCGAGATGGCTCGGCAATCCAATTTGATTGCCGAGAACCTGGTTGCCGAGACAGCTCGGCAACCAATTGAGGTTGCCGAGACATCTTGTCAACCACATTTTGGTTTCCTGTCTCGGAAATGAAGTATCTTTGCTCGGCATCTATATTCATTGTTCATGTTTTGGTAATTGTATAGCTCATTTTTATAGAATATAAGCTTGAAGAATTTACCCATTTCTTCATAAATACATTTGTTCTTTAATTGGCTTCTTGGAATTTAAATTTCAGCCACTTATTGTTGTTATTGCTCAAAAAATCTTTCCCATATCCCTGTATGTCATTTCTGTAAAACAACCTGTTAAATTTGGATAATCTATATTTCTGTGCATATATTAACACAAGCTCAACAACATTGCCAAGATTAGACAAAAAATTCAAGTCAATTGAAAATAAAAATAAAAGGAAACGATTTACAATTGTTGTGTTTGAAAATACTATTACATGGATCAAGGTAAATTTAATTAAAAATCTAAGTAAATTTCAATGCTATTTACAGTATCATGCAAAAAATGGCAGGGTATTGATTTGAGGCAAAGCTTTTCCATAAGGAGCATTTCTGGACTGTATATAAACATTTCTGGACTGTATATAAACATTTGATGGCTCGGCAATCAAAAGTAAAAAAAAAAAAAAAATTTAAAAAGGGATTGCCTAGATGGCTCGGCAATCCAATTTGATTGCCGAGATGGCTCGGCAATCAATGAACAGTTTTTTTTAAACGATTAATTGCACAAAAGGTCCCTATTGTTTTAAAATCGTTGGATTTTCACTCAATTTTTTTTTATTAATCTTTTGTTTTTATCTTAAGCAAATAAGCAAATTGAATGTTTTTATTTTTTATAATGTTGCCACATTAAAAAAAAAAAAAAGGCATCAACAGTAAAATTTTCGGCAATGAATTATTCATTGCCGAGCAACTCGGCAATGATTTATTTTACTGTTCACCAATTTTTTTTAAGCCTATTTTCTTTGACACAATAAAATTTAAAAAAAAAATTAACAAAGTCATGACTCGGCAATAAAAAAAAAAAAAAATAAATTTTAAAGGTGATTGCTGAGATGGCTCGGCACTCACAGTGTTTAAAATATATTATTATTATTTTTTTTAAGGAATAATTGCACAAAAGGTCTCTATTGTTTTAAAATCGTTAGAATATGCCAACAACTTAAAAAAACTCTTTAATTTTTTTTTCTTATGTTTTTTTCTTTAACACTTAATTTTCGTTCAATTGTTTACTAATCTTGTTATTTTATTTTACCTTTTACAAATTATTCTAAATAAATGCTAAAAAATGCAATTCAAAAATTTCAAAATCCACGCTGTCAAATCTTGGTGGCAAATTGAATGCTTTTATTTTTTTTTACACATTTTCATTCAATTTTTTTATTAATCTTTTTTATTTTATCTTAAACAAATTGAATATTTTTATTTTTTATAATGTTGCTACATTAAAAAAAAATAAGTTTTGAAATTCTCAGCAATAAATTGTTCATTCCCAACAACTCAACAATGATCCAAATCTAACATCTTCAAATCTGGGTTCCTAATTTATACAAATTTTGAATTTCACCATCTTATTTTCCTGGTTCACTCCGTGATCATTGATTCACCTTTGTCCTTATTCGTGTCAATAATATTGTTAAAAAATCCAATGTTTTTTTTTTTGCTACACCTTTTTATTCAATTTTTTTATTACGCATTCTTATTTTATCTTAACCAAATTGAATGTTTTTATTTATTATATTGTTGCCACATTAAATAACAAAAAAAAAAAACCTTGACAAGTAAAATTTGGATTGTTCATTGCCGAGCAACTCTATCTTTATTTTACTGTTCACTAATTTTATTTGCAAGCCTATTTTTTTTGACAAAATAAAATTTAAACAAAAAAAAAATTAACAAAGTCATTGCTCCGCAATAAAAAAAATTTTTTTTTTTAAAAAAATTAATTTTAGGTGATTGCCAAGATGGCTCGCCCATCAAATAAAAACATTCAACATTATATAAATAAAAACATTCAACATGATTTTACTATTCACGTTTTTTTGTTTTTATTTTTTTTATGTGACAACACTATATAAATAAAAACATTCAACATGCTTAACATAACATAAAAAAGATATAATATGAAACTATTAATTTATTAAACTAATACATACAAACATTTAAATTTCACTCCTAATTGGAAAAAAAAAAAGAAGTCCTTATAAAAAAAATCTAACACAAGTTTTCGCCTATAAATATTAATTTTATCACTTACAACAGCATCTAAAGGCAATCCAGCTAAAAAACACTCAACATATTTAATCACAAATAGTCCACTGTCACTGCAAAAACAAAAACAAATAAATATTTGCACAAAAAAAAGTAAATAAAATATTATTATAAATAAAAAAACTTTACTAATTTCAATATATTACCTATATCTCTAGAGCTGTTCTATTTCACTAGGTGATTTTCTCTTATATTGAAAAGACTTTTTCTTCTTAGCAAGCTGTGGCTCATACTTTTAAATCATTTATGGAATTATTTGAAGGCCTGGGAAAGCATGAATATATCTCTGACTTTCACTATAAAACATCTGGTAATTATCAATTAGTGTCAACTTCCAAGCATTTAAATTCACGTGAAAGAGTACCCAATATTTATCATGCATAAGATAAGGCCACAACAAATGCTCACATTCCTCCCATTTTGAACCATAATATCTAGGAAAAGCACTATATATATATGCTCGCATAGATGCTTCAAAATCAAGTTGATGATGTGCCTTCGCAAAATGACACCGAATAACTTCTCCAAAACAAGAGTCCAATACTCTATACTTTCTTGAAAATATGTTGGGATATTTAAAAGATCTAGCTCTTATCAAATCCATTGCATAGTCCACATCCTATACACAAATATTACATTATATAACAATGTAATATATATAATGTACATTTAACAAGAATAAAATTCATATAATATATTTACTCATTGCTCCAATGCAAATTGAGACTTATTAATATCTTGTAACCGTCTTTTTGTGAGTTTAGAGGTCACTCCCCATGATATATCAACAACATCTCTACAACATTATAACAAAAAAATTTATTATATCAAACATTATATATTACATCAATAAATATATCAAACATTATAACTTTCCCAGCATTAGCACTGTAAACCCAACTGAGAAAATCGCTCTCTCTGACTTTATTTATATCACATAATAAAGGAACATCTTTATCAAATAAAGTAGCACACTTCCCAGAGGAACAACCTACATTATTTTTTCCAGAATCATTACCAATTTTCTCCACCATCTTTCCCTTAAACATCTGTACACATCTTTCCATCTGTTTCCGCAACTCATTGCTCAATCTATCAAAGTGAGCATTTTGTTCAACTTGTATTGAATTAAATTGAGTATTAATATAACTTTGCATTTCATTATATTTATTACCCATCCTACTAAATTCTAAATTATCAACCCGCTCCAATAACTCCTCTCTTGTTTTAGCAATCACATAATCATTCTTACCTAATTGATCATCAAGATAACATTGTTGTTCAACAAAAAGTGAATTCAGATGCTCATTATTAGCATACTGAGAGTTATATCCTTCAGGAATAGTTTTCTCACCAAAACAATCTATATTACTTACAACATCTTGTGTATACCAATTACTTGTGGGCAATTCATTTGATATATAAGGGACCAACTTTGATGAACACCAACATTTTGAACAGTATCATCTTTTCCTTGACTGTTAAAATCCTCCTTCTCCAATTCATCCCCAGTTTCCACAAATCTTTCATTTCCAGCATTCTTACCTGTACAAAACAAATTCTTCCTAAACAAATAAACAACAAAAAACTAATATATCAATTACATAAAAACATACAAAAAACATAATAATAACAAACTATAAAAATATGATACTCTATGCAATAAAATTCACAAAATATATATTAAACAACAAAAAAAAAAAAAAAAAAAAAAACACCAAAGGAACCTCTTCATTCTATAATATTTTTACAAATTTTCAACAACAATCTATTCTTAATCATTAACCATATATTAAAATAATTCATCTCTAATAAAACAACAAAAATCAAAATAAACATACCTGATAGATTAGTTAAACTACAAGATCAAGATAAAGATGAAGATATAGATTTAGAACTATGCTACAAAACAATAGCTACAAAACAATAACACAACTTAATAAATATAGGATGAATAGAGAGGTAGGTGAAGAAAATAAAAGTTTTGAGAGTTAGGTGAAGACACTATAAGAAATTTTATTTTTAACAATGGATTTTTTTGTCGTAAAAAGTCATTTTTGGCTTGTTTTGTCGAAAAATGGTCGTCGAGAGACTTTAAAAGACCAAAAATTTCGTTGTAAAAAGTGAAATTTCTTGTAGTGAGAAGTAGTAGGTAAATGTATAAAATAAATGTGATTAATTAAGATAAAAACATCTTTCTTAAACATACTAAAACTTTCGAAATCAACCTCAACTCTTTTTTTTTTTTTCCTTTTTTAATAAGCTTTTTTTCAATTGCATAAAAAGTTCTAAATAAAAAGTTCAAACTGAATTTCAATAGCTCAGCAATAAGTGACAAATTAATTGAATTTTTATTTTAAACTATCACCATTGTTCTTAAATTGTATTCATATTATACATAGAATATCCAATTATTGCATCAGTTTGATGGAATTTCTATTTGGGTAAACTACTCTCATTCACCCTCTAATTTGCTGGTTGTTCTCAAAGGTTTCCATCCTCCTTTATGAATGTATACACAACTCATATATCCTCTTTGCAATGTATTCAAAAGGCAGAAATCTAATGATGACCTATTTTGTTTTTATTGTACAAATAATTATATAAAACGTTCATATCAACCTACAACTTTTCACTACATTTTTCACAAACGTGCAACGCACAGGCCAAAACTAGTATATATATATATATATATATTCTTCTATTTTGACTTTGTTTATTTTCTCCTCTCTTTTCTTTTTGTAGATTTTTCTACTCTATTTTGATATCTTAGGAATGTAAGAAAATACTTATTTTTTGTTTCCTATATTTTTTATACTTAGGAATACTTGATTATATCTTCTAAGTCATGGATCTCTTTTGCTTCTTTGCGCCATTGTAGAATATTGTGAACCTCAATATATTTAAGAATATGTAACTCTGTCAAAAAAAAAAAATGATGAAATATGCTAAAATTAAATATAGAAAAAGATGAGATACACTAAAACAAAGTATTGATGTCTTGAAGAACTCGAGTCATTAAGTAAGATACTTTATTTACTCGAAATTAAGATGAATGGTATTGTTTGCTAATGATTAATTATTACTTTAATAACCCTTGTGAAAAATTAAAATTTATGTGACCATATTCAGAGTATATTTGTGTGTACTTATAAGAACTTATAAGTTGGTCAAATATAATTTTCATCAACACATTTCGTAGAACTCACTGCTTATAATCTACAAAAATCTTTACCAAACATACTCTCAATATATTATTGAGAAAGTCGTCAAGATTACGCGATCATAAAACTTTGTTTTGGTTTTTTTCTTCTCGTTTGATTCTTTTGATGATTAATTAATGTTTAGGGCATTTCATTCAATCAATGGCTTCGTGGCTCAAAGTCGTCGAAGGTATGGATAGTTATAGCGTTCCATCTCTACCTTAGTTTCTGAAATTTTAATGACATCATTGTCAATTTTGGACACTTTGGTTGGTCACTTTGCAATATTAAGCGCCAAGCTATTAACTTTGCCATAAAGATCTATATAGAGTTCTCAATAATTGTTAGCATCGTCATTTTACTCAATAGTGTTATATTAACAACTCCAAAATATAGTCACATACAATAATATCAAATTATGACGATTCAGACTGTTCTAAAAAATTCGCATAGGCCTCCCATATGCTCGAAAAGCTTAAAACTCGGCATCTATTTCTAGTCACGATTTATGTTTTTTACAACATTGCGATTCGCACATAACATTAATTCTATGATGATCTCAGATGCAAGGATCGGCTTCACAACCTTCATTGAGACATAATCCACTAACACTGAGATAACCACCCACGTGGAATATCTCTACGGCGGGTCTCCAATGAATCTGTTCATCTAACAAGCATCTATTTATTCACTCGAGTGTTCCCACACTCTAATTTGTGATATCAACTACTTTCTTCAAAAGAGAGAAATACAATATATGCTAGCCTATCCGAACCAATGATAAATGTGTCTCATTAGTCCATACGACTAAGAATAATTCAAGAATATTATTTGATAACCACAACTCCTTGTTATTAGCATATCACTCGCATTTATTCTTCGGACTTCGTTATTCATAATCATTAATCTAAATAACAATACAGTGGAGATGCCAATAAATAGAAATAATTGCATTAATAATAAAATGAAGTAAATACACCAATTAATTGTTGAAATTAGAGCACAATACTAACAATAATGTAGTTTATTAGATAGTTACGAAACATAGCAGTCTAAACCTATTAAAAGGATATTATTGTGGACTTTATATATTGCCACGTGTTCTTCACCTACATCCCTCGACCTTGTGGTTGTGTTTCTTTGGAGGCTGCGGAACTAAGCCCAAAACTCACCAAACAAGTTCTTGTGGCCTAAAAGGAGTATTGTAACTTTAAAACCATAAAGTCAATTGGATAAACTACAAGCAAATTGTCCCTATATCTGCTATTGTTGATGTGTCGAAGGACGAGGGGAGAGACACGTGATTTTTATTACTTTATCGAATATGAATGGGTGGGTTACGTGAGTAGTGGGTCTTTAATGGGATAATTGGGTGGTTTTTAATTGGGTAGTTTTTTAAATTGGATGTAAGTTTGGGATAATATTTTCAAATAACAAAAAAAAAAAAAGACATAACATTATTTTTGTGAAAATTAGGTCTTCTATCTTCCTTTTTTCTATTTTTTGAAAATTATTGGATTTGCTTTTGATTTGTCAATTTTACTAATATCCATTTTATTATACTATATAGCTGTCAATTATTGATTTAATTAAATTTGTAACAGTTTCAATTAAGGATTAAATTATGGTATTCCAAATTCACATACATGTCACTTTTTGTTTTACGTTTCTTACAAAAATTACACAGAGTCTCTCAGTGGCATGAACCCCTACGTACATTCATCTGAAAATATAATCTTTTTTTGGTGCACAAATCTCATTTTTATTTGAGACTCAATATGTTAATGTAATTTGATAATATATTCTTTATTTCTTTCGCATTCTTCACCATCATCAGCCACCACCATCAGCTAGATCATCTTCAACTCTATTTTTCAGTAACCCTCCGTAAAGAGAGGATGACTTCAGCTTGTAGCCACACGAAATCTAGACGTAAATCCAAAAGAAGGCAGTCTGACAACTGCATCAAAGAGAAATCGCGTCCAAAATAAAGCTGTTGTTAAAACAAAAAAGAAGAAATTTAGCATTCCGATGCCGAAAGGTAAATTTTATCTTCAGTTATTTTCGATGTTAACTCCTACAATAGTTTTCCTTCAATTTTTAATTTTTTTAGTTCTCTATAATAAATTTGCACTTGATATTTCTTTTGGTGTATGAATAAATTGGTCGAATCTCATTTATGTTCATTGTTCATGTACTGGTAGTAAAAAGGTCTCTTCTTTTTTTTTCTATTAATTGGGTTTACCATTAAATATGTTTGATTGTGTGTTGGTTTGGACTTTTTTCTTTGAGTTGTCATATTCATCGTTAGTATCTTTTACTTGGTAACAATCGAACATATGTTATATGGGTCCATTGTAGAGTGATATAATTTTACAAAATTTCAAAATCTATTTTTGTTTTGTTTTGTGTTCACATGCATGACAACAAAATTGTGCATAGATGTAAATGATTCCTCAAAAAAAAAAAATATGTTCTTTACCTATATTGATGGCAACAAGTGTTAGGAAACTGAAATATATTATTAAACTTGCAATTGGTAACAAAATTGAAAAATCCGTAAGTTAATTTCCACTCAACATAGATATATATGCATATTTATTTTTGTAAACGAATTTGTGTAATTTAATAACTAGATGGCCTTTCATCTTCGTATATATGCCTAATATGTGTCCCTGATTTGTTAATCGCTGATGATATCTTGATATCGACGGGTGCTAATTTTAATGCTATATTTGATTGCATGATATCATCATTTAATCCTTTGTAATGATAATCAATTGTTATATCTCTTCTTATAAATATATTATTGTTACATTTTAGTTGTTAATGTTGTACGTGTCATAATATTGTTGAGTGCAGTTGTTATAAAATGATCATAACTTTATTATTCTTGTCAGTCGTCTAAATTACGACACTAAACTATGAGACTTTTGCATGTTACTTTTCAGAATTATATTTTTATTTGTTACTGTTTGTGACTATAAATCGAGTCGTTGGAGCCTATTAGTGTGCTTTTATTTCGTGGCATGTATTGCCTCTTTATTCTAGATTTTATTTAATATTTGTAAAATGTTATTGCTACCATTACATTGTCTAATCTCAACTTCTTATTTGTCCAGAACTGGGAATATCTCATATCTCCCGAGAAATGGTCATTTGGCAAGGTAAGTGCATACTCCAACCCTAAAATATTTTAGCTCTCTATTAGGGAGGATGAATGATGTCCAAAAGAGGATATTTTCAGAGACTTGCTTTTCACACTTTATGGATTACAAGACATTGTATTAAATTACCAACTAATCCACCAAGTGCTATTGAGGGAAGTATAGTAGCCCAATACTAATGAGACGTGGTTTAAATTTGGTGAAAGTCTTGTAAGTTTCACTATGGAGGATTTTTGTTCGATTACGGGGTTACGATGTGTTGGGAAAGAAAAATGTAACAAGTTTGATTCTAGATATTGTAGGATTAAACACTAGTAACTTAGCCATTTATCCAGCATATCCACAACAGACGTGTCTGATGTTTTTCTAAACAATGCTTATCTTTGTAGTCTGGAGATGGCAAATTTTGGTATCCTATTTTTGATGATGAATCTCATGTTTACAGCAACATATAAGAGATTAGTTGATAGTTCTCTCATGGTATTAGTAGATTCTGATGAGATGAATTCATATGCTTGGAGAAATGAATTGTTTAAGATTACATTGTCATAATTGAAAACTGGTATTGGGAATAAGTCTCTGATAGTTGAAAGAGACCTTACATGGTATACCAGATTAGTGGTTTTGTTATTGCATTCCAAATGAGGATTTACGAAACTTTACCAATATTGGATGGTAAGATTTGTACTCAAATTGGTCCATGTTGTCCTCGTATTTTGAACTGGACTTCGAACGTCCAATGGAGCTTCAGTTCGAGGCTGAATTTAGGAAATGATATCTTCATTGTCCAAATGTAAGTGTTTTCGTATAATATCCAATTTTTGTTTGTCTAGTAGCATATTATTCGACCCTTATCTTGTTATCTTACTAGTATAATTTTATATCTTGCATTTCCGTAGTTACGAGTTAATTTGATGAAGGTTACAAGTGAGGAGAGGCAGCAACATTACACATCTGGTATTTATGTTGACATTATCTTTCAGCGAGTTGCAAACATCAATAATGACTTCATACCTCATTTGTTAACCCTGCCCACGTGTACCATAAAAAAATAATAACTTTGTTGCTTCACATAGTAATTGTGTCCCGGACTACGAAAAAATCACAGAGGTCACTCTTTATTGTCATGTTATTCTTTGATTTTACTTCACAGATTTTGCGTTATGTTTAATTTGCCTTCATGATTTCTTGATGTATGTCTTTCTACGGAGGGCAATCCTACACGTTGAGCCTAACATGGATGATATGCCGGCAGATTTGACCAATGGAAGTAACCACGTAGCACCATTTTATCAAAAGGTTAACTCCCTCGATGAATGGCTTGACCATCAACCTTCTTTGTGTAATAATGACGAGCAAACAAATACGAATGTTTAGTCTTCAACAAATTTTTTAAAAGGAACGGTCACGCAATAGGAATGAAGATGAAGGTTTGAAATAATATTTTACAAATTAGTTTATAATTGTTTTTGTTACTTCAGATTTGGGCAAGACAATTTGGTTTTAATTTCCAGGCATGTAGCTATTCGAAGAAATCTATAAATAGCAGTATCACTGAGTTACAATCCACGCACGAAAAATTAGTGTCTGACCAATTTTACCTCAAAATGCTTGTTCAAAATTTCCTTACTGATTTTTCGAGTGGAAGAAATTAGCGCAATATCTGATGTTAATCAGTTTATGGGATCTAGACCCTAGTAATCTGCTAAGCAATCAGATACAACATCGGTATTATTTTATGCTTCCCGCTTTGTTATCCATTTCATTTCCATGCTCCATATGCGATGCGTAGTCTTGTCACGTTCACTGTATCTTCCTCAGCGAGTCTTAGTTTTCTAAAAAATGATCGATTTAGCTTGCCCATTTTATACTTGCTTTATTTTGTATGTCATTGCGTCATTTATGATATGTACATCATGATGATATCAATGAGAAATAATCAACAATTCAATTAACAACATACGTATACACATGCATCAAAATTATTCATTTTTGGTTACCTTAAACACATAATTTTATGGTTACCTTTTGGAAGATTTGAGGAAAGAAGACACCACGCAGTAGAAGAAAATCAGCACTGCTTCGTAGTTTAATCAGACCACATATAAAACACGAGTGGTGAGATTGAAGATCCTAGCTTTGATCTAGGGATTGACTAGCAATCTAACGTCCCTTGTATTATACTAGATGATGGTTCAGTGTTAAATGAAAACTACATTTAGAAGATTGATGATGTTGTTGCATCAAAGGTTTAGATGAAGTTCAGATTTTTAGTTCCTATTTAATTCCGAATAGATATCCAATTTGTTTTCAATGCAATCTTCATTTCATAATAAAGTTGATCACCATTAATATAAGATGTTAATGCACCTGTACTTATTTATAAGCTTCCTTGTTGTTTTTTCCATAATTAATGCTAGCTGTATTGAAGTTGACTAACACCAAATTTATATTCCCACATTGTTTTTGTTGCCTGCAAATTGGTTGAAATGGATGGCCAGTTAAGGCACATCAAGACGATGGATAAATATCCATATGAACAAACTAGTAAGAAACGAAATTTGTCAAGGCAACCCAGAGAATCTAACCACGCAGTTGGTAACGAAACCAAAACAGAAACACCATTGAACATGCTGGCCGATTACATGGTTTTCACTGAGAAAGAATTAAGGCACAACGACAAATCAGCACAAAATACCTCGTGCAAGTTGATAAAGCATCTCCACAGGTTCACACTTTTGAATTGAAATATAAATCTCAATTTATATTGTCAGGATCTATCGTTATTATTCTACTGTCATGTTGTTCCAAAATCAAATCCTATTTTTTTATTTTTAAGGAAATTACACCGATCCCATTTTATATTGAGGGGGGTGATACACCTGCACCCTAGAATTGGGTCACAGCCTGCCTGAAACCTTATTTTTCAAAAGTTCTCACTAACAAACTAACAACCCATCGAATGTATCAACTATATCATTTGAATATAAGACATGCATGGATTCTCCAAATCGTCATGATGTTCAAATTTTCGAGAAATGGTATAACATTAGCCTCCGACCTAGTAACAAGTGAGTTTAGTTGTTGTTATTCACCATTTTGTATTAATCGTTTATGTATCAGCAATGTTACCTAACTCTTTGTATTCATATTAAGGTTGAAGAAACTTCACAAAGACGAACTAGCGATAAATCCACCAATGCACATTGGACCCATGAAAATTAGCTAAAAAATGAGTTGGTATAGCCTGAAGCAGTTCACAACTTCACTAAACATGATGGTAATTAGGAATGTTTCTTATGTATCACTTATACAGTCTAGTGAAAAAATTGATTTATATGTGGCTTAGTTGTCCTAATATTTTCATAGATTCATGTTCTAAAATATTATTCAGTATCGAAGGATGTTGATATTGTAGTTTTGAGATTCATATTAAATGCTTACAGTGTTTAATTATAATGTTAGGCTAAACTTCCGTTGTTATTAAGCTAATTGTATGGTAAATTACTACTGATTAGTTAGACTGAGACGAGCAGATTTGGTATCCGTTGTTTGCCTCCAATTATTTGTCTGGTTGTTGTTATCATGATTCAACTATTATTAATCTGTTGTCTTTGATACCAAGTTTTGATTACGAAGTTTTGGCTGTTAATCTATTTAATATGTTTAATATGTTGTTATCATGATTCGACTGTTAATCTATTATCTTTGATATGAAATTTTGATTACACCTAATGAGAAGAAGATACGTGCTATTGTTCAATTGACAAAGCAATAAAGAAGCTATAAAGGATCATTTTTTGGCGAATGAGGTGTAGACCCAAGACATAAAATGACGCGTCCGATCATTGAGAGTAGAGACCACCCCAACAAAGTAAAGAAATATAACAAATCCAAGACCCCAGGCATCAAAATGAACCCAATAAAAAAATGTCACCAATCCAACAACATAAAAAAGAAATATGTTGTAACTGCTTTTACTGCCATATTTCTATTTGTACTGATGCTTATAGAGCATCCTTTGGTGCTGTTATTTGATCAATGACGTAGAAAAGTTCATTACCTTGTTGCCAAAATCTAGGCATCTCTGACTGTTGCTCATTTTCGGAAAATTGAGTTTGAGGGATTGGAGAATTTACCTCCATCAAATACGCCTGCTGTGTATATATCGAACCACCAAAGCTTTTTAGACATATATATTCTTCTCACTCTTGGCAGAAACTTCAAATTCATTAGCAAGACTGCAATTTACCCTTTTCCAATTATCAAATTGATTACGAAGTTTGATTATTATGATTCAATTGTTAATCTATTTAATCTGTTGTTATCATGATTCGACTATTAATCTGTTCTCTTTGAAATGAAGTTTTGATTACACCTAATAAGACGACGACACTTGCCATTGTTCAATTGACAAAGTTATAAAGAAGCTATAAATGATCATTGAGAGACTCGAGACCACCCCCAACAAAGTAAAGAAACACAACCAATCTAAGACCCCAAGAAATCAAAATGAACCCAATAAAAAAAAAATTCACCAATCCACACATCATCAGAGCCAAAGAAATCCTCAGAAACGGCGAATTGTAGAGCTTATATCACAACATCAAATTGAGTCAAAACACACACGACTAGAAACAAATCTGGAAACATAAGGCTTATATCATATGTAGTTTAAGGATAAATAATATTCATGTTTAATAAACTCAAAATGAAGATGTACTCATTGTCTTGCAATCCCATAATTAATATTCTAAAAAATAATGCCTTGAATTGAATTCAAATTATCAGGATTCTAAACAACTAACATATTTAATAAACTCAAAATGAAGATGTAATGATTGCCGTGCAATTCCATAATTAATATTCCAAAAAATAATGATTTGAACTGAATCCAAATTATCAAATTCTAAACAACTAACAACAATCATTTCATTGTGGTGAAAACAAATAAAATTATTTATCTAATTCTATTTCAATAAATTTTTTGGATCCTCAACAACCACTTGCTTCGTTATAGCTTTGTATTCTAGATTTCAACGCGAGCCACACTTGCCACCAAACAATTATATATACTCTCATCTATGTTCATCTTGGACAAAATCTGATAACAACATATTGAAATAAATCAAGTTCAAAATCATAACTTTCCACACATGCACCACCTGATTCATATGAGAGAAAAACATATTGTCAATGGCAATATGTGAGAATAAAAATTGGAATTCAACTCTCATTCAAAGAGAAAAACACTGCTAGTGAAGAGTGAGTAGGTAGCAATATAATTGCTCCTAGCTAATACTCGTTGTCATTTACAACTGAGTATCAGCAGCAGTGCACATGAATGACCATTGAAATCAATTTCAATACAGGTAACAACATCATATCTCACAACCAAAATCAGATTATAGAATATTTATATGTAGTTATTTTACATATATTCACATAAATCACAATGTCAATGTATTCTTTTACATATATTCACATAAAGCACAGTGTCAATGTAATCGGAGGACAAAAGATAATGTACCTACTTAAGACTGATTGGTGAAATAGGCTAGATCAGATCCAATCGTGCACGACACTAATTACTTTCAGATTTCTGATCATGAAAGCAATTTAGAATATTAATATTTTCACCTTATTATTGTACGACAATACTAAATGGTTGTAAATAATATATAAAAACAGAAATCATGAATAGGTGTATTAATTAAACATTATCAAACATTGAAATGTATACATTGCATTCAGAGACTATTTCTGCCTTCATTTTCTTATCGACCGTCCCTTTACACCGAGTTGAATTTTTGCAACTAGTTCTATTATGTCCGTACTCCAAGCAACGTCCACATTTTGAAGTCTTCTTTACCTCGATAACTTACTGCATTTTCCTTTTGCACGGTCTTGTAGAACTTCTTTTTGAGTCATTTGCGCGAACCACAATACTCTCTATATCATTCGGTACATTCCACTTAGACTCGGGACCAAGAAGATATATTATCTCTGTATACTCTCCGAGTTATGACTCTTTGCTGAAGTAAGGTGAACAATAATCATATATTGATAAGTTATTTCTAGTGGTTACGGCTATTGCATGAGAACACTGCATTTCATCTAATGGAAAACGATTACAAGAGCAGCTTTTCACATCCATCATCACTAGATATGACGATGTTTCTTAGTTAACTTGGTACATAGTAGGGATGGCAAAAAAACCCACGACCCGCGCCCCGCCCCGCCAAGCACCGCCCCATTGGATAATAGGGGTGGGTTTGGGGCAGAAAAATCTGCCCTGCCGCGGGTCTGGGGCAGCCCGACCCGCCCTTAGATTTTTTTTTTTTGAAAAATCATAAAATATAATAGAAATTATAATTTTCACTATAAATAGAGTAAAGGAGAATCGAACCCGGGTTGAAACTTGTAAACTACAAATCTTAACCACTACACCATAACTTCAATCTTATAATTTTTTTTTTGTTTGGTACAAATATATAAAAAAAATATTTTTTTAATTATTTTTTTAGTTTAAAAAAAAAAAAGATATTTTTCGCGGGGCGGTTAGCGGATCGAAGGGCCGACCTGCCCCGCGAATTCGCGGGTCACGGGGCTGGGCGGGACGGGTAAAATTTTTTGCGGGACGGGGCCGACCCGCCCCATTGCCATCCCTAGTACATACTCTCACTAGAAGGCATAACCTGTTTCATTCAAACTCAAGTAAAAGAAGTGTACAACATTAAAATATATATTTTTTCATTCATACAAACAAACACACACATACTCAAAATCACACAGTAACTAAATTTTTTAATAATATATATACATACAAAATTTTTTAATTCGTATATCGAGCAATGACTAAAAGTTTCTACATATCTCAATTCTTATTGATTCACGAGATCTTTTTTTCATCGTGCTCTCATATCTTGATCCAAGTATTGTGCATGTCGATCTCGCATCGTTTGAATTCTTGTGAAACCACGGTGCATGTCTCAATTGAAAAATTCTTTGCCTAGACCACTTATGGTATCCAACGTCTTTCTATAATATAGTGAAATTATATTAACAATGATGTCAGTTAAATAATTAAAACTTATTCTGAATGAAGATATTTTCTTTACAAACCAGATATCTGCATATATGACCATCTATGTAGTCAAGATGCCTCATCTGTATTTCAAATTCAAATTTGGTGTAAGCTCTTTCTGCTACGTTTAATGGTTGCCGTATGAATTTAGCATTTTTACCAAACTGCTACATCAAGTTTTGGAATAGATGGCAACACCAAACCCCGTGCATTGCATATGGGTACACCTTCATTATTGTATTTTTGATACTCCCATGTCTATCAGAAACGATAACGAGCCTATCGCGTTCACTATAGGCCTCTTTCAATCTTAGAAGGAACTACTTCCATGATGAATTATTTTTTGAATCTCCCACCCCAAATGCAATTATGAAAATGTTATCATTAGCATTCTGTGTGCAAGAAGTAAATAGCGTACCACCATAACTACTTGTTAAGAATGTATCATCAATTACGATAATAGACTTACAATGTTTCCATCCTTCTACTGACCCCCTTAAAACAATAAAACTGAACAAGAAACTGTTACTGTCATTTGTTTCAATTCTTGTATACGATCTTATAGGTACGCCGCAGCCTACTGTAAGATATTTCTGGATCACCTCCTATCAACTCCAATTCACGTTCATGTGCTCTCCAAGCCTTCTCGTAACTAATGGATACTCCATAGGCCTTCATCATATCTCTAACAACGTCAGCCAGTGTGTACACCATCCTCGTAGATGTAAATTTATATTTTATGTAGCTCACAATCATAGAACAGGTTGCTTGTCTATATCCTCCTAAGACTATGTCTAGTGAACATGTGTGACTATTTATTATGTTTCTTATTTTGAACATCGTCGACCTCCCTATAAGCGAATCCCTAAGTCTCTATTTGCAGTTCTCATCTAAGCACCTCAATACTTACTCATTCTTGTCTTATTTGTCCACCTTAAACTGAACTACTTAATGAATTGCATATATGACTAAATTTGTTGTTAACAACTCTTTATTATTGTAAATTGCATTCTTTTTTACACTTTCAATACTAGGTTCACGTATGATATTGCTTCCCGTTTCTACTATGATTTCATCTCCACATGTCACATTTGATTAATTTCCAAACCTATTTCTTCTATAGTTGGCAATCTCAGTTTCATTGAAGTTTCTGATATGCCAAAATTACATTTTTTTTTTTGTATTCATAGTATCACAGAATCCGAATGTATCAGGCACTGAAAGTGAAGAACCTAAAATAATCAAGTTTTCTTTTTCACAAGCAATCTTGTTCATTCGATTCATTATTTTTTATCCCTACAAATAGAACTATCACTACAAATACTTATCAGGGGGCTGCTGAAACTTGGTAGTATTGTTATTGCTTAGTGTGACTAGTCCGTTTTTATCTCTTTAATTATCATATCAACTAACTTTACATAACTGCAATCTAATGGGACAATCAATCCAACAACTGAGTAGTCCTTGTATATATGTGATTTGATAGGTGTCGAATTACTCTTATCTGTAGTGTCAAAATTGAACAATTGTATGTAATCTTGAATGAATATTTACTTAATTATGTGTTAATTTGATTGTTTTAGGTTGAAACCCCAGTTCCAATTGATTTAGAGAGAAACAAAGAAAAAAATTGGCAAAGAAGGACTAAATGTGCACGAAGATGGAGAGGTGGAGACCAACTCGTAAACATGTAAAAGATGAAGGACTTGAGTGGCAAATAAAAGGGGACCAAATTGAAATGAAAGAAGAAATTCAAGGACTAAATTACAAACAACTGAAAGTGGAAGGACCAAACAGTAATAAGACGATTGCAGTGAACATCGTTCCAACGGCCCGCGTTAAGGAAAATCTGATTTTTTCTAACCTAAACTAAGGGCGTTTTGGTTCTTTTTGAATTAAATACAATTTGGATAGTTTTGGAACTATATAAAGACCTAATCTAGGTCAAGAAAGGGTTTGTTGATCTTTTAGAGAACACAAGAGAAGACGGAGAAAAGAACGGCGAAGAAAACGAAGAACGACCACGATCAAGAAGAGTGGAACATGAAGATCAAGATATCTTGGTGCAAGATAATCAACATTTTTTCATCTTTTCTTCAGAACCCGGTTATGTATTCAAATATTTTATTGCTTTCTTTCTCCCGAATCATGAGTAGATAAATTTAATGTTTAGATGAACGATGTAGCCTAGTTGTAATTCTTTAATTTTGAATCTCAAATTTTGACTTATACTTTGTTTTAGTATTTGATTTTACTTCTTCTCTTAATGCTTGGAATAAATGGCCATTATTTCATTGATCTTGTGGATTGTAATGAACTGAGAAGCAAATTATTAATCTAGACCACGTAGTAAAATCCGGTAATTGGATAAAAGGTAGAGATACACTTTTATTATTACTGCAGTCTTAATTGAATTCTTAGGAGAATTAATGCATCTAATTAAGGACCATTCTGATTGCCTAAGTTGACTTAATTAGATAGAACTAATTTGAACTCGAGATAGGTAAATTAGGTTAAATTCGTTAATTCGACCGAATACAACTTTATGAACAAATCTTGAGAGGAGGAATGAGAGATGACTACTAGGTGAATTCGTTCGTCCAAATGCTTTAACCATCATTCTTCTCTAAATTGTTAATTTTTGCTTTCAAATAAGTTATTGCATTGTTTTTCTCGTTTTGGAAAATCTAAAGTTCTAGTTTAAAATTTCTCAAACCAGTTTATTTTATAGTGTCTTCTACAGATTAATCAATAAAGATTAATTGAACTAATACATAAATAAGACAGGCTTCGTGGGAACGATAATCCAGACTCAATAGGTCCACTTTATTACTTTTGTACGATATTGTACACTTGCAATCACAATATTTTTACAACAAATTTTTTGCGCCGATGTCGGGGACTATTCTTATTTATTATCAGTTTAAATTAATTTTTATAGTTAATTTGTTCCTTTTTTTCCTCTTGTTATATCATATACTACTAAAAAATAGTGTTTGTTGCATGCTCCGTACTCAGGTCGACAATCTTGAGACTTTCGATCCTGAGATTGAACGTACTTTCAGACGAAGACACAAAGAACACAACCAAAAATAGAAAGACCAGCAAAAAAATCAAATGGCAGATGTACAAATAAGAAGAGCGCTTGAACAAGAGGCTACAAGAGCAGCCGCTATAGAAGCAGCCCAAATGGCAGCTCAGCAAATTCAACAACATGAAGAACAGAAAGAAGATGACGATGGAAACATGCCAATGGCTCAGTTCCTAACTCCAGCAGCAGCTCCTGATCGTTCAAGCATAGTTTATCCAGCTTTTGGTCAGAACGACTTCCAACTAAGAGCCGATATGATTAATCTTTTCAGCAACAACCTGCAGTTCTATGGAAAGGTGACTGAAAACCCTAATACTTATCTCTCCAGATTCCTACGTATGTTCCATAATTTTTAGTTTCACGGAGTAAATGAAGATGCCATTAGACACCGGTTATTTTCCTACACTTTGAGGGATGGGGCTCTGGAATGGTTAGACTTAGAACCACATGCTAGTATCACAACTTGGGATGACTTTGTCTAGAAAATTCTACAACAAATACTTTTCACCAGCTAAAGTAGCCAAAATGAAGCTAAAAATTTCTACTTTTCAGCAACTGGATGGAGAAAGGTATCATGAAGCTTGGAACAGATTCAAGGAGTTACTTAGAAAATGTCCCAACCTTGGCATTAAAAAGGGCCAACAAGCTTAATATTTTTACTCTGGACTATCTCTTCAATCCAAATCAACAGTAGACTCCTCTGCAAATGGGTCCATTATAAATAAAAATGTCAACGAAGCAATGGATCTATATGAGCTTATTGCCAACACGCATACCATGTTTTCATCTGATCGTGTCACTCCAAGAAAAATAGCATGTATATATGAGATTGACAGTTTATCAGCTATGAGTGCACAACTTGCCATCTTGACAAAACAGATGGAGCTATTGGTCAGAACACAATCTCAAGGAGTGAATGCAATCCAAGTAACCATGATGTGTGAAAACTGTAGGGCTAATCATTCCACATCGGATTGTTTGTTATTGGCCTCTTCAGATGAACAAGTCAATTTTGTACAGAATAATACACGTTAGCAGTATAACCCTTACTCACAAACATACAATCCGAGTTGGAAGCAGCACCCAAATTTTAGATGGTCGGATAATCAGAACAGTGGTAATCCCAACAATGCTCAGCAAGAGAGAAGACCAAGTTTGAGAGAGATGTTCCAATAGTATATACAAAAGACTGATAAACTAATAGAGAGGCAGGACACAAATTATCAGAATCAACAGGCTTCTATAAAAAAAATTAAAAACTCAGATTGGCCAGTTGGCCTTACAACTATCAGAGAGAACTCCAGGGACCCTTCCTAGCAATACTGTAACAAATCCAAAAGAGCAAGTACAAGCAATCACTATGAGAAGTAGAGTACAATTGCCATAAATTTATGTGAAACGACCTACGAAGAAGGACGAACAGTTGGTAGTTAGGGATGAGGTTGTTGGGAAACAACTAGTGCAATCACAAGAAGGAGATCCAAAGGAATTTGTAGAATCATCCGAAGCTAAGACACCAATCCCTGTCAAGGCTTATGTGCCACCGATTCCTTTTCCTCACAGAAGCACAAGCTCGACAAACAATTTGCAAAATTTCTTGAAGTTTTTAGAAAACTTCATATCAACATTCTATTCGCCGATGCCTTAGCACAGATGTCCAGCTACGCAAAATTCATGAAAGACATTCTTTCTAACAAACGAAAGCTGGAAGAGCATGACAAAGTTTGCCTGACAGAGGAGTGTAGTACAATTCTTCAGAAAAATCTTCCACATAAGTTAAAAGATCCAGGGAGTTTTACTATTCTTTGCATTATCGGTTCAAATTATTTTGATTATGCTTTGTGTGATTTAGGTGCAAGTATTAATCTTATGTCTTTATCTGTGTACAGGAAACTGGGACTGTGAGAAGCAAGACCAACCACTATCGTATTGCAACTGGCGGATCGATCTATCAAGCATCATCGAGATATCATTGAGGATGTCTTGGTAAAGGTTGGTAAGTTCATATTTTCAGCAGATTTCATAATTCTTGATATGTAGGAAGACAGCGAGATCCCCATCATTCTTGGAAGACCATTTTTAGCTACGGGGAGAGCTCTTATTGATGTGTGTGAAGGAAAAATGATTCTTCGAGTGGACAATGAGCATGTTATATTCAATGTTTTTAAGGCCATGAAGTATCCAGCTTCTTCAGATTCTTGTTTTCAAGTAGATGTGGTGGACAAATTAGTTGCAGGCACATTTAGGACAGAATATCCATCAGATGAACTTGCAATTTGTATGATGTGTTCTGAATCAACTAAATCCGAACATCCATCTATACATGCACGAGCCATGCAACTCGAGGCCTCTCCACCAATTCCTTACAAGAGAACAAGATTTAGAACAAGATTTTTTGAACCACTTGGTGAGAGCCCACAGAGACCATTATCATCAATAGAGAAGGCTCCTACTCTAGAGCTAAAGCCTTTGCCATCTCACCTTCGGTATGCATACCTAGGTAACTCTACTACTCTTTCGGTAATCATTGCTAATGACATGACAGAATTAGAGGAAGAAAAATTGCTCAGAATACTGAAGGAACACAAAACAGCCATTGGATGGACCATTGCTGATATTCGTGGCATCAGTCACTCTTTGTGTATACATAAAATCCTTATAGAGGAAAATTTCAAGGCATCAGTGGAAAGCCAGTGAAGATTGAATCCTACCTTGAAAGAAGTAGTCAAAGCTGAGGTCATGAAATTATTAGATGTAGGGATAATTTACCCAATCTTAAACAGTTCTTGGGTAAGTCCAGTCTACGTAGTGCCTAAAAATAGAGGAATCACTATTGAGAAGAATGACGACAATGAGCTTATTTCGACACGACTGGTCACAGGTTGGAGAGTATGTATTGACTACCAAAAGTTGAATAATGCTACAAGGAAAGATCACTTTCCTTTACTTTTTATTGATCAGATGCTGGAAAGGCTTGCCGGCCACTCTCATTACTGTTTCTTAGATGGCTATTCGACATACAATTAGATCCCCATAGCTTCAGAAAACCAAGAGAAAACCATTTTCACATGTCCTTACGGGACCTTTGCATTTAGAAGAATGCCTTTTAGGTTGTGTAACGCCCTCGCTACTTTTCAGCGTTGTATGATGGCCATATTCTCTGACATGGTGGAGCAATACATTGAGATATTTATGGATGATTTCTCAGTTTTTGGAGATTCTTTTGATAAATGCTTGACAAATTTATCTAAAATGTTGAAAAGATGTGAAGAAACTAATCTTGTACTCAATTGAGAGAAATGCCACTTTATGGTGAAAGAAGGAATAGTTTTGGGGCACCGAATTTCAGCTTAAGGAATAGAAGTCGACAAATCAAAAATTCAAGTGATTGAGAAATTGCAGCCACCGAATTCAGTCAGGGGTGTTAGACGTTTTCTTGGTCATGCAGGATTTTACAAGAGGTTTATACGTAATTTTTCAAAAATTACAAAACCTCTTAGCAGTCTTTTGGAGAAAGATATGCCGTTCAACTTTTCTGATGAGTATTTCACAGCTTTTAACACTTTGAAGGAAAAATTGATAACTGCACCAATTATTGTTGCACCAGATTGGAGTCTACTATATAAACTTATATGTCATGCTAGTGACTATACAGTGGGTGCAGTACTGGGGCAACGCAGAGACAAAAATTTATATGTCATATACTATGCAAGCAGGACTTTAACAGATGCACAGATCAACTATGCAACAACTGAAAAAGAGATGATCGCTGTAGTTTTCGCCTTTAACAAATTCCGTTCCTATCTTATTGGGTCAAAGGTAATTGTCTACACTGACCATGCAGCTCTTAAATATTTGTTTGGGAAGAAGGATGCCAAATCCAGATTGATTCGGTGGATTTTATTGTTACAAGAATTTGACATTGAAATATGTGATAAAAAGGGGACAGAAAATCAGGTGGCAGACCATTTATCTAGACTGGAGCAAGGAGAAGCAACTGATAGTGTTGACATAAATGAAGTGTTTTCAGATGAACAAGTCTTGCAGATTGGGAATGCACCATGGTATGCTGACTTAGTCAATTATTTGGTCAGTCAAATTATTCCACCAGAATTCTCTTATCAACAGAAGAAAAAGCTCATCCATGAAGTTAAATTTTACTTTTGGGAGGAGCCTTATCTATACAGGAGAGGTCCAGATCAGATTATTAGGCGATTTGTTTCTGAAGATGAGATTAAACCAATACTTGCACGGGTCCACTCATCTGCTTATGGTGGTCATTTTGGTCCTACCAAAACCGCTGCTAAAGTTTTACAATGTGGTTTCTATGGGTCCATATTATTCAAAGATGTGCACACTTTTTGTAGATCCTGTGATCGATGCCAACGAACAGGTAACATCTCAGCTCGTCACGAAATGCCGTTAAACAACATCTTTGAAGTAGAATTATTTGATATTAGGGGCATAGACTTCATGGGACCGTTTCTACCGTCATATTCCAACAAGTACATTATTGTAGCGGTTGATTATGTGTCTAAGTGGGTGGAAGCAAAAGCATTACCAACTAATGATGTAACAGTGGTAGTTGGGTTTATCAAGAAATATATACTCAACAGATATGGAGCTCCCTGAGCTATTATAAGTGATGGTGGTTCTCATTTTTGCAACCGTTTATTGAAATCGGTCCTCAACAAATATAGTGTGTAGCATCGAGTTGCCACAGCTTATCACCCACTAACTAGTGGGCAAGTGGAGACATCTGACAGACAGTTGAAACAGATCCTCGAGCTCACTGTAAATTCAACTAGAAAAGATTGGTCCAAGAAGCTTGATGATGCACTATGGACGTATCGCACAACTTTCAAAACTCGTATTGGCATGTCTCCTTATCGTTTGGTGTTTGGAAAAGCTTGCCATCTACTAGTCGAATTTGAGCACAAGGCATATTGGGCACTAAAACAGTTAGACATGGATTTGGAAAAGGCCGGCGAAACTAGGCTTCTGCAGTTGAACGAGCTGAATGAATTTAGAATGGATGCCTATGAAAACTCAGTGATCATAAGGAAATGACTAAGAACTGGCATGATAAACACATTCGGCAGCGGGTATTCCAGGTTGAGGATCAAGTTCTGTTGTACAATTCACGACTCAAATTGTTCCCTGAAAATTGATATCAAAGTGGTCAGGACCATTCACAATCGCCAAGGTTTTCTCGTATGGCACGGTTGAATTGACTCATCCAACTAAAGAAAATTTCAAAGTTAACGGCCAGAGAGTGAAACACTATGTAGAGGATTTTCCAACGTCAAAATCCACCATCAACATTGCAGTACCAGAGTGAATGCCGCCAAAAGTCGAGCCCTAGACTCTAAATTGAGCGCTTAATGGGAGGTAACCCATTCTCTATCCCTTATCTATTATTTGTTTTGTATATAGAATTTTAGGACTATTTTTCTCAGTTTTCCATAATTTGCTACATTTACTTTGTTTTTCTTTCAGGCCAAATGTTGTCATCCTCATAGTTTTGACCAAAAAAAAATCCTCACTGTTTGACGCGGTCAGACCGCAGTTTGCAAACCGCAACCTCGATTTACCGCGGCCCGACCGTGGTCAGAGGTGGGGGGTTATTTTAACCCCCCCATTCCTCATTTTTTCCCCTCATTTTCACTCTCCAACCCACATATTCTTCCTTCATCTCCATCTCCATCTCCATCTCCATCCAACCTCTTTCCACGTTAAGTTTTTTCCACAAAGGCCAAAGTACATTTTCACCTCCTCCATTTAATTTACACAAGAGGTAAGTATGGATTTTTCCCTTCTTCTATCTTTCACATGATTTTAATTGCATTTGTTTTTGGTTTGGGATGTAGGGTAGCTTGTATTAAATGGTTGATTTGTTATAGTTTCTCATAGTGCCACTTTGATTGAAAATGTGGGTTTGCAAGTTAGCTCCATATCTATTCTTGTTAGTTAATTTGTGCTATGCCTCCCAAGTGTTTGATATAATGCCTCATCCATTTTTTGAGCTCATTTATTTTTAATTCTTTGCTTTCCTTCCATGCTAGGTCATTTTACTTTCTCTTGGGGGTAAGGTCATCTACCATGCATGTCTTGGAGTGGTTGATTAGTTTGCATTTTTTTTTTTTTGGTTGCAAGTTGGGGGTTGCACAATTCTTGCCTACCTTCTTTTATCGGCTATTTTGTTCATTGCCTTGAATGTGTTTGGTAATATGTCTCAACCAACTCTTTATGTTTACTCTTCATTTATTATTTTGAGATACAATTACTTTCACTCTAGCAATAATTTGGCATCCCCTATCTATGGTCGGCGTCTAACTTTTGTTTCTTTTACCTTGTAGGTACATTCACGTTCACCATGCATCCTAGATCAAGGGCGACTACCTCGAGGAAAGGAAAAGAAATTGTTGAAGACTCTACTGTCCATAAAAGAGCTTGCCATGCGGCCCCTTCCTATGAGCTTTATGTCAGCAACGAAGCAGAGCAACGAGCTCCCATTTTTTCCACATGGTCGGCCATTGCAGAGAGGGAGGTCGATTTGGAAAGTTTAAGCCATACTACACTTTTCGCCATCATGAATGACAACAGGTGGACGTGACTTTGCTCTAAGCCACACAGTGTGTATATGGAGGTAGTGCGAGAATTCATGGTGAATTTCAACCTGGCAATCACTGATGAGGAGGATGACCACGTCTACGCAACATATGTTCGGGGAGTTTAGGTTCCTTTTAGCCTCGATGTCATAGGACACTTTTACAGTGTCCCAAAAGGCTCCGAAGCACCTGCAATCACTAATTGGAATGCTGTCGCCTGTGTTATCTATCCTGTCGAGAATCCTAGACCTTGGCTACAGAGTAATGTTGTCCGCCATGGAGACATGAGCGACGAGCTCCGTCTTTTCCACTCTTTCATGGCGTCCAACATCTCTCCCACGACTCACTTGACAGAAATTTATCTGACCCGGATGACGATACTCTATCAGTTGGCCACTAGTCATACCTTAAACTTCAGGGAGTACATTTTCAACACTGTCACGAAGCTTGCTTCCAACCCAAAGGGCTGGTCCAAACTCATCTTCCCAGGTCTTATCTCCGCTCTTTGTAAATGAGCTCATGTTCCTATGCACTCTCCTGAAAAGGCCACCACAAAGACCCATATTCTCTACCTTCAGTCTGTAAGGCACTCGGTTGGACAAGTCCACCGTCATGCTAATGAGCGCAGATTGGTTGCTGATTTGGAAGGAGAAGAGGACAAAGACTCTTAGGCCAATGAGGATGGGCCCTTGGAGTCAGATACATCGATTTTGCCACAGAGGATTCGACGTTGGGGTGGACTAAATTTTGGACCAGTCTTAGACTCTGTTCAGACCACTTTGCAAAGCCATATAGGTGATCTTCAACGCCTAAGAGATGGACAGGACGAACTCCGTGCTACACTGTGATCAATGGACGAGTGCCAACGGAGTGACCATCACGAGCTACTTGCCATGTTTGAACGCCTCAATCAGTACCACTTTCCACCCCCACCTTCTGATGCTTCTTGATCAGTTGCCACTCCGCAACAGTCTCTCAGCAGCCTACATCGGGTTATTTCTTTCCTTTCTATTTATTTTGCTCTCTTTTATTACATTGAGGACAATGTGTATTTTAAGTTTGGAGGTGATCTTTTAAGTTTCGTTATTTTTGCTCCCTAAAAAATAAAAAATAAAGTAAAAAAAAAATTGCTTTACTTGTGTGCATGTATGTTGGATAGTCTTGCCGGCTAATGATGATATCAAATTGAAACTGTTATCGATTCAAAGATTATGACTAGGTGATGCTACATATGTCTCTTATATGCTATACTTATCCGTGTGAGATATAATTAAGTGTAAGTAAAATAGTAATGAACATCATTAACTTTGGTTGGTATGTTGAATAGAATACAATGAGTGAACCTAAGTTGTGAAAACCAAAACCACAAATTGACAACTAAATTACCTGACCAATTGAAAGGATAGTTTGGAGGTGGTTAAACCAATGCAGAAGGTATTTAGATAGGTGTTGATTCCTTGCTTGAGTAATAATTGTGTGGAATGTATTTGGCTCCCATGTGGAATCTAGGTATTGACCGGATGCTAAGAATCTAATCCCTGTTCATTTATCTTGCTTCTTTACTTAAAAAAAATACAATTGAAAGGCATTACACTTGCTTTATCTTATACCTCTCTTCATAGCCTAGTTGACTCGAGTGATAAAGTCTATTGGAGTTCTCAAAACTCGGTACCCTAAGGTCTATCAGATCTGGGAGCCATCGACCTAAAGCTCGCTACAAGGGTCATCTAGAAAGCTTAAGGGAGTGAGGTTTTGCACATAAAATATGTATGTGTATATATATATATATATATATATATATATATATATATATATCAGAAGCAAAAGCAAGATTGAGCCTTTGTACGCATAACTTGGGGATTTAGATGACTAGTGGGTTTGACTTACCTAGTAGAAGCGTGATGGCCAAAGCATTCAATAAAGGGAGAATCATCACATATCTAGATAGCAACTGTATTGGGTAGACCTAACCAAATTTTGAACGGTAAAAGAATAAGTGTTTTGAAGGCAACTATAGAGTTAACACCCAGGGTGAGATTTTGAATATCAATAGGGGAGTGTGTATTCTTACGAGAGAAAAATGAAATAATTGACCACTGGGAGAACAGAATATTACTAACCTAAAAGTTTATATTTATTGGATTGACTATGCGCATACACATATATCAGTCGAGCATCGGATAAGCAAAAATCTATTTTTGTAGCATGATTTAGAAATAATTTTTATTGATTGACTTGTTTCAAAACCTGAAGAAACATGGCGAGCTATCTACTATAGTAAATTTTATATTATTTGTTTGATTGTTCAAGTAAATATTCATGTTCGAGGACGAACAAATATTCAAGTTTGGGAGTATTTGATAGGTGTCGAATTACAATTATCTGTAGTGTCAAAATTGAACAATTATATGCAATCTTGAATGAATACTTACTTAATGTGTTAATTTGATTGTTTTAGGTTGAAACCCGAGTTCCAATGGATTTGGAGAGAAACAAAGAAAAAATTGGCAAAAAAGGACTAAACGTGCACGAAGATGGAGAAGTGGGGACCAACTTGTAAACATGTAAAAGATGAAGGACTTGAATTGCAAATAAAAGAGGACCAAATTGAAATAAAAGAAGAAATTCAAGGACTAAATTACAAACAACTGAAAGTAGAAGGACCAAACAGCAATAAGACGGTCGATGTTTGCCTCGGTCCAACCGCGGCAAATCGCGGCCCACGTTAAGGAAATTTTGATTTTTTCTAACCTAAACTAAGGGCGTTTTGGTTATTTTTGAATTAAATACAATTTGAAAAGTTTTGGAACTATATAAAGACCTAATCTAGGTTAAGAAAGGGGTGTTGATCTTTTGGAGAACACAAGAGAAGACGGATAAAAGAACGACAAAGATCAAGAAGAGTGGAACGTGAAGATCAAGATATCTTGGTGCAAGATAATCAACATCTTTTCATCTTTTCTTCAGAACTCGGTTATGTATTCAAATATTTTATTGCTTTCTTTTTCCCGAGTCATGAGTAGATAAATTTAATGTTTGGATGAATGATGTAGCCTATTTGTAATTCTTTAATTTCGAATCTCAAGTTTTGACTTATACATTATTTTATTTGATTTTATTTCTTCTTTTAATGCTTGGAATAACTAGCCATTATTTTATTAATCTTGTGGATTGTAATGAACTGAGAAGCAAATTATTAATCTAGACCACGTAGTAAAATCCGATAATTGAATAAAAAGTAGAGATACACTTTTATTATTACTGCGGTCTTAATTGAATTCTTAGGAAAATTAATGCATCTAATTAAGGACCATTTTGACTGCCTAAGTTGACTTAATTAGATATGACTAATTTGAACTCGAGAGAGGTAAATTATGTTAAATTCGTAAATTCGACCGAATACAACTTTAGGAACAAATCTTGAGAGGAGGAATGTGAGATGACTACTAGGTGAATTCGTTCGTCCAAACGCTTTAACCATCATTCTTCTCTAAATTGTTAATTTTTGCTTTCAAATAAGTTATTGCATTGTTTTTCTCGTTTTGGAAAATCTAAAGTTCTAGTTTAAAATTTCTCAAACCAGTTTATTTTATAGTGTCTTCTACAGATTAATCAATAAAGATTAATTGAACAATACATAAATACGATAATCTTCGTGGAAACGATAATCCGGACTCAATAGGCCCACTTTATTACTTTTTTGCGATATTGTCCACTTGCAATCACAATATATACACAACATGATTCATCCCAAACTCAATCATAATAAACCAAAACGTTAATAAACCTCGTGTCTGCAGCAATAACTTATTCAATAACGCATATACTAATATCAACAAATATTGCGTGATAACAATTACCACATTGTGTAATTTCAGTTCATATACAAAATGCACATACACATAGATTCCATAATTTATATTTACAATAAAAATCTGCTTTCTAAACTGAGATTATGCACCTTATTTACATGCGATTTATTGGTAACTTATACAATTGAGAACATCAAGCTTAGTTTGAAATACCACTCAACTAAAGACATAAACAATAAATCTAGATGTCTAGTGGGAGTTTGAATTGTTAACACATAAATTCTGCAAATGTGGAGTAATGTAATTCTTTTATTCTGGATCAACCCGCATTCTTCAACAATTGTATCAAGATTCAAAAGACACAATTTCAAACAAAATAAGACCTATAAATTCTTTTTAATAAATAGTAACAATATCATGTTCAATTTAATTCACATCCAGGTTGTTTTATTATTTGAATTGTGCATTATATGACCATATTTGATGCGAAAAAATATATATTAAAGCTTACCTCGAACAAATCTCTGATATTTATGGTCTTGATATATGAATTATTCCCTTTTCTTGATGATCTCCAACAAAGATTAACTAGCACAAAAATAGTATTAAACAACGTCTTCTCTGAAATTCACTCCATGAGTTTCCAATTACCATATTAGGTTGTCGATTTTGATAATGTTTTGTAGGTTCTTCAGTTTGAATCTTGGATCTATCTACTTCCATGATGATAATATGAAACGGATTCAACTCTATCACATTAGGTAACAATGCGTTAATTATGGGCTTTAATGATGTCCAGCATGTAATGGGCCTTACAGAAGTCTAGTATTCATCTACAAACTCCAGTAACAATCTAGTATTTTTGTAGTTATTCAATTGGCCGAGTAAATTTAATAACCAAACTTAAAAGTAGGTTATATATCTAAAGAAACCATTATTTTTATTACTTATGTGCCCACAAAAATTTTGGGTCCGAGGCAACCGCCTCTTGGGTCTCATATAAAGTTAGGGCCTAGTTATTCCAAGTCTTCAACTAAATTTTCTTCATTATGCTTAGTTGATTTCCTTTAGCGGTGCCTAGGTAGTGATCTTTGTGGTAGCCTTTTGAGAGGATGAGGTCGTCTTGGTGACCGGTGGCTTGCATGGAGTTTTGCAGTGCCATAGACTTGTATGCCACTTCTTAATTTTTTTGCTTCTTTGAAGCTTTGCAGACTTGGATGAGTGTAAGGAAGTTTAGAATTCACTATCGCTCTCTGCTTAGAGCGGCTCACCCCCTTTGTCGCTTATAGGGAAAACAAGATCAAGTTTTGTTATCATTTAACCATCATCGTTTTTGTCGTCCTTCTTTAGAATTGTTGCTTAAGGAGGAAAAAAAAAAGTAATTTTCTTTTCCTTTGATCGTCCCTCACTCGTAGAGTCCTTCAGAATTGAGGTACAATAGTCTTTATATGCAATCCCAGACCGATATAACAGAGAGGATTTTGACTGGTGGTACCAAGGTTTGAGGGAAAAGAGGCTTATTGCTTGATCATTTCTGAGAATGATTGATCAACCGAATTGGGTATGTGGACATATCTAATGTTTGGATACGACGTGTCAAATGTGTCCCATTGGACATATCCATAATTATTATTTTCTTTTATAAATTTTTCAAATGAAGAGTTTTAACAAAAGTTTACTCGTCATAAAATATTAATTTTATTTTGTAATTTGGCACAAAAAATGGGTTGAACTTACTAACTAAAATATAATAGTCAGTTGAGATTATATTACAATGTAAAATTATTCATTTTTTTTTTATAAAATATTGAAGATTTTTAATAGAAGTTTGTCCATAGATTATGTAGCGACATAAAAGTTAACATCTTTCAAACAATTTTAAACACAAGTTTTGGTCTAAAATATCAAGACAACACTTACATTGAAACTTTCTAAACATCAATACAATATATTAGTACGAAATATGAATACAAGTTTAAAGTTATAAAAATAATACTAGTTTCAACCTTAACTATTAACAAAGTTAAACTATATCAATACAATATTAGTATGAATACATGTCTAGTGAATAATGAATATTGATGGATCAAATTTCTTTATACTAAGTATGATTTATTTATTTATTTTATTAATATTTTAGTTCAGTTTCAAGATAAGCTGCTCACTAAGGTTGGTCCTCCCTAGACAGCCTTAGCTTATCCGACTTTTAAGTATCGAAATCTAAATCAAACCGTTTTTAAGCAGTTTGGTTCGTTTGAAAATCGAACCGTTGACAAGTCCACGTAAATTCAAATTAATTGTTTCAAACCAACAATTCAATTTGATTTTACGATTCCCCTAGCTAATATTAAACTTTAGAATTAACCCACTAATATTAAACCACCCAAATTACCCACCACTAACCCACACTACTAAGAATTCTTGTATGCCCCTACTGCTCTTTTGCCCCCGCCTCTTCCCCCTCTTTTGCCCTGCATCTATTTCTGTATCCCCTATTCCTTGCATCAACTACATCTTTTGGTATTGAAGACTTTAAGTATAAAAAATTCAATTCTTCTCGATTAATGCTTCAATTGAAAGTTTGTTTTTACAATTTATCCGAAATTTGATTTGGGATGATAAACTTTTTACAAAAAGTTTGTATGATTTTTAGTTGTTATATGAATCAAGTGGGTATTGAAGATTTGTTGTTATGTGTGCTTCAAGTGGGTAACAACTGGTTCTATTTTGTATACAAGTTGATGTTTTGTTATTATTTATGTTATACATGCTGGTTCTTATTGGTAAATATTTAGATAATTTCTTCACTCTGTCCAAAAAAAAAAAAAACACATCCTAGTGATTTTAGAAAGTTTGTAACCATTAGAGAATGGAGGAAAATTCAGAAACAGAATAAAACTTTGTGATCGGTATGTGATTTTTAGTTGTACAATCGTTTGGACCGTCGTATGAATTTTATAGTTGAATGTGTTGCCCGGCATTAATGTTGGAGCAATATGAATCAATATATATTTATCTTTAACAAGAACATAATTAAATTTTGTTCATCTTTTTAACTATAAATATTTTGATCGTAGTTTTGTTATTTATAACAACAAAATTAATACAAAAAATTCATTGTAAATAAATTATTCTACGACCAAAAGTTAATTCGTTGAAAATAAACATGATAAATTTCGATTGTTTTATGTATATTTTAACGACGATACTTAATAATACTGCAACAAACTACTCGTTGCATTTATGAACTAACTACAAAATTATTACCAAACATTGTTGTTAATAAAACTATTCAATAATCAATAGTTTAGTCGTTAAAAACAGTCATAACACAATTTGGTAGATAATTTGTCAATAACATATACTGTGGTTGGAAAGATTTCTTAATGAACAATTTTCGACGAAAGCTTGCCAATTTTAATTTTGTTGTTGAAGATTAATAACGATGAACAATAGAGTTTCGACGGCAAATTTTCGTTGAAAATGATATTTGTTGTAATGGTTTGAATGAACTTGAATGTGGGAATAGTGCTAAATGGCCGAGTGACCCAACAAATTTTTCTAAATGACTGTTGACTTATTTTTTAAGCAAATTACCAAATATAACTTTGTCTTCTCTTCCCACTTATTATATTTCAAATGATGTCATATTCATTTGTTGCTGTCTGATGAAAAAAAAAACGATTTTCATGTTAGAAGCTAGCTTATTTCAAGGTTAGAATCCAACCTATTTCATCTATGTAAGAAATCTTATTTCAAGGTTAGAATATAACCCATTTAAATTCTTGCAAAATATATGTTTTTCTTCTTCTTTTAATTTATAGTAGAAATTGTAGATTTTATGGTATAAATCATGAAAATATGTATACATTTGAATATGAATTATGATTTTTGCTTTAAATTTCTGTAAATTTGAGTTCATTTGAAATAGGTTAATTAAAAAACCAGTTTAACATGTGTAAACTGATGTTAACAGACGTTTGTTAAGATTTGGTCTGTTAATAGGCCTCTGGTCTGTTAATGGTTTGACCTTAATAGAACTATGGTCTGTTAACACGTCTTTGGTAATAAGGGTATTTTAGTATTTTCTTTATAAAAAAAGGCATTCTCAACTTAAATTGTTTAAATTGAGTGCTTTTCCAGTTCAACTTGTTTGACACGACATTTTAGCCAAAGCGGCTAAACTTGAATCTTTTTGAGAACATGTAATTTGTGAATAAAATAAAAGTAAAAAACTCTAAAACTAAGTAGTGAAGATATATTATAGGGGGAGGGGGGGAGAAAAAGCATGAAAAAAGATAAAATACACTAAAACTAAGGGTGTGTTTGATTCAAACATTTTCCATGGAAAATGTCACTTCCATGAAAAATTTTGTCAAATTCAACACTTTTATTTTCCCACTTTGTTGTTTGATTGGCATATGAAAAAGCAAATATATTTTCTAGGTACAAGCATTTAAAGCATGGATTTGCTTTCTTTCTTGGAAAAAATTTTCTTGCTTAGATAGTGGAATTTATTTTTCCACTTCCATGAAAAATATTTTCATTTTCCACCATTTTTCCATGCTACCAATCAAACACACCCTAAGTGTTGATGAGATTCATTATGGTGTCATTATCATGATAAATAATTTTGTTGACCAATGATTTATAAACTACTTCGATAGATTTACGTTAAAATAATTTTATTAAGAACGTTTTCAGCAAATTCCAAATCAATCATTTTTTTATTTGGTACCTATGTGGTCAATATAAACCACTCATCCAATTGTGAAGTAGATAACATATCTTACAAATTTACCGTATTCATCAATGATTGACAACTATTTAAATTATAAATTATGAATTATATGTTCTATACATATTTAATAAATATAATTTATAATTTTACATATAACTTCTAGTCTTTAATATTTACTCTGAGAATTATAAATAAAATAATAATAAAATTTCATTATGTAAATACACCAAGCATTTCATGTGTTGACATCAAACAACATATATCATGTTGTAAACTCATTTCATATTTCATAGAGCTTTTTCTTTTTCTTTTTAATATTGGTCCTGATCAAAGTTTCTCCAACAAAGGTAAGTTGCAATTATTATCAACAAAGTTTTAGACGTGCAAAACATGTAATAGTTAGATGTTCAAAACATGAAGCAAATACGCATAGAATAGGAACAGAAGGAGCTCAAGCAATTCAAAAGCCTTAGACAAAATTTTCAACAGAGACCCTTTTCAGAAATAACAAAAAAAAAAAAAAAAATTAAATACAACAAATGATCAACAACACAAATTTTGTCGGTGATTGCCGGTAGTATTATTTTAGGTGATTATGATAAAAAACAGTATTTTTCGATCATTTAGATAGAATTACCGACACATACATTATTGTTTATCATCAATACACCTCCGTAAGCAATTATCAACAACAATGTCATCAATGATGATGTCAGCAATTACCGATGATGCTTCAGTCGCTCATCGACAAAAAGGTAAGTCGTGTTAGCGACAAAAGTTTATTCTTTTAATAAGTTACTCATAGAATATTATGTCGGTAACTTAATATTTTTTTTATTTTTTATTTACAATAATAATGCCAGATAAATTATTTTTCTAACTGTTATTCCATTACAGCTAAAAAATTTTGGCATAGTATTTTAAGTTTTTATTACCTTATTTATAGATGATATTTTCATTGATAATTTATTTCATTACTTATAGATTTTTATGTCAATAATATTTGTTTTTTATTGTTATTACTTTATTTTGTGACATAATTTTTGTCAATAAATTACATATATAAAAATAAGTATTTAAAATTATTATTGAACAAAAAATATGAGTCAAAGATTCTGATTGTAAAACTACTTGGAAACTGTTGTAAAATTTTGAAAAATAATATTAATGACCACATTTAGATATGTCTTATTTAGTCTACAAGTCTTTGAAATTTTATATATATGGGTTCATGATTGTAATGAAATACACAATTTCTCTCTATTCCCTTCTATTAGTCTCTCTAGTTCATAACATAAACATTTTTTTAAAATTTTGGGGCCTTATATAAATGTGAGGACTTAGGCAACTGCCTCATTTGTTTAGTGATTGAGCCGAATCTGCTCAAGATCCAAGTAAGCTCCTATAGTGGAAGTAAATTAACTGAGCTACAAGCTTTGCATGGTGGACGATCTAATGTCATCCATCTAGTTAGTTTGTCTCACTTATTGGTATCTTTTGATTCTCCATCCTATGTGACAAAAATATTTTAGGTCTTTAGGGGTTTCAATAATGAAGATTTACTTATAGGCCTAGCCAAACATGATGAATGGTATCATAAAGCATTTATCATGAGAACAAAGTTTCATATTTCTATTTGAAGACATGTTATTTATATGTATCATAATTTGTATGCATGAAGCCAACATTTTATTATAAGTTCTCCCATCAAAATTGGTTTTCTTTTCAAAAAATAATGGAAATATGTGTTGGGTCTTAAATCATTTTATATAAAATATCTTTTATTACGAGACAGTTTTCTGAATGCATTATTTATGAGACAGGTATCCTAGCATTAGTGGAAGTTATTAAATAGTTGAAAAAGAAATTTTAAAATGTATCGTGGTTATCTTTGCAAAGTAATGTGAACCAGAAATTCAATATGTAAGGACAAATAAATTGTGAGATGCATTATTAACATATACAAATGTAAATACTCAAACTCGAATTGATGTCCTAGTAGGACAATCCATTATTATGGAAGTTAGAAAATCTAAGACATGTCTGAAACGTGTTCAAAAGATCGATTTCAAAGACAGAAGTACCCAAAAGAAATTTTGAGCAAATAATTGAGATGGTTATATTAAGGAGGCGACACTCTTTAAGAGACCATACGACATAATTAATCAAATAACCCCAGAAGAGGTTTAGTTACCTGAAATTAGTGAAAGTAAAGACATCTTAATAAATTTATGTCGCTTTGAGGAATATCCATCTCTGAAAATGACTGTTTTTTTCTTCGCAGTGAAGTATAGAATTTGCAGAAATATAGTGATGAAGAATGAAGAAGAAAAAGAGAAATAGGAGATGCTATAGCAACGACAATGTTGCCTCAATAGAGTTGGTAAGTCGTCTCTACAAATAAGAAAAAGGCGCCAATATTCCTACCATTTTGACAATTTTACAGCGATGACATATGTTGTCTTAATACGTCTTGGAAACATAGTACGAGATCAATCATGAGGAGACATTGTATCATTTGATTTTATATTACGGCTACAAATTTATTTCGACGACACTTGTCATCTCTATATGTTGACAAAAATATCGCGAATAGTTCCCGTCATTTATGAACTATATAGCGACGACATATTATGTCGTTGCTCTATTTTAAAGACATTAGGGACGACTTGGAAAATATGAAGGCAACAAATGTCGCCGCTAAATAATTATACAATATAGAGACGATTTTTCAATGTCGTCGCTAATGTCTTCAACTAGTAGTGGCGACATTATGTTATCGTTAATATTGTCGTCGTTATAAATACCTTTCCTTGTAGTGTTTTTCTTTCCCTCAAGTTGTCCTATTAGGTTTTTTTGACAATGTTTTAATGATGCAGCATTTTATTACTTTAATTTTTTATAATTAGTTGCACTCTTTTTCCCTTCCTTCGGTTTTTTTTCCCCCCCCCTATCAAACAAGGTTTTTAACTATACAATCATTGTGTAGATAGTCATCCAATGGAGAGTATTATAAAATAATTGATAATGATGAATGATTATTTGGTCTTATTTAAATATCTTATATCTATATGGTTGTCCTACTTACTCTAGAATAGTGAACTCTATTCAAAACTCTCATTGAAATATATAAATAGAGTCATTGTTATAATAAATTTATGCACTTGAATTTTGACTCTTTGAGTTCTCTAGTTTTGTGACACACCCAATTATTTTGATTAATCTCTCAACAAATTTATTCTCATCTCATGGAGTCCTAGATTAACTTCATTAAGACTTCTTGACTCTATAGCATTAACCAAGGTCAGTAAAAAGGAGAGGCAACGATCAACAAAAGAAATTTTCTATAAGAGTCATTTGTGTTTTCGTCCTTTCTATTTTAACGATCAATAATTCAGCTATAAAACATAGCAGTCACGAGCTAGTGGGAGTAAACCGTGCACTTTGTACATCTCTGTGTTCTTACCCCTCATCTCTTAGCCTTCGGCTGATCGGTTGCTTCCATCAAGTAGGGTGTGGGCAAATCCTCGCCAACTAGGTACATGTTGTTGCTTGGCCGTCCCTAATATTAAGACTTAGAGTTCCATCTTTAAGAGCTAATCTTGTTAAGAGGAATAGCTCAAACCCTTAAATGTTGTTTACTTATACATCTCTATTCTATGTATGATTTATTTCTTAACATGCTCTGTAAGATGGTAGCTTGTTTGAGAATACTAATCTTAGAATTCGTGTGCTCATTTGAGTCTTAGTCGAATCGAAGTGCTCGTTAGAACTTAATGGTCTAATACTATATTAAAACTTAGCTTATATCTTAAAAGGTCAATCTTGTTAAGAAGAGTAGTCGAAACTCTTATATGTTGTTTATTAATACATCTTTATTCGATGTGGGATTTATTCTTTAACACTTAAAAGGACGGATTGGCTGACATGAGACTCGACGACACTTATCACACCGCTCTAACCGAATGCATACGTTGATACGAACTCTATAAATGAACACATAGACAACGACATGTAATAGTAGAGTTAATGACGAGGAAATGTAGATTGATTATTCAATGTCAAGAACCAAAACAATTTGAATACCACACAATTTTAGTTGCTGGATAAGTATTAATGTATCGCTTGCGCGCGCAGGCGAGGGCCTTCAAAGCACGAGAGAGGGACTGATTTAATTATGAAGAATTATCACCACAACCTCACAACCAACTCTCCATTAGGTCCCACTATAAGCGGCTCAACAAAGATTGGGACTCTTGGTTTAAGTTATGAAAAAATGACATGTATATGTGATATTAAATATTGACTAGTTATATGTGAACTAAAGATATATTTTATTTTTTTTACTATTGTATGTGGTATTGTATACGTCATTAGCCCGATCATTTGTAGAAACTATAATGGCAATAATGAACTTGCAAAATGGATACGTTTATCATAAAAAGATTAAGGGCTTGTTCGGTAGAGTTTTTTTTGGGAAATAATGTGTTTTTTTGGTTACTTTTTGACTTTTCAAATTTTTTTGTAGTGTCAAAAGAGTTGAAAAGTCAAAAATTGTAGGCAAAAAAATAGATTTTTTTGGAAAAAGACTCTACCGAAAATGACATAAATGATCAAATAACATATTTCTATATGTTATGGAATCGATGTATTTTCTTTGAATCTCATTTTCTTTAGTTTTAGTTTTTTTTTTTTTTTTTTGGGGCAATAGTGAAGAATTTTAAATCTATACATGTAACAATTGGATTGATGCAGAGGTGATTTATCTAATTGGTTCTTCGTATTTTTTTATTTCAGTATCGATTTACGCTTAGCCTATTTTTGTTTTTTTGTTTTTTTTTTATACCTTTTCATAGACAAATTTAATCAACGGCTGCCAATATGTCTCGTGGTAACAAAAATATATTGTTATGGGGTATATCAAGGTTCAATCTTCGGTTCATATTTCATCAACCAATGCTTCCAAATTCACATCTTTGTTGAAAAGATTCTTCTAAGTTCTACCAACCCGGTCAATTCCATTTGTTAGAGCAGCTTTCTTCGACTCACTGCACTTATTTTTTTTTTTCTAGTTTTTATTTCATGTACAAGCTGTTTGAAACCAAAATCGCATTATTATTATTATTATTATTATTATTATTATTATTATTTTGGAGTTGCCATTTGTAATTTTTTTGTTGGCCTTTTGCTTGGTTTTTCTTAAACTAATCTGCATGATAATTGGTCCTACAAGATATTAGTTTGCATTAAATTAGGGTCCTTTTCAGAAGGAGATTAACAAGATCCAATAATAGATATGGTACATTTGTATACATACCATGCAAATATGAAATTGATTGGACATATGGCATTCGTTTGGAGTGGTCTGGCTGTCATGATTGACTTGGCAATTCTTGATTTTGATTTCTTTGTTGAAATTATGGTGGAATTCATTAGTGCATCAAATTTACAAAAACAAAAAAAAAAAAAAATGTGGTTTGATGGATAGATTTCTGTGTTCCTGAAGTTTAAATTTCGATTGCTTGGTAAAATCTTGATCGATAATATTCGTTTTTCCAGTTTTGGAAATGAAACTCCTCAAGAAGGGAAATAAACCGGTAATATGAACTAGATAATAATAAATAGAATTAAGAAAGCAAAAGAAAAACTAAAATAATTTATTGTCCTATATATTACATATCCAATGTGTCTTTATTATTTTTTTTTAAAATTCATCAAAATTAGTGAGAAACAAAATATTTCTACATATTCCACCTCAAAATCCGTCACAAAGGTTACTTCCGTTGATACTAGTCGTCATCGTAAAATATTATCGACAATTTTTATAATCGAGGATATTATATTTTTGTTAATTCGTCAACGAAGTTGTATTTTCTTGTAGCGATGTTGTATTAATTCGTCAATGAAAACGAAGAATAAGTAAAAGGGGACAAATGTTATTTCACGCACAAGTGATTGAAAAAAAATAAGTAAAAATTCAACCTTTCCCTTTCAATTTTATAACAAATTTTTCTTGATAACCAATAGAGTTTGTATGTTGTAACAAAATATCAGTCAAATAACAATTTTTATTTTTAAAAAGCTGCTAAATAATCTAAATTAGAAAGAGATTAAGATAATTCTTTAAGATAATTAATATAATTTAATATGATCATAAATATCTGTTTAGTAATAGATACAAAAATATTATTTGAGTATATCCAATTATTGACTTTGACAGCCTGGACCAACCCAAACGAAGAAGATGACAGCTTACCTAACCAACAAGCGACCAAGATTCTACACTACCTGCAGACCACACAAAGGTATCTTACTGGCATCCACACGTACGGTACTACCAATATTCTAAACACCAACACAATTATTACACGTTTATCTTAAATTCAATGTCGAGAGAATGATCTAATGCCTCTAATAGAACAAATAAAAAATATCTATTAGATACTTGTCTAGTGAATATTGGAGGAGTGTTTGACTTGTTCTAATACCCACTAGACAAGTGGCACTTCTTATTTGACCCACTAAAGACATTACATCATTCTCCTTCGACGTTGTACTGTGCGTAATTCATTAATTATATTGTTTACTTCTGCAAATCAATTTTAATTTTTATTATAAGAGTATACTGAGCCTTCATATTTCGTATTATGGGAATCTAATTATATTATTGGGATACTCGGCTCATCGATTTTCTTATCTTACAAGCAATGTATTCAATCATCTCTTAAGATTTTGAGCAATTCTGTGATTCAAGATATTGATAAGGTACATGATCTTTCAATCTGCGATATTCGTCTTTTGTTTGCGTACTTCTCTATTGATCTTGGCTAGCCATTTTCCTTCGAATCATTTCAACAACTCGTAACGTATTTTCTACTAACAATAGGTTGAACAACTGTTGATTTCTACTTTATCCCAGTATAACGATTGTCAATGTTTCTCCACGTAAGACTTTGTACGACAGTATTCTCATCGTTTTACAAAATTTTGATCCCGTTGACGTGAAAATTCTAAAACACGGATTAGAGCACATCTTCTGATATCTGGATTATTCATTCTTTTTGGGTATCGATTATACTTCAACACATAATAAATCGTAATAAAATTGAAGGTTTCCATTCGACATTGTTGGCACTAGAGCTTTACGCCATCGTACTATTTTCTTATATCTTTAAACTCGTGAATCATTTTATCTTAAAAGTGATTCGTATTCATCAATAGATTCTACTATTACCTATATTGCCTCATAGTCCATATTCTCGTAATGAAGAATTTGATCTCTTGAAGTACTGTAGTCGATAGGCCTCCATTTACGCATTTTTTTTCTCATTCTCTACAAAATGTCAGTTTGTTGAATTTATGTTATTCATCTTCACATGTAGGTTGAAAAGTTAGAAAGCGGCCGAGATTCCAATTTGAAGTTATTCAGGCCACGCACACTGCGTCTTCTCCATTGTCAAGTGCGCCTAACCTTCAGGCGCGTGACCCATTTGATGCTGGCGTACCGCGTGCAATGCCAGCACGTGGTGGGCATTGCTCGGTCGCCGGCGACTTACCAACAGGTTCTCCACCCATGGGCAACCACCTTGGACCCTCTTCCCAATAGGTTGCCGAGGGCCAAGGACAATCTGAAATAGCGCGCAAGCACTCATCGCACACGACTTGTGCGCCTGCGTAGCGCCATTAGGCTGCCACGCGCACACCTCCAGCTGGTTTTTCTGTGCTCCTCCGTTTGCCTAATTTTTCAGCTCTAATTACTCCGGGCCCACATATTTTTTCCTCAAGAAACTCACTTTGCACTAAATTCTAGCAAATTGACTTATGCTATAGTTGTTACTAATCGATAGACTATCTCTTCAGCCAAGCGGAGTATAAGAAAGTCATTCGCTTCTGTCCTCTCTCGATTATACTTGTCACCAGTTTGTAGCAAATGAGCTATATTTACATCGTGGTGAGCCTGCCTTGGTTATTTTATCTGATGATGAGGCATCTCTTGCTGAGCTATTCAAATTCACACTTGTTGGCAAGTTTTCGCACCGCAAGCCCAAAATGGTGGAAATACGAAATAGTTTTCAGAAGTTTGGATTTTGCAGTGATTTTAAACTTGGGGCTTATAGATTACAAGCACATACTTATACACTTAACACATGAGGATGATTATAGTCGTTTATTTTTAAAACAACTTTTTTTTATTATAGGTTGCCCTATGCGTATACTTAAGTGGATTTGTGATTTCCATCCTGATACTGAGACTCTCATCGCCCATGTATGGATATTTTTTCCTTTATTGCCTATTCATTTACGTGCAAATGAATTTTTATTTGATTTATCTAAAATTGTTGGAGTTCTGTTGAGGATTGATGAGGCGACTGCTGGTTTGTTGATGCCTAGTGAAGCCAGGATTTGTGTTGAGGTGAATCTGGAGCATAAGCTCCCAAATGAGATTTGGATTGATCTGGGTGAATTCTGTAGTTTTTGGCAGTCGATTGTATATGAGAGGTTGCCCTATTTTTGTGCTAAATGCCGTCATATGGGCCATATTATTGATCAGTACATGGTGGGTATTCCACTGATAGATCCAATTGTTACCCAGGCTACTAAGCTTTTTGTTGCTCAGGCTCTAGAGATGGAAAAAATATTCGATATGTCCCGAATTCGGTAGATACCCGATTCAAATGGAGTGAAAAATTATCGATCCGTAGATCAGCGGGGCAGATCAGAACGAATCGGAGTAGCTTGAAGAAGCGAATTGCAGGGTGGATCGGATCATGTGTGATCTGATCTGATCCACCCCGTTTGAAAAATAAATAGGATTAAATAATAATTTAGAGGTGGCTAGACTTAGCTAAAATAAATTTATTCAAAAAAAAAAAAATAGATCAGTATATAGATCAGGGCTTGGATCCGCCCCGATCCATCCTGAAAAATGGCGGATCAATCTACAGATTTGGATCTTCATTTACATGAATGATCATTTCTTTTAGGTCCATGGAATGCATGTTTACATGAATGCGATAAAATATCTCGTATGTCATTTATAAGTCATAATAACATATGACAGTCTTCTAATAAAATCCACTTGTAACAACTTCACATAATCTAATCATATCCCAAATATTTCAATTGTATACAAATATTGAGCAACAATATTATATTCTATGTACATTAAATCAAAAATACATTTATTTTGTAATCACATAAGAGCACAATATAATATAGATACTATTAGTTTTAATTGTAGTAGAATCTCCTACAAATCATATTTCAGATCAAATACCATCAAATTAGGGTCCACCGTAGGCTAAAAATATCAAAAACGGATTTGTAGAATGAAACTAAAGATGGAGAGTCAATATGTGGGAACCAACACACTAAACAAGTAGAGAAATTAGAGTATCATGATTGATATAGATATCTACACAATGCATATAATATATCATTAAAAAGTTTACCGAGTCAAGAGTCCAACATATTTTACATATCTTAATTTGGAGTTTTCTACGAAAAAGTGCCTAGCTAGTCAAACCAGATGGGGCCAACCTATTCAGATGGTGCAATTAAGGTAAATTCCTTTATTTTCCCGATTTTTTTCCGAAAATGAAACAACAACACCCCCCACCCCACCCCACCACCACCCACCAATTTTTTTTTTTTATATAGATTTCACCAGGGGCTAGGGTGCAATTAAGGTAAATTTGTACCTTTAGTCTGTAAAGATCAAAGCTATAATTTATACCCTCAAAAGTTCTTAAAAATTTGTAATAATCCCCAAAAGATTCCTAAAAATCACAAAAAAATTTGGGATGTTAAAGTACATATATGCTATAGTAAGATGGCTCTCGTTTTCTAGCTCCAGACAATAAAGTCTCCTATACTAGACTAAAGTTCTACCACAAACTTATTGGTACATATATATCCTTTTTTTTCTATAGTTTGTTAATTAGGCCTAACTAGTCTTAAAAAGAAGCTTTACATTTTGTAATAGTACACCGAACATACTATTTTTATAGATATTACAAAGAGTTTTTTTGGTTATGCAGTAAGTTTAACTGATGAATTTACAAAAAAAAAAAATTAACTTGTGACAAATTTATTTCACATAAGAAAATTCAAATAATTCTTTCCAAGTTAATTTTATTAAAGAAATTTAGATCAATAGGATTATACACTAAGTATAGCTCACTATATATTGCATACACAAATTTTGACTCATAGAAATCAAGAAAAACAAGTGCTATGTCTTACTTTCACATGGATGAAAATCTATCATGAATATACCAATTTATTTCACCAAGAAACAATATACCGATGTAGTAATAACCTATTCTACTCACTTGGACAACAATATATAGTTGCTTATGAACTAGTTTAAATTTCTTAAAATAGACTTAAATCACAAGAAGTTTCAGGTAAAAGTCAAGTATTAAAAATATTGCAAAAAATCTTCAAAAAACGGAGCGATCTAAAGATTCAAGCACTAAAACAAATCAGGCTTCTTCAAATCTAAAGTCCTCGTAGGAGAATTTAGACAAGTGTACCTTTTAATACCATGATTTCTTTGCTAGAACTCTCTAATATGTATTGATATAATCAAAGAAATTCAAAGTTAAATATATCACTGATGTCATTATCGTTGGTAAACGATGATGAAGGTGTGTCGGTAATAACTGAGATATTGCTATGGATAATTCTATCCGAATCATCTATAAATATTTATTTTCATCAAAATTATCAATCATAATAACATTGATGAATAGTGATAAAAATTCTATTAGTAATCATTTGATCCATTTAAGTTTTTATTATTAAGCTTGAAAAGTCATAAAAAAATTTGCACAAGTCCTCAAAGTTGCTTGAACTGCCCTCTAAATACAATAAAATAAATATCCCACTTGTGTGTGTATTGATTGATTTCTACCAATTTTCTTAAAGTGTTTAGCCAATAATTAATATATGGTGTTCAACATCACTAATTAATTATTAGTCACTCTTGTTGTTGTCTCCATTATGCATGAAATGTGACCTCCATACCCACTTATGGACCCAAACAATTAGGAACACAGCTAATATGACCGTTACAAAGAGAAAAGTCATAAAAACAAAATAAATAATAACATTGTAATCCACCAACTTTGAAAGGCAAGTAGCATATCAAACATTAAAGCAACAAGAGTGGTCTCTTTTGATATTCCCTTTAATATATGTAACAGCTATTTCTTTATTTATTTTTTTAATTTTTTTTTCTTCTCTCCACTACTTTCGGATTGATCATCATGCATCCTACTCTTATACTCCAACAATTTTTTTGATCTCTTTTCCCCCCTTTAATTAATTAATTAGGATAATACTAGTTAATTGGATATAATATAAGTGTTTATCATTATATTTTTTAACTTCATGTATATCTTCGGTGGGCAGAGGTATAATCCAGTAACGCTCCGAAAAAAATTTAATTTTTGTAGTGCAATTTTTTTTTCACTAGCTGCATGGTCTTGAAGTGCAATTTTTTTTTTTTCTAAGTAGTAGCTCCCTTTCCAAAAAATTATAGTTCCGCCCCAGCTTGTTGGTTTTGAACTAAGATAAAAATTAAAATTAACCAAAAGATAGTGAACAACTTATAAACGTAGTAAGAAGGTACTAAGCCTAATACGTAGTTGAGTTCATACAAGTTCTTTTCAAAGAACTAGAGAAATTAATGTATCTCACGTATATCAATTAGTACGTATAAATACCAGTGTTATCAGAACCGACTCGGCCCGGCCGATTCAACCAGTGGCCCGGCCGATTCAACCGGTAAAACTGAGAATAGGTCTCAAAACCGGGCTGATTATGCAGAAAAATCATCTATTTAAAAACCCATCAACCCGCCCGGTTTTGAGAAACCCGTTCAACCGTTCTCGATTTTATTGGTTTTAAAAATCATTTTTTCCACAATTAATTGTATCTGACCATTGAAATTCATCTCTCTCCTTGCACAAAATAGATTAAAAGAATGAAAAACCAAAAAAATTTGATTTCTAAGAACTTATTTTTAGTTTTTAATTATTTTTTAAAATTTTTTAATTATTTTAATATTTCAAAAATCATCGGGTCAACCTCGGTTCGACCCTTTGACCCTTGACCCTTTCACTTTTTCGAGTCGATTTTTAAAACATTGATAAATACTATGCAAGAATTTGAGAATAAGAAATTTTGAAGCAAATTTATAGAATACAATAAGATTACTTTTACCACGAACAACATTTGTTAAAATAACAAAAAGCCTAAAGAAACGAAGTAAAATTAAAATAGAAGTACTCTAAACCCCATTGTTGAGTTATTGGAATTTCCACCTCATAAATAAATCACGTGAAATTCGATAGAAATAACGTTGTCACACCCCAAGTCACGTGACTTTTTTACCATGTCGAAGATGGCACATTGTCTGCTTATAATGCAGAAATCCTGGTCGAAAATTCATGATAAAGCACAATTTTTTTATTTTTTATTTTTTTTCATTCATCATCTAGCCCATATGTGATATGGAGAAGGAGATTCCAGGGCAGCATTAATTCTCTTTTCCTTCTTCAAATCCTTGTAGAATTTATTAATGAACTCTTCAGCATCCTTATCAACTTGGTGGTTATGATCCTCTGTATCCTTTAATGGAAATGGCGAGTCTGTCACCCTCAACTGCCTCACCATCGTCGGGCTAACCCCGAATCCTGGGAGCGTCAATGGAGATAATTCCACTGCGTCGTAATGATTCAACTTATCAAACACTCTCTGAATCACTTTTATTTCTTCTGCCCGCGGGTAGTGGCGGCGCTGGCGGTTTTTGCTCTTGGAGTGGTAAACCGGGGTGTTACTACAGCTGAATTCGTATTCCCGAGGCGTCACGAACGACATGTTGACGTCGGTGGAGCGGCAGGTGAGGGCGGTGGAGTAGTGGTAGTGGAGCAAGAGGTTGCCGATGGCTATTTTACCACGTTTTAAGAGCGTATGGAGATCAAGCATTAGCTTACTCTTTGATATGCCTTTTCTCATCATGTGAAACACTATTCTCACTATGTTCCACAATTTCTTGGCTATCAATGGTGGACTGACTGGTTCAATTTCCATTCTTTCTAAGAACCCGAGAGAGAGAGAGAGAGAGAGTTGTATGGTTGATATTTAGAAGAGAGAAATGATAGGTAGGTGTATATATACTAGATATGTGTGTGTATATATGTATGTATGTATAGGTCCCTGTAAGAAATTATTACATGGACCATATATAGAATTAATAATGCCAGGAGACAATAGGGTATTCTTTATGTTACTACAGCTTCTTGGGTGATAAAAAACAAATAGATTGGTTAAGAGTTTAAATCGTTTGGCTGGAATCAATTGCAACACCTACCATGAATCGTGACGATAAGCCCGTGCGTATATATCACGTCTCAAGGTAGATTGGTAACAGGGGTAGAGATATGGGGCGGGACCAGACTATGGAAAAAAATAAATTTTTTAAGTACAACTTTTTTTTATTAACAGTCCAATTTAGAGTACAAATTTTTTTTAAGTAGTAGTCTCTATCCGAAAAATTTATCAGATAAACGAAATTAAAAAAAAAATACTTAGATAAAAATATAGATTGTAATAAAATTTACTAATTATCGTATCCAATTCATTACATCCATGCAAATAAAAATAGTCTCTCGTGTTCTCTTTCTCTCTCTCTATCCTTCTCGACATGTGAAACAGATAGGGCAAAATCGACTTGCAGCTTAGATAATTGTCACTTTTTCAAAAAAAAAATTTAATGCATGTTTTCGGTGAGGTTGATTTCAAATGAAACCACATGTATAAAACCATGCTTCTAGAAGTGATGTAAAAAATATATAGGGGTGAATTTCACAATAGATAAATCTATATACACTATCAAAATAAATTATTCACAATAAATAAATGGGTTAATTATCACTTTTGATCCCCAACCTTTCTAATTTATAACAAATCTACCCCTAACCTTATTTTTAGCACCAGACATCCCCAACCTTTCAATGTTTTGCAAATCACGTCCAATTTTTTGCAAATTACATCCACATTGACATATTTTAACGATTTTACCATCCTCTTTAAATAAAAAAAATTAAAAAAGTTAAAAACAAAAATTAATAAATAAATAAAATTGCAAATAAAGTCCTATAACTTTTAAAAAATATAAAAGAACACCAACTTCTCCCAAAATCTCAATAACCAAATCATCACCATTTTGTTATACCAAGAAATCACCACCACTCTTCTACTCCTCTATTAATAATAATATTCATATCAGCCCAATTCCATGTTCAAAAAGTTGCTAACTTTTGCCTAAAGAGAAGAGATTCAAAATGGGTTTTCTGTACAGTGGTAGATTCAAATCAAAAGTTAATGTCAAGAATTTTAAAATGTTTTTTCTTTGATTATGATGATAGAGATTAAAGGGTTTCAATTTATAATAGTTATTTTTCTTCTTATTGAAAGGTGGGAGCTTCTTCTGGAGAAGCTAAATCATTTGATTCCGAAGCCACACTTCAAGAAATTTTTACTTTGTCATCTGTTTTTTTTTTTTTTTTTTTTGGTGAGTTTTTTGAATTCTGCATCCCACTTTTTAATTTTAGTTTTCTGTAAAAATTGATGGAATTTTCTTTCATTATGTAGTTTCTTTGGTTTTTCTTTTCGTTGCATCCCCCTTCCATCCACACACATACAAAACTGAAAGAAGAGAAACAGTGAAATGACCTCTTTTTTGTATGATGATGGATAAAATTTGAAGGGATTTAGTACTTTAAATTAATTTGCAGCGAGGGTTTGGTTAAGCAGTGTGAGTCTTTTGATTTTGAAGATTTGAAAAGGTTTTTAGTTTGCTTTCCTCCGATTAAGCTACTTTCCTCCGGTAGTGGTGGTGGCTACTCTTCTATTGGTTCATTCATTTTCTTGCATTTCTGGTTGATTTCCTCCGCCTGTGGTGACTCTTGCTTTAGCTTAAGTTTATTGCGGCTTCATGGGTGGGTGGTGGTGATTTGGCCATGGAGAAGAGTAGGTTTTTAGAGAAAATGAACTTATTTTATGCTTTTCAAAAGTTGTGGGATTTTATTTGTAATTTTATTTTATTTTTTATTGTTTTTAGTTTTTTTGTATTTTTGTTTATTTAAAGAGGAGGGCAAAATCGTCAAAATATGTCAATTGGGACGTGATTTGCAAAAAATTGAAAGATTGGGGATGTCTGGTGCTAAGAAAAGGTTGTAGGTAGATTTGTTACAGATTTAAAAGATTGGAGACCAAAATTGTAAATTATCCTAAATAAATATATAAACATTGTCACATTAAATTACCTCCCTGCCCCCAAAGGGACGGTGGGCCGTCATAGCACAACGGAATTAAAATTTGGGGTGCCCTTACCCATTACAAAAGAAATTATTATAATATTGATAAATACAATAAAAAAATACACGAAAAAGTGCGAATAAAATCCCATATTAGCTAAGATAGTATAAATGATGGGATTATCAAGAAATTGTGTTACTCTATCTAATAGATTAACTTTTTTAGGAACCTTCTTTAAAAGTAGTATTATAGTTTGACTTCTAATTCTTTAGTCAAACACCAGTTGCTAAAAAAGTACAATTTCTTTAGATTAGCTTATTTAGGAATCCAATTCTTTAATCATCTAGACAAATAATATGAATCATTAGTTGCCAAACGCATGCGGTTGATATTCATGTATTTGTTTACAATGGTCAAATGAATTCATGGTTGAATTCAAAATGGTTATACTCATGTAAGACAAGCGATAATTCATAATATTTAGAAGAATCGATATTATATTAAAATATGTAATCTTTAGAAAGTTGGACGACTAAATTATTTCTTAAGAAAAGTGAACTTTATTTTTTTACAAGTGGTGCGTGCTGCCGAGATATTAATTTGCACCTTCTTATGAAGAGAAATTATGAGGGAAAAATGTTAATTTGTTTATTTATTTAATTTTCACCTTTTTCCTTCACATCATCATCGTGGTCTCTTGATTCATGAGAGCCTCTGTGAGTGGGCCCTGATAAAAAATATCCAACTACTAAAGTTTTAGAATTCCAAGTCGTCCAATTAAACACTATTTACGGTCAAGATTGATAGTCAGTCATCAAACTTTATTATCATGTAAAGTGATTAATATAATTTTTTATTTTAATTTTTAAATGGCTTATGAGATGACTAACTTTGAAGAATTCTATGTTCATATTACGTCAAATCCTCTACTTGTTTAAATTAAATTTAAACCAAAATTTTGATATCTCCAGAATTTTGCAGAAACAATTGTAGGAATTCATTGGATCTTTAGTTATACTTCATTTTTGTTTAATATTAATATTTTTTTTTTAACATTCATTAAGTCTATAGATTTGATCCTGACAAAGGGTACGAAATTTATCGATTAAAAATACTATGTGAAATCTTCAATGTCTGGTTTAGATTCTGATGAATTAGCCTCAACAATTGGAAGTTCAATGTCAATATTTTAATTGAAAAATTAATTGATTTTAATTTTATTGTCCTATTGAGAAAAAAAGAAAAAAGACAAACTTCAATGACTACTTTAAAAAAAAAAAAAAAAAAATTGAGTTATGAAAAATTATATATTTTTTACATCAAATAATTACAAAACCCCACCTAAAAACTTGGCTCCACTAGTACGTTAAAATGTGCATTTCTTGTCTGTAGTTGCTATGACACGGCGACGAGGTCTACTTTTTTGTTCAAGCTCAATTAAGCACGGAAAATTAGGTTTAGTTTAATTATTAATATCAATTAGTAACTAAAAGAACCATTTCACTACTGAAAGCAAACTTATAAATGGGGCGTGGGGGGACATCAATATGAATGGGGCATAAAAGGGCTTGCCTTTAATTTGGTGGCTCTAGCGTTCACGATACACAAGTGCGATTCATTTAATCTTAAACTCTAACTATCGTCGGTTTTAAGGCGAAATAACTTTTAAATACGATCAAATATATATACATTTCATTAAATGTTTATTCAATTTTTAATTTTTTTTTTTAAATCAAAACAAGTGATCTTATACAAATTTCTGAAGAAAACGTTAAGATTTTTAATGGAGTCCAGTTTGTAACTTTATCGATAAATTTAAAATGCTCAAAAATTTCCACATTTTCAACAACTTTGACAAATGTTTCCACAGAAACAAAGACTTTTATTTGAATAATTAAAACCTAAATTATTGGTGGTCCAGTTAATAAGATGTTATTTTCAAGTCATTTTCTTTATTTTATAAACTCGTTTATATTAATGCCTTCTTATCAAATATTTATTTTTGCAGGTTTAACAGGCCTCCTCTACATTTACTAAAGTGTCTAAACTCGTAAATGTAAGGATCGCAAAAAAATCTCCCGCCCCGCCCCGACTCGACTATTCGGGTAATAGGGATGAGTCCAGGGAAGCCCGGCCAGCTCTATCTCACGATCCGCCTCTTAAATTTTTTTTTTAAATTATAAAATAGAATTACAATTTACAAATCACATTTTTTTGAATAAGAATCAAACTCGGGTTGAAGTTACGAAATTATAACTCTTCACCACTACACTACAACTCCAATCTTTTTCTTTTTTATTTCATACAAATCTATAACAAATTATTTTTTTATTTTATAAAAAAAATTTTAACCGGGTGGTTTGACGGGTCAAAGTACCACCCCGCCCCACAAATTCATGGGTCGCGGGATGGGACAAAAATTTTGCGAGGCGTGACAGAGCAAAGCCGACCAGCTTCGAATTCACCCCATTGCCATCCATCATTACTTAAATGTATATATATAAAGTATATATTATCTTATTAGATGTCCAATATGAAATTTCATGTCAACGTTTGAAACCCACATGGGCAGTGTGAACCCTTGGAAACACGTCCACTCTCTTTCCATATGAATATTTGGATCATTTCTTCATATTTGTCTATTATTTTTCTTCTTCCGTCATCTTTATCATATTGAAGAATAATATTATAGATATTTAATTAATTCCAAAAAAAAACCATCAAATATTTTCATCATAAATATTTAAGATTAAGTGTTCAATTTTTTAGGTCGAAGATCGTAATAAATGTATGGTTTAATAAACAATTCAATTTTTCATTATTTTCAACTATTTTTTTCACTGTAAATAATGATAAATCTATAGTAGTAAACTTATAATCATCATCAGAACAAATAGACTGAATGTCACAATATAGATCTATTTGGAAAATAGAAAATTGTATATTTAGTTTTCAATCTTTCAAAAATATTGAAGATATACCTCTAATATTTAAAAATAGTACCAAACATCTCAAACGTTTGAAGAAATAGACATGGTAGGTTATTTATGACGAAAATACCCTCCATTTAAATAAACAAAAAAGAAAAAGAAGAATAGAAAAATAATCAAATGTATCCCCAAAAATAAAAATTAACAAAGTGGCATCTTCTTCCACCCATATCAAGAGCATGCCCTGGACAAGTTATCAGCAATCCAGAAAAGCAAAATAAACATTGATCTAAAAGAACACTTCAAATAGATGATCTACATTCCTCCTGCTGCCACTTTAATTTCAGTTGCCACCAGGGGCGGAGCTGGGGGTTCCCAGGGGGGACCTGGACCCCCCAACTTTTTGAGTTTCTTTTTTTTTTTTTTTTTTAGTTTTTTTGTTTTTTAGTATATAATTTAACTTTTACATAATATCAATTTAATGGATGACAATTAGATCCATTGACCAATTATCAATTAAAGCTTGTTTGATATAGTTTATAAATTAGTTTATTTAATCGAAATAGTTTATTCGACAAATATTAGTAAAAAATGTCAGGCAACCAAAGTAAATTTTTTGATCAAATAAACTATTTGTTATCAAATAAGCCATTTTGGTCAAGTAAAGAGCCCGTTTGGTAGAGTTTATAAACTATTTTATTTTACCAATATAGTTTATTTGACAAAAAATAGTTTATTTGACACAAAATTTTGCATTGGTAGTCGTCATTTTTTACCATTCTTGGTCAAATAAACTGTTTTGGTCAAATAATCTAATTTATAATCTCTACCAAACGTGCACAAACTAATTCATAAATTAGACCAAACTGATTCTTAATGTAAGGCAATTCGACCTATTGGCCTAATAAAATTAATAATACAAAATTACAAATGATTAACTCATTCTTGATAATACAAAATTAATAAAGGCACTTTGCTCGTTAATACATTTCGTGTTCAAATAATAATTGTATATAACACTATCAAAAGGGTTTAAATTTGTGTTTATCGACTACATAGTTTAATTTAAGATAAAATGGATATTGATTCTATTTTTGTGCAATGACTTCTTGTAAGTTTTTTAAGGACTATGACTTATAAAAAAATATTAGATTCTCATAAGAATTGACTCAGTAAATGTGGTTTGAAAAAAAAAATCGGGAGCGCTGCCCCCGAACTCCCGTGAAAAGGTTTCCCTCCCCCGGCCCACCCCTATTTGGGACCCCCCAACTTCAAAAGTCTGGCTCCGTCACTGGTGCTGGGGCTAGCCTGATGTATTCTTCTTCCTTTGAAGTGTGAATTGTAACTTAATCTGGAAAAGGAGTCATTGATCCTACTTTCCCTTGGGGTCCCATTCAAGCATGATCTTCACTTTAATTCCAAGTAGTCCCTGAACAAACCATACCAGGTTCAGAAGTCAACAAACTAAAAAAAAAAAAAAACACAGAATAAATAGACATGAGTGTTCAACAAAATTCAAAATTGGAATAATGCTGCTTGTTTGAAAACAAAATAGCAAGATAGTGAAACAAACCTATCTAAGGAGGACGTGTCTAACAGCAGAGTCGATGTGTTCTTTCACGGGCTGACCAGAAGAAATCATATAGCCATCTTTGAACTTTATAGATTTGGCGAGCTGAGCCCTCAACTTTCCACTAACAAACACTTATTTTAAATAGAGATTAGGTGAATATATTAGTATTCAGACTCAACCTAATGAATCCAAATCAAGAATAGCTCAATAAGCATACATCGCAATTCTTAGCTCCATTTTCGATAATATACCTCAAAACACCATAGCAGGCCATGAGGAAAGCCAAAATGAAATGAGGTGATGAAGTGATAGGAAGTGGATGGATTTTGGATCAATGTTTATTGATGGTGGCTTTTGGGTTTTTGGAGATGGTGGTGGATTTTGGATTTTGAGATTTGATAAAGAAAATGACATATTTGTTATTTTTTATATTTTTTGGTACATTTAGTTATTTTTCAATCATTTCTTTCTTTTTTTATTGTTTTTTTTTTAATTTAAAGGGAATAGAAAATTCGTCATAAAAGACTTACTATACATATTTCTTCAAACGTTGGAGATGTCTAGTGCTATTTTTAAAGGTTAGAAATATATCATTTACGTTATTCAAAAGTTGGGTACCAAATATACAATTTTCCCATTTGGAAAATGACCCCCTTTAAATTTAGTTTTTATATGTTTTCTTTTTCTTTTCTAGGTAAATCTAAAATTATTTCTTCAAACATGATTAATTTTGTTCAAATTGACTGTGGTCTATTTTCATTCATTCTTGAAAATCAACCTCTGGTCTATTTGTAAAGAATGGTCTCATTTGAAATTCTTTTCAACTCTTATCTAATATATATGTACAGTGAATTTTTCCTCATTTTTAACAAATTCTCCATTTTATTTTAATTGTGGGAGGACACGTAGTTTACTACTTGAATATAGCTGTGAATTGTCATTACATGCTACTACAAAAAGTTTATAGATAATAATAAAATAATACAACATTAATAATAAAATTTTTTATCGATGATAATTTGAAAAAAGAAATCTTAATGAATTTAATTTACTGATAGAAATTTCATCGTTAAAAATTAAAAAAAATATAAAAATCAACTATTACTCAAAGAAATTCTGTTGGTAATTAAAAAAGTAATTTAAAAGTACAAATGAATTTTCAATAAATAATATTAAAAACATAAATAGCTTAATAAATTTAATCTTCTGCAAAAAAATTCGTTAATTAATAATACAAATATTAATTAAAAACAATAATACAAAATTAATAATGGAGTTTTTTCCGCTGATAATTTGAAGAAAAAAATCTTAATAAATTTAATTTACTTGTAGAAATTCTGTCTTAAATTAAAGTAATAAAAATATAAAATTAACTATTACTTCAAAACAATCTGTTGGTAATTAAAAAAGTAATTTAAAATTACAAATGACTTTTCAATTAGTAAAATTAAAAACATAAATAGCTTAATAAATTTAATCCTAAAATTTTTTTTGTTAATTAATAAAGTAATAAAAAACAAAATACTAACAAAAAATTCTCTCAAAAAAAAAAAACAATTATAAAGAAAAAAAAAAGATAGTAACTTATAAAAATAATTAAAATGAATAAAAAAACAATTTCGTCGGTGATACAGACGATGATTAATGACTAAAGCACTTTCGATAGTTGCTGACAGCATATAATTATCGACAGCATCATTGGTAATCGCTGACGAAAGTACGTTGGTGTCACTGATGGTCAATCAGTAATTCTGTCTAATTACCAACGGAATCTCCAATGATAATACGTCCATCGTCGTGCCAACAATGGCTTGCTCCATTAATTTTTTCCATTATTATTCTAAAAAGGGCCTCTCAATGATTTCTCCTAAGGTCTCAAAATTGTTTGAATCACCTCTAATCAAAACTATTGCATGACATATCTATTTATTTATCTTTCTTTTGTACATCTGATTGTCGTTCCGAGTCAATTTAAACGCAAGTGGGATCAAAATTTGATTTGTATTTTCTTTTCTATTTGATAAATTTAAGCATATTGACATTGTTCCAAATACAACAAATTTCACAATTAAAAGTCTGAACCCAATATTTGAAGAAGTTGCAGAATTGAGCTAATGTATTTTAAGGTTGGAAGCTCAATCGGTTCTTTAACTTTCAGCGAAATTTCAAGTTACTTTTTTTTTCTTAAGTTAGTTATTTAAATATTGTGACGCTTCCAAGTTAGTCTATTAGTGACATTGATGATGGCTAACAACAAATCGTACACGGGCTAACAACATGTTTGCGCAAAGCATGAAATTGAAAAAATGCCCATCTAAAGCATGCTGCAATCCACTCAAACGTTGTTCAAAATTAGAATAAAATATACAACGAGAATCCCAATATACTTTAACCCTAATCCTAAATTTTTATCCTCTCAACTTAACCTTGCATTAAAAAAAGGTGAAAAAAGTCTCGTGGAAGCCTTGAAGGAATTTATCTCATTATTTAGCCATAAAATACAAATGGCACATGAGGTAAACCATCTCCAATAAGAATTTGATCATTTCTTCAACAAGTCCTGAAATGTTTTTTTTTTTTTTTTTTGCTAAATTCCGACCCTTGCATGATCCAAGACAAAAATGTTTTGAATGTGTCATGTCTTTTGTAGGCAAAAATGTTTATTCTTGTATCAGAAAATTCAGAGTATTATCCATCTGATGGTTTGACATGTGTTCACTCTCATAGTGATGAATGTTATACGATACTTTTTAGTGCCATTAATGTCAGTTATCGCTCCAATCAATTATAATGTTTACCCGACCAATTCCAAACAAGGGGCTAAAAGGGGGCCCATTATATTGGGCCGTACTGTATTTCTTGCTGGATCTACCCCCAAATAAACTTCTACGACGACGTTTTCGGTGATGAAATTCGAAGGCCAGAAAATATCCACTTTACCTTATGTATTTACAAGTAAACCACTCTTGTACCAAAGTCCAAATGTTTTCCAAAGGGATAATTTGGTAAATTCATATAAAAAAATAACCGCTTTTTTGTCGTTTTCAACAATCTCTGAAACTTCAAATTTCTTAAAACATTTTGCTAAAGAAGATTCTTCAGGGGGCTGAGAATTATTAAACTTTTAAAATTCCAAGGTATATTCTTACCCTTTTTCATGTTTATATCTTTTTCATGTTATAATTGAGAATTGTTTGGCTTTGATTGAATCAAAGGGGTGTAATTTGCTGTTATAATCGAGAAATTCCAAGATTCTTTGTTTTTCTACTTCAATCGAAGGGTTGTAATTTGCTGTTTTGGCAAAGCTAAAAATACGTTAAAGTTCGGGATTAACAAGTTATTCACTGTTTCATTAGAGCATCTTCAATGCTAGACGCATAAAAGAATTTAAAAAAATCTATTTGGCAAGAGAGTGAAAATAAATGAGGAGAGATAGAGAGTGGAAGGAGGAAAGAGAAAAATAGATGAGAGAGATAGACACGATTAAATAAAAAATGGGTGGAAGGTGTTTAACAAGATGTATAAAATTAGATTGCCTGCTGGATGGCTTTCTACAATAAAAACTGCTGTCTCCTCCATCTCATCGCCACATCAGCTGCATATTCAAAATAGAAAGTAGTATTGGAGATGTTCTTATATTGTTCAACAACTTCATCTAATAGCTTAAGTTGTGAGAGTGGAGACACATTTAGAGTATGTTTGGTAACCAGAAAATCCATTTTCTTCTTTTGACTTGAGAGCCCACTTCTCTTACACAAACATAGAAAATAGCGCATTGAATCTGATGCCAAAATTGATACGGGTTTGTCCCTCAATTCACATGTATTATTTGTGAGTTGAGGGTCAAATTCAATTGTATAATTTTGGTTCACATTACCAACTGTCGTCAGATTTTACACGCCATTATTTAAGGTGAGCATGTGCAATGGCCCCTATAGTCAAATGCAAAAAAAAAAAACTGAGAATTGGTTTAAAATGGCTACCAAACAGACACTTATTATTTAATTTAATTTTTTATCAAAAGCACGACAGGTTGGCAAGATATGAACTCAGGAACTTTGTCAAATTTGATACCTTGTTGAACCACCTAACTTAAAAACTTAAGTGGTTAAAGAAAAAATGTATTTATTTATATTTAGTTTTCAACATATATAAGACTCAGTTGTATTGATTCGTCTAAGCATGTCTCGACGTGGGGCTATATTTTTACCCCCTTGAAATTCCAAAATGAAGTGCTTTTGTTGGATAGCAAGTTCTGAATTTTTCTATTATCAAATAATGTTGATTTGTTATTCAAGACTAAACATCAAGTGTGGATATGTCCAATTATGCTGTGTGAGGTCCCTGTAAGAAATCACTTGATAGTATACAGAGTTTGAGTTTCCTAGGTTGGACATTCATTGTGTCCTTTTCCTTTCAAGGAGCTGAAATTCAAAAGGAGTAATACAACTGTGATGAACTCCCGAGTCACTGGACAAAACCAAAGACCAAGAGGATTTAAGGTTAAGCACGGGGTTCAGTACGCGTTAATTTTAGCTATTTGCATCTGGTTGCTGTATCAGATTAACTGCTCTCACAATGGATCAGAACATTATGCTCGGAGTGTACAAGGAAAGCTCGGTGAAGAACACAGTGCTGTCATTTTGGGGTGCAAAATAAATGTGGGCTGGTTAACCAGTAAGGATGATTCAGAAACAAATGTAAATTTCGTGATGAAATCAGAAAATAAGGAAGCCAATTCTAGAGAGGATGAGTTGAGTAAAATTCCGATGGAGAAGGCTAAAGGCAAGAATTTTGAAAGAAGAAAGAAGGGTTCTCTGTATGAGGGACAGCATCAAAATTTTCTGGGAAGCTATTTGGACAGCAGTGGGAAGAATCATAATGTATTGGAGAGCGATGTGAAAAAGCTAGAAAATGGTAGGGGCAGAAGTCGTACACAAACGAAGGAGAAGAAGGAGAACGATGAACATGGATTTGGTCTAGAATCGGAAAGAAAAAATGCTGAGTTTCGCAAGAATAGGGATAATACTACTACAACTCCTGGCCAGCACAAAACTGAAGATCGAATGCATGGATTTGATGATGAGAATGGGGTTCCACAGGATATTAATGATGTTATGGAGTCACAAGTTTAGTCTTGGTACAATTAGCGTTCCCAGTGATGATTCATAGAAAAGAAGTATTCAAATGTAAAATCCTGATTTTTCTCCTGATATTTAAACATTCATTTCTTGATTTGTCTCATTTTGTTTAGCGAAATTTGACACCATATTATCTAACCAATTCACTCCTCGAGTTTAAGTTGCTGACTTGTTCGATAGAAAAAGATGTTTTGGCTTAAAAACTCCGTTAATCCATTGTTTTGTCATCCTGATTGCCAAAAACACTTATCCTCTTATTTGTAAATGCATTGTAAAGTTCGGTGACTAAAGTGAAACAGCGATACAAGTTCGTTGACTAGTTTTTAACTTTGTATTTATTCCATAAAGTCTATTCCCTTGAGTAACACAATGGAACTGCACATTTCTTTACTCAATGACCATATTAGAGCTTCTTTTGTATAGGATAGTGAAATAGATTATGACTTCAACACTACACTCAAAAGCTGTCCATAGAATTCTAAACCACCTTAAGGCCACACCAGGGAGATGGATCTTATTCAAGAAGAATAAAGATCTAAACCTAGATGCTTATACAGATGCAGTAGATAGAAGATCCGCATCAAGCTATTGTACCTTCCTTGGAAGCAATCTCGTGACGTGGAGGAGTATGAAGCAGAACGTGGTTGTAGGATCAAGTGCCTGAGTCTGAATGGCTGAAAAAAATACTTGATGATCTTAAAGGCAGGAGAGAAGTACCTATTGCACACAATACAGTGCAACATGATTGCACTAAACACATTGAAGTGGATAGGCACTTCATATTGGTAAAGTTGGACAATGGCCTGTTCGATGAAATCCAGCAAGCGTACGAGTTCGTTGACAAGTAATAGTAAAAGTGAGTAAAAAAATATTGTTCCCACGAGGACTATGATTTCTAATTACTCAAATTAAATCAATTCTGACTTAGTTTGAATAAAAACACAATAAATTTTTGGTAGTTGTGATTTTCTGTAAAACTAGACTAACTTAGTTCAATGAATGAAAGTTGCTTAGTGATTTTGAGTAAAAACACATATACACTAATTATTTTAGGAATCTGACTCCACTCTTTATATTCATTTTAATCCCCGAATCCACATTTCCCAATCCAATTTATGCTTAAATTGACAATTGATAATCCTAAATTATTTAATAATCTCTTTCGAGTAGAATTAAACCTATTTTCATATACGGTTCAAAATATTTCTATTTCAAATTCGAATATATAAAAACGCATTTAATATCAAGTTTATCTAATTTAATTGCACAAAGCATTGGAAATTATTCCTAATTTCTATGGGACTTGGCGTTTAAAACCATAATGAGCTAATCTATTTTGAACATTTCGGAAACGAAAATAAATAATAAACACGCTCAAACAGTGATCAATCATTTAAATGACCTTCAATTCATGGCATAAATCAAAATAACATAAGTTGGAATTAAGGAAGGGAATTCATGAATTAAAAGAACATTAAAAGATTTACATCTTCATCCAAAGTATAAAGAAATTAGTCTACTATTTTTTTATTACAAAAACGATAATTAAATATAGAATTCATCACCCGGATTATTGGATTACAAGAAGAAGTATGAAATTTTGGATTTAACCCGGTTGAAAGTCTTCAAGAGAGATGCTACACAAATCTCCACTTCTTCCTCGCTTTCTTTCTTGCTAACAAATTGTCGGATGAAGAAATTCTGTCCCAAAACTTATGTTTTTGTCCTTCTTTTTCTCTAAGATTTTTTACCCCCTTTTTTCTTTCTCAGAATCCCCTTTTATATCCTCTATAGAGTTCAAAAAGATCTCCAAGAGTCCAAGACCATTTGTCAAAAATAGCTCGCGGGCATACGAAAAGTCTGCCCGTTGGCCATCCGCTTGAGCGGACAGAGAGGGGGATTTCCCCTCTCATGGCTCGTTCGTTTACCTTCGTTTGATTCCGGTTGACTCGGGTTAGCTTTGGTCCTTTTTTTGTAATACATTCAAGTGCTCAGTTGAATTCCATTAGTATTTTCCATGCCCCAATCTATGATTTTAGCTTCATTTCACCTCCTTGTCACAAATGATCTGCGTTGTCCCTAAATATATGAATATTGATAGAATTAGTGCAACAAATGCTTCATTTTAATCGAGATATATAGTTAAAGGTTAAATTAAAAGAGGTTAAATACATGTATAAAATATCCTTATTATGGCCCAATCTGCATCCTCACATCATCTAGTGATCAGTTAGCAGATGTTCTAACCAAGGGGCTACCTATTTCGAGCTTTCAAGAGATTACAAGCAAGTTGGGAATGTAAAACATCTGTTCACCAGCTTGAGTAAGTGAGAGTGTTCGAAATCTGTAGATTCATTTTCTATCTATAGGAAATAATGTACAATTCCTGATTTTTTTCTATTTACTATTTAGAAATGCTAGTCGCTGATTCTCAAGGATTGATAGAGAAAAACTTCTATAATTAGGTAGTCTTTTTGTGTATAAATACCATGTACAGATCTTTAGAAATATACACAAAAAGTTGAGAACAATTAGCCGATCTAGATTTACGGATTGTTCCAGATAATTCGTCGATAGAATGAAAAGAATTAGGGGAAGAAGGACCCACAAAAAAATGTATGGGAAGATCGAAAGGTTGAAAGAATAAAGGATTTTTTTGTTAGACACTTGAAATTGGCTAAGCATTTTATTCAAACAATTTAACGATACATGGAGACAAATCATTTCATTGAAGAAATCACTATATTATTTTGGTCTTATATTATTTTCCTGGTTAAAGTTACATCAGCCTTAATGAAGGTATATGCACAAGATGGGAATTTTTTTTTTCTTTACTTTTAATTAATCCTTTGGCCAATGCATTTTTATTTTTATCCAGTTTATGATGGACAAGTCTTTGGTATATTCAAATTTTCATTATTTCAATAGAGAAGTTACTTGAGTGTTACCTTACTAACAGTTGGCAAGAACTTTGAAGTTTAGACTTCAGTGATTTCTGTTTTCTCCTTTGTTTTTCTACCTAGATAAAAGGGTTGTAATTTGCTGCTTTGGCTAGCTAAGTACTTGAAGGCGTGGAATTGAGAAGTTATTCACCGTTTGTTCCCCCTTAGTAATTAATCAATTCTTATATCGTTGAACTATTTTATCTAAAAGTTTAAATTGTTAGAGAAGATATATATTTATTTATCTAAATTTAGTATTCAACACAGTCCTCGTGTGTATGCTGGATTCATTTTTTTATTGAAGTCCTTACATGTTCACAATTTTCATAAATATATGGCGGAAAGACATGATATTAATAGACACTTTGTTGAACGTCCTAATCTAAAAGCACAAGTCGTTTAACACATAACAAGTTTATTTATTTAAATTTAGCCTTCACATGAATCAATAGCACGAGTTCCTCTATTTTCCAAGAAAATACATTGTTTTAGTTGGTGTTTTCAATTTTTTTTTAAAATATTAAAAACATTAAAGTAATTTTAAAAAATCGTGCACCTTCTTTTAAGTCGTGTAATACTTTTAGTCGGCTCTAGGTGGAGAACACATTTTTTTTAGATTCACAGCCAAAGAATCAACAGTTGTCTAACAAAATCTCTACCCATGAAATGTCTGTTAACTTATATGTCAATTGGAAAATATTAAACATCATATTATAAAAAAAAATAGTAAACAAATGGATTAGTATAATTGCATAATACAAATTTGAAGAAGAATGCAAATCGAGGCCTGTATAAGTACAATTTCCTTAAAACAGATTTATCTCCTACCGTAGGTTATGAACGACTGTTTCCCAGGATACAACGGAAGAATTGGCTGTACCAGTGAACTGACCTATTGTTAGAACAATATCATCGTGAGTAGAAAACTTGAAGGAAACAGAAATGATGATCATTAACCCACCACTAAAAAACCATTAACAACACATGAATGGGTTGAGAAGTTGGAAGGTCTAAAAAATATGAAGAGCTTTAATTTTTCATTCACCTAAATACTTATTTTCCAATAATCCCTCACATGAATGAAAATTGATAGAGACACAGAAGACTTAGTGATAAAGTTCAACATCCAAATCCTACATAGAATAGGTAGGTGTTGTTACCCTTTGAACCTTCCTTATGAAAGTATTTTTACTTTACTAGCTGATCAGTAGGCGCGATGTCCTTGAACTGTTCTGCCGTTTGTGTAAACGAAGATATACCTCATACAGAATTCTTCCTGACATAGTTCAGTTCACATTGTTATGTTCATTTATGGCCGTGAATATATGTCTGGTTCTGCGAGAGGTTTTAAGAATTGCGCCTTACACAATTCTCTTAGAAACGGCCACTCTCTTCTCTCATATAGGTGATTTCTTAATTAAGAGTAGACCGCTTTACTCTGTGCGTAAGAATCATTAAAAGCTTATTCCTTATCCTTTCCTCTACGGGTATCACTGTTTCATCATAGGAATTGACATGAGAGAACCTCCAAAGTGATCTAATTAAGTATTTACAATTAAGTTGTCTCTTTGAACCTAGATCTTGGGATCTCCCGTCAACTAGGTTGGGTTTCTATTATATTAACTTATTCTTCCAAATGCTTAAGTCTCATTCATTTCGACGACTTTTCAACTAATTCTCTATTCAAACCTTTAGTTAGCGGATCCGCAATATTATTCTTTGACTTTACATAGTCAATAGAGATAACTCCAGTAGAGAGTAGTTGTCTTATGGTATTATATCTATGACGTATGTGTCTAGACTTACCATTATACATATTACTCTGTACCCTACCAATTGCAGATTGACTATCACAATGTATGCAAATTGCTGGCACAGGCTTTGACCATCTAGGAATATCAGCCTCTTCACCACACTTGTCCAAGGCTATAAACTCATATTACATAGTGGATCTGATATCCAATTAGCGTCAATGTATCTTTCAATAACTACCGAATATCTAGTATAGTGCAGTCCATAATCACGAGTATATCTCAAATACCTTAGTATTCTTATTATTCCTTTCCAGTGGTCAGCTCTTGGATTACTCGTGTATCTACTCAGTTTGCTAACCGTGTAGGTTATGTCTGATCTTGTACAACTCATCAAGTATATCAAACTTCCAATAATTCTAGAGTATTCTACCTGAGAGATACTCTCGTCCCTGTTCTTTAATAGATGCTGATTGTTATCTATCAGTGTTCTAGCCATGCTAGAATCATCATTGTTAAATTTGTCAAGAATTTTGTCTACATAGTGTGATTGGCCTAGGACAATTTCCTCTGATGTTTTTGAAATTTTAATCCCAAGTATCACATCTGCTAAGCACATATCATTCATGTCAAATCTTGAATTTAACATGTTTTAGTAGATTTAATCATCTTATTGTTGCTTCCAACAGTAAGCATGTCATCAACAACATTTGCTTCCTTTTTATTGTTTCTTCTTGGCAATCTGCACTCTGAAGATTTATGACCTACTTTGTCACAATTGTAGCATTTCTCTGAAAATTTCTTTTTGGAAACTCTCCCTTTTGGACCCATTTTCATCATTTTCCCAAATAGCCCAAACTTGCTCTTGTTTGTCTTAGAGCTTTGACCATGCTCTACAACATTTGCTTTATCCATTGAAGGGTTGAACCTCTTCTTTTCAAAACCTTTGTTGTCTTCTTCAATTCGAAGTCTGACAATCACTTTTTTAATGTTCATCTCATTTCCCTTGTGCTTCAAGTAATTCTTGAAATCTTTCCAAGCCGGAGCCATTTTTTCAATCATTGCTGCCACTTGGAAAGTTTCACTTAAAACCATCCACTCGGCATGAATCTCATGCAATATTACTTGAAGTTCTTGTTCTTGACTGATTACAGTTTTTGAGTCCACTATTTTATAATCTAGGAAGATGCCAACAATCAATTTCTTAGCCCATGCATCCTCATTTTTATATTTTCGGTCTAGAGAATCCCACAATTCCTTCATCGTTTTCATTGTACTATACACATTGTATAGTGAATCTGTCAAGCCATTCATGACATAATTCCAACATAGGAAATCAGAATGTTTCCAAACTTCAACAGCGCTAACAGCTTGTATGTCTCCCTCACCCTGTTTGAGTTTTGGAGTATTTTCAGTCAAGAATCTCGCAAGATTCAAGGTAGTCAGATAAAATAGCATTTTTTGCTGCCACCTTTGAAATTCAATCCATTGAACTTCTTATGTTTTTTTCCATGATTAACTGGAACATTTACATGACCAGTTGGAGCCAAAGTTTGGATCATAGCAAAACTTGGCACTTGTGCCACAGTCTGGTTCACATATGGACTTGGTACAATAGCCACAGTTTGATTTTCAATAGCCACAACTTCAGTAATTGGATAAGTTGCCATTTTCTGAAACAAGAAGAAAAATCAGTTCCACTTTTAAATAAAATTAAACAGTAAAAAAATTCTGTTATGGAAACCTGTTTTCCAGTTTAGTTACACTTGTAATTACAAGCAATTAAAACAAATTCAGCAAATGTTACATTTGCAGATTACAAATTAAATAGAAAATATGAAATTATCCAGACAGCTAACAGGTCAATTAAAATTGGACCAGAAACATGAATTGAGATTTAAGCTAATAGGTCAATTAAAAACATGAATTGGAGCAGAAAATGTTTCCACGAAATACAACATGAATTGATAAACATGAATTAAAATTTGGAGCATAAGAAGTATCTGGTCACATAATTATCACAGAAACAGAATCTTGGAAGAATAATCTTTTCACAGAAAACAAATGTTAACCCAATTATAAGAAAACATTCTGCCAATTAAAAAAAATCCACTGCTAATTAAATATAATTAAATATAATTACTGCCAATTGTTAATACATGTTAATCAATCTTTTGGTCACTGAAATCACCGAAATAAAATCAATTAAAACAAAAAAAAAAAAAAGAAAAAAGAAAAATTGGTCACTGAAATCTGCGAATTAATCACTAAAATCATTGTTTTTCATATAATATGAGTTTAGTCGAATTGTTTTAAGATTATTAACTTATATGTCAATTGGAAAATATTAAACATCATATTATAAAAAAAATAGTAAACAAATGGATTAGTGTAATTGTAGAATACAAATTTGAAAAAGAATGCAAACCGAGGTATGTACAAGTACAGTTTCCTTAAAATATATTCGTCCCCTACCGTAGGTTATGAACGACTGTTTTCCAAGATACAACGGAAGAACTGACTGTACCAGTGAACTGACCTACTGCCAGAACAATATCTCCACAAGAAGAAAACTTGAAGTAAACAGAAATGATGAGAGAAAATGCTAAATTTTTTATGTGTTGATTGAGGAACTTTGGACCTGTTTATATAGGTTCTCGAGTGACCTTCCAATTCCAATTCCAATTCTAATTCCAATTCCACTATTAACAGGTAAGTTACATGAATTATACTCATTAACCCACTACTAAAAAACCATTAACAACACATGAAGGAGTTGATAAGTTGGAAAGTCTAAAAAATAAAGAGCTTTAATTTTTCATTTACCTAAATACTTATTTTCCAATAATATCTACTAACAACAGTTGTGTCAAATGGATTCTAACTTATGGTAATAATTTAGACTTTGTTGAATGTAAATTTCATGACAAAATCTCTACTACAACAATTGTGTCAAACGTACTCTAACTTGTAGTGGTAATTTAGACTTTGTTGAATGTAAATTTCATGACAAAATCACAAATAAGAAAACCAGTGCTAGAGCTGAGGAGTTAAATTCCAGGAAAGAAGGCTACAGACACTTTTACCTTGAGGGGGATTGTGGGAATTTTGAAAGACATAAGAAGGGTTTTGATAGGTTTGGAATTGATTATTGCAGATTTACTTGGAAAACAAGAATAATCTTGTAACTCAACGAGAAAACAGAGAATTGGAATCAAAGTTGTACTATATTTTTGTAGTATTTTTCTATATCTATAAAAGAGAAATGAACTGAAATGAAAAAAACTAGAAAATGATTGAGGCATAAGTAGTACAGAAACAAAGGAGATGAAGGAGAAAGAAGAACATGGATTTGCCCTAAAATTGAAAGAAAAAGATGCCAAGTTCCCTAGAAATACGGATATTATTATCTAGAGCGGATAGAGGGATCCTCTATGCTATTTTGTTAGTTAGTATAAAAAAAATTTATATGAATTTTTTTTTTTTCATATATTAGTTGCAACTCCCAACCAGCATGAAAATGAAAATGGCGTATGTAGCTTTGACAATGAGAATGGAACTCCATGAGATTTTAATAATCTCATATAGTCGAAATACAGGAAATGATAAATCTGCATCCCGAAGCTATATTGAAATTAATTTAGAAGAGTAATGCTTGTTGTACAGATAATAGATAAAGCTTGACATAATGCTTTACATATGATTACGTGGTATTGACAATTGTACATGATTTGATTTTGGAAATCATGTGGGGTACATAAGCTGTTTATTTGTACTTTTTTCCTCAAAATTAATTAAAAGTAGATGATGTTTGGTTAAGTTTTATTAATTTTTTTTTCAAATTGTTTTTCAACCACTTATTTTATGAGACCCATAAATTTTAACTATACATTTTATCAACTTCTATAAAAAAAAAAAAAAAATTCTTAAAAAACTACTTTTAATTAATCTTCTATTTATTTGATTTTTATTTACGTTACTATGATTATAATAATTTATAAAGAAAATTTTAATGACTATATAGTTGAAGTTTTTAATATTACACTAATATGATTTGAACTAAGTTAAATATGTTTTTATAAAATTATTAATTGTATAATTTTTATTAATTTTCTTCAAGTGGATGAAATATTTTTTTTAAAAGTTGTCGTGGTATATGATTAAGTTTGTTAAAGTGATTTTGTCGATCTAATTAAGGCAATTATTGTAATGTAATATTGAGTGGATAAATTATATAATTTTCTGTGAAGTATTCTAGTATAACAAATGTATTTAGTTAATAAAATGAAAAGTTTCTTTTCATTTTTTTTCTTGTAATGACTAATGAGTTGTGATAATTTATTAGATTCAGATTTTTGGCACCAACAAATAGTTTTCCACCCGTTTAAATAATTATATTAATTTTTACAAATTTTCAGTATACACTGTCTCTGATTATTTGGTTATAATGATTAGTACTTTCATATTACAATCCAATAATGGTCTTAATTAGATCGACAAAATTACTTTAACAAACTTGAGCATATACCACGATAACTTTTAAAAAAAAATATTTCATCCACTTGAAGAAAATAAATAAAAATGATAAAATTAATAACTTTATAAAAATATATTTAACTTTAGTTCAAATCATATCAGTATAATATCAAAAACTTCAACTATGTAGTCATCAAAATTTTCTTTGTAAATCATTATAATCATAATAACGTAAATAAAATCAAGTAAATAGAAGATTAATTAAAAGTAGTTTTTTAGGAATTTTTTTATTAAAGTTGTAAAAAGTATAGTTAAAATTTATGGGTCTCATAAAATAAGTAGTTAAAAATAAATTTGAAAAAAAATTAAAAAAAACTTAACCAAACATCATCTAAATAATTTGGAGGAAAAATTCTTTCCAAAATCATGTACTATTGTCAATGCCACGTAATTATCTGTAAAGCATTATGTCAAACTTTATATGTACAACAAGCATTACTCAAGTTGAGTTAGAATAGGGACTTGTACTTTTTTCTGATAACAATGTAGAAAGAAAATTTGAACTTAGGGTGTGTTTGATTGCAAGCAATAAATTTGGATGGAAAGAAAATGAATTACATGGAATTGAATTGTCAAGAAATTATTGTTTGGAAAATAAGACTAAGGAGGGTGTCTTCAACTCAGATTTTAATAGATTTCTTAATATTTATAAATTTTTATAAATTTCATGGAATTTAATAGAATTTGACATAATTGATAAGATTTTAATAGATTTCTATATCATAGATTTTAATAGATTCTCATGGATTTCATTGAATTTGTGGTCTTTTTATTAAAAATTATATTTTCATCTCCCCAATTGTGTCAACTGTAAATTTTGAAAAAAATTTAAAATTTTATCATAACATTTCAAGTCTTTTTTTTTTTTTTTGAAACCAAATTATGTCTTGACGAGAAACTTGCTCTAAAATTAATGTTGACAAGTAAACTCACCATAAAAGCACAATTTATTATTGTTTTTTTAAATAGACTAATAGCCTAAAAAAAAATCATGATATATTGATACACATAATTTTCATTTTAAATATTAAAAATGAGTATCGAAACGTTTTAACTTTTATAGAATTCTAAATTATAAAGGTTAATAGAGTTCGTATTTGTGATTTTTTTTAACCATAACCACTCATTGTGCATAAACGGGTTATTATTTTTTTTAAAAAAAAAGCTAATAAAATAGTATAATGTCTTACTAGATCACTAAAAAAAATAACATTGTGATTAAAAAATAAAATTCATAACATTATCGTACGTTAAAAGAAATTCCTAACTTTATCATTTTAAACAAAAAATTTATGAAGTTGGAAATATGGGCATCGTTTTGAGAAAAATGGAATAAAGACATGAATAATTAGAAATTGGTATAAAAGAGTTTCAGTAAAATTTTATGTGAAAGGTGAAAGGTTTGTGAGAGAAAGAAAGAAAAAAAAAAGTCAATTGATACAAAATAGTTTCAGCAAAATCGTATGTGAAAAATGAGATGTTAGAGAGAGAGAGATATATATATATATATATATAGAAATCAATTGAAATTTTGAGGTTTGGAACAAGAATTGTTAGAATTTTTAGTAGTTATAATTATAGTTCCAAATCTATTGAAATCTGTCAAAATCCATTAATTAATGAAATCTTTAGAAATTCACTAGTTATTGAGGACACCTAAATTTCTACATAATTTATTTAAATCCGAGTTGGGGACACCTAAATTTCAATGAATTCTATTAAAATTTGAGTTGAGAACACCTAAATTTATGTGAATTTTTCAAATTCATTCAAATCTGAGTTGAGGACACCCCCCTAATTTTCTATGGAAATAAAACCTCCTCCCCCCCTAAGAAAATATTTTCCTTGAAAATAAGGAAAATATGACTAAAACAAGAAAAATGAGAAAAGATTTTACATAGAAAAAAAAAGGTTGCAATCAAACAAAACAAATAAAATAGGGAGGAAAATATTTTTTCCATGGAAAATCTCTTGCAATCAAACACATCAGTTGAAAAATATGTAGAAAAAATACATTTTCCATGAAAAATTTTGAGTAATCAAACACAACCTTAGAATACTCAAAAGAATGACTCAGTGTTCAATGTCTCAAAATAGCATAAAAGAAATCATAGATTCCATAGAATCCCTCATAACAACGAGTAGAGTTGGTACGACTAGATTTTAGTAACGTATACTAGAAAAGAAGTATTTAAATTTAAAATCAATTTCTTTCCATTGATATGTGAAATATGTGTTCTTTGATTTGTCTCTTTTTGTTTAGTGAATGAGTCGAAATTTGACATGTTACAATTAGATTGTATTATAAGTAGAGATTAGATGTAAAGTTTTGCAACTATTTTAAGATAAGTTAGAGAGAAAGAGAGAGTAATATGACACAGAGTTTTATTTAATCCATAACATCTATTCGATAATTTAGTTGACTAACAAGTCTTGAACATTTAATTGAAACAAAAATATTTATCATAATGTATCTTTTTTTGGTAAAACAAAATTAAAGCGAATGAAACTCACGACAAATGACAAATGACAAACTAAATCAAATATCGTATAATACTTGTTATGACTTGGTTAGGTGTGATCATGGGCGGAGCCATGTAGAGTCCAGTGCAGGCAAATGCGCACTGGACTTTTGGCCCAAAAAAAAATTATCACTTAAATTAATTAAAAAAAAATGGTCCAGTATTACTGCACTTAAAAAAAAAAAAAAAAATTTACCACTTCAAATGGGCAAAAAGGAAAAGAAATGGGCAGGCTACACCAAAAATATATAAACATATACATATAATATACGTACAAGGGTGACATGCAAGAACCTTGGGTGTAATGTCTACGTGCCTTGAGTATTGACCTAGCATGTCGCCTTGTTCCTTAAGCAGAAGAGGTTAAATAATTAGTTAAATGTATGTACTTGATTATCAAAAGCTAAAGCGAGGCCAATTAATTTGCCAGAAAGGAGCCATCATTTTCGTAGGAAGAATGATGTCAAAGACATGCAAGATGCATGATTTCTTGATTTTTCATATTTAGTGTTTGGTTGGTCTAAATTAAAATTTGTTAAAAAATTGTGGTCAAAAGTTAATAATTTCTTGTAATCATACATTTTATATGAATCATAATTTTTATTAATTTTTTCAACTAGAAATTTCATCAATTTTTTTTTTTTTCAAAAATTGCTATAATCCTCTCTCAAACAAGCTAATAAACTATTTTTTTTTTCAAAAATTGCTATAATCCTCTCTCAAACAAGCTAATAAACTATTGATCATTCCTATATTTCCATATGCTTCGTTGTAGCACTAAATGCATGTTTGACATATATAGTAATGGATATAATTTAACAATATAATAAAAAGAAAAGGTAAATAACAATTTTATGGGCATAAGTTACGTAACTTTGTAGAAACGATATATTAAACTATATGCAATGATAAACAAATGTGGATAATGCTTATTGTACATTCCCACTTACATCTTTACATGTGTCAAATGATGATTTGCTCACTTTATTTATTTGGCCAATTAAATAATAATTTCAGTAAATTATTATTTGACATGTATGAGAGTGTAAGTGTGGGGGTAAATGTAGGTGTACAACAAGCATTATCCAACAAAAGTTCACATCATAAAATAACTTATAAAGGACTAAAAATTTATCTCATCACAAAATTACTTACAAGGGGACTAAAAATTTATTTACTAAAGAAAGTACAATTCAACAACTCTTCATCGTGATGTGACAAGCCATTGTTGGAAAGCAGCGGCTGCCAGTCACAGCAGTAGGACGGCTGCGTCCCTGCTGCTGTCACTAATTGCAAGCATATAGCAAATAAAGAAAAAAATAATAAAGTAATAAATAAATAAACTATGTGTAAGTGTGTTGGGACACACAATTTCAAAATTTGAATTTGGAGGAAGATTGCGTGTAGTGTATCTGTGTATGTAACATTTTAATTTTTGTCATCTATAAATTTGAACAAATACAACAAATTTAAACTAACAGATATCATCCTTCATTTTCTCAATCTCTTTGTGATTTGGCTTACATATTATTAGATAACTTTAAAAAATTTTGAAGCTCTTAGCCTTAGACATTCATTATTTCACATTCTACTGCAGTATATTTTTTATCAACTACAAATTTTCAACTATTATATTTTTACTACTTAATTAATTATTTCTATTTTCTAAAATTTGTACTACTGTGTTATGGATTCCCACGATTTTTCTTCTGAAAATATTAATTTACATGATAGTTGTTCTCCAATAAATTTAAAAGATAATCATGTTATGGATGTTGGATCATCTAAAAATTCAAGAAAAAAAACAAATATCAAAGGTGTGACAATTTTTTACAATAAAATATTTGCAGAAATACTTATGTGTGGAGAAGTGGTCAAGGTACTGGCACTCTACGGAGATGCAAAGGCAAACATCTAAATGAAACAGGACATTTAGATCCGAGATAAACTCAAATTAGTTCATTTACTAATGCTAGTGCATCTGTAACTTTTTCTAATTTTACTTATTCGCATGAACGAATGAAAGTTGGAATGTAAAAATTTTATTTCAGCAAGCGAAATACCCTTCACTTTTACAGAAAATATGTATTTTGAAGAGTTCATGCAAAAGTATATTCAACCCTCTTAAAAGAGTGTAAGTAGAAATACTGCTTGTTCTGATTGTCTGAAATTATTTTATATAAAGGCTGAAAATTAAACGATGAACTTACAAATATTGATGAAATTATGTGTTTCACGTCTGATTGTTGGTCTGGACGCAATCACAATGGATACTGCACAATAGAATAATTGCTTTTCGTTTACTTGAATATCCACATAATTGAGTAAATTTGTATGAAAATTTATTACAAATATTTAATGAGTTTGGTGCGTTAAACAAATTATTTAGTATTACTTTTGATAATGCGAGTCTGAATAGTGCATGCATTGAGTTTTTAATTACAACAGTTAAACACATATTTGCTTCTAAATTATTTCATGTGTGATGCATTTGTCATATATATAATTTAGTTGTACAAGATGTTTTGAAATTAATTACCCAACAAATACGTATAATTAGAGAAGTTATTAATTATATATATTTTTCAGATTTTAGACAACAAGAATTTGCAAAAATTTTGGATTGAGAAGAAGAAATTTGTTGATAATATTCCAAATAGATGGAACTTAACATTTATTATGTTAAAATCGTCTGTTGGCTATACAAGTGCTATTAATACATTCGTTAATTCAAAGAAGAATCAATTTCATATAGATGAATCGAATTGAGAACATGCATTTAAAATTATGAAATTTTTGAAACCTTTCTATAAGGTAATAAAAGTTAGTTCGGGAGTGTATTACTTAACTAGTAATCTTGTACTTTTATAATTGGTAGAAATTGGTAGCCAATTTTTAAATTTTAGAAACTATCCATATTTCTTTCAAATTATTTTGTCAATAGAGGAAAAGTTTAAAAAATAGTATGAAGACATGCCACTAATTTTTTAGTGGCAGCTGTAATGAATCATCGCATTAAATTATTTGGAGTTCATAGTGCTTTAGAATCATTTTATGAAACATTAGCTTTTAACATAAATATCACAAATCGACAATTGGAAATTTTTATTGATCAAATATATAACTACTATTTTATTAAATACGATAACAATGAAAATCTTTCTACTTCTACAAATTGGACTACAACTTCTGAAGGTAACTCTTCTTTTTTCTCCATGGTAGCTAAGAAACGTAATGTTGTTAGTACTTCATCAACTGCAGAAACGAACATCACACCAGCCAAATTAGAAAGATATTATCAATTTGATCATTAGAGTTTATTACCTGAAGATGAGGTAGACAATTTAGATATCTTACGATTGTTGAAATTAAATGAGCAGTCATTCCCAGTATTATAAAAAATGGCACGAGATATACTTACAGTTCTAATATCAACAGTGACATTCGAGTCTGCTTTTAGTGCATGTAACATGATATTGGACGAAAGAAGATCAAGACTTAAAAAAGATATTTTGGAAGCTCTCATATGTGAAAGATTGACTATTCGTATATTAAGGATGCAAGATAAAATTTCTAACGATGTTGTTGAAGATTTTAAAAATCTAGTAGTTGTTGAAGATTGATTTGCAAACAAATATATAATTTTCAAAAATTGAATTATAGTTAGGTAGGTGCAAATCTAGTTGGGATGTACTTAAACTGTAAATATACAAATAATTGATAGTTGTGTACGTGCCAACTTAGTTGTGATGTACTTTAACTATATTGATGTATTAAGTTGTTATTTGTTTGCGCTGTATTTAAATTCACAAATTTAGAAATAAATCAATTAAAATAAGATATAAACTTCATGAAGTTAGAAATAAATCAATTAAAATAAGATATAAATTTCATGTAAATATTTTTTTGTTATAAATAATAAATATAAGTTTATCATTGTCATTTATTTTTTATTTAGTAATTTAACAAATATTTTGCTATTAATGTAAACATTTTTTTTATATATAAAATAAGTTAGTAATTTCAAAAAATATTAATTTTTTCTTCAGATCAGTCGAACCACGGTTTACATGGGCTCGACCCGGATGGGCCGACGGATGGGTCGGGTTCGCGTTCAAATTTCATGGGCTAGGTTGACCTGGCCACAACCCGCCGCTGGGTGGACTTTTTCTAATGCGGACTGTCACCGGGCTTCATCAGAGGCGGGCCGACCCGGATTGACACCTATACTCTTGTGTCTTTGGCTGCATCTATTACGTGTTCGTGCCTAGTCATTTGAGGAGCAAGTTAGACAAAGGGCTATTAGATGTATATTCGTGGGATGTGATAGCCAAAGAAAAGGATGGAAGTGCTGCGATCTTACAAACGATCGTTGTTACACATCGGGCAACGTGGTGTTTGATAAAGTATCTTCTTAGTAGACTTCGCAGAGGGTGGAACTGCCAGATTCAAAAAAAAATTAAAGATAACTAGTAAGAAGAAATCACAGAAATACAACGGAGCCCTGAGAAAATTGTAAATTCACATGAGTCAAGCGATGGAGAAGAGTCTACGAGGCAATGCAAGGTCCATGGAAAACAAGTGTGCATCAACTAACACTAGAAGAGAATAGGCAGAGTCAATAAGAAGAATTTGATGTACCAAAGAGTCCTCAACCACAACTAATAAAATCAACTACACAACAAATACCAAATCCCAAGCTAATGCAGTAGTAGAAGAAGATGAAAGCTTAATCTACTTGATGCTGACATGACCCAAAATTGCATATGTAGTCGGAATAGCAAGTCGCTTTATCGAAAATCCAAAGAAGCTATACTTTGAAGTAGTTTGATAGATACTAAGGTATGTACATGGAACAATCGACTATGGACTCTTTTATAAGAAAAATAAAGACTGCAAGATCATTGGCTATTGTGATGTAAACTATGCTAGATGTCGAAATACGTGAAGATCGACAACTGGGTACGTATTCGGTCTTGGGATAGTTGCGATGTCATGGTACATTAAGAGACAACCGACCGTATCCTTGTCAACAACAAAAGTGGAACATAAAGCAGCAACAATGGCAGTTCAAGAGAATACATTGCTAATGCAATTGACGAAAGACCTATATCAATCGATAAGCTATGCGATGGAACTATCTTTTGATAACCAGTAAGTAATTCTCATAGCGGAGAACCCAATATGTCACTCAAGAACTAAGTATGTCGAAGTGCACTATTACGTGGAAAAATGGTGCTTAAAGGGAAGATTGACTTGAAGCACATCACCACTGAAGAATAAGTGGCAGACGTGTTGATAAAAGGAATAAGTGCTTCAAATTTTACAGAAGTTTGGGCACAACTAGGGATGATTAGTAGATAAGAGTTAAATAAAAAAAATTGGTATTGAAGGGGAGAATTGAAAATCACCACTGACTTTTAAAGTCCATAATTTTTCGGTTAGTTTACCATTGTTCTTTTTTCTTAGACCCAAATGCAGATGGTGGAAGATTCTATGAGCTTATTTTATTATCAAAACTGGTAGGATCTAGAATTTATAAGTTGGCTATGATAACTAACATATTGCATCTATAAATATGACACCAACCATTGTATTTGTATGTATGAATGATGAGTGAGATCAAGTAGAGCGAGAGTTAGTGAGGTACTATAGTGCTAGTCCATTAAATTCCTTAAGTTGAATATATATATATTAATTAGTGGTGTATCCATATTGTGTAAGTAAGTTATATAAATAATATAATCTTATTTGAGTGTTATATTCAACAAACCAAATAGATCAGCCTCTTCGGCTTGCTCTTTCCCAAACTTGACAAGCCCCGTTGTCAACGATTTTAAGTCTTTAATATTCTACAAGTGTACGGAACGCTTAAGTAATAAAGTAGATTATGAGTCCAAGTATCGTACCTACAAAAATTTTGATAGTTCAATTCAATTAAATTAACATTAACCGAATCGAATAAACTTTAGATATTTGTATGATTAAGAACTAATTAAAGGATAAACTAAAATTCATTAACTAATTATAATTCAAATAAGCAAAAGATTAAATTAGAGAAGAATTACTTTAAAATTGGAAAAGAAAAGCGTACTAGGATCCCGAATCTACTTATATTAATTCTCTTTAACCCAAACCATTGAATTTGATAACATTATTCAATTATAAAGATCAATATTCATAATTTGTTTAATAATCTCTCTCGAGTAGAATTAAACACATTCCTACATGCGACCCGACTATATCTCTATGACGGATGCGAACATACAAGAATGGATTATAATTTGTGAATACTTTAAGATTACGTAAAATATAACGGTATATCTCTATCCTTTATCAGGCTCTACGACAATTGATACTATGTATAACCTATTTTCAATCTTTCGATGGTAAAATAAGCCATAAGAATCATGCAACTATTGCGCACATAATTATAGATGAAGAGAAATCAATATCAATTATTCAAAATTAAAACAATGCTTAAATATCAAAAACTCGGTTCAAAAAATTAAATGATCATGATACAAGCTTCATCATGATCCTAGCACCAAAATAATTTAATCTAATATAATAATAAGAAGAAAATAAAAAGAAAAACAAAACATAGAAGTCATCACTCGGATATGAAGAAAACTTGAAAGAGAAAATATTGATCTTAATCTTTGTTGAATTCTTGAAAGAGTAATTCTTAATCTTCGTTTCTTGTTTCTCTTCTTGTTTTTCACCCAAAAACCGGTTCTAAATCTGGCTCCCAAATCAGCTCTAAATCTGGCTTTTTTGTTATGAGTTAATAACTCATATTTATAATTCCATAATTGTATTCCAAAAGATCTCAAAAAATCATTAAAATTGTGTCCCAAAAGATTTCCTAGTTGAAGTATAACTCAAAAAGGTAAGAAAATCCCGCCCCCGAGAGATCACCTAGGCATAATTTTAACTCTCTGCTGCCCAAATATTGTGCTAGGCGCTCGCCCAGCATTAAGCTTGGGCGATCGCCCAGTTTTAACTTTTTCTGCTTTGCGCCTATTTTTTAAACGGTCATAGCTTTATGTAGGATCCAAATTAAGATCCATAAAAAGTATTGCATTTGCAATTCAATTATATTTCCAACAGTATATTTTTGTCTTGTGGAAATTTTAATACCAAAAGTTGTACTCAAATTTCCCCACATGCTTTGGTATGTAGTTTCTCAATTCCATTCTTTGACTTTCAAGTGTTTGATCATTTGCTTCAACTCTTCATTGTCACTCCAACACACCTTAAACTTATTGATTTTATCTTTTTCTTCATCTTCCAATGTTTGGCTCTTGATATTAACTTCAAAAACTAAATCTCTTCTCATTTAGTTGTTGATTTCACCAAATTATTTCTTTTCATTTATTCTTCTCCAATTTCTTATAAACGGGTCAAAAACTGAAATATGAAGAATAATACATTAAATTAAGCATAAAATTAATAAAATAGCGGGATAAAAACTTAGTTTAAATGTCCGAATAAGTACATAAAATGTATTTATCAAACACCCCCAAACTAAACATTTGTTCACCTTGAAAAAAATAAAATTAAACTACAAATTTAAACTACGCTAAGAGAATTACAGGAAGAAAGTCAATGTTAAAATTTTTACCAAATGACTCAAGTTCGAAAATAAAACAACACTTTTAGAAATATATTAAACAACACAAAATTAAATTTTTACTTATCCAATGCTCAACCTTTTGTGAGTGTGTGAATAGCCAGATATTGAATTTACACTTGTATTAGACCACGATCAATATTGTATTGTTGATATTTTTATAATTCTGAACCCTTTGTAGTCATTTATTCCTTACACCTCTCGTAAAATATCACACTTTTAATGATTTTCTCTCCAATTTCGAGGTGCTCTAGCAATTTGATTCATATTAATCAATACAATACTTTTTCAAATAAAATGATAAAAATTATAAACTTGTATTCCTAGAACTAGAATGGTGAGTAATTTCTAAATTTTTATCTCCAGTCTCCAAGGTTCTAACTTAGCAATCTTTACCAAACACTTATAACTCTTTTTATTTATTTAATTTTTATTAATATAAGCAGTCTTACATTTTGTGTGCAATACTTCTCTCCCTTATGTGACCCATGTAGCGAATTTTAGACCAATGACTCCTGAGTCAGATGACCATAGGGCACCAGATTTTAAAATATCATAACAGACTTAATTGCTCGAGTCCTACAGGCTATAAGAGAAGTTAAGATGTAATTTTTTTTGGTGACCCATGTAGTGAGCTTTGAGTCGATGACTCCCAAGTTAGATGACCATAGAACACCAGGTTTTAAAATACCCTGACATCCTTAATTGCTCGAGTAAAATATTTTATTTATTTATTTATTTTAGCAGTGAGTAGTGCCCCGTTTAGATTCTTTGACTACAATCTATTCAACCAAAGATGAGATACAGAAAATCCAAACCATCAAAATTCTACAAACACATGCACTAACTTTAACACCCTCAAACTGTTCTCAAACAGTTTGGTTACTAGTCTAATAATTTGAAAACGAGATTTTTCACAATAATTCTAAATCAATAATATCAACACATACACTCAAGTCATGTTTCCAATCAATGATAAGTCAATAGTGGCTACGTGTTTCATTAATCTAGTATAACATAGATAAATATTCAAGTAAAAACAAAGTTTAAGTGTTGTCCAATATTCTAATTAAAAATTTACTTAATTTTAAACAAATACTACCATCATTGGCAGCAAGCCTTTCAACAATAACTAGACAAATAATTTTTTTTTTGTTAAAATTTTTTTAACAAATATTTCAGTTATACATACCCGAATATTGAGCAAATTAAAAATAATCAATTAAGTATTTTCATACTTAACTCATCCCAAACTATAACATTATACAATGTAATAGTAAAAATAAGCAAATAAATGAGAGAATAGATTAGTTACTTTTCGAAGGTAGATGTGGGGAAGATGGATCTGACTGGTTGAAGATTCAGCTGAAGTAGACTCAGATGTTGTGCTGGGACTCTTGGTTGAAGATAATGTCATAGATATTTTCCACGTGGCTCGCAAAATGGGACATACTACAATTGACATGGTGAGACTTTATAAGTGTAATAAATGAAATAGGAACCAATGCATTATTTAATCTACATAAAACTACTACATAAAAAGTAAGTAAATAAAAGAGTTATAAAATGTGTTGTCTTCCATTAATCGCTTATTTATAGTCATTAACTTGACTTATTGTCTAGTTGCTTTATGCTACTTTGAATAGTACTTTGGAGGATCTGCTTTGTTTGCATCTATTGATTTTGCACAATTTTTCGTTTATCCTCAAAAATTTAAATTTGCGCTTTTCATAAGAATATGATTGCATTTTAGCACTTTGCTACTACGAAAACTTCAACTTCCTCATTGACCTTAACCACAAAATCAATTTTAGAAGAAAGATGGGAGTTGAAGAATTGCTTATCTAACTTGTGCTTTTGTAATCTCTGAAGAAATGGAATTGGAGGCTCATATGATTTGATAGGAATGGTTGCTTTTAACTTGTGGTATATCTGAACTCTCTTTAATATCTACTGTCTGCTAAGCCTGTTCCACGTGCTCCTCATCAGTGGACGGTACTTTTTTTTTTATTTTCAACTGGCCTCTTTACATAGATTTCTGGTAATTGAACCCTACTTCTAGTAGTAATAGCTTTAACATGTTTTTTGGGATTCACCTCTGTATTGCTTGGTAACGTACCTGGTACTCTGCCTGATATAGCAACTAATATCTGACCTACTTGTGTCTCAAGATTCTTTATTGAGGCGCTTTGATTTTGAAGAGTAGTTTCCGTCTTTCTCATTAACTAATTATTAGATTCTATGTACTATTCAGCTTTCTCCATAAATTTATTAAAGGGAAAATTTTGGGCCGGTCACTGTTAACGCCATGGTGGGCTGAAAAGTCATATCATATAATCTTAATTCAACTAAAGTCATACTTTATTACTAAAAGACCAATATGCCCTCCAATTGTAAAAACTGTCATTTAAACACGTAAAAACCAACAAAATCATTTCAATGCCTGTTTACAAACTCCTTCATTTACTTTTAACAATTTTCATCTTTTTCTTGTGTTTGATTCTTCTCACCATAACCTGTAACTGCATACAAACAATTTGAAAGCTGATATTTCAATGGCGAAGATATTGTTTTATTTTTTATTTTTTAATAAAGTAACCATTTTCGGTTACAAAATAATCATTCAAATATTGAGATATTGTTCAAATTGAAACATGTGCAATGCAGTTAATGAATGGAGTTTGGATGAACTGATTTAACTAGTTTTTGATAATGTAGTTGTTGTGAGTTAGGGTTTTATGTTAGATCATGTAAAATGCTTGATACTGTTTCAATAGATGTGTTTCAATATATGATACTGTTTCTAATGATAGTGAAATTTATTGATTTTTTTTCTTTGTTTTTAATGATAGTGAGTAATTATTCTTTTTTCATCTTGGCATTGCTCTGGTGAAGTATGTGTTTGCTTTTAAGGGACTCAGATACCTTGGAAGAGCTTTAATTTGTAGCAAAAGAATGTACATTAATCCGTGATACTGTTTTAGAAGATTTGTGATACTGTTTTGAAAAAAAAAAAATTAAAGATTGTCATTTTAAGCTAAAGAGACGACATCAAACGGGTAAAATCCATCACACGCAGTGGCAAAGCGACTGGTCTTGACCGTCTCGTCGAGACCATTCCGAAAACATATTATAATAAAAATTCTGAACACGTGTGCAAATTCTATGATCATTTCTATTGTAATACTGTTTTTTGTGATACTGTTTTGCATAATACAGTATCAAACAACACACATGACTATGATATCATGCTTTTATCTTTGATACCGTTTAATTAGTCATATGTTTTATTTGATACTGTATTATGCAAAACAGTATCATAGATTAAAACATGGATTAAAACAATATCAATTTATATTAATGCACATTACCTAAACAAAACATTATCATGGATTAAAAGTAAGACATTCAAACAGTATCATAGGATTAAAACAGTATCATGGATTAAAACAATATCAAAATATACTGTTTTATCTATGATACTGTGAATTGGCATACTTATATCATGTTTTTATCTGTGATACTGTTTTATTATAATAATGTTTCAACATATGATACTGTATTAAAACAGTATCATTACTTCAACCATTAAAATATCTTGTGCTTAGTTTTATGATACTATTTTAGCTGTGATACTGTTTTATTTAGATAATGTGAATTGATATACTTATATCATATTTTTATTTGTGATACTGTTTTAATATATGATAATGTTATTGAGTGCAAGTAGTATCAATGGTCTTATAATACTAATGGAGTATTTTAAGAACAGTTTAATTACTTCAAACAATATCAATGGACTTGAACAACATATTTTCATGTATAACATTTATCTGTGATACTGTTTTAGAGGATGTATGATACTGTTTTGACAATAAAATTAAAGATTGTCATTTTAAGCTAAAGAGATGACTTCAAACGGGTAAAATCTATCGTACGTAGTGGCAAATGAACTGGTCTTGACCGTCTCGTCGAGACAATTTCGAAAACATATTATAATAAAAATTTCGAGTACGTATGCGAATTCTATGCCATTTCTATTATGATAATATTTTGTGATACTGTTTTGGTCTGTATGATACTGTTTTGACAAGAAAAAATAAAGATTGACATTTTAAGTTAAAGAGACGACTTCAAATGGCTAAAATCCATCTTATGCAGTGGCGAAGCGACTGGTCTTGACCGGCTCGTCGAGACCATTCCGAAAACATATTATAATAAAAATTCTGAGCACGTGTGCGAATTCTATATTCATTTCTATTGTGATACTGTTTTATATAATACAGTATCAAGCTACACTCTGATTATGGTATTGAATCAACATATTTCACTTCTCTTTATTTTTCCCAATTCAATCAAATGGTGGAGCATTATCACCTATCTTTGTTCTATATCTTCATTCTTTTTCACATACAATTCAATTCTTTTCAAAATCCAATTACTAACCAAAGCACTTGTGTATGTGAAGCAAGTGAATGTGTACAATCCATTGTTGCCCCTCTGCCTCAATATCCACCACCGCCGGCGAGACCAGAATTAAATATTGAATGAATGTAATTTTGAACTTCTATTTCCTTGTTTGCAATTAGAAATTGGAATTCAACCAGAACAAAGTATTCCAACTAATTGATTCACGTAAGAAACATCAGAAAACAAGAATGCATGAAACACCAGAAAACCAGAATGCAGGAAACACCAGAAAACCAGAAACCAGAAACCAGAACCAAGTTTTTTATGGTAGACCCGGACTTCACCATGGGCGAATCACCTTCGATCACCTTCGTCGCACTCATACCCAGCCTCACGCCATCAAATTCAGGCCCCCACGCCAAAAAACAGCACCTAAATCGCAGCTTACCTAGGTTCAGCATCTAAATCGCCGCCGTGACCTCTTCCACCGAATGCGCAACCACCGGACAGTCACCGATCAACTTGCCCATGCCCAAATGACTGATGGAGGTTTGTAGATGTAGAAGAAGACGTCAATGTTTTTGTAGGATAATTTTAGAATTAATTTAAAATATTGCTTAAAATATGACTTAATTACAAATTTGAAAAATGTCTTGACCTAATTTGAAACAAGTCATGTACAAGTGACTTATAGGCAATTTTCCCATTATTAAATATGTCTTATAGTGAGATTCTCTTTTATGGCTGCTGAAACTGAGGACCTTGTGGTTTGATATTATTCTGATTATCCCTCCAATATAAATTTGGATTCACTCTCTAAAAAGCATGTTGTCCTCATCAATCTCAGAAGTTGCATCATATCTCGCTATATTGGTCTGGTAAACTGCGATGACGTTTCCAACAAGCATATTGTCATCATTAATTTCAGAAGCTCCATCATATTATCCCGGTGCATTGCGATGAAATCTCCAACAAGTATGTTGTCCTCATCAATCTCAGAAGTTGCATAATATCTCGCTATATTAGTTTTGTGTATTGCGATGAAATATCCAACAAACATGTTATCCTCATCAATGCTAGATTGGCTCTGGATGATCTGCGAAGTCATAAAGTCTCCAACTAGCATATTGTATTCATTAATCTCCTGGTATTAGTGTTAAAATAACTTAAAAAGAGCAAAAACTAAATCTCCGACAACAGCGCCAAAAACTTGTCAGCGATTTTATGTCTTTAATATTCCGCAAGTGTACGGATCGCTAAATTAATAAAGTGGATTATGAGTCCAAGTATCATACGCAGAGGGATTTAGATAGTTCAATTCAATTAAATTAACCTTAATCGAATTGAATAAACTTTAGATGTTTGTATGATTAAGAACTAATTAAAGTATAAACTAAAATTAATTAACTAATTATAATTCAAGTAAGCAAAAGATTAATTACTTTAAAATTAGAAAAGAAAAGCGTACTAAGATCCAGAATCCACTTATACCAATTTTCTTTAACCCAAACCATTGAATTTGATAACATGATTTAATTATGAAGATCAATATACCTAATTTGTTTAACAATATCTCTCGAGTATAATTAAACTTATTCATATAAGTGACTCGACTATATCTCTACGACGGATGCGAACATATAAGAATGTATTAGAATTTGTGAATATTTAAAGATCACGTAAAGTATAGCAGTATATCTCTATCCCTTATCGGACTCTATGACAATTGATACTATGTATAACCTATTTTCAATCTCTCGATGGTAAAATAAGTCACACGAATCATACAACTATTTCTCACATAATTGTAGATGAAGAGAACTCAATATCAATTATTCAAAATTAAAATCATGCTTAAATATCAGAAACTCATTTCAAAGAATTAAATGATCATGATACAAGCTTCATTGTGATCCTAGCACCAAAAGAATTTAGCCTAACATACTAAGAAGAAGAAAATAAAAAGAAAAACAAAACATAGAAGCCATCATCTGGATATGAAGAAAACTTGAAAGAAAATAAATCTTGATCTTGATCTTCGTTGAATTCTTGAAAGAGTAATTTTTGTTTCTCTTCTTGTTTTTTCCCAAAAATTAGTTCTAAATCCGGCTCTTTTGTTATCAGTTAATAACTCATATTTATAGTTCCATAATTGTGTCCCAAAACATCCCAAAAAATTATTAAAATTGTGTCCCAAAAGATTTTCTAATTGAAGCAGAACTCAAAAAGGTAAGAAAATTCCGTGTAGGCAATTTTACATTGGGCGATCGCCCAGGCATAATTTTAACTATTTGCCACCCAAATATTGTGCTGGGCGCTCGCCCAACATTAAGCTTAGGCGATAGCCTAGTTTTAACTTTTTTAACTCTGTGCCTGTTTTTTAAATGGTCATAACTTATTGCAAGAAACTCTAAATTGCGATCCGTAAAAGGTGTTGGACTCGTAATTCAATTATCTTTCCAATGTTATATAATTTTCCTTGTGGAGATTTTAATACCAAAAATTGTGCTCGAATTTCCTCACATACTTTGGTATGTAGTTTCTCAATTCCATTCTTTGACTTTCAGGTGTTTGGTCCTTTACTTCAACTCTTCACTGTCACTCCAACACACCTTAAACTTATTAATTTTATCTTTTTCCTCATTCTCCAATGTTTGTCTCTTGATATTAACTTCAAAAACTCAATCTCTTCTCATTTAATCGTTGATTTTATCAAATTATTGCTCTTTTCATTTATTCTTCTCCAATTTCTTATAAACGGCTGCAAAACTGAAATAAGAAGAATAATACACTAAATTAAGTATAAAATCAATAAAATAACGAGATAAAAACTTAGTTTAAAGGCCCGAATAAGTACACAAAATGCACATACCTATAAATACTTTGTCATGCTTAAAAGGATTAGTCTTCTTTAACTTATTGAGCTTTTCATATGTACATGCATACATCTCGTCATCCATTTTTTTCTTCGACTCGTATAGCATGTTCATAGTTGATTGAGTAGGCCCTTGTCATAGATGTTGTAAGCATCTACTGTGGCAAACCCATAATCCATCATTTTATCTTGATTAAACAACCTTCGATCATACATATCTTCCTCTTCCTCCAGTGAAGGCCAACCCAAGAGAAATTTTCTCACTAATATCACGGTCTGTCCTGAGTAATTTTGCACTTTTCCCCAATAAAGCATCTTTAGTGCTTGTTTGGTTTTCCTAAAAATTTTGATAAAATTTTAAGTCAAAGTCAACAATTAATTTTAACCATACATTTCATGGGACCCATAACTTTTATTAATTTTTCAACTACACATTTCATCTACTTTTATAAAAAATAACTAAAAATATAATTTTTTAGTAAACCAAATAGGCACTTAGCCTCCAGCCTTGTCTCACTCTCCCTCTCTTGAGCTCGTTCTTCGCGAATTTTTTCCCTATTTAATTGCTTGTCTCTTTCTTCCACTGTCTCATTTGGAGCATCTCTCACCCGTTCATAATCCACACTCATATAATCACCATTAAGTGCATCTTTATAAGAAGAGATTGGAGTACGAGCAACATTAGTTCTCTCAAATTTTGCTTTCTAGACCAATTCATCTTTTTTTCTCATTTTCTTTCATCATCACCTCCTTTTGAGCCTTCGACCTCATTGCAATCACCTCTCTAGCCTTTTGTTTTGCTATATATAAAGCTTCACACAACTTAGCAAAATTACCATTAATCTGATCATCCTAAAGTCCTAGACCATCAGCAGCCAAACGTCCTTCCCAGTTATATGTCGAGGTAGAGAACGCATATGCCTTATGAATCCTATTGTTCTTAAACTTGGGTGGCTCTAAGAGATCCATTGGCATCTTTACCATACGAATAATTCTCACTTTAGCCCATGAATTGAAATCAGACCTGTGAGATGGTCTGTGAACATTGTTTGGCTGTGCAGCACTCAACCTCACCTTTACAATCTTCTAAGCACATCCTTCTTAGATTTGAATTGTGAATCAAAATATAAAAACGAAGAATTAATGTAGGTATTTTTATACTTTACAAAAATAAAAAGATTTTCTACAAGAAAAAAAGACGCACAAGAAGATTTGTATATTAGAGCTCCATAAGAGCATCTCCAATGCACTCCATTGATTGTGGCTGATGTGGTAGTTAAATAAAAGGAGTTCTAAATGAATATGGAATAAATAGACATGAAAGTCCAAAAGTTCACTCCAATGAGTTCCTTCTACAATTCAACAATTGTGATTATATGGCATTTATTTTTTTAAATTAAACAATAATAAAACTACTAAAATTTCCCTAATTACCCTTTTGTGAACTAAATTAAGTCCAAAATTAAAATAATTGTTGAGTCATCCAATCTCACATGACTTCTACATGTAGAAAGAGCATCCCACATCTTCTATTTTATTTTGTGCCACATTAGCCTAACATGATGTTTCACATAGTGCATTGGAGATGTGATTGTAATACACATTATCTATTTGATGACATGGCACTTCTCTTTGCATTGGAGATACTCTAATGGGATTACATTCCCATGCAAATTCGGCTAGCGAGTGCTCTTTTAGAGTATTTTTAATGCAACCACGAAGTGCACAAAAAAGTATGCTATATCATTTTTATTCAAATATATTTCATAAAATTTTTAAGTTTTATCTACATATTTCGTAAATCCTATTACTTATAGTCTAAAAAAATCTTTACTAAATATAAACCCACACATTCATCATGGTTTGATTGACAATAAAAAGCAAAAATCGAAAAGCAACACTACAGCTAAAGGCCAAGTAGCATGCTCAAATGGCACCACGACACATGGCCTTCCACTCGAATTAGCCAATCAAAAACTATACAAGAATTACTAATAACCATATTACTTCTAAAAGGGTAAATTTGTCATTTCGTAATTAATTACACCTTCCCATCGCAAAGTCTTGTACTCAAAGTCAAACTAGTAGTATATCAACACTATAAACAGATAGTACAAAACTGAAAACCCTCCCTCAGTCTCTCTCTCACGGTCACTGTGTGCGTAGTGTGTGTGAAGTTCCTATATACACACATATAGACCTTGATTTGGCCGTCAATGGCGGCCCTGGAGACTCCACAATCGTCGACTCTGCGTCAGGCGTTCGGAAATGTGCTTTCAGTCTTCATTCTGTTACTCATCGGCATCCTCGCTTTCTCGATCCGTCTCTTCTCTGTAAAAATTCTGTCTTCTTTTCAGTATCTCATACATATACTTATCCATGTTTGTAGCTTATAATTGAATTTAAATGCGATCATTGAAATGCAATTTTAGTGTCTGGATCCAAGATCCTTCATTGATTTATATTTTTGTCTGGAATCTGGATATGGAGTAATGACTTGTATGTTTATTAATTTTGTCTTGTACAGGTGATTAAGTACGAGAGTGTAATTCACGAGTTTGATCCTTATTTTAATTATAGAGTCACTCAGGTTTGTCTGGTTTCTAACTCATTGGATTTTCTGGAAATGCTGAATTTATTTTTACTTTTTATAATCTTTGCTTAAGATTTTCATGGTAAGAATATATAAGTATCTGATCCGTTTTTCATCTATTTAGTGTTTCTAATTGATAAATTACATGCATCATATACATTTTGTGTCATATAATGGGAAGGACAGACGGTGCAAAAGAGTTCTTCAGTTTAAACTGACGGGAAATATAATATCCTAAAACAGATTTCTGTCAAAACCATTGGGTGAAATATTAAATGTGATGTGAAACAAATATCTAATTCTTGTATTGTGCAAGGAATTGAATCATCTAGCAAAGGGTTTGATCACTGGGGTGTGTAAATTTCCTGTACAGTGACTAGCACAAGGATACAATGCTTCGCTATCTCAATAATATATGTTCGAACTTGCGACTCTGCTAAAATGACATGATTAAATTCACACGTGTAGAATTTTGCAAGAGATTTTCTTTTTTATCTAAGAGGGAGATAATACTCTTAGAATTAAGGTTAAGAAAGGGAAGCTCGAAACATATGTGGTGTCACTTTCAGCTTTTGCTGAAGCAGGCAGGCCTCGACTTTGAACTAAGTTGTCTAATTTTGATGGTTCACGGACATTACAACATCAAGCCTCTTCGATCTGGCGTGTTTGAAAATAGACCCCTTTGACATGTCTAAGCAGTTCCCTGCCCTTCTGGGTGAGGAACCTGAAACTTTTATAATTTGTGAACCCAAATAGCAAGCCAAGCTAGCTTAGTTATTCTTGAGTTGTCCTTGTTACATGCACGTTGATTTTGACCTGCTATCCCTTTATGTGTGCACACGTGTCATCTATATTTTTGTATGGCAACAAATATTTTGGCTACTCCTGCATGAAAGGTGACACATTTGAATAAGGGAGAGTAAACTGAATCAACTATTTTGTGGATATTTGTGTAACTCCTCATTCATCATATGTTCCTTGCAGTTTCTGACGAAGAATGGAATATATGACTTTTGGAATTGGTTTGATGACCGGACTTGGTAATGGCTACTATTGCTGGGTCCCAAGTGTTTCTCAAAAATATTTTTTAAGCTCATTTTGATTGTCATTTATGTAAATTTAACTGGGTTTTTTCTTTAATGTTACAAAGGTATCCTCTTGGACGTGTTATTGGGGGAACTGTTTACCCGGGACTCACGTTGACTGCTGGAACCTTATGGCGGTCTGTAAAATAAACCATTGTGGATTCTTTTAACACTAGACTAGAAGCACATTCACATCATCAACATTTGTATTAAATTATCAAAACTAAAAATTTCTTATAATTTGGTTGTGATATTGACCAATTTAAGAACCGACCACTCTTTTCTCTCTGTTTCAGTTTTATTTATGATGTTTGAGGCATGTAACAGCGATGGTTTTCACCTTTGCCACTTTTTGGCAGGATATTGAACTCTTTGAATATTCCCCTATCAGTGGAAACTGTTTGTGTGTTTACAGCTCCCATTTTTTCGGCTTTTGCTTCCTGGGCAGCATACCTTCTGACAAAGGTTTTTTCTCTTGCTTGATCAATCTATTATTTTTTTTCACTTTCTATTTTTAACTTTAGCTAGATGGATGCGTGTAAGATGTTCTGTTGGAATAGTTTTCTCAATCACATCTACTTGTATAGGAAGTCAAAGGTGTTGGTGCTGGATTGACCGCTGCGGCTCTTTTGGCCATGGTATTTTTATCATGCACATCTTTGTCCATCTGTTGCATTTCATTTTAAACTCTGAACAGCAGTCCATTGTATTCCTATTTCTGCAAATTTTCTGTTGATCGTTCTGTTTATCCATGTATCTGGTCTAATTTATGATTATATTATTTACTTTCTGATTTGTTGGGCATATGTTACGAAATGAACCACTTCCACATTGAATTCATTGCAGCTATCATATTCTCCAATTTTTGCTCACGCCAATTTTGTCTGTGTTTAAGTTTTATATGGTTGATGATTGCACGAGTCTTGTTAGGGATTTTGCAAATTTTATTGGAGATGGCCATCGGTTGGCTAATGCTTGTATATTTTACATTGAAAATCATTCAAGCTTGTATAGCAAATTAAATCAACCACTTGAAATAAGGGGTTAAAGACTTAAAATTCTATTTGAAATATGTGTGTGGAGAACACCTAGGTTGCACCGACACGCACTGGACACACTCCAAAACGTGTCAGAGTCCATTTTTTCTGTAATGGACTGGTCGGCGAAGCAAAAAAAGGAAAGCAAAATAGGAGAGAATAAGATAAACTCCATGCAAGAAATATTGCGTGTGTCTGGAGAAGGAGAGACCAGGATGTGGGGTGAAGCGAGATGCCGCCGGGTTGAAGTTGGTAGAGGTCTGGTTGGAATAAAGAACGGCACAGTATGTGGGTGAAAGAGAAATAAGTAGGTGAAAGAGATATGAAACCCTCTAGTTTGCATAAAAAGTGTGACTTTTATGAAAAAAACTGACACCCCAATTTTAGAGCATGTAAGGCAGTAAAGTGAGAAACCCTTCCCCAGGTGCTACAGGGAACTACACGATTATTAAAGCCCAATTTCCCGGGCGTGCACGAGATTAAAAAGCATAAAAAACAGGGGTGTAAATTGCAAAAATAAACTAAAGTATACCCATTTATGATTTAACCCTGAAAGGAATGCTCTATTTTCTTTAAACTATAAAATAAAATTAAAATATATGTCAACAAAAATGTAATAAATTAAAAATATAATTTTAATTGACAAGTCGTGTCCTACTTTTCCAAAAAATCACGTGTTAGCGTGTCCGTGTCGTGTGGCCTTATCCGTGTCCGTGCAACCTAGGAGAACACATTTGAAGTGCCTGTAAAGCTTGGAAGGATATTCGAATAGTTGTCAAATTTTTGGAATCGATGGTTAAAATGTTCTGCATACTGTATTACCATTTCTGGGATTGAAGGGGATAAATTTGTAGATAGGTCGTTTGATGTTATGCATACTGTACTTGACCATTTCTGGGATTGAAGGAGATAAATTTGTAGATATGTCGTTTGATGTTATGCATACTGTATTTGCAAATGTTGGTTGGGGGGAGATAACTTTACAGATAATTCAGAAATATGACACAATGGGATAATTAAGGTCCACAACCATTGTAACTTTTTTTGAAGCAATTATCTCTCATGGTTGATGAGGTTGATATTTGAGCTTAAATTATATGAAAATTTTGACTACTTAGGGTCCGTTTGGAACAGCTGTGGTGAGTAGAGCTTTTAGCAGTAGAGCTTTTTGCAGTAGAGCTTTTGATAATAGAACTTTTGTTAAAAAGCAGTTGACTGTTTGGATGTGAATTCAAAAAGTGCTGTGAATATTAAATTGAGTGTTTGGTTGCATAATTATAGAAGTACTTTTCTATAAACTTTATATTTATTTGATTAAACAGTAATTAATTATTATATAAATTATATTATTTGTTTTAAAATAAATTTTTTTATATAATATAATAACTATTAAAATTAATATATTAATTTAATTATAATAGCACGATTATTTTATTATATTTGATTAAATAATAATTAATTATTGTATAACTCATATTATTTTTTTAAAAGAAATTATATATTTTTATATCCTATAATAACTATTAAATTTAATATATTAATTTAATTATAATAACATGATAATTTAAGTATATTTGATTAAACATTAATTAATTATTTAAATAAAACATATTATATAATTTGTATTATATTATTTAACAAGTCAATATTTTTTTTAATTTATATAAGTATATGAAATGAAAATTTGAAATAAGTAATTAATGTAGTAAATAAATTATTATTTTTTGATATATTAATAGTAATTTTATTAATTTTGAAGTTCATTAAATGTTAATTACAATTTCCCGTAAAAGCTCAATTAGAGCTTTTTAGAGAAGCTCAAAATTTGAGCTTCTCTAAAACAGCTTTTTTAAGCTGTTTTTTAAATCAAAAAGTGCTTGTTGACTTTAACCAAACAACAATAAAAATAACTAAAAGTACTTTTACTCTTTAGAAAGTGCTTTTAGACTTCAAAAAAGCTCTTCCAAACACACTATTAAGAGGAAATGGAGAAGCGACGAAATTGCTTTTTGGTTTTCTTTTACAAATTGTGTACATTTTTTTAGCATTGCTCTTGTGTACAGTTAATTATCTTTACTTGATGACCTTTGTACTACAAAAAATATCTTCCTCAATTAAATTGCATGCAAACAGGTTTCCTTTCAATAGCCTAAAATCTTTTAAAAGGGCCAAACCAACTGATGATATATGATTGCCATGGATGAGCATGTGCAAATTGTGCTACGTCATCACAGAATTGTGTTCAAAACTCAAAATGCGAAAATACACCTTCTCGAATTTTATAGTTGAAAATTGTCAATGTATGGTTCACTTGCATATCAATGACTGGACTTTATTTGGATAAGGTAAGCCTAAAAGGCAGTGTAAGTTTGGCTTACTCAATATAGCCCAACTCCCTCTAATCAAAATGTCTTTCAGGATAGCTAATAGTCTAATAATTGTATTGTCGAGTAAGTTTTAGCTATGAAAATAGGAGAACTCTATTGTCCATCGAGATATATGGTTTTTGAAGGGTATAATAATGGTAGACGTCATGCCATGTGTTAAACATTTTGTGGGCAGTAATGGGGTAGAACTGAGATAAGATAGTGATGGACTTGCCAATTGAAGGAGGTAAACTGGGTAACTTGTGAGAGGCAGTTTCTACAATTAAGATCGCTTTGCTCTAGCATGACAGGCAATGAATGTATTATCTAAAGCTGAAACAAGCTACTATAGCATCAAAACAGATCCACTTTGTTTCTGGTATTAAGGCTATGTTTGTAATCGCGTGCATCGTTCTCTGAAGATGTATGAAAGAAAATGCATATAAACATTTGAATGAACTGTTAGTGCATTTATTGAATATAACTTCTTTCAATAAGGAAGAATATTCTTAAAAAATAAATTGAGTGATAATATAAGAATGAAGGAGTTAAGGGCCTGATTTCCATAGGAGCATCAGAAATTAGAACTGTAACACTAGGTTCTGTCTTTACCAATTACTTTCAAGTATGATGGTTTTGTATTTGCTTTACTTATTTAAGTCATTTTCATGTCTAATTTTATTACAGACAATTCTATTGGATGTTGTTCCCTTTTGTACAATCATGGTGTATATTTGTTATACATGCTGCATTTTTTATGCGAGATTGTTGAATCGCCATGGTAATCAGAGTGTTAGATGTTTTTTATGTTATTTGCAGGTTCCATCTTATATATCACGATCTGTGGCTGGCAGCTATGACAATGAAGCTGTAGCTATATTTGCTTTGATCTTCACATTCTATCTCTATATAAAGGTGACATATTCATGCTTTTTGTTTTTCGGCAGCCCTTTGTGTGCTCTATACAACCTTTAAAGCAAACGCACATGCTTTCGATCCCCTTTTCCGTAAATTTCTGATGTACTTTAGCTGGGGTTCATGGACGATTAACATTTCTGTAATTTACTAATATTTGGATTGACTGCAGGCATTGAATACCGGGTCTCTTTTCTACGCTACTCTAAATGCCATATCATACTTTTACATGGTACAGCCACTATTTTGTTTTCATTTGACTTCTATTTCATGCTTGATAACTTCTATAACTATATTTTTATATGCATGTTTTCAGGTTTGCTCTTGGGGAGGGTATACTTTCATCATAAATCTTATTCCAATGCATGTGCTGCTGTGCATTGTAACTGGTCGCTATTCTTCTCGCCTATACATTGCGTATGCTCCACTTGTAAGTATCATAATGCATATGAAGCTTAAACGAGTTTGCCAATACTTTTCTTTTCGCCTGTACATTGCATATGCTCCATTTCTAAGTTTTTTAGTACATATGATCCTTCAAAAATATTTCAAACAAGTTGGTATCCTTCAAAAATATTTCAAACAAATTGGTATATGTAGAGGTGGCAATGGGCCAAGCCGGCTACCTACCGAGCTTGGCTCAACCCAAATATTGAACTTGGTTCGGGCCATGAGCTCGGCTCGGTTTTTTTTTTTTTTTTTTTTTTTTCCGATGAATATTTTTTTGGAGAATTTTAAAATAAAAAATTAATGAAGTGTGAGAAATTTTTTCTTTTAAAAATTAAAAGTTGAAAACCCTCCTTTTTTTGGGTTTGGGACCGACTACTTTAAATGTAAGCAAAGTTAAAATTATACACGAACAAGTTGTTATGCGTACAATTTTTTGTTAAAAATAAGATAAAATATCAAATATTTACGCAAATAATACTTATTACAAATTCAAGTATTTCATATTCAAATCTTCAAGTTCGTTGGACATTATTCTATCCACTTTATCTTGGATCCGATGTTCGGCATCATTCCAATCCTTCAGACACAGTAAGTTTTTTAATATGTTGGTTTTAAGTCTTGACCTTAAATTAGACGGAACTTTGTCACTTATACTAAAAACAGACTCCGATGCTATAGTTGATTCCGTAGGTGTTAGTAGATCGTGTGCCATATTTGAAAGAATTAGATATTGACGTTGATTTTGTCTTTACCATTGTAGTATATCAAAATTTTCTCTTCACTATCTAAAATACTAAGCATGTTGTGCACAATATACCTAGCTAATTCTAAGGGTCTGTTTGTGAGTTTTAGAGTACCGGTTATGAGGATTTTTTAAAGTACCGATTTTGGGTGTTTATGAGTGGAGCGGCTTTGGGTGATTTTTAGTAGCAGCTTTTGAAATGGTCCAATTCATGCTTGGAAGTTTATTATTCAGCGATTCTAAATTTTTTTTAGAAGAATCAAATTACATATATGCCCATATATTAAAAAAAATTAATTTTAAAAATTTTATACATCGACCTATCATTGAAAATATAAAATTAAATCTATGTTCTTGCATTTTTTTTGTATGCATGTGTTTTATTTTACAAATATTAAATTTAGGGAAATTTGAAAATAATTGTTTGAAAGAGGATAAAATTGAAAAAATTTTGAATGGTAAAAAATCACCAATTTAGGAGTTGAGATATACACTCCAAATTACACTATACTGTTTTTGGACGATTTAAAATCCGTCCAAAAATAGTGCTTTATCAAGCACCGATTTTTTTAACCCTTTATAAACGGTACCATTCAAAATCAATCAAAACCGGTGAAAAAATAACTCCAAAGCAGGCCTTAAAGGTGTATCACTAAAACGGAAAAGAGAAGAAACAGAAGAACCACTATCATGTTGACCACTCTTAACTGAACTAATGTAACTCTATAAGTCAATATCATCAAGGTATGATAAAGTATGTGTTGGAACATGAGTTGTATGACTTTCCTACTGGTCTTTTCAGCGTAGATTTCATACATTTCATATAGAGTTTGTTCTAAATTACTACACGTTAGTAGATTTTCGTACGTTAATTTTTGCAAAATTACCATTATGGTTATTTTCGTACTCTTTAAGTTAAGCCTGAGATTCATTTTAGATGTTAATGGAAATCACATAGACAGCTCTTCTCAATATTTTTTAAATTTAGTCTCTATCATATATATAATATTAGAAAAAATAGCAAAATCATTAAATTTATTAAAATTATTAACAATATAATAAAAATGATTGAGAACTAGTGAAGTAATTGGATAATATACATCTGAACATATATTTGTTGCATAAAAAAAAATTTTAAATTTTTTCTAACATGAGCACATATTTTCCAGTCATATGTTTGCAAATCATATTCTGGGCCATGTAAGTGTGGGCTATTATAATATGCAGTAATGCAATCTTCGTACTTTTCATCAGATTTAGGCATGAGATATGTTGAATTTTACCTATGACCAATATTAGTGCAAAAATATTTTTCTTGAAATACATTTTCAACACATAGATCAGCAAAAAGTTATTTTCATGCTAGTGAGACCGTAATATAATTAATAGCGTATCTAATTTTTTGTAATTGTACTTTTATGAATTTTAATCCATCTTTCACAATTAAATTAAATTAAAAACATGACATACACAACGAATGTGAAATAAAATACCATCAAATTTTGGATTAATACGTTGAATTAATTTTTCAATTACTATATTGTTGGAGCCTGTATTTTCACATTCGTTGTACTTCTATAAATTTTAATCCACCTTTTACAATTAAATTAAAAACATAACATATACAATAAATATGAAATAAAATACTATCAAATTCTGGATTAAAATGTTGAATTAATTTTTCAATTATTATATTGTTGGGGCCTATTTTGTCAAAAGTAAAACTATGAATCTCGTTTCACAATTAAATTCACGTAAAACACACATTAGAACATGATAAATATTAACTCCATTATGAGGATAGTCAATTTATCTAAATACTATTATTTTTTTATACATTATCCAGTTTTTGTGCCGTTGTAGCTATATATATTTTTTTGGTTATTGCCGGTCTATAAATCTGAAGTGAAATATAAATTACTAGTGGGCACTAACTCAAAATATTGCCAGTACTTAGTCTTTTGTTTTGTAGTTTTTCGTTTAGTGTTAGGACCCGTGGTTGTTTTTGTACGTGTGTTGATATCTTTTTGAATATTATCCAAATCAATCGGATCAGTGTCATCTCCAAACTCAACAACAATATCGCGAGGAATTGAAATATCATTAAGACTACTGAAATAATCATCACTTTGATTGTAGGCCATTTGAAATAAAATAATAAAGAGAAGAGTAGAAGATATAATAAAAATGTAGAAATGTAGTAGAAGAAGTAGAAAATTAAAAGTATAAATTAATATTTAGATAATGAAATTTGAGATAAATAATTATAAACTAATATTCAGAGATAATGAAATTTGAGAATTGTTGTTGAATTAAGTATATAGTAGATTGAGAGATTGAAGTGTAAAAAAATATGTTTAGAAGCGGGTATTAATAGGAAAAAAACTCTGAATTTGAAAAATAAAAAATAAAATTTGACGTCCACCGTTCACTGCTAGTGGCTCGTGTCCACACCCACGAGCCTTGACGAGCCGGCTCGCCTTTTTGCCGAGCCAGTTTGGCTCGGCCCATTTGCCATCTCGGTATATGTTCTCTAGCATGACAGTTGGAAGTTCATTTTTGTACCTAAGCTAGAATCTGAACAAAAATCACTATAGTCAGTTCATTGAGAAGGTGCATACGCTGCTGTGAAATGTAACTATTCGCTGACCTTGTTGCTATGCATTGCATATACTCCACTTGTAAGTACCAGTGCATGTGAACCTTGAACAATATTTCAAACTGTATTATCTTATCTGCACACTGCATTTACTCCAACTGAGAGTCTCTGGATGACCCTGAAACAATATTTCAAACAAATTGGTACTTTTGCTGTATAGTAGGAAGGTCATTGTTATACCTAAGCTGGAATAATTACTATAATAATGAGTTTATTGAGGAAGTGTGGGAGTTTAAAAAAATGCGATGTTTAAGAAAGACATTAAGAAATACTATATGAACACTAGGTTTTGAGTCTTTTGACAAAACTAGAGGCTGCATGAACAAACATCCAAAAATGGTATTGGTCATGCATGCTAGATAATATATGAATTTCATAAACTTGTAGGGTTACTTTCTTTTTCCTTTTCCTTACTTCAATGCACTGGCAATAATTGGGTATTTGGATGTAAGATCAACCATTAAATAATATATACTTTTGGAGGACGGAATAATTATTAGTTCTTTTCAGCTAAGCTAATTAGTAAGTTTTGGCATAGTTCCACCTGTGAAAAATGCTTCATTTACATCCATGACTGTAGTTACAAAAATAAAATCTAGCACTCTTTTTAGGTCTACTTCTGTACTTATAATTTAAAGGAACAACTAAATAAGATCATGCCTGACATTTCAGGTTAATCTTATTTGAAGTGATAATGAAAAGTGTGATAGTGAATTGAAAGCCTAATACTTTTTTTTGATATATGATAATTTATTTCATCCAATAGTCAATAACAGGAATTATATAGTTATATATTAATATATTATACTAATCAACATATGTCAACTAAGAATTTTAATGGAATATATTAAGTATACAGAACTAGATTTCTAATTTTTAGGTGTAAAATATAGTTGGTCACCGTAGTGTATTGACTACATGTGTGGATTGTGCTAGTTATTTGTTCTTTCAATTTTTGGGCCCGAGCCGAGTGGCTTTGTGAAACAGATGTTCAAATGTTTCCCCTTATTTTTTAGGAAAGGCTTCTAATGGTCTATTTGCTTAATAAAATATTTTTGAGTAGTGTGATGAAGTGACTGGCATCTTCATTGTTTTCTACAGGTACACTCAATGTTTAGAAATGCGTAATTGGGTACTGATGTGTTTTCCTTTGTGAGACTGAGGCATTAACCTCACTGTACACCAAAAAAATGTCAACAAATTATTAAAATGCAAAATTCATAGTAGAATAAGTGTTGAAAAAAAAACAAAAGGAAAATCTCTAAAGTAACAAAGAAACTATTACTTTAGTTGGTGGCGGTGGACTATTCCCAAAATGAGTTATTTAATGTTTTAGTAATAGCTAGTGTGGTGGCAGTGGGCTATTTCCGAAGTGGGTCAATCAAAATTTTTAATGTTTTGTGGGCTCACACCTAAAACAAAGTAAATAAGTTTGGAGAATTAAGGAGCACTTGCCTCACAAGCCTTGAGGTGTGTGCCTCGAAAAACTGCCTCATGATCCGTACCTTGAGGTGTTTTCTGCTCACCTTGCTCTGACGGGCCTCAATCGGAATTTTTAAACAATGGGTGCACATTTAATTTATGTGGACGATTTTTGGAGGAATGTCAATTCAGTGTACTGTAATTGAATTCAAGTAGTATCATAATTGTCATAGAATATCTGTTCTACTCTTCAATATGTAAGCTTCTTTAATTACACATTAAATATTGATCTAACTTGGCTCTTGTTATCCTTAAATTATCCTAATGCAGGTTGTCTTGGGGACGTTGTTAGCATCTTTGGTGCCTGTTGTAGGTTTTAATGCAGTCATGACATCTGAGCATTTTGCATCGTTTTTAGTAAGTTTTATACCAGCACACTAGTCTACTATCGATTTGTCTAATGATGGTTTTTTGTATAAACACATTTGCGTTTAATTTGTAGATGTTCCCAGAATTATCTGCAAATTATATTTGGAACATCAGCTGATCAGTCCTATCCTATGGCTAATAAATTTCTACATTGGATTTATTGTTTTTATCTTTTCTTATCAAACTGTCAAATATAAGCCATGCTCATTGGATATCCATAGAGAGGGGTGTTATCGTCCTTGTATGGTTCTGGTCAGTATCGTTTTAAATGGGGAGCTTACGATTTAGTGTGGATCATTATGGAATTATAACCTCATGCTTATTCTGTATTTTCTATATGCCTGATGACAGTACTCATGCTGTAAATGATCTATGTAGCTTCAAATTCTCTTGGTCAATGGAATACATATATCTCATTGGTCGCCTAATTGTTGGAAGGTTCTATAATTGATGGGGTCAGTGATCCTAGTTATAAGATTCTCTTATGCTCCCACCACTCTTCTCCCTCGCTCAAAAAGAGGCATTATCTTTTAAATATCGTCTTACAAAGAAATTATTCTTGGCCGTTGTGGTTGAACTAGACTCATTACATATGCAACGACAGTTGTAAAACAGGCCCTCACCCATTACTATTCAAAGCTTGTATGAATTGTTTTGATAATCATCAGGGCTTGTATATATTTATTTGAACGGCATGAGGTTTCAGGCATACTTTCTGGAAAATTATGTGAGATACTTGCATCTATACAATTAGAAAGAGAAATATCTACTAGATAGAGATCAATGGCCACCCATAGGGCTGATGAACCAGCCTCCATTTGTGATCTCCATATATGTGATGTCATGCAGCAATCCTTTGCTTGTTTTTTCCTGTGGATGGGTAAAGGTAATCTTATGATTGTTCGTTTGAAGGAAAATTGTCAGTTCAGGACTAAATACATTTTGCTAAAATTGGGTTGACCTTACTTTTTGACTACATAGGCCTGTATCAAAATATTGCTTTCATCTTTATCTAAGAGTAGGAACCAAAGTTGAATCTCCTTATCACACCATAATATACAGACAAGTTGAAGTTTTGAGTACCTTCGGTTGTGAAAGGGTGGTCAAGAAGAAAGACCAAGGTTCAGAGGGGAGGAAATGAAATTCAGATATTATTGTAATTTACATACATATTGGCATTGTTAGCTTTCCATCAATATTTGACTGATTATGTTTAATGCTGCACTTATAGATACTATGTACAATTGCTCCCATGTTATTCTAAGTTTCTGGATATTTTCAGTTATTTGACACTGCCCTTTCTGATGATAACATACAGGTCTTTATTATTATCCATGTCGTGGCTCTTGTGTATTATATCAAAGGGATTCTCTCACCACAAATGTTTAAAGTTGCCGTTACTCTTGTAGTATCCATTGGCCTGTAAGCTTATTTTGCCTGTAATTTAAAATTATTTTAACTAATATATTACGAGACTAGCATAGTGATGGTAATAAGAAACTAAAGCAGCACATGATGAAATAGAATTAATGAACTTCAATTCTTTTTTTGATTCCCTCACTGATAACTTGAACTGAGTGGAGAGCAGCAGTTTCATATGGAAAAATGATGAAAAGTTAAGTAGGATATTGTGTAGCCATGAATTTTCCTTTTTTTTCACTCACTATTCACTCATAATCAACAATCAGGATAGTTTGCGGGGCTGTGTTAGCTGTACTAATAGCTATGGTAGCTTCTAGCCCTACCAAAGGCTGGAGTGGAAGAAGTTTGAGCCTGCTTGATCCGTAAGTTCTTCCTTGCAATTGCTTTATTATATAATATGGTGCTTTCTCATTTGCTATGTCACTATGTGCTTTGCAAACAAAAAGATATCATTTCCAATCTCCATGAGAAGGTTTTACCGTGTAAATTTGATCTACGCCTTTGATGCACCTTATATGTTTCATTTTGTCAGTTAAACTTCAGCTCATATGTTCTAAAAGCTTGATCCTCGGTTCTGCACGATGCAAAACTTGACACACACAAGAGGAGGAGGAGGAGGAGGAGGGGGGGGGGGGGGAGGGGGGGGGGGGAGGGTTTTTAGATCCCTTCAATGTCAAATCAACCTCATTTAGGTATAGAGAGAGAGAGAGACTGTGGAAGAAGATTTAATATAATCAATGTTAAATAATCAATAGTCTAATGTAAATTGAAAGTTCACAACTTTTATCCACATATTTTGTACGACCTGATGCTTACAATTTACAAAAATCTTTACCAAACATACACTTACTACCCGCCAAACATGTGCGAAGGTGACTTGGAGTGTGGTGGCTATGACATAGCCAAGATGTGATTGCAAGTTCGCAATCCAGTCAGAGCGTTCTGCTTTTGCTTTTTACTGCTAGCCTCATATAGCCAATGCTTTGTTGTGTTCGGCTATTCCTTGAGTTAACCTCTTCATCGTGCAATTCAACCTCTTGTGCTTTTCTTTTTTCTCTTATTGGGTTGCTCCTGTGGGTCGTCAATCAGCAGTCAGTTGCTGTTTAATGGATTAGCTTTATTGCTACAAAACCGAAACTAATATGCTGACATTATTTTTTGACTTCCGATTGGATAGTACTTTTGGATGAAAAATGGAGGTGAATAGTAAACAATACGAGAACAAAACTATGGTGAGAATTCGGTCAGAGGAAAGATTAGGCTTTGACACCAATAGATGTAGAAATCGATGAAGAAATAGAATAAAGGAAAAGAGAAGAGAGAGATAGAGAGGAAAGAACAAGAGAAGTATAGGAGAAGAGAAATAAGGAGAAGTGAAGAAGAGACGGAAAGAAAGAAAATTAGAGAAGAGAGAAGAAGAATTTAGGAGGAAAATCTCAATATTTCAATAATTCAATAATCACTGTTGTAAATTGAAATCCTATATTCTCTTCTATAGTGCAAGAATCTAACACAAGGGACTTCTAATAAACTACTTATTAAAATATTAAAACTTATCAACAAAATCCTAGTTTATCAATACAAATAAAACATAGTTTAAATCATATTTCTCCTAAAGCATATCTTTATTCCCTGTCACAGCAATAATGGAATTCACAAGGATGGTTTTGTTATCAGTGTTGTTTGCTGATGGCTTTAGATAAGCATTAATCATTTAAATTTAGGGTTAATTACACTAATGGTCTCTATTCTTTCAGATTTGTAACGATTTTATCCCCATTCTTTTTTTAGCAGATATCATTCTCATTCTTCCATTTATTCTCACAGATGGTCTCCAAATCACTATTTTTCACTATTCTGACAATTTTTTGACAATTTTGTCCATTAACTTAAATAAATTAAAATAATAGAAAAAAAAAATACAATAAAAGTATTGCGATTGGGTCTTTAACCTTTTCAAAAGTACAAATAAATCTTAAACTATTTTATTTTATTCAGATAAGTGTTCTTCTCCAATAAAAAAAGAATCGTTCTTCCATTTATTCTCAATTATTTCAATCACGTTACTCAGACGGTTGGAGCTGGGCTGTGCTTGCGAATCCTTAGCTCAATTTTTCGTAGATTGCTTTAAAGATGTAGACCCATAAGGCAGCGCAGGCGGAGGTGCAGGAGTAGGAATGGTGTTGTGGGCCTCCGGTGACGGGCCCTCTACCAATGGGCCACTCCCATTGAGCTTACCAAAAGTGGCGTCTTTGAGAAGCTTTTTCCACGATACAATTGTAGTTTTGCCGGGCCTCAGCTCCACTATAAATCGTTGTCGGCCACCGACTGATTCATAAGAGGTTGTGGGTTTTGACCCCGGTCCCAATTTGGGTCCACCACCGCCTTCTACCATAGAATTAGTCAATTAGAGTGTGGTTATACAAGAATTTATGTATATACGAATTGAGTGAAAATTGGTATTTCGATTTTTATTCAAGGGAGAGGAAGAAGATGATTCGTTTTTAATTGGGGAAGAACACTTATCTAAATAAAATAAAATAGTTTAGGATTTATTTGTACTTTTGAAAATGTTAAGGGCCCAATTGCAATGCTTTCATTGTATTTTTTTTTTATCATTTTAATTTATTTAAGTCAAGGGACAAAATTGTTAAAGAATCGTCAGAATAGTGAAAAATAGTGATTTGGGGACCATCTGTGAGAATAAATGGAAGAATGAGGATGATATGTGCTAAAAAAAAAGAAGATGATTCGTTTTTCGTTGGGAAAGAATATTTATCTAAATAAAATAAAATAATTTAGGATTTATTAGTGCTTTTGAAAATGTTAAGGGCCCAATTGTAATGTTTTCATTGTATTTTTTTTTCTATCATTTTAATTTATTTAAGTCAATGGGCAAAATTGTCAAAGAATTGTCAGAATAGTGAAAATAGTGATTTGGGGACCATTTGTGAGAATAAATGGAAAAATATGGATGATATGTGCTAAAAAAAGAATGAGGATGAAATCGTTACAAACTTAAAATAATGGGGACCATTAGTGTAATTAACCCTTAAATTTATTGAGTAATAACTATGGACATTGAGTGCCAAGCATTTGGTTGTCTTTCTAAGCTTTAGAAATTACCATGGTTCTGGCTGGATAACTTGCTCACTTCCATGTTTTGTTATTCAATGGGTCATTAGCTGTAGCATTTCTTAGATATTTTGGTATCTTGCTTGATTCCTACTCTAATAAGGCTGTATTAATTGTCAAGTTGGAAAAGTATCTAATATCTTTGGAATCCGGTCCCAGAGTTTGACTGTAAACTTGAAGTTGAGGAAAATATGTCCGACACATTTTCGCTTTGGATATCCAATATAATTTCTTACCAGTCCATATTTTTCCTTGTTCTTTTTTCAAGTGTGTTAGATGCTAAAGGGAGATAACATGTGATACTTCAATCTTATTTTCTTCGTATTATTTTCATAGAATGTGTAGAATCTTTAGGATCCCCAATAGTAAAGACGAGCTTAATAAATACACATTTTTTCCTATATGGTACATTTATAGTTATGAGCTTGTCAGCATTTCTGACGTATTGTTCTTTTTTCCCTCCTTTTCCTGATTCCTGAACTGAGGCAGAACATATGCAAGCAAGTATATACCAATTATTGCCAGTGTTAGTGAACATCAACCCCCTACGTGGCCGTCTTACTTTATGGACATTAATGTCTTGGCATTTTTGGTTCCAGCTGGCATTATTGTAAGTTCTCAACATTCATTCAAGTTTGATAGGATTGAAGTATCTAGATGGCATTGTTATCTACCCCTCTAATATTTTCTGTTACACTATTTTTCTGTTGGAACTTGCAGGCGTGCTTTTTGCCACTATCTGATGCAAGCTCTTTCGCAGTTCTTTATATAGTTACATCAGTATATTTTTCTGGTGTCATGGTATGGATAACTGGAAACTTGCCTGCGTGATATTTTCTTTATCTTTCACTTTCAGCTCCCACTATTCTTGGGCGTCACTTTCTTTTGCTGATATTCTAGGTGCGTCTAATGCTTGTGCTTGCTCCGGCGGCTTGCATAATGTCTGGAATTGCTCTTTCAGAAGCTTTTGGTGTTTTTACTCGATCAATTAAATTTCAGTTGCCTGGTGTAACACAAAATTCCCCCGTCAATGTTAGTAATCCATTCTTTGTATTTTTGGTGATAAATTTTAATTATTTTGGACTAAAATGCTCATCATATCCATTAAGGCAGGGGATACTGGTAATGTTATGCAAAATGATGTGGTGAAGACTGAGAAAAGTGAAGACTCATTGAAGGAACGGCCTTCAAGAAAAAACAAGAAGAAGGAAAAGGACAATGTGGAAAGGGCTTCTGTTGTACCCAAGACTGAAAAGAGGCTTTCGGTTTTACCATTGGAGGCTTCTGTCATTGCTATTTTCTTACTTGTCTTGCTGGGCGCCTTTTATGTGGTATGCATTCTTATATGATTTTGTTTGCTGATTAAATCAAGATATTCTGTTCATGTGACCATGAACATTATATCCTCTAAATACTACGTCTATTGTGCTTTTCCCTTTCTGTTTTCATTTTTTTTTACTTTTTGGTTTAGTCTGTGCTAATATGACCTTTGTGATTAGTGTTTAATAGACGTGTTGTTTGTTTCATCACGTGATGATTTTCATGTTATTCATGTTAGTGAAGTATTTAAGCTTCTAAGGAAAAAAATACGAATACAATTTATCAAGGTTGACCTGATGGTTCCACTAATAATTGAACTCGGAGCTTTGAGAATCTTTTAAATTATGCGAGGAAGAAACTCTCAATATCTCAAGCATTCTTGATAAGACAAAATTAAGTTGCATTAGAAGCTTACCTAGCAATTTTCAATTTATTTGGAGCCAGAACAAATAACATGTTGGCTTTAGCAAGGGCTACCATTGCTATTGCAAAATGATTGAAATCTTTAAACTTCTGTTGCATGCAATATATATAAACGAAAATGAACACAGGGTTTTACAACAGCACGCTGATGCTGAAACCTATCTGATTGCTGTTCCACCGGTGCTATATACAGTGTTGACCTTAAGTGCCCATTCTTGAAAATGATTTTTAACATCTACAGAATTTGAGAGACTGTGCCCTTGGTAGATCTCATTGTGAAATAACAGTTGTTTGATGGGAGATGTATTATCATCCATCATAAGGGTTTGAAGTATATTGTGCTTCAATTCTGTGTTACAGTTTGCAATTTGTTATTATGTGGAAACTTGGTACTAATACTTGACATGTTGACTTGTGCTGTAAATGTGTGTGCTGTATCATCTGTTTCAACCTCTGGTTTCTCTAGTTCTAACATTCTAGCTGTTAACTTTAAATGTAGATGCGTTGCCAGGGGTTGTCTGAAGTGAACGCATGGATTGTCCATGAGAATTGTCTCTAGATAATCGCATATGTTAAAGCTTTTAAGTGTTAATCCATTTAACAATTGGTATTGAAACTAAGAGTCATATTTGCTAGCATTTTGTCTCCTACTTTTTCTTGTTTTTCCTGTCTTATCTAATGAAAGAAAATTTTTCGAGTAGGTTCATTGTGTATGGGCTGCGGCAGAGGCTTATTCAGCACCCTCTATTGTGCTAACTTCTCGATCTCATGATGGCCTTCATGTTTTTGACGATTTTAGAGAGGCTTATGGTTGGTTGCGCCATAACACTGAGGTGGACGATAAAGTAAGTTCTTGTCCCCCTTGTTCTTTATTAACTGCATTCTTCTTCTTTAACTATTGAATTTTATAATCAATATTTTGTGGTTGGCTGAAATCAGTTTTTCATCACATTAGTACTAGTTCGACAATATTTTGTTGTCATTGTTGGAGGTTTCAGTGATATTACAGATGAAATCATTCCTGTCCAAGGAGACTCTGAAGTGGCTTATTCGACACAATGAACCTCTATGAATCAACTGACATGTCTGGGGTGGGAAAATGAGTACCGATCTCCTTTTTTCACCCATACATCTCGTCCAAGGATGAGTAATTTTTGTGGGCTTTAAAAAATCATTGATTCTATTATTACTATTATTATTAGAAGAAAATATTGTTTGAAGAAACTCCCTGTAGACGTACCTGTTCAGTACAGTTCTCTGTTACTCATTAGACATCCCTGTCACACTTCCAATACTTGGACAAGCCTGTGCTACGTAGTCAGTTATTTTGCAGCTGTCAGTAATTTAGAAAGTGAATGAGATGTTTAGTTCTTTCTATAACCATTTCAGATATATTTGAATGTGAACATGTAAGGTTTTGATGTAACTGGACATCATTTTACCGTCCAAAAAAAAAAAAAAAAAAGAAAGAATGGGTTCTTTCCTGTGTCCATGTAACAAAAAGTTAGAGGTTTCACAAAAATGACTTTTGGACGTCCGTGTAACATGTGTAAAAGTTGAAATTAGGTCTTTCTATATCAACTAATAGAGCTTTCAAGATGACTTGAGCAGTGGTGAAATTCAGTCAGGTCCTTGGGGACTGAAGCTCATGTATCTCATAAAAGTGAGGAGAAAAGGTCTCCCTACCTAAAACTTTTGATATATAAATACAAGAAAATTTGTAATATTCAATATAGGAATGACGGGTAGTGAGGCCAACAACTAAATATCGATGAATACGTGCAAAAGAGTGGAGGGTAGAAGTCGACATTTTTAGAAGGGCTTGTTTAATTATAATTACATTTTGAAGAGGAAATAGGGGTTTGAAAAGGAATTTGAGAACATGAAAGACGACCTTGCTTCTCCTTGCCTATGTTGGATTATGGCCCTGCTTGTGCTAAGTCATGGTTGTCCTGTGCAACACATTATGCCTATGGTTGTATACATGCCTGAATAATCACACAACACATGCACACAAAAACACTACCCTCCCTCACCGCAAGTTTAACCCGCTTTTTCTTTCAGCATGAGTAATATAGATAATTGCATGCACACAACTTTCTTCAAGCCAAGATGGCATCTTTGATTAGGATATGAAAGTCACTAATATTCTAATTTTTTGCTGATTTCTTCCAGGTTGCATCTTGGTGGGACTATGGTTACCAAACAACTGCCATGGCAAACCGTACGGTTATTGTTGACAATAATACCTGGAATAACACACATATTGCAACTGTTGGTACTGCCATGTCCTCTCCTGAAAAAGCAGCTTGGGAAATTTTCAATTCATTGGATGTAAAATATGTGCTTGTTGTTTTTGGAGGTTGGTTCTGCAATTTTATTTTAGGGGCAATTTTTCCTGAATAAAGAATGCATTATTCTATCGACCGACTTTTCATTTCAGGTCTTGTTGGTTACCCTAGTGACGACATTAACAAGTTCCTATGGATGGTTCGGATAGGAGGTGGTGTATTCCCTCACATTAAGGAACCTGATTATTTGGTGAGTAATTATTCTACAATGCTGTTCCTAGTCAACTCTCTGGTTGCATCTTCCCACTGTCAGTTCTTTGTTTATTATCACAGTTTTAATTTGGAAATCAAGTATGAAGCACTTCAACCATATTTATTTGAATGCTATCTACATGGTTATATATGCATCTTTGGAAAGGCTATGCATGATTTCATCATTGTATTGATAAGAAAGCATAATTGTTAAGGAATTCATTCTCACAATGTCACTTGAGAATTTAGTTTTTAGTGCACAATCATAATTTTTTTTTTGAAAATGTGTAGATTTTATTGAATGGTCACCTCATCAAAAAGCTTTAGATACATCAACAAACTAAGCCTTCTTCCCAGTAAATTTGGGATTGGTTATGTGAATCCTTTTCCGCCATTTCTTTCGGTTCATTGCTGGCAAGTAGATCCTTTGCAACCTCAACATGCTATGTTAATTTATGAGAAGCTTAAGATACTAGAGGGTAAATCATATGTATTATTTTCTTCAACGTGCACCCTTGCTTGTGGCTTGGATTCATTTTCTGAATTAGCAACACATTTCGATGGGAGGATGACAAATCTATATCCAAGGACCTTGTCTTGACTAAATGTATTTTAGATTCTAAAAAGGTCCTTGAATAAATGTATTTTAGATTCTAAAGTCCTCAGATGCTGACAAATGGAAAATTATGGTGGCATTCCTGGAATCCTCGTTTAAGACATAGACTCGTTCACATTACAGGTTTATTATTAGTTTGATTATTGCTAACTTTCTGTTCTTTGAACAGGGGCCATTCGAGCACGTGTTCATCTCTTGTGTAACCACATTTTGAGATTTTCTTCCCTTTCTTTGGTCCCCCTCTATCTGCTGCCTGGCTTTCTTCCTTTCTACCTACCTACCTCTGTCATATCCCAAGAGCTACATTGGTGTCACACCGTGCGAAAGATTCTTATTTTTCATCTAGCTATTACAATTTACACATTACGAACTCTGACTGTTGACTTGGTATCCAATATTACTGAATTGTTTCTTTGGAATACTTAAGAAAAATGCATTCCTGATTGAACTCTGTTGTCGACTTCTAATTTAATTTCTGTTGTCATGCTGTCTAAAAGAGAGATGGTCAATACCGGATTGATTCTCAAGCCACTCCTACCATGCTGAATAGTCTCATGTACAAACTTTCATATTACAGGTGCAATTTCGTTTGGAACATGATGTGTATATACAGATGTTGATTTCTTTCTGTTCCTTAAATGAATCTTGTTTTCTTATTGCAGATTTGTGGAGACGGATGGTAAAGGCTTTGATAGGGTGAGGAATACTGAAATTGGAAAGAAATATTTCAAACTTACCCATTTTGAAGAGGTAAGACTTAGAATAAATTCTTCATTTCTGAAACCCATCATACTTTTCAAACGTACTCATTTTGAAGAGGTAAGACTGAGCATAATATCTTCATTTCCGAATCATCATACTGTGGGTAACAGGTAACTTGCCACTAATCGATTAGGCTTGTTAGCAAGTAATGCTGATAATTTTTGACTTATAACAGATCCATTGTGTAGATAATGATATCTAATGTGTTGGCTCGTTGTTCAACGACATCTTTATTTGGCCATTTTTGAAAGAAATAAGAGTTTATACAAGTGCCGTTGCAGATCTATCAACATATTAATTTGGTGCTCATCCTGTCTATACATTGCATTCCGAGGGTTGATAGTTCATTATTTTCTAAATTTTTTGTACCTTCCTTTATTGCTTTAACCTCAGTATAAAGCCATCAATTAAACGAGAGATTCAAAATTGAAACTGACAAGCATTCCAAGCAGATCTTTATGAAATTTCATTATGTCGAATGAATTTGATCCATAAGTTCGTAAACAATATTTGGCCTAACTTCTACGAAGACATGAAATGAGGATGGGTTATTCCATTGCATCTCCTTTTCCGGATTTGTATTAATCACTCAGTCACTGACAATTGACATGTTTGTTTGTCGTACATTACCCATTTTTCATTGAAGCCCAAGGCTAATAGTTTATATATTATTGCATTGTGTTAGAAGTGGTGCAGCGGTGCTGTTGAAACTATGTTCATATACTTGAATATAAGTTGAATGGTTAATTCATTTGAAGCATTAATGTTTGTCTTATTTTTCTTTTGCGGTGTCCATTATGTAGGTATTCACCACTCACCATTGGATGGTCCGGATATACAAATTGAAACCTCCAAAGAACAGAATCCGTGGGAAGACAAAGAAAGCTAAATCGGTGTGTATAAGTCCTATTTCATCTATTTTCTTTAGTAGTATGCATATCATAAAACCTCTCCAATGTCATTGACTTGTACCCTACCCGTTCGCAGAAAGCAAGCTCAAAAAGAAGTGGAACCCTGAAGAAGAATCCTTGGCATTAACTAGCACGTTGTGGTACTCATTGATATTGGATCATTTGTAACACAGTATTTGCGTCATGAGCCTCATCTAGAGAGATATGCGAAAGAACTTGGTCCCTTTCTTTAGAGACTGATAAAAAAGAAGCGAAAAGATTTTGCAATATCTTCTGTTCTTGTAGTTTAACATTCCATCAATGTTCGAAGGCTGCTGGCAGAGTAGCATTAAGAGAATTTTGGGCTTGCTGTCTAGACTGTTAACTTACAAGAAATCACATATATTATCCTATGTTTATCAGGATGTAGGTCTAGATAGAAATATTTTGACATCATCGCTGTGCGTTATTTCAACTATAATAGATTTTTGGCCTGCAGTTTTCCGCTTAGTGCATCTTATTATTCTTATAATGATATGCCTAACCGGATTTACAGTATTCCAATTTCACTCTTTCCAGTTTATTTATGTAAACTTTTAGTTATATTTTACCCACTTGGTGATGGTACTTGGATGAGTTGGCGATAGAACTGTGAATGAGAAAGGTTTATGATTCATTTTATAGATTCGTTGTGCTTGTTCATTTTTAAGGTCAAAAAGCTAATTTTAGGTAGTTACGTTGTCGCGTAAATTTGAAGTTAGCCAGAGTGGTTGATGCTTATTTTGGTCTGAGGTGTACTTAAAACATTTTAGAAGAAATGATTTTTTAGGTTGCTTGGTTGAACTTTGATTTAATTGGTGACTAAATTTTACCCTATTGTTTCAAAATGTTCTCATCACTATCTAAATGGTGAAGGGAAATCTATTTAATCTCTGCCTATGTGAAGTAAATATTCGGTTAGTAATGGTCACAACACAGTTTATGTTGAGGATCTCTCTTTCTTTTGATTATTTGTTAAATTTTCTCCTTTTCATTCTCTCTTAAAATGATCAGTCGCTATCAACAAAACCATACATTTTAAGAATCTGTGTTGTGAAGTAATCATTTTAAGAATCTCTCTGTAGCCTTTATTCTATAAAGTATGACTAGCTTGAACTTGAAACTTACAATCAATAATTATATTATATTGCTTGTGCATACTGTGATATGCCCGAAGAAGTCAATCTTAGAATTAATTCAAATGATAATCTTGTTGGATTATCCATAGGTGGATGTCTAGATGTTTATAATTAGTAATATTATTTTTTAATTATATTTAATACCATAATTGAAAATTAAATAAAGGACAATATTGTAATTCAAGATTGTAGGATCTTCTGTTATGGAATAATTTTTTCAATCATCTAAATATAATTTTGATATATTTGTTTAAAAACATCTCTCTTCACAAAATTAAATTCACACAAATATTAGTAAATTTTAATAATTTTATTAAAAGAAGAGATAATTGTATATTTAGTCCTCAATCTTTCAAAATCGTTGGAATATGCTTCTAACTTAAAAAAATAGCACTACACATCCCCAACGTATGAAAAACTTGGCGTTGTAGGTCTTTTATGATCAAATAGCTCTTCCCTTCAAATATAAAAAAACAAACAACAAGAAAAAAAAAATATATAATTGAAAATTAACTATATGTATCTCAAAAAATGAAAAATAAAAAATGTACCCTAAAAAAATAAAAAGTAATAAATAGGTCATCTTTTCCAAAAAGTCATAAAATTTTATTTGTACCAAATTCGCTGGAAAACACCACAAACTCACCAAAAAAACCACCCATTTTCTCGGATTCCAATTGGGAAAAAAACCATTGGCGACGGACTGGCGACTTCTATAATGTGTAAAAAAAATTTACCAAACAAGCACTTGTAATTGTTAGAACCGACTCTCGAGCTGCCTGCCTTGTGAATCGTGAAGTTCTTCAACTTCATATCAAATCCATTCCTTTCAATTACTGACAAGCTCCGATAATTGAAGTTCTACGTACCAGTAAGAACTTCAATTCTTCTAAAATTCTGAAGTTCTGAAACTGGTATTTTTTTTTTCTTTTTTCTACATCAATCTGGAATCCTTTTTAACTTTTGATTTTCTTATGGATTTCAGATTTGCAGGAAAATGTGGGATGATTGCATGGATTGGCGGTGCAGAGAGAAAGATATTTACTGGTCTCGTTTCCAACTATTCCAATTCTTTCAGATTTTTTGTGGGCCTTTTGATCAGCAGCTTGTGAGTCCAGATTCTTCTTTTTCTTCCTCGCGTATGTGTGTATTTGTGTGTGTCTATGTTTTGCAGTATGTACTTTGAGGAAGATGAAAAAATGTAAGTTAAATCGTGATGCACATTATATATCTTTTTTTTTTTTTGCCATTGGGATTCTCTTAATATAGATGCAAAAACACGAGTTTGTGGTGTTTTCTGGTGAATTTAGTACAAATAAAATTATAGGACTTTTTGGAGAAGATGACCTATTTGTTACTTTTTATTTTTTTGGGGTACATATGGTTAGTTTTCAATTATGTTTTTTTTTCTTGTTTTTTGTTTTTTTGTTTAATTAAAGAGAATGACAATTTGGTTATAAAGGACTTATCACGCCAAGTTTTTCATACGTTGAGGATGTGTAGTACTATATTTTTTTTAGGTTAGAGGCATATCTCAACGATTTTGAAAGGTTGGAGACCAAATATGCAATTTTCCCTTGAAAGTACCAAAAAAAAAACTCTGCTACGAATCACAACAAGAACATATTTATAACAATTCGTGATATATATAATAAAACTCATGATAATAAGCGTCGTAGCACTTCATGTTATATAACATTTTTTTTGACAAAATGTCAATAAGCCTACACAATCAATTGACATAAAATGGTAAAATCAAAATTTAGACATAAATACATTTGTTGTAATTTGTGATACATACGGTACTATCAATTGTAACAGATAAAACCACAATTGTGACACTTCATAATATAGAATAGTTACAAAAATCACATTTGTAACACCATGAAACATTAATGTGGACAATTATACACAAACACTAACACACATTTAACAACCCTTTAAGTATCACTTGAAGACCATTTGTAACAATAGCAGTTACATATGGCATATGGGCAACTACGAAAGGTAAGGAATAACTACAATTAAATTCACATCTACTATTTGTAATATGAGTAGTTCGACGTACTTGGTTTCAAATTTCAGTCACTTTTTAGTCTTCTTCGATATCGTAATTTGTTCGGCATTGTCTTCTTTCGTTGTACCAAACTTTTTGATTTTTTAAAGACTCTTTTAAGATTGAATATTTCCCGCGTCAATGATTCAACTTTGATTATGGATTTAGTAACCATGTGATTTGGGGTATCCATTACTGAAGTTTTTGTTCCTCAGATTATAAGTTTCAAACTTCTGAAGAAGATGATAATGGAGTTCGAGATGTTTTAGGATTATCACAATTAAAAAATAGAGGAGAAATTTGGGTATATTATTTCAACATTGAAGACACCTACAGTTTGAAGATTTTATTCAAAATGAAAAATAGCTGCAATTTAAGGATTCATTTTAGATATTGTGTGCGATAGTATAGGAACGCGATAAAACTGTTTTTCATATTTTGCAATCTATTTTAATTTAATTTATTAAAAATATATAATAATATACAATATTTTTAACAATAAATAATAATATTTACAATATTAAAATTATTTCTAAAAAAATTATTTCCACTATTTTTGGTGGGGCAAATGCTTCATAAGCTTGCTGCAAAGGATGGATGAAGAGTCGGGCCATTTGAACCGAGGCCCAAAATTTGCCACAAACCAAAGTAACATTTTCTCTACACATTAATGTTCTTTCCTCACATACAACTGCACACTAGCAAACCAAACATACTGACCACTCATTTAATACATTCTTCTTTAATGCCAAATTACTACGATGCACCTAATACGGTGGCCTATAACTTGAGTTGCAATAGAGATTTCATCTAATATCAGATATACAAAAATAAGAAGCAAGATATCACATAATCGTCATTTTTAATATCATATATTCAATAATTAAAAAGTTTGAAAAGCAAAAATTCAAATTCTAACAATAAGTTATACTACTACCTATATCTTTCTTCCTTACTTTTCTACCCTATAAAAATATTTATTCAAGTTTTTTATAGTTTAACTCAAAAGTCTGTAATTTAAATAATAGGTAGGCGTATAAACATATTTAGAACTTATGAACACAAACGATGAAAGTCTAACGATACAATCTAAGCTACAGATAATAGAGATCATTCTAGAAGAAGTCTATGATACAAGCATTGATTGAAAATGAAAGTAATTTTAATTTAATTTTCTTTTAAAAAAAATGACGCTTTGTCGTAAATTTTAAAAATAGACAATAATGTCTTACCTATTTTTTATTCTTGTTAATCAGAATATAACTCATCGGAAGTGCTTTCTTCCCCCCCCTTCCCCCCAATGAGTACATCTCCAAATTTGTACTTTAAATATTAAGTACTGCATAATACTTATTACAATTGTGTAACAATTTGCTCATACTAATCTTTCATCTTTACATAATAGTATTTTTCTTATATCTACAAATATATGTATACTGCAATTGCTATTAGAATCTAATTCAGGTCTCGTTTGGAATTGATTTTGGAACACAAGTTCTGATTGTCAAATTAGAAGTTGTTTTAAGTATTTGGTAAGTTTAAAATTTTGATTTTGGAAGAATCTGTAGCATCCACTAGCAGATGTCGAGAATAAGTAAAATGGTAGCTTTTCAAATTTTACTTTTAATTTTTTCACTTATCTATTATTAAAATATCAATTTTAAATCAAATTAATTAAAGTAATTCTTTTTGTCATAAGTTTATTAGTATTCCAATATTAAAGCATCTCTATGATTCACTTTAAATTTATTTGATGTTTTTTTTTTCCATTAAATGAAATTGGAGAAATTGAGAAACTAAATTGCTGCAAGTCTTTTGAGATTTTATAGATATTAATTATTTTTCTTTTAAATAATTATAGTGAACTCATCTTTAAAAAAAATTGATAATATTACATATTGTTATATAAATAAAAATGAATATTACAATAACACTCATAATAATAGTAATATAAAAGGACATTATTATAATCAATGTCAATTTTTGTAATTGTATACATGCACAACATAAATTCATTTATTTACCAAATGCTCAAATACTAATTTTGATACATACAACAATTCATTATTATCTCTTTTAATACATGCTAAGTTTACCAAACATTTATTTGATTCTTTCTCTAGTTGAATTTTTCTGTAGCACAGCAAAATTAATTTTTTTAAAAACACAATAATATCAAACCAAGCCTTATAAAGTTTAGCAAGAAGATAACATAAAAAATATATAAAAAAAAAACCCAAGTACCCTATTACAAATATGCCGCGTGGATTGCATGTGCCAATAACTAGTTTTTATATAATTGTAAGTGGTCAAATGCCTCTCATAATAGGAAATTACAAGAAATATCTATTTTTAGATGATCATTTTGAAATATGGCAAATTTTGAAAACAATTAGATAAATGGCCACTTGAATTTATTTTTAGATAAAATACCCTCAATCAACTACCTAAAATCTCAATCTATCTTATTCAAAATCAATCAAATACAAATTCTATAGAAAACTAGAACTGACAATAAAAATCTACCAAAACACATCGTATGAACAACAATCACCTTGTGCCACTGTCTCACCCCACTCTCTATGCCACCATTACCCACTACCCATCTGAACTTAGTTTTTTGGTAGATCAATTTGGATTATAAAAGAATAAAAATTGTGTAAGTTAGAAATAGAAAAATTAATTAAAAGAAGCTAGGTTGATGTATGGTTGAAGGATGGAGAAATGTAGTTGAAGATGATTGTGGAAATAATAGCACAACTGTCCAAACCACGATCTGTCTGTATAAAAAATAAAAAAAGACAGTTAATAACTTCTCTTAGAAGCCAGAATGAAGATCATGCCATTTTTCTAAAGAGTATATAGTGTTATAAATTAGAGAAAATAATAGAAGAGAATAGAAAGAAATTGTGTATTTTTTTATAATAATAGACCCAAATATTTAGAGTTTCAAAGACACGTAAACTAGGTAAGAAATATCTAAATATGGTCATCAATATTGTTTTTCATATTTTACAACACTCATCCTTGATAACTCAAGAACAACTAACCAAGAGGGGGGTGAATTGGTTTTTACAAACTATTTCGTAAAACAATCTCAAGAAAATAAACTTAAGAGATATAAATTAATCAAATAAAATATAAGCACAATATAAGTAAATAAAAGGGTAGAGAGAGTGCAGACGATATTTTTATGGAGGTTCGATCCAGCCAATGATCTACGTCCTCCGTTATCAAGCTCTCCGTCACGAGCACGACATTTCCACTATCTTGATTGACTTTTGGTACAATCAAAACCCTTACAATATTTCTGGTGACTTACAAACAAAGAGCACCGATCCTTATACAATATTTAGCTTTAAAAGAACCTCTATATGACCCAAATATATGAAGAAATAGATTTGAGATAATACTTCTTTTTTAACAAATGATAGATACAAGTTTAGTACTAAGAGAGACTAACACTTCAATGAATAGCAATAAATGAAAAGTTCAAGTGTTAGAAGGGAACTCTGATGATGATGATGATTCAAAAGTTAGATTTGATCAATCAAAATTTTTCAATGAATGATTTTGAAGATGTAAGTGCAATAAAGTTTGAATAATTTTTCTCAATATGATTCTCTCTTTTTATACTTTTGTAAGTCTATTCAATGATAATAAATAAATGACAATTTATAGAGATCAATTTTCAAAGTTTTTTGTCAAAACAGATTATCAAACGGTCGACCTACAACATGTTGGATGACCAAAAATAGTCATTAGAACAGTAAAAATTAGAACGGTCACTTTTTGGAAAGGTACGTTCAAACGGTCGACCTTTAAGCACAAACGGTCGACTATTTCACCAGACGGATGACCGGTTTAATTTTTCCAAAAAGTTCTAAAAAATTAATTTTTGACTTTGATAAAAATATTTTATGCAAGTGATATCAACATAGTTTTTGGGCATAAAATTATTTTTGAGCTTTCATCCATTTAATGCTAAAGATTAAAGAATTAATACTTTCACATTTCATCTAGAATTCTAAGATTCGATCTTGAATTCTTGAACTCTTGTATTGATTGACTTTGATCTTGACTTGTTTGAGAGTCCAATTTGCAATATAGTCTTGATCTTGATGATGATTAGTTTGGGCGTTTTGAATATTACTTGAAAACACATCGTTAGTAAACAATACTAATTTGTTTGTTATGATCAAAATATTAAAGTTAAAGTTAATCATATGTCAACAATTATTTGATGACTATTAGTACAATAACCGTCTCGTTAAAAATTTGTTTGGGAAAAATCCAATGGGACAAAAAAAAAAAAAAAAAAAAACGAAGGAAAAAAATAATTATTAAAATTTTAGAGTAATCAAATAATGTCTCATTAAAATCTTATTAGGAAAATCCAATAAGACAACCTGAACGAAGGAAAAAGAGTACAACTACTCCCCCTGATTTTAAAATCTTTGTATCGAGCTATCTATATCTTGTGCATCAATATTTTCAATGCCACCATTTTTTTAAAACTTATATAAAACAATTATGGTGAAATGTACTCTATGTTATAACTTCCAAGCAATATCATCTTCATAGTTAGCATGATAGTCTGATGCAATTATATTAAAAATAGATCTTCTAGTTGCTCCCTTCAGGGTCTTGTATACAATTTGTAACACACGAGATTATAACTACAGAGTTATGTTTGGGGGTAAATGCATTGTAGGTTATGAACATTCATAACTATAATATTTATAATACTTCTCATTGAATGTCCTTTACACAAAGAATATGCCTCGTTAAAACCTTACTAAGAAAAACCTCTAGTGAAGAAAAAACGTACAATATTCTTTTGGATACACTATGAAAGTTGCCTAATTAAAAACTTTGCTAGGAAAATCCAATGGAACAAAACTTCAGCCAAGAAAAAAAGAGTACAACGCGTATTTAGTACTTACTCCCCCTCATTATGATATCACTTCAGATTTGTACTTTGATCGATTAATTCTCGAAAAATTGAATTATATGCTTCAGGCATATTAAATTCTCTAGGAATTTACATAGTATTATTAGTCATGTCAAATGAATGAGTTAGTGACAACCATATTCATTATACGCATAACAAGTGTTATGCATTGACATGCTTACAGGAAATCGACTTGTGATTGCTTTACACAAGACTTTGCGAAATTCATGATATTAAGAGTCGTGCATTACATGTTACGATTTTATTTTTCTCATTTATTTTTTGCAGAAGTGTACACATTTAGGTATTTGGACTGTAGGTCTATAAACTCAAGTTTCTCTAGTAAGTTCAATTTACTTGGATTGCATCATTTTATTTGGCCAATTAATTCTGAGACAGATTTCCTTCAATATCCTTACTACATTTCATAATATGAAGCACTACATTATATACAAAAGTATTGCCAACAACATTTCCATTTTGATTCTATTTCTTTCCTATAATAACATAACTTATGGAGATCTTTTCATTTTCAATATTTCAAGTACCTGAACCTCTTTTGAGATTTTACAATTATTTATGTCTATATACTCTCCAAGAGTATACGCCTCCTCAACAAAACCATCATTACAATTGTTTCCATTTTTAAATCAAATGTACCACGCTTCAGGCATGCTATTAATTTACCAAATATAATGTTAATGGATTGTCCTTCCATGATGCCAATATGAATTGGAGCATTTACAGCTGGTATATGAGACTTGAGTTTAATCTATTTGGTCAGTAAATACATCTGTCAATTGAATTACTTACGTATAAGTATCTGTCGAACTTTTGGTTCATATTATTTTGTGCAAAAATCTAGAAAATATAATATGTTCCATATAAAATATCATTCCCTAGAAAAAAATGGAAATCACTTTATTCTCAATAGTAATGGTTTAGAAATTAATTGAAGTTATTTAACAAACAATTATACTAAATCATTTATCATCATCACAACTAACATTTATTAAAAGTTTGAGATTTGGCATCACTAGCATTAACAAGATACACCGTCTTGATTGTATAATACGAAAATTATATTCTTAAATATAACATTTGAGCAAATAATCTCGCAAACTTCAAGTTACTAATAATAATACCATACAATCTTTTAGTAGATGTATATATTAGATACAAATAATATCTAAATGGTCAACATGGAGGGTGGGAGGCCCTATACATTACCCTAAATAATTTTAGAAATATAGAGAATTCAGTATCTAGTTTAGCTAGTGAATACCTACTGATTTATATACCATGAGAACAAGCATCATGTGATAATTTATTATATTGAAAAATTTTCTGATTTTCAATAGTATTCTCATTAATAATTCACATCATATTGATCCGGGATGGTTTAACCAGTAATGCCATTCAATAAAATTTTGAGTTATTGAACTTCTGGTTCAATACAATTTAGCAAGTGTATTTTTTATTTATTTGGGGAACAAGTTTAAGTTCATTGTCTCACGAGAATGGAGAAATGAAGGATGGAGAATTGTTTCACAAGTTTATTGTACTTCTTTAAGACTATTAATATTCTAATATTATACAACATTAATACTATAATATTATACAACATTAATATTCTGAAATTGGAAAGTTGTACTTTTTTAAGAGCAATAACACAATATTTTTCTAAAAGATTGATATGTAGAAATTTATGTTTCTTCAAAAACAATCATATAATATTAATTTAATTAAGTTGTACGTATTTAAGAGCAACAACACAATATTTTTCTAAAGTATTTCTATACTTTTTGTTTTTAGAACAACAATATCATTTTCTTTTAGAATATTGATATTCATGATGTTTTTTTTTTACAAAATTACGTTTTTTGGGAGCAATAACTTAATATTAAATCATACAAAATTACGTTTTTCGAGAGCAAGTATATATCATGTACTAGAATATTAATATAATATTGTGCTACTTCAGGAGCAACATATTGATATTTATGAATATTAGATTATGTAAAAATTTACTCATTACAAGTAAAAAATGTTTAGATCTCATATAATTATGCTATTCGAGAGAAAATAATATTCTAATAGAATATTGATATTTGCAAAGTCGTGTTTCTTTCAAAATATTACACAATATTCTTCTAGAATATTGATTCTTAGTAATAGACAATTCTTCAATAATAATGATAATATCAATACAAGAAAATTGTGCTTCTTTAGGAGTAATAACTCAACATTCTTTTGAAATATTAAATTTGTAATGTCACACTATTTAGGGACAAATGACAATTTTTAGAATATTAATATAATATTGTGCTCTTCGGGAGCATTAACATATTTATCAAAGTTAGACTTTTATAAAGTTAATCTTCAAGACTAACACAATATTCTTTTAGAATATTGACTTGTATAAAATTTTAATTTTTTCAAGAATTACAAAAAAAATACTCTTCTTAAATATTTATGTAGTTATGTTATGTTTCTTCAAGAACATCGACACAATTTTGCTTCTACAAAAGTATTTAATTTGTTAAAAAAAAATATTTAACTGATAAAAATTTCACAAATCACGTAAATCACATCTTACAAAATATAATTAAAAGATTTGTAATAATAAATTTACTTGGAATATGAAAATAGTCATTTGTTGAAAAGTAGTATCAATTCAAAATTCATTACTGTTTACGTAGAAATTTCTCACAAATGAACATAATATTGATATAACTTTTGGATTTGAAGAACAATGAGTTTTGAACTTAGTGTCAAAATTTCACAACGATCAGACGACGAAACTTTAAGATATCAACGTTTGATAACAACTGCGCAGGCTATCTAGATTGTGCGTATTTTTTAACTTTTTGTTGACGTCGAAACCTGCAACGTCCACGTGCCAACAGATCTCCAGTCACTCCTCTGCCAACTCGTATGTTACCTGCACATTCGGACAATCGTTAGGCACCAAGATCTCTGGAGAAAAAGGGTCCGGCGATCGTTAGTACTCCGACGATCAAGTCAAATGTCGGTATAAGAATAATACACGGGGGGCGAAAGTAATTGGGTGTGGGAGGGACAAATAGACAAAGATTTGAGCAGAATTTAGGGTGAGATTTTAAGCGTAAAAAGAGCCTCATCAAATGCTTACTAAAAAATGCATACTAAAAAGTGCGTACCTTAGAATAACTGGAATACGATATTTATAGGGAGAGAATCCTAATTGATTTAGGGAAGCAATCAATTAGAATTATGTTGGGAATCTCTTTCCTTATCAGATATGGTAGGTTTCAATCTCACCGTGCATCCTAATCTCTCTTAATCTCTAAGATTGTGTTGCTGATTTTATTGGATTGGGATATAGATTCCTTGTGACAATCAAACATAATCTTCCCTGAGATATCCTTTAGCTGTCCCAAAATATCAGATTATATGCGGACTATAATAAATACGAAGCTCGGTGAGGCTCTCTGGGTCGGCCATGAGTGTCGAGACCCTTCATGGGCCTCGCGATACTCTGATTCAAGAATGCTAAGATGTTTGATGGGCTTCCGAGGCCTTTTGAAAATTTACGAGGTCCTTGTTGGACCTTCGAGGCCTTCGCCGGGTCTATGAGACCTTTATGAATCTAGAAGGCCCTCGCTGGACTTATAAGACTTTAGCGAGACCTAAATTAGGCCTAGATGGGACCTTTACCGGACTTTTGCTAATGTAGAAGTCTTATCAAAATCGGGTGGTAACAATAGTCCCCCAAGTCTGAGCTTATTATTTATATCAGGCGTGAGACTTTAAGAAGAAGCATTAAATGAGGATGAATGCCTTTAGAAAGCGAACCTCTAATAGAATTCGTGAGATCACCTCTCCCATTACACTTTTCCATATGGGGCATTTTGAGCCCAGTGGGACGTTTTCTAGCCTTTAACTCTTTGGAGAACGAGAGGTCATCGTCGTCGTCAAGGTCGCACAATCGTTTTGGTCTTTCATCCGCAGCCCAGGAGTCCCTTATCTTCTCTCGGTGGTCATCGCTGGGCTCGCTACGCCGGCTACTCAACGATTGAGGTCGAGCCACATACGACCTAGACCTCAACCTGTCGAATACGCTAGCAGAGGCGACCAGCTTTTCCACTCATGAGACACAAGGTCTCTCCTAGTTAGTAGGAGTTCGCCCATTGAGAATTGGCGAATCATCTTGAGACCGACGGCTTTCGATAGAACTGGACCTCGAAGGGCTTTTTCAGGCACGGCTACGCTTGGATCCTTGTTGGAAAGATTGATTCTCCAACAGTTCAAACGCTGCCTTCATCCAGGTATTATCTAGCTCCGGGTCCAGGATGTCTTGCTCGATTGTTCGTCTCTTTCGTTGTCTTCTTCTCTTGCGACGGGTTATGTTCTGAAAGTTTTGAACACTTTTCTGCCGCAAGTCAGTATGAAGGGACTCTACTCCTTTTCCATGGAGTTTTCTATTGCCATGCTCTTACGGGTAGAAAAACACATTTTTACCACAAGTTTTTGGTCGTGTAATTTTTTCGTTTCCCACAGACGGCGCCAATCTGTTGACGTCAAAATCTGCAACGTCCACGTGCCAACAGATCTCCAGTCACTCATCTGTCAACTCGTATGTTACCTGCACACTTGGATAATCGTTAGGCACCAAGATCTCCGGAGAAAAAGGGTCCAGTGATCGTTGGTACTCCGACGATCAAGTCAACTGCCGGTATAAGAATAATACAGGGGGCTAAGGTAATTGGGTTTGAGAGGGATAAGCAGGCAAAGATTTGAGCAGAGTTTAGAGTGGAATTTTAAGCGTAAAAAGAGCCTCATCAAATGCTTACTAAAAAATGCATACTAAAAAGTGTGTACCTTAGAATAATTAGAATATGATATTTATAGGGAGAGAATCCTAATTGATTTAGGGAAGCAATCAATTAGAATTATGTTGGAATTCTCTTTCCTTATTTGATAAGGTAGGTTCCAATCTTGTCGTGATCTTCCAATATTGCATCCTAATCTCTCTCAATCTCTAAGACCGTGTTGCTGATTTTATTGGATTGGGATATGGTTTCTTTATGACAATCAAACATAATCTTCCCTGAGTTATCCTTTTAGCTGTCCCAAAATATCGGATTATATGCAGATTATAATAAATACGAAGCTCGGCGAGGCTCTCTAGGTCGGCCATGAGTGTCGAGACCCTTCATGGGCCTTGCAATACTCTGATTTAGGAATGCTAAGATGTTCAATGGGCTTCCGAGGCATTCTGAAAATTTACGAGGCCCTTGTTGGACCCTCGAGGCCTTCACCGGGTCTATGGGACCTTTATGAATCTAGAAGGCCATCGCTGGGCTTAGAAGGCTTTAGCAAGGCCTAAATTAGGTCTAGATGGGACCTTTACCGGACATTTGCTGACGTAGAAGTCTTATCAAAATCGGGTGGTAACTCTTTTGCTTTCCAAAATTTTCTTCTATTTTGAGTGAGCTTGTTTGTGCTGATAACGTATTATAAACTACAGAAAATAATAAAAGAGAAATTATGTATTTCATTATAATAATGACCTATATATATAGAGCTTTAAATACATGTAAACTAAATAAAAAATATTTAAATATAATTATCAATATTATATTTTAAAACATATATATCTTTTTTATCCAAAAATTGACATTTTTACAAATATTATTAAAAATTACCGTTTTCAAAATCAACATGTATATTTTGCCACTTTTCTAAATTCTCTTCCGTAAACCGATTTGGACCCGGCCATTCAGCACTATTTCCTCTTGGGCGGTGAGCGTGGTTCGGGAGAATTTGGCCTCAAGAAAATGTTAGACTAATCAGTAATATGAAAATAAAGCCCGGCCTCCGCGAAGCTGTAGACTTGCTATACAAGGAAGCTACCGCAGCCACCACGGAGTCCTACACGCTCCTCCTCCTTGATTGCATCCGCAACAGAGATGCCCACCAAGCCAAGAGGCTCCAAGCCCACATGGAATACCAAATGTATTCACCCACTACAACATTCTTCCACAACCGCCTCCTTCATCTATATGTTCAGTCGGGTCAGCTTTCAGATGCCGTTAATCTGTTTGATAAAATAACCAAAAGGGATATCTTTTCATACAATGTGATGCTTTCGGGTTATTCTAACGCGGGTTCTGTTGAAGATTTGAGGGAGTTTTTTGGCTCAATGCCTTTTCGTGATTCAGTTTCGTACAATATTGTGATTGCGGGATTGGGGTCTAATGGGTGCGAAAGGAAGGCTTTAGAATTCTTTGTGAAAATGCAGAGAGAAGGAGTTGTGCCAACAGAGTACACTTACGTTAGTGTTTTGAAACTTTGTACCAAATTGATGTATTTAGAAAGTGGGAAACAAATTCTTGGCAAGATTTTTGTTTCTGGATTGTGGAATAAGGGCAATGTGTTTGTTTTGAATGCCTTATGTGATTTTTATGCAAAATGTGGTAAGATTGATATGGCACAATGGTTGTTTGATAAGATTGTTAATAAGAATTTGGTTTCATGGAATTTGATGATTTCAGGGTATCTGAGAAATGGAATACCTGAGAAATGCGTTAAGATGTTTGACGAGATGAAAGTTTTGGGTTTGAAACTGGATCAAGTTACAATTTCCAATGTCATTGGTGCCTTTTTTAAGATTGGGTGTGTGGATGAGGCATGTAGAGCTTTTAGGGAGATTAAAGAGAAGGATAAGGTTTGTTGGACAGCTATGATTGTGGGGTATGGGCAAATTGGGCTAGAAGAGAATGCATTGATGTTGTTCAGGGAGATGCTATTGGAAAATGTGAGCCCTGATAATTTTACCATGTCAAGCGTGATTAGTTCGTGTGCCAAATTGGCTTTTTTGGGCGAAGGCCAGGCAATGCATGGAAAGACAATGCACATGGGAGTTGATGGTGATTTGCTTGTTTCTAGTGCCCTTATTGATATGTATTCCAAATGTGGAGAAATTACAGATGCTTGGGTTGTTTTTAATAGGATGCCGGTGAAAAGTGTGGTCTCTTGGAATTCCATGATTGTGGGCTATGCTCAAAATGGAAGGGATCTTGAGGCATTGGCCCTCTATGAAAAAATGCTGCGATTGGAGATAAAACCAGAAAATGTTACCTTCGTAGGTGTGTTGTCTGCTTGCATTCATGCAGGTCTTGCAGATAAGGGAGGGCGATATTTTCAATCAATCAAAGAAATACATGGAATGACACCGACTTTGGATCATTATGTGTGTATGGTCACTCTTCTTGGCCGTTCAGGTAATATAGACAAAGCAATAGATCTTATAAGAGGGATGCCACATGATCCGAACTATATGATTTGGTCAACCCTTTTATCAGTTTGCAGGAAGAATGCAGATATCAGACATGCAGAAATGGCAGCAGAAAACCTGTTTAAGTTGGATCCACTCAATGCTGAACCTTATATCATCCTCTCAAACATGTATGCTTCTTATGGAAGATGGAAAGATGTGGCATCCATGAGATATCTTATGAAAAACAAGCAGGTTAAAAAATTCACTGCCTACAGTTGGATTGTGCTCGACGGAAAGGTCTATAAATTTGCGTCAGAAGATCGAAGTCATCCTGAGTCAGAACTTATATATCTAGAGCTAGATACGCTGATAAGAAAGCTACAAGAAGCTGGATTTGCACCAAATAAAAGTTTGGTTTTACACAATGTGGGGGAAGATGAGAAACTTGAATCTATATGTTATCACAGTGAGAAACTTGCCCTTGCTTTTGGATTGATAAGAAAACCTTCTGCAGTCTCACCTATTAGGATTATAAAGAATATCCGCATTTGTGGTGATTGCCATCTGTTTATGAAGTTTGTATCCAAAATTCTTAGACTCCATATCATTTTAAGAGATGCTAATAGATTTCATCATTTTGTTGGAGGCCAGTGCTCATGCAAGGACCTTTGGTGATCGTTCTAGTGAGTAACAGCCTCACGAAAGCCAATAGTGGCAGTGACAACATGATAGAAACTTGCACAGGCGTACATGGAATATGTTGAAGAGAGAAATGATTGGTTGTGCTAGAATTTCATGCAGGTTCAGTGACCCTAGCAGCGTAAACTTAGAGCTTAGCAGATACTTTGCTGAGCTTTCGATTATTGACGTTTGAACAGCTGCATGATATAGTGATGAAAAAACAACTCTGGAGTTGTCCTGAAATTGATTTGGCGGAAAGTAGGCCTCTTTTGGAAATATTCTTGACGAATAATTACTGAAGGTGGATTTTTCTAATTTAACAGCTTCTGCTTTTCCTAATATTGGTTGTTTTTTATCTGGGCATTACAATTTACTCATAACAAATGCTTTGGCTGTTGACTTGGTATCTAATATTACTGTATTAAAAGTGCTTTTCTAAGGTGAACTTGGAAAAATGCTTTCTTGAGTGAACGCTGTTGTTGACTAATAATTTAGTTTATGTTCTCATGCTGTCTAACAGAGACATGGTCAGTACCGGATTGATTCTCAGGCAACTCCTACCATGCTGAATTGTCTCATGTACAAACTTTCAAAATACAGGTGCAATTCGTTTGGAACATGGTGCTTATATGCAAACGTTAATTTCTTTGCATTCCTAAATTTAATCTCGTTTTTTTATTGTAGATTTGTGGAGACCTATGTTGCTCGGACTCAGGTACGGGTATCGGATATGTGTACATGTCTAGGAGTCGGATCCTTTTCTTTTGAAAAATTAGGATACGACATACTATTAAAAAGGATTTGAATTTCAAATACGGGTACATGAATACGTCTTACATCATTTTTTTTTTTTAAATATAGAAAATAATTTAAGGCCCTGTTTGTTTTTAATTAAAATTTTGCTAAGAAGTTAAAGTCAAAGTCAACAATTAATTTTAACCACACATTTCATGGACCCACAACTTTTTAACCACACATTTCATTAACTTTTTTAAAAAATCTGATTTTAATCAAAATCAAACACACCCTAAATTTAATGCCAAAATAACAAAATACTAATGGTTTATTAAATCCAATGACCACAATGTTAAAGCCAATTACCACAATACAAATGCTTCATAAAATGACAAAATTCAAATTCTAACAAAACATGATACCAAAATAACATTAAACATCCTAACATATTAAAAAATAAAAAATTGTCCACTTAAAATCAAACTAAACAAGCATTTGCAATCCGTCTTTACTCATCAATTTAGAGTTGTCAAATAGCCCGGGCCGAGGAGCTGGGCCACACTTGAAACTGGCCCAGCCCAGTTTTGTGCGGGCCAACTCGGTCCTAATTTTATTTATTTATTTATTTTTTTTAAATATATATATATTTTTAAAACTAGAAAGATAATCAATATATCTTTTATGTTAAAAATGTGTGTTCTAAGTTAAAAACAAAATTTATAAAATAATTTATATATAACTCTTTATATATAACTCTTGTTAAATGCTTGATTGCATATTGAATAACAATTTAATGCATTGAATTAAATTTTCTCTGTTTTAATAATTCAATTGTGGTCATTGGATTTCTAAGTAGTGGTTAAACAAAAGTTGCAATTGATGGAGGCAATAATAGAGTGTAGAAAACAGAAAAAGATATTAAAAGAAAGAAAGAGATAAATGAATAATTTTCCCTTGACATTGCATTGGAGAACCCACCCACTATTTATTTATGCCTTATACCTACAAATCTTTTTCTTTGTTTATGTGTATATATATTCACATATGCACAAGCATAGTTTGAACTACATATGAAATTTGGGTTGAAATTTGAATTAAACTAAATTTTAATTAAAACTAAACAATTTTGTGTTGAAGCTTTGGATTCTCGGACTAATGTTTCAAAAAAGACAATTTAAGTTAGGGTCTTGAGCTTAAGCCAGTTTAGATTGAAATTATTTGGATTATGTATTGGGGTTATTCATAAAATGAGTGATTAGTGTCAAGGAGCCAAAAAAAAAAAAAAAAATTGCGGGCCCAGTTTTGTTCGGGTCAGACTAACTTGAAATTCAGGTTATATGGGCCGGCCTGCCGGGCTGGGCTAGTTTTGCCACCTCTACTCATCAGTAAAAGTAATTGTCTCTAATTGTGGTTCATTTAGAGAAAGTTCCGCAAACGCCAGTTTGTCCATCCAAATCAATTTGATCCTCACCTACAAAACATATAAAAATTAATGTAATAATATCAAATCTTATATATATATATATATATATATATATATATATATATATATATATATATATGAATATCGTATACATATACATAAATCCCATTATTTTGCTAGTCCATCTTTATACTCTTTCTATGACATTAGCCCAAGATTGCAATGCACAAATATCAAGTCTGTAGTCATACTTTGTTGCCATTTTGTTTCTCTTGATACTCTGAATTGTGCACAACAAAAAGAGGATGCTGGGTGTGAGAGCTATTTAAATACCAAAGATTGCAACAAGGGTACTGAAGAGCCATGCTTAGCCCATCAAGAGAACCAAAAGATTGGTTCTTTATACATTTTTGCCTCAATAATATAAGGTTGATTGAAATACCCTATCCACTAGAAAAAGACACAAATTCAGCGTATGCTTTTCTGAAATCAATCGGATTTTCAAACGACCTTTTGAAACACTTATTCATAGAAACTTCTTGATCTCCAAAATTTGGTGAATAGTCTAAAAAAAATATTAAATCACCAGAAAATCGTCGTATCCTACACATCGTATACTAAATGCATAATATGGGTATTAGTATCAACAACTCGTAACATATTAAAAATATGTTCAGTAAAAGATAAAAAATAATCCAAATCATCCCACCAAATATCAATAACAACACACTTTTTCACCTATTGTGCTTTACCTTCAATTTCTATCCCTATAAATTTTATAAACTTTCCAATTAGAATCTTTCACCATTATTTCAAGTGTTGGCCTAATTTTTCTCCAGCGTTTACTCATTACAATAGTAAATGCAAATCTTATATTAGCAACTCTCAACAAACTCAGTTTAGAATATTTTTGTATGTGGATAATGCTATTCCATGATTAGCAATAAAATTACGACTATGCTGCACATTACTCGCCAAATCACCAATTCACTTACAATGAGCATAATGTGGTGACTTTTCAAAAGGATTATATATATTTTTCAAAGCCAAATTTAGACTATGTACCACACAAGGAGTTCAAAAGATATGAGGATACCTTGTTTCAATGCTTGACCCAGCCGATTTGTAGTTTCTTGCATTGTCCGTTATGATTTAAACAACATTTGCTCCTCTAATTTTCTTGATTGCATGAGTAAACATTGCTACCACATATTCTCCATCTTTTATATTGCCACTTGATTGCATGAGTTATTTAACGTTGCTCCACTAGCAGATGCTGCCATTATATTTATAAGAGGTCTTCACTGGCTGTCCAACCATCCATAAGAAATAATACACTCCCTTTTTCCTCTATGAATCTTTGATTGGCTGAAGTTTTCTGTTGACACGATGCTTCTCTTGTGCAAGCAGTGTTGTACGCAATCAATTATAAGTAGGAAGAGTATAACCAGCCAAGTAATAGTAATGCACTAGCAAAAAACATTCTGGCAACCTCTTTATCAGCCATATCCCTCTGCGCAATGTTGAATGTCTTTTCAAGAGGTCCAAGCTCTTTTTTTTTTTTTTTTTTTAATTCTTTTTTGTTGCAGCAAATCAAAACTACTTAGTAAAGCGACATACTCTGCCCTTTTCCTTTCATTGAGGTCATCTTGTAATTTTTCCTCTCAGCTTGCTCATGTTCCCTCCTGGTCGCTTGATGAATATCATCTGTTATAGCTTTACAACAGTCAATCCCATGATTTGGAAGTTTTAGCAAATTAGCGTTTACTTTAGAGTACGATCCAGTCACTTTTTTGTTGCAATACTTGCAAATCTAGATTCGATTTCTGCCTCCACCCACTGCTGCAGTAAGTATCTTCACATGATTCCATATTGGCTTATCATCAAATTGATTTGCACGAAGATTTGATGGTCGTTGAGGTGTTTCTCCCTTTTTGTGTAGAGTTGGATGGATTCTTATAGGGAAAATGATCGTTTTAGTTTGACGACTGTTTGAAGATGACTTTTAATTTGATGAAAGAGTATTAAACTTATTATGTATTAAATTATTGCCATTTTTTGTTTCTTCTTCAGAATCTGCACCAGATTTGTCTTCTTTAAATAAATGGTCATCTTGTTCTTCCTCGTACATAATAAGCCTAATTTCCCTCCATCAAACCTGCAATCAATACCGATGCCCCGATTTTGCATTTAGCATACGACGTGGAATACGATGATTGAAAATGTGAAAAAAAATTGTATTTGAGCACGAAGGGATAGATATAGGTTCTGGTAATTTTATAATATCTGGAATAAACGTAACTAGCCGTTAAATTTGAATATATATAAATATTATGTTTTATCTGAAAAATAAGGACCAATTTGGAAGTAAACCAATAGTTTGGGGACCAAAGCGTAATTTACTTTATTGTTCATATATTACAGATTTTATTTTAATTGGATAATTAGATATAATTTTACGTATCTTTTATCTAATTAATTATATAGTGGGATAATTATGGTAGTGTATATCGTTTAAATTTTTGGATGGACCTTTAAGGTAAATGTGGTTGAGTTATCCTCAACAAATCCTCTCTCTTAGGATATGGTTATTTTTGTTAAAGATAAGAGTTCAAGATAAGGTTTATCTTTTAAAGAGTTTCAGTTGGTTTCAACTTGGTCTCCTGGTAACCCTATAAATAGAATCTAAGGTCCATCATTTATTTCACACCACAATATATACTTCTCTTTCAGTTTATACATAAGCACAATTCAAAAAATAGTAAAGTGAAAGAGACAGTTTAACAAATTACTGTTCTTCATTGATTCAAGCAAGGTAAGTGTATACATGTTTTTATGTTACATGTTTATGGAATATATGATGGGTCCACATGTATATTATAAGATCAGATCGGAGTTTAGTAGCGCTACACATGAATAACTATTATCATCTAAGTTCGGTATAGTTTTTATGTCTCCACCATTAAAGTTCAAGTGAAAGTTCCAAATGAATGTTCCAAATGAAAGTTCAAGTACAAGTTTCATATTTCAAGTTCAAGATTCCATAATATTGTAAATGTATAAACATGTATGTACTTACTGATATTTTCTCACCCCTTTCATTTTTCCCCCTTCCAGGTAACTAGAACTTGTGAAGATTCGAAGCGTGGACAACACCCGTGGTGGAATATTTAGATTAAGAGTCTTTAATTAAATAAGAATTTTGGAACATATGTTTTACGATTAAAGTTTGTTCTAAATAAAATATTCTTTTGTCATCTTTTAGCCTTAAAAATCTAAATTTTATTAGATATTGATATTTATTTTTTTACGTTCATGATATGTCATTATGACTCTCGAGTTTTAGGATCCAGGTATCACAAAGTGGTATCAGAGCGAAGGTTTATATTTCTGTAGACTTTTCAAAAAAAAAAAAATTTATATATTAACACGTGAATAGTGAATTTTTTTTTTTTTTTTTTGGGTTATTAGTTAAGTAATAAAGACTATTTCATGACAAGCTGATTTAAAATTCACTAGGGTGATCGTCCAAATTTTGAATCTCCAAGTCAGGTACAAGTAATTTGGAATATTATATTTATAATTTTTTTTAAAAATTATTATGCGAATATGAATGATTAAATGTTTGAATATGTATGAAATCTATAATGGAAATTAAGAATTATATGAAAAGCATGTTTTACATTTAAATGTTAATTAAGTATCATGTTATTTCTAGTGGAAAAAAAAAACTTTACATATATAGAAAACCGTTAAGATTCTACCTTATTGTTTGAGTTTTTTTGATTTGATATTCGCAAAATTAAAAGGCTTTGTCAAAAGGACCTAAACTGTCTAAGGAGAGTTTGAGATTTAAGTAGTCTAAATGACCCCCATCCTCACCTGGAAGCTTTTTAATTGCGCGATATTCAAATTAATGAAACAAAAACAATTAATTACGATATGTTTCTTCCTTTTTAGATGGTTGATAGACGTCCACAAGAAATTAGAGCCTAGGCCAAGAGACGTGAAATGTTTTTGAAATTACATAAGATGTATGTAAAGAACCCGAACCATAATCTGCTAGAGCACTTGAACGCTGTGAACAAAATTATAAGAGGAGCAGAGAGAAATGGACACAACTTTCATAGAGATAAAATTGTGTATCACCTTTAGAGGACACTCAGCCCTTACTGGAAACAGTTTATGGATGAGATTGAACAGAGGTTTGAATATCAGACACCCCCAGCCTTTTTAATGATGAGTTTGAGGGAGAAATGGTTAATCACCGACAATAGGGAAATGATTGAGCTCGACCTCACAGTGGTACCCTCAGTTGACAATAATGGTAGCATATTGAGGAAGACCCAGAGGAAAGCCCTGAGTACAACCCCACACCATACCCTGATGAAGCACGTGAGCCAAACCATGTGGATAATCAAGAACCAAGAATAAACGAAAGCGATGGAAAGAATTTTTAGATGATTAGAAAGCTATGTTTTATATTCTAAGTTTTGGACTTGCATGTCAAGTAATCCTTTCCTTTTATGTCAAATTATCAAGATTTATGAAATACAGTATGTTAATCTTTTGCCGAGTTTAGAGCTTTCGATGATTGATTGTTTTACGTTTACATGTTAACTAAGGAAATAGAAACTCGCGCTAGAAACGCTAACAATAGGAACGGTCAACCACAAAACGAGGTAAACGAACCAACCAATCAATTTATGCAGTTCCTTGACGTGATACGCAACTTGGTGCCAACACCAGCGGGACAAACCCTAATTCCAAGGAATGAGGTGGCTGCGATTGTTGAACAATTCAGGAAGCTCCAACCCCCATCATTTGAGGGTGGGTCTGACTCTCTGGTAGCCAAAGATTGGATAGCCGGAATTGAGCGGATCTTTAACCTAAGTGAATGTCCAGATCCCAGAAAGGTGACTTGTGTAGCATTCATGCTACAACAAGGTGCTAGACATTGGTGGGACTCGACAGCCAGGTCCAAAACTAGTGACCATGTGTGGACTTCGAATGAATTCAAAGAACTTTTCCTACAAAAGTATTATCCACCAAGCATTCGAAGTCAGAAGGAGGCAGAGTTCCTGACATTGAAGCAGGGTACAATGACCCTGACAAGGTATGAAAGGAAGTTTGATGAATTATCACGCTACGCACCGGAGTTGGTTGACACTGAGCTTAAGCGGGCAAGGCTCTTTGAGCAAGGCTTGAAAGATGACCTTGGGCAATCAGTGGTTACCTTGGAATTGCGCACGTACCATGAAGTGCTAGCTAAGGCTCAGCTAGCCAATTTTAGGGAGAACTCCAATAGCAGTAACAAGCAACCACAGTCTGGGTCATTCGAGAAGCGTAAGTAGGAGGATAGTAAGGATAAATGGAAGCAGAACTTCACGAAAAGGAGTAAAGGGGACTCCATTACGAACAATTATCAGTAGCATCCAACTACGAACAATAATCAACATCCAATTTGCAGCAAGTGCCAGAAGCGCCATGCTGGAGTGTCTTATGGGAACTAATTCATGCTATTTTTGTGGAGAGGCAGGCCATGTGGCAAAAGAAGAAGCAGCAGCAACAACAGCAACAAAAGCCTGGAAATCTCCCTAAGGGCCAAGCCAGGGTGTTTGCACTCGCAGAACAATAAAAGGATCAAGACCGCAACGTGTTAGCGGGTAATGTCTTCATCTCCCGTATACCTGCTTATGCTTTGATTGATTCTGGCTCTACTCACTCTTTTATAACTCCTAAGTTTATGAGCAAATTCAATACTCCTAGTAAACATGCAAGTACTCCCTTAGATGTTGCTCTCAGGAGAAGTATTGAGTGCAGGCCAGATAGTAAAGACAGCTAAGGTAGAGATTAACGGTAAAACCTTAGAGATAAACTTATATGTCATGAACATGTAAGAGTTCGAGGTAATTTTAGGAATGGACTGGCTATCCAAGAACCACGCAACTATTTTATGCTTTGAAAGGGAGGTGGTGTTTAAGCAGCCTGGAGAGGTAGAACTTCACCTTTCAGTAACCAAGATAAAACCCCTACCCCGTATCATTTCAGCATTGAAGGCAAGGAAAATTTTGAGGTCAGAAGGATGTCGGGATTCTTAATGACAGTAGTAGCTAAGGAAGTTAAAGAACTAACACTGGGTGACGTTAAGGTAGTGCAGATTCAGATGTTTTTCCCGATGATTTGAATGAAATGCCACCGGAATGAGAAGTAGAGTTCACGATTGATCTGATTCTTGGATCTACACCTATTTCTAAAGCTCCTTATAGAATGGCGCCAAAGAAATTACATGAATTGAATGCCCAAATTGAGGAGTTATTGGAAAAAGGATTCATTCGGCCCAGTGTATCACCATGGAGAGCACCTGTGCTATTTGTTAAGAAAAAAGACGGGTCAATGAGGATGTGCATCGATTATCAGGAGTTGAACAGAATCATTATTAAGAATAAGTACACCCTTCCTAGAATTGAAGATTTATTTGACCAACTACAAGGGGCCAAAGTATTTTCAAAGATTGATTTAAGGTCAGGATATCACCAGTTGAGAATCAAACCTAGTGACATTTCAAAGACGGCCTTAAGAACTCGTTATGGTCACTATGAGTTCTTAGTTATGCCGTTTGGCTTAACTATTGCTCCTGGAGTTTTCATGGACTTGATTAATCGCATTTTCCATGAATACTTGACCACTTTGTCATCATTTTCATTGACGACATCTTAGTCTACTCTTAGAGCGAAGAAAAGCACGAGAAACACTTAAGGATTGTGTTAGAGATCCTAAGGAAGGAAAAACTCTTCGCAAAATTCAAAAAGTGTGAATTCTGGTTGGAACGGGTAGTATTTCTTGGACATGTGGTCACAACACAAGGAGTGGACTCAAGTAAAGTAGAGGCAATACTGAACTGGTCAAGGCCAACCAATGTAGGAGAAGTCTGTAGCTTTTTGGGTTTAGCAGGATATTACAGAAAGTTTATTGAGGGATTCTCTAAAATATCGGAACCATTAACACAGCTGACTTGCAAGGGTATAAAATTTGACTGGACAGAGAAGTGTGAGAGCAGTTTCGAGGAATTGAAGAAGAAGTTAGTTAATGTGCCAGTATCGACTATACCTGAAGGATCAAAGGATTTCGTAGTCTACACTGATGTATCCAAACAGGGCATTGGATGTGTAGTGATGCAACAAGGCAAGGTAATTGCGTATGCATCAAGACAGTTTAAACCTCATGAGCAGAACTATCCAACGCATGATCTAGAGCTAGCTGCGGTAGTCCACGCTCTAAAAATTTAGAGGCATTATCTGTACGGAGGAAAGTGTGACATCTATACAGATCATAAGAGCCTCAAATATATTTTCACTCAAAAAGAGTTGAATATGAGACAGAGGATGTAACGACCCGAAAATTTGTATTTTTATTTTAAATATGAAAAAGGAAATGAAGCAAGAAATTTAGTTGAATTGTTCTGATATTTTCTTCAAAGGTCGTAGCACTTAGAATTTAATTTAACTCCGAATAATAAAAAGAGAGAAAAATCGGATTTAATATTTTATAAAAAGGCTAAGATGAATTTATTTAAGATTTATTGGCTTTTATTAAGGCTTGTTTGGTTAAAAGTGAAAAAGTTGGGTAGAGACCCAAAAAGAGAAAAATCAAAGTTTTGAGCTTTTTGATTTAAAGTTAACTAGCCAACTTTGGAGCCATCGTATGATTTATGTATTGGTCGGAATTCTACGAAACTTATGTTGTTGCGAAGTACACTTCAAGACCTTCGAAATAGTACCAAATATGCGTACTTTCGACTATGAAAACAGCCCCGAAAAATTATGCCAAAAACGTTCCAGGATGTAAGAAATCTGGAAATCGGAAAAAAAAAAAAAAAGGAATTCCCAGCAACACGTTTTCGGGCTGCCACCTTTAGAGTGGTGTTTTAACCTCTATGATGATCCGTTTTCTACGATTCAAAGTTCGTTGTAAAGATCCCCATGAGATCTTCGAAATGGTATAAGGAACGTCGAAAAACAAGCACGTTTCAACCCTCAAAACTCGACCCAAAATAGGCTCAGAAATCTGCCAAGTTGGAATTTTGCATTAATTATCCTATAAGGCTATCCCTAGCATATTTATTCCACCCTTTAAAGCCATGTACATAGGGGAGGCGAATTTAAGGGAGCCAACAAGTAAAATCTGCAGAAAAATCTCTCCAAAATTCTGGTAATTAATGGGAGATATGCAATCATGAGGAGAAGATTTTTTTCCCCTACAAATACCCATTCATTTCAAGCCCCCAATTGCCCCTTTCTTCTCTCTAATCTCCATAACACTCCCACACCACTCCCTCACGTTTTCTAGCAATAAACAAGGAAGGAATTACCCTCAAATAAGAGAAGGATACCAGATATAGAGGTGAGTGTTTGTGTAATAAGAAAGCTTGGGAAGGAGGCTCTCTAGTTCAATAGAGGAATCTCCAACCCAAAGCACCAATGCCCCATTTCGGGCAACAACTTAGAGGGACCAAGAAACTCAGATTTTTCGGTGTAGAAAGTTAGATCTCATGGGCCAAGAACGTAGCTTTCAAAATAAAATGCTTTAACACCTCTTTGCCCGAAAGGGTATTGAAACCCTGTATTTCAGTTTTATGACAGGGTAGTAATACCCTAAAAACTGCTGCACCAGAAATAATTAAGGCTGTTCCTTCATGGTCCAAACACCCTCAACTTCAGATTTAAGTATCATTCACCCCATGCAAGGTTATGATGTTTAAAAACCTTTTATTTTCAGGTGGATCAAGATTTAACAACAAGAAGTTGTGAGTAAATTATGTATATGATTTATGTGCAATATGACAAATATATACATCTATATGTGTGTATATTCCATGTGCTCTTAATGAGCTATATTGATGAGTTTCATGATATGATTGTGAGCATCTTGAGCTTATTGACTATTTATGCAACAAGAAGGAAGAACAAGAATGAGAAAGCTATCTTGTGTCATTTATGCTCGACTTGAGAAAACAAAAATTATATGTAAACAAAGACAAGTATGTTTTAACACATAAAGATTTTCCCAAACCTATTTGTACACCATGGGCAAAAGTGGCCCATAGGGGACGGTAAGGGTCCCAAGAAAAGAGTTGATTCAACTTTGGCCAAGGGTTAGAGCAACCCACATGAGGACTTGATGTCCGATTAAAATACGGCCAAGGGCAAAAGTGGCCTACATTGGAACGGTAAGGGTTCCATGAGTTGATCAACTACGGCCAAGGGCAAAAGTGGCCCATAGAAGGATGGGTAGTGTCCTAAGAAGTTTGGCCGTTGTGCTTATGCACAAAGAATGTTTATTTGAGCGCTCGGTGTACAAATATTGTTTGTGGGAAGGGCCCTAAGAAAGATAAAAGATATATCTATATGCAATGTCACACATGCACCATATTTTACTCATTGAATGTCACCATTCATAGTCGTTTTATGAGTTTTGTAGGGAATGGATCGAGAAATTTATGAAATCATGGCCATGAATACCATTTGATCACAAAGGTTGATGTGTGGTCCTCAATTCTCCATCTTCCCGGATTGCAAAAATATGAATCTACTTATTTTGTTGTGGACATTTTCGACTATTGGACCATGGAGTACCTCACAACTCGTTTCTATGAATTGTAATAATTTAAGTAAACGGGCTAAAGACTTATAACCTTTTTATGAGATGTAATGATTTGTCATGAGTCATTTTGGAACGAAATAGTAAGTGAGGTATCTTCTTTTTTAAGTCCATATTTTGTAGTAACTTATGCTATTGAAGGTGAAATGAAAGCCGGGATTTTCATGTATTAAACTTCCGCTATATTTAATTTATCATACTTTACCTTATAATTCTTATTTCATTAAGTATGCATGTTTTTACTTAGCAAAGAACAAAATAAATTCGAAGCCAAAAAGAGAAAAGGGTGATCTCCAAATCCTGTTTAAAGATTGGTTTTATCTACCTTCCTCAAAAGGGAATAAAGAAAACATCTTTCAAAACAGTTCTTTTATCAAACCTGGAAGTAATCTGCCTTCTGCAAGAAAGGGTACCAATACCCTAAAATGTGGGTACTATTACCCTTCTGGGCAGAATTCAAAAAAAAAAAAAAAATTTGGCAGAATTTCGAGGTCGCCACAGAGGAGATGGCTTGAATTGGTAGAGGATTACGATTGTGAAATCCATTACCATCCAGGCAAGGCGAACATAGTGGCCGATGCCTTAAGTAGGAAGATAACAGGACAAGTGGCAATGTTGACAGTACAGAGACCCTTATGGAAGGAATTTGAAAGATTAAATCTGGAGGTGATTGTCCCACCTTCTGATTGTGTTGCTCGAATTGCAGCACTTTCGATTCAACCAACTCTTCGTGATCGGATTAAGAGCCAACAAAGAGGTGATCAGTTCTTCGAGTTTATCAAAGCTGAGATTGACACTGAGAAGCAGAAGGATTTCAACATAGCCGAAGATAAAGCATTATGTTATCGAGGACGTCTTTGTGTACCGAATTTTGAGGAATTAAGAAATGAGATTTTGGAAGAAGCTCACTCTACTGCTTATTCTGTACATCCAGGAAGTACAAAGATGTATCGTGACTTAAAAACTATATTTTGGTGGAAAAATATGAAGGAGGATGTAGCTAAATATGTAGAGAAGTGCCTGATATGCCAACAAGTGAAAGTTGAACATCAGCGACTGTCGGGATTATTGCAACCGTTGGAGGTTCCAGAATGGAAATGGGAACATGTGACGATGGATTTTGTCGTAGGTTTTCCGAAGTCAGTAAAAGGTCACGAGGCCATTTGGGTAATTTTTGACCAATTAACCATGTCGGCCCATTTCTTACCTGTTCGCATGACTTTTTCTATGAATCAATTTGCACAGTTGTATGTTAAAGAAGTGGTGAGGTTACATGGTGTCCCAGTTTCAATTGTATCAGATAGAGACCCAAGATTCATCTCGAACTTTTGGAAGAGTTTACATCGGGCTATGGGTACTAAATTGAAATTTAGTACAGCTTTTCATCCTCAAAAAGATGGACAATCTGAACGGACGATACAAACTTTAGAAGATATGCTCCGATTGCGTGTTCTAGAGTTTGGAGGCCATTGGGAAAAACATATACCTTTAATTGAGTTTGCATATAATAACATCTACCATGCCTCTATTGGCGTGGCACTTTATGAGGTATTGTACGGACGGAAATGTAGATCACCCGTTCATTGGGATGAAGTTGGAGCGTAAAATCTTGGGCCCAGAAATTGTTGAACAAACAGTACAGGCAATTGAGAAGATTAGAGTTAGTATGAAAAAGGCTCAAGATAGACAGAAAAGTTATGCAAACAAAAGAAGAAAAGACTTGGAATTTGTAGTCGGAGATAAAGTACTCTTAAAGGTTACGCCAATAAAATGAGTACTACGGTTCGGTAAGAAGGGTAAACTTAGACCAAGGTACATCGGTCCTTTTGAAATTTTAAAACGAGTTGTTAATGTCGCTTACCAGTTATCTTTGCCACCAGAACTTTCAGCAGTACATGATGTCTTTCATGTATCGATGCTCAGAAAGTATATTACTGACCCAACCCATATAGTGAAACTTCAACCTTTGAAAATTCAGCAAGATCTGAGTTATGAAAAAGCACCGATATGTGTTATAGCTCAGAAGGTGCAAAAGCTTCGCAACAAGGAGATACCGTTGGTTAAAGTATTATGGCAATACCATTCAGTAGAGGAGGCAACTTGGGAACGCGAGGATGAAAAGCTATCTAAGTATCCCCAATTGTTTGCCGACGACAGCTGAGGTAAATTTTCGAGGACGAAAATTGTTTTAGGTGGGTAGATTATAATATCTGGAATAAACGTAACTAGTCGTTAAATTTGAATATATATAAATATTATGTTTTATCTAAAAAATAAGGACCAATTTGGAAGTAAACCAATAGTTTGGGGACCAAAGCGTAATTTACTTTATTGTTCATATATTACAGATTTTATTTTAATTGGATAATTAGATATAATTTTGTATATCTTTTATCTAATTAATTATATAGTAGGATAATTATGGTAGTGTATATCGTTTAAATTTTTGGATGGACCTTTAAGATAAATGTGGTTGAGTTATCCTCAACAAATCCTATCTCTTAGGATATGGTTGTTTTTTTTAAAGATAAGAGTTCAAGATAAAGTTTATCTTTTAAAGAGTTTCAGTTGGTTTCAACTTGGTCTCCTGGTAACCCTAGAAATAGAACCTAAGGTCCATCATTTATTTCACACCCAATATACACTTCTCTCTCAGTTTATACATAAGCACGATTCAATAAATAGTGAAGTGAAAGAGACAGTTTAGCAAATTACTGTTTTTCATTGATTCAAGCAAGGTATGTGTATACATGTTTTTATGTTACATGTTTATGGAATATATGATGGGTCCACATGTATGTTATAAGATCGGACCGGAGTTTAGTAGCGCTACGCATGAATAACTATTACCATCTAAGTTCGGTATAGTTTTTATGTCTCCACCATAAAAGTTCAAGTGAAAGTTCCAAATGAAAGTTCCAATGAAAGTTCAAGTTCAAGTTTCATGTTTCAAGTTCAAGATTCCATAACATTGTAAATGTATGAACATGTATATATTTACTGAGATTTTCTCACTCCTTTCATTTTTCCCCCTTCCAGGTAACTAGGACTTGTGAAGATTCGAAGCGTGGACAACACCCGTGGTGGAATATTTAGATTAGGAGTCTTTAATTAAATAAGAATTTTGGAACATATGTTTTACGATTAAAGTTTGTTCTAAATAAAATGTTCTTTGGTCATCTTTTAGCCTTAAAAATCTAAATTTTATTAGATATTGATATTTATTTTTTTACGTTCATGATATGTCATTATGACTCTCGGGTTTTAGGATCCGGGCGTCACAAATTTAGTCTATTTTTAGACTATTCACCAAAATTTGAAGAATAAATGGAATAAGAGCAATACTCTTTTGCATTATATGGCACATTCTTTAGTTCTTAAATATTATTGTGAAGCTTGACTTCAAGAGGGAAATAACGGAGTTCTAAGAATTGCACCACATGTGATCAAGAAGTTTCTATGAATAAAAGTAAGTGTTTCAAAAGGTTGTTTTGAAATCCGATTGATTTGAGGAAAGCATATGCTTAATTTGGGTCTTTTTCTAGTGGATTGGAGAATGTGTGAAGAACGAATCTCTTGGTAGGTGAAAATACTGATTGGGACCCACAGAAAGGGACAATTATAAGTACTCTTACATGTTTTCAGCATAATGGCGTATTGTTTTTTATCATTGTAGGAAAATAACCAATTTCAAGTGTTGATCAAACGCAGATAAAGCAAACAGAAGAAAAAGGGACTCAATTGAACAGATAAAGAGAATTGAGGGGCTTGCCAAGAAAATATCAAAGAGGTCGTGAAGGTCGCCGACAAACTTGCCAAGAATTGAGGGGCTTGCCAAGTAAAATAAATAGATCTAGCCACATAACGAACTGGTCACTCATTATCTCATACAAGTCATGAAGGTCGCCGGCAGATCTATTTTGGATAGAGCTACCTGCTGCAGAATCTACTGAATAACGACTGTTTGGAGTTAATCTAGAGTAGAAATAATGATTCTGAGCCTGTAAAGGAAAACTGTGACTTGAATATTTTCGGAGCAGTTCATTGAATCTATCCCAGGCCTCGTGAAAATTTTTCAATTCAAATTGTTGGAAATTGGATATTTCATGTTTCAGTCTATTCACTCTGGCCGGGAAGAAGTATTTCAGTGTAAATTGTTGGACCAAATCACTCCAAGTAGTGATGATCTCAGATGGTAGAGAATCTAACCATTCTCTAGCTTTATCCTACAAAATGTGTGGAAAAAGCCTCATCCTAAATGCCTCTTTATTAACACCGTGGTATTTGAAATTTTTACAATATTCCATGAAGTGAGAAAGATGATAATGAGGATTTTTGTCTGTCCTCCCATATAATTGCAGATTATTTGAGAATAAATTAATCACATCTGGTCTTAACTAAAAGTTCTTGAGCCCAAAATATAGGTAAGGGTAAATAGCACAAAACGTCCCTACCTATTGAGGGTATTGTGGAAAACGTCCCTACCTTCTAAATTTTGGCAATTTTACCCTTACCTACTGGATTTCTTGTGCAAAAGGTCCTTTAATCCAAAAATCAGCCATTAACATAGGGGTAAATTAGTTCAACCACTTTTTTCACATATATATTATTTCTTTTAAAATTGGGAGGCTTCCCATGCAATTTCAAAAATTGCACGGCAGGCCCCCACAAATTCTGCCACTTAAATGACTAGGAACATAGATAATGATGTAATACTTTGTTTGTTAAGCAGATCAAATCGGGATGAGAATTAATGAAGCATTTTCATTGTACTTTGGGTTCGTCATATGCAGTTTGCCTCTGTCTTTGAGTTGATTTACCATTTTTCATGGATTTTCATACCATTCTTTCTTGTTAGCTCAGTATTTTGAGTATATCCAGATGAACCTTTGGAGATCTTCGTTTTTGCTTATTACTTTTCTATTCTTTTAACATTCTGTGAAAACATGCTGTCTGGTTAATGATCTAGTTAACTTGTAAATTATATACACAAACCCAATTATTCATATATGATATATCTACCAGATTGTAACTCGGGCCAGTGTATGCTTCTCAAGTGGTGAACTGTTTGTATTTTCTACTAACAAGTTTCTTCAACAGGCTTGGGAAACCACCTGATAACCCCAAAGAAAAGGACATTAGTTGTAGTCATGCTGCCATAATGAGTATGTAACAATATCTGGATGCAAGATATGTTTGCCTTGTTAACCAAACTATTTTATACAGTAATAGAAAATCTCTTTGGCTTCCCATAATAAAAATTGATTTTTTGAAGCTGGCATACTTGGTTTTAATTTTATGAAGGAGACCACAGGCCTATGCTTTAGCTTCTGCCCGTTATTGTTACCAAACGACGCCGCCTTGCAGAAATTGCAAAAGATTTCTGCGTCGTTTTTTGCAGATTTGGGGACGGGGGTCTACCGTGCAATTTTGAAAATTGCATGGGAAGCCCTCCAATTTTAAAAGAAGTAATATATATGTGAAAAAAGTGGTTGGACTAATTTACCCCTATGTTAATGGCTGATTTTTGGACTGAAGGACCTTTTGCGCAAGAAATCCAGTAGGTAAGGGTAAAATTGCCAAAATTTAGAAGGTAGGGACGTTTTCCACAATACCCTCAATAGGTAGGGACGTTTTGTGCTATTTACCCTATAGGTAAGTAATTATGTTGGACCGATTCTCAACAATCGGTGGCATCATATAATCACTCATAAGAATATTTCGTTCATTAACTTCAACTAATCGAGCTATAGGTGTAAGATTATTTCTCACATCTGCAGGTGGTGGATAACATACTCGGTTGTCGTCGTCCATTGTATCTTTTTGCTTTTTTTTTTTTCTCATTGTTCATGTTGTCGTTGGTGAAAACTCTATTCGATTTTTGGGTAGAAATCAAATAGATTTTATCTTTTGCACGGTGCATACACAATCGATACTTGAAACTTTAGTAAATAGCTGAAATTCAGCAGTTACACAGAACTGAGAAGGAGAAGAATAAAAATAAAACTAAAAAAAAATTGTTAAAACTAAATTATCAATTAATGTATTAATTAATAAAACTATTCCTCGACAACGGCGCCAAAAACTTGTTGTCGATTTTGTTCCCACAAGTGGACGGATCGTAAACAAGTAATATAATGATTTGAAAAGTGTCGAAACCACTAAGACTAGTTATTAATTAACCAATTAATGTATACTTCGAGTTTTAACAAAATAAGAACACAGATTTGTTTATAAATTTAATCCTAAAGTTATTCTAATTGAGTTTGATTAAATCTAAATTATCATGCAATCAAAAGTAATTTTAAGAACAAATTCGAGTTTAATCAATTATTCGTTAATTGCTTTAGTTTATAATTACCCAATATTGAAAATCAATGATCTTATAATAATCAAAACTCTCTATTGATGGTCAATAAATTCTATATCAATATGCAAACCTAATTATCTTTAATTCAGTTTTGAATATAAGAATATTCATTTAAATCACAACCTTAAACGGATTTCATATAGCATAATAGTATTTTCTATTTATTATTGAACCCTCAATACCATGTGCTATCTAGATTGAATCTCTCAATTTCAATAAAAATCACAAAACATTCCAATGATGATTAAGCATTAAAACGTTAGAAAGAAAGAATAAAGAATAATCAATCCAAAAGCAATTAATTACTAAAACGGAAAAACTTCTAATTAATTAAAAACGTGAGTTTTCATCGTTCATTCTAGCAATAAGTAATTTAGTCGGACATGATTTCGTAAAATATTACAAGATTTGAATTAATCATGTCCCAGAGGAAAATAAAGAAAAAAGAAATACAACCCGTGATTTCGACCAAAGAATATTCAACCTGTTTATTGATTTTCGATTCTTCTCATGTATTTTTCTTCCCAAAATTCGCCCCTCATGATTTCTCTCTTCTCTGCCTTTTACCTTACCAAAATTCCTTGAAACGTGTTTTAAGTTGTTGTTCTATCCTAGACTGAATAGAGTCCTATTTCCATTAGGAAACAACAAAATAATATACGCGAAAAGCCATACGTTCGCATGGTACTGTCGAATAACATTCTGCAGATGAAATTCATCCCTTGCGATCATAGAACTTCTTAACCATGCAGTCGCATGGTTCTTTGAGAACCAGTTCCTAAATTGTTCTCTTTGATATTTTCTTGGCAAGCCCCTCAATTTTTTTTATCTGTTCAATTGAGTCTCTTTTTCTTTTGTTTGCTTTATTTTCATTTGATTGACACTTGAAATTGGTTATTTTTCTATAATGATAAAAAACAATACGCCATTATAATAAAAACATGTAAGAGTACTCATAATTCTCCATTTTTGTAGGCCCCGATCAGTACAAAATTGTACTTATCAGTGGACCAATATGGCTCTTTAGTACCTTTGTTGCAATCATTGTCGTTTAAATTACTCTCGTAGCCAGCATCCTCTTTTTGTAACAAAATTTGAGCACGTTTTCACATATTCAGAGTATTAAGAGAAATAATCTGGCAACAAGTAGGACCGAAGACTTGGTATTTGTGCATTGTAATCTTCAACTAATGTCACGAAAGGAGGACTACAAAGATGAACCAACAAAATATTGGGATTTGTGTATGTATACTATATCCTTATATTCTTTATTTCTTTTTTAAGATTTGATTTTATTACATTAATTTTTATATATTTTGTAGGTGGGGATCAAATTGACTTGGATGACAAACTAGCATTAACTTTAACGATCTCTCTCTTGTTGAGCCATAATTGGAGGCAATTACTTTTGATTAGGAGGAGTAACATCTGGATTGGAAATGCTTCTTTAGTTTGATTTTCAGTGGTCAATTTCTTGCTTTTTTTGTTATATATTTACTGTTATTTTGGTACCATGTTTTGTTAGAATTAAAATTTTATCATTCTATAAAGCATTTGTATTGAGGTAATTGGCTTTAATGTTGTGGTTATTGGCTTTAATGAACCATTAGCCTTTTGTTATTTTGGCATTAAATTTCTATAATTTAAAAAAAAAAAAAATGTAAGACGTATATCCGTACCCGTATCCGAAATTTGGATCCTTTTTAACCGTACCCCCATATCATAATTTTTAAAAGGAGAAGGATCCGACTCCTAGATATTTACCCGTACCCGAGTTTGAGCAACATAGCAAATGGCAACAACTAACGAGTTTGTTTATCTTACATTACCCATTCTCCATTGAAGCCCAAGACTAATTGTTCATGTTATTGTGTTGAGTTCGACGTGGAGACAAGACTTCACCGGGATGTTTACTGCAGAATGCTGTTGAAACTATGTTTGTATACTTGAATATTAGTTGAATTTAACTCGTTTGAAGTATTCATGGTGGCTGTATATTGCTTTTGCCATTTGCATTGTGTAGGTATTCACCATTCACCGTTGGATGGTCCAGATATACAAATTGAAACCTCCAAAGAACAGAATCCATGGGAAGACAGAGAAATCTAACTTGGTGTGTAAAAGTCCATCTTTTTTATTTCGTAGTACGCATATCATAAGAGTTTTCCAATGTCATTGACTTCGACACCACTCTTTGCAGAAAGCATGCTCAAAGAGAAGTGGAATGCTAAAGAAGAATCCTTGTCGTTAATAGCACTTTGTGGTACTCATTGACATCCAATCTTTTGCGACACAAATATTTGGATCAGAAACCCATCGAGAGGATAATGTGAAAGAACTTGGCCCCTTTTTTTAGAGATTGATAAAAAAGAAGTCAAATCATTTTGCAATATCTTCTATTCTTCTTGTTTAACATCCACTTTAATTCTTGATAGGCTGCTTGCAAAGCAGCATTAAGACAATTTTGAACTTGCTGTCTAGGCTGTTAACAGTACAAGAAATCACATATATAATCCTTTGTGTATCAGGGATGTAGGACCAGTTATAAATATTCTCGCATAATCTTTGTGTGTATTCAATTGTAACAGACTTTTGTCCTCCAAGTTTTCCCCTCAGTGCATCTTATTGTTCTTATATAGTGATTTTTGCCCAGCTATATTTTTGGCATTCCAATTTCAATTCTTTCTGATTTATTTTATTTCAAAATTTCCTGCTATTTTACCCGTTGGTGATGGTAACTGGGATGAGTTGGTGATAAAAACTGTGAATCAGGAATGGTTATAATTCTTTGCATGAGATTCACTGTGCTTGTTTATTTCAAGGTTATACAGGGAAATTTAGGAGGCTTGTTGTCATCGCATAAATTTGAACTAGCCAGAGCAATTGATGAGATTGCCTTCATTGGACATAAATATGTTCGTCATTAACTGGTAAGTAATAGCATTTCAAGAATCTCTCTGTAGCCTTTATGCTATCAAATATGCTAGCTTGAGCTTGAAACTTGCGATCAATAATAATATTCTATTGCTTATGCATACTGTGATATGCCTTTAAAAGGCAATCTTATCATTAATGCAATCCTACGAATGATAATTTTGCTGGATTATCCATAGGTGGATGTCTAATTGCTATATGAATAAGCTCAGACACTTCAGTTTACCACTCTACAATCCTTTCTAACCTCTTGGCCTCCTGTGATGCTGCTCATCTTAATCATAGAATTAACGAATGCCGTGTTAAACGCTTTTTTCGAGCTTGCATACTTCGAAACCAAATCTTTTGTCTTTGGAATTGTGAGAAGAGCCTGATCCGAAGAGAACAGGCTCTTCTTCTGGAGTATTAGCTTATAGTAGTTGTTATCAAAAGTTGTCGATGAAGGATCCATGGTGGCGCCTGCATTCTTTGCCTTATTTTTGATGGGGCAAATGCTTCGTAATCTTGCTGCAAAGGATGGATGAAGGGTCGGGTCAGTGTCGTGGGTTAAGTTGAAGTTGTGGATTCTATTCTGGAAGGATGAACAGTGGGAGAAACCCAGAGTATGCCCACCTGCAACAGGAAATTTTTTGTTCCCTTTTAAGTTTCTGTTTTTTAGTAGTTTACATTATAGAGTTAAGAGTTGGTAATAGGTTTTACCTGAAAGAGCCACAAGGTCTTCCATGGAGAGACCTCTTTGAGAAAAGCTCTGTTGAAGTTGTGAAATGTTGAAGGTTGGAGCTGGCAATTGTACAGTTTCACTGGCCTTCGATATTCGTCCATCTTTTCTACCTTTAGGAACATCCCATGTTGGCCCTCCAGTCAGCACAACTGCATCTCTAGCAGCTAAGGCCAATATATCAGCGCAAGAGACAATGCCAGGGCAGATAGTTTCAACTGCTTTCTTTGCACTGTCAATTACATAAAATGCATGCAATGAAACATTTGGAGGACCATCCTTTTCTGCTTTGTTTCCCTCTTTTGATTTCAGCAACACAGAACCATCACACCCCTTTAACAAATCAAATAATAATAAAAAGTTAGCCAAGAAAAAGAAAAAAGGAAAAAACCCATATATCATAAGAAAATACTTAATTACCCTTATAAAACAGTCATGGAAATGCATTCTTAGCAGTCCTGCAGGGACTGTTTTGTCCTTGCTGGTTGCTTCCCTTACAACTTGTGCAATAACATGCTCAACATCAGGGCATGTTTTAGTGTAGTAATTTAAACTCAGAGCATTCCCTTGTGAAAAGGCTGAGAAAAATAATAACAAAAGTGCTACAATGAATGCCATTAGAGAACTGGGAAGACAAAAAAAAAAAATTAAAATTGGTGTGATAATTAAAGAAAGATGCATGAACATGGCTATTTATAGGGATTTTGGGAAAAGAAAGACATTATTATTACATATTAGTTATTGTCAGCTGTAATAGTAATGATAATTAGGTGCTGTGCTGCATGTTTAATGAAGTAGTGTTTTCTAAGCAACACTTTAGCCAGATATTGAAAATAATAAAATGAATGGCTGGTCATGTCACATTGGCTTAATGGTACCTTTATAAAGTGTGTTAATTAACACATTTATGTATTCAAATTTAGTTTTCCATATTCGTCTCACATGCATATTAGATTTATTTTTCATTAAAATCTAGGACAATTTTCATAAATAGATGAAGGTTGTAGGCAAAACATGAGTGTCGGTATCAACTTAACAAAATGCTTTGTCCTCGGTGTTCTTCTTCTTGATTTCTATTTATTTCATCGCTCTTCCAGAACAAAAACTTAAGTTATTAAATAGGGTAATCAAAGTTCGTTTACATGATATATTTTGGAAAGGATAAAAATAGAATTGTTTTTTTAGAAAACATAAAGAAAGCTTGAAAAATTTCAGAAATACATAAACTATTTTCTTTAAAATGAATAACACAATCTCCCAATATTGGAAACATCTCACAACATTTTTTTAAGGCAGTTGCAAATTTTATTGTACAAAATCACGTTACAATGGAAACCCGTTTGGAAGTTTTAATAAAAATGTATTGAAACTTGGAATCCAGATTGTTTATTTAATAAATATATTTAATATCTTCTAAGAGGGCTAATTTTTTTTAATTACTATACATATTTAATTTTTATGAGGAATAAAATATTTTACCACACTTTAGTGGAATCAATTTTCTCTAAAGTGGTTGGAACGTTCCATCAATTTGTTATTTATATTAATTACATCTTAATTATAATTAAGTTATAGACAATCTTTTTATTGGTTAAATTTGGGAATAAGTTACTTATTTCTATAGCAAAAATTACTTTTAAAATAAGTAATTTTTTATACTTAAAATAAAGTAAAAAAATAATATATTTAATATGTTTGAAAATAAAATATTAATTAAAAAGTAGCCATTATTTAATTTTAAGCATGGCCTTGACTAAGTTTGAGCTTTAGTAGTTATAACTTACAATTGATTGATAGGTTCATATCCATTAATTTGATGTGATGGTTGTTAGAATAGTAAGTTTAGAGATGTTGATAAAATTGGTAATTATGTTAATTGTAGAATACTAATATTGTTTTGTATTCACATAATCAAATACGAGATGATTCCATGTCTTAAATTTTCGAAAAAGTTAAGATATATAAATAGTTCAATTCAAAATAGATAAATCATATTCAATACAAATATTATTAAATCTTCGATTATTATACCAAATTTTGTTATATTCATATCTTACTTATGCCACTAATGATTCATTGTAATTATGGAATCGTACTGGGTTTACGGTTTACCACCATGCATGCCTTCCGAACTAACTATTGAAATGAACAATAAATTCAACGTGTCATTCTTTGATCACTGTGTCAATACTTAGTCTTAAATCTTAAAAGTTTAATAAGTCGAACACTTTTGTCGACCGACTAGATCCAATATAAATCTATCTACTCCAACATCACAATTCCAAATGTTCAGGGACGTGGCATGCTATAATACCAAAGTATAACCTTTACTACTAGCACAATAGAGAGACAGCCACCCAAACAGAATGTCTCTCGTTTGCTCTCATATCTGCAGCCTTTATAAATAATGAGTTAATACTAATATGGTATTTACTAATATTATAGCATTTAATTGAGAATTAGGTGTCGATTGTTGTTTGTTAAAATATTTAATAATATTGTTTAGTGCTCAACTTTTCATACTAAATTTTATGGACTATATAAATTGTGTTAAGTTGTAGTGTTTACTCATGTTAGAGGCGGCTTCAGCAATTTGATGGTCTTAGACAAAATTGTTGAGGCTACTCTTTGGAGAATAATAATAATAAAGCAATTAATGGAAAAAATAATCATTGACAAATTCTCTCGGCAATAGCCGGCGATATTACTGTCAGAGAATTTGATAGAAATCAATATGTTGGTAATTCAGACGTAATTATTGACAGCGATACCATCTTGTTTACAGTGCACTTCTTTCAATGATTATCAACGACAATGTTATATGTGATGTCATCAACTATTAACGGAGATTCAATCGCAGTATAATTTTTATAAATTATCAACTATTAAGTTCAAATATCTTTCTATTTATTATAATATTACTAACGAACAAGTTGTGAAGGTATGTATAAGTGCCCGAAATCTATATTTGATCCTCATAGATGCTCCCCAATCTTGAGTATAAGGGGTACTGGAAACAAACAAGGGGTCAGGGGCGACCTATTAAGATATTAAATATACTACATTAGAGCCTACCCTTTCACATGAATCACGAGGGCTTAGAGATGTCTTAAGATATTAAATAAATATATTATAATTAAATTGACATTCAATAAATATACTAAAACTCACAACTTAAAGGCTTAGGCAAAATCTTTTAGGGAGCATTTTCAAGAATAATTATAAAAAAAAAACGTATATGAATGGAAGAAACGATCATCGAAAAAATCATCGAGTATACAACGAAAATCAATATTTTTCGATGATTTAGACGGGAGTAATGATAACAATCTCATTAGTTGTCGCCAACAAATATCTGTCAACGATTACCAACGATAATGTCCTCTGTGATATCGTCAACAATCAACAACGATGCTTTCACTACTAATTGGTGTTGACAAAGTGTTTATTATTTCTGCAATTTTCTTAATATTTTGCCAATAACTTAAAAATTTCTTTCGTTTTTATTCAAAAAATATAAAAACAATATAAATGAATAGATGCTTCTTCATTAGCGATCAACGACCAAAACACTGTCAGTGATTGTCAATGACACCATAGACAACATTACTCTCGATAATGACTGACAGATGTGTGTTGATGATCACATAGTATAGCTGTCAGTAATTCTTTTTAAATCACTGCCATATATTGATTTTTATCATGTATTACTTTCTTCAAACTGTCTGGTAGTTCTGCCAAGTTTTATTTACTAGCAAATGGGATCACCAATTTGTTTTGGCTTTGGATCCTACGAATATTCACCGACTTGGCCTTTCACTCATTTTTGTTATTGAGAACAAGGATTAAATACCATACCTCACAAAAAATCGATGAAATATAGCATTCCATATGAAATGGACAAAACAAATGCACCAAAAAATTTTTTTACAGTAAAAGTAAAAATTTATTTGGTCCAAAATTCGACAGAATGGCGATAACAAAATAGCCAGTTGAGTGTTTGAGTGGGGCGGCAATACAATGGCAGCAAAGCGAAAGAGAGAGCAGGTAACAAATGATAGATCTTGTAATTTGTTTGATTCCAACGACAATGGTAGAATCAAAAAAAGAAGAGGGACATGTGGTGTTAAATATTAAGTTGGAGAGAGAATATGATAAAAATTAGAAGGGTAAATAGCACAAAACGTCCCTACCTATTGAGGGTATTGTGGAAAACGTCCCTACCTTCAAATTTTTGGCATTTTTGCCCTTACCTACTGGATTTCTTGCGCAAAAGGTCCTTCAGTCCAAAATCATAGGGGTAAATTAGTCCAACCACTTTTTTTACATATATATTACTTCTTTTAAAATTGGGGGACTTCCCATGCAATTTCCAAAATTGTTGATTTTGTGTGTTTTGCAGTTTATAGACGTTTGCTATAGGGTCAAGGTGGAGAGAAAAAAGTCAAGAGGCAGTAGCATAAGGAAGATATTCTCCGGTGGGCCTACTTCATCGTCCGATGTCGACGATTCGGGAACGAACAATTTTGAATGGGATTACGGGTATGGTGGTGCCGGGGAAAATCCTAGCCATCCTTGGCCCCTCCGGCAGCGGCAAATCGACGCTCTTGAATGCACTGGCAGGCAGGATCCACCACAGCCGCGGTCTCACCGGAACAATACTCTCTAACAACCAGAAATTTACAAAACCGATTCTGAAAAGAACCGGTTTTGTAGCCCAAGATGATGTTCTCTACCCTCACTTAACAGTCCGAGAAACCTTAATTTTCTGCTCACTTTTAAGATTACCCAATTCATTATCAAAGAAGAAGAAGATTTCAATCGCAGAATCGGTTATTTCTGAACTGGGTTTGATGAAATGTGAAAATACAGTGATAGGAAACAGCTTTTTACATGGGATTTCAGGCGGGGAAAGAAAAAGGGTAAGTATAGGACACGAAATGCTGATAAACCCTAGCTTGTTAATTCTGGACGAGCCCACTTCAGGTTTGGACTCCACGGCAGCGTTCCGGCTGGTGGCGACGCTGTCAGCGTTGGCCAAGAAGGGGAAGATGATAGTGACGTCAGTACACCAGCCGTCGAGCACAGTTTCCGATGCTATTTGAGAAAGCCCATCTTGTTGTACACTGCCCATCACTTCTTCAAGCTGTTCAAGCTTCTGCGCAACCTCAGCCATGTCGGATGACTTTAGATTTGGGGACGGAGGTCTGCTGTGCAATTTTGGAAATTGCATGGGAAGCCCCTCAATTTTAAAAGAAGTAATATATATGTGAAAAAAGTGGTTGGACTAATTTACCCCTATGATTTTGGACTGAAGGACCTTTTGCGCAAGAAATCCAGTAGGTAAGGGCAAAAATGCCAAAAATTTGAAGGTAGGGACGTTTTCCACAATACCCTCAATAGGTAGGGACGTTTTGTGCTATTTACCCAAATTAGAATTTTGATTGTTTGAGCATTGTCATCACTTCTTTTTTATTTAAAAAAAAAAATTAGCTATTTAATCAAAAATTTCAAAATTCAGCATATTTGAAAACCCACCTTCAAAACTAGATATTTTTGTTAAATTTTCTTTCTTTTTATTGGTAGTGTGGTTGTTAATGGAGGTTTCAATCTGTCGAATCAACATATAGTAAAGTGGATTGAACGATTTAAGGATTTTGTTGGAGGGTAAAGAATTTAGCTGTACACTGGTGAGTGGTGGGGGACTTGTTTAGTATAAAATATTAAACTTTTCAACGAAGTACAACTCTATACATTACTTCTCTTTCATTAGAGCTGGCAAATGGGTTGGGTTGGGTCAGCTCAATCCGTCAGAACAGGGCCACACATAAAACTGGGCTGGCCCAGCCCAATTTTGTATGGGCCAGAAATATGCTAATCCAGTCCAACCCATTAGCCCAACTAATTTTTTTTTTTTTAAATAAATTTTTTATACACAATATTATTTGTAAAATATGTATCAAATAGTGATACTATAAAGAACTAAATTGATATAAAAGTATAAATATGGGGATCAAGTTGCAAAAGCCCAACCTGTCAGAACAGGACCACACATAAAACTGTGGGACAGAAATATGCTAGCCCAGTCCAGCCCATTAGCCCAACTTATTTTTTTTTTTTTTAAATAAATTTTTTATACACAATATCATTTGTAAAATATGTATCAAATAGTGATACTATAAAAGACTAAATTGATATAAAAGTATAAATATGGGGATCAAGTTGCAAAAATTTAAAAGTTGAAGGACTTAGGTTACAAATAAAAGATGATGAAATTGAAATGAAAGAGGAAGTATAGGGACTAAAGTGAAACTTTTATAAAGATGAAGGACTTATTGTGCAAATAATCAAGGACTCAAATACAAATTTAAGTAAATTCACGTGAAAATATATATTTTGTGGTATAGATTTGATTTTAATTTATTATTTTATTAATTAATATAATTTTAATAATGTAGTATTTTTAGAATAAATTTGTTAAGTTGATAAAATTAGAATTATTTTTAAAAAGTGGTTTATTTATGAAAAAATGCCTTGATATTATTTGAATTATGTATTGGGGCTATTCACAAAATGAGTTAATTAGTGTTAAGGAGCCCCAAAAAAAAAAAAAAAAGAAAAATCAAAATCAAAATTGGGCCGGCCCAACTAGCCAGCGGGCTAAATGGGCCAGGCCATCTTGGCCCAGTTTTATTTGGGCTAGGGCCAACCCAATCTAAGAAAGTGGGCTACATGGGCCGGCCCGCGAGCCGGGCCAATTTTACCACCTCTATCTCTCATATTAAGATTCCTCATACTATTTTTCTTTTTTTTAATTATAAAACATGACATTTAATGTGGTCAATTTATCTCGCACTGTCGCTCTCAAGTTTATTACATTCTCTATCTATTTTATTTTAAATGTTATTCACATTATTTTTCATAATTTAGTATATTAAATTTATGTTATTATAATAGCAAATTTTTTATGAAAATTGTTGTTCGCATAAATGGAGACGAACTTTAGATGCTGACAATTTTCTATGAATGCTGTAAGTTGTTTATAATATTTTTGACCAATTGTTTGGTATATAACCTATTATATTTAGACAACTAACATTAACGTCCTACATCAATCATCTATGTCGTGTGTGAGAGCTCAATAGCACAATTCATCAAGTGGAGACAACTAACATGAAAGGGGTGTTTCCCAATCCGGTGAAGCATGTTCAGTTTAGATGCAGTGTAATTGTTATGGTCTCACTCAAAAGCAAAACAAAATGCACAATTTGAGAGATTGAGACTGTTTGAGACACATTGAAATCTATCCAATAGAAAGATAAAGATATCAGAATTTATTAATGTAATTAACTACTACTGCATAAAAGAGCATATACACTATAGCACAAACTACAAAAACAAGTTAGGCCTTTCCAATTTCATGAGTCAAAAAATAAATAAATTAACGGATGAATATAGAGCTTTCTCCGCAGTGCTGAAGTGCTTTGCAACATAATCAGTCGTAATGGCGAAGGTTGAGATCCAGCCGTGCAGTCCACTCTTCCGTGTCACATCAATATAACAGTTCCCGATCAAAGGTTCTGGAGAAAAAGAGCCCTATACAGTTTTTGGTTATAGCTTTTTTGGTAAATTATAGATCTTCCTCAGAAACTTGGTTGCCATCTTATCATTCCGATTACACAAAACACGCAGAATTGTGTATGGATCGGTTGGACTCCACTGACCTGACATCGAAGGCAATGGAAGCCTTGATTTGGCTGAAGCTCCATAGTTATTTAGAATCTCGGATTTGAATTGCTCAATAATGTTCTCGGTATGTGTGTGAAAAAGCGGAAGAATGCTTCTTACAGTAATAGATAACTTATCTATCAAATCAGCTGGCAAACCATCTCCATTGGACCAGAACAGATCCATAAGAAACTTAAAATCTTCCTCTATCAATGCAGCATCTTGCAGAGTAAAGGCACGAGATGGTCCTCCAGCAAGCAAAACCAACAAAAACCCTTCAAAAGAAGCTTTCATAATTTCAGTTATTACCCGTGTCCCAACCCTGTCATGAACTGTTACTGACACTATTTCTAAATATCGCTCCAGCTCCTGAAGAAAAGGTTCAATCCTCGATGATGTAATCTCTCCAGCGTATAGGTAGTCGCAAAGAACATGACTCAGATCATGAAATACAACCTTATACGCAGTCGCCTCAGAGAGTTGCTGTATCCCTTCAATGCAGCCAGCTACTGAAACCTCAAATTTGCCATTCCCAACATTATCATCGTGAACAAATCCACTATTCCTCAGATTGGAAATTGTCCTCTTTTCAAGAACATCCAACTCTTTTCGGAGGTTGTACAAGGTATTAATGCGAACACAGAGTTGTGTTATACTAAAGGAACCATCCCCATCTGCAGTGGTAACCTGCGATTTCTTCCATGAACCCGTATGTGGAATGTCTTTCTTCTTAAATGCAGTGAATTTAGAACCAGTAGTACATCGGGTCAGAGCAGGCATGTTTGGAACAAAGGTACTGCGAGATCCTTCAGAAAAGAAAAAAACAGCAATTAATAGTTATAGAGCAAAATACAAGTCAATTGAACAGCTATCTTTAATTCAATATTTACCGCAGCCAGATTTTGCCTTTATGATGTAGCTATGAAGGCATTTGTCGAGACCGCTGACCAACTCAGGAAGCAAAACTGGATGCATTGGTATTGGCAACAAAAAGAATGCTTCCAAAGTCTCATCTATAATACGTAGAACTTCCACTGCAGAGGGAGCAAAGTGCCCTTTATTTGATTGAGCTTCCCAAACCTATAACAAGTTGTTAACAAAACTTCTGTTTATTTCCATGGTATTATAAATGAACTGGAAAGTGAATTTCAACTGGTACTATGTCCTATTTTGCATGTTTTACTTTATATATTTATATTTCCTTTTTTCTTGGGTGCGGTGTGGTGTGGTGGTATTGGGGGGGGGGGGGGGGGGGGTTGAGGTTGAGAAGGGTTGGGTTGAATGGGGTGGTGCAGGGCAGTTAAGATGGGATACATATTGAAAAAAGTGTGTGAGGACCTTCTTACAATTCAGGTACAAGAATGACATGTAGAGATATGAAACCAACCAAGAATTCATGGGACATATTTTTGTCACTTCATCACTATCCATGTCATCAGATGCAAAACACAGAGATCACACTGTTGCAACTTGACTCGATCCTGGAATTTATACTACGACCCAAAAAAGATAGGTACACAATCATCAAGGCTAGCACAAAACTTGTTCAAATATTGAGGATGGAAACATGCCACTTTTCCGGCATCACATTTTTTCCTTTGATTGAAACCGAAAACTTATCAGGGGTTAAAAAGAACATTAGTAGGTGTAGCTGGCAGTTAAATATAAACAAATTCAGGTAGTTATGAAATCTTAACATAAACAATACAGGAAAGGGACACAATTACATTGCAAAAGTATGAATTTGAGGAACCAATATTTTCCAGAATATATAGTTATAAATTATATAATTTAAGCAAATAATGTAATTCAATCACAAAGAAAAATGGGATGGAAACCAGTACTACCCAAAAAGGATAACTCAATATATAGAGGTCAAAATTAATGGGTACTTCTACTAATCAAAATAGTAAGTACAACTGAAAATTTATCACTTTGTAAAATACAAATTAGAAATTTCTCTCTCCCATGCATATCCTTGCATCAATCTCGAGTAGGTGGCAAAAAAGAAAGTGTAAGGTATCATGTCTGTTTTAGTAGGGCCATATAGTATGCCACCAACATCCTTTCCATTCCAAATTTTTTATTCTATATTTCAACTTGGATATAGTCAATTGAAAAGCAAATTGAAGGAACAAAAGGAGAAGCAAAAAAGACCTCTTGTTGCAGAGTTCTGTCAACCCACTGTTTGAGTCTGTCTACTCTTGTAATTATCCATGATTTCACCAGGTTTGCAATCACAGCATCAGTTTCGTAAGGGATCATCTCCTGAATTATTGCCTTCCCACCATCTTCACTGTCAACTGAATCGGCAACAGCCATTTCTACAAGATCTTTTTCAAGTTTTTCAGCAGATAGCAACACTTGTATAGCTTCAGGAGTTAATTCACTTATACCCGTAACAAATTTCTTAAGCTCATTTCCGTAGCAAGTATGCAGAGTAACAACAGCTACACCCGTTGCAAGAGGGTGCCATCGTTTCAACACGGGACTATATATTTCCTTTTCATTGAAGGCCAGGTCACAAATATTTTGTGCAAGGATGGAAAGGACATGAAGAGGATTTTGCTGATATTTAGTAGACTGCCTGCTTGATATGACCTTATCTTTTTCCTGTCTTCATAATAGCAAACAGGAGGAGCTTGAGTCACATTCATAAGTAAAAGAGTATTCAAGATCAGAAAAGAAAGATGCACGTGCATCAGGAAATCTTTAATTTTATCCACGGCATTAATCAAATTTTACAAGAATAAACAGACAACCCATTCAGGGCTTCGAAATAATTGAAAATCGTCGAGAAATGAGAATAGCAATGGAATAGAAGAATCAAAATATTATACAGAGAAGATAAATTAACTTAGTGAAGAACAATGTTTAAAGATTCAGACGAAGTTAAGGAACCAAAAAAGAATATCAATGGCTCTTTCAAAAGTGGAGAAAAGGGTTAGGGAACAGTTATCATGTATCAACAAGACGTTTTGCTGAAACTTATCAGAAAATTTTCCTCAAACTTGCCTGAGAAAAAGCATTCTGTACTGATGACCTGATATAAGTGTCAACCTGGCCATATGCTACATCAACTTCTTTCCTTTTACTTCGGTACTCATGAGAGACGTCTTCTGCCAATATTTTGGCTGCTGATGCCCCAAGAGATAGAACACTTTGCATTACGTCAATATTGCCTCTGTAAAAGGTATCATGGTATGAAAGAAGCCTCTTTTCTGCCCAACCCAATATGTAACTCAATATTGAACTTAATATCTTTGAGTATGCTGGATCCTTTGTTGCTTTTGCATCCTTTTCCACCTCCAACAGCATATTATCAGAAGCAAAAAGGAGGTCATCTTCAAGTTGGCCGGTTGTAATATATCGAAAAAATAAGACCCAAAAGAAACAAAGATTATGTAGTATCTGGGTTATCCCAAGGATTACCCAAGTCTTCTTTATAAGTTCTAATACCTCATCAACTTCTTCAATAACAGATGCTTCATCGTTTACATCAAAGCACGATTCCAGAAGTATTTGGTAAAGGCGAAGATTCAGTGGAATTCCATCTGCCCAGTGGCATATATCTGACACAGAACCATCAAATGATCTGCAAGCAAGAGACATTACAACATTGCGGAGAACTTGCATTGGTTCACTATGCTTCCCCGTTTCTATGGGTTTATCTGCGGCTCCACGTATGATCTTCCGAAGCTGTTGAGGGGCCATTTCTGTTTTTGCAAGAGGCATGTGTGGATTCAAAAGGAGTCCAGCTTCGAGTATTTTCAAGATTCTCCTCTGCCATGTTTCATATTCTCGCTGACCAGGAAAATCCGAGGATCTTAAGTGTTGCAATAACTCTAATGGCAAAACCACAGACTCAATACGTCGTCCCAGCTGATAAGTGAAATACAGGACAGGATATCAAATTATAAACCTATGATGCACCGATACGGATACGCGTGTCCGATACGACACGTATCAGATACGTCGACACGTAATTTTCAAAAAAGTACCGACACCGACACGCTGCCGATACGCTGATTAAATTTTTTTAATTTAACTTTTTTAATTTTATAGCCCAAATAAAATAACTATTTATATACTTATTGCATAAAAAATAATACTAAAACATGATTGACACATTTTAACATTAACAAACAAACAATTAACCTATTTAAAATCTTGACCGGCCTATAAAGATTGAACTATTTTTTTTGAACTCTAAACAAATATCTGACGAAGTGTCCGATACGTGTCGGTGTCCGATACGTATCCGACACCGACACGCCAGTGGCAGTGGAGTGTCCGTGCTTCATAGTTATAAACATATTGCAAGCAAAAAAATCATCATGCACTCCATCAATATATACTTATCAATCTCGCATATAGTTGTTCTTTAAACTCGTGAAAGTTTATCACATCAGATCATACTAATGCGATATAATGAAACAGCAAATCTTAGTGCATAGGTATCCCAAAAAAAAAAAAAGAAACAAAGTGGTGGCTGAATGATTTACTAAACTTGTTTCCTCACAATTTTCTTGTAAATCAAATGCCAAAACAAAAACCAAAAAAAAAAAAACACACAGACACACACAACCCTGCAAAGGCGTATAGAGGGCTGAAAGTTAGTTAAAAAATTTGTGTAATAACAATTTCGTGCAACTATGTTTAGTGTACTGAACAGTGAACAAATGCAAAATTAAATGCTTCTGTGTAGACTTTTTTTACCTTTCAAATTGAATTTCTCCCAACTATCCCCTTTCATTCCAGGCTATTTCTCAAGTTCCGAGTTGGAAAACAATAATCCACATAAATCAACAGAAAATTGGAACTGAAATTTGAAAGTCCCCTGAAGCAGAAACCCAAATTTTTATCTAGGAATCTTCCAGTACGAGAAGAATCGTCCCAGTAATTCAGAATTGCAATGAAACAGGAAAATTCTATTTCCCTCCAATTCCTCTTTTCCCCCAATATGCCTTTTTATGATCACCTGATAAATAATTAGTAATTTCCACTTGACACGTTAAAAATTTTCTACTGCCCCCAAATAAAATGGGAAATTAAATTACAATGCCGATTAATTGTATAATTAAACAACTTTCTAAGCAATCAAATGTGAAATTCCGATTCTAACCTGCCCAGCGGCAACTCTGAGTAATCCTCGTCGGACTCTGGAATCGATTTGCTCCGAAACCCTCATCTGGACCCTCATCAGTTCACCAACAGTCCCTGCTCTCTTTCTCACCGAGTTGCTGATAACCTGACTCGCTGGCTCGGAATCCTCCTCGTTCTTCTTCTTTGACGAGGATTTCAGCCCCAGAGCCTTCTTGACCTTGCTCGCCGTAGATGACGTCAGAGACCTCTGAAGCGACGGGGAAGTCGACGACGACATCGACTGTGACCTCTCGGTGGTCCTTTCAGAATTGGAGATGTAAGTGAGGGGTCTGCCGGCTCCAGAGCTCCGGCAGGCTCCAATTAGGACCTCGTAGGCGGTCTCACGGAGCTCCGTCGGGGATAGGTCCAGACCCAACTCGCCAAAAGGGTTGGGTGGGTCACGCGCATCGTCAAAAGACTGTAAAAATCCAATTTCAGTGTCATCGGAATCAGCCATATATTCATTTTTGCTGGTGCGAAGGTGGGTTGTTGTCATATCTCTGTAAACAGAAAATCACTATAATATGAATAATTCTTAAGCTTGAAATTATTAAAAAACAAGAAACTCCACACGCAATTCCTGAGGGCTATAGAAAAAGAGAGAAAAAGTGCGCAAGAGAATAAAGAAAAGGGTAGAGGGGGAAGGTGATAGGTCTTGCTTGACTTCTAAGGAATGAATGATAATTAATATGAGTAGAGAAAAGTGAGTTGGAGTACGGAATCTGAGTTGAGTTGGGAATCCGAGTGAAACTGAGTCCAAATGGGAATCAATCAGTTTTGGAGGTTGAACTGTTCAATTTGAAATGGTATACTTCGGTGGGGTGTCGGGGGCGAGGTCGGGGGCGCCTCTTCACGGTTTTAATTCTTCACGCCACGCGTACTAACGGCTCCGGAAAAGAGAATATGTATTTGTTCTAAAAAAAAAAATGTATATCTGTTCTTATTTATAGGATTTCAATAAGAATTATAGCTTGATTAGAATACATATTTTTGGAGTAAATAAATAACTACATAGACATTTAGATAAAATTAAATAGTCATTCACTATTATCTATAATTTCACAATACTCTCTTTTGAATGACTTATTACATAATAATTGTTTCGTTATTTGGCAAAAATCCAATGTGACAAAAATACCAATAGTAGGAAAAAATTATAAAAAATTTAGAGTAATCAAATGCTGCCTCATTAAAACCTTGTCAAGAAAATCTAGTAGGACAAAACCTGAGCGAAGGAAAAAGAGTACAGCTACTCCCCTTGATTTCAATCAATGAAAAAAATTTGTATCGAGCTATCCATATCTTGTGCGTCAATATCTTCAATGCCGTTATCTTTTTAAAACTTGTATAAAACAATTCTAGTAAAATGTGTTACATGTTATAACTTCTAATCAATATAATCTTCATACAATATCTCTGGTTGACTGTAGTCAGTATGATGATCTGATGTAATTATATTAAAAACAGATCTTGTTGTTCTTCCCTTCATAGGTCTCATATACAATTTATAACACACGGGAGTATAACCATAGGATTATGATGAGGGTAAATGTTTTTGAGGTTATGAACATTCATAACTAAAATATTTATACCACTTCCAATTGGATGTTATTTATAGAAAGAATATGCCTCGTTAAAATCTTACTAGAAAAAAACCTCGTGGGGAAAAACTTTTAGTGAAAGGAAAATAGTACATAATTCTTTTAATACGCTATGAAAGTTGTCTCATTAAAGACATTGTCAGGAAAATTTAATAGGACAAAACATTGGTCATGGAAAAGAGTACAACGCGTATTTACTCTCTCTCATTATAATATCACTTCAGATCTATACTTTGATCGATTGAGTTCTAGAAAAGTTGAACTATATGCTTCATGCATATCAAATCAACTAGAAATTTATATACATAGTTTTATTAGTCATACCAGATAAATTGGTTATAACAATATTCATAATATACATATATGTCATGCATTGACATGCTAACAAGATATCGATTTATGATTGCTTTATATAAGCCTTTGCGAAATTCATAATGTTATAAGTTACGCATTACATATTACGACTTCATTTTCTCATTTCTTTTTTGCATAAGTATACACCTTCATGTACTTGGACTATAGGTCCAGAAACTTCAGATTTTTTAGTCAGTTCAATTTACTTGAATTGTATAATTTTATTTAGCCAATTAATTTTTTGACTTCTTTCTTTCAATATCTTCGCTACCTTTTTATAATATGAAGCACTTCATTATTTACAAAAGTGTTATCAACAACATTTCCTTTTTAAATCCATTTCTTTCTCATAACGAAATAACTTAACGATATCTTTTCATTTTATTATTTTAGCTAGCTGAACATCTTCTGGAATTTTATAATTAATTATGTCTATATACTCTCCAAGAGTATACGCCTCCTCAATATGACCATCTTTATAATTGATTCTATTTTAATTTGAGAATTTTTTAGAATCAAATGTCACAACACTTCAGGCGGGCCATTAATTCACCAGATATAATGTTAATGAATTGTCCTTCAAGGACATCAATATAAATTAGAGCATTTACAGCTAGTATATGAGATTTGATTTAATCTATTTGATCAGTAAATGCATATGTCAATTATATAACTTACAAATGGGTTATTTGTTAAACTTTTGATTCGTATTGTCTTGTACAAGGATCTAGAAAAACATAATATGCTGCATTTTATATATATTCTTTCCAGCTACTTAATGTTGATAAATCGTCTTATCAAAATGTCATTCGAAAAATCATGTTATAAAATATCACTCATTAGAATTTAAGATATTTTATAATATTCCAAACAAAACATATATTCTCAACATTTTTTAATGCACATCTCAGTGCACTATGGTGGATCGATTGTATATATATTGCACTATAAAAAATCATTAGATGGGTAATATTAGGCTTTGACCATAAGCCAACTATATCGGGGTTTACTTTGATATTGGCATGATGCGTATAAGTGTTTCTACATATAAAATAACATTCCTAGACAAAAATTGGAAACACTTTGTTCTCAATAGTAATGGTTTAGAATTTAATTGGAGGCGTTGACAAACAATATTGCTAAGCCATTTAACATCATCTCAACTAACATTTATTAAAAGTTCGATATTTGGACTCACTAGCATTGACAAGACACATTATCGTCTTGATTGTATAATTTGAAAATTATGCTCATAATTTAAAATTTGAGTAAGTAATCTCGCAAACTTCAAGTTGCGAATAATAACATCATACAATCATCTAGTAGACGTATCTATTAGATACAAATAATATCTAGATGGTTAATATGGAGGGTGATAGGGTCCCATAAATTACCTTTAGTAATTTTCAGAAATGCATGGAATTCAATCATGATTTTAGCTAGTGCTGGTCTACTGATTTATATACCATGAGAACAAGTATCATGTGAGAATTTATTATATTGAAAAATCTTATGGTTTTCAATAAATATTCTTATTAATAATTTGCATAATTTTGATCCACAATGGTCTAATCGGTACTAGCCATGGCAATGGGCCGAGCCGAGCCGGCTCGGCCCATAAAATACGAGCTCGGCTCTCCCAAAGGGACGAGCCGAGCTCGGCTCGTTTGGGGACGAGCTGAGCCTGAGCTCGGCTCGTCCCCAAAATGTAAGATCGGTTCGACCCACGAGCTCGTGGGCCGAACGGGCCGAGCCGAGCTGCCCACGAGCTCGGCTCGGCCCTCAAATTTTTTTTTTGTTTTTTTTTTAAAATTTTGAAAATGAGAGAAAAATACAATATCGAGTATATTTTATATTGAAAATTAAAGATTGAAAATCCTTTTCCTTAGAATAAGAGTATTTATAGAAAAATAATGAAATTAAAAAACAAAAAATAAAAAAAAAAACAAAAAAATGGTGTAATGCACGAGCCACGAGCCGGCTCGTGGCTCGTGATTTTGGGCTCGTGTCCACGAGCCCAAACGAGCCGAGCTCGTGGGCTCGTTCCCACGAGCCCAACGAGCCGAGCTCGTGGGCGAGCCCACGAGCCAGCTCGTTTTTTGGTCGAGCTCGGCCCTCTTTTTTTTTTGAGCTCGGCCCTAGCTCGTGCTCGTCTCTCGACGAGCCCGAGTCCGAGCTGGACCGAGCTTTTACGAGCCGAACCGGCGAGCCGACGAGCTTTTTTGCCACCCCTAATCGGTACTACCAATCAATAAAAAATTTAAGACATTGAACTTCTGGTTCAACGTAGTACTTGTTTAATTGTACTAATATTTGTGTAGTACAAATTTAAAAAAAAATGAATAACATAATATTTGTTTTATCATTCGTCTTTTTCCTTCAGGGATTCATGAGATGCATGTATATACAATAGGTACATGATTATTGTCCCCATATCTGAAATCTAAATTATCTAAACAACATGACAAAACATAATTTTTTTTGGATTAACGAACTTCAGGTATGCAAGAATATTTAATTCAATGATCTTATAATATTACTTTTTCGGGAGCAAGTAATATTCTACTAAAGTAGAATATAAATATAATATACATTTGTACTTCTTCAGGTGCAACAACAAAATATTCTTCTAGAATATTTATATGCTTATGTTGTATTTTTTTCGTTTCTTTCAAAAACAAAAATATAATATTCTTATAGAATATTAATATAAGTGTAAAATTATGTTTGTTCAGTAAAAGAACAATTAAAAACGAATCTTATAATGTACGTTCATCAGGAGCAACAATACAACATGATATTCTTCAAGAGTATCAACGCAATAGTTGTTCAAAAATATGTTTTTCAAGAACAACACAATATCTCCAAGAGTATTGATATATATAAGAAAGAATGTTTCTTCTGCAACATTAACAAAATATTCTTCTAAACTATTGATGTATATAAATGTGTACGTTATAATAGAGAACATCATAATATTTTATTAGAAATTTTTATGCAACATTGTGCTTCTCAAAAGCAACAAAACAATATTCTTATTGATATATACAAATTTATGCATCTTCAAGAGCAATTATACAATATTTGTTTAATTAAGTTGTGCTTTTTCAAGAGCAACAATACAATATTTTTTCCAAAATATTTCAATACTTTGTGTTTTTTCAGGAACAACAATATCATTTTCTTTTAGAATATTGATTTTCATGATTTTATACTTATCCAGGAGTATTAATACATTTTTTTTATAAAATATTAATATACTAATAATTGTTCTTCGTCAATACGAACTCAATATTTTTTATTTTTAAAACATTGACATGTATAAATTTTATGCTTCAACGGAACAATAATATAATATTTATATAAAATATCCATGAGTATTAATAATTTTTTTTTTATAAAATATTAATATACCAATAATTGTTCTTCCTCAAGACGAACTCAATATTTTTTATTTTTAAAACATTGACATGTATAAATTTTATGCTTCAACGAAATAATAACATAATATTTATATAAAATATTAGATCTTATAAAATTACGCTCTTTGAGAGCAATAACTTAATATCGCATCTTACAAAATTATACTATTTGGGAGCAAGTAATATTTTATTAGAATATAAATATAATGTTGTGTTACTTCAGGAGCAACAACATATATTATTATTTAGAATATTAAATTATATAAGAATTTACTCATCAAGAACAAAAACGTAATAGATGTTAGAACTTATATAATTATACTATTCGGGAGCAAGTGATGTTCTGCTAGGATATTAATATAACGTTGTGCTTTTTCAGGAGTGACAACAAATTATTTAAAAATATTAAACTTTATAACGATTTGTTTTTTTAGGAACAATAGACTAATATTAAATCTAATAAATCACGTTTTTGGGGAGCAACTAATACTTTGTCAGAATAGTAATATAACGTTGTGCTTCTTTCAGGAGCAATAAAAAATTATTTATAAAAAATTAAACTATAATCTGAATTAAAAATTTGCTCTTCAGGAGCAATATTATAATATTCTAATAGAATATTGATTTTTGCATAGTTGTGTTTTTTTTCAAAATATTATACAACAGTCTTCTAAAATATTGATTCTTAATAATAGACAATTCTTCAAGAATAACGATATAATTTTCTTCAATAATATCGATACAAGAAAATTATGCTTCTTCGAGAGCAATAAGTCAATATTCTTCTGAAATATTAAATTAATAATGTCACGATATTTAAGGACAATAACATTCTTCTAAAATATTAATATAATATTGTACTATTCGAGATCATTAACATATTTATCAAATTTAGACTTGTATAAAATTACTCTTCAGGACTAACATAAAATTCTTCTATAATATTGATTTTTATAAAATTTTGATTTCTTCAGGAATAACCAAAAAAAAAAATCTTCTTAAATATTTATTTAGTTGTGTTATGTTTTTTTAAGAACATCAACACAATTTTGCTTCTTTAAAACTATTTAATTTATTAAAACAAAAAATTTAATCGATAAAAAAATTCACAAATTATGTAAATACAATCTTGTAAAATATAATCAAAAGATTTGTAAGAATAAACTTACTCGGAATAGAAAAATAGTCATTTGTTGAAATTAGTACCAATTCAAATTTTGCTACTGTTCATGTAGCAACATATCATGAATGAACCGTTTGATCTTGATATTAATCGTTAGATTTGAAGAAAAATGAGTTTTGAACTTACTTTCAAAATTTCATAACGATCGGACAATAGAACGTTGAGAAATCAATAATTGATCACGACTGTGCAAGCTGCCCAAATTCTTCCATGAATTCAAAATTTGTTATTGTTCACACATAGATTTCTCACTAATGAATCGTTAGATCTTGATATCCGCCATTGGATTTAACGAACAATGGGTTTTGAACGTTCTGTGCAAATTTCACGACAATCGGACTATGGATTATTAGGATATCAAATGTTTGATTACAAATGCACATGCTGCCCATATTTTGCGAATTTTCTAAACTAGCCCTCGTATTTTCTCTTTATTTTGGATGAGCTCTATCGTGCAGATAACGTGTCATGAAACTAGAAAAATAGAGGAGAATAGTAAGAGTCAAAACTCATGTGTATAAATTTATTATAATAACGACCCTTATTTATAGGGTTCTAATGAGAATTATAATTGAACTAGAATATATTTTTCTAGAGTAAATAAATAACTACATAGGCATCTAGATAAAACTAAATAGTTATTCACCATTATTTATAATTTGACAACAATATTTAATTTTGATGTTTTGAACATGAGTTAGCAGTGGGTAAAATACACATGTTCACCCTCACTTTTAATTTTAATTTTAATTTTTTTTTTAACTTTTTGCAATTTTTTTTGTAATTAAAAATTAATTAAATTTCACTCTCTTGTCTTAATCTTAAGTGCTCAATGAATCTTACCCATACTTGTACGATTTGAAGTAAGGGTGACAACGGGACAATCCTTCTTCTTTATCTTGATTCTCTAACAAAATATAATGGAGTTGAACGAGAATTTTGTCATTCTTACTTTCAAGGGCAGATATATAAAGGGACAAGAGAGGGCTAGGCCCTCTCTCAATTTTAAATTGTGATAATTTCACCCTATACTACAAAATATAAAATAATTTAAAAAATACTATTTAACTTTTTTTATTCTAAAAATACTGTTTTTTATTTTTGTAACACTTGTTGTTACATTTGTTATGTTTGTTAATAACAAATGTAACACATTTATTATAACTAAAATAACAAATGTAACAAATGTAACAACAAGTGTTACAAAAATAAAAAAACAGTATTTCTAGAATAAAAAAAACATGATGGTATTTTAAGAAATAGTTTATTTATTGTGGTTATTTCTGAAAAAACCCCTTTTAAATTTTCTAAGTCCCAAATAGGCCCACCCATCCCCTAAGCCTCTCTCAATTTTAAAAATCTAAATTAAATTAAAGATCCAAATTTATTTGCAATTTTGTTTCGTTTCTCCTTTCCATTTGTCTGTCTGCCCCTTTCTGGGTTATACAGTAGAACGGAACGAGAGAAAATGTCTCTAGACTAGATTGGTGACGTGGTATTACAATCGTTATGCATTTATTTTATGTTTTAGCTGTATTTATAAACTCTAAGAAAAAACGAAAGTTTCAATTTTAGTTTGCTTACTTTGTATGTTATTTCATATTTTCTTTCGCAAATAATTTCAAGCAAGTGATTATTATAAGAGGGAATTGAACAAACTATCTAATTCCATATGTGTAATTTAAAATTTGTCTATTTTTTATAACATTTGATGAATTGACCAAATTTAAAAATTTGGACAAAATTATCCTTAGATTTTCAATTAAATATCTATTATATTCATTTTTTTATCCTCTCTCTCTCTCAACAATTGCCATCGTCCTAAGCTCCATTTGCCACTCCTCTTTGTTATTTTTGTGATCGGATTCTCTTATTCTTATCCCAAATTCAAATACATTCATAGATCAATCACTGGTTTTTTAGCCATTTGAAAAAGTCGACTGATTTAAAACTTTTGGAATTAGTTATAAGCTTATATATTAGTTAGAGAATTAGTTGAAAAAATTAGTGTATTTTTGTTGTAGATTTCATGAAACTTAAATTTGATATATTGTATCTCTATTTTTTTTGTCGATATATTTTATGTTGGGTAATTTTTTTCATTTTAATTTATATATTAGTAGATTGTATTAGATATTGAGTTTAATTTATAAATTTTTTCGATCTAATTTGTTGGTATGTTTTGTTGTCAAAGAATGAAATTGATTATATTTGGTCGAAAATAGACAAAAAAATAGACACAAAACTTGTCTATTCATCAACAAAATGGATGTCAATATCATCGACAAAATGACAGTCCATTTTGTTGATATGGACAAAATGGGCGCCCAATTTGTCGATGTACAAAATGGGAACCAATTTGGTGACAAAGTGACACTAATTTGTATCCATTTTGTCTGTGCCCATTTTGTCGACATCATCGATAAAAATGGATTGAAATATTGTTGATGTCGACAAATTTTTTAAGCAGATTTGTCGATTTTTATTTTCTTTTTGTCGACTTTTGACCACAATGTCAATTTATTTGCTCATTTGTCGATGTTTTGCCCTTATTATTTGTAGAGAAAAAAATTGTAATTGTCGAATTTTTACCCTTATTGTTGATTTTGTACAATTTTTTTTTGGTCGATTTTTTACCCTTATGTTGATTTTTGCAGGGATATTTTTTTCCGTTTCCTGCCCTTATTGTCGATTTTTTTACAATTTTTTTTTAATTGTCGATTTTTGGGGGATTTTTTTTTTTGTCGATTTTTGTACTTATTGTCGATTTAATTTTTAAATTGTTTTTTTCAAATGTCGATTTTTTTGGACGGATCTGTCAATTTTTAGACTGATGGCTTCTCTTATAAACCATTGTATGAGTCTTAACTGTCGTTAAATCTTAACCACACAAAGTAGTCATTTTTACAAAATGGTATATTTGAAATTTTGTATCTAAGAAATAACATATATAGAAAGGGCAATTATATTCACACCACACTTTTTATTATCTACACCACGTTTTAATTATAATAGAAGTCTCCTAACTTTTAATATTTAAACACTTATATCTCTAACTTTTTTCATCGTATTTTTATCATTAACTTTTATTTAGTTTTCACATCTTGTCTCGTATAAAGATTTTTGTCTAAATATTCTTCTAATGTGCATTGAAATGAGGGACAAATATTTTGTCGAACTTTCTTATTTGTTATTTATTTTGATTATGTAAAAATATTATAGGCAAAAAAATTTTTTTTTTACACCCTCCTAGTTAATTTTTTGGACAAAAATTATCATCAAATACAAATATAAAAAGTGCAAATTAATAGTTTGATAATAAAAATTTGCTAAAAAAAAAGTTAGACATAAATATAAAAGTGACCAATAGTTAGAAATTTTTATTGTAATTAAAATGTGGTGTACTTAACAAATAATGTTATGGTAATATAATTACCCATATAGAAATGTTATCACAAATTATCATATTTCCAATCCCAGTTTACTTTTGTTACAATTCAAAATTCCTCATGGTTTTATTACATACACGACAAAGACAAAATTTGATTACATTGAAAAGGGAATTAGACAAATTACCTGATTTCATAAGTGTATTTTGAAATATGCCTTTTTTTTTTATAGCATTTGATGAATTGACGAAATTTAAAAATTTGAACAAAATTATTCTTAGATTCCCAATTGAATATCTATTATATTCATTTTCTCATACCCCTCCCTCCCTCTCTTTTTTGTTATTTTTTTGACTGAATTCTCTTATTCTTTTTCCAAATTCAAATACATTAATATATTTGTCAATGATTTTTGAGCCATTTGAAAAAGTCAACCGATTTGAAATTTTTGGAATCAGTTATAAACTATTAATCATATATTAGTTGGAGAATAAGTTTTTGAGCCATTTGAATCAGTTGAAAATTTTAGTATATTTTTGTTGTAGATTACATGAAACTTACATTTGATACACTGTATTTTTATTTTTTTGTCAATATATTTTAGGTTGTTGGATAATTTTTTTCGATTTTATTTGTATATTAGTAGATTATATTAGATATTGAGTTTAATTTATAAATTTTGTCGATCTAATTTGTTGGTATGTTTTGTTGTCAAAGAATGAAACTGGTTGAAAATAGACAGAAACATGGACACAAAACTTGTCTCATCATCGACAAAATAGACGACGATATCATGAAAAAATGACCATCCATATCGACAAAATGGTCGCCCATTTTGTCGATGTACAAAATGGGAACCAAATTGGTGACAAATGGGCACTAACTTGTGTCTGTGCCCATTTTGTCGATATCATCGACAAAAATGAATAGAAATGTTGTCGGTGTCGACAAATTTTTTTAAAAAGATTTGCCAATTTTTTTTTTCTTTTTGTCGACTTATGACTACAATGTCGATTTATTTGCCCCCCTTGTCTATGTTTTGCCCTTATTGTTGTTATTTGGGAAAAAAATTGTCGACTTTTACTCTTATTGTCAATTTTTTTTTTACATTTTATTGTAATTGTCGATATTTTACCCTTATTGTCGATTTTTTTACTAAATTTTTTTATCAATTTTTTTGTAATGTCAATTTTTTATCCTTATTGTTGATTTTTGGGGGAAAAAAACTTTGTTGATTTTTGCGCTTACTGTCGATTTTTTAGGACATATATGTCAATTTTCAAATTAATCTATCGATTTTTGGACTGATGGCTTCTTTTTATAAGCTATTGTATGAGTCTCAACTACCGTTAAATCTTAACCTCACAAAGAAGTAGTCATTTTTACAAAAGAATATATTTGAAATTTTGCATCTAAAAAATGACATATTTAGAAATGTTATCATAAATTATCATATTTCCAATCCCCAGTTTACTTTTGGCACAATTCAAAATTCTCCATGTTTTTACTACCTACACCCACTTGACATGACAAAGACAAAATTTGATAAAATTGAAGAGGGAATTAAACAAACTACCTGATTCCATACGTGTATTTTGAAACATTTTTTAATAACATTTGATGAATTGACCAAGTTTAAAAATTTGAACAAAATTTTCATCAAAATCTTAATTTAATATCTAATATATTCATTTTCTTATCTTCTCACGCTCTTCACTCTCTCTCTCTCTCTCTCTCTCTCTCTCTCACACACACACACACACACTATTTATCTTCACTTCTTCTATCATTGTCGTTGCCCTAAGCTGCATTTCCTACTCATCTTTGTTATTTTTGTGACCAAATTCTCTTATTCTTATCCCAAATTCAAATACATTGATAGATCTTTTACCGGCTTTTGAGCCAGTTGAAAAAGTCGATTGATTTGATATATTGTATCTCTATTTTTTTGTCGATATATTTTATGTTGTTAGATAATTATTTTTATTTAATTTGTATATTAGTAGATTGTATTAGACATTGACTTTAATTTATAAATTTTGGCAATCTAATTTGTTAGTATGTATAGTTGTCAAAGAGTGAAATTGATTACACTTGGCCGAAAACAGACAAAAAAATGGACACAACTTGTCTCTTCGTCCACAAAATGGACATTGATATCATCGACAAAATGACCGTACATTTTGTCGATATCGAAAAAATGGGCGCCCATTTTGTCGATGTACAAAATAGGAACCAAATTGGTGACAAATGGGCACAAATTTGTGTCCGTGCCCATTTTGTCGATATCGACGACAAAAATGGACATAAATGTTGTTGATGTCGACAAAATTTTCTAGACAGATTTGTTGATTTTTTTTCTTTCTGTCGACTTTTGACTACAATGTCGATTTTCCCCCTTTTTCAATGTTTTGCCCTTATTGTCGTTATTTGGTGAAAAAAAATTGTCTCTTTTTGCCCTTATTGTCGATTTTTTTACAATTTGTTTTTGTAATTGTCGAGTTTTTACAAAATTTATTATTTTTTTGTAAATGTCAATATTTTACCTTTATTGTCGATTTTTGGGGATTTTTTTTTTGTCATTTTGTGCCTTTATTGTCGATTGTTTTACATTGTTTTTGTAACTGTCGATTTTTGGATAATTTTTTTTGTCGATTTAATTTTAATTTTATTTTCGAAGGTCGATTTTTTTGGACGGATATTTCAATTTTTGGACTAATGACATATTTTATAAGCTATTATATGAGTCTCAACTACCGTTAAATCTTTGCCACACAAAGAGTGTGTTACAACCTCTTAGGTAGAACTCACCCTCAAAAGCTAGCTATTAAAGGAAGGGTGTCCAAGATGTTATAAATCACACACCCAAAGCCCATACCTTCGATGTGGGACAAGCCTCATAACTTATAATGGAAACCATGACAAACCACCACGCTCTGCGATCCCCACGCCTACGTTGGACTGGCTTTGCACTAGCCCATGACTAGTCCTAGACGAACACTGCTATACCGACGTCACCATTGCGCCGCTCGATTGCAACCAGGAGAAGTGGTGCCTTCTCTGATACCATCTTTACAACCTATTCGGTAGAACTCACCCTTAAAAGCTAGCTATTAAGGGGAGGGTGTTCAAGAGGTTATAAATCACATACCCAAAGTAACTTACAATGTGAACCATGACAAAGTAGTCATTTTTACAAAAAGGTATAGTTGAAATTTTGTATCTAAAAAATAACATATTTAGAAATGTTATCACAAATTATCATATTTCCAATCCCCAGTTTACTTTTGGCACAATTCAAAATTCTCCATGTTTTTATTACATACACGCACTCGACAAGACAAAGATAAAAATTGATTAAATTGAAGAGGGAATTAGAAAAACTACTTGATTCCATATGCGTATTTTGAAATATGCATAGTTTTTATAATATTTGATGAATTGACAAAATTTAAAAATTTACACAAAATTATCTTTAGATTTCCAGTTGAATATCTATTATTCATTTTCTTATCTCTCTCTCTCTCTCCTCACTTCTTCCACCATCACAGTCGCCCTAATCTCTATTTCCAATTCCTCTTTGTTATTTTTGTGATCGGATTCTCTTATTCTTATCATAGATTCAAATACATTCATAGATCTATCACAGGTTTTTGAGCCTTTTGAAAAAGTCGACCGATTTGAAATTTTTGGAATCAGTTATAAGCTATTAATAAGTTTTTGAGCCATTTGAATCAGTTGAAAAATTAGTGTATTTTTGTTGAAATTACAAAAAACCTAAATTTGATATACTGTATTTTTTTTTTGTCGATATATTTTATGTTGTTGGGTAATTTTTTTCTATTTAATTTGTATATTAGTATATTGTATTAGATATTGAGTTTAATTTATAAATTTTTTCGATCTAATTTTTTGTATGTTTTGTTGTCAAAGAATGAAATTGGTTACATTTGGTTGAAAACAGGTAGAAAATAGACACAAAACTCATCTCTTTGTCGACAAAATGGACGTCGATATCATCGACAAAATGACCATCCATTTTTTCGATATTGACAAAATGGCAACCAATTGGTGACAAATGAGCACTAATTTGTGTCCATTTTGTCTATGCCCATTTTGTCGATATCATTGACAAAATGAACATAAATGTAATCGATGTCGACAAATTTTTGTAGATAGATTTGTTAATTTTTTTTTTTTCTTTTGGTTGACTTTTGACTACAATGTCGATCTATTTGCCTCTTTGTCGATGTTTTGCCTTATTGTTGTTATTTGGTAAATAAAAATTTGTCAATTTTTGCCCTTATTGTCAAATTTTTTACAATTGTTGGTTTTTGACCCTCGTTGTCGATTTTTGGGGGGTTTTTTTTTTTTTCGTTTTGTGCCTTATTGTCGATTTTTTTTGCAACTGTTGATTTTTTACCCTTATTGTCGATATTTTTGAAATTTTTTTTTGTCGATTTTTGTTCTTATTGTCGATTTTTTTTTTCTCGATTTAATTTTTAATTTTTTTTCAATATGTCGATTTTTATGGTCGAATATGTCAATTTTGGACTGATGGCTTCTTTTATATACTATTGTATGAGTCTCAACTGGCATTAAATCTTAGCCACACTAAGAAGCAGTTATTTTTCAAAAGCGTATATTTGAAATTTTGCATCTAAAAATTGACATATTTCGAAATGTTATCATAAATTATCATATTTTCAATCCCTAGTTTACTTTTGGCACAATTCAAAATTTCCCATGTTTTTATTACGTACACGCACTTGACACGACCAAGACAAAATTTGATAATATTGAAGAGGAAATTAGACAAACTACTGATTCCATATGTGTATTTTTAAATATGTCTATTTTGGGTTAATTTCACCAATAGTCACTGAAGTTACCTTCAAATTACAAAATGGTCACTGAAGTTCAAAACTTTCAGCGATGGTCACTGAAGTTAGAAATCATTCATTAATAGTCACTCCATTAAATTTTTAATTTAAAATGGTGATGTGGCATTTATTTATTGTATGGCAATTCATATACTTTATATAATATTCACTTTAGTCCCTATATTTCAATTAAGTCCTTCAAAAATTTCATCTTAGATCCTTATCTTTTACATATTTACAATTTGGTCCCCAAATTTTCAATTATCTTTCACTTAAGTCCTCCAAAAATTGTATCTTAGGTCCTTCAACTTTTTACATCTTTACACTTTGGTCTCTAAATTTTCAATTATCTTTCAGTCAAGTCCTCTAAAAATTGTATCTTAGGTCTTTCAACTTTATACATCTTCAAACTTTGGTCCTCCAAATCCTTGATTTTAGTGACCAAAATAAGTGCAATTTTAGTGGTCAAAATAAATGTACTTTCAATTAAATCTTTGACTTTACACTCGAATTTTCACCTAAATGAACAAAATAATATAATTAAATAATAAACTATTTAGTGGTCAAAATAAGTGTAAAATTTGTACTTATCACTTAGAGTTGACCACTAAAAGTAGACATTTTACTATTTTAGTGGCCAGACCCTATAATATTATTTTGTTCGTTTAGTTGAAAATTCGAGCGTAAAGTCAGTGATTTAATTGAAAATACACTTATTTTGGCCTCTAAAATCAAGAATTTTGGAGACCAAAGTTTGAAGATGTATAAAGTCGAAGGACCTAAGATGCAATTTTTAGAGGACTTAACTGAAAGATAATTAAAAATTTGAGGACCAAGTGTAAAGATGTAAAAAGTTGAAGGACCTAATATACAATTTTTGGAGAACTTGACTGAAAGATAATTGAAAATTTGGAGACTAAAGTGTAAAGATGTAAAAAAATTAAGGACCTAAGATGCAATTTTGGAGGACTCTACTGAAAGATAATTAAAAATTTGAAGACCAAGTGTAAAGATGTAAAAGATTAAGGACCTAAGATGAAATTTTTGAAGGACTTAATTGAAATATAGGGACTAAAGTGAATATTATATAAAGTACATAAACTACCATGCATTAAATAAATACCACATCATCATGCCATATCACCATTTTAAATTAGAAATTTAATAGAGTGACCATTCGTGAAAGGATTTCTAACTTTAGTGACCACCACTGAAACGTTTGAACTTCAGTGACCATTTTGTAATTTGAAGGTAACTTCAGTGACCATTGGTGAAACTAACCCATCTATTTTTTTATAACATTTGATGAATGGACAAAATTTAAAAATTTGGACAAAATTATCCTTAGATTCCCAATTGAATATCTATTATATTCATTTTCTTTTCTTCCCATGCTCTCTATCTCTCTCACACTCTCTTTCATCACTTCTTCCACCATCGCTGTCGCTCTAAGCTCCATTTCCCACTCCTCTTTGTTATTTTTGTGATCAAATTCTTTTATTCTTATCCCAAATTCAAATACATTGATAGATATGTCACTAGTTTTTAAGCCATTTGAAAAAGTCGAACGATTTGAAATTTTTAGAATCTGTTATAAGCTATTAATCATATATTTGTTGGGGAATTTGTTTTTGAGCCATTTGAATCAGTTGAAAAAATTAGTGTATTTTTATTGTGGATTACATAAAATTTAAATTTGATATACTGTATCTTTATTTTTTTTTCCGATATATTTTATGTTGTTGGGTAATTTTTTCTGATTTAATTTGTATATTAGTATATTGTATAAGATATTGAGTTTAATTTACAAATTTTGTTGATATAATTTGTTGGTATTTTTTGTTGTCAAAGAATGAAATTAGTTACATTTGGTAAAAAATGGACACAAAACTCGTTTCTTCGTCGACAAAATGGACGTTGACATCATTGAAAAAATGGACGTCGATGTCATCGACAAAATGTCTGTCCATTTTATCAAAATCGACAAAATAGGCGCCATTTTGTCGATGTACAAAATGAGAACCAAATTTGTGACAAATGGGCACTAACTTGTGTCCATTTTGTCGATGATATCGACAAAAAATGGACAGAAATGTTGTTCATGTAGACAAATTTTTTTAGAAAGATTTGTTGATTTTTTTTTTTTTCGACTTTTGACCACAATGTCGATTTATTTACCCTTTTGTCGTTGTTTTTCCCTTATTGTCGATTTTTGGAGACAAATTTTTTTTTTTGTAAATGTCGATTTTTTATTCTTATTGTCAATTTTTGGGAAATTTTTTTTTTTGTCGTTTTGTCCCCTTACTGTCAATTTTTGGGGAATTTTGTTTTTCAAATGTCGATTTTTTGGACGGATATGTCAATTTTCAAATTGATTTATTGATTTTTGGATTGATACCTTCTCTTATAAGCTAATGTATGAGTCTCAACTACCGTTAAAATCTTAGCCACACAAAGAAGTAGTCATTTTTATAAAATGGTATATTTGAAATTTTGCATTTAAAAAATTATCATATTTCCAATCCACAATTTACTTTTGGGCACAATTCAAAATTCTCCTTATTATAATCATCAAGATAATATGCGGAATAGAGAGGTATCCATTTTTTCTTAAACCTCTCAAATTTCAGAGATCGGTTAGTTATTAAATCAAATTCTCGATTTTCATGTTAAATTGAAAATATGAAATAATCCTTTTTTTTTTGTTTGATCGGCATGCCGTCACTTTCTTTTTTTGTGTGATTGGTATGCCTATAGGCCTAATCTTTGATTTTTTTTTTGAAATGATCGATGTATTCTATAGCTAATTTTCCTGAAATTTGACAAGAAAGTATCTAGGAAAAAATAAGGAGAGTAGATTTTAGAATTTGAAGTCTGATCTTTGACTGAGCATTGGTGTCAAAAATAGATTTTAGAAATTTAAAGTTCAAGATAATTCTAAAAAAATAGTCTTTTCTCATTTTGATCACTAGAAATGTATTTTCCAATGAAACTTCAACCATTTTATTTTAACGCACAAACTGAACCACCTATATTTGAGTCAGTAAAGTCAGTGATAAAATCACGGTTCAAGCAACTTTTTGAGAAGGCAATTTTTAGCATTATGAGAATTATATTGTGCCTCCTTGAGTAAAATTATATGTCTGCTACTACTTACTTTGTAGTGGTAGAAGGTATAATTTATATATTATTTGGACAAATCCATAAAAATAAGGGGTTAGATATTAGGGATTTTTTCACAAATAACCACAATAAATTACCTACTTTTTTAATTTTTAAAATACTCTATATTTGAACAAATATTTTAAAAATCAAAATCAGAAAAACAGGGAAACTTTCTATTCATCCAAATCACAATGGCACAATTTCCTTCATTACAAATCACTAAGATTCCATAAAAAAAAATGGATAGAACAAGGTTGGACAGAACTGCAGAACAAGTTTGGCTAGAAAATCTCACTTCTAGCCATCATATGTGAAATTGTAGAACAAATTGGACAGAAAACTCACTTCTAGCCATCATCTATACATGTAATATGTTCAATTGTTGCGTATTAATCACAACCCCACATTGATCATCACATGTTCGATAGAATTCTCCAACCGGACTGTGATGGCATTATATGAAATCATGTGCCTTTGAAACTATTGTTTGTTGGATGACTGTTCTTCCAAATATCAAACCTCTGTTATTCCAGATATCAAACATTGTTTCTACATTGTTTCTGAATTCTCCAACTGGACTGTGATGGCATTATATGAAATCATGTGCCTTTGAAACTATTGTTTGTTGGATGACTGTTCTTCCAAATATCAAACCTCTGTTATTCCAGATATCAAATATTGTTTCTTAGAGTCCGAATTCATTAATTTAGAGTCTATAGTAAATATCAAACATTGGTTGGATAGACAATTGAATATTTTTTATCATCCTTTTAAACTTCAAGTGAACATTGCGTTTGATGTGCCATTGTATAGTTCCTGTCTTAACACTCTTTTAATTTTACCATAAGTCATGTCATTGTAACTGATAAGTACATTTTGTGCACTTATTTGGGCTTTAATACTAAGTTTGTGTTCCATTATTTTATAGATATTCTACTTAATTTAGTGTATTGTTCTTTTTATTTCATTTTTGGACTCGTTTATAAGTAAGTAGAGAAGAATAGATGAAAAAGAGTAATAAATTGGAAGAGGTTTCAGAAGTACGAGGATCAATTTTCACTCAATTGAAGCTTGAAGGACCACATTGAAGGTTATGAAAAGTTTTGAGGACTAAAGAAGCTAAAAACTAAAGTTGGAGGACTAAATGGCACAGATTGAAACAAGTAAGTTGGGCGATCGCCCATCATCAATTTCGTCTAGTAGATCCAATTTCCTTCACCTAGGCGATTACCCGGATTTGTACTGCGCGATCGCCCAGTGCAAAAGTGTCACAGTCGAATATTTTTGCCTTTTTGAGTTCGACTCTAATTAGGAAACTTTTTTTGGGCCACGATTTTGATGATTTTTTGGGTACTATTAGGGGACTATATATATATATATATATATGAGTTATTAACTCTAATTTGAGGGTCGATTATTGTTGTGAAAATAACGTGATTGCAAGTGTACAATATCGCAAACAAGTAATAAAGTTGACTTTTTGAGTCCGGATTATCGTTCCCACGAAGACTATCTTATTTAGATACTAGTTAAATTAATCAAAGCGCTAATCTATTGAAAACAATTTAAAATCAATTGAACTTAAATATTTAAGCTAGAACTTTAGATTTTTCGAAAATAATAATAAAGCGTAAATCAAGACTTAATAAAATATGATGGTTGAAGCGTTTGGACAAACGAATTCATCTAGTTGTCATCTCTAATTCCTCCTCTCAAGATTTGTTTTCTAAAGTTGTATTCGGTCGAATTCACAAATTTAACCTAATTTACCTTTCTCGAGTTCAAATTAGTCCTATCTAATTAAGTCAACTTAGGCAGTCAGAATGGTCCTTAATTAGATGCATGAAATCTCCTAGGAATTCAATTCAGACTGCAACAATAATAAAAGCGTATCTCTACCTTTCATCCAATTGCCGGATTTTACTACGTGATCTAGATCAATAATTCACTTCTCAGTTCATTACAACCCATAAAATCAATGAAATAATGGCCAATCATTCAAAGCATTAAGAAAAGAAGTAAAATCAAATACTTAATCAATTTATAAATCAAAACTTGAGATTCGAAATTAAAGAATTTAACTTAGGCTACATCGTTCATCCAAACATAAAATCTAGCTACTCATAACTCGGAAGAAAGAAAATATGAAAAGAATTGAAAACATAACCGGATCTTGAAAATAAAAGAGGAAGAGACGTTGAATATCTTGCACCAAGAAAATCTCTGTCTTCAAGCTCCAATCTTCAATTCCGCCTTGTTCTTCGTCTCTTGGTATCTCTCTCTCTCAATATGATTTTTCAAGAATTTCAACAACCCTTGTTATGAGTGTATAAGTCCTATTTATAGGTCTCTTAAGATGACCTAAAAGATCCCTCAAAATCCTCAAAATCGTGGACTACAAGTTTCCTAATTGTTTTTGAACTCAAAAAAGGAAATAAAATAAAATAAAATTCGCATGCCAAAAAATGGCCTGGGGCGAACGCCCAGGCATGGAAAATGGCATCTGTCGTTTGTTGCTTCAGCTGGGCGTGCGCCCAGCTTTAATGTAGGGCGTTCGCCCAGCACAGATTTATATCCATTCTGCGCTTGGGGTCCTTCAACTTTTGATTGTAGTCATTTTAGTCCTCTGATTCCTTCTTATATTTCAATTCAGTCCTCTTTTATTTGCACCCCATGTCCTTCAACTTTTGGAGGTTTGCAAGTTGACCCCCATCTCCAAGTTTTCGTACACTTTCAGTCCTTTTCGCCTATTTTGCTTTATTTTTCTCCAATTCCATCCAATCTTGGGTTTTGACCTGAAATAATTAAATCAACACACAATTAAGTAGAAAAGTACTTATGAGCACTTACAGTTGTCCACTTTTGATAGTCTAGATAAGTATAAAATCACACTTATCAATTATTGGGAGATTTCAAGAGAAGAAACAAGAAATGAATATTGAACGAAGATTAAGATCTATTCTTTTGAATTTTCTTCCTCTCTATGTGATAAATTATATCTTTTCTTTTTGTTTTCTTCTTTTTAGTATGTTAGGCTAAATTCGTTTTGTGCTAGGATTACGATGAAACTTATAATTTAATTCTTTAGTTTGGAAACATGATTTTTGACTATATGCATTAATATGGTTTTGAATAATTAATTTTTATTTCTTTTCATCTACAATTATATACATAATGATTGTATGACTCTTGTAGTTTGTTTTACAATCGAGAGATTGAAAGAAGTCTAGACATAATTTAATTGTCGTAAAGTTTGATAAAGAATAGAGATATACCGTTATGCTTTACTTGATCTTTAATTATCCATTGCAACTTAATTCATTCTTGTGTATTCGCATTCGTCATAGAGATATAGTCGGATCATACATATGAATATGTATGATTTTATTCGAAAGAAACTATAGAATAATTTAGGAGTATTGATCGTCATAACTAATGTATATTGTCAAATTCAATAATCTAGATAAAACATTAACTACTACAAGTGAATTCGGGATCCTAGTACTTTTCTTCTCCATATTTAAAGTAATTTGGCATGAACTTAATCTTTTATTTGTTTAAATTATAATTAGTCAATTCTTTTTAGTTAATACTCTAATTAGTTCTTAGGCACCCAAACTTCAAAAGTCAATTCAATTCGATTAAGGTTAATTTAATTATGTTGAGCTATCTAAATCATTGTGGGTATAGTACTTGGACTCTAAAATATATTATATTACTTGTGTAATCTATACACTTACGGTACAAAATAAATTGCTAACAAATTTTTGGCACCGTTGTTGGGAATTGTGTTTTAGTTCTTTTTTTACTTATATTAGCACTAATTTGAACTTTATTTATTTATTTATTTAATTTTTCAGTTTATTTTAGTGTTTGAATTATTTCTTTTCAGGCCTTTGCATGCAAAGCATGAGATACGAGTCTCTAATAGCTACTGATCTTGAAATCGAATGCACTTTCCATCTTAGCCAAAGAGAAGCAAGAAAAGCATACCAAAAAGATGAAAAACAGCACGACACTATGAATAACAATGAGATTACTCCGGCAAGACGAGAGAATAGAGAGATAGCCATTAATGAAGAAAATATGCTAGTGGAAGATTTTATAACTCCATAGATCATCTAGAGTCAATCTAGCATTGTTTACCCACCTTTTGGGCAGCCGGACTTCCAGTTGAAGACCAATACTATTTATCTCTTTTAGAGTGGACATTAGTTCTATGGCAGCGTCGACGAGAATCCACATACACATGTTTCTAAATTCTTAGAAATGTGCCAACGTTTCAAATATCAAGGGATCAGACAACGCCATATGTCTACGTTTATTGCACAAATTTTTTTTCCACCGGTCAAGATTTTAAAGTTGAAGCATGACATATCAATATTTCAACAGTTAGAATTCGAATCTTTTAATAAGGCGTGGAACAGATTCAAAAATATGCTAAAGAAGTGCCCTCATCATGGCATTAGTAAGGGCCTACAAGTTCGGTATTTTTATGTTGGAATACTTCATTCTTGTAAAAGCACGATAGACTCTTCATCCAACGGCTCGTTATATACCAAAACTATTACTGAAGCTTTAGAGTTGTTTGAAAGAGTAGCAACTACCACTGCCATGTGGGCATCAAACAGAGTTCTACATAAGTGAACTGCAGGAATACATGAAGTAAATACTTTCACAACGTTATCTGCAAAAATAAACTCATTGGTGCACAAAGTAGAATGTATGTCGTATTCAGCCAATGCGGTGCAAGTAAAGAAACCAACTTGTAAAGAATGTCTGGCTAGTCACAGTACATCAGAATATTCTATTCTATCACAGCAGCCCGAGCAAGTTGAGTATATTCAACGTGGTCAAAGTTCTCTAACACATTTAATATTTAATATGGGTTGGTGAAATCATCCAAATTTCTCTTAGAGGGATAATCAAAATAATATCAGACCACATGGTCATCAGTTTCAGTAGCCAGAACAGAGAATCTCACTAGAAGATATGTTTGGTAAATTCATAGAGAAAACTGAGCAGTACATAGAAGCAAATGATCAATTCATGAGAAAGACGGTGACCAATCTTCAAAATCAGGGTGCGTTAATAAAGAATTTAGAGACACATATGGGTCAGATGACAGTCGTTATATCAGAGCACTAGGTACTTTGCCAAGAAATACAAAGGTGAATCACAAGGAAAATGTTAAAGCTATTTCTACCAGAATGGAGTTTAGTAACCGAAGATTTATGTTAAGAGACTAGATGCAAATAAAGAAAAGATATCATCCACTGATGAGGAATATGTGGAATAGACTAAACAGACAGTAGCCGTACTGTATTTTAGATTGGTGCCTCTGTATATATTTTCTGCCTCACTCCTGGATTTTCTGCACTTACACTCTCACTGGCCACCTGCCTTTGGTGTTTTGGCTGAAAGACGGATATCCGTACAAAATGATATATAAAGAGTAGGGAAATTAAAACATGAAGTTTTTATTTCAAGGCTTAAGAGAAAAAATCTCTTAGCTTATTTAATTACAATGGTTCTTGTATTTTAAGAGCTTCATTAAATTGGATGATTACTTCATTGTTAAATGGGTATGGAAGTTTTCTCATGAACTTTTCCGTTAATTGTATCCATTCAATATATATATATATATATACACATCACAGGTTAAGACAACTGTTCCTATCAAACCATATGAGCATCTTATCTCATTTTCTCAGAGACTACAAAAGCACAAGTTAGACAAGCAGTTTGCAAAAATTTTTGAGATCTTCAAGAAGCTACATATCAACATCTCTTTTGCAAACGTACTTGCTCAGATGCCTAGTTATGTGAAGTTTATGAAAGAAATTCTTTTAAATAAACGCAAGATGGAAGAACATGAAACAGTGATGTTGACAAAGGAGTGCAGTGCTATTTTACAAAATAAGCTACCTCATAAACTAAAAGATCCAGGGAATTTTACAATACCTTTCACCATTAGAGACTATTGTTTTGAAAAATCTTTATGTGATTTAGGTGCAAGTATTAACTTGATGCCACTTTCTATTTCCAGGGAATTAGATTTGGGAAGGCTAAAACACTACGGTAACTTTATAGCTAGCTGATCGGTCTATCAAACATCCAAGAGAAATTGTTGAAGATATTCTCGTAAAAGTGGACAAATTCATCTTTCATGCTGATTTTATTATTCTTGACATGGATGATGATAGAGATGTGCAACTTCTTTTGGGCCGACCATTCGTAGCTATCGGTTGAGCTCTTATTGATGTGCAAAAATGCCAATTGATTCTAAAGCTTAGTGAAGAGAAGGTCACTTTTGATGTATTCAAGGCCATAAAATATCCCACTGAGATAGATAGTTGCTTTAAAATTGATGTGATTGACACTACAGTTCATGACACTTTTCAACTAATATTCTATCAGATCTATTGGAGGCATGTATTGTGCATTCTCAATCCACTCACACTAATTCTGGTGAGATTGAGATATGTGCAAGGTATCTTGAAGCTAATCCTCCATATAGATGCAGACTACACTTTGAGAAGTTGGTCACGAGTTTTATAAAGCCTTCATTCCATTCAACAACCTCCAAAAATAGAGTTCAAGTAGTTACCATCTCATCTCTGTTATGCTTACTTGGGAGAATCCTCTACACTGCCCGTGATAATTGCAAGTTCTTTTAGTGAACTTGAAGAGTAAAAATTGCTTTGAGTGCTCAGAGAACACAAGACATATATTGGATGGTCTATTACTGACATCAAGGGTATTAGCCTTATACTTTGCATGCATAAAATCCTTATGGAAGAGAATTTTAGACAAGTGTCGACATTCAGATGAGGTTGAATCCTAATATGAAAGAAGTGGTCAGAGCAAAGGTATTGAAACTTTTGGATTATCTACCTAATCTTAGATAGTGCATGGGTGAGCCCAGTTCAGATAGTGCCAAAAAATGGTGGTATCACAATGGTTTAGAATGAAAAAAATGAATTAATTTCGACTAGAACAATCACGGAATGGAAAGTTTGCATTGACTACCGTAAACTCAACACATCTACTAGGAATGATTACTTTTCTCTTCTATTTATTGATAAGATACTGGAAAGATTAGTTGGACACTACTATTATTGCTTTCTAGATAGATACTTCGGATATAATCAGATCTCGATAGCATCTAAGGATTAAAAGAAGACTACCTTCACGTGTCCTTATGGTACATTTGCATACCGTATGATGCCTTTTAGTCTATGCAATGCTCTTACCACTTTTCAGTGTTGCATGATGGTCATCTTCTCTGATATGGTGGAGTGTTTATTGAAGTATTCATGGACAACTTCTCAGTGTTTGGCTCATCTTTTTTGATAAGTGCTTAGAGCACTTGCACTTGGTTTTGCAGCAGTATGAGGAAAAAAATCTATCACTTAACTGACAAAAGTGTCATTCCATGGTTCAAGAGCATATCGTGTTGGGACATCAAATTCGGCTAAGGGCATTGAAGTGGATAAGGCAAAGATTCAGGTTATTGAGAAATTACCACCACCAACCTCTGCCAAGGGTATTCATAGTTCTCTTGGGCATGCTGGGTTCTACCTTCACTTCATCAAAGACTTCTCTAAGATCACAAAACCATTGTGCACTTTACTAGTCAAGGATGTATCCTATGTCTTCTATGAAGAGTGTTTATTGGCATTCAACAATCTAAAACATAAGCTAATTTCAGCACCTGTGACAATTGCACTATATTAGAGCCTACAGTTTGAATTGATGTGTGATGCAAGTGACTATGCAATGGGAGTAGTGTTGGGATAGCGAAAAGATAATATTTTTTGTGTGATACACTATGCTACCAAGACAGACATTGACTGATGCACAGCTCAACTACGTCACTACTGAGAAAGAACTTCTAGTTGTAGTCTATGCCTTTGATAAATTACGATTATATCTTTTTGGATCAAAGGTACACTGACCATGCTGCCTTGAAATATTTTCTAGCAAAGAAAGATGTAAAACGAAGACTAATCCGATGGGTTTTACTTCTACAAAAATTTGATTTGGAGATAAGAGACAAGAAGAAAAGTAAGAATATAGTAGCTGGTCATCTATCCAGACTTGAGCAGAGAGAGTACGCTGAGACCGATGATATTAATAAAGTTTTTCCGGATGAGCAGATTTTTAACATGGAGGAAGCACCATGGTATGCAGACATAGTGAATTTCTTAGCCAAGTCCATCATCCCGCCAAATTATTCAAGTCACCAAAATAAAAAATTCTTCTCTGACTTTTTTTTTTTTTTTAGTCAACACACCATCACAGCCCCAATGTGGTTTTTAGGCCTCCATCAGGGAAGGACGGGGGGGTTAAGGAAGCCCCAACCATATATAAAAAGCTCATAATAGTACAAGGGAGTGGGGCATAAAACCTGACCTCCAAGCACAATCGAATGAAAGAGTAAGTGCAAAACAGAAATCAATAAATAAGGAGGTACTACCTCCCATACAAATGTCTAAAAAGAAACTATAAGCCTCTAACAGTAGGAAGTCCAAATTTGTCAATCTGGACTAGACTACGATGTCGTCGTGGAAGATCCTGAGAGCTGTACTCATAATAGTAGCGTCGATCCCAGCCCTCTGATGCAAGAAGATCAGCAACCTGGTTGCCCTCTCGGAAGATGTGAGTGATAGTATCCCTGTCCAGTGCTAGTAGATGCCTGATGTGCCGTAGAGTAGCCTGAATATGCCAAGGTCCTCCTCCCTTGGTGATGCAGTGGATTGCTAATGTAGAGTCTGACTCCACCCATAGAACTGATAACCCAAGCCTCTGAGCCAGAATGATCCCGTCTAGTATAGCTCGTAGCTCCGCCTCGAGAATGGTGCAGTCGCCATAGAAAGAGAAGAATGCCCGAATGCACTGTCCTGACGAATCTCTGATAATCTCTCCGCCACTAGCAACCCCGTCTTTGACGCATCCATCAGTGTTGATCTTGTAGGATCCCACTGGTGGAGTACGCCAGAAAACTAAAGTGGGAGGAGGAGGGGAGGAGGTGGTAATAATGACAACAAAAAGCGGAGCGATGTCCATGTCTCCAAGCCAATGGATGTGCCGAAATAAGCGGCCTGTATGCAGAAGCGAGATGGTGTGGTAAACTCTCCAAATGATCTTCCTCGGCTCCATAGCTATATCTCTGTGCTTCGCATCATTCCTCGCAGTCCATAGAAACCATAATATCAATAGAGGAATGATCGTGCGTATATGTCCCGTGCTGACAAACTGACCCGAGAATCTCCAAGTCTGGAAGCGATACTGGAATCTCTCGAGCGGCCTGAGGGTGATATGAAAGATGTCTGCAAAGTGTCTCCAAACAGTATCTGCTGTCGGACTATCAATGAATAAGTGCTGAATAGTCTCTATAGCCGAACAGCACTGGCACCTCGACGCCATATGACTCCCTATCCGTCTCTGGATCACCACATCTACTGGTATAAGCCCCTGCCACAATCTCCAACAGAAAAAGGAAACCGTGGTCGGAATAATCGAACTCCATATCATACGATATACAACCTGAATAGTGCTCCCTGTACGAACAAGCTGCCATGCAGACTTGGTAATAAATCTGCCATCTGAAGTATCAGTCCATACAATCTGATCATCCACATGTGGGGTGATAGGGATGCTCCCTATCTGCTTAGCCATGGTAAGTGGAACGATCTGAGTGAGTCTGTCAATATTCCATCCAATATCATCAAAGAAATTGTGCACCTGGATGGAAGAATGTGGTAGCTGCGGGAACTGATCAGCCAAAGTAGTATCGCCCATCCAGCAATCATGCCAAAAAAATATGTGACCCCGCCCTAGCTTCCATGCAATGTAGGACTCGGCCTGTGGTCCTATAAGCTTCAGCCGTCTCCAAACAGGTGAAGCATAATAAGGAACAGTAGCCAGTATCGGATGTGTGTCCTGACAGTACTTACCCCGTAAAAACTGAGCCCAAAGAGATCTCTGAGATCTGAATAGCCACCATAGCTTCAGCGAGAAAATCTCAACAAGGTCCTGTAACCGCCTAAATCCCAGTCCTCCCTCCTCAGTCGGGAGACATAAGTCCTTCCATCTCTTCCAATGAAGACGATGGGTATGATCTTTGGAGTCCCAGAGGAATCTAGCAAAGATGCTCTCTAGCTTCTTCAAGACAGCCTTAGGAGGCTTCAAAATCTGAAGAAGGTAGAGAGGAAGAGAAGACAGAACAGACCGAATCAGAGTAATCCGTCCTCCAGGTGAAAGTAATCTCGAAGCCCAGCCAGATATCCTGCTCCGTACTTTCTGAATGAGATCATCGTATAGGAATATCTTACGATGCCCTTTGAACATGGGCACTCCAAGATAGGTGACAGGCTGCTGCTGGTGACGAAAGCCTGTCAGATGCTCAATCCTGTGTATCTGTTGAATAGTAGCCCGTCTGGGTAAAATAATCCCGCTCTTATCTCTATTCACTAACTGGCCCGAAGCTCGTTCATAGTGCTCGATACAATGTAGGACCCGTCTAATAGACTGCTTCTGACCGTTAGCGAAAATGATCATATCATCTGCAAAACATAGATGTGAGATAAGAGCATCCCCTCCATGTCTGTAAGCCATCGAAGCTATCTGCTGATACTGCCGAGTAAGGATGCGCGAAAAATAGTCAGCCGCTAGAATAAATAGCGATGGAGAGATGGGATCACCCTGTCGAAGTCCCCTGGATGAGGGGAAAAAACCACATGGTCTACCATTGAGCAGGACTGAAAAGTGACACTCTGAGATGCACCTCCGTATCCGATCTATCCATATAGCATCAAATCCAAAGCCCTCCAAAACAGAGATCAAAAAACCCCAATCCAAGCGGTCATAGGCCTTAGCCATATCTAGCTTGAGGATAGCATTACCTCCTCGCACCTTCGTATCCAGTGTGTGTAGAAGCTCCTGTGCAAGGAGAATGTTATCCCCAATGAGTCGTCCTGGGATGAATCCGCTCTGAGGTGCTGAAATAATCTGAGGAAGTATGTTACTCAGTCGCGAATTCAGCAGCTTTGTAACCAACTTATTAAAAACTGTACATAAGCTGATAGGACGAAACTCAGACCACCGACATGCATTATCCCGCTTAGGGATCAATACTATAGAAGTAGCTGAAAAACCTCTCAGAAAATGCCCCCCTGCGAAGAAGTCCAGTACTGCTTGAAAAACATCATCTGAGATAATATCCCAACACTCCTGAAAAAAGTGTGAAGAAAATCCATCTGGCCCCGCGACACTGTCAGGATCAATACTGAAGATAGCCTCCCGAACCTCAGCCAAAGTCGGTATCCGATTGAGCTGCAAATTATCCTCATCTGACACTAGTCTAGGAATAATATCAGGTCGAATAGGATCGACAGGCTGAGGAGCAGCTGACAAAAGCTCCTGAAAAAATGACACAGCTGAAGGCTGAATAGTCTCCTGAGAGTCAAACACTTCCCCTGTCTCGGAAGTAATAGACTTAATCCGAGATCGGATCTTACGCCCCTGCACCAAAGAATGAAAATACCGGGTGTTGTGGTCTCCTTCACAAACCCAACGAGCCCCTGCCTTTTGTTTCTAAAAAGCCTCCTCAACAGATAAAGTCTGGTTCAGGCCTGCCTGAGCCTAGTGTAACGTATCACGGTGGGGTGGAGTAGGATCACTATCATAGACGGACTCTGCCTCGTCCACCCTACACTCTGCATCCCTGACTCGCTGGAAGATGTCACCAAACACATGTCGATTCCACCAACGAAGGCCCTGTTTGAGCCTAAAAATCTTCTCCCAAAGAGCAGTCATTCCCGTATGATGAGTCGGGAAAGACCACTTTTGGGATACGAAGCTCAAGAAGTCATGATGTCTAGACCATACGTTGAGGAATCGAAATGGACGAGGTCCTAAATCGTCATCAGAGGACCACTGAATCAAGAGTGGAGAGTGATCTGAAGTACTTCGGTTCAGATGCTGAACCGAGAAGCGAGAGCAAGAAGAACCAACTGCTGAGTTAATCAACACTCTGTCCAACCGTTTCCACACTCTCCCATTAGTCCACGTATACTGACTACCACTGTAACCTGCATCAGTCAAGCCACAATCCATCATCATATCTGCAAAATCAAATGTACCTCTGTCTCGAGTGTTATGACCAGTACGCTCACCATTGTGAGCAATCACATTAAAGTCTCCCCCAACCATCCACGGCCCATCCACTACAAGAGAAATCTGGTGGAGTCCCATCCATAAATCCCTGCGCCCCGCCGGCGAACAAGAAGCATAAACTGGGGTAATATACATCGGCCTGGACAGTCTGGGATCCTCAACTCTAATGTGGAGGAATTGGGGATGATCAACACATGAAGCAACTGTAGTCCCCAAATTCCAAAAGCACCAAATTTTACCCGACTCATTCTCAAGGCCCACATCAAATGCGAGAGATCGTCGGATAAAGTCAAAGTTTTTCTTCAAAACAAATGGCTCCAAAATCACTAAGAAGTAAACCTGGTGAATCTGAACCAATTTCTTAAGACGTCTACGCGTGGCAGTACTGTCCACTCCCCTCACATTCCATATGATAACACACATCAAAGGGATTGGTTATGTGACGAAGTACCTGTCTGACTGCGAGTCACCCGCGAGCTCGGGCGAGGAATATCAATACCTTTCGAGGATTTCTTCCTCTGGATTGTAGTGAACCCATCAGACTCCTGTCTCTCTCCTAATCCAACCAAGTCCTCCGAAGAATTACGACGAAATTGCCCCTGTTGGTGACCCCCCAACTGGATAGAACTAGCAGTGTCTGCAGGTATAGAAGTCTCAACGTTATCATGACAACTGGGATCTGGGTGAGTATGTGGAACAGGATCAAATACTGGCTGTACTGGCTCCGATATCATAGGGTACTCACGAGGGAGAGACATCATATGGTCAAGCAGCGGGTCAAAATCAGTGGCTGCAATAACTGGCTTTGAAGCCATATCAATAGTGACTGGAGAGCTATGCTCAGGGATAGGCCCTTCATGAACCTCAGAAGGCAGTATAGGGATAACAGGTGGTGGGATAGAAGATGAACTAGCAAGTGGGACCCACTGCTTCCGCGGCTCAACAACAACCTCCTTACCCTTTCCCTTCCCTATCTTGTCAACCAAAGGGACCTCATCAGTAACTGGTAACTCAACATCAGTTGGCTTAGTAGCTGGGTCAACTGTAGGCTTAGGAATAGTAATAGGCTTAGAAGACTTGGCACCAACTGGCTTAGTAGCCTGAGCAGCTTTCTCAACATCCAGAGGGGGCATCCCAGCCCTACATTTGTCAATAAGATGACCCATATGCCGACATTTCGCACAAAAGTGTGGCAACTGCTCATAAACTACAGGCTGCCAAAAACTACGGGATTCACCCCGTTCAATCCAAACCCTATCAGGGAGCTTATGCTCCAGATTCACCTCCACACAAACCCTGGCTTCACTAGGCCTCAACAAATCCGCAGTCGCCTCATCAATTCTCAAAGGAACCCCAACAAGTTTAGATAGTGCAAATAAGAACTCCTTAGCACGTAAATGAACAGGCAGTAATGGAAAAGAAATCCAAACAGGGGCAATGGGGGTCTCAGCATCAGGGTGAAAATCACATGTCCATTTAAACACACGCATAGGGCATCCCATAATAAACCATAAAGGTTTCAAGAATAATCGACTATAATCATCCTCATGCGTCAAATGAATAAGTATATGCTTAAAGTCAATAAGCCCAATTTTAAATTCACCAGTAAATCCAAACTTCTGAAAAGAATTGCGTACCTCCACCATGCTAGGTTTACGGTGAGAAAATTTTCCCACAAGTGTAAACTTAAAAGGCTCGGCGAGAGAAGCTTCCTCATCAGCAGTAATAGTCAAAGCTGGCTCTCCATGATGCAAGAATGGCTCCTTAGCCACAAATTGATGACAGGCAGAATCAGGGGCAGACTGAAGGATGGAAGCAAATGACTTATGCATACTGCGTTCAGATGGAGAAATGGTCTGTTTTTCAGTTACGGCAGCAGCATAAGTTTTTTTCCCATTATTCAAGGCAGACTGAGCTTCTTGTGGAAAGACATGAGGGCCCGGAGCAATAGGTGCTGAAAATTTAGGCAAACGGAATGGGCCGGAGGAAGCAGCCTACGAGGGACGCAGGTTGGCCTGCTGGCGGGCGACCGGATGCCCATTGGACGCAGGCGGTCGACCGGCATGCCCACTGGACGCTGGAACTGACTCAGGAGCCATACTGGGCTCAGTCATTTGGTTCAAAGGGAGCCCAATGGATGCGTCTGAAAGGGACTGAGGGGCTGGTAGGGGGGTGCGCGAATCTGCCAAAGTGTTCAGATTTTGCGCCACCCTTGGAGCGATCAGTTGAGGGAGGATGGTTGCATCTGAGTTGGGCGCGCCTGAAAATGGGGGATTCTTTGACGCGACCAAGGGGCCTGAAGAGGCTGGCAGTGGCGCACGCGAGGGGCCCGATTGCAGAACGGCATGGGCCAATTGCGGGAGTGCAATTGACCCTCCAAGATGGTCGTCTAGGGGTGGCGTGGCTGTGGGAGGTTGACCGGTGGTTGGGTCACCGTTGGAGGGGGGCGCGGCTACACTAGGGGCCAAACCTAGGGTTTCCGCGAGTTGGGGGCTGTTTGACGGCGTGAGGCCTGATTGGGGTGGCGTGTGGCCGGTTTGCGGGGTGGAGAAGGCCGACGAGGCATGGCCGAGCACGGAGGGGGCTAAGTCCGGGGGTTTTGTTGGTTGGTTCGGGACATTGGCTTGGCTTGGGAGGAAATCGCCCATACTTAAATTCTTCTCTGACTTGAAGTACTATTTTTGGGAGGATCTCATTCTCTATAGACGGGGTCCAGATCAAATAATTAGACGGTGTGTTCCTAATGAATAAATTCATCAGATAATTGAGCATTGCCACGCCTCAGCCTATGTTGGACACTTTGGTGCATCTAAAATAGATGCTAAAATTTTACAGTTCAGGTTCTGTTGGTCTTCACTTTTCAAAGATGTGTATATTTTTGTGAAAAGTGTGATCGATGGTAGCGCACAGGAAATATCTCGAGAAGGAATGAGATGCCTCTAAACAGTATACTCGAGGTAGAGCTTTTTGATGTGTGGGATATTGATTTTCATGGGACCATTTCTCTCCTCGTTTTTCAATCAATACATTTTTTTTTTGCTGTTGACTACGTTTCAAATGGGTTAAAGCAATTGCATTGCCTACCAATGATGCGCGGGTGGTGATGGAATTTTTGAAAAAGTGCATTTTCACTCGTTATGGCATGGCCCGAGTCATCAACAGTGATGGGGATAAACACTTTTGTAATCGTCTATTTGAGTCATCATTAGCTAAATATGGCATCTGGCATCGTATAAATACTCCATACCATCCTCAAACCAGTGGGTAAGTTGAAATCTCCAACCGGGAGTTGAAGTAGATTCTTGAGGTGACGGTTAGTTCATCAAGAAAAGATTGATCAAAGAAACTAGACGATGCTTTGTGTGCCTACCAAACAACTTTCAAGACTCTTATATGTATGTCTCCCTATCAATTAGTTTTTGGAAAAGTGTGCCACTTACCAGTTGAGTTGGAGCACCGAGCATATCGGGCAGTCAAGAAGTTGAACTTTGATTTGAAGGCAGCTGGTGAAAAGAGAATACTTCAACTAAATGAGATGGATGAATTTCGGTTGGAGGCCTATGATAATGTAAAATTTTACAAAGAGTGGACCAGAAAATGGCATGATATGCATATTCAAACTAGAAAATTTGAGGTTGGGCAACAAGTGTTGTTATATAATTCTCACGTCAAGCTTTTTCTGGGCAAGTTGAGGTCACGGTGGTCGGGTCCTTACACAATCACAAAAGTCTATCCATATGGGGTTGTTGGATCAATCATGAGAGCAAAGACACGTTTAAAGTGAATGGGCAGCGGATGAAGTCTTATTGGAGTGGTGGATTCTCGAAATAAAAGTCCACCATTCATCTTGCAACACTGGAATGATCATCCCAAAAAGTCGAGCTCTAGACTATAAATCAAGCATTTAATGGGAGGCAACCCATTTTTCTATCAATATCTATTTCTTTAGATTAGTACATTGCATTTCATATAATTCATTGCATTAGATTTAAGCGCACTACTTTCATAAGTTTTGCACTTAATTGACTTTTAGCAAATTTTAGTTATCTAGTTCATCGTATACACTTTGGCACATATTTAAGATTTAACATGTTAAATGAGATGGATGAATTTTGGTTGGAGGCCTATGAGAATGCAAAATTTCATAAAGAGCAGACCAAAAAGTGGCATGATATGCATATTCAAAGGAGAAAATTTGAGGTTGGGCAGCAAGTGTTGTTATATAATTCTCGTGTCAAGCTTTTTATGGGCAAGTTGAGGTCACGGTGGTCGGGTCCTTACACAATCACAAATGTCTAGGTCTATCCATATGAGGTTGTTGAGATCAATCATGAGAGCAAATGCATGTTTAAAATTAATGGACAGTGGTTGAAGTCTTATTGGAGCACTGGATTCTCGAAAGAAAAGTTCACTATTCATCTTGCAACACCAGATTGATGACCCAAAAAGTTGAACTCTAGACTATAATTCGAGCGCTTAATGGAAGGCCACACATTTTTCTATTCCTACCAATTTTTTTTTTTTTTTTTTAAATTAGTACATTGCATTTCAAATAGGTATAATTCATTGCATTACATTTAGGTGCACCACTTTCATAATTTTTGTACTTAGGTGATTTTTAGCAAATTTTAGTTATTCTAGTTCATCATATACACTTTGGCACGTATTTAAGATTTAACATGTTAATTTGGTCCTAAATACAATTAATAATCTATAAAAGAAAAAAAAAGATAAAGAAAAAGGAAAACTTGGTCTGGTGGCCTGGGCGAACGCCCAATCCTTTGCCCTAGTCGATATAGGCTAACCAGTAGCGACTTAAGTGAACTGGGCAAATGCCCAGTTTCACACCAAGCGTTGGCCCAGTGTCACTAAGGAGTAGACTCGCCCCATATTTAAAAGGGTGTCCACCCCATTTTTTTCAAAAAAAAAAAAAGGAGAAAGTTCTACCAACGGTTTTCCACCTTCTCACTCCTCAATTCACACACAAATTTCACTTCTCATTTTATCAAGATTGGTTGGCATTCCATTGCACAACATCACATTGGCAAAAATTTTCTCCAAGGTATAAAATGTTTTCCAAACGAAAAGCCACTGATAAAGAGAAAGGAAAAAAGAAGGAGAGGAGACCTTCTACACGTCATAGACATGTAGAAGAGCCAACTGATGATGGAGACATACCGAGGTTTCAAACGGAGGTAATCAATGAACGTTATAAAACTAAGTGGGCCCCAAAGAAATGTCACCAAGTATGATAAGTAATGAATGAAGACTTTCCAAACCATTTATTGGAATGGGTGATACAGCACTGGGTGGCACAAAGTGGCAGGTGCTCAGCACGCAAATACCCTACTCTGGTTAGGGAATTTTTTGCCAACTTCAAAACAGACATTGATGTCCCAGAATCCTCCCATAGACACAAGACGTAGGTGGAGGGTAAGTGGATACGATTCAGCCCTGCAATGATTGAGTGGTATTATAGGCTGACACGCATGGGGCCCTCTTCCCACTAAGCAACAGCGAGACATGGCATTGGTGGCTAGATTTTTTACATGGTAGAGATGATGCTTGGCCATTGGACACTCCTCGGTTTATGCATGATTGGCTAACCAGGGAGTTGATGATCCTACACATCTTCGTGAGCTCCAACATAAATCCCACTAGATAGTGGACTAGATTCAATGAGAATTGGGCAATATTGTTATACCATCTAGCAAGGATACGCAAGTTAGACTTGGGGGCTCATATTTTTGAGTTTATTAGAGAGTTAGCCACTGAGGTAGACCCCCAGCACACTATTCAGTTTTCATGTCTTATCAACAGGATCTGTCTAACTCAAGGAGTACCCACACTGCCTATTGAGGAGGTTGAGCCCCCTACAGCCTTATTGAACACCGTCAGTGTCGAAAACTTAGACAACAAGATGAAAGCCAGCGGTAATAGAGTACCACCTGTCCTGACAGTAGAGGGGGATGAGAGATATCATGATCATGCACCTCCAGCACCACTGCCAGCTCTAGTTGCTGGTTCGAATGTCAGTACTTAGTTAGCATAGCTACTGGTGGCTCAGACAGATATGGGTAGAGCAATTAGCAGTATACAGAGCATAGTCTTACACATACAACAGACCCAGGTGGCTATGCATATTGACTTGCGCACTGTGAATTGTCAGGTAGGGGATTTGTAGCACACTGATGCTAGGACTCGATCAGACAAGCGTACTTTGGACTACCAATACAATGCAATGCACAATCAGATGAGTTGGATTAAAAGCTGCATGGAGACCATTGATGAGACCGTCGCCCAGATGTCAGGAACTATTTCTAGGATTTCAGAGATTGTTGAGTCATTGCAACCTTCTACATCAGCAGGACTGCCCAACCAGCCAGATCCATCATCTTCACAGTTACCCCCGGAAAGTACCTAATCATTTCCTCATTTATTTTTGCTTTATTTTGCTATTACATTGTGGACAATGTAATATTTTAGTTTGTGGTTGGGATAAGTATCAGAATACTTATTTGATTAATTTCTATTCAGATATGTATAACTGCAATAGTGATTTAAAAAAAATAAAAAGAATAAATAAAATAATTAATTTGAAAACTTTGTGAAAATTCTAAAAATATTGTCTAATTATTGTTCAAAGGCTTGCCGCCAATGATGGTAATAATTGTTTGAAGTTAAGTATATTTTTAATTAGAATATTAGACAACACCTATGTTAGATTAGATTAATAGAGCACGTAGCCACTATTGACTTATCACTTATATGAAAACATGACTTAGAGTGTATGGGGTTATGTGTTGATATTGTTGACCTAGATTATTGTGAAAAATCTTGTTCTCAAATTCTTAAACGTTTGGTTGAGAACAGTTTGGAGGTGTTAAAGTTCGTACGTGTTCGTAGAATTCTGATGGTTTGGATTTTCTGGGTCTCATCTTTGGTTGAATAGGTTCTAGTCAAGAAATCTAAACTGGGCGCTAATCATTGCTGAGAATCGAATACCATGAAAAAAAAAATCATATCTTGCACTTATATTATAGCTTGTGTGACTCGAGCAATTAAGTCTGTTATGATATCTTAAAACATGGTGCCTTATGGTCGTCCAACTTGGGAGTCATCGGCCCAAATCTCACTACATGAGTCACATAGAAAGTTTACGTGAGAGAAGTCTTGTACACAAGATGTAAGAATGCTTCCATTAGTTATACAAAAAAAAAAAAAAAAGAGTTAAAGGTGCTCAGTATGGATTTTTAGGTTAGGACCTCATGAGAATTTAGAAATCGCTTACCATCCTAGTTCTAGGAGTAGAAGCTTCTAATTTTTATCACTTTATTTGAAAATGTATTGTATTCATCAATAGGAACCAAATTCGCTAGAACACCTCAGGATTGAAGGATTGAAGAGAAAATCATTAGAAGTGTGATATTGTACGAGAGGTGTAATGAAAGAATGACTACAAAGGTTCGAGATTATAAACATATCAACAACACAATATTGATCGTAGTCTAATATAGGTATAAATTCAATATTTGACTAATCACACACTCACTAAATGTCGAGCATCAGATAAGTAAAAATTTATTTGTGGAGTCGTTTAATAACTTTCTAAAAGTATTGCTTTATATTCGAACATTTGGTAAGAAATTCAACATTAAATCTGTTTCATGTTATTCTTTTAGCTGAGATTTGTATTTTAGTTTTATTTTTGTTAGAGGACGAACAAAATTTTAGTTTGAGAGTGTTTGATAAGTGCATTTTGTGCACCTATTTGGGCTTTAATACTAAGCTTGTGTCCCGTTATTTTATAGATTTTATACTTAATTTAGTATATTGTTCTTTCTATTTCAGTTTTGAACCCGTTTATAAGTAAATGGAGAAGAATGGATAAAAATGACAATAAATTGGAAGAGGTTTCGGAAGTACGAGGATCAAATTGCACTCAATTGAAACTTGAAGGACCACATTTGAGGCTATGGAAAGTTTTGAGGACTAAAAAAATCAAAATCCAAAGTTGGAGGATTAAATGATGTAGATTGAAACAAGTAAGTTGGGTGATCGCCCAAGCTTATAGCCGGGCGAGCGCCCAACATCAATTTCATCTAGCAGATCCAATTTCATTGGCCTGGGTGATCGCTTAGTGCGAAAGTGTCACAGCCGGATTTGTTTTTGCCTTTTTGAGTTCGACTCCAATTAGGAAACCTTTTGAGTCACGATTTTGAGGATTTTTTGGGATATTTTTGTGTACTATTAGGGGACTATATATATGAGTTGTTAACTCTAATTTGAGGGTCTATTATTGGGAGATTTCAAGAGAAGAAAAAAGAAACGAAGATTGAATGATAAAGATCAAGATCTATTCTTTTGAGTTTTCTTCTTCTCTAGGTGATGAATTATATCCCGAATTCACTTGTAGTTTAATTTTTCAATTTGGAAACTTGATTTTTGACGATATGCATTAATATAATTTTGAATAATTAATTTTGATTTATTTTCATCTACAATTATATACATAATGATTGTATGATTTTTGTGGTTTGTTTTACTATCGAGATTTTGAAAACGGGCTAGACATAATTTTAATTGTTGTATAGTCCAATAGGAGATAGAAATATACCACTATACTTTACGTGATCTTTAATTATCCATTGCAACTTAATTCATTCTTGTATATTCGCATTCGTCATAGAGATATAGTCGGATCATACATATGAATATGTTTGATTTTATTCGAGAGAAACTATTGAATAATTTAGAGGTATTGATCATCATAACAGATGTATGTTGTCAAATTCAATAATCCAGATAAAGAACTAACTACTACAAGTGAATTCGGGATCATAGTACTTTTCTTCTCTATATTAAAGTAATTTAGTGTGAACTTAATTTTTCATTTGTTTAAATTATAATTAGTCATTTATTTTTAGTTAATACTCTAATTAGTTCTTAGGCACCCAAACTTCAAAAGTCAATTCGATTCAGTTAAGATTGATTTAATTGTGTTGAGCTATCTAAATTCCTGTGAGTACGAAACTTGGATCTAAAAGCTATCATAGTACTTGTACGATCCGTACACTTATGGTACAAAATAAATTGCTAACAATAACAAACGTAACAAGTTATATTATTTCAGAATTATAAATGTAACAAGTTATGTTATTATTTTTAAATATTGTGACACTTTGCCTTTAAGAATCATAATTTGATGAGTAGTAATTTTATTGCTTTCTATCTCAAGTTGTGTTAAAAGATATCTATATGTGGTACTAGACGAAAATATAGTTTCTTACAATGAAGTTCCTCCTACAGTTTGGAGATTAACTAAAACTAAAATATCTAGATTGCATATGTGTTTATGTATCACCTTGCATAGACTACGCTTGCTTTTCTAGTAGCCTTTTTAGGATTGAAGAGAGTTTGTTCCAAAAGAGCCAGAGATCTCGTATGTTAGCTTGCAAGATTTAGGAACTTCTTGAGTTTTTACATTCTCTTTTAATAACTAGATTGGTTTTCCCAAAAGCATTCAATACCATGATGAATTTGTGATGTCGATACACCAATATTTCTTGCAGTCCCATCACCTGCAACATACTTAACAGCCCATTTTAAATTCTGGTTGCAAAAGCAAATGTGGAACTGACATACTCCTAATAGAATATATCTAGTGAAATACTCATTGGATTAGATGTATTTGGTTCATATATTGGACCAACTTTAGATACCTACAAAACCATTTTGTTTAATTGTAGTAATATGTAATATATGTTACAATTCTATTAGCTTGTTAGAGATGAATCTGTTTTTCTTATTTTCTATTTTGCGATTGTGTTTTTCTACTTTAATATGCTAATTGTTGACCAATGTGTTTATCCAATTCAATGATTTACATGTATTACATACTACCGTGAGACGGCTGGAATTCTCGTCCCAATGGACTACATGTATATTAAACTCGTTGATATGATATTATCGGTGTTAAAGCTGAATAAAAAAAACAGATATGGTAACAATACAATATGAAGTGTGTACAAACATGGCTCCAATGAGGATTACGGATGACAAATCAGTTTTGTTCTATGTGGAACTCAAGCGAAAAGATCAACAACTAACAAGTTATCCATTGCGAATTGAATTTGCACAATTATTGGAAACTCTTCCAAACATGCAAGTTTTGAGGCCATCTGATTTTGAGGACATTGAGCTACAAGTTAGTGAAGGACATAATTTTGTAACATCAACATCTAAAGGACTGCCCATGCTAGAGAGCTTTGCTTATAGTGTTTATGATTCTATACCAAAATTAGAGAATGTGAATAGTGAGTCAAATATAAATGTGATTTCACATTTATGAAAGAATTGTGGATAAAGTAATAGAAAAAGACATGATATTCGAGAATAAATAATTGTTGATGAAGACAATTCCGTTGTATGCTGTTGAGAACAATTTTTAGTACAAAGTCATGAAATCGGACAAACATGAATATGTACCATGAAATCGGACAAACATGAATATGTACTCAAATGTCTAGTTGATAGTTGTATGTGGAGATTTAGGCTTCCAAACTTGGTGAAACGGATATGTTTAAAATAAGATACATTAGAAACGACCATTCTTGCTCAATGGATATTATTTTGGGTAATCATAGACAAACAACAAGTACACTAGTTGGAAATTGCATCAAACACAAGTATACAGATGCAAAAACTAGTTATACTCTTGGGGATATTATAAATGACATGGCAAGGACATACAGATTGCCATTGAGTTATGGAAAAGCTTGGAGGGCTCGAAAGCATTCGTTGGAGATTATAATGGAAAATTTTGAAGAATCATACAAAAAGTTGTGAATGTATCTTCACTATGTTACAAGAAAAGAATAGTGGAACAATAACATAAATTGAGACTAATGTGAAAACCAGTCTGTTTACATGTTCATGGCATTGTGGGCATCTATACAGGGTTGGGAACATTGCAAGCCAATTGTCGTGATAGATGGTACATTCCTAATTGGATGTTATGGTGGGACTCTATTCACATCTTGCACACATGATGCAAATGACAATATTTTTGTTCTTGCATTTGGTATTGGTGACAATGAAAACAACAATTCATGGGAATGGTTCCTAATGAGGTTCAAGGAAGCTTATGGAGAAAGGAAACAAATGTATATTGTATCGAACCGACACAAAAGCATTAAAAATACAATTGGGAGGGTATATCCAAATGTAATGCATGGCTTGTGTTCATATGATTTGTTACAAAATCTAAAGTCATTTTTCAGGAAGAGTAGAAAAAATATCACCAAGCTATTCAATGCGGCTGCTAGAGCTTACACGGTTGCTGAATTTGATTACCAAATGAAGCAACTCGAAAAAATAGATAAAAAGATTCGGCCATATCTGATAAGATTAAATGATTCTTATCAAAATGTGGTTTCAAAGTCTTCAAAGTGTTATTTTGCACTTTAGAAAGCATGAATTATTTTGCTTGTTTTTTTCCTTTTGACTGATAGTTCAATTTAATAGGAGGTTGCTGTCTTTTTTCACCTTAATGAACCTTCTAATGGCCTATTGGAATTAGTGCATATTTGTTTAAGCTTGAAACATTCCCTTAACTAACATGTTTCTGTAAGAAAGTTGCTTAAAAGTAAATTTAAGCAACTTTTAAGCTTAGAAAAACATGTTGATAATGAGTCGAAGACTACAAAATTTGGAAATACACTCATTGACAGACACTAATTAATTCAAGTCTGAGAAGCAGAACAAGAGAAAGATGGTATTGTATACATAAATGAAAAAGTTTTAACACTTTGTAAAGTGCTAAGAGGTAGATTAGCTAATAGCCTTTGCCATGAATGACTATTAACTGATATATTTTGCAATTTTCAAATAGATCACTTTTATTTAAAATGATGATTTAATGTATATTTGACATAGGTTCTATTCATAAATAGTAAAAAAAGAGTTGAAAAAGAAGAGCAAGACATGGAGCTATTCCAGAAAAGTTTGTAAGTTTAGGTGATTGCTGTTTGAAAAAACCCATATCAAGATAAATAAAATAAAGCAACTCGACAATATAGATAAAAAGATTCAGCCTATCTGGTAAGATTGAATGCTTTTTATCAAATGTGATATTTTATACTATATTAGTGTTGATTAACATATAAAATTTTCTTCATTTATGAAGATGTGGGATATGATAAATGGTCAAGAGCACAAATAAAGACTAACAAATTTTCAACAATGACATCAAACATTGTCGAGTCAGTAAATGCAGTAACAAAAGCGGTAAAGAATTATCCTATATACACTTTGTTAGAATCGTTTGAGATACATCTTGCAGAGCTTGTTCTACAAGAATCGGAGTAACGCGCAATTAACATTTACAAAACTTGCAAGCAAAAAGGAAAATTTGTTGAGGGAAAATTCTAAGAAATGCATGAAAATGAAGGTAACAAGCTATGTCATTTTGAATGATTTCTTCATAAATATTATGTTGTAAATTTGATTGTTGAATCGCCATGTTTCTTGTAAATTTACGATTGTAGATTGCCTAACTTGGTAACTTGCCTTTTGGTTTTTGGTGGAAAATCGAATTATTGTGTAATATAGAAATTTTGTCTCACTACCATAGGTTTCAGCATCAAGTGATGTTATATATCAAATTAGTGATGAGAATTAGCATTTGGTTGACATACAAGAAGGCACATGCACTTGCAATAGGTTTCAAGTAGATGGAATCCCGTGCCAACATAGATTAGCAGTTATCGGTAAAAAAAAATCAAATAACATACACTTATTGTTCGAAGTACCATACTAGAGAAGTTTACATTGCAACATACCAAAGAAGCATTTTGTCACTTGGGATCGTGTTAACTGGACAATGCAATCATTTAGAGCCAAGAGTGGTATTAGGTCATACTCCAAAAAGAAAACCAAGAAGGCCTTGATAAAAAGGAATACAATCAACATGAGAGGGCAATTAGGTCCTAAGATGTGGAAGGTATGGGGAATATGTGCACAATAGAAGAACGTGCAAAAATCTATCGTAGTTGAAGAAAATTCCGAAGAGAAAAAGGAAGCACACCAAATTGTCAATCTCAGAATATATATAGCTGTGTAGAGATTCATTCATATCAAATAACAATTTTAAAGTTTTTTTATACATATTAATGTTTAAAACTCCATGGCAGTGTTCGAAGCTTGAACCAAGTTTGTTCGATATTTTAAAGAGAAATAAATATACATCATTTCATGTGGATCTTGTTTGAGAGTTTGGCTGATAGCTTTTGGATTCTGTAACAAGTTTGTGGATTTTCATTGCCTTGACTTTGTATTCATTTGTTTCCATTTCATAGTTCTTGGATGCATTACACATATTATATGCTATGGATTGACAAGATATATGTGCCATGCTTTACTAGTGCCATTGTAAGTCACTGACAATTGTTATAAGAATCAATACAGGAAGGGATAGAATTGAGAGCTCCCAAGCTATACAAGCCCATTTCTCATCTTTCATTTATAATTTGTAATGGCAACACTTGTATCCTAGTTTTCTTTCATTTTTCCATGTATAATACTAGATGAATTTCTTTCCATTCTTTATTATTTGTATGCTTGTCAATCCTCAACTCTTTTAGCAAAGATTTGATGGTTGAAGGCACAATTTTGAAAATGGATTAATATACAATGAATCAATCAAATCTTGAAGAATTTGAGGGCAAAACATTTAGTGTTCACACGCAATACTGTCTGATATACTTGCATTTTCATTTGAACAATGTTACATTATAATTTGTTCACATGCGATCCTGTGCTTGAACTGTCTTCCTTTAAGTTTATTCGTTTGTATCACTTTTCAAGAATCTGTCTTCAAGAAGCCACAAATTATACATCAATGGATACCAAATGTGTTCATTTTCCCTCTCTAACTTTCTATCTCTTCTTTATCTCAAGAGCTCCTTTTACACCCCAAGATAATTACCTCATAAACTGTCGTTCAAGCACAAGTAACATTTCACTAAATGCATTTTCATATCAATATCGATTCATGTCATATACTGATTACCAAAATAGAGAACATAAATGATGACAAATTCCACTACCCAGAAACCAAGCTGAGTATACATAATTACCTCATAAAATGTCGTTCAAGCACAAGTAACATTTCACTAAATGCATTTTCATATCAATATCGATTCATGTCATATACTGATTCCCTAAATAGAGAACATAAATGATGACAAATTCCACTACCCAGAAACCAAGCTGAGTACACAGATCCACCACCCAGACCAATTCCAGCTAACATACGGAAGACGACCAATGATATATAATTGAGGGGAGGCACTAAGGAGTGCAAATATGCTATCCACTGTAGCAGCAGAAAGACCCATCCTGGTAACAAACAAATTTTGATAGATAATTTCTCTGAATATTAGTTCTCAAGATATAAAATTGAAATAGAACCTATAGTGCTTAAATCATTCAAACATGTAATGGTGTAAATGCATAGCAAACCTATAGATAGAAATAAAAAATCTAGTGACAAGTTGAGCAATTGAGTTTTCAGAAATCAAATTTGAAGAGCACAAGAGCATAATACAAATCCAATCTCATTTGCACTTTTGAGAGAAATAACAATGTTTATTTCCAAGCAATGTCAGGAGTGAATTAACACAGCTTCTAATATTACTTAGCGTATTATTTATAAATTTATTTTAGAATAATAAAGCATAAATTAAATATTGTTTCATATACATCAATAATTAGCTCTCTATAGATGTGATGTTACTGTATACATCAATTATAATAATGATAAGCCAAACATACTTTTTTATGCAAATCTATCATGAGAAGTAAGTCCCTTCATAAGCAAAATATGCGATTAAATCAGCAAATCTCATCCAATACTCCAAAAGTCATGCATATAGTTTCATCTTTAGTGTTGGAATTAAAACTAAATAATACATGTTTGTATTATAGTTTTTGACATATATGTATTTGACTGTGAAGACTAAATTGTTTGAGACATGTGAAGAGGAGGAGGCACTTTAGTGTATTCAAATGTTTGAAGAGGCATATGTAGCTCCTACAATAACAACAAAGATGTTGTTGACCCTCCAACACAGCAAAGGAAAAAGTTAAAGGTTGCACCGATGTGCAATGAATTTGTTGAACCCCTAATGCGGCTGAATCAAAAGAGAAAGATGTTATATTTTTAACCTTATTAATTTGTATTTTATTTTTTTCATTCTAATCACTAGTCATTGTAGTTAATCTATTGAACCAATGTGTAATAATTATGTTTCTCCATTTGTTTTCTTGTTTTTGTTAGGATTCCAAGAACCGATAATGAAGACATTCTCAATAGTTTAGCAGACGTACAAATAAAGTAAGAACAAATGTTGAATGAAATGAGGTTGTTCAAACAGGACGTTGAATCAATGATTGCCGACTTGAGAAATGAGATAATTGGAAAATTCAAACAAATATCAAGTCCAAAGGCTAGTGAAAGACATTTGGTTGTCAATAAAGAAGATATTTTTGATAATAAGGTATTTTTTTAATGTTTATGTCATTGGGTAATATGAGTATAAGACTCAATTATTACATTTTTTCCACTGTGTATTTTTTCTCATGTTTAGGATCTGATAATTCTATGAAACTTTGAAAGTTTCACAAATTATATTATTGGAAAATTTATTGGGATGTCACATATAGAGACTAATAATTCCATGGATTTGGTAAGTTTTATTAATATATTCTGTTAAAAGTTGATGAGAAGTGGTCATATTTTAAGAGCTCAAATGAGAATGAATTTGTAGAAAATTTTGACAATGAGGAGACAACATTTGAAAGTTCGAAGGAAAATGAATTTGTGGAAATCATTGACAAGAAAAGTTGGTGTTTAAGGTATGTACTTTAATTAAACTTTTTTTTTTTTTTTTGGTATTATAAGCACTACATGTTTTACATCATTTTAATGACTCAAATTGTGTTACATGTTTTTATTGAAAGGTTCATGAAAAAGAAGATGCAATTCAGAAAAACAGCAGCCACTTTATGAGGATAACTTGCCTAGTTTTGATCTTGTTATTGATTTTATTTCGTATGATTTTTTTCTTCAGTTGTCCAATGGTTCATTTTATATAGATAAAGTATTGGATGAAGTGGATAAAGTAATTGATGAGGCGCACAAGGCAAAAGCAACGGATCAAAAAGATGTATACTTTTCTATATTTTATATAATATATCACAATTGCAATGATATAAAGTTTTATGGTTTAACATGGAATTCTTTATATCTATTTAGGTTCAAATAACAGATACCATAACGGTTGTTAATCGGAATACACTGGGCATGCCAACAAAAATTGAAGTAAAGTATTGGGTTTGGGAGGCCTTTTTGTTGGCATTCCATGCCCAGTGTATTCCGATTCGCAGCAGTTGTGGTATCTGAACCTAAATATATATAAAGAATTCCGTGTTAAACCATAAAATTTTATATCATTGCAACTGTGATATATTTTATAAAATATAGAAAAGTATACATCTTTTTATCCGTTGCTTTTGCTTTGTGCGCCTCATCAATTGCTTTATCCACATCCTCCAACAATTTATCTGTATAAAATGAACCATTAGACAACCAAGGAAAAAAATCATATGAAATAAAATCAATGACAAGATCAAAACTAGGCAAGTTATCCTCACAAAGTGGTTGCTATTTTTCTGAAATTGCACTTTATTTTTCGTGAACCTTTCAATGAAAACGTGTAACACAATTTGAGTCACTAAAATGATGTAAAACATGTAGTGCTTATAATAAAAATAAAAGATTAACTAATTAAAGAACATACTTTAAACTCCAAAATACCAACTGACTTGCATTCTTCCACAATACCACTTTTCTTGTCAATGATTTCCACAAATTCATTTCCCTTCAGACTCTCAAATGTTGTCTCCTCATTGTCAAAATTTTCCACAAATTCATTCCCACTTGGGCTCGTAAAATATGACCCATTCTCATTAACATTTAACAGAATATATTAATAAAACTTACCAAATCCATGGAATTATTAGTCCCCAGATGTAACATCCCAATAAATTTTCCAATAACATAATTTGTAAAACTTTCAATATTTCATAGAATTATCAAACCCCGGAAATGAGAAAAAAATACATAGTAGAAAAAACATAATAATTGAGTCTTATACTCATATTATCCAAGGACAAAAACATTAAAAAAAATACCCTATTATCCAAAATATCTTTTTCACTAACAATCAAATGCCTCTCACCAGCCTTTGGACTTGAGATTTGTTTGAAATTTTCAATTATCTCATATTTCAAACCGGCAATCATTGATTCAACGCCCTATTTTGAACGACCTCATTCCATTCAACATTTGTTCTTGCTTTATTTGTACATCTGCTAAATGATTGAGGATGTCTTCATTGATCGGATCTTGGAATCTTAACAAAAATAATGGAACAAACAAATAGAAAAACATAATTATTACACATTGGTACAGTAGATTAACTACAATGACTAGTAATTACAATGAAAAAATAAAATACAAATTATAAGATTAAAAATATTACATCTCTCTTTCGATTCAACTGCATTAGGGGGTTCAACAAATTCATTGCGCATCGGTGTATTTAATTTTTTCCTTTGCCGTGCTGGATGGTCAATAATATCTTTGTTGTTATCATGTGTAGGAGCTACAGATGCCTCATTCAAACATTTGAATACAGAATGGTGACTTCTTCTCCTCTTCACACGTCTAAAACAATTTAGCCTTCACAGTCAAATATATATATGTCAAAAACTATAATACAAACATGTATTAATAAAAGGAAAGACAAAATAATAACAAACATATTTCGAATGAGTCAAACATGCTATCCTTCAATTGAGATGACGATATGCACTTATCAATTGTCCAATTAATTATCCAAGGCCAATAACCACAAACATTCTCGCATAATATCTCATCTAATGGAAATGTCTCATAAATCCACACTTGAATGGCAATTGGGAAACCACATAGCCTATATGTGATTGCCCATTCATCATCAGCCTTAGTGTTCAATGCGAACTTCAAATAACTGAATGTCGTGTTGAGTAATTCTTTCCCCCATGAAAGATTGTCGCAAGTCTTGTAGTTGAATCTGAAACTTGTTTGCCATACGTAGTTGTAAAGAGGTAGGATGATAGCAGATAAAGAATTCCTAATTTGACAACATCTTCATCATTGGTGCTATCAGTCATTGAGGAAAACACTTTCAACATCCATTTTGTACACAGCACACGGAACATGTAGATGACTGAAATATCGTGTTTTGAGTGAGATTGGAGCCAATAAATAGTTTAAAATATTACTAATGCCCGTGCACTTTAGTCTTGTGACTAAGCAAAACTCGAGAACCTTATGTGCTTCTCACCAATTTTAAACCACATTTCATTATAATTCGGTTGCTTAACCTCTCTTAGCAACATTTTGTAATTTAATGTCTTTTAAATCTAAGAACGACCCAAATCAAGTTTCTTTAAATCTTTGCTTCTGAGATTCATTCAGTTTAGCATTCAACTTTCCTATGACATCAATTTTTGTTGCTACCATGATCATATCAACAAGCCAACTTTTGCGATCTACACGGTAGTCCCAATCCTAAAAAATTAACAAAAAAATGGAGTAATAAACATATGCATAAAATTGAATATTAAAATAAATATACAAAAACAAGTAATTGGTAACGCATTACTAAAAATTAGAAACGTAACAAAATATAACAAATGTAACAAGTTATATTATTTCAAAATTACAAATGTAACAAGTTATGTTGTTTAAAATTTACAAATGTAACAAGTTCTATTATTTGAAAATAACATATTTAACAAATGTAACAAGTTATGTTATTTCAAAAAAATAAAAATAAAAATCTACTCATAATCCTTAAATGTATAAAAAATTCATATAACTCTTTCTTATCACCTAGTGAATATTCACCTTCTTTTCTTTTGGTTTTTTAATATAAATAAATCAATATGCACGATTAATTGTAGTTACTATCCATTTCAGCTATACTCACATAAAAGATAAAAATCTTCTCAAAATGTAATAAAAGTAACAAGTTATGTTATTTAAAAAAATATATAATCCTGACCCACAAATTAACAAGTTATATTATTTCAAAATTACAAATGCAAAAAGTTATGTTATTTATAAATTACAAATGTAACAAGCTATGATATTTCAAATGTAAAAAGTTTTGTTATTTCAAATAACACATTTAACAAATGTGACAAGTTATGTTATTTCAAAAATATCTAATCATAATCCTTAAATGTATTAAAAACATATATTTCTTACTTATCACCTAGTGAATACCTACTTTTCTTTTGGTTTTTGAAAATATATAAATCAATAGGCACGATTAACTGTGGTTTTTAAAAAATAGCTAATCCTAACCAAAAAATTCTAACAAGTTATGTTATTTCAAATGTAACAAGTGTAACAAGTTACATTATTTCAAAAAAAGGTAAGCATAACCCACAAATGAGGTTGTTCTTTTAATTCTTTCAATAGATTTCTCATAAAACATTATAAAGGTTGTCTTTAAATCTGACTTTAGTCTACATGATCATTACTTTACTTTATTCTACTTCATATCATATGCAAAGATAAAGTATACATACTGAAAGTAAACACATAAAAATATAATGGTGTCAATAATATATGCCCGATAAACAATAAACTAAATCCATGCCATTTCTTAACATTAGAATCCCAACATATAAAAAAATAATCACTTGAATGCCCAAACAACCAGAACATGTTAATGATTGGAATGCCCAAGCCACCAGAAACAAAATCTGATTTATACATGGGATAATGCTTTCAATAGTATGAACTTATCCCTAAAATTATATTATATACATGGCCTCAAAAATATGTGCCCCGTGAAATATTCTCGAAATTGTGCCTACATTTTAAAAGTATTATTGACCCACCCATCCCCATTTAATGCAATAGTCAAATTTATCCAGTGCCTACAAGTACACAATGTCATTATCTAAATAATGCAATGTATTGAATACACAACATATAAGAGAGAAATGCTACCATCAAATGCAACATATATGGAATAACATTCAGTGGTATGTATAAGATTTATTAGTCCCACTCTCTCTCTCTCTCTCTCTCTATATATATATATATATATATATATATATATATATATATGATCTGCAGACCATGGAAACACATCAAAGAATAACATATTAATTTCGCGAGGAATATTAAAAAATGACGAGCATACCACGGGTGCAATTTTGCTTGTAGACAAGCGAGTTACACCATGGCTAAAAGAGCCTATAAGTTCAATGACATTGGTTGGAGACTTGTTCGTTGATGCCGAACGTGTAAGACGATGAGTATAAGTTTGCATAACTTCACGCTCATGTATTCCGATTAAATGTTTTAACGTTCACAACTTTATTGATGATATAATATGCTTCTGCAATGGGAAGAATTTCTTGATGTCAGACAAATACCAGTCATCATGCAATGCAACTTACTTATTCACATGACATGACACAATTCGACCCTCTAAAATTTTGTTCATAATAATGTCTTGGTTCCCATCACCAGGCCTAATCAATTCTCACTTTCCCAAAGGTTAATACATTTTCTACAATCAGATGAAAATATTCTAAAATTTATCCTTTTCTAGATTAGGTCACATGATAAACTGAAGCCCGAGAAAAAATTCTTAACAAAATAGAGCTTCAAATTACCTTTCATTGAGAACCAGCAAGGACATTTCACCCTTGAACCTATACCTTAATAAAACCAATCACCTATTTTCCTTTTCGGGTATTATCAAGAAAAATTTTTAGATTCAATATCCAACACAATAAGAATCTACCTGAATTTTTTAACCTTACCTTGCAATCAAAATTTCGGACAAAGCAGCTTACTAGTTCTGCACCTGCTAGAAAAGAAATAGAAAAATTACATTAGAGTAGAAAAATTATTTTAATTACAAATAATGAAGTTATGAAAATTTAAAACTGAAAAGGAGTTAACTAAAATAGTTATTGTGAGTTTCACAATAATACTATAACTCTTCATACATATTGACAAAACCAGCATACTAAATAATTATTTAATGGCTTCCACCTATGTAAAGATAACCATCAGAAAGACATGGAAACTCCAGAATCTAGTTCATTAAAATCTAAAAGACGTGCTCATCAAGTCCAACTTCCATAAACCATGAAGGCAACATTGTTTGGATCTTTTTCACTTGTATTCTTTGGGTTTTCCTTATAATTATCAGAAAGAATGACCATAGAATATACTCACAAAATTATTCACACCATTATATCCATCAAACATCTCAAGAGACGAGCAAAAATGAAACAACCACTCATCGTTTGTTGTTTATACTTGCACATATTTTCAGTTGGTCACATTTCATGGTAAGAATGTGAAGCCAAAGAAATTAGCTGCATAACTCAAGACCAACAACAAAAGCAGAATCATTTACCATGGAAATGTTGCAAAATCCCTTATACACAAGTACTATTTTCCTCTTTCTCAAATTAAGTAATGAAATGAATTTAAAAAACAAGGCAATTAGCTCAAGGGTAACTTATTATGTTATACATCATGCTCATTCAAATACATAATACAGAACACATAAGGTCATTCAAATCTATGATAGGGGACATGATATGTTCCATCATCAAAGAAATTGTTATATTGCACCAATATACACAAAGATAGACAAAGAATTATTCACACGGATCCATCATGAAAACTGTAAAAGAGCAATAATTCACACAGTAGGCAAAAAAAAATTATTCACTCGAATAACCTTATTCACACTACGGTGAGCCAAAAATAAAAAATAAAAACCTTATTCACTCAAATTACCCATTGCATAAATGTAAAATATTGCATAAATGAATAAGTAACAAAACCTTTTTATTAACCCGTGGTTTCTCATGTATGGCTGAACTTCTTTTTTCTTCTATGAACTCCAGGTTGGACTAGGTTTTTTAAATTCGTCTGACCAAGCTTCTGCTCTCGGGGCAATTTTTTGCACACGGACAATTAAGGCGGCAGGGAGGAGTATTCCTAGCCTAGAAATTCTGCAAAATCATGCTTAATGATTCTAATTCAAATTGTTTTGTGCAATTTAAGAAAAACACAACAAATGGTTAGTTTCAGTCTTGGGGTTAAGGTTTTTCAGAAGAAGATGTATCAGTGTTTTGTGATTTCTGCAGATTTACAATGAAATCTAGCCAAAACAGAAATGTGGAAGATTTAGACCGAAATTTGGGAGTGAAATTAGGGGATTTTGAATTTGGGAGTGAAATTAGTAGATTTTGAATGCGATTTGGTCCCTTTAGATGAGTTTTCCTATTTTTTCGATTTGGGAGTGTAATGGTTCTGTGGGGGAATTTGGCTAAATAGCCTTGTCAAACACCCAATACAATGAGTAATGTTATATGCAGTCTTCACTATCGGTAGTCATCATACGTGTCATTACTCAATTAGATGAATTATTCATAATTAATTGCTATAAATACATTAATTAATTAGAGTAAATAATTCATCCAATTGAGTAATGCCACATATGATAACTATCGGTAGTGAGCGACTGCAAATAGCATTATTCTACAATAAATAGCCTAACTTTCAACAAATAAGTCTTGATGTTGTAAAAGATATTAATACCTTTATTAAGTTATTAGAACTACAAAAATGGGTAAAATATAAAAGACCTAAATACCCTTTTAATGATACAAATAGAATTAAATTAAAAGGTCAATTCATTTATTGAACACAACGACTCATGTTATTGTTAGAATAGAAACTCATCCAACATTAATTCATTCATCAAATTGTAGCAAACATTATCTTCAAAGTTGAGATCAAAGTAGAGATCAAGCATCGCGTGAACAATATAGAATCCAACATTTTGACATTTTGTAATTGGTAAGTAAGTTCATTCTCACTTTGAATTAGGTGGGTATCGTAATTGTGAAATGATTAGATTAATGGGCATGAATTGAACGAATTAATTAGAAATATCTTTGTTCTTGTATTGTGTAAATTGGAAAGATCTTTGTTCCTGAGTTTAAATTGAAGAAGGTCACGTAGGTAAGAAGTAAGTAGGTTAACCTATACTTGAGGTTCAGATAACCTACGATCTTAGTCTGTTAACCTACACACTTGAGTCGGTTAACCTATGCTCTTAGTCGGTTAACCTACACTTTAGGTCGATTAACCTACCCTTTAGGTCTGTTAACCTACCGTTGACTGTTAACCTACAATTTAGGTCTGTTAACCTATACTTGAGGTCTGTTAACCTACACTTTGGTCTATTTTCCTAAACAGTTGCTATGTTAACCTATACTTTTGGTCGGTTAAACTTTCTAATTAGCCACTAGTTGACCGAACTTAGCATACGTCATATAACAGACCAACTGAACTTAACAACCCTTATGAAATAGAATATAAAAACCATCACCACGCAATCTGTTAATAGTCCATATGGATTTATGTTATTACTTCGCTAACGTCATTTTAATTGTTTATGTTATTACTTCGCTAACGTCATTTTAATTGTTTTGTTGAAATGCAAATATGACACTCCTTGCTATTTGTTACTTCCGTGAGTTTGAAAAGCATGACCAAGGTTAGTGGACATGGAAATGGAACGGGGATAATGGAGAATCGGTTGCTACACTTATTGTATCTGAGAATACATCATATAAGGAATTGTATCATGATATAGGAAACCTCCTTATTTTTGACTCTTCGGAATACGATATGGAGTTTGGATTTCTTTTTCCTAATAATACACATTTTTCAGTTCCACCGGTAAAGATAACTTCAGACATGCAGTTGAAGTGGCTGATTGAACTGAACAAAAAGCATCATACTCCTCTATGTGTAACTCTTGTAAGGAGAGAGCAACCTATGAACAAACATGACGCAGGGAATGAAGCAGATGATGAAGTCAGGGATGAAATGTACCGTAACGGAGATGATTTTTGGAATACAGTAGAGATAGGTCGAGATGATGATGTAGTTTTTCCGGAGACGAATACTACACAAATACCTCCTGAGATAGTTCAAGACAACGAGGAGGAATTTCCATTTACAAACGACGATCTCATTGCCTTAGTTTCACGTAGCCACTAGGCTAGTCCTAGTTCACGATCTTCTCGTATGACTCTAGTGATTCCCAATGGTGAAGATTTGCATGTTGACCAGTTGTTTGATAAGAAGAAGGATCTACATGAAGCTTTGCACTGATTGCGTTGAAACATAACTTCGAGTTTAAAGTGAAAAAATCAAATAAACAGTGTACACACTTGCTTGTGTAGATGATAGTTGCAAGTGGCACATGCGAGCAACGAAGTTTGACACATCTGATATCTTTGTTATTCAAAAGTATGTACAAGAACATACTTGCAAATATGGGACTCATCGCAATGATCACAGACAAGCACGATCATAGGTTATTGGAAGACATATAATGCACAAGTTTCGAGACCCCAAAACTATGTACAGACATGCAGATATCATCCATGACATCCGTCGGGAGTTCGGGGTTGTAATGAGTTATCAAAAGGCTTGGAAGTCTAAAGAATACGCTATGGGGGACTTAATGGGTTCACCTGAGGATAGTTATAGTAAATTGGCCTCCTATTGCCACAACTTGGAGAAAACTAATCTGGGCTCGGTGTTCTTTATTCAAACTGATGTCGACAACCGCTTCAAATACTTCTTCATGGCTCTTGGCCCGTGTATTCGAGGATTTATATCTTCAATGCGGCACGTAATTTGTGGCTATGGAACATTTTTGAAAGCAAAATATCAAGGTACGATGCTTATTACTACATGTCAAGATGCGACCATTCAAATTTATCCTCTTGCATTCGGTATTGTCGATAGTAAGAAGGATGAATCGTTGAATTGGTTCTTCACAAAGTTGAAGGAAGTAACGGGCGACATTGGGGACATTGATTTTGTGTCTGACCGGGCTAATAATATAAAAAATGGTATCAGAGATGTTTATCCTGATGCACACCATGACTACTGCATCTACCATATACAAGGCAACTTGAAGACAAAGTATCGGGTTCCTGCTCTCTTGTCATTGTTTAAGAGAGCGGCAGAGGCATATAGTGTCGAGGAATTTGATAAAATTATGGGCGAGATACATAATAAATTGAAGAAAGCATGGCAGTATTTGATCGATATGGGGGTTGAACATTGGGCAAGGGCACATTTTACTGGAATTCGGTACAATATGATGACATCAAATGATGCAGAGTCGCTGAATTCCTTGTTTAAGAAAGATCGGGAGTTACCAATTCTTGCACTAATAGAGAACATACGCAGCAAGTTGTAGGAATGGTTTTATAGTAGACGCGATGAGTCGCAGATGCATACAAGCACTCTAACCCCGGCAATGGAAGAAAAACTTTTCAATAGTCTTGAGATAGCAAACACCCGGTACGTTGTCAACTTGGATGACAACACTTGCACGTGCAGACAATTTTAGTTAGAGTGTTTTCCGTGCACGCATGCTGTCGCCGTCGTAATGCACAGAGGGATTTCAGCCCACGTGTTGTGCTCTCAGTATTACACATTTGATTTTTGGAGAGCAGCATATGCCGAAACAATATTCGCCGTGCCAAATGAAGTCGAATGGAAAGTTCCCAACCATATTGCTAGCACACTCAATATTTTGCCACCTTTAGTAAAACGACGGGCTGGCCGCAAATCTACATCAAGAATACCATCTGCTGGAGAGTGCCTTCACCGTCGTAGGTACAGTAAATGTGGTGCAACTGGACACACTCGATTTAATTGTAGCAGTCAGGTTCTTCTTGCTAGTAGCTGCATGGACGGAGAATAGTATATGCACATTTAAAGAATGTATTGTATGATGTTTATTTTATTATTTATTTGAAATCTGTTGAGGAAACAATGTGAAAAATGACTGAGATGAAATAAAGTTGCTTCTGTTACGAATAAAATATCATCTTTATTTTGTTGTGTTAAATGCTCCTGTTAACCTAACTAGATTCTGTTAAGTACTCATTTTAACCTAACTAGGTTCTGTTAGATGCACCTGTTAACCTACATGGGTTAGGTTAACAATTACCAATTAACCTAATCAAATCTTATGTTAACCTACTTCAACCTTTTATAGTCTGTTAATTAATCTAAACAGGTTCTATTAAAATCTCATTTTAACCTAACTAGGTTCTGTTAGATGCTAACCTACTATACTGTTCTGTTAACCTACTATAGAAAGTAGGTTAACCTAATCAACTAATCTGTTAACCTACTATGAAGTATGTTAACAATCTATTTGTTCTGTTAACCTACTATATTGTTCTGTTAACCTACTCTAGATAGTAGGTTAACCTACTATGAAGTAGGTTAATAATCAATTTGTTCTGTTAACCTACTATATTGTCCTGTTAACGAAGTCTGGATAGTAGGTTAACAGATCAATTGATTAGGTTAACTTACTATGAAGTATGTTAATAATCTATTTGTTCTGTTAACCTACTATATTGTTATGTTAACCTACTTTGGATAGTAGGTTAACAGATCAATTGATTAGGTTAACCTACTATGAAGTAGGTTAACAATCTATTTGTTCTGTTAACCTACTATATTGTTCTGTTAACCTACTCAATTGATCTGTTAATCTACTATGAAGTAGGTTAATAATCTATTTGTTCTGTTAACCTACTATATTGTTCTGTTAACCTACTCTAGATAGTAGGTTAACCTAATCAATTGATCTGTTAACTTACTATGAAGTAGGTTAATAATCTATTTGTTTTGTTAACCTACTATATTGTTCTGTTAACAGCTAATAGGTTAACCTAATCAATTGATTAGGTTAACCTACTTATCCATAGTAGGTTAACAGAACCTACTCTGGATATCCATCGATACAACATACGGTGATAACCGTTGTTTGTATTCAACCAAAAGGTACCCCGATTGTCCATATCTACCTAATCATGTATCCCGATCGTCTCCGGTATCCATCGAAACAACATACGGTGATAACCGTTGTTTGTATTCAACCAAAAGCTACCCCGATTGTCTGTATCTACCTAATCGTGTATCCCGATTGTATCCAGTATCCATCAAAACAACCGAAAGGTACCTCGATTGTCAGTATCTACCTAATCGTGTATCCCGATCGTATCTGGTATCTATCGAAACAACCAAAAGGTATCCCGATTGTCAGTATCTACCTAATAGTGTATCCCGATCGTCTCCAGTATCCATCGAAACAACCAAAAGGTACCATAATTTTCAGTAACTACCTAATCGTATATCCCGATCGTCTCTAGTATCCATCGAAACAACCAAAAGGTACCCTGATTGTCAGTATCTACCTAATCGTATATCCCGATCGTCTCCAGTATCCATCGAAACAACCAAAAGGTACCCTGATTGTCAGTATCTACCTAATCGTGTATCCCGATCGTCTCCAGTATCCATTGAAACAACCAAAAGGTACCATAATTTTCAGTATCTACCTAATCGTATATCCCGATCGTCTCTAGTATCCATCGAAACAACCAAAAGGTACCCTGATTGTCAGTATCTACCTAATCGTATATCCCGATCGTCTCCAGTATCCATCGAAACAACCAAAAGGTACCCTGATTGTCAGTATCTACCTAATCGTGTATTTCGATCGTCTTCTATATTCATCGAAACAACCAAAAGGTATCCCGATTGTCAGTATCTACCTAATCGTGTATCTCGATCGTATCTAGTATCCATCGAAACAACCAAAAGATATCTCGATTGTCAGTATCTACCTAATCGTGTATCCCGATCATCTCCAGTATCCATCAAAACAACCAAAAGGTATCCTGATTTTCAGTATCTACCTAATCGTGTATCCCGATCATCTCCGATATCCATCGAAACAACATACTGTGTTAACCGTTGTTCGTATTCAACCAAAAGCTACCTTGATTGTCCATATCTACCTAATCATGTATCTCGATCGTATCCAGTATCCATCAAAACAACCAAAAAGTATCCCAATTGTCAATATCTACCTAATCGTGTATCCCGATCGTCTCCAGTATCCACTTAATCAACCAAACGGTACCCTAATTGTCATTATATACCTAATCGTGTATCCCGATCATCTCCTGTATCCATCGAAACAACATACGGTGTTAACCGTTGTTCGTATTCAACCAAAAGGTGCTCTGCTTGTCCATATCTACCTAATATTGTATCTCGATTGTCTCTGATATTCATCGAAACAACATACAGGTGATAAAAGTTGTACGTATTCATGTAATTGTTGTCCGTATCTACCTAATCATGTATCCCGATAGTCTCTGATATTCATTGAAACAACATACGAACATACGGGTGATAACTGCTGTTTGTATTCACGTAATTGTTGTCTGTATTATTCGTATCTATCTAATCGTGTATCTCAATAGTCTTCGATATTCATCGAAACAACATATGTATGATAAAAGTTGTTCGTATTCACATAATTGTTGTCCGTATCTACCTAATCATGTATCTCGATAGTCTCTGATATTCATCGAAACAACATACGAACATACAGGTGATAACCATTGTTTGTAATCATGTAATTGTTGTCCGTATTGTCCGTATCTACATAATCATGTATCTCAATAGGCTCTGATATTCATCGAAACAACATACGGATGATAAAAATTGTTCATATTCATGTAATTGTTGTCCGTATCTACCTAATCATGTATCCTGATAGTCTCTAATTTTTATCGAAACAATATAAAGGTGATAACTGTTGTTTGTATTTACGTAATTGTTGTCCGTATTGTCCGTATCTACCTAATCATGTATCCTGATAGTCTCCGATATTCATCGAAACAATATACGGGTGATAACCGTTGTTTGTATTCACGTAATTGTTTGTAATTAAAGTTCATTTCTAAAATAAATTGAAGTCATGTTAACCTACCTTGGTTAGGTTTTTAAGTTTATTAACATGTTCTATTAACCTAATTCACACTTCTGTTAACCTACTCATGTTATTCGGTTAACCTAATCAATGATACTGTTAACCTACATTATTGTTCGGTTAACCAACTCTTTTGTTCCGTTAACCTACTCAATTGTTCTGTTAACCTACTACTTATAGTAGGTTATCATAATCAATTGATCTGTTAACTTATTCTATTGTTTTGTTAACTTAATCTATTGTGCTGTTAACCAACTAAGAAGTATTTTAACAACATAAATTGTTCTGTTAACCTACTACCCATAGTAGGTTAACCTAATCAATTTTTATGTTAACCTATTATGGAGTAGGTTAACCTACTTCATGCTTCTGTTAACCTACTATGGGTAGTTGGTTAACCCAATCAGTTGTATTGTTAACCTACTACCTAATCTATTGTTCTATTAACCAACTAAGAAGTATTTTAACAACATCAATTGTTATGTTAACCTACTATGGAGTAGGTTAACCTACACCAAACTTCGGTTAACCTATTATATTGTTCTATTAACCTATTATGGGTAGGTTAATTAACATAATCAATTGTTATGTTAACCTAATGGAGTATGTTAACCTATACCATACTTCTGTTAACCTACTATATTGTTCTGTTATCCTACTATAGATAGTAGGTTAACATATTCTATTGTTCTATTAACCTATTATGGGTAGATTAATTAAGCTAATCAATTGTTATATTAACCTACTATGGAGTATGTTAACCTATACCATACTTCTGTTAACCTACTATATTGTTCTGTTAATCTATTCTATTGTTTTGTTAACCTATTATGGGTAGGTTAATTAACCTAATCAATTGTTATGTTAACCTACCCATAGTATCCATATCTACCTAATCATGTATCCTGATAGTCTCCGATATTCATCGAAACAATATACGGGTGATAACCGTTGTTTGTATTCACTTAATTGTTTGTAATTAAAGTTCATTTCTAAAATAAATTGAAGTCCTGTTAACCTACCTTGGTTAGGTTTTTAAGTTTATTAACATGTTCTGTAAACCTAATTCACACTTCTGTTAACCTACTCATGTTATTCGGTTAACCTAATCAATAATACTGTTAACCTACATTATTGTTCGGTTAGCCAACTCTTTTGTTCCGTTAACCTACTCAATTATTCTGTTAATCTACTACTTATAGTAGGTTATCATAATCAATTGATCTGTCAACCTATTCTATTGTTCTGTTAACTTAATCTATTGTGCTGTTAACCAACTACGAAGTATTTTAACAACATAAATAGTTTTTCTTCTCCAATACACCCGAACCCAAACCCCATCTCTCCCAGTAGGAATGTCAAATGAGTGCTCTTATCATAATTTATAACTTTCTCAACCTTTCCATTTGCACCAAAATGATGCATCACAAGAACACAACCCAGATGTGCAGATCTAATATACATACTTGAATGCAAATGCATAAAGGAAAATAGAACCGCAAAATAATCCACTGCAAACAGTGGCATCAAAGACCTGGATTTTGAAATTATGCAAAATCCAGGTTTTTTTTAATGAAATAGGATCTTGAAACATGAACAAGAAAAAAGAAAGCAACTTAAACCCATTACAACAATCATATAAAATTAAACTGATAGTCGAGAACGATGTATTATTGAATGAATTCCTAATACCTCACCACTGATCGAATGAAAAAAACCCCAACCACACACACACAAAAAGAAATCATAAACCTATTGCAGTGCCCTGATGCTTAAGTTTTGGGAGAGTGGGGGGTTGGGAGGTGGGGGTGCATTGGAGAAGAAGACTATTTTTTTAATTGTTTTTTTTTTTTTTTGTTTTTTCTTCTTAAGGACGTCTGGCGCAAATTTTTATTTATTTTTTATGCCCAAAATAGTACAAGGACGAAATTACTATTGTGAAATAACTCACGTGCACTGAACGCATGCCTTTAACATAGAAAATGAACAACAATAGATCGCAAGAACCATTTACGCTATGAAAGATTGAAATAAGAATGTCACTATCGAAAATAGAAAGATAAGTTCTAAACCCGCATCATTGGCAAATGATAGGAATTGTTAAAAAAAAAAACCATTTATTAATGTGATAATTTCACCATGTACTATAAAATATAAAATAATTTAAAAAATACTATTTAATTTTTTTTATTCTAAAAATAATGTTTTTAATTTTTGTAACACTTATTGTTACATTTGTTATGTTTGTTAATAACAAATGTAACACATTTATTATAACTAAAATAACAAATGTAACAAAAAGTGTTACAAAAATAAAAAAAAATAGTATTTTTAGAATAAAAAAATATGAGAAAATTTTATTAATTGTGGTTATTTTTGGGAAAAAACCTATACTAAAAGTAAAAAAGGCCAAATATAAGATCAATAACCATACAGCTTTCTAAGCCCACTTTTCGTGCCCGATAACCCAAACACATATAGCAAGCCAGAACGTGGCAATAGTGCAAAATGGCCGGACATTTTTCCAAAATAGCTGTTGACCACTTATACCTAAAAAAATATATTTTAATGTGTTATTTGAAAGGTCCAAAATAACCCTCACCACTGTAAAATGGATGAAACGTAAAATCTTCCAAACAAATGCAAAAAATTGGTGAAGTGTAACCGCTCTGCATAGTTGAGATTTTGGGTTCAAGCAAACTTCAATTTTTCGAGTAATTTCCAGCAAAACTTCCGCATTTTCTGAGTAAGTTCTAGTAAACTCCATTTTCTTTGTATTTACTTCAACTTCTTTTGAAATTGTTGTCTGAAAATCTTGGAAAAATCTTGAAAATATGTTGGGATATGTTGAAACTATATATAAATGACATAACTGATTGTAAATGAAGCAATGTAATGATTAAAATGAAGATTGAAGTTGTTAGTGAACAACTGAACTAACGCCTATTAAAACCCTAGGTTAACAAAAGAGAAAGTGTCATGTTAACAGGTCCAATGGTTAGGTTAACCTACCAACATTCCGTTAATGGCATTTGTTAATAACAGACAAACAATAGGTTAACCTAAGGAAATGTTCTGTTAACGAAAATAACCGAACATATGTTACCTGTTAACTGAACACATTTTTCTGTTAACCGAACATATTTTGCTGTTAACCGAACATTGGTGTCTGCTAACCGAACACATTTTTAGGTTAACAGAACGTTGGTGTCTGTTAACAGAAGAATTTATGAACCTACATGAATATTTCTGTTAACAGACAAATGGTAGGTTAAATTTAGAAAGTCACTTGTTAACATGCACAAATGTTAGGTTAACCGACTCATATGTTCCTGTTAACAAAAAAATATGCCAGTTAATTATTTGATTTCCATGCTTTAATATTGTTAAATGTTTCATTGCCATGCTTTAATATATCAGTTAACTGATTCATTGTATTTTAGTTGATTTTCTTAATGAAGTTATTAAATATAAATTTTATTGTAGGATGGAATATGCACTTGGTCGTAGATTATGTGACTTTCCTGGAAAGGTGACTGCTAATTGTAATATGGCAAACATCAAGAAGGCTGAGAATGCTCTTGATGACCACCACAAAGAAGAGTTGCACAGATCATTCTTGTAGAAATTCCATCAGGTTAGGCGCATGTAGTTCTCCGGCCAAATAATTGACAATTTATTGCTTCGGCTAGTGATGTCAGAAAATGTGGATGAATAGTGGTTTCGATTAAGGGCTGAGAAGGTTGCTCGGTTTAGCTTGTTGGAGTTTATTCTTGTGACTGGTCTAAATACCGGTAATGAAGAAGAAGTCAGACCAAATATTCATCAGTCCAAAAGACTATTGAATACATATTTTCGTGGCAAGTCCACAGTCACACCTGTAGAACTGGAGTCTGCGTTTGAAGCTTGCACTGTGATGGAAGATAAGTATAAGCTTGGCTTAGTCTACATCTTGGAGACCGTGTTGAGATGCAAACACCATAAGACTAGCATCGCTGTCTTCTGTTTGGACGTAGTTGAGGATTTAGAGGTATTTAACTCATATCCGTGGGGGTCAGAGGTGTTTTCTGGACACACTGCATGCATATAAGAGATTGCATACGATGAAGGGTTCGAAGTCCGACCGGAAGTACGATGTATACGGATTTCCATTGGCCGTGCAGGTAACTAGTGAAACTTATAATTTGTAGCATTTTAGTATTTCAGTATATGTACTGATGCTAAATTTGTAGATATGGGCTTATGAGGCTATACCAAGCTTGGTCAATAAATGGGCTATAAGAAAGGATTGGACGAGGATCCCGACGATGTTAAATTGGCAAGCGACAGACATTCCTACTGCAAAGGATGTCGCAAATATATTTGACGATTCTCAGGTGAGAACTCTTTATTCATATTAAACGTGATGTTATTGATAGCGTTTCGAATTAACGTTACAGTTCAATATGTCAGCTTGAGGTCCATACTGTTCTGACTCCTACACCCGAAGAGATGGAGAATGAGTACATTCAGGGATTTCACATTCCTTCTAGGGTACTAGATCCCATCCTCGATGCCTATTTTTTTAGAAAAGAGGTATGCATATTTATGTATATATGTGTGTATATAAATGATTATGTTATGATAGTTGGTGTGAAAATTTTCTAATCATGTGTATTTTGATTTATGTAGGAACAATCTCCTACTACACAGCGATCACCTACATCGCATCGACCTTCACCTTTTCTTCCACCGACCCATCTTCGTAGGACATCGTCACGTCTTTCCCGTACTCTGTCCCTAGTTGTACGTCGGTCATCTACATTACATTCTGCTTCAAATGTGTCCGATGATTTATTTGAACGTTTGAACTGGCAACTTACTTCGTTAGAGCAGTGAATTACTTCTCAGGTGATGGCCGAGGTCAGACGTTTAAACAAAAAGGTTGGAATGTTGAGCAAGAAAGTGGATGAAGTGATTGAGTAGGTGAGACCATATCATCACACAGATGTTGCGCCGGAGACCCCTTCTGACAGGGTTCTAGTTGTGCCTGATCCCCATGAGGGGGTGACTGGTGGGCAGCCGGAGGTGGTAACCAAGGGGGTGACAGATGGGCAGCTGGAGGCGGTGAACAATGAGCAGTTAGAGGAGGTGATCAATGGGGTGACAGATGGACAGTCGAAGGCGGTGACTGAGATGGAGACTCGTGGGCATTTGGAGGGAAGATGGAGAGAATGGTGGGAGAGGTGGTGACGGCGTTGGAGACGGGTAGTCAAATGCTGGAGGTCGAGACATATGGAGTGATTGAAGGGGTGCTGACAGCAGATGTGCCAGCTGTCACACATATGAAGAGTAAGGACGATGGGATGGTTGAGCATACAGAGGTAGTTAGTAAGAGGTTGAGAGTACCTTCAGCCTACTTGAGTTCTCCATTCACGGCTGGGGTGAAGAGAAGAACCTTCGTTGATGGGTCGAAGATCGATCTATTCCAAAATGTTGATCCGTCAAAGGAAATAGAGTTCCTTAAGTGGTACTCTAAACTTGGAACTAGGTAAGTTATTTATACATTCATTGGTAACGTATTATTTTTTGGACATCAGTTCCTAACACTATTTATTCAACTTCACTTATGAATTGGGAAGTGTTCGAATCACAGACGCCAAACAATGGTTTCACAACGTATTGATGGACGACAAATGGCTCGCAGATGATGTAAGGAAATTTTTGTTTCACTAGTATGATAAACTATACTTTGTTGTTCATGTTTCATTTTCAATGTTGTAGCATGTTGACATAGCTATGTACTTGCTGCAACGACGGGTTGCCATGTACCCAAAATACTTCAGAAACCAAAGAGTCATCATGGATTTCGGGTTCAAGAACATGCTGGATCTGGCACAAATGATGAAAAACTCATGTCCACAAAATTTTGAGTGCCCAAATTATCTCTTTGACTACGCACATGGGAAGTCGCAGGAGTTTGGTCAACCATGGGAGGGATGTACACATATGTATATTCCGGTGCTCGCTAATGCACACTAGTTTGCAATAGATGTAAACTTTTCTGAAGGTACAGTATATGTTTATGACCCCGACAAGAGTTGCCTTACACAAGGTCAGCTTGAGAAATTTTTAGAGTCGGTGTGTTATTTCATCCCTGTTCTTGCGAAGTCGGTGAATATTCTAGTACCAGACAAGATGCAAGTGCAGAGGGTTGACGGCGCGGTCACCCAAAAAATTTCTTAAGTTTCTTTGTTCGAGATGATATTTTTTGCATTATTTGGAAAATGTACATATTAGTCGACTAAGTTAATTATTTGGTTGCAGCGGTGATTGCGGTGTATTCACCATTAAATTCATCGAATTCCTGAGCATTGGTCAATCAACGATGCTCGTTTCTAATGATTATATGCCCATGTGGCGGAATAAACTAGCAGCCGACATGTATACACAAAACTATGATCCATAGGATATGATTATTTTTTCAAAATATGTAAATTTGTAAGTTCTATACGTTTTGTACATTTTTATTATATTTGGACATTTGTATAAATTTATTATGTACGTTGTGTACGTTTGTATATTTGTAAAACATATGGACACAAGTTAAAAGATTGATAAGTACTGATAACTTAACACATTTATGTTAACAGAATGGTTGTATTATTATTAGGTTAACAGATCATATAGAAACAGTTACATATATAATCTAACATATTTCTGTTAACTGATTATTGGGATCGGTTAACAGAATCTACTGCACGTTAACAGACAATGTTAACCGATTAAAGGTAGTCGGTTATATGTGGTCGGTTAACAGAGTCTATAAACCTGTTAAAGGAGTTAACTGAATATATGAAATAAGTTAACCAAATTTTTGCTAAGTAAAGTTGTTAACCTAACCCACGTAGGTTAACCTACTCTGCTAACAGGTGGATTAAAGTTGGTGCACTGAACAATGTTTAATAGAAATTTGGAAAATAATTAAAGTAAATAGTGTATTTTCCATCAGATAAAAGGAAAAATTCAGGGTTGGTCATTGATCTTGCGCTCATTGGCTCAGAAGCATATGGCTCAAACTTAATTCAATTAAAGTCATATTTCAATACCAAAAGACCAAAGTGCCCCTGCAATTGTAAAAATCGCTAATATTTTTATTATGATACTATTTTCTATAATATTGTTTTATTAAGATATTGTTTTCTATGATACTATTTTATTAAGATTCTATTTTATATGATATTGTTTTATGAAAAATGTTTGATATTGTTTTACTTTTAATATTGTACACTAGTTTTCGTTGCATTATAGCATGTTTGACCATGTTTATTTTAAACTCTTTTTCTTTCCAAACTCATTTTCAACCACATATTTCGTGGGACCCACAAATTTTATCAATTTTTCAACCACACATTTCACCCACTTGTTACAAAATCTTAAAAAAAAAAAAAAAACTATTAAATTCCACCAAACAAATACACATTCAAAATTAAATATTTTATGGTTGAAGTAATTATAGTGTTTCAAAATGCTCTATTAGTAATACAAGATTAGAGCTGACAAACAGACTGGTCTGGCCCGCTAGAACCTGGCCACACTTGGAATTGACCCGGGCCGGCCTGGCCCGTCCATCGAGCCAACTGAAATGAAAAAATAAGTGTCAGAAATGCACAAAACCCAAATGATGCATGAAACTGTAATACCTTTATAGAAAGGTTCTTCATATGAACTGGATAATTAATCGTATCGAGTATCGGTGTTGGTGGCATTCCAGCGGAGAAATATGGCTGCCAATTGTCTTTTTCCTTCCTTATTATGATATTTCCTTCCCAACATCTGTCTGCCACCAGATGCTTTCATACAAAACTGGAAACATACCCACATAACCATCATTAAGTAGTTAGCTGATACTTGGGTTGTTGAGGTTGAGATGAGTGAGAAACAGAGGAGCCATGAAGAAAATATTTTAATTGTTTCGAGAACTCCTTCGGCTTTTCAATGTTTACAGCATGTCCTGCATTTATTATCACTATTAGTCTGGCATTCTCCCCCATATGCCTACAAATTTTAAGTCAAAATAAAACATGACATGCACATTTGGTATACACTTTTGATACTACAATTGACAAGATTTTAAAATTTTATCAATCATCATGTCATGTATAATGTACCAAACATAACATTTAGTTTTATTTGATAAGACATTTGTTAGGTTGTATGCCCAAATGGTATAATTTTGCTGTGATGAAATAACAATTTTATATTGAGTAAAACTTTGGTTTGTATTCATTTATTATTATTTATTTAATATTGAGTATGTAAATAAAGTGTCAATGATCACTTGTGATAATATAAGTTGGATACTTGGATTGAGAAGTATAATGTGACACAACTTATATTTTGATCATCAATAAAATTGTTCACAGCTAATGTATAAGGGTTGGCGCCTTATACCGGAAGGTTGTAGTGTTGACTATTTAATCATTCGGGTTTGTGATTTGTTCTTACCGTAGAAATAGATTAATAGTGACACTAGTACACTTGGAGTGTATTGAATGGACCATGTGTAGAATTTAATTATATAACATGACTGTGCGAATAATTAAATTCTATTTGATCACCGGGTATTTTATCTAAATTCCTTGACAGGATTGTGTATATTTTTTCGTTAGTTTGATGGTTCTTTGATTCACCAATGGGTGAGATCAATTTAGTTGATCAAATATCTCGGTGAGTTGTGAGCTTGAGAATAAGCAAAGTAGAGAACATGAATTCGTGTCGAAAACTGTCACCCTGAAAAATGGGTCGAGTGACAACTTAAGTATTTTCTGTTGAACGGTTATAAATCTGAGCTCAGTGTTTAGCGACGACTAAACTTTGACATCTGTGAATTAGTTCACATGACCGTTGAAAAAAATGTAACTTAAAGTTGGTGAGAATAATTAGAAGGGCAAAACGGTTATTGTAACGACCACGGACTTTCCCCTACAGGCCTTTCGCCCAGGGGCTATTCCGTGCGCCGTTAACTTACGTACTGTCCACTTGAGGTTGGGCTCCAAACTGGATTTCTTTCGCGTCCCCAGCGATTCGAACCCTTGACCTCCTCCCATAAGGGGAACTTATGGTGAATGCTGGTACCAGCATTCACCATAAGTTCCCCTTATGGGAGGAGGTCAAGGGTTCGAATCGCTGGAGACGCGAAAGAAAAGTCGCCCAATTGGTAACAGCATTCACCATAAGTTCCCCTTATGGGAGGAGGTCAAGGGTTCGAATCGCTGGGGACGCGAAAGAAATCAAGTTTGGAGCCCAACCTCCAGTGGACAGTACGTAAGTTAACGGCGCACGGAATAGCCCCTGGGCGAAAGGTCTGGAGGGGAAAGTCCATGGTCGTTACAAAAAAAAAACGCGCATTTTTTGTAACGACCACGGACTTTCCCCTACAGGCCTTTCGCCCAGGGGCTATTCCGTGCGCCGTTAGCTTACGTACTGTCCACTGGAGGTTGGGCTCCAAACTGGATTTCTTTCGCGTCCCCAGCGATTCGAACCCTTGACCTCCTCCCATAAGGGGAACTTATGGTGAATGCTGGTACCAATTGGGTGACTCGCCCAATTGGTACCAGCATTCACCATAAGTTCCCCTCATGGGAGGAGGTCAAGGGTTCGAATCGCTGGGGACGCGAAGAAATCCAGTTTGGAGCCTAACCTCCAGTGGACAGTACGTAAGCTAACAGCGCACGGAATAGCCCCTGGGCAGCATTCACCTTAAGTTCCCCTTATGGGAGGAGGTCAAGGGTTCGAATCGCTGGGGACGCGAAAGAAATCCAATTTGGAGCCCAACCTCCAGTGGACAGTACGTAAGTTAACGGCGCACGGAATAGTCCCTGGGTGAAAGGCCTGTAGGGGAAAGTCCGTGGTCGTTACAAAAAAAAACGCGCGTTTTTTTTGTAACGACCACGGACTTTCCCATACAGGCTTTTCGCCCAGGGGCTATTCCGTGCGCCGTTAGCTTACGTACTGTCCACTGGAGGTTGGGCTCCAAACTGGATTTCTTTCGCGTCCCCAGCGATTCGAACCCTTGACCTCCCATTAAGGGGAACTTAAGTGGAATGCTGGTACCAATTGGGCGAGTCACCCAATTGGTACCAGCATTCACCATAAGTTCTCCTTATGGGAGGAGGTCAAGGGTTCGAATCGCTGGGGACGCGAAAGAAATCCAGTTTGGAGCCCAACCTCCAGTGGACAGTACGTAAGCTAACGGCGCACGGAATAGCCCCTGGGCGAAAGGCCTGTAGGGGAAAGTCCGTGGTCGTTACAAAAAATGCGCGTTCGTGAATTAGATACAGACCAATATCGTTTATCGATTCAGGTATAATACTAATCTATTAGTATTTTAATTATAATAAATACATGAACGCCTAACAAAGATCCTGCTTTTATTGAATTAAAGAAAATTTTTATTTTCTGGCTAATTCTCGTGCCAGTTTCCAACAAGTGGTATCAGAGCTGGTCTAGATCGTTCACGTGTTTGTTATATTATCTAGATCTGATATTTGCAAGTTCTAGTCGAGCGATGTCTAGGATTATCTATTTATATGTTTATTGAATAATTGATATTATTTTAAACTGTGATCCAATTATTTTGTGGCCCCACTTGTTCATTGAATTTCGTTATTTTGAGTCTGTAACAAGATCGGTGGATTACGACTCTATCATCTTGATTTATTTTTTAATTATAAAATAAATTCAAATTGTGAGCCCTAATTTAGGACTAGTTAATTTTTGTAATGATTAAAGATTGACAATTGGATCCAAAAAAAAATCAGATGGGACAAGTACACTAGAGATCTGCGCGATCGCAGATCTGGTTCTCTAGAGATTTGCGATCGCGCTGATCTGGTGCGCCAGATCTGGCGTGCTAGTGATCGACAACAGTACAGATTTGGTGCGCCAAATCCAGTGCACCGGTGATCTGCGCTTTTACAGATCTGGTGCACCAGATCCGACGCACCAGTGATCTACGATGGAGTAGTTCTGGTGCGCTAGATCCAGCGCACCAGGGATCTGGCGCTAATCCAGCGCCTACGATGTACAAATCCGGCATCGCGGTGAGTGCGACGCAACGTGTGGCGTGCATATCTCGCTGGTTAAGCTACTGTCAGTGTTGATCAGCTGGAATCCTCTGTCCCCACGGTCGGGCATCGTCGCTTGGCTGTGTTATTTTTTTTTTGTGAGGGTTGTTTGGATAAGAAGATAACTCAATGAGGAAGAAGACCCATGTTTGGTTACTGAAATAGTGTGTGTTTGGTTGTATTGATAGTTGGACCTGTTTGGCAACAAGCTCAAATTGTTGGGTGTTTGGATTCTTTTGTTCTTTGGACTTGTTTGGCAATTGGAGCAAAGTTATAGGCTGAAGTTGTAAATTAAATATTGTACTTGGATCCAATTAGTTTTTAAATTTATTTCTTGAGTCTTGTTTTGGGCCACAAATAATTGTTAAATTTATTGCTAATGTATGCTTTAAATATTTGTTTGAGATATTATTATTCTGTAAATTACGTCATATAGAATTAATTTTGGCATTGCTCGTGAAACTTAGAATAGAATGCATTTCATTGGAACATTGATTTTTCCTCGATTAATTTAATTTAAATTAATTTTTTCTGGAAAGGAAAATTCATAATAATTAAACTGTATGTTAATTTGATTAATGTGAACAGTTGGTAATTATTTTAAATTAAAATTCACTATTTTAAAATATTGAGTGGGAGAGGATATTTATTTAAATAAAAATCCATGGTCTCCTTTTGTCGATCCATAAGCAACAAAATGCGTTAGCCTCGTACCGGTAACGCAACGGACTCCCTATAGGAGGGCTGCATAATTCAGGTTGTTTGATTGGATTCCTCCTTGGTAAGATCGTCTAGATAAAATATAATTTGATATCATCATATAGATGGCGGAATTATTTTTCAAGTTTCTAGAGATCTAGACAAAAGTTATACACTCAAATAGTCAAATTAAGATCATCTACGAACCTCCTATAGATTCTCGTTTATAATCTTGGTGACCAAATAAAGCGATACTGGATTTATCTAGACATTTATTGTCAATATATGATTTGTCTGGTGGGAGGGTCCCAACTTAATTAGTGGACACGATGACCTTTCCTATAGAGAGGCCTGTTGGATCACAAGGATTAAGTAGTCGTTATATTATTGTAGTTTTATGGATCTACATGTGCATTCATGCATCATATATTAAATTTGCTACTCAATTTTAATTTGCAATAATTTTGTTATTTTTCAGCAAAATGTCTCTCAGTCCATTTTCCGTTATCCTAAAACAAAACCAACTTACTATGGAAAATTATGTGGATTGGAAACATAACCTAATGATTGTTCTCACCGTTGAGAAAATTGATTTTGTGCTTGAAGAAGATTGGCCTGAGCAACCCACTGAAACTGCTACCAAGGACAAGAGAGATTCTTATGATAAGTGGGTGGCTACAGACAAGTTGGCTCGCTGTTAGATTTTGGCATCGATGTCTAATGTGTTACAGCAGAAGCATGACAGTCTTGAAACCTCTTATGACATAATGAAAAGCCTCAAAGACATGTTTGCACATCAAAGTAAGAGAGCTCGTTTCGAAGTCACTCGCACCTTACAGAACATCCGCATGAAACCCGAAATGCCAGTGAAGGACCATATGTTGACCATGATTGGACACTTCAATGTGGCAAAAAATCTGGGTGCAACTATTGATCAAGTTATTCAGGTTGATATGGTATTGAACTCCTTACCTGATATGTTTTCACAGTTTATTGTGGACTATCACTTACACAAGATGGATATGCTATTGACTGAGTTGATGAGTGAGATGCAAATGTGGAAAGTAGTCTTAAATCTAAAGATGGCGATACTTATGTAGCAATTGGTAATTCCACTGTTTCCAAGCCGAAAGGTGGAGGTGGAAAGAAAAGGAAGAGAGCTAACAAGAAGGAGAAAGGCAATAAGACGAACGCATACGGAAAGCTGAAAGGCAAGTGTTTCAAATGCGGTCAGAAAGGACACTAGAAGAAAGACTGTCCTGATGCACTAGCTAAAAAGGAGCAAGGTGCTGATGGTTCAGGAGAGCATAAAATTCAGTAAAGACAATTTACTATTATAGTCGGCACATGAGCAATAGTTTTGGCGAGAGTTGTAGGAGTAGTTTATTTTATTTCAATAGTGGTAGGTGTTTAATTTTTAAAGAATGTTACTATGTCCCTTAGATAAAGTGGAATATAATTCTCCTTTTCTTGTTAATAGGACAAGGTTATTCTCTTATTTTGCGCTAACGTTTTTACTTTTGATGAATAAATCTCCTATTTATGCTGGATATTTGGTGAGTGTCTTTATATATTAAACTATTCCACAAATGAAAATAATAATACCTCTACAAACCATAAGAAACAAAATTCATACCATACTAGTAATACACATCTATGGCTCTTAGACTTTGACGCATCAACCTTAACATGATACAAAAATTGACAAGGAATGGTACCCTCAATTCAATTGAGGTCAAACCATTGCTAGTCTCTGTGATTCTTGGTTGGAAGGAAAGATGACTAAGAAGTTCTTTTTAGAAAAAGAACATAGAGCCAAAGAAGTATTAGAACTAGTTTATTATAATGTATGTGGACCCATAAGTACATCTACGAGAGGGGTTATGAGTATTTTATCATATTTACAGATGATTACTCTAGATTCAGATACATTTACCTGATGACTCAAAAGTCGGAGGCTTTAGAGAAATTCAAAGAAAATCGAACTAAGGTTGAGAAACATTTGGGTAAAAGTATAAAGACATTTCGATCACATCGATATGGCGAATATCTCTCAGGAGAATTCAGGGATTACTTAATAAAAAATAGTATAGTTTCTCAACTGAGTGTACCTGGTAAACCCCAACAGAACGGCGTTTTCAAAAGGAAGAAACAAGACATTGTTAGATATGGTTAAGTCAATAATGAGTTTTTCAACTCTACCTATCTCTTTTTTGGGATGTGCACTGGAGACAGCTGCATACATTCTTAACTTAGTTTCATCTAAGTATGTTCCCAAGACTCTCTTGAAATTGTAGAATGGGTGCAAACTAAATTTGCATCACATTCAAATTTGGGGATGTCCGGCTTGTATGCTGAAAGGGAAGACAGAAAAGTTGGCGTCTAGGTCAGAAATATGCCTGTTTGTGGAATATCCTAGAGGCACCAGGGGATACTAATTCTATAGTCCTTTAGTTATGAAGGCTTTTTGTCAGTACAAACACGACCTTCCTAGAGGATAAAGTATATTAATAAATGTCAGTCTAAGAGTACGGTTGTTTTGGAATAAATGAGTGGGAGAGATTCCATGACGTTAATTCCTGAAACACAACCTAGTGACAGACGACCCATGGTGTCGCAAACACCTAGGGAACGTTATCTGAGTGGGAGAAAGGATTCATCATCTAATCCTATAGATCAAGAAAATGTTCAAGGTAATGAGGAGGTATTAGTATCACCTGAATGTGATACCAACATTGATAAAAATGTAACGATTCAAGATCCATCAACCATTAGACAAAGTCAGAGAATCATCAGGAAACTATCTAGGTACTTGTTAGTAGGAGAATCTAAACATGCGATCTCCATATAACAAGTAGATGATTCGACTTCATATAAGGAGTCTATGGACAAAACAATAATTTTCTTGATACTTTATGTGGATGATATTTTACTCATAGGAAATGATGTGGGAATGTCATTCTCTACAAAAGCGTGGTTGGGCCAACAGTTTTCATATAAAGGTTTTGGACAAAGCTAGATATGTTCTAGGGATTCAGATCTTAAAAGATCGAATGGAACAAGCTGGTAGTTTTGTCCCAAACTATATATATTGACAAGATGCTTGTCAGATTGCCATGCAAGATTCTAAGAAAGACAATTTGCCATTCAAACATAGAATCTAACTATCTAAGTAGTGTTCCTAAAGAAACTCCTTGAGAGATAGAAGACATGAGTAGAATACTTTATGCATTTGCAATTAGTAATATCATGCTTGTTATGCTGTTGGTATGATAACGAGTTATCAGTCTAGCCGGACTAGAACATTGAGTGATTGTAAAGCATATCTTTAAGTACCTTCGGAGAATAAAGAACTATATGCTGGTTTACTCTTCACCATTGGGGTATATGGATTTTAGGATTATACTCTAGAGCAAGTGGGAGAATTGTTGGGCTGTATGTCCAAATAGTATAATTTTGCTGTGATGAAATAACAATTTTATATTGAATAAAACTTTGATTTGTATTCTTTTATTATTATTGTATTTATTTAATAGAGTATGTAAATAAAGTGTCAATGATCACTTGTAATAATATAAGTTGGATACTTGCGTTGAAAAGTATTGTATGACACAACTTATATTTTGATCATCAATAAAATTGTTCACAACTGATGTATAAAGGTTGGCTCCTTGTACCGGAAGGTTGTAGTGTTGACTATTTAAACATTCAGGTTTGCGATTTGTCCTTATCATAGAAATGGATTAATAGTGACACTAGTACACTTGGAGTGTATTGAACGGACCACGTGTCGAATTTAATTATATAGCATGATCTTGCAAATAATTAAATTTCACTTGATCACCAGGTATTTTATCTAAATCTCTTGACAGGATTGTGTATATCTTTTCGTTAGTTTGATGGTTCTTTGATTCACCAATGGGTGAGATCAATTTAGTTGATCAAATATCTCGATGAGTTAGGAGCTTGAGAATAAGCGAAGTAGAGAACACGAATTCGTGTCGGAAACTGTCACCCTAAAAAATGGGTCGACTGACAACTTAAGTATGTTCTGTTGAACGGTTATAAATCTGAGCTCAGTATTTAGTGACAACTAAACTTCGACATCTGTGAATTAGTTCACAGGACCGTTGAAGAAAATGTAACTTAAAGTTAGTGAGAATAATTAGAAGGGCAAAACAATCATTTATGCTCATATCTAATTATCGGATCTCAGACATGAATGAATTATATATACGGTAGGTCGGAGGAAAGTATTACGGCTTCTGTAATTTTATATATTCCGAAAGTGCAGTCTCTTGCCTTTAGTGGAAAAAGTAAAAGACTAATAATTAGATTGAGGGGTCTAGGGTCGACTAGACATAATCTAATTATTGGAGTTTGGAAAATATATGTCCGATCAAGTCCCTGTGGTAGCTCTATAAAGCTTTGGACTTAATCACAGTTACTATAAAAGTTTTGGACTTAATTGTAACTATGATATAAGTTCAGGGATTACATGTGTAATTAAATCAATCCTAAATTAATTGGACTTGGATGCAATCAGGACTCTTATCGTTGTTTGCAATTAGAGCGCTTGTCTTATTTATATCACATTGCTTGTGACATAAATTCATTCCAATTGATTCAATCAAGAAAAGAGAAAAAATTTAGCTTCTTGGTTTTCTAGATCTGACCAGTCCAGAAATTAGTTTTTGATTTAATTAAAAGGTGCCCACATGCCGGTATAATCCAGACTTGGGAGAATACCATAGAAGGCTGGAACGTTGGGAGCACCAAGTTCGTGAATCAAAAAGCAGCAAGTTCGTGAATCAGATGCAGACCAATATCGTTTATCGATTCAGGTATAATACTAATCTATTAGTATTTTAATTATAATAAATACGTGAATACCTAGCAAATATCCTGGTTTTATTGAATTAAAAAAAATTTTATTTTTTGACTAATTCTCGTGTCAGTTTCCAACAATATTCACATTATGAATTCATATAGAAGTTGTTATTCTTACATTTCGAGTTTGTGCCCCAATTTAGCTGGAAATATTTTGTCATGCTCTCTTCATATGGTCAATGTAGACTGTTTCAAGAAACTAAAATTGTATTTTTAAGTTAAAATAGACTTTTATCTATTTCTTATAGATTATTCAATTTTTCCACACGTAAAATTATTCTATGTAATTCACATTACAAGGAAGAAAGATAGCAAACATGTGTTATCTTAAGAATATTTGAGAAAATTTAACTCTACCACCACCCTTGTTTTACTCGAGTAGAAGACCAACAAAAACGAAACCTTGAGATTCTTGGGCTAATGTTTCAAAAAAGACAATTTAAGTTGGGGACTTGGGCTTAGGCCACTTTAGATTAAGATTATTTGGATCATGGATTGAAACTACTCACAAAACGAGTTATTATTGTCAAGGAGCAAAAACAATTAATTTTGTGTGCCAGCCCGGTCCAAGTCCAACTGTCCAGAAGGCTAGACAAGTTAAGCCATATAGGCCCCGTTTTGTTCAGGCCAACCCAACCCAAAATTTGGGTTATACTGGTCGACCTTCGGCTGGGCCTATTTTGCTATCTCTATACAAGATCATTGATAATATTTCATTAAAAATGATTGATACTGTTATTCTTTTGGGTTGTAATTTGTGTATGTGATACTGTTTTATTAAGATATTGTCATGTATGCTAATGATATATTAAGATACTTTTATGAATGATAATATTTTATTAATATATTTTTTTTATTGTGATACTGTTTTAATTTAGATACTCTACTATAGTTTTCTGTTATAACATAACATTTGTGCTCATCTAAGCATGTGCTTGATAATAATGTGATTCTGATACTGTTACATTTTCTTAACTTGTTTGCTATCTTTAACAATACGATACTGTTATCTATGATATTGTTATTATGATATCCTTCTGACACTGTTTTATTAAGATAATTTTATTGTGATATTGTTCTTTTGTTTTGTTGGAATTTTTTATTTTGAGTGTATGTAATACTACATTGTTTACAAAGATACTGATATTAATGTACGTGTTATATTAATATAATAATGTACTTTTGATACTGAAAGATTAAGATACTTTTATCTATGATATTATTATATTAATATGCTAAAATACTATTCTTACTAAGTTATTGTTTGTTATATTGTATTGCGAGATAATATTTTTAATAAGATACTATTTATTTATGATACAATATCAAACAACACACATGAATGTGTGACAATAGCATCCTGAAACACATAAAATATTGATGTATGTGAAACTAATGTTGTTTTCTTTTATTCGACCAAAAAATTATCAAAAAACAATTGTGTTCCTATATATATATATATATATATATATATATATATATATATATATATATATATCCAACAAAAACAATCTAATTTTTTTTAAAAAAAAAAAGTGAGAAACTATTCATAAAAATTGAATTCACCTACAAAATAACGGGAGAAGATGATGGCCACGTGCGTTGTTGCGCTGAAGTTTAAATCGGATGTAAATCTATTTAATATTGATCACAGGGGTAATTACGAGATTAATTGAAATATGGGCTCTAATATATATATATATATATATATATATATATATATATATATATATATCCAACAAAAACAATCTAATTTTTTTTTTTTTAAAAAAAAAGTGAGAAACTATTCATAAAAATTGAATTCACCTACAAAATAACGGGAGAAGATGATGGCCACGTGCGTTGTTGCGCTGAAGTTTAAATCGGATGTAAATCTATTTAATATTGATCACAGGGGTAATTACGAGATTAATTGAAATATGGGGTCTAAAATCATATAGTCAAAACTTAATTCAATTAAAGTCACATTTTAATGCTAAAAGATCAACGTATCCTGCAATTGCAAAAAAAAAAAAAAAGGTGATAATTCAATGATACTATTTTATTATAATACTGTTTTCTATGATTTCTATGATACTGTTTTGTATGATACTTTTTTATTATGATACTGTTTTCTATAGTATTATTTTATCTATGATACTGTTTTATTTAGATAATGTACATTTATATATTTATACCATGCTTTTATTTTTGATACTATTTTATTTTAATAATATTTCAACCTATGATACTGTTATTGAATGCAAAGAGTATCAATGATCTTGTACTACTAATGAAGCATTTGAAGAACAGTATCATTACTTCAACCATCAAAATATCTTGTACTTAGTTTTATATGATAGTGTTTTATTTAGATAATATGCTATGGTATATTTATACCATGCTTTTATCTTTTATAATGTTTTATTATGATAATATTTCAACTTATGATAATATTATTGAATGCAAACAGTATCAATGGTCTTTTACCATTAATGGAGTATTTTAAGAACAATATCATTACTGTAACCAGTAAAACATCTCTACTTAGTTTTATCTATGATACTGTTTTATTTAGATAAAGTGTTATGGTATACTTATATCATGCTTTTATCTTTAGTAATGTTTTATTACGATAATGTTCCAACCTATGATATTGTTATTGAATGCAAATAACATCAGTGATCTTGTACTACTAATTAAGTATTTTAAGAACAATATCATTACTTCAACCTTTAAATATCTTGTACTTAGTTTTATCTATGATACTGTTTCATTCAAAAATGTCGTCGTAGATACTGTTTCAATATATGATACTGTTATTTTATTGGATTGTAGTTTGTGTATGTGATACTGTCTTATTAAGATACTTTCATGTATGATACTGATATATTAAGATACATTTATATATAATATTGTTTTATTAAAATACTGTTTTAATATGATATTGTTAAGACATGACAAATTAAAGAATGCAATTTAAAGTTAAAGAGACGATTTCAAATAGCTAAAATCCATCGTCAGCTGTGGCAACGCTACTTGTCTTGACCGGCTCGTCGAGAAGATTCCAAAAACATATTATAATAAAAATTTTAAGCACGTATGTGAATTCTATGCCCATTTCTATTATGACACTATTTTCTATAATACTGTTTTCTATAATACATTATCAAACAACACCCTTGACTAACAACACAAAGAATAATCTAATGGCCAACTTTCGTCAAAGCACGCCTACATCAAACTTTTTCATCCCTACAGAAATTCAAACTGCTATTTACAGCAACAAATCATGGCCATTCTACAGAAATTCATCAAATTAAACTATTTACAGCAACAAATATGGTCACTCTACTCTATTTATCATTATTTTACAATTCACTCATGGACATCACTCTACTCCACTTCTCTTCTTCATTGTCGTCGCCGTTGTTGCTTCTTCTTCTTATTTTTTCAGGTAATCCCATTTTACTCCCCCCCCTAAAAATCTTGCATTTACAATTGCAAAATGATGTTGTTAAATTTTCGCTTGGTATCAACTATGGTCAAAATTGCTAACAACCTCCCAACACCGGACGTCGTAGTTCCACTGATGAAATTCATCGGTGCCACTAGGGTCAAGCTTTACAAAAGGAATCCAAGATGCATATCTATTACCAGAAGCCCAACAAGGAGCTCGACTACAAGCCCAGTAATCCACTTTCGTCGTAGAAAAAGCACTCTCCGTATGCTACTCAGCCGCAACATAGGAGGTTATGGAGGTGAAAGAAGTCTGCCACCACATCGTAGAAGAAGCACTCTTCGGAGGTGGAAGTAGGCGCCGATAGAAAATATGAATCACATGGGTAATTTTGGAATTAATTTGAAATATTGCTGAAAAGTATAATTTAATCACAATTTGAAAATATTTTGACCAAATTTAGAACAAGTCACCTACAGGTGACTTAGAGACAATTTCATCATCTATTCTATTATAAAAGGGTTGATCTAATGTCCATGGTAGGCAATAATTATAATGCCTACCGGACACTTGTCCAATGGGCATTAAATGAGTGTTTGACTTGTTTGTCAAACACTTTTTCATCCTCCAATATTCACCAAATAAGTGTCCAATAGACATTATAATTATTGCCCACGAACATTAGATCAAAATCCTATATTCATAACTAGGGAATTATTCATATCTTCAAAGTTCGAAACCCACCTGGTAAAGTATTGTTTGTGGCCCAAACATGCTAGTTGGGCTCCATTTAAAGAATAAATGGGCCTGGACTCTGTCAAGTATAGTAACTTAAACACTAACGAACATCAAGGCCTTGAGCTTATTGGCCAACAATAAGAACAAAATACAAGTCCAAAGTTTACGGATGAGGTACAAAGAATCAATTAATTGATTAAGCAAACTTGACAATATCCTCATATTTTGTAAAAAAAATTAAAAAATACCCACTTTTTTAATTTTTCAAAAAACACCTAATTTTCATGATTTGTTTGTAAAAATGCCTCATTTTCGTTAAAATCAATATTTTATAATTTAATAAAAAATACAATATTTTTATTTTTTTAAATCCATATTTCAGTTTTTATTATCTAAACTTATATTATTTTCTTTTAAAATCAATATTTCATTTTTTCATTTAATATTTCAGTTTTTCATTTTCTAAAAATATCATATTTGTATACTATATCAAATATAGTAGTAATTATAATAATATATTATAATCTATTTCCTTTTATATTTTTTTTAAAAAATACATTATTTTAATTTAAAATTAATATTTCAATTTTTATTTTAAAAACAACATTTTTACACCGGTAACATATTCACCATTTTCATTAAAACTAATATTTTACCATTTTCATTAAAACTAATATTTTACAATTTATCTTCTTTTATAATTTTTTAAAAAATACATTATTTTCATTTAAAATCAATTTTTCATTTTTTCATTTAAAAAAAATATTTTTACACGAGTAACATATGTGTTACCATGTGTTACTTTTTCATTTTCATTCAAATCAATATTTTAAAATTTATCTTCTTTTATATTTTTTTAAAAATACATTAATTTCTTTTAAAATCAATATTTTCAATTTTCAATTGAAAACAATATTTTACAGTGGTAACATATGTATTACTTCATTGTTTTCTTTAAAATCAATATTTTACAATTTATATCATTTTGTAATTTTTAAAAAAATACATTATTTTTATTTAAAATTAATATTTTTATTTTTCATTTAATTTTTTTTACACGTGTAATATATGTGTTACCTTATGTGTTACCATATGTTACTTCTTCGTTTTCATTAAAATCAATATTTTTAAATTTATCTCATTTTTAGTTTTTTTAAAAATACATTAATTTCTTTTAAAATCAATATTTTAAATTTTTAATTGAAAACAATATTTTTACACGAGTAACATATTTTTACCATATGTTACTTCATCATTTTCTAAAATCAATATTGTATAATTTATCTCCTTTTATAATTTTTTAAAAAATATATTATTTTCATTTAAAATCAATATTTTCATTTTCACTTTAAAAAATTATTTTTAAACGGGTAACATATGTGTTATCCTGTGTTAACTTGGTTACTTCCTCATTTTCATTAAAATTATTATTTTAAAATTTATCTCCTTTCATAATTTTTTAAAGGGTAATTAGCACAAAACGTCTCTACCTTGTGAAGTCATTGTGCAAATTATCCATACCTTCCAAATTTTGGCATTTTCACCATCACCTTTACATTTTCTTGCGCAAAACGTCTTTTCCGTCCATTGTCATCCAAAAAGCTCTGTTAAGTCAATTCCTTAACACGACTCATACCATATTTCAAGGGTAATTTCGTCCACACACCTCTATTACATGTCCTAGAGAAGGTAAATAAAAACACTATTGTTGAACTCCTTCTAGAAATTCTCACTGAGATGATGCAAGCAGAACCCATTAAAAAATGTTGGAAAGTTCGATTCTACTGCATCTACGATGCCCTTCTGCCTATCAGATAAGAAAATAAGCATTGGCGTGTTCTCGGTGTTGGTCTCAAGAAGGTTATGCAGCTCGAAAAGGAGCCACATCCAGTTTTCATCATTTTCTTCTTCAACAACATCAAATGCCAAAGGAAATAGTGACCTATCTCCATCTATGGTCCCTCAACTCGCAAAATGCATGGATGCGCTAATAATGTATGTTTTGAGAAGTAATGTGTGCTTTGATTGAGAATAATGTGATGGATATTGGCAAATAGGACATTGATCTAAAATAGCTCAAATAACTGGTACTGCTATGTACCAATTTTGATATGAATTTTCGTTGCGGAAAACATCACAACATTTTCATAACAATGTGAAAATCGTCCCTACCTTTGTTTATAATTTGTGCAAAACATCCCTATCTTAGCTTCTACAATCCATTGAACGTCTTTAGTGTTCCTGGATTTTTTTGGTGGTGCCCATTTGCATCCATGATCACATTATTGACACCATCAGTTCCATATTTTCCTTGTCAACCATTTCTCCTTTTGCAGCCACTAAAACACCTCCAACGTGCACCAAAAGCCTGAAATTTTGAAACATGTTTCTTTGTGTGGTTACATAACCAGAGATCTCCGGACTTGAAATTATTGCACAAGATTTCACTTTGAGTTTGTTGGGCTTTGGAGTTGCAAGAAAATTGTATTGTCTTGACAAAGAACCACGAGTCAACTGAAAGTTGTTGATAGCAGCAACCCTACTAACAGAAGCCATTTTTTCTAAATTCTGATTTAACTGAGCAAGAATATTTATGTTAGCTGGAAAAAATATGCAAATATGAAAAGAGACTTCATTTGCATCAAATCTTGTTGGACTTTGGGATGAACAAGTGAAATAGATAGGTGGACAAAATTATCCTTCATTTGTGTTACGAATTGTGTTGTTGAAGTGAGTTAACGGCAAAAAATGGATGACAATGGACGAAAAGACTATTTTGTACAAGAAATATTGTAGGTGATGGTGAAAATGCCAAAAGTTTAAAAATATGGACGATTTGCACAATGACTTCAATGTCTTGGTGAATCATTGATGATATCTTGGTAAAAGTTGACAAATTTATTTTCCATGTCGACTTCATCATTCTGGACATGAAAGAAGACAATGATATTCATCTAATATTGGGCAGACCATTTTTGGGTACTGGAAGATCCTTGATCGATATGCACAAAGGCCAGATGATATTGAGACTAAATGATGAAGAAGTGAAATTCAATGTCTTCAAAGCAGTCAAGTATCCAATGGATTCTGACAATTGTTTCAAGGTTGATGTGCTAGGCAAAATGGTGGCACAATTTTTTGCACTAAATCATCAACAAGATCTACTTGAGACGTGTTTGGTTCGCTCTTTTACCGAGACATCCAATTCAGAAGAAACCAAACTCATGGTGCAGCAATTAGAGGCAAATCCAACTAATAAATGAGAACCACACTTCCAGGAGCTCGGGAAAAAGTCAACAAAGTTACCACTGTCTATTGAAAAGCCTCCGTAGTTAAAACTCAAGCAATTGTCATCTCACTTGCGTTATGCTTATTTGGGTGATGATTCTACACTTCCATTTATTATTGCAAACTCTATCAGTGATTTGGAAGAGGAAAATTTGCTACGAGTTCTTCGTGAACACAAAACTGCAATAGGATATTCTATATCAGATATCAAAGGCATTAGTCCTACCGTCTGTCTGCATAAGATTCTCATGAAAGATGATTTTAAGCCATCAGTGCAGCGTCAAAGAAGATTGAATCCAACATTGCAAGAGGTAGTCAAGGCTGAGGTGATAAAACTTTTAGACGCGAGGATCATCTATCCTATATCAGACAGCGCTTGGGTCAGTCCAATCCAAGTAGTGCTAAAGAAAGGAGGGATCACAGTGGTGCCAAATGAAAACAACGTGCTCATTCCAACAAGAACAATTACGAGATGGCAAGTTGCATTGATTATCGCAAACTCAATACTGCAACTTGAAATGATCATTTTCCTTTGACATTCATCGATCAAATGTTGGAAAGGTTAGCTAGGCATTCATAATATTACTTTTTAGATGAATATTCTGGATACAATCAGATTCTGATAGCTCTAGAAAATCAGGAGAAGACCACATTCATATGCCTCTACGGCACATTTTTTTATAGAAGGATGTCGTTCTATACAATGCTCCAGCTACTTTCCAGCGTTATATGATGTCCATATTTTCAGACATGGTGGAGAAATACATCGAGATCTTCATGGTTGATTTCTCAGTCTTTGGAGCATCTTTTGATGAGTGTCTTCATCACCTATCTTTGGTTTTGCAGCGATGTGAGGAAACCAATCTTGTCCTAAATTAGGAAAAGTGTCATTTTATGGTCCATGGGGGAATTGTATTGGGGCACCTAATTCTAGCAAAGGGAATTGAGGTTAACAAGGAAAAAATTCAAGTAATTGAGAAATTGCCACCACCAACATTGGTAAAAGGAATTCAGAGTTTTCTTGGGCATGCAGGATTCTATCGGCGCTTTATAAAAGGATTTTTCTAAAATCAAGAAGCCACTTTACAACCTTTTGGAGAAGGACATCCCTTTTCACTTTTCTGAAGAATGTCTACATGCTTTCAACACTCTTAAAGAAAAACTTGTCACATCACCAGTTTTGGTTACTCCTGATTGGAGTCTACCCTTTGAGCTAATGTGTAATGCTAGTCTTAGCACAACGTAAGGATAAAATTTTTCATGTGATTCACTATGCCAGTCGAACCTTGAATGGTGCTAAGCTAAACTATGCCACCATAGAAAAGGAGATTCTTGTAGTGGTTTATGCTTTTGATAAATTTCGTTCCTATCTTGTGGGATCGAAGGTGATTGTCCATACAGATCATGATGCTTTGAAGCATCTTTTTGCAAAGAAGGATGCTAAATCTTGACTCATCAGATGGATACTTCTATTGCAAGAGTTTGACTTAGAGATCAAAGATAAAAAGGAGAGTGAGAATCTGGTTGCCGACCATTTATCTAGACTTGAGATATGGGAAGAGTCGCGCAGTGGAGAGATAAATAAGGAATTTCATCTTTGTGGTTGATGAAGCACCATGGTATGCAGATATTGTCAACTTTCTAGCCAGCAACATCAGTCCACCAGATCTCTCTAGCCAACAAAAGAAAAATTTATTTGCAGATATCAAACATTATTTTTGGGATGATTTAATTCTATACATAATGGACCCAGATTAGATAATCAGAAGATGTGTACCAGAATCAGAGATAATGGATATCCTCCAACATTGTCATTCATCAGAGTATGCAGGGCATTTTAAAACCTCTAAAACTGCTGTAAAAGTATTATAGTCCGATTTCTACTAGCCTACCTTATTTAAGGATGCCCACAAAGTTGTAAAAACGTGTGATCGGTGCCAAAGAACAGGGAATGTCTCTAGAAGAATGAAATTCCTCTCAATAGTATTTTGGAAATTGAAATTTTTGATGTCTGGTTATGGGCCATTTCCATCATCATTTTATAATCAATACATTTTGGTGGCAGTTGACTATGTCTCTAAGTGGGTAGAAGCCGTGGCATTACCCACCACTGATGGCCGGATTGTGTTTAATTTCTTGAGAATGCACATTTTTACCCGTGGGTACTCCACGAGCAATGTCTGGTTATGGGCCATTTCCATCATCATTTTATAATCAATACATTTTGGTGGCGGTTGACTATGTCTCTAAGTAGGTAGAAGCCGTGGCATTACCCACCAATGATGGTCGGATTGTGTTTAATTTCTTGAGAAGGCACATTTTTACCCGTTGGTACTCCATGAGCAATCATCAATGATGGGGGTAAGCACTTTTGCAATTGCCAATTTGAGTCGGTGTTGGCTAAGTATGGTGTACGTCATCGAGTATCCACTCCCTATCACCCTCAAACAAGTGGACAAGTATAAATCTCTAACCGGAAGTTGAAAAGAATTTTGGAGATAACAATGAATGCTTCGAGGAAGGATTGGTCCAAAAAATTGGACGATGCACTTTGGGGCGTATCGCAGTGCATTCAAAAATCTCATTGGTATGTCCCCATATCGTTTGGTATTTGAGAAAGCATGTCACCTACCCGTAGAGTTGGAGCACCGTGCTTATTAGACAGTGAAAAAACTAAATTTTGATTGGAAAGATGCATGTGAAAAGAGACTCCTCCAATTAAATGAAATGAATGAGTTTCGACTTGAGGCATATGAGAATTTTAAAATCCACAAGGAGCGAACAAAGAGACGGCATGATAGCCACATCCAAAGCAAACAGTTTGAGGTAAGGCAACAAATTCTACTATTTAATTTCCGACTCAAGGTTTTTCCACGAAAATTATGCTCCAGGTAGTCGGGACCATTCACAATTAAGATAGTGTATCCATTTGGGATTGTGGAAGTTGAGGATGCAAGCAAGAGGGCATTTACAATGAACGGTCAGAGGTTGAAGTATTATTGAGGTGATGACCTTCCCAATGGAAAGTCAATTGTCCATCTCACCAATCCCATATGATCAACTGCAAAAAGTCTAGCTAATGACTATAAAGAAGTGCTGAATGGGAGGCAACCCATTTTTCTTTCATTTACTCTTTGTTTTGCTTGTAGTTTATTTTTCGGCATGATTCCATTCTTTTGAAAGTTAGGTGAATTTGATTTTGTTATCCTTGTTTGGCAGGCATAATAGCAACGAGTCCACAAAAAGAAGAAATGTAGTCTCCAACAATCTCAATAAGTTCAAACAAAGATTTCTGTCAACTTGAAGTTACCATCACCAACCAACTCAACTAGAAGAGTACCTATTTCTCTTCTCTTTTGAATTTTACTTTTACATTGAGGACAATGTACATTTTAAGTTTGGGGGTAGGAATTTTGCTTGTTTGTTATCCTTGTTAGAAAGCCTTGTTGGCTAATATAGGAATTTTGCTTGTTTGTTGTGCTTGTTAGAGAGTCTTGCCAACTAATTTTGTTATTCTGTTGAAATTGGTGTGATTCATGGATTATAAACATAAATGCAACTTGTGATTTTTTCATCAATATACTTATTCCATGCTAGACACTTTCCAAGCACTATAGTCTTGTTTTTCACTAGGTTGTTTGTGGAACTTGAAAGTTTTTGTCCAACACCCTTGTATCATCTCTTTAATTTTTTCGATGGAAAGACTAGTTTGAGAATGGTTGAGCCGTGATGTATCTCTTTAGGAGTGTGTTGATTCCATGCTTGTTGAACATGTACGTAGAGTAGTTTTGACTAACCAGCGAAAACTCGGTAATAACCATATGCTTGGAATCTAATCCCAATATAAAATTTTGTTGGTTGTGTTCAAGATGGTTATACTTTTGCTCTATTTTTAATTTTTCTTACCTCACTTTGTAGCCTTTTTGACTTGAGTGATTAAGTTCGTTGGGGTATCTCAAAATTCGATACCCTTTGGTCTCTTTTAAAACTGAGGAGTTATCAACATAAAGCTCGTTACATGGGTCAAATAGAAAGATTGGGGGAGTGATGTTGCAAAAAAAAATCATGAAATATTCATTGCAAATCTTTCAAGTTTGAGCAACTGTGACTACTTTTCGGGATTTAGATGACTAGTGGATTTGAATTACTTGGTGAAATTTGGATTGTTAAACTACTAAATTTTTTTAGAATCTTCACAAGCCTAAGTAGTTACAATCGTTGGTTAAGCCCAACCAAACTTGAGTGGAAAAGATTTAGTGATATGAAAAAAACTCATTGAATAGACACTTCGGGTTAGAGAGAAAATATCAAGTTTGGGGGAGTGTATCCCACGAGATGGAAATGAAATTTTGACCATTGAAGGTTGGGTTTTCACCAATTTTTGTTTTTTAATGATTCAAAGTGACTATGCACACAAACACATCTAACATGGATTAAGTTAAAAAGTTCTTTTGTTGTACTATTTTTGTAGACTTTTCATGAATTATAAGCAAGTTTCAAAATATCATGGTAAGGTAGCAAACTCTCTAACATTTTGCGTGTTTGTAGTTCTTTTATGGTTTGATTGTGCTTGTGTGCTTGCATGATCTTTGGAGATTATTTTTGTTTGAGGACAAATAAAGATGCCAATTTGGGTTTTGCACTTATTTTGGTCTCTAAAAATAGATAATTGTGAGTTCTTTTAAATAGTTTACTACTTATTTATGTTTTTTTGATTGTTTAGGTAAAAATCTAAGCTTGGAAGGTGATTGGAAGAGATCCACGCGAAAAATGGGCAAAAAATACTAAATTTGTGCAAATCAAAAATTATGGGGGCCAAATGATGAATACATCAAAAGATAAAGGACATGGCTGAAAGATAACAAACAAGCACTGAAGTCAGCATTCCAAAAAGTTCAGATACTGAAATTTTAATTTAAACAAGGGCCAGGCCGCAATTGCAGAGCAAGTGGCCCATGTGATCGCATGGGCCAATTAGCCTTGCGATCACCGCTGGCCAATTTTTCCAGCAGAAAGCTTTTATGCTCTGCCATGCGATCGTATTTAACAAAGCCATGGCCCAATTTTCCCGAATTCCGCATTTTTGAACTTGTTTTTTATGGGTATTTTGGTAATTCACTTTTCACGTCTTCTAGGGTGGTTAAAGGGTCTGTTTTTCTTACAGATTGAAGACTCTCCTACATTTTCATACATACAAACTCTCTCAAAGGAAATGGGAAAAGTTAGGGTTCTTAGAAAATTCCATGAAAATAGGTTTTCTTTAGTTTTTGTACATCAATGTTGTGCCATTTTTGCGAAATAGAGAAGATGAATGGAGATTTATAATGGACAAATGGAGACAACCGTGGGTTCAAGCTTAATCTTCCATTTTTCTTCATTTTATTAAACCCGGTGATGCATTTTGGATTTATTTTTTACTTTATTTTTGTAAATATTATGGGCTAATTTTATTTCACTAGGAATGAGATGAATACATTTATGAAGCTCTAAAGTTGAAGTATCTTGTTATTGATTCTCCATTATTGATATTTATGGTTATTTATTATTGAGTTTTATTGTGTATTGATATGTTTGATCACCATTGAAATACTTTTGTGACCTAGTTTTGCTACCGGGAGTTGAGATTATGTTTAGCACATTTAATGAACAACATAAAGTATTTAGGATGTAGGAATACATTTTCATACTTTGTGCAATCATGAATGAGTGCTCTAGAGTTTTATTGCATTTTTACATATGCGCTCTCTCGATAGGAATACTTGAGAGTCTTGTGTAAAAATAGGTTCAGCTCTACTCGGGAGAGATTGCTAGATATTTTAGGAGTATTGATTGCCATAAAAGATCTAGTTTTGAACTTGATAATGAATAATGAAACTTTAGGGTGGAGTATTTGGTTAAGTCGAATTCTTAGTGTATTTCTCTATTTGATTTTATTTGCAAAACTTCTCTTTTAGCAAATTTCTTTTTAGCTTATCTTCATCAACTCTTAATTTGTAGTTTAATTCTCAAAACAACATGTTTAATTGTGTGTTTAAAATAGAGTTAGATTAAATTAGGTTATAACGAAATTATCTATCTTCATGGGTTCGACACCCTCTCATCACTTTGTTACTTGAACGCGACCTATGCACTTGCAGTATATATTTTAGCGAATAAATTTTTGTTGTCATTTCTAATTTATCGTCTCAAGATTTCTTCCTAATATTGTGTTCGGTCGAATTCACGAATTTAACCTAATTTAGCTATCTCGAGATCAAGTTAGTCATATTTAATTAAGTCAGCTCACTATATCTCTATATGAAGTCAAAATAATCTTTAACTAGATACATTAAATCTCCTAAAAATTCAATTTAAGACCGCAACAATAACAATAGCGTATATCTACCTTTTATCCAATTGCCGGATTTTACTACGTGGTATAGATTAATAACTTACCTTTCGGTTTGTTACAATCCACAATTCAATTAAATAATAGCCAATTATTTCAAGCATTACGAGAAGAAATAAGATCAATACATAATTAATTTATAATCAAAACTTGAAAATTGAAATTAAAAAATCTAAACTATAAATCGTCGTCTTCACGTCTCAATCTTCAAAGTCTTAATCGTTCTTCATCTCATTCTCCTTTTTGCTCTCTATTTTCTCCTTTGATTATTGTATATGGTATATCTCTTTTGTTTAAATCATAATCTCTATTTATATGTCCCAAAACCCCCTAATTTAGTATAGAAGTTGTGTTCCAAAAGAATTACAAACTAGAATTTGACTAAAATAAGGAAACTAAAATTTTGGTCACGAAAATATTACACCTGGTAGCCAATACATCCACACAAATATTATACATGCATGGAATCAACACCTATCTAAATACATTCTGCATTGTATTAACCACCACTAAACTATCATTTCAACTGGTTAAGTAATTAAGAATCAACACCTATTTGATAAATGTATATTGATTCTGATAGTTTGTGTTCTGCCTCTCCAATATTTTATCAGTTTTGTGCATATATTGTTGAAACATCTTCTCCAAACTTGGTCTTCTTTCTTACTGAGCATTATTGGCATTTCCACTTTTATGATTCTCAAACCACTTGAAATTTGGATGTTGTTTCCATCTTGAATTGTGTGTTTGCGAGAATGGATTGTACTGCTAGCATGAATTATTTTGTACAAAATTTACTTGTTCGTTTAGACTGGCCAACAACATATAATCTGTAGTATAATAATTTGCCCCACAATTTTCACAAGTAGAACTTGTATAGACCCCATTTACACCATGTGTTTGTGTTTTAACCTAGAGTTCTACCTGATTTGTCAATGTAGCAATTTGTGCATTAATAGCTGAAAGATTTTCAATCTCATGTATACCTACTTTTCTTGGAGTGACACGATCAAATGAAAATATGGTATGTGCATTCGCAATCAATTCAAATAGCTCACATGCTTCGTTGAAATTTTTATTTGTAATGGACCCATTTGCTAAAGAGTCCACTATGGATTTGGATTAAGGAGATAGCCTAGAGTAAAAGTATTGAGCTAGTAATCCATTTTTAATGACATGGTTTGGATATTTTCTGAGTAGCTCCTTGAATCTAATCCAAGCTTCACGATACCTTTCTCCATCTAGTTGATGAAAAGTAGATATTTCCAACTTCATCTTGGCTACTTTAGCTGGTGAAAAATACTTGTTGCAGAATTTTCTAGCCAAGTCATCCCAGGTGGTGATACTAGCATGTGGTTCTGAGTCCAGCCATTCTAATGTCCCATCTTTCAATATGTAGGAAAATAGCCCAAGTCTGATGGCATCATCATTCACCCCTTGAAACTAAAAGTTATGGTACATTCGTAAGAATCTGGAAAGATGAGTATTCGAATTTTCATGTGCTTTTCCATAGAATTGTAAGTTATTGCTGAAAAGATAGATCATATCGGCCATTAATTGAAAGTTATGCTGACCAAAATCAGGATAAACTATGCTTAAACGATCACAACTGCTACCGGAGTTAAGAATTGAGCCATTGGCATATTTCCATCGTCTTCATCATCATCATCATCATCATCATCATGTTGCTGAATTTACTGAGGTGCCAATCGGGTTTCTTCTACGACGACGGCCCTAGCGGCCTCTTATTCAGCTTCTCTTCAAATTTGTGCATATACCATTGAAATTTTTTACTTATTTTTTTGTTTTTGGTTGTGTTCTTTGTGACTTCGGCTGAAAGTGTGTTTAATCTTAGGATCGAAAGTCTCAAGATTACCGCCTTGTGTACAGAGCAAGCTTTTTTCACATTTTCTGTAGTATATATTAAAAAAATAACTAGAGAAAATTAAATTAATGCTAAAAATTAATCTAAACTAATATCAAATAAGAATAATCCCGGCAACGACGCCAAAAACTTGTTGTATAAAACATTAATTGCAAGAGCACAATCAAGGACGAATTGAAGGGGACTGGGCTTGGCTACAGCCCGAGCCAGGCCCAGCCCAGATCTAGATGCCATGTATAATTTTTTTTAAAATAGTCCATGTCAAAATAAAAATTTTCCCAGGCAAAAGTTCAATTTTCAGCTAAACTGCCCAAGTGAATGATTTCAGCTTCAGTCCAAGTCCTAACTAAAACAAAAAAAAAAAAAATTAATCCCAACTACCCAACCCATGTAAAGTATCCAAGACCCAAGTCCCAACTAAAACCAAAAAAATTCAGTGGCAAAAAAAAAAATGTCATTCCCAATTTGCCCATTTCCGCCGAAACCTTTACGAGCGTTCCATGAAGGCTGAAGCTCCATTTCTTCAATTTTTTTTTTTTTTTTTTTGTCAAATTGAAACTTCAATCACTGAAAATAAGCTACAAATCTGTTAACCCAACTTGGTATCTTGTTTCAATGACCTTAAATCATACAGAAATCTATTTTTCCGTCGAAATCGTTCTTAAGAATAGGTAATTTTGATTTTTCATTTTTTTTTTTTTACATTTTTGTAAAGTTTATATTATTTTGCATATTTTATTTTTGATTTTATACCAGAATATGAAATGACAGAGTCTGATTGTATATTATTTTGTATATTTTTAATTATTGGAAAAAAATATAAGAAAATCAGCGGCTTAGTGGTAGATTGAGTGCAATAAAAACGAAAATTAAATGACTAATTAAAGTTCAATAATCAAAGTAAAACTACTCTTCAAGTTTAGCGACAAAACATTGTTCAATTTCCATTGGGTTCTAAATTAACAAATTATATTAATTCAATTGAAATCTCAACTTAATTACAAATTAATATTACAGTATTTTTATAGCTCTCTCATGCGAAGTCATGTCGTTTCCTTTAAGCAGCCGACCTATAATTATATTATTCAATAATTAATGCCTATTTTTATTTTTATGAAAAACTGTAAGATTATGAATTGACTTGTTTTTATTGTACAGGAACAAATCAGCGGGCAGCGGCCAACGTGAGGAAAAAATAAAGAAAAATACGCTTAGAGTTAGTGAATAGTTTTTGCTTAAGAAACGATATTGTCATACCTAATCTAGATGGTTTGTATAGAATTGATCATTCTCGAGATCAAACTGCAGTCGAGCATTATTATCACTTCGATGTTTTCAATGAAGTGATAAATTTCGTACTTATGGAGTTATATACAAGATTTAACGGGACAGCAGTTGAACTCCTTTCTCTCAGTGTCGCTTTGGATCCTAAAAATTCATCAGTTTTTATATTTGTTCACTTGCAGAGAAGTTTTATCTTAAAAATTTTTCGGTGCAAGATATTTGTAGTTTGGAATATGAGTTGAGACATTATGAGTTAGATATGAAGCGCAATCCTCAATTTTAAATATCTATACTTGTTGAGTTGTGCCAATAGTTAACTGAGAGTGGAATGTCAGATAGTTACATTATGGTGACTAGATTGATTCGTCTTGTGTTACATATTTCTACCGCAACAACTGAGCGATCATTTTTTGCAATGAAACATGTGAAGACTGATCTTCGAAACAAAATAGAGAATGACTTTCTAGCTGATTGTATGACACTATTTATCGAACAAGAATTTGCAAAGAAAATTGATGTAGATTCTATAATAGATGAATTTTATATTTCAAAATCTCGTCGGGAACAATTTCAATAAATAATATCATTGTAATGACTTTTTATGTTATATATAAATTTTATTATATTGACTTTTATTTATTTCAACACCTGCGGACTAAATTCCTGGATCCGCTCTTGTGCACAATATCACAAACAAGTAATAAAGTGGACCTATTGAATTCGGATTATCGTTCCCACAAATACTATCCTATTTAGTTACTAGCTCAATTAATCTTAATTTTAATTTATTTAAAACTCTTTGAATTAAGTTGATTTGAGGATTTAAACTATAACTATTGATTCTAGAAAATAGTGTGAATACAAAAGTCAAGAATTTATTAACTATAATTATTAAATAATTTGAATTCACGAATTCACCATAGTTGTGATCTCTAATTTCTCTTCTCAATATTTATTTATAATGTTGTATTCGGTTGAATTCGTGAATTTAAGCTAATTTACCTTTATCGAGTTTAAATTAGTCCTATCTAATTAAATCAACACACTATATAACTATGTAAATTCATAACAATCCTTAATTAGATGCATTATATCTCATAAGAATTCAATTTAAGGCCGTAACAATAATAAAAGCGTATCCCTACATTTTATCCAATTGCCAAATTTTACTACGTGGTCTACATTAATAACTTACCTATCAGTTTGTTACAATCCACAATTCAATGAAATAATGTCCAATTATTTCAAGCATTAAGAGAATAAGTAAAATCAATACGTAATTAAATTATAAGCAAAATTTGAGAGTTAAAATTAAAGAATCTAAACTAGATTACATCGTTCATCCAAAATATAGATTTAGTTACTCATAATTCATGAAAAAGAAAAGATGAAAAGTTTGGAATACATAACCGGATCTGAATAAAATATGAGAAAAAGTTGAATATCTTGCATAAAAAATTCATCTGTCTTCACGTCTCAATTTTCAATATCTTCGTCGTTTTTCTTCTATTTGTCTATTATTTTCTCTCCGATTCAACAACCCTTCATCTGACCTATATTACGTCTTTATATAGTCTTAACCTCTCCGACTTGTTTTAATTTAAAAAGGACACAAATACTCCTGAGTTTCAACTTTAAAAAGCCAAAAAATAACTTACGTGACTTGCGGTTTGCAAACCGGTGCTAGACCATGGCAAATAGAAATTTTCAATTTGGTCTCCAAAATTTCAAAGTTGTACATTTTGGTCCCTGAACTTTCAAAGCTGCACATTTTGGCCCCTTTTTTCTCCATGTCTTTTAAGATTTAACTCAAAACTTCCAAGAGCTCTTTAGTCATTCGAATTTGGTCTTTCACAAGTTTTAAAAGTGTGCAATTCAATCTTCAAACTTTTTGTAAGTTAAAATCCACTCCCAAAAGTTGTAACATTTTTCCAATGGCCCTTTTAAGAGTTCTTATCACCCCCATGCTATTATGTCAATCTTCAAACGCTTCCGATCAACTCTTATTTAGCTCAAATTTTCTCTTTTTGCTCAATTTACCTCTATTTTTGAGTTTTAACTACAATGACAACATTTATACTAAATTAAGTAGAAATTCACTCAAATTACAATAATATATCAAGTTTATAAGATATGATAAGCATGTAAAACACACTAATCATCTGTCGATTTTCAAAAAAAAAAATTCAACTATCGATTTTTGGGCTAATTTGTTGATTTAAAAAAAATTCAACTGTTGATTTTTGGCATGATTTTTCAATTTTTGGATTGATCTGTCGATTTTTGAAAAAAAAAAATCAATTGTCAATTTTTTGACTGATCTGTCAATTTTTTTTTGAAAAAAAATTCAATTGTCGATTTTCGGGATGATGTTTCAATTTTAAAAACAAAATTAACTGTCGACAGTTACGTTGATTTTCAAAAATAAAATTGACGATTTTTCAATAATTACGTCGGAAATGTCGATTTCTGAAACAAAAAGTTCATCAAAAGTAATTGTCAATTTATTTTGCATTATCTTGTGTGTAATGGTATAATATTGTGTGTAATTGTAAGATACACGTTGTGAAAATAATGTAATTGCAAGTTTACAATATCACAAACAAGTAATAAAGTGGACCTATTGAGTCCAAATTATCGTTTCCACGAATAGTATCTTATTTATATACTAGTTAAATTAATCTTAATGCTAATATATTGAAAACACTTTAAAATAAATTTATTTGAGAGTTTAAATTATAACTATAAATTTTAGAAAACAATGTATTAATTGATATGAAAGCAAAAAATTAAGAATTTAGAAAATATGGTTATTAAAGCGTTTGGATTCACAGGTTCACCTTAGTTATCATCTATAATTTCTCCTCTCAACATTTTTTTTCTGAAGTTGTATTCGGTCGAATTCATAAATTTAATCTAATTTATATCTCTCGAGTTTAAATTAGTCATATCTAAATAAGTCAACTTATGAAGTCAGAATGTTCCTTAATTAAATGCATTAAATCTCCTAAGAATTCAAAATAAGATCGCGACAATAATAAAAGCGTATCTCTACCTTTTATTTAATTATCAGATTTTACTATGTGGTCTAGATTAATAACTTACCTCTCGATTCGTTACAATCCACAAATCAATGACAAATAATGGCCAATTATTTCAAGCATTAAGAGAAGAAGTAAAATCAAAACATAATTAATTGATAAGCAAAACTTGAGAGTCGATTTGTTAGTTTTCGGATTCATATTATTATTTGTATATTGTTAATTTGTTAGTTTTCGGACTCATTTTCTCTTTTTTTAAAGGTTAGGGATCCAATCGCAAATTTCTTTAATTAAACGTAAGGATATTTTTGTTTTTTTCATCAAATAAAGATTAATTGTGTACCAAAATATAATTATAGGTTATGGACTATTTGAGCCAAAAAAAGGTAAAGGTTATGGACCATTTGCGCCAATTAAAAGAAAAATGTAACTTGACAATTTTACCCCCACTAATAACGACAAAAACAATGAGAGGGACCATTTGCGCACCTAAATGAAAGGTTGTGTAACGGATTTTTAACGGAATCCATCCACAAGGATCATTTCCGCACCTAAATGGATAGGTTAGAGACCATTGCGCCAAAAATGAAAGGTTAGGAACCATATGCGCACTAACGTGATACGTTAGAGACCATTTACACCAATTTCCCCTTATCAACACATTTTGATAACCTTTCTTAGAAGCTATTGTACACCATAAAATATTAACCACACTAAAAATAGTTATTTTAACAAAAGAATATATTTAATATTTTGCATCTAAAAATAATATTTAAAAATATTATCAAATATATGACATCAAAGTGACGTGGATGGAAGTACAAGAATAAGTCCATAATCCAAAACAACTTAAGTTTTGTTTGGCTTAAGAAATTTTTTTCTAGGTTTGTTCGTGTGTCCAATACATAAATTAGTTTTTAATTTAATTGAAATGTGTCCACGCGCCGGTAGTCTATAATTTCAAGAATATCGTGAAAACTTGAAGATTGAGAATGCCAAATTCGTGAATTAAAAACAACAAATATGTGAATCAAATTGAAATCGAGTAATCAATTATCAATTCAAGTATAATAAAAAACTTCAAATATTAATTATAATATATACGTAAACATTTAAGAAAAATACTGATTTATTAAATTAAAAAAAAAATCTAATTAATTCTCATGTCAATTTCCAATAATATGGTGATTAAGAAAATGACAAGTCCTACACTTTTTCTTGTATTAGATTCTTTAGAAGCTGCGAACCTAACGAGGTCCCCTTTGCTCCTTACCACCACAACCATATCCACCGCCCCACTCCCAAGAAATATACGTACACTATGTTTGTATGTATTCTTTGAAATATTGACAATATTGGTCACTCATCTCTTCATATCAAGATTAAAAAGGAGATGTGACTGCTTGAAGCCAAATTCAGCCTTTTAAATTAAATATACACGTATAAGATACGTATGTCGGCAGAAAATTAAATAAATAAACATATTTATAAGTTTGAATTATAATTTAAGTTAGTTAAACGTATTTTTTATATACATATTTTACTACTTATTATTCACTTATTATCTACACATTCAATAAAATCTATAATTTATAAACACTTAAAAATTATTTTACTACTTCCAAACTCGTGTTACCTCGAAAACATCCTTTAACTTATAGATACAAGGTTGTTACAAGACGATCAAGGTCCTTAGCCACAGCTTAAACTATGTTGACGACATGCGATGAAATACAACTGCACTACGTTTTAATCTTAAATGGTTAATCTTGGCACTAAGTTGAGACATATGTTAAGTTGCTTAATTATTGCTTTTCGTACAATTATACGTGAGTAATTATTGCAACAGCAGAAAGAGGACGTCATATTGAAGCGAATATTTATAAAATTTGCGTATTCGTATGTATTTATTTTCTTTTACGATATTTTGCTATCAATAATATAAAATTAGAGTATCTAATTCCCAACAACATAAAGCTTCAAATTGTCCACTCAAATTTGAGAAAAACTAAAGTAAAAAAAAAAAAAAGGTTAAAGTAACTAATTAAATTAGATTTGAAAGTTAAAAACATCATTGTCCACTTGTCACAATTTTACACGTGAAGTGTCGATATATTTACGTCTCTTATAATAAAAATACAAAAAATAAAGGTCACATCATTAATACCCTACATAGACTCATTTTACACGAGTTTAAATTGTTGTCACCTTTGCCAAATTGACATGATCAAGTGCTAGATTATTGTCAGTACTTTTTATTTTCTTTTGGAACATGTTAGCTATCCGATAATTTTACGGGAAAAAAAAAAAAAAAAAAAAACTTGATTATTGTATTTCTCCAATCTTTTTCTTATGCTATTTATCGAACACGTCATTATTTCTTTAATGAAGTGTGAAAATTTTCTGAAAATGATAATAACTAAAGATAAGTCTAATTACTCGTATAGTATTAGTATCTACGTATGGTTTAATTAATTAGTCATATAATTCAAATTGCTTCCAGTTGATTAAAACCCTAATCATTACTACATATTTGGCAATGCTGAAATAATTTTTAAATATTTATAAATTGTGAATTTTATAAAATATATAGATAGTAAGTGAGTAATAAATAAAGCTAACAAATAGGCTAGGTCGGGCCAACACAGCCCAACAGAGCAGGGTCACACATGAAACTGAGACAATCCAGTTTTGTATGGGCCAGAAATATGCTAACTCAGTCTAGCATATTGACCCAACTTGGTCTTAATTTTCTTTTTTCTTTTTTTCTTTTTTTTTTTAAATAAATTTTTTATGCAATCTAATACATTACATCAAATACAATCTTAGACAAATTTAGACTATATATTTTGAGATTTTTGAAGATATTAATTTATAAAATTGGGGCTCTAATGTATTAGTCAATTGATAAACATCATTTTTCTCTTAAAATAATAATTTTTTTTGTTAATTGTAAACGATTTGTAGATATTTTTTTTTAAAAAAATACAAATATTAAAAGCATGCTAGTCTTATTGTTTTGAGATATAAACATGTTTGACTTAAATTAAAAAGTTTACTTATAAGTAAATTTAAAATAATTAATTGCAAATATATTTTGGATTGAAACTTAAATTAAATTAAATTTTAATTAAATTTAAACAATTTTACGTTGGAACTTGATATTTTTGGATTATTGTTTATTGAAGACTTGAGCTTAGATAATTTTAGATTGATATTATTTGGATTATGTATTGGAGCTATTCACAAAATAAGTTATTAGTGTTAATGAGAAAAAAAAATTAAAATTAAAATCAGGCCGGCCGGGCCATATTGGCCCGGTTTTATTTGGGTCAGGGCCAGTCCAATCCAAAAAAAAGTGGGTTATATGGGTCGGTCCTCAAGTCAGGTCAATTTTACCACATCTAATAGTAAGTTGTGAGTCGTACAAAATATATAAATAAATAATATATTTAACTTATTTAATCAACTAAATTATAATTTAAGTTTAGACAAACATGCTATTACTTTTTAGCCATTATTCAAAGATGTGTCGAAATAGAAGCCATGCAAATAGAGGGCCAAGTACGAACCTAGTGTGGCTCAATGAAAGATACTCACCCACTTCTTTTTCTTTACTAGACAAAACATACCTTGTCTGTCTGACAAGCTAAATTTATGGGCCATATTTGAATGTACCATTTTTTCAATGTTTTCTTCATTTCCCCCCCTAATTTCAATCTTTCTCTTTCACGAATTGACAGGATTAGGGTAACTGGAGATGAACATAATTGTTCAAATTATGATTTTTGGGGGATAAAATGATAAATTTCACAGTCGTCTCTATATGATAACTGCTGAGGGAGGATTAAAAATTCACCGAATTTCGATATATAAATCACATTCTTGCACTAATAAACTTAAACATAATCTTAATTATAAATTAAATTTATTATGTTAGCTGTCTTACATGGGATATAAAATAAAAAAGCATGATTCAAAAAAGCTACGTAAAGGAGTGTGTGACGGTAGAAAACAGTGCATAAAACAATCGAGAGACTCCAAATATAGAGGAGAACAATTAATACTTTTCTTCTTAATAATTTCTATCTTTTATGGTCCATGATTTTTCTTCGATTTCAGTGCTTTTTACGTAAATTATTGTTTTTTATATTTTTCCATTCTTCTTTATATATTTTTTCAAAGAATAATCTCGAGCATAATTATATGTTCGTGTTCTCAGTACATTATATTAGAGGAGTGTTGCCTTGCAAGTCTGATTGTGAACCGAAGTCAAAAAGTAACAATATTTGAAAATTTTATGTATATTTGAAATATTGAAAGATTTCAACGTCAAGACATTAAGAATAATCTCGATTTGATTAAACAAGCTAGATGATAATTAAACAAAACTAACTAAACAAGATATGTATATAATGTCACTTCATTAAATTTCGACATTTGTGCAACTTTTGTCACCAATCAATGTTTAGGGTAGCTGAAAATTAAAATTGATGGCACCTTTTATCCCTCATTAGAGTCCCTCTAATCTTGGGATTATTCTTTATGGTGCAAACCATCATAATGTGGTTTGGTGAGACATTACGTTGACAAATTGACTACAAGAAATTTCATTTTTAATTATGTATTTTTTTTTGTAGTAGAACTAGAAAATCATGTTTAGATTGTTTTATCGAAAAATAGTTGTCGAGAGATTTTACAAGACTAAAATTTTTATCGTTAAAAGTGAAATTTCTTGTTGTATCTGTTGGAAACTAATACGAGAATTAGCTAGAAAACCAAAATTTTCTTTAATTCATAAAACCAGGATCTTTGCTAGATGTTCATATATTTATTATAATTAAAATACTAATAGATTAGTATTATACCTGAATCGATAAACGATATTAATCTGGATCTGATTCACGAGCTTGTTGCTTCTAATTCACGAACTTGGTGCTCCCAACGTTCAAGCCTTCTATGGTATTCTCCAAGTCTGAATTACACCGGCGTATGGGTACCTTTTAATTAAATCAAAAACAAAATTAATTTATGGACTGGTCAGATCTAGAAAACTGAGAAGCTAAATTTCTTCTCTTTTCTTGATTGAATCAATTTGAATGAATTTACATCACAAGTAATGTGATATAAATAACGGGAAGTGATCTGATTGCAAACAACGACAAGAGTCCTGATTGCATCCAAGTCCAATTAGTTTAGGATTGATTTAATTACACGTGTAATCCCTGAACTTATATTACAATTACAATTAAGTCAAAAAATTTTATAGTAACTGTGATTAAGTCCAAAACTTTATAGAGCTACCACAGGGACCTGATCGGACATATATTTTCCAAGCTCCAATAATTAGATTCCGTCTAGTCGACCCTAGACCCCTCAATCTAATTATTAGTCTTTTGCTTTTTCCACTAAAGGCAAGAGACTGCACTCTCGGAATATATAAAATTACAGAAGCTGTAATATTTTCCTCTGACCTACCGTATATGTAATTCATCCCTGTCTGAGATCCAATAATTAGGTATGAGCATAAATGACCGTTTTTCCCCTCTAATTATTCTCACTAACTTTAAGTTACATTTTCTTCAACGGTCCTGTGAACTAATTCATAGATGTCGAAGTTTAGCCGTCGTTAAACACTGAGCTCAGATTTATAACCGTTCCACAGAAAATACTTAAGTTGTCACTCGATCCATTTTTCAGGGTGACAGTTTCCGACACGAATTTGTGTTCTCCACTTCGCTTATTCTCAAGCTCCCAACTCACCGAAATATTTGATCAACTAAATTGATCTCACCCATTTGTGAATCAAAGAACCATCAAACTAACGAAAAGATATACACAATCCTGTCAAGGGATTTAGATGAAATACTTGGTGATCAAGTGGAATTTAATTATTCGCACGGTCATGCTATATAATTAAATTCGACACGTGGTCCGTTCAATACACTCTTAGTGTACTAGTGTCACTATTTATCCATTACTGCGATAAGGACAAATCGCAAATCCAAATGATTAAATAGTCAACACTACAACCTTCCGGTACAAGGCGCCAACCCTTATACATTAGTTGTGAACAATTTTATTGATGATCAAAATATAAGTTGTATCACACTATACTTCTCAACGTAAGTATCCAACTTATATTATCACAAGTGATCATTGGCACTTTGTTTACATACTTAATATTAAACAAATGCAATAATAATAAATGAAAAGAACAAACTTTTATTTATCATAAAATTGTTATTTTATTACAGCAAAAAACTATACTATATGGGCATACTACCCAACAATTATCCCACTTGCCCTAGAGTATATATGTCATGTCTTGCAACCCCATGCCTTGCAGATGTCCCTCAAAACTTTTAGCTGGAAGGCTTTTAGTAAATGGGTCTGTGAGATTATCCTCAGTAGCAATTTTGCTAACAATTACATATCCACGACTAACAATCTTTCTTAAGAGATGATATTTCCGTTCTATATGTTTTCCTCTTTGATGACTCCTTGGTTCTTTAGCATTTGCCACTGCCCCACTATTGTCACAGTACAATGTTATGGGCTGTGATGATGCAGGCACCACCTCAATGTCCATTAGGAATTTCTTGAGCCATACGGCCTCTTTAGCAGCTTCACAAGATGCCACATACTCGGCTTCCATGGTGGAATCAGCAATGCATGATTGCTTGATACTTCTCCATATAATGGCTCCACCACCTAGTGTAAACAATGATCCTGATGTGGACTTACGAGAGTCTTTATCAGCTTGAAAATCGAAATCTGTACACCCAACTAGAACAATGTTTGGTGATGAGTAAACTAGCATATGGTTCCTTGTTCTCCGAAGATACTTAAAGATATGCTTTACAGCCACCCAATGTTCCGGTCCTGGGTTAGATTGATAACGACTGATCATACCAACAGCATAACAAATGTCAGGTCTAGTGCACAACATAGCATACATGAGACTACCCATTGCTGACGCATAAGGTATTCTACTCATGCGCTCTATCTCTTCAGGAGTTTTTGGAGATTGTTCCTTAGAGAGTTGAATTCCATGTCTGAAAGGCAAATTGCCTTTCTTGGAATCTTGCATGGAAAATCTGACAAGTATTTTGTCAATATATGTAGCTTGGGATAATGCTATCAGCTTGATCTTTCGATCCCTCAAGATCTGAATGCCTAGAACATAACTAGCTTCACCTAAATCCTTCATATGAAACTGTTAGGCCAACCACGCTTTCATAGATGATAACATACCTACATCATTTTCTATGAGTAGAATATCATCCACATAAAGTACCAGAAAAATTACATTTTTGTCCTGTATCTTTTTATGGACACAGGGTTCGTCAAAATTCTGATCAAAATCATATGTCTTAATCACCTCGTCAAATCTTTTGTTCCAAGATCTTGATGCCTGCTTTAGTCCATAAATGGACCGTAGCAGCTTGCAGACTTTAAATTCATGACCATGGACCGTTGCAGCTTGCAGACTTTAGATTCATGACCGTGTTCTACGAACCCATCTGGTTGTACCATATATATACACTCTTAAAGATGACCATTAAGAAAAGCCGTATTGACATCCATTTGCCACACCTCATAATCATAATGAGCTGCAATGGATAAGAGAATCCGGATAGATTTAAGCATAGCTACAAGTGAAAAGGTTTCTTCGTAATCGATACCTTCTCTTTGGGTAAAATCCTTTGCCACTAGCCTTGCTTTGAAGGTTTCCACCTTCCCATCTATTCCTCTCTTTCTTTTGTAGACCCACTTGCACCCGATGGGTTTTATCCCTTTTGGTGCATCTACAAGTTCCCAGACTTGATTAAAATGCATAGATTCCATCTCAGTGTTCATAGCTAGTCTTCACAAATCTGCATCCACATCGTTTATAGCATCCTTATATGAATTCGGATCATCTACTTGTTTTCCAAAGATCGCCCGTTTGGATTCTACGACAAACAAGTACCTAGACGGTTTTCTGATGACCCTTTGACTTTGCTTAAGGGGCAGTGGATCTTGAATCGTGGCTTCATTTGGAATTGTAACGTTTTCATCAATGTTGGTATCACCTTCCGGTGATACAATTACCTCCTCATTACCTTGAACATTTTCTTGATCTATGGGATTAAATAATGAATCATTTTTCCCACTCAGATAACGTTCCTTAAGTGTTTGCGATACCATGTGTAGTCTGTCACTAGGTTGTGTTTCAGGAATTGATGAGTTGGGATTACTCCCACTCATTTCTTCAAAACAACCCTACTTTTGGACTGACGTCCATTAATATATTTATCCTCTAGGAAGGTTGTATTTGTACTGACAAAAACCTTCCTAACTAGAGGACTATAAAAATAGTATCCCCTGGTACCTTTAGAGTATCCCACAAACAGGCATATTTTCGATCTAGACTCTAACTTTTCTGTTTTTCCTTTCAGCACATGAGCCGGACATCCCCAAATTCAGATGTGACGCAAATTTGGTTTGCGCCCATTCCATATTTTCAGGGGAGTCTTGGGAACAGACTTAGATGGAACTAGATTTAGAATATAAGCGGCTGTCTCCAGTGCATATCCCCAAAATGAGATAGGTAGAGTTGAAAAACTCATCATTGACCTAACCATATCTAACAATGTCCTGTTTCTTCTTTCTGAAATGCCGTTCTGTTGGAGTGTACCAAGCGCACTCAGTTGAGAAACTATACCATTTTCTGTTAAGTAGTCCCTGAATTCTCCCGAGAGATATTCGCCACCTCGATCTGATCGAAATATCTTTATACTTTTACACAAATGTTTCTCGACCTCAGTCCGATATACTTTGAATTTTTCAAAAGCCTCTGACTTTCGAGTCATCAGGTAAATGTATCCGAATCTAGAGTAATCATCTGTAAAGGTGATAAAATACTCATATCCTCCTCTCGCTGGTGTATTCATAGGTCCACATACATCAGAATGAACTAGTTCTAACACTTCTTTGGCTCTATGTCCCTTTGCTAAAAAGGACCTCTTGGTCACTTACCTTCCAAATAAGAATCACAGACCGGCAATGGTTCGACCTCAATTGAGTTGAGAGGACTATCATTTGCCAGTCTTTGTATTCTGTCAAGGTTGATGTGTCCAAGTCCAAGATGCCATAGATAAGTGTCACTAGTATGATACGTATTTTGTTTATTATGGTTTGCAAAAGTATTATTAATTTTATTTGTGGAATAGTTTAATATATAAAGACTATTCATCAAATATCTGGCACAAATAGGAATTTTATTCATCAAAATGTAAAGCGATTTATTAGGCGCAAAATCAAGAGAATGACCATGTCCTATTAAACAAGAAATGGAAATCAAATTCCGCTTCATTTGCGGGACATAATAACAGTCATTAAGAATTAAACGCCTACCACTATTGAAATAAAAATAAACTGTACATTATATTAGAGGTGTTCGTGTTCGTGTTTTCAGTGCATTATATTAGAGGTGTGTTGCCTTGCAAGTCTGTTTGTGAACCGAAGTCAAAAAGTAACAATATTTGAAAATTTTATGTATATTTGAAATATTGAAAGATTTCAACGTCAAGACATTAAGAATAATCTCGATTTGATTAAACAAGCTAGATGATAATTAAACAAAACTAACTAAACAAGATATGTATATAATGTCACTTCATTAAATTTCGACATTTGTGCAACTTTTGTCACCAATCAATGTTTAGGGTAGCTGAAAATTAAAATTGATGGCACCTTTTATCCCTCATTAGAGTCCTCTAATCTTGGGATTATTCTTTATGATGCAAACCATCATAATGAGGTTTGGTGAGACACTACGTTGACAAATAGGACTATAAGAAATTTTATTTTTAATAATATATTTTTATTGTAGAAAGTCATTTTTAGATTGTTTTATCAAAAAATAGTTATCGAAAGATTTTACAAGATTAAAATTTTGATCGTTAAAAGTGAAATTTCTTGTTGTATCAGCTTGAGATTTTAATCAAATTCCATCACTTATTTCTCTGTCTATATATTTTCTTTTTCTCAAATAAAGAGATGTAATTAAGATAAATATATCTCGATAACTAATTACAAGACAGAATGTATAAGTACTTCTTAACAGACAACTTTGACAACACAAACATTCAACTAGAAAAAGTAAAGAATTAAAGGTGACATGATTGACTGATGACCAATTATAAAATTATTTTTATAGGTGCTAATATAACTAGAATAAATTTTAGACCGATTTTTAATTTTCCAAGTCGAACCGACATGTCTAATCCGATTCTTATAACATTGCAATATACTCGACTTAAATATTCTCTAGTATCAAATTCGTTTTTAAAGTTCTTGTAGATTTGTCATCTTTAATGTAGTCTCGCCTTTAATCGAGCTTGGGCTCTGTTTGGAGGTGGAGTTTGAGATAAATTTAAAGCAGAAATGGGACTATAAAAACTAGCTAACGAGAGTATTTTTGCGTATGAGAACATAGTAATCGTGAAGATAATAGCCAAAATGGGATTCATTTTGACTAGAGCATTTAAATTAGTTATATATTTGACACGGATTTGCCGACGGGTGGATTTTAGTAAAATTTCATTTTATTGAGACTGCAGTTTAACAATATGTTAAGATTTCATTCATTTATGAAAACAACGTTTGTGGAGCATTTTGACATTGGGTGGAACATCCTTTGATTTTGGCCTTTCAAGTTTCAACCATCTAAATTTTCGTCAAGCCGCAAAATTTGAAGAAGAAATAATTAGGGACAAAAAGTTTAATTTCTCTGCAAAAGGTTATTACGACTATGACCGCCCTTTCTGTCTACGTAAAAAGTAGATTAGACCCCACACACAGAGGACTGTTGACTGGTTTAATTGTTAAAAGTGTGTAGTCACCTGAAGATGCCGACAATATATTTGTTTATTTTTAAGGACAAAGAATTTCAAGTCTCAAACTGTTGCTATTTCTGATCTTGTACTAATGAGATTACACTTGTCGGCAACTCGATTCAATTATGATCAGTAGGTTTTACGTTTTAAGTGGTTGTTCGGCTGTTATTTTCCCCCCAAAAAAACTCAATTTTTATTTACAATTTTTGATTTTTTAACTTTTTTTACACTAAAAAAAATTTGAAAAATCAAAAAGTAACAAAAAAAATTCATTTTTCCCCAAAAAAAGCTCTACCGAACAAGTCCTAAATATTATTTCATCTACACTTTCGTAAAATTTACAATCTACAAAATAATTTACCAAACTTACTATAACACTAAATTTCATGCAAATGATTCACTCAAGTACATAGAGTAAGCTCAACTTGTAATCAAATTAGAATTTGCGTAGAGCCCCCAAAATTTAGAAAATTTTATTACAAATAATTTTATTGACAAAATCTTCGAGTCAGGTTTATTGAGCTTAATCGCCTATTCACAAATATATGTCATGATCCTTCGATCTTCAACTTCTCGTTGAACGTGTTATTGTTGTTTGTAAATCTAACCAAAATTGAAAACAAGATAGCAAAAGGGGTTAGGGTTTTGAAGAATCAAAAATATTTATCCTACAAAATGGAGAATACAAGAGTTTAAACGGTTTAATAAGCAAAAAGTTTAAATTATCCCACATAAACAAGTAAATTAACAATTCTACCTTTCGAGCAATATAAACATAACATAAGTACAATTACTGTTGTGCGATTTCAATCCTGCAAGTGGATGGATCGTTATAAGTAATAAAGTGATGTGAAAGATGTCGAACCTACGAGGACTAGATATTAATTTAACCTATTAATTTATAACTTCAATTTTAACAATATAAATAAACACAGATTTGTTTTGGTTTATGATTCTAAAATTACTTTAATTAAATCTAAATTATCAAACAATTTTATTAAATTAAATTTATGAGAACGAATTCGAATTATACCAACACTAGGATATGCGAATCCACCTACACGTTCTTTAATTAATTATCTGTTTAATCGCTTTAACTTATAATTACATTGGATTGAAAATCGGTGTTCCTAAAATAATCAAAAGCCTCTCTCGATGGTCAATCAATTCTATATGATATGTGAACCTAATTATCTCTAATCAAGTTTCGAACATAAACATATGCATTAAAATCTCAAGAACACCTAAATGGATTTCATAAAGTATAATAGTAATCTATATTTATTATTGGACCCTATGTTATTCAATACCACGTGCTTAATCTATATTGAATTTCTCGACTTCAATATAAACCACAATATATTCTAATGGTTATCAGACATCAAAATAATAGAAATAATGAATAAAGAATAATCAACCCAAAAGCAATTAATTACTAAAACAGAAAAATTTCTAATTAATTAAACACATGAGCTTTCATCGTTCATCCTAGAAAATAAGTAAATTAATCGAACATGATTATGTAAAATAATACAAGAATTGTATTAATCATATTCCGGTGAAAAAAAATAAGAAAGAATAAATATAACTCGTGACTTTGACTGAAAAATCTTCAATCCCGTGCCTTGATCTTCGATTTTCATCTTATATCTTGTTCTCCAAAATTCGTCTCCCTTTTGTTCTGGCTATTAACTGGCTTTTATAATGTTCTCAAAACCCTCCAAGACGTGAATTAGGTAGTTGTATTGTTTTAGACCTGGTAGAGTTTTATTTCCATTAGGAAACTGCCAAACTGCTGCCCGTTATGCACTTGTGATTGCATGGTATAAAACATTGCGATCGCATGATTGTTACAAATAAGTTTCTGCAGAAATTTTGGACGTTCTGCGATCGCATACAATGGTAATCATGCGATCGCATGGTTAACTTGGACGCTTAACTTGAATTTCTCTCTTTGATATTTGCCTGTCCAGTTCTTAAAGTCTCTTTGTTTGTTCAATTGAGTTCATTTTTCTTCTATTTGGTTTCTTTTCATCTTTTCGTCAGATTGACACTTGGTTTTGATTATTTCCTAAAATAATAAGAAAACAACATGCAATTAAACTGAAAACAAATAATAGTACTCATAATCGTCCATTTTTGTGAGTACAAAATTGTACTTATCAATTACTATAACTAAATACGCTAATGTCGTTCGGTCATGACTTAGACCGTCCGTTCGACCTACTCTCTCTCCCTAAATTCAAGTTTTTGAACGTGTTTGGTTAACTTTAAAAGTGGCTTTTAAACATATTGAATAGTTTACTCATTTTCAGTTTTAATTAATAAATAAATACTCATTTTACATCTTCTTTATTTACTTATAAGCAAACTTTTAAAGCTTAGCAAAACATACTCGTAAGTTGTTTCTTTGTGTTGGTTGCTCAGAAGAAAGAATGAGGTTTTTGCAGTGACATGGGAGCTTTATGATTTACCCTGTAACAAAAAAATTAACTAATTTATTATTTTTATTTATTTATTATTATAAATTATTACATGGGTTGACAACTGGGAAAATAAGGTTCATGTAACAACACCTCATTAAAAGACTAAAATTTAATTAATTATTTTTTATAAAATAATTAAGGATAAATTCAGAGATAGTCACTATTTTAGCACTTATGAACTCTAAAGTCATATGGTCAAAACTTAATTCAATTAAAGTCACATTTTAGAGCTAAAATACCAACATACCCTTAATTGTAAAAAAAATGCTAATTGTGATATTGTTTTGTCGTGATACTATTTTGTTATGATACTATTTTATATAGATAATGTGTTATGGTACACTTGCACCATACTTTTATCTTTAATATTGATTTATTATAATAATATTTCAATCTATGATTGCAAAATGCTTAATACTCTTTTGATCTATGATACTGTTTCTATTTGTCGAATTTTTTCCTTGTTTCTAATGATACTAAAATATTATGAAAAAGTTTCGACCTATGATACTGTTTTAATAACTTAATTTTATCTTTGATACTATTTAATTATGACAAGGTTGTCTAAGAGTATAATACAAAATGATTTATACTCTTTCAATCTATGATACTGTTTCTATTTGCTGAATTTTTTTCTTATTTCTAATGATAGTGAAATATTATGACAAAGTTTCTCTTTTAATCTCTTAATTTTATCTTTGATACTATTTAATTATGACAGTGTTTCAATTTCTTAGTTTTGTATATGATACTGTTTTAATCTATGATAATGTTTTATTTGGGTAATGTACATTATCATACTTTAATACTTTTTAATCCATGATACTGTTTTATCTTTGAAACTGTTCGAATCTATGTGGAATGAGTTTTATTTATGATACCATGCTTTTATCTTTGATACTGTTTAATTATGACAATGTTTCAACCTATGATACTGTTTCAATCTCTTAATTTTGTTTATGATACTGTTTTATTTAGGTAATGTGGATTAGTATACTTTGATACTGTTTAATCCATGATACTGTTTTTATTTAGATAATGTACATTGGTGAACTTATACTATACTTTTATCTTTGATACTATTTTATTAAGATAATGTTTCAACCTATGATACTGTTTTATTATAATATTTTCATGTATGATACTAATATATTAAGATACATTTATCTGTGATACTGTTTTAGAGGATGTTGTAGACACTAAAAAATAAAATAAAATAAATAAATGGGCTTAGCCTATTAAAAACAAATAGCCCATTTAAATTGATTAAAGCCCAAGTCTATTTATGACCCGTTCATATTAAAACTAACCCACGTAGAAAATTCGTCCCACTTTTATATTTAATACGTATTGGAAGGTTATAAATGGAAAGTGGGTAATTTGATATTTCTCTATAAATAGGACATTAAGTCCAAGAGAAATCACAAGTTAAAATTGTACAACAAATTTCGTGTATTAAAATACAGAAACTGTTACAAATTGAAATTTTGATAAATTACAAAGTGGATAATCTCCTTGTGACTGCGTAGCTGCAGAATCCTCTGATTAACGATCCGAGTGTTGAAGACAAGGGGCCACGTGGCTTGAATCCTGGACTTCGAGACTTGTTGGAAATTTAATTTTCTTGAACCTTCAATGTTTGGACTTGGCTTAAATTTGATTTGTGAAGAAGCTTTGATCTTCTTGGACTTGCTTTAATTTGAAGAAGATTTTGATCTTCTTAAGATTTCCCGGGTTTTGGATTTTCTGCCGGGTTGTGGATTTTCTCCTGGACTTACTTCTGGACTTCTGGTTTTTCTTCTGCCCCCTCAAGATTTATTCATTTATTATGAAAATAAATAGATAAATCTTGACAATTTGAAAATTTAGAGTTTGATTTACACTTAAACACTCATTAATGTTTATCTCTTAGTTTGAATAGAATTTGAATTTGTATGAGATTCTATAAGTTGAGTTACAATAAAATTGTACAACTTGAATCTTATTTGACTTGAAGTGAAATTTTTTTATTTATAAGAAATTGAAAATTTGATGCCACAATTTTAAACCACGGTTGAGTGAGAGTATAAAACACCTACCCTTGCTTTTTCTTGTTGGATGTAAGGTTTGACACAGAATGATAGATGCGTCAGTTAATTAACATGGTCAATTTTACTATGATTGTAGCTTTTGTTCTACAAATCTTTTCAAGTGGGTTAAGGGAATTTGCTACCTTTATTTATAATTAATGTGCTTATCAGGTATATCTCTTTTTTCTTTCTTTCTTCTTCTTTTTTTTTTTTTTTAGATTATCAGCATGTGAGATTATTCATGTATAATGAACCTAAAATATTTATAATGTGATCCTGCTTTTCTTTTCAGGGACAAGACGAAAGAATTAAACGGGAATGTTAATCGAAAAGAGGAGATGATATTGAACCTCAAGTTAAACTTCAATCTTTAGTTCCAGTTGCTTGCTTCCATAGTTCTTGTTTTGCTTCTGGTCCTTCACATTCACCTTATCAACGGAAAAGTTCTCCAACTTCAAGTTTGCCAAGACAATCAAGAACGCAGAGGGAGAAATTGCTTGGACTTTCGATTAATTCTTGAGTTTCATATTATTTTAATCAAAGATTTGGCATCTCTTGGCACTCTTCATAGGTGAAATATATATATTTCGTCGAGCTTTTGCTTGTTTATTTTATTATTCTGTCCAGTATCTTTACAAAAGTGTGTGTAAAAAATAAAAGTGTGCGCGAATTTGGAAAAGTGGTTTCAATTCATTTTTTTTTTAATAATATTATATGTATATATAAAAATGTGCACGTGTGCATTGTGTGTGTGTGTGTGTTTTTTTTGTTGTTGTTATTTTTGTTTTTGTTTTTGTTGTCCTTTTTTTTTTTTTTTTTAATAGAAGACATGGAGATCGAGGTTCGAAATGTTTCTTTTTAGATATTTCCCAAAGACTCATCCTTCCAAGGTGGAGAATTTAGAAGACCTGGAAATAGAGGCTCGGAACGTATCTTTTTAGATATTCCCCGAAGACTCACCATTTCAGGATGGAGGATTTAGAAGACCTGGAAATAGAGGCTCGGAACGTATCTTTTTAGATATTCCCCGAAGACTCACTCTTCCAAGATGGAGTTTTTCAGAAGACCTGGAAACAGAGGCTCGGAACGTATCTTTTTAGATATTCCCCGAAGACTCACCCTTCCAGGATGGAGTTTTTTAGAAGACCTGGAAATAGAGGCTCGGAACGTATCTTTTTAGATATTCCCCGAAGACTCACCCTTCCAGGATGGAGTTTCAGAAGACCTGGAAATAGAGGCTCGGAACGTATCTTTTTAGATATTCCCCGAAGACTCACCCTTCCAGGATGAAAGATTTTAAAGGATTTAAAAAATTTAATGTTCATAATTACTTTAAATTATGGACCATTTTTCTTTCTTTCTTTCTTTTTTTTTTTTTTTTTTTTTATTGTTTCTTTGACTATTTTACTATCATTTTGTTTTCTTGTTTGTTTTTTATTTGTTTATTTATTTATTTTATTTCTTTGTTTGTTTGTTTATTTTGCAGGAATGGCACAATCAAATTCTAAAAGCAAAGAGAATTTGAAATTACCTGAAATTACTGAGCTTAATGATACGGCACGGAAGGGTAAAGTTCTTTGCTTTCCTAAAACAATTGTGAAGTATCACAGCCAGACCAACGCCACAGGAGAGCTCAAGCTTACTATCCACAGGCCGATGCCATGTCCTTCGACTTTATGTGTCCCTTTAAAGGAGCTGCACATGCATATTCTCAGTAATCGCCAGAGGAATTCGGATGCCATCCAACATCCTTCTTTGGGTCCACCTCCACATCATTCTCAGGCTATGATTATTATTCCGAGAGCGATCATTTTCGAGAGGATTAATCAAAGAGAAATAAAATGGGGAAGTGTACTTAGCAGCCGTGGAGAAGCTTCTTATCTTCCAAAGTTTTGGGAGTGGTCGGTTTGGATCCATAAACTCTTAGTCAAAAGAAATCTTCCTGAGTTAGCTTCTGCAGTTTATTCCGCTACAAAGGAATATCCTCGTCCCAATTCTATGTATAGAGCTCTTTGTGAAGTTTGGTGTCCGGACACCAATACCTTTATAACCACAAGTGGAGAAATTGGTATTTCTCTCTGGGATATTCGAGAAATCACTGGACTTTCTATTAGGGGTGATTATTATGAGGAGGTAGTTCCAAGCCTTTCAGAACTGTCGAATTTGGTTCCCCGATCTTGCTCATATTTGTTTAAAGCATATTCACTGATAGTCGATAAGAAGAAAACTGATCGAATTCGCCATGCTGATTGGATTGAGTTTTGGTTCCAAGAAGATGATTGCGTTCCAAATCCTCGGAAGAGTAAGCCTTTCAAGAAAGCTATGGAATCGAGGCCACATAAAGAAGGCCAACGAATAGTAAAAGACAGGATACGGAGACCCGTCTTCATAGACAAGCCAAAAGATATTTTGCACAGGGACAGGAGTCATTGGAACTCTTCTTTATCTGTTGACGAGGAAGAAGAGTTAGAAATAGCGGCCTATCTTTCGCTTTGGCTTTGTCGTTTCATTTTTCCTTCCAGAGACGACTATCTTAGAGCCGGGACTTTCAAAACAGCTTCCAGAATGGCTGCCAAGTCGACTTACAGTTTAGTTCCTCCTATTTTGGCTAGTATTTATCGAGGACTTACAGAAACATCAAATTGCGTGGCAGGTCATGACATTGGATTGATCAAATATGCATTTCCTGGACATTTTCTGTATGCTTGGGCTGCAACCTATTTTCTCCGAAGAATTTACAGCAACATTGACAAAAGCATTGGTCGCCCTATTATCAGAAGATATGCTGGAACTTTAAATGATCTCCAGCCTTGGGAAGTTGACATGTTCGATTGTCGAGAACTTGTTCGTGGAAGGATGGATCACAATGATTTTTGTTGGAACCCTATTCATTTGCCTCCTCATTGTGGTATATGCACAGATAAGGACGATAGATCTACAGAGATTTCAGAGTTCATGATTAGCATTCGACCTGGATTTGTTTCTTATCGCCGAGGATCTGGTTCATACATTCTTGAAGCATATAACCCTCATCGATTTGGAAGGCAACAAGGCTTCAAACAAAAACTTCCAGGCTCACCAAAAGATATGAACTTAGTACTAAATCCAATGACTCTTTATTGTGCTTGGTTATCTTTGACACAAGTAGGGAGTGGATGTTCATTCCATATTCCAGGGAGAACCAATAATATACAAAATCAAGTTGATTCTGTATACGAAGATTGGTGGAATAATGAAGTACTTCCAAGATTGAACAAGGTTCAAGTGAAGGAGTTATCATCCAGTGAGGATACAGACTTTAGACTTGAGCAACCCGCACCTATACCAAAGCATAAGGAGAATGACAAAGCCAAAGAGATCAACCCTTCCCGTGTAGCTTCCCAAAGAACTTTTCAAAAAAGAGCATTGGATGTTCCAGATGAATGAGGTCCTAAGAGGCTTAAATTTACATTCCCTTCAATAGGAATCGTTTCCTCTTCAGAGCGTGTAGAGAAGATACCTGGGACAATTTTGGTTTCAGAAGACAGTAATTCCGGAGATCAAGCATCTCGAGGACTTGAAGCAACTCTTGTTCCGGAAGATAGTAGTTCTGAAGATCAGGTATGATTTAAATTTCTTTTCTTTTCTTTTTTTTTTTTTTTTTTTTTTTTTTTGTTTTTCTTAATGTATCAACTTTTGACTTCAGGCTACTGTTTCTTTGGTACATCGTCGAAAGCGGTCGGTACGACTGAAGAAGTCTCAATCTATTCAAAGCAACCACGGAGCCTGTGTTGAAACTTCAAAAATGGACTTGAGTATCCCAGATATATCTTTACACGACAAAAATTTAGACATGTCGCCTCAAACAAGAAATGCAGGTATATATCTGTTTCTTATTATTTTGCCTGACTGTCTGATATATCGGTGTGCAACTTTCCCTCATCTTTTTTTTTTGTAGGATTTCCTAAAATTCCCGAAGAGCTGAATTTTTACGCAAGTCCAAGTCCTTTACTGGATCAGACCAGCGAGAATCTTGACATGATTGATGCACTTAATGGGATTGATGGCCTTAATGGTTCGAAAGATCTTCCCTGCGATTATCCCAGTCATATCAGTGGTGGTATTTTGACATCCAAGCTGGCAGATATCAATGATGAGGGAGAAGTAAATTCTGGAACTTCAGTAGTCAAGATTCCGGGGAACGAACAAGAAGCACCTGATACCCAATCTTCGTTGTCTTTGATTGTTGTTCCTATTTCAAATATAAACAATCGTGGGATCGCACCAATTTGTTCTTCCATGTCTGAACTTCCGCTTGGAATTACTGAAGACTCTTCTTTTTTAAAAGATGTTTTTCGAGAAGCCATGACTAAGTATCTTAAGAAGTCATTCACGGATGTAATAAAACACGGTTTTTCAAATCTTAGAACTTGGTGGGCTAAAAGCAATCAGAGACTTCAAAACTTGATCAATGAATCATTTCGAGCGGATCCAGCACCTTTGACGAAGCGTATGGAAGTGTTTCTTAATAGAGTTGATGCTTACCTTTCCAAAAGAAAGCAAATTTTAGAGTGTCCGACTTTAGAAGAAAGAGACCAGCAATTGGAGTCTTTGAACAGTCGAATAGATGTAGAGATGGCCATATTTTCTTCTTTGGAAAATAAAACTAACCAATTGGCTTCCCAGCTCGACAAACTCCGTGATGAACTTCAGACTCGTAAGGAAAATCTAGATCAAATAGAAGAGGCCAAGATCACTCTGGAACAAGCGCAAATTAGAAATATCGCCAACGTGGAATCCATCGATCAGGAGAGGAAGACTCTTGAAGACATTTTTTTGCAGCTAGCTGAAAGTGATTGATCTTTTGAGCTAACACTCTACATTTCTTCTTCTTTTTTTTTATTTATTCTCTTTTGTATCATCTTTTTTTTTTATGTAAAGACAAATAAAGAGGTATAAATACGATTATCGATTTTGACTGAACTTGGATTCATATATATGATTTTCTTTATCCAAGTTAAGAGATTTTTTTTTTTTTATATAGCCGTTCACAGTTTATCCTCTTGCGAGCCAGGAGCATTACACAAATTTTTTTTTTTTTTTTTACAAAGGAAAATAAAACAAAGTTTAAGCGTAAAAACGCTTCAAAAATTTTCCGTTAATAGGTCCAATCTGCAATCCATCTTTGTCCACGATCTTGTATGCTCCATTGGTGAACACATGAGTAACGACAAACGGACCATCCCATTTAGGTTGGAACTTGCCCCCTGTCTTTTTTGTAATTATGATAGGCCTACGTACTGAAAGTACTAAATCTCCAACTTGAAATGATCTTGGCCGTACTTTTTTATTGAAAGACTTTGCCATCCGAGCTTGATAACATTGCAGGTGCATTTGAGCTTCTAACCTCTTCTCATCCAAAGCTTCCAACTCCTCAAGTCGAAGACGTGCATTTGAGCTTCCTCTATCTTCTTGGATAGCAATTCGCAATGATGGAATCTGACATTCTAAGGGAAGTACAGCTTCCACACCATATACCAGGGCATATGGAGTAGCTTGTGTTGGAGTCCGGTAAGTAGTGCGATAAGCCCACAAAACTTCTCCAATTCTTTCATGCCAGTCTCTTTTGGATTTGGAAACAACCTTCTTCAACAAATTGCACAATGTCTTGTTGAATGCCTCTGCCAATCCATTAGCTGCTGCATTATACATGGACGAGTTGTATTGTCTGAATCCAAACTTGGTGCAGAGATTATTGATGTGACTATTGCAGAATGGTTTTCCGTTATCAGTGATGATGTATCGAGGAACTCCATACCGATAAATTATTTGACCGCGAATGAAATCTGCAACATTTTCTTTCTTTACTTCTCTCAATGGTATAGCTTCGGCCCACTTAGAGAAGTAGTCAGTCCCAGCAATGATGTAGGAATGTCCAGCTGAAGACTTCGGTGTTATGGGTCCAATCACATCAAGACCCCATGCATCAAATGGCCAGGAGGCAATTGTCGGGTGTAATAGCTCTGGAGGTTGATGAATGAAATTTGCATGGACTTGGCAAGCTTCGCATTTTTTGGCAAAATCCATAGAATCTTGAACCATAGTCGGCCAATAGTATCCCATTCTTTTTATTCGAAAATGGAGTTTAGGTCCTGACTGATGAGCACCACATATTCCAGAATGAGCTTCCTCCAGGGCATGTGCCGCTTCCTCACTACTTAAGCATCGAAGGAATACTCCATCAAACGAGCGCCGATAGAGTGTGTCCTTATAGAAGATAAAGCGAGAAGCACGTCTCCGAACTTCTGTTTTACGACGAGGATTATCAGGTAACTTATGATGTTGAAGGTAATCAATTAACGGTTGCCTCCAATCATCCACTTCTTTGCCAACAATTTCAACATTATTGTTCTCCTCAAGATTTTCAGGCAGTAGAGGTGGAATTACCCATCTTTGAACAATTGATACCGGGTGAGAAAAATCCTCCTCTGACCTGGCCAGAACAGCAGCCAAATTAGCCAAGGCATCTGCTTCTCTGTTTTCATTCCTGGGAACGAACTTGATTTTTACTGATTCAAATCTTTTTAGGAGTGTTAACGCATATTCATGATATGGCTTCAGGTTTAAATTTCGGACTTCATACTCGAAAAGAAGTTGGTTGATTATCAACAAAGAATCTCCAAAGACTTCTAGTTGATTAACTTCCATATCCAGTGCTGTTTCCAAACCAATAATAAGAGCTTGATATTCTGCCATATTGTTGGAACATTTTTCTGTCAAGGTAAATGAATATGGCATGACTTGATCATGTGGAGTAACAAATACAACTCCTGCTCCAGCACCATATCTTCGAGCTGCACCATCAAAGAACAACCTCCATGAAGGTATAACTTCAGTGCAAAAAACTTCTTCGTCTGGAAAGTCTTCAAGAAGTTCCCATTCTGCCGGAATAGGATGATCAGCAAAAAAATCTGCCAAGGCTTGTCCCTTAACGGCCTTTTGTGGAATGAATTTGATGTCGAACTCGGACAATAGAAGTGCCCATTTTCCTATCCTCCCGGAAAGAATCGGTCTGGACATTATTTATTTTAACGGGTCAATCTTTGAAACAAGATTGATCGTGTGTGCTAACATGTAATGCCTCAACTTTTTAGCTGCAAAAATCAATGCAAGGCAGATTTTCTCAATAGGCGAATACTTCATTTCAGCACCTACCAATGTCCGGCTTAGGTAATATAGTGCATTTTCTTTTCCTTCGTCATTGATTTGGACAAGAAGTGCACCTAAAGAAGATTCTTGTGCTGCGACATAGAGAGTCAATGGCTTTCCTGGGATTGGAGCTGTGAGCACTGGTGGATGAGATAAATATTGTTTAATGCTTTGAAAAGCATTTCGACAAGTATCATCCCATTCAAATGGCACATCTTTCTTCACTAGCCTGTTGAATGGATGGCAACGACCAGCAAGATTGGAGATAAATCTTCGAATATATGCCAATCTTCCTTGAAGACTTTTCAATTCATGCAAATTACTTGGCTCTGGCATGTTTATTATAGCATCAATTTTTGATTGATCTATTTCAATACCTCGATGTCGAACAATGAAGCCAAGAAATTTTCCAGAAGTAACACCAAATGCACACTTTAATGGATTCATTTTCAACTGGTAACGCCGGAGTCTTTTAAAAACATCTCGCAAGTCTTGTAGATGATCATCTCGTTTCTTTGTTTTGACAACAAGGTCATCCACATAGCATTCTACTTGCTTATGCATTATATCATCAAAGATCTTTTGCATCGCCCGTTGATAAGTTGCTCCAGCATTTTTCAATCCAAACGGCATGACTTTGTAACAATATATGCCCTTAGGAGTACGGAACGCTGTGAGCTCCTCGTCTTTTGGATTCATTCGAATTTGATTGTACCCTAAAGACCCATCCATGAAAGATAGAACTTCGTATCCTGTAGTAGCGTCCACCATCAACTCTGTTATCGGAAGTGGAAAATCATCTTTTGGGCAAGCTTGATTCAGATCTCGAAAGTCAACACAGACTCTTAATTGTCCATTCTTTTTCATGACTGGAACAATATTAGCAATCCAAGTCGGGTACTTAACTTCACGTATGAACCCAGCTTCAATAAGTTTATTGACCTCTACTTCAATTTGTGGAATCAATTCTGGTCGGAATCTTCTTTGGGGTTGTTTGATCGGGCGAACTCCATGCTTTACGGCAAGATGATGCACTGCAACTTTAGGATCCAACCCTGGCATTTCTTGGTAGGACCATGCAAATACGTCTTTGTATTCCTGGAGCAGGTTGAAGTACTCGGATTCTTCCTTTTCACTGAGAAGAGCACTTACAAACACCGGTCTCATATCTTCTTCTGTTCCCAAGTTTAACTGCTTCAAATCATCCACGGTAGCTTGCCCCCCTTCTTCGAATATTGGCGGAGCTGGTTCAGGTTCATTTGTCGTGGTTGAATTTTCAAATTCAGAATCTGAGTTAGAGGCTTCTTCAAAAGCAATGTGATTAATTGATACCTCTTCTTTATCCTCGCCATTCTTTTGAGATGAGGCAGTTTTTCGATTCCTATTCCTTCTTCTTGACTGTTGAGGCTTCAAACTTGAATTAGAAGTCTTAACTCCAATTCGAGAAAATGTAGACTGTCTTTGAGAAGATTCTGGATAAGCCTGCACATTTTTGTCAATTTGAACAGAAGTAGAAGGATCACCACTTAACCTTTGAAAGACAGACGTTCTATCTCTTGGATCAACTATTGTGGAAGTCTCTCTTTCCAGCCTTTCGAATACTGAAACTCTGACATTCTCACTTTGGATTCGATCAAATACTGAAGGTGTTGACTCTTTTGGCTTTTCTTCAGGAGTCTCAAAGATTTGAATCATGATTGGATTTGAAGACATCTTCTTGACTTTAATTTTTCTTGGTGGACCTGGATTATATCCCAATCCATACTTTGGTTGTGCAATAAATGATCCACCAGAATCTGAAGGAACACGTCCACCTAAAAGAACAGCATCAAGATCACCTAGTTTACGAGGCTCTCCTTTCCCAAATCCGGCATTCTCGAACAACTTCTTAACTTGCGGATTGTAATGTCCTTTAAAAGTTTGTTTCGGGTCTTCAACTTCTTTGACATGTGGCATGTTTTGTTTGGATGAATTAGAGATACAGAGCTTTTCCATATTTGGAATATTTGTTGAAACTTTGCTAGTCTCTGGAACTGTAACAAGTTGATAGGGCAGAGCCAATTTAGGAATGTTGGGTATCGGAAAAGTTAATTCTTTTCTTAACACTTTAACATATGCTGATGTCGTTTGAGGTTGTTTGCCTTTGGAGAAATCTTCACAAGTAAGTTTCGGTCTACCTATCATAAGTTGATGAGGCGGCACTACAATAAGTCGGTGATCATTGTTTGTATCTTCTTTAATTTCAAATCCAGCTGTGGACAATCCTGCTGAATGAAACTCTTCACCTTCCGAGTAGAACTTGGCATCTGCAAAATAAGATTCTTCTTTGAGGAATGGTTTTGACTCAGCTACCACGGATTTGACTTCTCCATCTCGGCTATACTTGAAACATTGATGCCAAGTTGAAGGCACCACCCCAGTTTCATGCAGCCAAACACGTCCAAGGAGCAACTCATATGATGTTTTGGCATCAATGACATGAAAGAGAGCTGAAGAATTTAACTCCCCTATTTGCAACTTCAGGCGAATCATGCCAATGGCTCGCTGGCCCTTTTGATTGAATCCTTGAATCATGATGTTGCTCTTTGATAGATCATCAACATTTATTCCAATCTTCTTCATTGTTTTGATTGGCATAATGTTTACTGCAGAGCCACAATCAATCATTATTCGATACAATTTACATTCTCGGATACAACCGTTGACGTATAGTGGTCTATTATGCAAGCGAGATCCAAGTTGTAAATCATCATCGTTGAACGTGATGGTGGCCATACAGTCTTGGTAAGTTGTAGATTTAATTGGTTCCAGTACTTTTCCTTGGTAAGCTTCCGGATCAATCAATGCCGCGATTAGAGCCATACGATCATCAAAAGAGAGATTAAGAGCATCTGCCAGGTTCGTGCTGGAAGGAATGTTATTGAGTTGTGATATGACCTTCCTCGTCTTTGAACTCTCTCCTGGTACATTTTTTGACTCACTTCCTCCATCTACATTGATGACATTGGAGGTGAAACATTGTTCGTCAAAGAAACTCTTAGGAAAATATTCTCCCAGGGTTACTAGTCTAGAAAGAGAACGTGGTGTAGCCTCTGTTTCTGTTGATTTTTTGTTTGCTCTTGCTTTAATTTTGGGTTTCTTCTTTTGATTGTTTCTTGGCTTTCTTCTTGATTCTGGTTTCTCGTCATGGGTGTCAGGACTTGGAAGTTGTGGAGCTTTTTGGTGGCGTCTTTTCACGAGAGTCCATGCCCCCTGACTTTCTTCAGATGATACTTCATCAATAGATTGAACTTCAGTATTCCATGCCCCCAATGTCAGTCCTGCAAGAGGTACAGAAGATGAATTTTTACCTGTTTCGTTTGATCTCTGATATTTCTCCTTCTTACTTATGAAAGTAGACCATCCATCTCCAATTTCATCTTCAGATTCAGAGTCAGAATCCCAAACGTCTAGATCACCAGTCATGATTTCATATAAGGTTGGACGATTACCGCTATCTGGTTTGACCATCTCTGGATAGACATACGTGATGGTAACTTCTTCGTCTACTTTGAGTTGTACCGGAATAGCTCCTTTCAGAAGTTGAGGTCCAAATTCAGCCACCTCGGACAATGACTTTCCAGCATCATATGGAGTAGGGAATGTCTGCTCTTTATTCGAAATGGGAATTGGGTCAAATGATCCAAATGAAACCATCGAACAACTGGCAGTTGGGTTTTCACCAGTTTCAAGTTTGATTTTATTTTCTCTATCTAAACGGACAATAAGATCCTTTAGCACAAAACACCTCTCCACTGGGTGACTAATGATTTGATGGAACCTGCAATATTTAGGATGATCAACTTGACCAGCCTCTTCCGACCTTTTTGGTGCTGGAAGTTCAATTATCTTTTGTTCAAGGAGTTGATCTAAAATCCTGGAAACTTCAGAGTCTGAGAATGGATACTCTTTTTCTTCTAGTTCCTTCAGAGTAAGAAGACCTTTCCTTTGGACTTGTACTTTGTTGGGTCTGAACTCCGGTTTTGGCTTTGGGCCCGGATTTGAACTTGATTTTTTAAAAGTGATTTTTGCAGGAACAGTGGAAATTGTCATGGCCTCTTTGGGCTTACCTGGCTTACCATCCCTCTTGATTTCTTTCTTGGGATCTTTCTTGTCACGTAGATCACTCGGTAAGTAACTTCCGTGTCTTGCAATCTGGATTTCTAGATCATGGGCACGCGTAGCCAACTCTTCAAAAGAATGAGGCATATTCGCTTGGAGATTATAAAGTAGTCCCCAATGCATACCTTGGACACACATGTCAATAGAGGATGTTTCACTGATGCGTTCTTTACAGTTAAGAACAAGGTTTCTCCATCTTTCAATATACTCTTCGACCAGCTCCTCCTTGCTCTGTTTTGTTCGGGCAAGTTCTGGAAGGCTAACTGTCCGCCTGGTACTATAGAAGCGTGTCAGGAACTCCCGCTCAAGTTGATCCCAACTATCAATTGATCCAGCCGGTAAGTCTGTATACCATTCAAATGCTGCACCTCTGAGGGAGCGTACAAACTGCTTCGCCATGGTGTCATTGTAGGTGCCAGCGTTGTTACATGTTTCAATGAAATGAGCAACATGTTGCTTTGGGTTTCCTTTTCCATCGAAACATTGGAACTTCGGAGGTTGGTAACCAAGCGGCATCCTCATTTCTTCAATCCGACGGCTGTAGGGTTTAGCATAAATCATTGAAGATTGTGGCGAACCACCATACTGGGCACGAATTGTGTCAGCAATCATATGCTGGAGTTGTTGGACTGACAGAGAGCCAACAGAGAGTTGAGTTGTATCACGCAATACATTTTGCACTACTGTCCGGTCATGTATATCTTGCTTCTGTTGGTGCTCTTGGATTTCTGGATCCTTAGTTCTGGAAGAGCTTGCATTTTTTGGACTGTCTTCTGTCAATGGACTTGACAGTTCGAGTCGGTGCATGAGGGTGGAAATTTGTGCCTCTTTGTCTTCCAGCGTTTTTGTTAGCTTTTCAATGGCCAAGGCCATTTGTTGAATTCGGTCATCAGAGTCAGGTGTCATTTCTGCAACCATCACTGGCTCGAGAGATTCTTCAGAGGTGGTATAATCACCCCATTTTCGCGGAGAAGTGACATGTGTGGATCCGGACACGGATCCATTACTGGAATCAGAGCCGGAATGAGAACTTTTTGCTAAGTTCTTGGATTTTTCTGCAGAACAGGAACCGGACTTCCTAGACTTGAAAATTTTGACTTTGCCCTTGTTAGAAAACTTCCTCAGTGGTGAAACCAACTGAATTTTCCCGGTTTTCGTCTGGGCTCTGGTTGTATGGAAAAGTTCAGCAAGTGTTTCCTCGAATGGAGTCACGATTTCTTTTGATTTTTCACCTGCCATAGTTGATGTAGTGATTGACTTGAAGATTTCACGGAATCGAAAGATGAGAGGGCAAAAGGTCCCACTGGGCGTGCCAAGAAATTTGTACAACAAATTTCGTGTATTAAAATACAGAAATTGTTACAAGTTAAAATTCCGGCAGAAGAAAAACCAGAAGTCCAGAAGTAAGTCCAGGAGAAAATCCACAACCCGGCAGAAAATCCAAAACCCGGGAAATCTTAAGAAGATCAAAATCTTCTTCAAATTAAAGCAAGTCCAAGAAGATCAAAGCTTCTTCACAAATCAAATTTAAGCCAAGTCCAAACATTGAAGGTTCAAGCAAATTAAATTTCCAACAAGTCTCGAAGTCCAGGATTCAAGCCACGTGGCCCCTTGTCTTCAACACTCGGATCGTTAATCAGAGGATTCTGCAGCTACGCAGTCACAAGGAGATTATCCACTTTGTAATTTATCAAAATTTCAATTTGTAACAGTTTCTGTATTTTAATACACGAAATTTGTTGTACAGATGTATGATACTGTTTTGACAAGAAAAATTAAAGATTGCTATTTTAAACTAAAGAGACGACTTCAAATAGGTAAAATCCACCGTATGTAGTGGCAAAGTGATTGGTCTTGACCATCTCGTCAAGACCATTCTGAAAATATATTATAATAAAAATTCTGAGCATGTATACAAATTCTATGCTCATTTCTGTTGTGATATTGTTTTCTGTGATACTGTTTTGTATAATACAGTATCAAACAACACACATGACTAATTAACAACACAAAAAATAATCTAATTGCCAACTTAATATAGTATCAAACTGCTATTCTATAATACAATATCAATTTTTTTTTATAATACAGTATCAAGCTGTTATTTACAAATTTGTTTTCTATAATACAATATTTTATGATACTATTTTATTGGAAGGGTAAACATCAGTATTGCCATACTGATTTGTTGGCCGTTTCTCTTCTAGGAAGCCAAACGAATAATAGTTGTCATTGTCCATCATGTTCATGTAAGTCATTCTGGTTCACGCTGGGCTGAACATAGTCTGAACTTTCTTTAGGAAGTCCATCACAAAGATTCACTTTGCCTGCATGTTTTTGCCCCCGATCCTTCGAGCCCCAGTATCATAAGCTTTTGCAGCTTCCTCAGCAGTGTTAAAAGTTCCAAGCCATTGAAGTATAGAAAAATGATTCTGAATCTATTAGTGTTTGCATTGCAAGTAATTCGGATACAATTATACTTAAATCATCACTCAATCAAATAACTAAAAATATTTACAAATGATCTCATAATTGAAGTATAGAAAAATGAATATCATCTAAGAAAATTAATAAATTTTACTAAACCAAAACATTAACAGAGAAAAAAAGCAAAAGGTTGAAGTTTGATTAATTACCATTAGGCAGAGAGATAGGAAAATGAGTCCAGAGCTCTGGCCTTGATGAAATTTCGCTAACAAAATACACAATTTCCTCAGTAATTCTCACTATACCATCCTTCTCCTCATCCAAATATTCTTCATCATCATCGGTATCGTTCATTTCTCTCAGAAACTATAACAAATTGGAAGTGAATTTCGAGGAAAATAAAGAAAGGCCCGATTTAAAGATACCCTGAATTTCCGCCAAGTCATTCTTTATTCCGGCAATCATATCCGCAGAAGGCCCCGACGACGATGTCGTTTCAGTGGAGGGGAAATTGGGCGGCGGCAGTGAAAGAAAGGCGGCCACGCCGCGGAATAGGGTGGAAAGGTCTTCTTTAAAGCCAGCAGAGGGACTTCTGGGGGAAGAGGATACAAGTGAAGGATTGTGATCGGAATTGAAAATTGATGGAAGCCAAGGTCAAGCACTTGCTTGAGGTTGGGACGGTTTGTGGAGTTTGAAAAACTCGTGTATAGAAAATATGGATTACAGGGTGATTTTGAAATTAATTTAGAATATTGTTGAAAGTATGACTTAATCACAATTTTAAAAAAGAGAATAGGTCACCTACCTGGTTTTAATTGAAAAAGTGAAATATGTTAGGTCGTATTAATATTTTGAAAAATAATGACAATCCTATGTATTTGAAAATTATTGATTACATATAATTTTTTAAAAAAAATCATTTTTTTCATTAATTACAAATTAAAAAGAATAATTAACAGAAATTCCTTAAATTAGCGACCAATAATAAAATCACCATATTTATAGTGTCTTATCACAAATTTCAATTCATATTTCATCTCCTTCATTTACAGACTCTAACAAACTCTACTTTTTTCACATTACCTCTCAGATTCTCAGTTGTTTATTGCAAATCTCAATAATTTTATAATTTTTTTTATTTATAATCATAGAAGAGACAAACCCTACATGAAAATTTGATTGTCGGAAGGCAATATTCATATTTCTTGTTTAAGTAAGATCTTGCAAGTTATTGAATTTGTCTATTTTTCTTTTATAATATTTTGAGTGTTATTTAATTTCTAATTCCACATTGCATTTTTCAAATTTTTGGTGATGACATTACTCAGAATGGTAGCAATTCAAGATCCAAAAGCAGGATCATGTGTTCCAGAGCTGGGTTTGGTTTGAGGCGAGTGAGGTAATGGCATCGGGCCCAAAATCGAAGGGGCTCATTTTCATTAGAAAAAAAAATTATTTGTGATTACTGAAGTTGTCAAAAATTTTGTGCAAAAAATTGAAGCCTAGCAAAGCAAACCGCATTCTATGAAGACCGTATGTATTACTAAATAGTGACACAAAATCGAAGGAGCCCTTTTTTTTTAAAGAAAAATATTGAAGATCAGCCCATGACTTGTCGGACTTTGCTTTGGAGGCCTAATTTTTAGATTTTGCCTCGGACCCTAAAAATGTGAGAACCGACCCTGATGTGTTATTTCTCTACCCTAAAATGGCACGTACGACTAAACACTAGAAGAAACTAACAATCTATGTTTGGATACTAGTTCTTGTTACTATACATTGTTAAAGCATTCACATGGAGTGCATCTTGTACCATGTTAATGTTACCGATTAGTGTTATACTTAGAAGGGCAAACTATTATATTCCATCCATTAGCAATTTGCAATACCACATTCCGAAATGAAATTTTTAGATAGTTCAGGTGAATTTCAACATATTTGTTGAACAAAATTTGAATTTTGAATTCAATTTTGATGATATTCTTGGATAACAACAAAATAAAACAACCAAATAGATAATTTTGATGGTAATATTGCTAAAATCAAGATTTTATAAACGATTTATTATTTTTTCAATTAATTCGGTTTGCATATTTTAATAAGAGACTTAAGTCCAATAAATTTAAATATTCAATCTCAAAATAGAATATTGTACTTTCACCCTATTTTGACGTTCATGCTTTTCTTAATTCATTAGTCACTTGGGGCTCCATCTTCTACACATAATTTTGAGCGGGCAAGGGCCAAGGAAGGCCATTTCTGTTCCCCATCCCATTTGAGATTTTTTTTTCCTTGCCCCACCCCTATTCTCGCTTAAGGAGGGGCAGGGCAACTCCATTAGGGTTGGACAAATTGACTGTCAAATCGACCCAAACCGATTCGGGTCGGTTTGGGTCATTTTCGGGTTGGAAAAACCAAACTCGGTTAAAAAAAATCTTTTTTGCTATAATTGGGCACAAAATCGAAAATCCGAACTGACCCGAATCGGTTCGGGTTGGTATCGGGCCCTTTTTTTTTGAGTTGGTTTTGGTTTGGGTCGGGTTGGGTCGAAAACTGACCCAATCCGACCCAACCCACCCCTAAACTCCATGCTCTGTTTATTTTTTTATTTTTTGCTACCATCTATAACTATTCTCAAGTTCATACTTTTATTAAGTCTTTTGTGTAATATGTTATTAAAAATTTTAAAAAAAAAATTTGTTGCAAGTCACGAGATGGAGAACATGTTTCCATCTCCGCCCTGAAAATTCGATTAAGCAGAGAACCATTACCCCGTTCAGGGCAAGCCTATAGAAAATTAGTTTAAAGGGCTTTTCGCTATCCTACATGAATGTATACTATTTTTTCAACCCATTTTGATGGAGTGCATTAATTAACGTTTTAAAATGTAGATATTACAGCCACTACTTACCAATCTTAAAATAATTCTAAATCTAACAACTTAACTAATTTATTTTATAAATATTACATACTTAAAATTAGATTAATTAATTTAATATTGAATTAATAATGTATTAAATTCATTTTTAAACCCTTAATCCTCACGTGAATTCTGATGAACTTTGACCCAAATTTGACAATTTGCTGCTTGAATTCTTGATTATTTTCACGGTAAGTCTTTCATCTTTATAATATCTCTACTTTAGTCCCTGTATTTTATCTTTCATTTCAATTTTGCCCTCTTTTATTTACAACCAAGGTTCTTTAACTTTTAAATTTTTACAAGTTGATCATCATATTTATACTTTTATATCAGTTTAGTCATTTATAGTATCACTATTTGATACAGATGTTACAAATGATATTGTGTATCAATGTTTAATAAAAATGTTACAAATGATATTTTGTATCACTGAATATGTTGCAGATTATATTATATTATTTTACACAACACATGTTACATGAATTGATATTTTGTATCACTGATGTTTTACATCTAATTTGTAACACAGATTGTTACAAATATTGTAATTGAAAAGAACATGAGTTTTGTTTGTGTTTGTTACAGATATTTCTTATACAAATGATATATATTTGATAGTTATAAAAATAAAAGATTTTGTTATATATATTCTAATCAATTCCGATTTTTAAGGATTTGGTTACTATAATTAACAATAAAAGATTCTATAATATATGAATTTCTATCAAATTCGATAATTAATGATTGAATTACTATATGTAATATGTAATATAATAAATTAAAATAATAGTTTTTAAAAAACGGTATTTTTAGAATAAAAACAAAAATGACTTTTTGGAATTATTTTAAAAAAAAGTGACGCATTTATGAAAAAATCCCTTTTAAAATCCTAGGAAGTTATTGACCAGAAAAAATAAAAAATCAAGAGTTCAACTGGTGTGACTATTAATAGAACTATACATGAATATGAAGTGAGCAATAATTATATAAATATGAATACATACCGTAAAAAATTCCAACATTAGTTAATTTTCATCAATATCAAAACAAACAACAAACTTTAAGATTATATGAAATTAAAGATATTTATAGCAACACAATATGATATAAATCAAAACTATTGATATAATTTTTTCTAAAAAAAAATTCAACTGAAAACCCAATAAACCTATGTCAAAGTCGGTTCTTGGATCAGTCAAACAAGCACCTAATCGAATGGTCAGTTTGGTTTGTAGATAAATTATTTATCTAGATACCATGTTTATTGTTATCATGTTTGGTTCAAATATGTATAAGAATGAAAAAATTAACTATTAAAAAGTGAATTTTTTGTAAAAAAAAAAAAAAAAAAAGATAATTCTACTCTTACTCTTAATTAAACGAAAAAAAAACTAAATAAACAAATTAAATGAAAAAAATATATAGGTGGTGGTGGTGGTGGTGGTGGTGGTGGTGGTGAGTGGGCGATCGATTTGGCAAAGGGTTGCGGTGGTTCCAGTGGCGATAGTAGGGTGGTGGTGGCGGCGATTACAGGTGGTGGAGATTATTCTATGGTATGGATTATGAATGGCAATAGGATGGGCCCGGGACGGGGACGGCCATTACCATCCTCCCGTCAGGGATTTTTGGGAGAAGCGAGGGGAGAGGGGGATTAGATACGAATCCCGCCCCATTTAGGAGGGAGGCGTGATTTTTGGCCATCCATAGTATGGATGTTACAAAATAAATTTGTTCTATATTATAAAAAGTATGTTATATTTTAAAAAAATGAGTAAATCATTATCTGAATAAAAAAATTTGTCATCTTATTTTTGAGGATAAAACTTAGGCAAAATATTCCTACCACATTTTTCTATAAGTGCACTACATTTAAATTGTTTAAAAGGTCCATAACCTTTAGTTATTATTACATTTATTTCTTTAATATTTTTTCATCTCATTCTTATCATCAGCTTTCAATTAATAAGCACATATTGTCTATGATAACGGTTCCCGTCCAAAGATTTCATTAAGAAATAACAAAAAGATTCATTTTCCCCTCGTATTTTTAAATAAGCAAATAAATAAATAAATACAAATTTTCGATTAAATATTTATTCCTCATTTTAAAGCACACTAATAAAATTTTTAGAAGAAAATCTCTAGTAGAAACAAGATGTGTTAATTAATAGAATGTTAAATATAAGGATTTGATAAAAAAAAAAAAAAAAAAAAAAAAAAAAAAAAAAGTTAAGGACATAAATGTGACAATAAATAAAAGTTAATGACTTTTTATGCAATTAAAATGTAGTGTGAATATAACCACCCCCAAAACTTATCCTCATTTTTTTTAAATTGTTATCTGGATAAAAAATTTATCCGAACATCAATTTTTCCTGAACAAAATAAGACGAATTTTATCTATTATCTTTAATCATTCATCATATATTAAACAGGTCATATGTAATATAAAAATTAGAACGAGAATTCAATTACCACATAAGCAAATAATAAAGGTTGTCACTATAATTTTTTTTCTAATTATATTACAACCCAAAATTAAAAATTAAAAAAAATTAAATTAGAGTCATTCATTATAATTCGAAATAATGAATTAAATCTCCATAAAATGTTTTGAAAAGCGTAAAGCGTGGTTAGGCGTAGAGGTCGAGTTTTAAACTTTTGGAGCATAGACCAGTCCTAGACAAGAGCGAGATAAGGACAAAGCGAGGGCGATGCGTGATGCGTGATGCGTGGTTAGACGTAGAGACCAAGTTTGAAACCTAAGTAAAGATTATACGGACTTTTTAGAACAATGTGACTCCATTAACTTGTAAATACAAGCAACCTTGATCAGTCAATTAGAGAGCACAGAGGATCTTTTATGCATTGGAATAGGAAACATTTATAATAATTTACATTACATGTGTCCTTAAACAATGTGTTTCCATTCGAATCTGTACGATAATCATAATAATTAAATTAATGTAAGAGAATGATTTGTTGATTAATTTGACTCTAAATCATTAGTTAATTATTTTAATATGCAACTAGAATTCAACAACAAATCTTATTGGCTTTGCATCAAATTTAGTGATTAATTAATGACAATTATTTATTACAAATCACGTGATTTATGCTTAAGCTTGGCCGCAAGCAACATGTAGTATATATAAATATAAAAATTAAGATATAATTTATGGAAGAAGGTCAAACCGCCCAAATTTGGTGATTATTCAAATTAGTTATGGGATTATGTACCGTATTATTTTTATTTATTTTAATTAAAAAATTAAATTGAAATGCTTAAATCCAAAATGTCAAACTCGTGAATTAAAGTGCCACTGTGATTGCACAACGAGACTTTCTTGAACAAAATAAATTCTTAATTATGTTATTTAATTGGGTGTCACTAGCTTATATAGGTAACAACATTAAGAGAATATTTAGGAAATTCAAACTGAAAAATAAATAAATAGTGCTATTAGTAAATTTAGTTACATGTTTTTTTTTTTATAAATTTTGTCTCACCTTGACTAGTTTAATGTAGCAAGAATGGATGTCCTAAACAATTAAAAAAAAAAAAAAATTAACGAGATATTTGTTCATTACATCATATCATTAATTCGTAATCTATATGTATTTAACCTCCAAAGGAAAGAAGTGGAATATATGGGAGAGGGAATCACTTCCTTAGACTTATAATTTTCAACACTAAACTACGAGAAATACTTTAGTAGGACAGTTGTAATAGGAATATCTACTTAAATCACGACACCTCGAATCTTAAACCACTCAAGTCATGATACTTCGGCATCCAAGATGTCGTGACTTGCGTGGTTTAGGGTCCAAGATGTTGTGATTTGAGTAGACGGTCCTACTACATATATATATAAAACTATCATACTTAAATATTTCTCCTAAATAAAGATAAAATTCGTCCTTGACTTGTCGTATGTATCTTGGGTTTAATTGACTTGGTAGTTTTTAAGGTTTCACTGTCTCCAACCAAATAAAATACTAAAATTCAGCATGTTAGAGAGTATTAATTGCTGTATGTGAGCTTGCAATGAAAACATAACGAATAAATAGAGACAGATGGGAAAAATATTATTTTATATTATAAAAAATGAGAAACTAAAATAATTAAATGGAAGAGAAGACGCAAGCAATTGAGGGAAGAAGTTGGGCACTCGTTATCTGATCATCTCTCATCTCACAGCCGTGTTGATACTTGATAGAGAATTATTGTATTTTATATATTTTTTAAGTTTCGTCCGATTGCATATGAGAAAATATTTTTTATTGCATATGAGAAAATATTTTTTAAGTTTCGTCCATGTTTAGGAGTACTTATAAACATAGTTATAAAACCCGGACCGGAGAATGACCCGGATTTGGCAGCGGGTTAATGGGTCACCGGTTCAACACCGGGTTAACGGTTGAACCGGCGGGTCAATTCCTAAGTTTACACCTTTAATTACTTTTAACTTATAATACAAAAATAAATAATTTTTTTGTAAAATAGTGAAGACAACAAACTTTTCATAACAAGAATTATTAAAATAATTATAAAAAGTTATTAAATTGAGTTATATGGTCAATGCAAAAATTATCAAAACAATTTTTAAGCAACAAGTTTGAACGAAACACGATTCTAATACTTAAAACAATTATAAAAAATTCGGTAAGTGTGTCTTTGACGATCTAAAGTTGAGATGAAATCACATGTAATAACATATTAATTGTGAAGAAAAAAGAAAAAAAAATAAGAAAAAGAGTTGAAAAAAATATAAGAAAAAGAGCTGATGCAGATTACTTAATGAATTATGAAAGTTTTTACTAGGTTCTTAGTTGAATAATTGTGAAGAAGATAATAAGACTTTAGATTTACGACAGCCACTAGAAGACAAAGAGTTGAATTTGAATGTTTTTTAGTTTTTAAATAATTAAGAAAAAAAATAGAAAGAGACCCGGGTTTACCACTAAAACCCGGGTCACCGGGTTGCACGATTTTTTCTTGGTTTATTTGATTTTTTTCGGGTCATGTCCTTGTTTGGTTAAATGAAGTAACCGGACCGGTCTAGTGTCCGGGTCACCGGGTCACTGGTCGAACCGGCCGGATCGGTCCGGGTTTTATAACTATGCTTATAAATACTTGTAAGTTAGTCAAATATTATTTTTATCAATGATTACATAAAAATCATAATTTTATGATATACTATTTATAATCTACAAAATACTTTACTAAACAAGTATGAAACAAAGATGAGATGATCAACGTATACAAATAGAAACGGTAAAGGAAACTCTACCTAGATTTAGTAATATATCTTGGGGTTTGGTGGACTTGAAGCTTGACACGGATGAATTAATAAAGTGTCAACTGATTAATTATGATAAAAAAAAAAAAAAAAGAAAATAAAAAAGAAGAAGAAGAACTAATATAATATTGTTTCTCTTCTTGTTGATGGACTGCATTAGAGGGGGCAACTTCCCCTTTTCTCTAACCCTTTTTACATATAATTCTTCATGTTGACTATATCATTGAAGTCAAAACAAATTATAAAATAAAAAAAAAAAAAATTACAGAGAGTTCGATAGAGAAATTCTAACAGATTATTTGAAAAGTGGATTCTACATTATTAAATAGTATTAAAGAATAAATTAATAATTTATACTTTTTAAAACATATCTACATAGAAATTTATTTTCTTTTAAACATATAAACTTTTCTATCTATATCATTACAGCATCTCCAAAGCATTTTATGGATCGCTATTTAGGTGCTATGCAAGTTAAAAAACTTTTGCTCGACATGACATTGATGTCTAATGAATAAGTGTCTTTTATTTTATTAAAATAGAAATAAAACAATATTATCTGAATATAAAACATAAATTTTGCTGAGTCACTCCGTCTAACAGAATTTCTAAATTTAAAAAGAGTTCTTGACAATATTAATTTTTTTTCTTTGTGACATCAGCTTGATAAAGTTCCTATCAAATTGTATTTAGAAGAAATTATTTTAAACAATGTCCGTTTTGCTTTCGTGGCATTTTTTTAGCAATTCATCGAGGCATTGGAGATGTTACTATAATTCCAATATGTATCATTAGTATTTGATTTTCAATAGTACTAGGAACAAAAATAGAGAAATATTCATTTTTATCTCATTTTATAGATGAGTTTGTGAATAAATTTTAATTTATAATTGAGCAAAATTAACAATTACAATTTGTAGGCAACCATTTTGTTCACTACCTACCAATTCAATCGGTTTGTTGTTCATGAAGTCCCCTTGTGGAATAGCACTTCATGGATATTAATTAATATATATGATTTTAATTGTATTTATTTAATTTTTTTATAAAATAAATAAGTAATATTATTGGACCTTTATCCCCATCTTGACCAAAAATAGTTGAGCCCTAATATTTATTTGCAAAATATCTTGATTTGCTTCAATTTAATATTATTATTTCACCGCCACGATCATGGGCCAAGAGCAGAAAAAAAAATACAATAATTCTGCAATTAATAAATTATTAATTATAAGAAGGGTTGCGTATTAAAAATCATAATTGTTTTGTCTAATTCAATTAATTAAAGACTTAAACGTGACGTGAAATTCTAACAAACCCTCCAAATTCTTTTCATAATTTGGGTTTTGACTTGTTTGTCTACATCTATAAGGATGTTTTATATATATAATTATTCAGCAAAGATTGTTCTTAAGCATTTTAATAAATAAATAAATAAATAAATTGGTTGAATAGGGCCTACTGATTCATGCATCCATGCTTATAAGAAAAAAAAATTGAAAAAATATTACGTTTTAATTTTACTAATATATATATATATACATTGGTGGTTGAATGAATGAGCCTGGCTAACAGTAGGAGGAGACTCCCATCCCCCATCATACCCCACCCCTACCAAAGAAAAAGGAAAAAAAAAAAGGAAATATTGTGTTCTAGAAATATTTACGAACGAATAAATAGTTCTAAAAACAAATAAATTTTATCGACTTGAAAAGACGATTGAAAGTGACAGTTTAAAATGATTCAGAAAAATTGGGTTTTCTCAATTTTTCTTGTGATAAGCAATTCGTTTAGATGGGTAAACTTTTTTTGTTCAAAAGATTTGTACGTATTCTTACAATAATTTAAAGTGAATTTGGGTCCCCTTCAATTCCATCATACTTTTTTTTTTTTTTTTTTTTTTTTTTTTTTTTTGTGCTGCAAAAGAAAGGTTCTAAATGGGGGTGGGGGTGGGGGTGGGGGTGGTGAAAATGATTTTCATTTACAAATCCAACTAGCGTATTTTAAATCCCTTACCAAGAAGAACTCAAGTAGCATGAGAAAAAAAAAAAAATAACCTTGTTTTAATATTTTATCACAAGAGACCGTGTTTTTTTAATTAATTTTTCATAATATAAAATTGTCCACTCTTTAAAGTAAAGTGTTCCTAGTATTCATCATTTATGGTTAGGACTACTGAAATATTTGATATTATTCGTTCTCATAACTTTCGTCTCTCAATATCAGTGTCGACCTAACATAGTAATTTTGTTGTTAATGTTATTTTTCATCTCTACTCATTTCACTGCAACACCGAAAATTTCTTCTGCCCTTACTATACTCCAATTTGGCAGTTTCCACTGATGGTCTAAGTTTGTTCATTTTCATCTTTCTATACAAAATAATGTGTTCATATATAGTAGTAAATTTTGTGTGTCAGTGGAAGAAAATGCATAATTATCTTCATTGCTGTCAACCGAGATAAAAGTATATTTTAATGAGGATAAAAGTGAAATTTTCTAAATTTCTTTAAACAATAAAAAGGCTATTTTGACCCAAAAAAATAATTTAAAAGGACGTTTATTTTCATTATTTGATAACAACGTCAATATTAAAAATGAAAAAAGAAAATTTAAAATTTTATAATTTTTGTGTCCACTATAACATAGTAAACATTAGGGGACAAATTGAGATGAGAAGAGAGCTAAATAAAATTAGACTGAACCAATATATGAAAAAAATAAAATTATATACTAAATGTGGGCTCCCGGTAAACATGCTATATATGTATGTGTGTGTATATTTGTGAGGTAGGTGGTTAAGGGGAGGTGGGGGGGTGGGGGGTGACCGAGTGAATCTTAGGGAAAAGGGAAGGGCACATGACATATGCGAAAGAGCGGCTGTCAGTGTATAACTACGAAGAACCCTCTTAGCCAGCTGTATCAAAGCTGTTACATTCCATATAGATGTGGCTATGCTAAATGTATTCAATGAGGTGTCTAAATCAACTATACAAACAAAAAAGTAAAATCTGCACCTTTCCAAAACAATAATAATCCGAGTATACTGCTTTGATGAAATTTAACCGTAGTCTCTATTATGATAATGAACTAAGACGATAAATAAATTTTATAGATAATTAATTGAGAAAGATGATTGAATCAGGTAGTTGGATTGAAAGGGTCAATAAATTTTAAAAGAAATGATTTTGTGAATGAGAAAATTGAAGACGTAGTGACATATAGACGTTTAAGTACTTTTTTTTTGTAGCAGAGAAAACTCCCTACTGTCATAATCAACAATATCGATAAATTTGAACTCATTTTATGATTAACTTTCGTTAAATTTAGAGTCGACTAACTAATGATTAATTCACATAGAATAGGAAAGAAAGGCTTATTTAGTACATGTTTGGAATTGCTTAAATTATTATTTCAATTAGTCAAACTGGTCAAACATACTTTTTATCTACACATTCATTAACAACTTATATTTCAACACTTAAAAATTAATTTCAGCACTATTAAACATGCTCTTAACCTCTTGTTGTTGTAAATTTTGGCTTATGGATTCTTTGAATGTGTGGTCAAATAAAGTAGAAAAGAAAACAAGAGAACAAAGTTCAGAATTGGCTTTAAGAGAGAAGAGAATAAACAAAAGTAAAAAGGAAAAATGTTTAATGTTCCTAATAATGCAAAAGTAAACTGGATTAATTAAGAAGCTCAATTAATCAGTCTTAATTAAATTACCATATAACAACAAACAAGATAATGATATCTGAAGAATAGAAAGTTATAACCATGTGTATAGTGACACTATACTCCATAAGAAATTATTCGTAGCATTTTTGGTAAAAAAAAGTCGAGATACAGTTCGATATTATTAAGAAACAAATAATTATTAAAATATTGTGTTGATTATACTTTTAAATTGTGTTGGAATGTGTAATAATTATACTCGATTGACAAAGACGAACTAAGAACTTGAGATGCAAGGCAAGTATAATTTTAATTTTAACATAATTAAAAGGAAAAATTTAAAGCCAAAATGGTCAAAAATGAAAAAAAAAGGAAAAATGAATTTTATAGGCAAAAAACACACCATTTTCTCAAAATATTGTCAGCAATGATGTTGCCACAAATAGCTTTCAAAATTACCAGAAATCATATTCTCAATCATATTATCTCCAAAAAACCCACAATCTTCTAAAGTTGTGTGCAACCACGGGTGATTATAGTCCCAACTCATATCCTCCGCGAACACGAAATCCGCCGCCGGCGTCGCCTCCACCGAGTCGTAACTCGCCTCCAAACTCGGCAGCTCAACTATCTCGCTCAACTCTTCCTGCGCCGGTGCCTCCCCGCTTTCTGTCGAAACATCCTCCGACTGTACTGGTGATGACGTCACGGTCGAGACAAGTGACGAAGATGAGGAAGATGACGTCATCGAGGGTAGGGATGAAGTCATTTCCGGCGGGTTGGGGTGGAGGTGGTCCATGTAAGCGGCTTTGGTGGCGGCGGCCTGGACGTCACGTGGGGAGCACGTGACTGGACGCGGCAGCAAGTGGGATATTTCTGGAAAGTTGAGAATTGCGTTGCTGCCTTTAATGGCGACTGCTGCTACATCGTGGGCTCGGGCTGCCATTTCAGGGTTCGCGAAGGTTCCGAGCCAGATCCGAGATTTCTTTCGGGGCTCCCGTATCTCGGAAACCCATTTTCCCCAAGCCCGCATTCTCACTCCCCTGTACACCGGATGCTTGCTATTAGTATTATTATTGTTGTCGTTACCAGTTTTGTTTCTCTTTTCGCCATTGCTGCCATTGATTCCTTTAACTCTGCTTCGCTTAGGCTGATGTTTCGGGTCTGAATTCTTTGTGCATGTGGGCTTATTTAGCCCGGATGAGAGTGACGATGATGAAGAGAATGAATGGCCACTTGACTCAGCCATTGTTGACTAAAATATCACTTGTTGAAGATAAAACAGATCGATCAAATGCTACGCATACACACATACAGAGAGAAGAGAGAGAAAGGAAGTGATTTCAGGAGAAGACTAGAAGAAGCATGTGAAGGGTTGTGAAAGGTTGAAGATGTATTTATACGTGCATTTGCATTCGTGTGACAGTGTGTGTATAGATTGAGAGAGAGAGAGTAAATTATTCAAAAATAGTTTTCTTGATTTTTTGTTTGTATTTTTGTGTGGAAATAGTAAGAGAGAGGAGAGAGAAATTAAGTGAGAACAAGAGACAAAGATGGGTCTTTTATCCATAACTACTGGATTGAAGGAGCGATGCACTCCTTTAATTTACAATTAAGTATTTAATAGTGTTAATTTGGTATTAATAATTTGTTAGATTAGACACATATATTATGTAACATTTATAAATGTTAGACTACATTATTTGTTCATTTATGAGTAATATTTGATTTTGTATTATTGTGATTTTAAGAAATTAGTGTAGAAACAATTAGTTAAATATTTGATAAATTTTTGTTTTAATATTATTGTATATTTTAAAATTAATATTTTAGTGTTTGGTAAACAAAGAACTATTTATTACTGTATTTGTATAGAATTATAGACATGAACATTGACTATAATGATATCTTTTTGTATAATGATAAACAAAAAATAAAAATATTTAAGATTTATTTGTATTTTTTAAAATGTTAGGGTCCGAATTACAATTTTTCCATTGTATTTTCTTTTTTCTATCATTTTAATTTATTTAATTCAGGGGCAGAATTGTAAAAAAAAAAAAGGGACCATTTGTGGATGATATCTGCTAAAAAAATTTAATGGAGATGATATTATTACAAATCTGAATGAATGGGGACGATTAGTATAATTAACCATTTGTTTATTTAAAGAGGGGCCAAATCTATCAAAATATATCAATGGGGACGTGATTTGCAATAAACTGCAAAGGTTGTGGATGTCTGATACTATAACAATTAGTTGGGGTAGATTAGTATTAGATTTAAAAGGTTGGGGGACTAAAAGTACAAATTTTTCTTATTATTATCATTGTCTGTATTATAAAATTTATTTTCACTTATAAAAATATATAATATTATCAAATATTTTTCTAATGTATTTACTATAGTTATTTTAAAATACAAAAAATGATAATATTTATGAAATCTCAACATTTATAAAATTACAACATCAAATTGTTGTCCGTATAGTAGAAAAAAGAATAAATTTAATTAATTAAAATTAAAATGATTATTTTGATACTGTAAAATTGAATAAGCTAAAAATAGAATTTGAGATGTTACTATTTCTCTACTTCTCAATATCTGCTTCCAAATAGTACAAATTCTTCTATAATAATTTTTTTTTTTTTTAGTTTACCATACACCTAAAACAAAATTCTATTTGTATGATAATCAAAATTCTTCGAAATACGAAGACAACAATGTTGCCGAATTTTGATTCGTTGATGATGATGGGGAGCAATCTCTATGTCATTCCCACGCTAGTTGGAAAGATGGGTGAAAATAGCATCTCAGGCATGCAATTGAGTAAGGGCTTCAAGAGAAATTAACCATTGTTTTTGTGCATTCTTTAACTGGAAGAGATTGAGGAGGCAATTGGTCATATCTCAAAACCTATTAGAAGGCTTCTACAAGTATTTGAAGATGTTATGCCGAACAAATTGCCAATGAGATTGGTACCAAATAGGGCAATTGATCATGAAATTAAGCTTATTTCGTGTGTTAATCCACCTACTAGGATGCCCTACCGCATGGCTCAACCTGAGTTTGAGGAGTTTATGAAACAATTGGCTGAAATGCTAGATAGTGGGATTGTCGTACCTGCAAAATCATTATATGGAGCTCCAATGCTATTTTTGAAAAGGCTGATGGTTCTCTTCAGATGTATTGTGATTGTCGAGCCTTGAACAAAAGCAAAGTGAAAAACAATAATTTAGTTCTGTTAATGGCGGATTGATTCGACCGTTTGAACAAGGGCAAATTACTACACGAAGATTGATCTAAGGTCCATATATTGGAAAATTCAGATTAAGAAAATAGATGAAGTGAAGACTACAGTAATAATCAGATATGGAGCATTCGAATTCAAGGTTATGCCTTTTGGCTTGACAAATGTTCCAACGACATTCCGCACATGATGAATCAAGTACTTCACGGGTTTCTAGGTGACTTCGTGGTGGTGTAAGTGTACTTGGACGACATCATAATTTATAATGAGAATCTGGAAGAGCATGTGTAGCATGTGAGAAAAGTTCTTATTCAATTACGGGAGAATGAACTTTATGCAAAATCATCTAAGTGCTTATTCATCCAAACCTCAATCTGCTTGTTGAGTCACATTATCTAGCAAGGAAACGTCTGCATGGATGCGAATAAGATTATGGCTATCAAAAATTGGCAACCGCTAAGGCACATTCATGATGTACGCTCGTTCTTCAGGTTGGTCAACTACTATCGAAGATTTGTGAATGAGTATTTAGAGATCACGCTGCCACTAACTGAATTAACAAAGAAGGAGAAAGCTTCGGATTGGTCGGCACAATGCTAGGTCACTTTTGAGAAACTAAAGGAGTATATGTGGATGGATCTGGTGTTGGTGTTGGCCTTTCTAGATATGACTAAAGCTTTCGAAGTACAGACGGATGCATCAGATTATACTCTCGGATGAGTCCTAATGCAAGAATGGCACTCAGTGGCATATGAGAGCCGAAAGTTGAATAATGCATAGCGTTGTTACTCAACGCATGAAAAAGAGTTGTTGGCGGGAGTCCATTGCCTCAGAGAATGGCGTCACTATCTACTTGGGTCTCATTTCATTGTGAAAACTGACAATACTGTTGTCAATCATGTCACGTGCCAAACGAAACTTTTGAGCAAGCAGGCTCGTAGGTAGGAACTTCTTTCAGAGTTCAACTTTGTGCTGGACTATCGTGTTAGTTCTAGCAATCATGTAGCAAATGGACTCAATCGATGGGTTGACTTGGCCGCTATCTACTCAATGACCGCTCTTTGCAGTGAGAGATATTATTACAACTATAAGGGACCGAATACGGGTACTTTTGGAGAAGGTCCATGCAACACATTATTTTGTCGACCACGTCAAGTAGGGAAATACTCGTCACTCCTTGCTGGATGAGTGTCTATTGAAGACAAATAGAAATCGCCTCTATGTACTAAAAGGTAGAGATCTGAAAAAATCCTTAATTACGGAATGCCACAACATGCTTTGGATGGGACATTAGGGAAAGGAACGCATTTCTGCGATGTTGCAGCGTGCATAACATTGGCCACAAATGAGGGATAATATTGCGACTTATGTGAAAACTTGTCTTGTTTGTCAACAAGATAAGCCAAATAATAAAAAAAGATGGGCTTGATAAAGTCCCTTCCCATCCCAACTATGCCATTTGAGCGTGTATCGATGGACTAAATTGTTAGCTTGCCAAAGGTTGGAGATCTTGTCGCTATTATTATCGTGGTGGACCGTTTATCAAAATATGCAATGTTCATCGCAGCACCTAGGTATGTATCTGTTAAAGAGACAACTCAACTCTTCTTTAAGCACATTGTGAAATACTGGGGATGCCTAAAGATATAGTCAGTGATCGAGATCATCGATTCACCGGCACATTTTGGACCGAGTTATTCAAACTTCTTGGTTCAACCTTGAGCATGAGTTTTTGTTTTCACCCACAATTTGACACACAGATAGAGCGTTTCGATTCTAATATCTTCGCGGCACTTTATCTCTACTTCGTATAAAAACTAATTGAAATTTTTGGACGTGGTTCAGATTTGCTTCAATGTCCAAAAAAGCCCTTCCACCAATAAGAGTCATTTTGAGATTGTCACTGGCCAGCAACCGTTACTCCCTCACACTGTGGATATTGATCAAAGTACCAAGTCTTCTCAAGCTAAGAGCTTCTCTCAAGAATAAAAACAAAATATTAAAATTGCTCGGAGTTATCTTGAGAAATGACATAAACGGTACAAAAAGACAACTAATCAGAAATGTCGTTTCCTAAAATTCAACATAGAAAATTTGGTGATGGTTAAACTCTTCGACAAAAACCATTATAAGTCAACAAGAGAGAAATATTCTAGATTGATGCCAAAATATATCGAGCTATTACCCATCATGAAGTGGATTGGAAAAGTCGCATGCAGAATAGAACTTCCTTTATGGTGCAAACCCTACAATGTCCTTCATGTTAGTGTAGTGAAACCATATTTTGTAGATAAGGAGGACGAATTCAGAATAAGCGGAAGCGACCTGAATTTGAATTTACGAAAACAGGGAAGAGGGTTGTTGAAGCTATTCTTGATCACCTAGTTACCCATGCTTCCTAAAAAGATCATCATGAGTACTTAGTGAAATGGAGATAATGCAGCAAGGAGATCATTTGGGAAAGAATTAAAGATATTGAAGCCTTCAAACCTCTACTTGAAGCATATCATAAAATGATGGTGGCAAGAACGTCGCCAAAACAAATGGGAGAGAATGCCAGGGCCCACAACTATACTCGTAGTTATACTTAGTCCCCTGACCACTCGTAGTCGTAGTTTGCCTAACTTTGGCTGCACCTTGTAAATACTAATTTAAGTTAGTTCTTTTTAGTTGTAATAGTTTATTTCAGTTGTAAAACAACTCTGCTATTTATTAATATTTATTATGATTTATCAATTTTTAAACGTCTATTCCTATAACTTAGATTTTACTTAAGTTATTATATAGGTAATTAGTATTCGAAATCTTGTCAAATTTACTAATATTCACCTTCTATACCATCAATTATAATTGAATAACATATGCATAAACAAAAGAAGCATCATAATTATATGGCAGAAATATCAGCATAGAATTTACAAATGTTAACTTTCAATGTATAAATAAAAATGATAAAAAATTAGTTACAAACAAATATCAAATAAAGATCATATTTTTTTTTTGTAAAATTTTTGCATGTGCTCTATTTTTCATTACAACTTCGTAAACATTGTCCATCTATTTCATGGTCAAGCCATGAAAGTACTTGAATCCATAAATTAAACAAACCCACGCATAGTATTAAAAGAAAAATTATTCCAATATAAAAATAAAGTGAAACAGAATAAATTTTTTGGGATATCAACATTAACTGACAAAGATAAAAGTTATTCGTAAACTACATTTTTTTTAGTACATATGTTACTATCTCTGTTTCATAAAGATAGACTTACTTTATTTATTCATTTGTCACAAATTATAGTTCATTTTTTTTATTGATAGTATATTTAATAGCTTAATTTTCTAATATACTCCTGTTTAATTTACCTTGTTATCAATAAATATAAACTACCATTATATTAATGCAGAGATATATTAAGAAGACGTAAGTAAAATTTATTATTTCAATTATATTAAATAATTTTTTTTAATCTGTGTAGAAAATAGAAATAAGTCTGTCTTTATATGACGGATGGAGTACAAATTTTTCCCTCTCAAAATAGGCTTAATCGAAACCTTGGTAGTTTTACTTGTTTTTGCTCTTGACAATATAACAAAAACGTTACTTTTGTTGAATCATGCTTTATTGCATGAAATTCACAAAAAGTTCACAACACTTGTAAGCACATATAATCTTCAACAAAATTTTTAAAATTTAAAGTTTAAATAATTTTATAAATAGATAGTGACAAGTCTTCATTTTAAACTTTTTGCACCATGCTTAAGCGCTTAATCCAAACGTCTAGCCTTCAATGGTCAACATTAAGGATTCTCGGGGATTTTGGCACAATGTAACGACGTCGATCCACATGGCTAAAAACTATGAACAAGAAAAGGGACCAAAATTATGAACAGTAGATTCCATTATTCACTCTTTTAAGTATAGGCTAAGGATTTCTTAAAAAAATACAGAAAGTATATAATAATTCAATATATTATTGTGTGTAGAGTGAGAGAAAATATGAAAAAGACGCTAAGCTTTAATGTTTATATTGTTTAAATCTGTTCAATATGAGTCGAGTAAATTTGTAAGACAAACTTTGAAACTCATTTGTTCTTTGAAATATCTAATTTGTCTAATACTATATGTATGTTTTATAAAATTCTATGATCTAATTCCAAATGTGTATTTTAAGGTAGAATTTAATTTTTTACCGATTTAACTTTTTTGTAGTGTCTAACTTTATTTAATATTGTCTATTGAAAAATATATTTTAATTAATTAAAACTCGATGTTTTGAGTTGTTAAACTTGGTACTAAATACGACCACGGCCTAATACATAATGGAGACATAGCCGTTGTTTAGACAATGGGCGTGGCAAAAGGTATTTGAATTGATTAGGTTGTACTTTTGCACTTTGAACTTACTAGTCACCATACTTTATTTTAATTTAAAAATTGTTTTTTGTTTTAATTAAGTCACTTAATTAGAATGTTCAACATGAAAGATTGACGTGACATAAACTTAGAGGTGTTTCATGTCGAATGTTCTATTAAAAAACTAGGAATTATAACTAAGTGATCAAATTGAATAAAAAGTATAGTTTAATGATTATATGTACGTCGTATAATTTCATCCATTATACAATATATAGATGCACGAGCTAGCATTGCACATGTAATGTACATGATTAATACACGTACATGATTCTACTTGTCAATTGAACGAATAACCATGATGCGTACATTATTTCTCTATCTCATATTTCATTTATTAATTTTCTCAATTACTTCTAAGTAGCACGTGTTTTAGAATTCAATATTGCCCATTAGAAACGTATACATATAAATCAATATTCCTAAAGAAATCGTCAATATAAAGATGTTTAACATGTATAACTCAATGTGGTGATACATATATTAAGTTTGATTAATATTAATCAAATGTCTTAATTGTAAAACCAATTATACAAGATTCTTAATTATCCTATAAAGGTAAATTACACGTATGAGATTTGAGCAAGGCATTTTAGCCTTTAAGTCGTAGCCCACATTGTGAAATGACTTGATCACACTTCCTATTTGATCCTTATCATTTATTTTCATGCTATTATCTTCCTAACATCTTAAATGTCAAAAAAATTATATTGAGTAGCTCGATATTCATCATAATTTAATTCTGTATCGAGATGAATTTCAATATCATCTTTAACATAAATATAAATTTGTTTTTATTACAATGCGTGCGGAAAAAAAAAAAAAAAGAATCTTGAAAAGTGGGATTAATGTGTCTTACCATGTTAACTTTAGATTTTACTACTTGTACATCCCCACTTACACCCTCACTTACACTTACTCATGTGGCAGTATAAAATAATGAAAAGAAAATTGAAAATAATGTTTTGGTCAAATGTTTCAGCCATAAATTCTACTGCCACTTAAACAAGTATAAGTGAAAATATAAGTAGATATGTACAAGTAGCAAAATTCTTAAATAAAAAACTTTAATTGAGTTGGTCCCATAAATAATAATTAATGTGAGGGTTCATCAATTAATGGTCCAATCCCAAGATAATATTATTTTGTTTTACCAAAATTTGTGAATTGAATTTATGACCCCATTATATGCCTTCCTATAAACTTCATGTTCTATTCTGCAATCTGAAAATCTTTAATACCCTTTTGCTATATAGAGAGGGAAATTATAGAGAAGAGTAAATAAAAGAAATTACTGACAAATTTCATGGTAAGCATTTAATGATTTAATGATGTCAATAAATAAAAGTAGGGACAACAATAACAGATCTTTACCCCAAAATGGGATGGGTTCCCATTAAGGGTGTAGGAATTGATTATACATACAGTAAAAGTAAAAAGGTCAATATAATATTTTCTCTTTCTCATAAAGATAATATTTTTTTTAATTCATCTATTTTAAATTATACTTTTTTGTCCCATTTATATATGCTAATTTTTCTTATTCATCCGTCCTAAATTAAAGTACACTTATCTTGTTGAAAGTGTATTTGATTTTTTTTTTTTAATTTTCAAATATACTTTTTTGAATGTACTTTCTTATTAACATAGATAAATGTGTACCCTTTCAAATGTAATAGAATTTATAGTACTTAAATAAGGATAAACTAAAAATATTCTTTGCAAAATTTGTTTTTTAACATTAATTAAAATTTCTTAATCCATGTGAAAAACGAAATCAGCCTATATAAATGGGACGAATGAAGTAATTCACTTCCTTGTTTGTTGAGAGTATAATTAATTTCTTAGTTTTCTAATATGTCTCTATTTAATGTATTTTGTTATCAACAAATATGAACTATTATTATATTAATGTATATGTATATTACAAAAAAATGTAAGTAAAATTTAATGTTCAAACTATAATAATTAATTTTCTTTTACTTTGTGTAAAAATAAAAATAAGCCTATCTTTATGGAACAAATAGAGTATCATTTACTTTGAGATAAAATATTTTGAAACAATAAATTGGAGAGACACAATTATAAAAAGGGAAATTGGCGCATTCCATCTCAACCTTTCAACAATGTAGCAAAAATAACTTTACTTTTATCTCTTGGCACTAATCATTCTCAACCTTTACAAAAATGGCAGAGTTCATCCCTTTGGGCTTTATATGAAAAATTTGACCTTCTCTATGGATAAAACAATCAGTGGTAGAGATGACACATTCAACACATTCTTTAGCAAAACTGGTGCTAGAAATAGAGATGACAATATGGTGGGTGGGCCCCGTCCAATTTGCGACCTGCCAATTTGTGAGGTCGGGCTAGGTGCAGGCGCTCTATTGACCTACTATTGTCCCGGTTAATTTTTTTAAACTGAAAACAAATAATTAAACAAATTCGAGTAGAATAAGTGGAATTGGAAGGATTATGAATGTAGAATGTTATGGTTAAGGAGATAGAAATTTGTTATAATATTTATAGGAATTTTTGTGTAATGCTATTTGCAGTCGCTCACTACCGGTAGTTGTCATATGTGTCATTACTCAATTTGATGAATTATTCATAATTAATTGCTATAAATACATTACTTAATTAAAGTAAATAATTCATCCAATTGAATAATTTTACGTATGATGATTACCGGTAGTGAGTGACTGCAAATAGCATTATTCTAAAAAAAATGCAAGATCAGGGTGTGGTGTAGTGTTTAAGCTTTATAATTTAATAATTTCAACCCGGGTACGAGTCTCATTTAGCCAATTCCTAGCAAAAATTGTAATTTGAAGTGTATTGTATGAATTTTGGGAAAAAAAAAATTGAGGCCCCCCGGACCCATGTCTAGTACCTGAATAACTAGGAAGGGATGCAGGGCGGGTCTAGGACGGTGGGTCAAATTGTCATCCTTAGCCTGTAAGTACGTTACCCACACTTAGTTTGTGTATCTAGAGCCAACTGTGATAGACGAGGTTTGGACTCAAACATACTGCCAGCTTATTCACATGGATTTACTACAAAGAAATGAGCTAATCAATCTCAAATCTTGGAATCTCTTTCTATTTTCTTCTATTTTTATTTGATGAAACTGAATATAAAGTTGTAAGAGTAACTTTACAGGGGTTGGTGTGGCGTGGCAGTGATGGCGGTTGGCAAGGGATGTTGTGGTTGGTCGTGGATGTAATTGAATTTTGGGGGTAGGGTTAGTAGGAGAAGATGAAGTTTTTCTTTTTCTTTTTGTTTTTTTGTTTTTAAATTCTTTTGTTTTTTCTTTCTTTTTTTAATTTTTTTTGTTAATTATTTTCATTTTGTGATCTATTTGCATTTTTTGAAAAGTTTTGGACTCTTACTGTAATTTTTTCTTTCTTTTCTTTATCTTTATTTAAAGAGGAGGGTAAGTTTGTCATAAACGTCCAAAAAGATGGTATGTGCCAATTTTTTAAAAGTTGGGGATGATTTGCGTCATAAAATAAAGGTCAGAAATTTTTTAGTACATTCTTAAAAGGTTGGGGGACGAAATGCACCAATTTTCTTTTAAAAAATGAAAATATCCTTTTAAAATCAAAGTAAACCTTAATTTATGGAAAATTCAATGTATCTATTTTTGATTATCCGTCAGTCATTATATCTCATTCAATGGCCACACCCTCCGTTATCCCTTCCCCCTTGATTTTCCAATTCCTCTCCCCGTTCCTTGCATCACAATTCACAACTGTACATTTCCCTCAATGAGGTGCTCCTCTTTCCCTCTTTCTAAATTAGACATTTGAAAGTGAGACACAATTTAATAAACAACAATTATGTAAGGGATTATTTTTCACTTTGACTAACTAAAATGCCCTTTAAAACAATTCATCAATTGTCATAAAAATTATCCACTAAAGCAACATCGTACCAATTCGTCATTGTAATGTAATATTTCTTATTATTTGCGTAGCTAAACACGTTACTTCTCACGTATAATTTTTCTTAGAATTACTTCTATTCTATCAGATAAGATTTACTCGATGTGACTATGTTGACCTCTACTGAATCGTATGTATGTGTTTCATTCATCTTGACATACTTATGTTTCTTTAATTACAAACAAAAAAATATATAATAAATTAAACCCTAAGAAACAAATATATATCTACAATTTCCTAGAAAATAGCCTCAATTGTCAAAGAATGTAACCAAAAGGATGAAATAAATGAATGAAAAATTTCCTATCTTTTAATCACAAGAGCAACTTTAAATTACGAAATTACGAAATATGTCTCTTAAGAAAAAATTGAAAAAGACAAAATTTCATAGCTCCTGCGTTATAATTAAATATTATGGTATGGTTTCAAGACTCAAAATCGTACCTAATAAGCATGTCTATATTATCCTTTTGAAGGGCATTATAATTCATTTGTACCTTTAAAACGAAACTTTGACCGTTGCTGGTGCACCAATTAATTCAAACATATAGATGTATATTCTCTAATTTGTGGTTTCAAATATATTGATCACTATTATAAAAGATTGTGTCTAAGTTCTGTTGAAGCGTGAGGTGCGGCATCCACGTCTTGTCTTTGTCTATGTCTAAAAAAACTTGAAACTCGACCTTCACGCATAATCATACTTTATGTTTTTTAGAACACTCATATTCATACATCAACACAATTATCTTTATCTTTGATGATGATTTTTGTTAAAAAAATTAGAACCCACAATTTACAACTCACTTTTTATCCACACATTTACTCACAACTTATAATATAAGTACTTAAAAAAAATTCAGCACTACCAAACATATGTTTAATATTTCTCAACTTCTACCATTTTGCTTAATAAACAATTTGAAAACAGTTATGTAATCAACTACAAGTTCTTCTAGGTTGTAAATTGTGGTTTGTTCAAATGAATGTTTACTTGTTATATTTATATTTAAGAAGTGTGCTTTTTGATTATCCATCTTATATTTGTTGAGTGCTAATTTTTTAAAACCATTTGCTGCAAATTATAATTAGACTATTTTATATCTGTATATATTACAAATTAAAATACAATAACGTAAATATTATACAAACCGTCTTACATGCATCGCACGTCCTACAAATATTACTTTACAAATTCTAGATAAATGAAGTGGTATCCTAAGACTCTACATTTAGGCAATGCCCACACATTTTAGAACATTTATTTCTAAATAATTTTACTATCGGAATCTTCAAATTAGGTTTTTCCTTCTGTAATAATTTAAAAATACTTATTTTTATAAATTAAATTTACTAACAGAAATTCAATCACAAAATAAAGTAATAAAAATAAAAAATAAACATTATCAATGGAAAAGTCTTTATGTAACAAAATATTAATTTAAAATTTTTATGATAGTGATAATAACAGTTCAAAAATAAATATTTTCATAAATTTAATTTATTGAAGAAATTTTAAAAAATACAAAATTGAAACACAACCACTAACTTATTAAAAAACAAATAATAAATAAATAATACCAACAACTTCTACGTCAGCAATTAGTAACCGAGGCACTATTGGTGATTCCCGACAACATCATCGATGACATTACCGACAATAATCATTGACAGAGGTGCATCGGTGATAATCGATATTAACATCGTCGATAATTCTATGTGAAATCACTTAAACATATTGATTTGCATCAGAATCACCTACAATGATATTGCCGGTGATCATCGTCCAGAATTTTTGTTGATGATCATTTGCTCTCTATTTAATTTTTTCTTATTATTTTTTAAAATGCCCCTAAAAAATTTTGCCCAATACTTTTTAAGTTGCTTGAGCCTCTTCAGTTTACAAACCATTATAGATATAAGATAGGAATCTATTTAATTGATAAAAATCCCAAAATTAATAATCATGTGTAAATCAAAATTCAAATGATTCTTAAATTATAAGTATTTCCTACAACATATAAGATTTAAAATTTGTCATACAATATCTAGGATAATATTAAGGAAAAATATGTCACCAGCCTAAGTATAGAATTATTAAGGGTGTGTTTGATTCACAAATTTTCCATGGAAAATGTCACTTCTATGGAAAATCTTGTCAAATCAATGTGTTTTATTTTCCCACTTTTGTGTTTGATTGGCACATGGAAAATGAAAATATTTTTCATGTAAGTTGGAAAAGAAATTCCACCAAATGGATGAGAAAAATTTTTCCAAGGAAGTGGCCAAATGTGTGCTTTAGACAATTGTACCTTGAAAATCTTTTCCATTTTCCATGTGCCAATCAAACACAAAAGTGGGAAAATAAAACACATTGATTTGACAAGATTTTCCATAGAAGTGGCATTTTCCATGGAAAATTTGTGAATCAAACACACCCTAAGAGTATTAATTAGTGGAATCGTACAACACGTGCTCAATGCTTCGAGTGTACTAGTCGATTATATACGAGTTATTTCTATTGGCTTATGGGATAAAAGTTGGAAAAATGTAATGCTTAAAATAGATTTAATTGTGGCAATATATTTCTTAAGAGATGCATAAATAACACAGAATCCCGACAAAGATTATCGCTTCTTGCTTTTAAAATTTTAAAATGACGTATTGTACATGTTAAGACGATAAAACAATTGTGCAAACTAGCTTGCAAACATTATAAAATTATGGTATAAAAATCTAGTTATTTTGTAAAGTCTAAACTATCAACTAAAATTAAAGTGAACAAAATCAAACTTAGTAAGAGTGTTTGGTATATTAGACTCAAGAGAACTATATACACATGTTTTGCAAAGAAGATTGAATAACACTCGTAACATTAAAGACAAAAAAAAGAATTACTGTATTGTCTTATCGTGTGAAATATTATCCACCAAATATGCATTAAAAAAATAAGTAGCATGCTATAAAATTTAACGCATCTCATGTCTAATGAAAATTATGTATCTGTTTGGTTTTACTAAAAATTAATTTTTAGTTTATTTTGATAAAAATTGATGAAATTTGTGATTGAGAAGCTGATAAAAATTGTGGGTCTTATGAAATGTATGATTAAAATTAATTGTTGATTTTAACTCAATTTTTTTAAGATACGGGACTCTAAATATATGATGTATTTCAAAAATTCATTGATTGGGCATGACATTTTAAATCTGATTTTTCAAACCCAACTTGTCCAATTCTTACACATTTTGGGAGAATTTATTACTCTGTTTAGACAAATGTTTATAGGTGTTATTAATTGATGTTTGCAGGTGTTGTGTTGGAAATATTAAATGAAAAAGCTGACGTCTCAATAAAAAGTAATAAAGCTATAAATATATGTACTACGTAAAATTCAAAATAGAAAATATTAGGTTCGAGCAACAAGATATTTCAGTGCATTCATATTCGACATTTATGGTAACCATGGGAATATTTGATCTTGTTAGTCGGATGAAGGACATTGTTTCGGTAAATAGCTAACTATGCAAATATACAGATTGGTCACAAATAAACGGTATCGTAAATAAATAATATAGAGTGTGAAGATTGTCGATTCTACTACGACTGTCCTATTTGTAATCAAATTAATTTAAATTTAGTTCATTTCAAAAGCCACAAAATATAATCTGGTTGATTTTGATTGAGGATCAACATTAAAATGTGATAAAAAATTAAATTAAATTAAATTAATGTTTTGAGAAATATTGGACGATTAAAGTGTTGAGAATTTTGATTTCGCCTATTTAGCTTTGCAATTTGTTAATTACTTCTTTCGAGTAAAATTATTTCTAATTGATTATATTAACTTATTATATCTCGATGTAAATTAATAAGACATTAAAATTGCAATACATTAATGAGATTTTACCAAACGATCACTTAGGATTTAGAAGTATATTTCTGTCTTTTAACGAGAACCTAAGGTTATTGCTATCCAGTCTAAATCGAATAATTAACATCTCGGAGACCATATAGTTCACAATATGTTTATCTATTGATCAACTAAATGAAAGCAATTAACTCATAACAATCCATCACAAAAATGGGTAAAACTTGAATTAAATTAAAAACATTGGAATTAATTAAACTAGGATTAAACTACACCATTCATCCCAACTTAATACTAGCCCATGATGTAAGAGAGAAAAAAATGCAAAAGTTTATAGAATACATCACCAAATTGTTGAAATTAAAAAGAACAATGGAAGAAGACACTTGGAACCTCTCCCAAAGAGAGAATACCAAAGTGAAATTGGATTTTTTCCTTTTCCTCCACTTGATTTTTTCTCCAAAAATCCTTTTTGTTTTCTTTGTATTCCCCTCTTTCTTGCTCTCAAATTGTCGACCAAACCTCCTCAAGGAACTCTCCAAGTTGTGAAAACAAAAGGGAATGGTTGTGTTCTTGTCCTAGAATTTAGTGCAAATAGTGGACAAAATTGCCCCTTAAAACCGAAATCAGGTGAAATTCGCAAAGCAGTTGATGCACACGTTGGAAGGTCTATCCATGCAGCGTAGCTTCCGTCCCCTTTCGACTTCGTTTTGCGTCAAATTCTGGCCTAGATTCCAAACCATAACCTTTTTTCATTCATCCTCCAAAATGAGTTGTTTTGTTCTCTGTTGGAACCAGGGTTTGACTCTTCACATTCTTCTTCAAAATGAGTCGAAGTTTTGTCCCAAATAAACAAAAATAATGTAAAATCAATACTTATATATTCCATCAAACTCAAAATACTAACAAAAAGCCCCATTTAGGTCCAAGATACGTGTATATTTTACACTTATCACACACACTCCCAAACTTACGTTTAATTCTATATTATTAATAGAAATATAATACAAAACGAAAATTGAAAGTAAAAAAAATATGTGTTTATCGTCTCTTTACCGCTACAAAATTTCACTATAAAGAAGAAGAGAATTATAAATTGTGTAGATATTACGGTTTCTTTTCTTTTTTTTCTATATCGAAAGAGACCTGCCTTAACATGTTTTATATAAGGAGAAAATATTAACCTAATAACATTAAATTTCACATTGAAAGAAGTCTCAAATTTAAAATTCTGAAAACCCTTTTTTTTTTTTTTTTTTTCTCATAGGACATTCCCCTGGATTATTTTTTAAGAAAGAAAAAGTTAATACCTAAAATACCCTTATGAAAATAAAACAAAAGGCCTCTTATAGGGTATTTTATGTTTTTCCCCCCTGAAAAATAATATATATTGCACACTGTTTTAAAAAGCTCACTTAGGCGGTGCCTAGGCTCCGCCTAAGCTTAAGGCGTAGTCTCTACGTCTAGCCACGCCTCATGCTCCACCATTGTCTCGTCCTCACATAGGCTTCGCCTAAACCCGAAAAAATTGAAAATTGGTCTTCACACGTTACGTTTTTTAGAACACTGATATTGCATAACAAGAGGTTTCATAATTTCAAAAGGAACATAATATCAATATAATATCAGAAGTGTTACTTCCAAGGTTTCAATTGATTCACTTTGCTAGTCGAATAATCTGTACCGGCAGAGTTATTGAACAAGCGACTAACAAACGACATCCATAAAAGAAAGAAGTATTTCTCGACTTCATAGACAAAACAAAATAGATAATTTCAGAAATATGTCAAAGGACCCTCCTATAACTTCATTTCCTCGTAATTCATTAAGATAAACTAACCCTAACGTGATAAAATATGGTATGAACCTAAAAGGACAAAAGTTTTAGTATAAACACGTTTCTTGAAATGTCACTCTGGCTTGGCAAGAACGTCTATGTTTGCAATTTAATATAGATAATGCGTACCAAACGTATCCGAAATACACTAGAAGTGATTAAAATCACATAATTGTTACCTCTTGCATCTGCAACCATTATTATGTGTAGATATCGTTGCAAGCTAATTGATGGTTAGAAGTCATTGTTTCAAATTCAATGCAATATGCCATTGACTGACCTACCCTTCAAACCTTCTTCACCTTAATTGTCTTTTATAAATTCAATTCAATTATATATTTATATATTATATATTAGACAGAGAGGGGAGGGGGACCAATATGGGCATACAAATCTAAATGAAGTTTGGACTTTAGCAGAGAGGCATTAAAATGGGCTTGATAATTAATTTAATGGGCCCATATATAATTTATACACCTGTTTGGCCCATAACAACATGACATCCCTACATGGACATTAAGCATCTGGTGCACAGAAATTGGTGGACTTGACAAATATGATGCACCTATTCACAATCACATATGATTTCAAAAACATGTCCCATAATATCTCAAGGTATCGTACACCTATATCTGTGGCCTTTAAGGACCATGGTCCCCAACATATTAACTTCATTACTTACATTTTCTCTTTTCATTTTCTTGACTAAGTTAGCTTAGGATATCCCATCATACGGCCTAGTCCGGTCCAGCCTGCTTTCGAGGTGGCCCTTGCCAGGGCCTCGATATGCTGGCCCGTCGGACAAGACAAGGTAACCCCAGGCAGATTCGAGATAAAAACCCGTAAACCCATCAACATAGTGAAATTGCCAACTCTATGTCATGCCTGAGGGCTGTCACTTCACTTAATTTTACTTGTATCCAAAGATATTAGCACAGAACAACAAATATGTGACGCTAAGTAAAAAATTATCTAAATTTCATTTTCGTCTTTTAAAAGTTTGCGTGGCAGTCTATAAAAGAAACTTTCAAAGTTTTAGTGTAACATACTTCACACACTGTTTGTAGATTGCTTCAACTTCTGACTTCTGGTTCCTAGTTCCACAAGCATAGTCAGCAGTGCTTCACACATTTCACAGGCATCCGGATCGCTAGGGTCCCTCTTCCAAGAAGAGTACACCATCCACGCATGATCGAGTTTCTGGTCAGGTCTGACCACGACCGAACCTGGAACTTCTGCATCACGGCACGTCACAAGACCATCGCTCTTCTCCCCATATCTTAGTTGCAGGTGGAATGCGCAGAGCGCCATGGCAGCAGAAATGGGAACTATAACAGGCACCTTACGCCCTGCTAGGACAGCATTTTCAGCATCATCGTTGCCTAATCGAGGAAAAGGAAGACAGGGAAGTTCTGCGTGTGCAATGTGGGACATTGTGGAGATAACACCAGGTGCAATATTTGCTTCTGAATGGAACGAGATGAGAGGAATGTTGTCAGGAAGTTTGTGGTTTCGAATGAACTCCTTCCGTTTCTCGTATGTCAAATCCTCCAGGGATCGTATATCACCCTATGTTTAAAAATTGACATGATTAAAAATATTCGCCATCTAAAATCCTAAAAGTATAAAAAACAATCAATATTAGCTCAGTTGGCAATGTAATGGAAGTGCAAGAAACGTGATATCGATGATTTGATATCACGTTTCTTTTACAAGTTCAGAAGTATACGATATCAAATTTTCCAGGAACACAGATCAAACTCAGTGTAGTCACACAATTCCTGAAGGAGCTGCGTGGGACTATTTGGAAGTATTATCTTGATTAGCTTATATACATGGACCTCATGATATATATTTCAAGAAAGATGAAAAATACTGTGAAATACCTTAATCAGTTTGCATATTAGAAACTCCATGATTTTACGGGTTTCCTTGTCAGCCACTTGGCCTTCGCGGAGTATATCAGACGCTATAGGTGTTCCACCATAAGGACTCTGCACCAATGCCAATCCTCCAACTTTACCCTTTAATTCATGTGAATAAATTGACAAAGCAGCTGCAGCATCAACACCACCTTTGCTGTGACCAAGCAGCATTACACGTTTTCCCGACCCCCAGTATAGCTCCTCTACGTACTGCTTTAGTTCCCATGCATTCTGTTCAACCGACGCCTTCACAAGGTGCCAAAAAACATAATCATTACTTTGTGAAAAAGTAAAACTGTCAGGTAAAAAAATATAATCTTTAGAAAGTATTGAGTGACAATAGCAACAAATCCTTTTTAGCAGAGTTAATTTACAAAAATCATAAAGTGTTTAAACTTAATACCTCACTGTGGATTTTAGCAATATGACAAGCTAAACCCATCTTCGAGAAAAACCTCTTGGTGCTCACAAAATATAAGGGACCATGATTGCTAAAAAGCCCTGAAAATCGAGTGCGGAAGATAATGTGATGGTACGTAAAGCAAAAACATTATAAATGTTCAAAATCCATTTCGAATGCAAGGCAAGAGACATTCTTATACCTGGAATTAGCAGATAAACAAAAGAATCAGGCAGTATGTGCTGTCCATTCCTAAAAGGCAAAAGTAAATGGAACGCCAGCGGTCAAATTATCATGTATAAATTGATGATTATAATGATTTAACTTTACAGACCAACTGGAAAACAAGATTATAACTATAAAAATTCGTACTTGGAGAGAGTAGTTAATAATGCCTTTACACTTGTTTAACATGACAATTAAATCAACATAGGAAAAACAATTTCTAGCCATACATTCCTTACATAATCAAGAAACCGAACAAAAAATTAAAAATTAGAAGTTTTGACATCTCCCGTGTCTCCCTCTCATGACACTAATAAATTGGAATTTTCAAATCGGAATAGAAAATGAGTTATTATCTAAATCCTTTTAGAGAATTGTAAATTTTCTGAATTGATGGTTTCTTCAATCTCTCTTAGGCTCTTTGTTTAAATTACTTTTGTGTCAATGACGATCATTCGCAAAATCAATAGCCTAGAACTGTAAACATGTAACACTGGTAAAAACATCCCATTTCAGAATCTGCTTGCTCAATGCAAAATTTGAATATATCTAAATTTAGTTACCAATAGCTAATAATTTGAGTCTATAATAATGCATAAATGATCGAAAGCATCTCACATATCTCGGAAATAGATCCCATAGCTTCTGTCTTCTTGGCCTATCTTGCTCAAAATTTGTCTAACTACATTAGGTCCCCCACCCGCCCGCCCGCCCGCCCGCTTTCCAAACACTATTTTTTTTGCCTACATTCTTCAAACAAAGATAGCTGAGGCTCTAAACAACCATTCAAGGGAAGTTCGTGCACTTACTCATTGAGTCTGTGCTATGACCTTATGAAATATAAATACGGGATAATTGCATATTGGTTTCCAACCTTTCAAAAAAATTGAGAATATACCCTTAACCTTTAAAAATAGCATTAGACATCTCCAACGCTTGAAGAAATAGACATAGTAGATCCTTTATGACAAAATTACCCTTTTCTTTATATAAACAAAAAATACAAAAAACGAGAAAAAAGAAAAAAATGATTAAAAAATAACTAAATATACTAATAAATAAATAAATAACAAAAAGGTCATCTTCTTTATCAAACCCAAATTCCAAAATCCACCACCACCCCCAAAAACCTGAAATCCACTTCTAATTAAAAGTTTTTACAACATGTCCAATTCCTCCGAGGAAAAATTTCACTTACATTCTACAGGTGAAGGATCAAATCGGAAGTTTTTACTATTTTCCATTGCTCGCATTCCACAAGGTCGCCGGTGGTTTTGGAGGCATCATAATCCTCAACAAACCTAGAATTTCGGTTGCGTTCTCGGATTATGCAGACAATTACACTCTCTTGATCAGAGATTGGTACAAGAAAAATCACACAGTAATTTTTTCCCCATTCTTCTTTTACCTACTTGCTGCCTCACTGAAAATGTTTAGGACCGTGCGCTCAAAGCAATTGTAGTGGCAATAACACTTCTGATCATTTCTATAGAGTGTGTGTATATATATTGTATTGTGTAACTCTTCTGCTAACCTATTTCACCTCACTCTTTTCCCCATTTGTTTCTTTTCTTCATCTGGAGCTATATATATATATATATAGAAAGAGAAGAGAGTTAAAGATGGCTGAGAAATGTGATGACTTAGAGTTGAGTTTGAGTTTAAGTTTGAGATGCCCACAGAATGAGAATCGCAGCCGCCGCCACTACCGCCACCTCCGTTTCCATTGAATATGTTGCAATCTCCTTTGACTTTTATGCAGCGGCAGAATCAGAAATCTTCAAGCAATGATCTGTTTCAATTATCTGCTCGTAAATTTTCTTTGGGTTTCTTTCCATCTACGTATGCTAAATTTCCTTCAGATTATGCTATAGATAGTCTATAGAGGGCCACTTTGTTAATTTATATTTTTGGGGTATATTTAGTTATTTTTCGATCATTTTTTTTTTATTTATAAGGGCAATTTTGTCATTAAGGACCTATTATACCTATTTTTTCAAATGTTGGGAAAGTCTGGTACTATATTTAAAGGTTAGGGGTATTTCCCCAACTTTTTTGAAATATTGGGGACCAAATATGCAATTATCCCTATAAACAATAATGAGTTCAATTTTATTTAGCACATAGGATGGAAGAAATACAAGCAAAAACTACATAAGCATTTCAGATGGAGCTCCTGTAGCTGTTCCTAACTAGATATTATCTTTTGTCAGTTTTCTCATTTTTTTTCTCATTTTTTTCTATCACTGATTGTTTTCCACTCAAGTTATTTAATTCCAAGCTCTACAACTCAATTCTTCTAAAAGTGGACGTAAGTTCAATTTCTTTACTTATTCTTCATTAAAGCTTTACTTGTGATATTTCTCTTTGTTCACTTCAAATACTCTCATTTTCTTTTTAAGATATCCACGCATAATGCTCCATATCCCAGAAATAGTTACTTAGAGTCCAAAAGTACCCTTTCCAAAAATGTAAAGATCTCACTGAAACATTGTGCAAATTCAAGGGGGAACATTCAAACGTGGATGGATGGAGTATAATTTAATGCTAGAGGAAATTCTCTAAAAAGTACCAAGTAGAATAGAGAAAATGAAATGCGGCCAACATTGTAAGTTTCTTTAGAGCAGTCAAAATTTTAGAGGAGACCTACAATACCCTACCCCTACCCTTCTCGTATTCAAAAGTCTTCAACCATGCATCTATGTAAATGAGAGGAGTCGTCTTTGACACTGCTGCAAATGAAATATTGAATTTTAAACACTACTGCAGATTAATGTCTTTAACGTTACTGTAGATGATATAGTGAAGCAAAATATGTGCATTTTAAACATTGTACAGACTCATTCAACTCTGCACCTATTTTCTTGAAGCAAAAAATATTGAAAGAAGTTGTATGCTTGTTGAGGAGTTGCGTTGTTACTTTGAAACTGTGTCTGTCATTTTTATCATAAAAAGTAAACCAAATCGGCCATTGCGCCAAACTTGCCAAGTACTAAGCTCGACTAACTCGACCATTGAATCGAGTAGGTTGAGTAAAACTCAACAATCGGGTCGAGTTGAATGCCTGCTTTACGAGAAAAAAATAGCAGAAACACATGAAGACCATTTTTAGTAAAGCTAAATTGGACTTTTACCTGTTAAGGTCTTTTGAACGAAATTTAAAAGGTGCCCATTTTTCATTGTAGCTGTTAAATGGGGACTATTTTGAAAATTTGTCATTAATTCTGTTGCTATTTTTGAATTATTTTATTTGCTTATGATGATGACTATGTCTTGCCTTAGGAGGCAAAACGCCCTGGTGCCTGATTTAGCCCTTTTAAACACTGAGTCTAAGAGACACTCTTGAACTGTCTTTCTTCAATTTCAGCGGCAAAGGTTAGAAGAGAAATATAAAGCCATTTCAGTTACGAATAGATTCTCATATCTAGGTTTGAAGTATGAGAAATCAAGCAAAGAGCTCATGTCACCACCACAGGTGAAAGAAACATGTAAGTGATGCCAACAATCTTGATGACCTCTCAAACTAGAGCCAACTCTGCAATACTCAGTAAAGCCAAGAGTAGAAAGACATTCGTAATCTGGGGAAGAGACAAGTACTACTTTGGGGACTGAGAATGAACCTTTAGGGCAATCGTTTAAAGTAGTTAACTATGTAAATTATATACAAATGGTTGAAATATCATCAATGTTTTAGGGAAAAAAATCATCAAAAGAAACTGGATGTATAATAAAGTATAGATATGGTACCTAATGCGTTGTAGCAGTTCTCGGAATCTAGCTGAACCATCCTCCGCAGGAGCCATTCCAGGAGCACATTGCAACCACCCAATTTCATCAGAAGACCCATGCAAAGTTTTACATACTCGAGATACAATGCTAAAAATTGCAGAAAGAAGGTTAAATATAAAAGGCCAAATAAAGTAGTCTTGAACCAAAGTACTTTACAGTTGTTAGGGTAAATTTTCAAGATCAAAGCATACTTTTTACCTCTGAACTTGAGCTTGTGCACATCTCAGATAACCAAAACAATATCTCCAAGATGCCAATGCTAACTGACAAGTAAATTTCAAACAAGATACAGAAAGCATCAACCTGGAACCCAGATCAACAAGTGTAGTTTAAATGGGATAGTAATGAATATTAACTAGCAGGAGAAAAGAAAATAAGGGAGACTGTAAATAGAGTCTAAATTTTAATTTAAGCATGTTGTGTTGATTCTCAAATCAAAGAGTAGATACAGTGATGGACAGCTGCCAAAACATCACAAAAAAAGAAGAGAAGAAAGCATATGAAAAATTTTACCCTTTAAAAATGAAGTGGACGCCCCCATAATTGTATCTTCTACGAACAATTTCTAATCTTGAACTTACTAATGATTGATACTCCAGATCTGAGGCTCTTCTTTCATGAATGCCTAAGCTTGCTCTGGAGTTACAATGAGTTGAAGATGAACAACTCACAGAAACAGAATTATGGTCACTGCAACTTGAAGGATGTTGACCATAAGAAATTATGCCCCAATCTTCTAAGCATCTGCTTAGATCTCTTAGCACAAGTTCTTCTGCAACAATGTTTTATGAAAAGAGAAACCACCACATTTGAAATTAGACAACTAAATGCAATGTGCTGGAAATTATGTAGAACATGTGTTACTCAATTAATGAGCATAGAAGTAGTAGAATAAAACACTCACCCATAAAATGAATGAACCGACGGGTTATAAAGGAAGTTAAAGTCAAGAGTCGGGAAAAGATGTCCTCCATTTTTGCAACAGGGAAGAAGACAAACTGGAGAAGATTATTGTTGTTTGTCACGTCACCTTAGAAAGCCTAGGAGAACAGGATCCAAGATGCTACTCAATAACTTCAATATAATAGATTAAAAAAATATTAGGTTAACAGGATTCAAGTATAAGAAATTCAAATGCAGCATGTTACTTTAGATAAAAGTTCAATTTAAGCTGCCATTATCACACCAGGTGAAAGTAGAGACAGAAGCTCAAAACGGTGAAAACATAAAAATGATGCCTCGGTGAAGAATGTAAACTAGTCCAGTGAATTGGCTCTGAGCCTCTGACCTTTCAATGGAGGCATTGAATCTTCCCGTCAATGTACAATTCTTCCTTTAGTCCTTTCAGAAACCCTGAGGCAGTTAGATAATTTTATCAAACTATTTAGAAAAAATCTTCAATCTATTCAGGTTAAGTTTCTTGCCAATCCCAAAAGAATTAGCCCCTTAACTATCACGCTCACTGGAACGAAAAAATTAATTAAAAATGATTAGTTACTTAAAGGTACTACATAAGTATTGACTTAAACCCCAAAATATCCTTTAACGGAACTTTGTATTGCTTTAGGAAGGTGCACTGAAACAAGGTAATGATAAATTGTAGTTCTTTGGATGACAAGAATGACAAAAATAAATTAATATCAGTTCATATTCAAATCATGGCATGATATTAACAATTTTGTTCCAAGAAATTTTTAACACAAACTGATAAAAGGGCTTTCAATATAAACTCAATGATCCTAAAATTATAAACCATGACCTTAGAATCCGTGTTTAAGCAAGACGGGTTCAAGATCTTGTACAACAAGTGTTTTTAGATTGACACAAATGCAGCGCCAGAAGAAAAGGATAATAACTGAAATTCGAACAAGATGCAGACAAAATAGAGGTCTTGGAACTTGGATAATTATCAGCATATTCCAGCTTTCTCATTTCTCAAAATGCAGCTTCATAGTTCAGAGGAATATCATTAGCAGTATATGTATATAAGTAATTAACCATTACCTTCTCTCAAATTCGAAATCAAAACAGCAGATACCAGTGTGAGAGAAAGCAGACTGATGCAAACAAATTAAACCCACTTTTAATTAAGCAAATGGAATCATAGATGGTAGTGAACACTTACTCAGAGGTATTGAAAATTGCAATCCGAATAAATGTGCTAGCCTCAAATCTTCACGATCCAGAATATGAATAAAGAAGCAGGATAGAAAATCTTTACATCCCAATTCCCAATAAAGAGTTTCTCCAAGAAATTATAAAATATCAATGTCATAAAATTTCTGATAAATGCAGTCAGAAATTAAGAATAATTTTCAAACCAAACCGAATAGAAAAGATGGGGGAGTGAGTGAGAAATGGGAATGAGTGGGAATGAAGCAAACGGGAAACTTTATCCTCTACCTGTAACAATGGCCCACTTGAACTCATTTCAAATTTGAAATCCAAAATCCAAAATTGAACAAATGGCAAAATGGGTTCTCTCAAAATTCAAAACAAATAAAAAACCCTCCAAAAATTTGAATCAAAACGTGAAAAAAGCGCAATGGGTTCTGATTAATTTAGGGCCAGTTCCTTAGAGTTTTTTTTTGGGGGTAAAAATGGGTTTTTTTTTTTGTTATTTTTTGATTTTTCAAAATTTTTTGTAGCGTAAAAAAGATTCAAAACTCAAAAATGGTAAGAAAAAAATAGATTTTTTTGAGAAAAAAACAACCGAACCGGCACTTAAATAATTTCGACAGTATAAAGTGAAACAAATACAGATTTTGAGGCTGGAAAGCGGTAACTGTGTATGGTGAATTTGAGACCAACTGATGTCAAAGCACACACGTGTTAGATTAGTGATGAAAGTTTGGAGAGTCAGCAGAGAGTGGAAAATGGGGCCCGAATAAAAAGAGTCAATCGGATTACTTCATTGAAGGGAAAAGGAAACGTGGCCTGTTGGAACTGTTTCTTGATTCAGTATATGGACAAATGAAATTTAAGAGCCTCCATTTCTGCGTATTGGATAATGGATAGTACATTCTAAATCTGGAATTATGAATTGACTTTAATGAATCCACGGTCGTTTCTAGATACTGAATTGACTTGAATGAGTCCACCTTCCATCGTAATGCCATGCAAAGGACTAGACGAATATTAAGAAATAAGAACTAATAAGAACCAGTAGCGGAGCCATAGATTTGAAGTTGGGGAGTTTTTATTGGATAAAATTCAACATATGAAGCTATATATATATATATATATATATATATATATATATATATATATATATTAAAATGTGTGGTGCTATCTTAAGGTTTTAGTCAATAAAGTGATCCACTAAAAACTATTTTGAACTAATGGGTATTAAGTGTCATGAGATTAAAGTGCAGAGACAGATACAATGTTTTAAATTGATGAGGGATCAAAATATAATAACTGCCCTGCAGTTATTTATACAGACCATGATCCCTAATTAAGCGTGGCTTTTCATAACTCTCTGCATCCCCATCAGCAAGAGACACTAAAGCTCTGCTTGGGAGTTTTGGAGTAGCGGTTATCAGCGTTTTTTAAGGTATCGGTTTTGAGCGTTTATGAGCGGTCCGGTTTTGAGTGGTTTTTAGTAGCGATTTTAGAAACAGTCCAACCCATACTTGAGAGTTTATTATCCAGCGGTTCTGAAAGTGTTTTAAAACAATCAAATTACATATATACCCATATATAGATAACAAAGAAGATCTATGTAATAATATGGTATTGTGAAATTTTTCTCTCCACTTTTTTTTTCTATCTTATTTTTTTCTCATAATCAAAATTGTATTAATAAATTTATATTATTGAATCAAGTTAATAAAATTCCTTGTGATCATGAACAAACTTCTCAAATTTTTTCATCTTTAATTCATGACCCAATTATTATACATTAACTAAAAACTATAATCCTTGTTTGTTTCATTGTTGGAGCAACGATAATTTAACTAAAATAATATATAAATCAATTCAAACTTATAACAAATATAATTGTTTAGTCCCACAATGAAAAACACAAAATAAAAATTCATGCAGTAATGGATCATCGCTCATAAGTATCAAATATTCACCTAGTAAGTGCAATAAATAAAGGAGAGTTGAAATGCCTTTTTTTGTAGAAGAGTCTGTGTCTAGTTTGTTGGTGGGGGGAGTTGAAATGTCTTTTTTTTTTTATTGCAGATTTAAATTGTTTAAGGAGGGTAAAGTTGGAACAAATTTTAAAGAACGGCCAAAAATCGCCGATTTGAGGAGTTGAGAAGTATACCTAAAATTACACTACAGGGTTTTTGGGTGGTTTTTAAACCTCCCAAAACCGGTGCTCTAAAAAACTAACAATCATGGGTTGTCCCAACCCCTCATAAATGGTGTCATTCAAAACTAGTTAAAACCGGTGGAAAAAAAACTCCCAAGCAGAGCCCAAAGAAAAAACCACGGATCAGTTGGAAGACCATAACCCCGTTCGATCAAATAAAATCATGGATTCAGGTACGCTTCCGCTTCAATCTTAATCTTGATAATTACAGCATGATGTTCTTAAGTCATAGATGTGTAATCATCTGTATATATATTCAGTAAATAATCTAACAAGTGGTATCAGAGCCACCTTCATGTTGAATTATCATATTTATATGGACATGATGCATATTTTCTGAAATTCTCGTAATATTAATTTATAATATGCATCGTGTTCGCCTTTGAACAAATTGGCAATAAGGTTTTAATTGTTCTACATTATGGATTCAGCCATTTATGAAATCGTTACTGTGTTCATGTATATATGATTTCATTTTCTGTATGCATATATATATTCTTCGACAAATTTAGGTTTTTTGAATATGGGATTTCATTTTTACGCAATCTGTGTATTGATTTAATCGAATTGGGATTTTGTGTATTGTGGTCGGATTTTGTGGTTTGTTGGTTGATGTTGAGATGGATTCAGACGTCAAGGCAAGGAACGCACAGCGCCAGAGATGGCGCTACGGGCGGGTTGCAGCATCGCTTCCTGCGACGCTGCGTGCGGTAAATGCGCAGCGCTGGAGATAGCGCTGCAGGGGGGGAACGCCACGGTCTCTGCGCTGCGATCTCCGGGTCTGGGTTCGTTGGCGACGGCGGTAGCTAGGGTTTCAAACCTTAGCTGTTGCGGTTTTTTTGGACCTAGGGACTTCATGCGAAAATTAGAAATTTTAAAGGGCTGGTTTGCAATTTGTAAAAATTTGGTTTATTTATCATCTGGTCCTCCTACTTGTTTTCTCATAAAACTTAAACCTTAAAGTTCTAAAATCTTTTAAATTGGCCATTTAGACTTCTAAATTTGTAAAATCAGTTCCTACAGTTTTTGTAATCACTTAAGTTGGGCCTTTGAAGTTCTGATTCAGTCCCTAAAGTTTAAGATTTTAATAAATTGGCCACTAAAGTTTTGGTAAAATTGCAATTTAGTCCTTCAAGCTTAAAATCTTTAATAATTGGCCAATCAAGTTTAATTAAATCACAATTTAACCTTCCAACTTAATGATTACTTAATCCTACAGCTTTAAACTTCAAAAATTTAAATCTTAAAGTTTTAAATATATGCAAAATAGTCAATTCAGGTTCAAATTTTGGTATGATAGACTCTTTTGAGAAATATAATATTTGAAAGTGATTTAGTTGAAGCAATATGTTACCAAATTAACATCTCTTGTGGAAATTAATTAACTTAGAATATTAAAATGTTTATTGTGTGTGTTGTTCATGCGGATATTGATCGGCCCAAAGGAATGTCAATGTTTGGCTGGAATTTCACATGCACCTGTGGTGATAAACGCGTGACGATTATTGGTTTAGCGTGTGATCAATAAATTGGTCCAAAGAAAAGTTTATTGATTGACATGTCTTATTGTCAGTGTTTGATTGCTACATTGAGGTACCACTTACGAGTCAATGTTTCTGTCCAAAGACTAAATATTGATGTTGTGCTAGGTATCTTGTGATGGGCCTTACCAATATATTTGAAATTACTATTTGCATAATAAAGTACTAATGTAAGTTATTTCTATCTTTTTCTCTATACAGCTATTTCATCTACTTCTACAATATCTGCAAATATTAATTCAATCCCCATGCTTAATGGGTCAAACTTCAATGATTGGAAAGAGAACGCTCTAATTGTTCTTGAATGCATGGATCTCGACCTTGATCTTAGGATTGAAAAATCTGCTTCTCTTACGGCTGCAAGTTCACCTAATGACATGAGGAACTTTGAGAAGTGGGAACGCTCAAATCGTATGAGTCTAATGATCATTAAGCACGATATTCCGGAAGCCTTTAGGGGTGCAGTATCTGAGGAGGTAACTGATGCCAAGAAATTTCTGCTGAAATTGAAAAGCGTTTTGCGAAAAACGATAAGGCTGAAACAAGCACGCTTCTGTAAAGCTTGATTTCAATGAAGTATAAAAGCAAGGGGAACATAAGGGAGTACATCATTCAAATGTTTCATACTGCTTCAAAACTTAAGGCACTAAAGCTCGACATGTCTGAAGACTTGTTCGTGCATTTAGTATTAATATCACTTTCTACACATTACAATCAATTTAAGGTCAGTTATAACTGTCAAAAAGAGAAATAGACTCTAAATGAGCTCATTTCATATTGTGTGCAAGAGGAAGAAAGGTTGAAGCGGGACAGAACTGAAATTGTTAACTTGGCAAGTACCTCTAAAGATAAGGGCAAGAAAAGAAAAACAGAATATGAAGTTGCTAATGGTCCAGAACAGAAGAAACCACATAAAGACAAATAGGGTTGTTTCTTTGGCCAGAAGCCTAGACATTTAAAGAAGGATTGTACCAAATATAACGCTTGGCGTGCAAAGAAAGGGTTGCATGTTCTGCCGAAAGCCAAATGATGCTGAAAGATTTATCTTTGTGGGCGACGAAAAATCGGTGGAAGTTGAAGTAATAGGCACTTTTAGGTTATTGTTAAGAACTGGTTTTTATTTAGATTTGAAAGACACTTTTGTTGTACCGTCGTTTAGACGGAATTTGGTTTCTATTTTCTTGTTGGACAAATTTAGATATTATTGTTTTTTTGGAAATTGTTAGTTTAGTCTTTCTTTAAATTCAAATATTGTTGGTATTGGTTTATTATGTTCGTACGATAACTTATATTTGCTTGATACTATTGCGTCATATAATGAAACCTTGCATGTGGAATCACGTGGTACTAAGCAAAAATTAAATAAAAAAATTTAGCAAAATTATGGCACAAGCGCTTAGGTCACATCTCAAAAATAAGAGTTGAACGACTTGTATCAGATGGCATTTTAGATTCCTTGGACTTTACGGACTTTGATGTTTGTATTGATTGTATCAAGGGAAAACAGACCAAAACAAAAAGGTTAGGTGCCAATAGAACTTCGAACGTCTTAGAAATGATACACACAGATATCTGTGGACCATTCCATACGGCTTCTTGGAATGGTCAACAATATTTTATATCATTCATAGACGATTACTCACGTTATGGGCATCTATATTTTATTCATGAAAAATCTGAGTCACTGGACATGTTCAAGGCTTTCAAAGCTGAAGTTGAGAATCAACTCAACAAAAAGATTAAAAGCGTTAGGTCTGATCGTGGTGGTGAGTACTACGGAAGATATAACGGTTCAGGTGAACAACATCCAGGACCATTTGCTAAATTCCTAGAAGAATGTGGAATCGTCCCACAGTACACCATGCCAAGATCACCTAGCATGAATGGTGTAGCTGAAAGACGAAACAGGATTCTTAAGGACATGGTAAGGAGTATGATTTGTCATTCTACTTTACCAAAAGCACTCTGGGGAGAAGCATTAAAGACTGTAGCTTATATTTTGAATAGAGTACCAACTAAATTTGCTGCTAAAACACATTATGAGCTTTGGACAAGCAAAAAACCTATTCTAAAGCATTTCCACATTTGGGGATGTCTAGCTGAGGTTAGGCCTTATACGCCACATGAAAATAAATTGGATACCAAAACTATAAGCAGCTACTTTATTGGTTATTCTGAGCGATCAAGGGGATACAAATTTTATAATCCCACACTTAAGTCAATTTTTGAAACGGGAATTGAAACTTTTTTTAGGATGTTGAGTTTGGGGGGAAAAATAAGGTTAAAGACATTGTCTTTGAGGAAGAAATTGAGGAAGGATCGATTTCGATTCCTACTATTACTTTTGACAATGTGCAGGTTTCTATACCTGTCATTGATCAAGAAGTATATCCAGAACCTCAGTAAGATAATGTTGAAGAACCTTCCATCCAAAATGAGGTAATCATTCTAGAAGTACAAACTCAACAACCTCAAGAACCAATACCATTAAGGAGATCCACTCGAGAAAGGAAAAATGCTATTTCGGATGATTTTATAGTATTTCTCCAAGAACATGAGGAAAATAATGGAATGGTGGAAGATGATCCAATCAATTTCCATCAGGCCATGAAGAGTTCTGATTCTCAAAAGTGGATTGATGCCATGAATGATGAGTATAAGTCTATGCAAGACAATAAAGTTTGGGATCTTGTCCCATTACCAGAAGGTGCGAAGCCCATTGATTGTAAATAGATTTTTAAAACCAAGTGGGATTTGAAAGGTAATGTGGAAAGATATAAGGTTCATCTTGTAGCTAAAGGCTTTACACAAAAGGAAGGCATTGACTTCAAAGAGACTTTCTCTCTGGTTTCAACGAAAGACTCTTTCAGGACAATAATGGCACTTGTTGCACATCTTGATCTTGAGTTACATCAGATGGATGTTAAGACAGCGTTTCTCAATGGAGACATTGATGAGACAATCTATATGGTGCAATCAGAAAACTTCGTGTCAGGAGACTCGAAGAATATGGTTTGCAAATTAAAGAAATCTATCTATGGAATCAAGCAAGCTTTCCGTCAGTGGTACTACAAATTTCATCAAGTGATTATCTCATTTGGTTTTGAGATAAATATTGTTGATGATTGTGTATATCACAAGTTTAGTGAGAGTAAGCATATTTTCCTGGTTTTGTATGTTGACGACATACTGCTTGCCACTAATGATATAGGCATATTTCACGAAACCAAGAATTTTTTGTCAAGGAATTTTGAGATGAAAGATCTTGGGAACGCCTCTTTTGTATTAGGGATTCAGATATACCGGGATCGCTCTTGGGGTATTCTTAGATTGTCACAAAAGAGCTATATTGATAAAGTTCTTAAAAGTTTTGGCATGGCATGCAGGATAGTAAATCAGGGACACCCCTATTGCTAAGGGATACATATTTAGTCTCAATCAGTGCCTGAAAAATAATCTTGAAGTTAAGGAAATGTAGAAGATTCCCTATGCATCAGCTGTTGGGAGTCTGATGTATGCTCAAGTTTGTACACGTCCAGACATAGCATTCATTGTTGGAATGCTGGGCAGATATTTAAGTAACCCTGAGATGAATCATTGAAAAGCAGTAAAAAGGGTTATGAGGTACTTGAAGAGAACAAGAGATTGCATGCTTACATACAGCAGATCAGATCAGTTAGAGATCGTAGGGTACTCTGATTCTAATTTTGCGGGATGCCAAGACAGTAGAAGATCCACATCAGGCTGCATATACCTTCTAGCTGGATGAGCTATTTGCTAGAGGAGTGCTAAGCAGACACTCGTAGCTTCTTCCACTATGGCAGCGGAGTTTGTAGCATGTTATGAGGTATCTGATAATGGAATATGGCTGTGAAATTTTTTCACTGGGCTATGCATTCTGAATGGCATTGAAAGACCATTAAAGTTATATTTTGACAATAACTCTGCAGTGCTATATTCTAATAACAACAGGAGTTCAACTAAGTCAAAATATATTGACATTAAGTTCCTAGTTGTGAAAGAAAGGGTACAGAATGGACAGATTTCCATAGAACATATTGGGACAAACTCCATGATTGCGAATCCACTTACTAAGGGATTACCACCCAAGGTCTTTCATGAGAACATTGCTCGTATGGGTGTTGTATTTCTTGAGAATATCATGTTTTAGTGGGAGTTTGTATTTTTGATTGCTTTATGTTTGGTTTTGGACACATTTGTGTATTTGGATAATTTTCTGTACAGAAATAAAGTATTCAGTTCATTCCACTCTGTTACATTATGTTTGGTATTGATCTCATTTAAGGAATAAAATAGGACCAATTGAAAATAGACATGTTTGGATCACATAACATGTAATTTTCATACTACACTCTCATGATTGATCTATGTCATTTGGTTGTATTGGTGTACATGACTATTGATGGATTTAGTTACGATTAATGTAACGAAAGTCGCTTTGATCCTACATTGATATGACTGATGGACGAGATTGTTTGTAAATATCCTTAACAGTGATAGCAAAATTTTGAGCTCATAAGGTTGTGCACATTTGTAAGGATACATGTATGGCCTAATGGGAGATTGTTGGATAAAATTCAACATATGGGGCCAAACATATATATATTAAAATGTGTGGTGCTATCTTAAGGTTTTAGTCAATAAAGTGATCCACTAAAGACTATTTTGGACTAATGGGTATTAAGTGTCATGAGATTAAAGTGTAGAGATGAATATAATGTTTTAAATTGATGAGGGGCCAATTTAACAATATTGAAACATAATAACTGCCCTGCAGTTATTTATACAGGTCATGGTCCCCAATTGAGTGTGGCTTTTCATAAATATTTGCATCCCCATCAACAAGAGACACTAAGGAGAAAACTACGGATCAGTTGGAAGATCATAACCCCGTTCGATCAAACAGAATCATGGATTCAGGTACGCTTCCGCTTCAGTCTTGATCTTGATAATTACAGCATGATATTCTTAAGTCATAGATGTATAATCATATGTATATATGTTCAGTAAATAATCTAACAGTCCTCAAATAGGAGGTGGGCCGGGATGGGAAACTCTCTCGGGAGTTCGGGGGCCGCACCCCCAATTTTTTTTCTTCAAACTACAATTACTGAACCTATTTTTATGAGAATCTAATATCATAATCTTTAAAAAACTTACAAGAAGATGTTGAACACAATCGATTCATGCAGTTAAACGTATTCGATGCTCACTTCGTGTTTGTTCTGATTGCTTGAAAAGACTAGATTCAATACTTTTTTCTTGGTTATTGAATGATTCTAACTTAATTCGAGCTATGTTAAGTTTTATTTGTTTAGTTCATTCATTGTTGGGTTTGAACTTTAATATTTTTTTTTTGTTTTGGTTGATTATTAAGAAGAAAAAGTGATCTTAGAAGTATGTCTGATCTTGCTATTTTGAAAAAATAATTCGATTTTTCTTAAACAAATTCTAGGACAACATTCCATTTAATAAAATTGTAATTTCAATTTTGCCATTATCGTGTGTATCCAATTATTAAATAGAGGGACAAATTGATAAATTGGTAATAAATAAAGTAAACAAAAGTCAACATTTGTAGGCTACAATTCCAGGAACCCCTCCCCTCCCCTCCTCTCCTCTCCTCTCCTCTCCTCTCCCCTCCCCAGTATATTGCTTCGATTCGAGGATATATAAAAACTAGTCACTGAAATTTGAACTCTTTTATTTATTATTGAGTCTTAATAATTTGCGAGAGAGTTACGTTTGAGAGGGAGATTAAAAATATAAAGACACGCGTATTCTTTTTTTCTAATAGCGGAGAAAATTTCTTGCGGCCATGATGATAAAATCCTCTACTTAAACACGCCTTAAAAACTTTGTAAAGTATTATCTTTAATTTCATTTAAGAATTTATTCGCAAATTCTATAATAATATTAATTGGGGAAATAATTTCTTGATAAATCTGATGTCCTAAAAATTTAGAGCATATTTGGTAGAGTTTATTTATTTCTAAACTCATTTTCGACCACATATTTTATGGGAGCTACAACTTTTATCAACTTTTATCAAAATATCTTAAAAACTTACCTTCAAACTACATCAAACAAGCACTTAGGATGGTATATTCTATCTAGACTTTTAAAGACTTTGATTGACATTTTTCAAATGAGTGACTTTGATAGATTTCATTAACTTTTATTGTCCGTCAAGTCTATTTATTACAAAATCTCTCGATGTATTACTCATTTGAGAGAATTCAAACCCACAAAAAAGAGTAAAAACATTTAAGTTTTTCACTCTTATTTTTTCAATCCATTGTTTTGCTTTATTAACTGAATAATGAAACTTGGGCAGATATTTATTGACGTTAGCATCCGTTCAAAAAAATAAAGAAGAGAAAAAAATAGAACTTTTATAGATTTTAATACTCTCATAGACTTTTATGGATTTTTATAGATTTTCATTTTGAAAAATTTTCCTAAACTTTTAGACATTTATGGACTTTTATAAACTTTATTTTTTCAATTAAAAATCTTGAATATAAAAATTTAATATCTCATATTCAAAAAAATTATCACATGAGAAAAGTCTAGTAATAATTTATTTATTTGCATTAATATTATTAAATTCATAAAAGTTAATATTCTATTTAATTGCTATAAGTAAATTACATCAGAAGTTAATGATATAAATTATTATCTTACTCTTTTTATTTGAGTAAAATTATGAACTTTCAAATGGCTCGTGCATAAATTCAAAAAAATTTGGCATGCAACTATTTTTAAAAATATTTTTCAACAAAAAAAATGTATCCAGTTCATGATTTCTCTGTTTATATTTAATAATCTATATTTAACATATCATTATTGATCACTACAATTGCATAAATAAAATAACCAAAGTACAAATTTACGAAGAAAAAAAATATATCAATGCTCATCAAGATAAATAGAAGGGTACATTACACTAATGGTTCCCCTTTTTTCAAGTTTGTAACAATATCATCCACATTCAATTTTTTTTGCAGATATCATTCCCGTCATTCTATTTATTCGTATAGATGGTCCCCAAATGACTTTTTTGACAATTTTGTCACTTAAATAAATTAAAACGATAGAAAAAAGAAAAAACTGTGAAAATTTTGCAATTGGGACCCTAATTTTTTCAAAAGTACAAATAAATCTTAAACCTTTTTATTTTACAAATTAAAAAAAAAAACGAAATAAAAAATAGGTCTTCTTCCCCCTTCACAAATAAGTAACTTCATCTAACAATTTAGAACTTAAATGTCAAAATGGTAATTGATAGACTTGAAGTAGGTTTATTGACTCAACTTTTATGATGTAATTGTGAGTTGTTCAGAGCTCCTCTTCTGTTCTAGCAGGAAGACATCTATCAAAATACTTTCTAACAATTCTAAATCTTGTAGAAAATGTTTTGAAAGAAGAAAGTCGGAAAATAGAACCCCAAAAAAAAAACTTGATAGCCTATTAGAAAAAGGAATTCATATCAAAAGGAAGTGGAAATCTGCTAAACCTGAGAGCAATTTATGTTCCATTATTACATAGAGAACCATATTTTGTTCTCATCATATTCAAAATGGGTTGGCACGATAAGGCAAAGGAACCCATTATCCATCGGATGCTTAAGATTCATAACAGTCCTAAAATACTTGCCAGGTGTAAAGAGTACAGAGAGTGTGTGAAGTTAAAGACGACAAAAAAAATGGCATTGTAAAGAACACGGAGTGCGAGGATTGTCATTTTTCTTGTGTTTCATCTTGAATTTCTTAGGGATTATGGTGATTACAAATGAGGTGGAGAAAGGGAAAAATGAGGAGAAAATGTGTGGTTTTCTGGAATTTAGGATGGTGTCGGCGGTGGTTTTGTACAGGAGGTACAAAAGCGCCACCGTCGGTGAAAAAGACAAGAATTGAAATTTACAAACGTTTAAAAGTTGGGCCTTTGCATGCATTCTAATTTTTCTTCATATTCGCAACAACAATCTAAGTCTAATCGAGGGATTTCTCCTCTCTGGTTGCCGCCAGCTCTCTGGTTGCTCGGGTGGAGTGGGGTAAGGTGGGTGGAGAAGAAGACCTACTTTTTTTTTTTAATTTGTAAAAATAAAAGATTTATAATTTATTTGTATTTTTGAAAAGACTAGGGTCCCAGTTGCAATTTTTTCATTAGTTTTTCTTTTTTCTATCATTTTAATTTATTTAAGTTATTGGCAAAATTTTTCAAAAAGTCATTTGGAGACCATATGTACGAATAAATAGAAGGATGTGGATGATATCTGATAAAAAAAATTGAAAGGAGATAATATTGTTACAAACTTGAAAGAATGAATACCATTAGTGTAATTAACCATAAATCGAAAAAACAAGAATGAAAATAAAAATAAAAAATATTGTAATAAAAAATTAATTTTAACCCGATGAAATTTATTAATAAACTATAATCAACAATAATATAAAATTTTAATTATAAATTTATCTTATTTTTAATGAAAAATGGAAAAACGATTAAACAGAAAAAAAATGGTTATGGCAATATTGAAGACAAATTACATTAAAAAGAGAAAATATTAATCTTTTTTTCATAAAAAAATTAGTAATTAATTATATGTCTAAAGGTTTATAGAAGGAAAAAAAAATGAGAAAATTGTTAGGAGAATATTGAAAAGAAAAGAAAAATCACATTGACTAAAGATAAAAATATTAATATTCTTTTTTTATAAAAAAAAATATTAGTAATTAATCATGGATGTAAGGTTCGTATAAGAAAAAAGAAGAAAGAGATAAAAAAAAATAGTTAGAAGAATATTGAAGAGAAAAACAATGAAGAATATTACTCTTCAATGTACAGTTTGTGGAAGGAAAAAAAAAAGAGAAATATTGCATAAAGAAAAAAATCAAGGAGTAAAAGATTTTTTTATCAAAGTCTTGGTGATGAATGGGAGAGAAATTGTGATATTTTTATGTATACACTGTGCTTTAATATTAGTACATATAAAATTCTCTTTAAAGTCGTTAAAAGTTGTTGACATTTTGAAAACAATTGAATTTCGTAGGATTTCAAAAAATTTGAATTGAATATCGCATAATTTTTAAGACCTTTTAAAAATATTTAAAAGTATATATTGAATACCCTAAGATTTTCATAGATTTTAAAAAGTTCGTTTTTATACATGTTAGCAATTATTATTTCATTTCATAAGTGTATGGATCGCACAAATAATAAAGTGAATTTTAGAGTCAAAGTATCATACCCACAGAGATTGCATTAGTCTAATTTTAAATTAAATTAGTCTTTACCAAAACTATAGAATTTAATAGATTTTTTTTAGAATGCAATTATCAAATTAGTTACTAGCTAATAATGCAAGACCTAAGTCAACTAAAATTTATACAAAGTTGAGATAAATGCGAATGTGATATAAATTTTTATAAAGAAAAGTGTATTCGGATCTCGAATCTGCTTATATCAATCCTATTTAACCCAAACTGTTGAATTTGATAACACGATTTAATTATGAAGATCAATATTCATAATTTGTTTAACAATCTCTTTCGAGTAGAATTAAATATATTCATATATGTGACCCCGACTACATCTCTATGACGGACGCGAATATACAAGAATACATTAGAATTTATGAATACTTAAAAATCATATAAAGTATAGCAGTATATTTCTATTATTTATCGGACTCTACGACAATTGATACTATGTTTAATTTATTTTCAATCTCTCGATGGTAGAACAAGCCACAAAAATCATATAATCATTGCACATATAATTGTACATGAAAAGAAATCAATATCAATTGTTCAAAAGTAAAAACATGCTTGAATATCAAAAACTAGGTTAAGAGAATTAAATGTTCACGATACAAGTTTCATCGCAATTCTAGTACAAAATAATCTAGACTAACATACTAAGAAGAAGAAAACAAGAAAAATAGATATAATCCATGACCCGAATAAGAGAAAACTCGAATGAATGGATCTTGATCTTCGATTGAATCTTCTCCAGATGCATCCCAATGAGTTCGCCTTGTTTGTCCTCTCTTAATTCACCAATTTTGTCCACACTAATTTTGGGTTAAGAACTCATATATATAGTATCTTAATAGTACCCAAAAAGACCCCAAAATATCCTAAAAATCGTAGCCCGAAAGGTTTTCTAGTTGGAGTAAAACTCAAAAAGGAAACAAAATTCGTTGGCAGAAATTTGTATTAGGCAATCGCCGAGTACAACCCCAGGCGTGCTCCCAGGCCAATAAAATAGGTTCTGTTGGATGATTGTAACGCTGGGCGTTCGCCCAAATTAAATGTTTTGCTTGCACAATTTAGTATTTCAACATTGGATTTTGGCTTCTTTTGCCCTCAAATCTTTCAACAACCTTCATTGTGGTCCTTCAAGCTTTAATTTAGTGCAATTGTATCATTGTACTTCCTAAACATCTTCCAATTTTTTGCTTTATTCATCCATTCTTTGACTGCTTATTAACTAGTCTAAAACTGATATAGAAAGAACAATACACTAAATTAAGTAGAAAATCTATAAAATAAGGGGACAAAAGCTTAGTTTTGAAGCTCGAATAAATGCACAAAATGTATTTATCAAACACCTCTAAACTAAACATTTGTTCGTCCTCGAACAAAAATAAAACTAAAATACAAATCTAAACTAAGCTAAAAGAATCACAAGAAATAGATTTAATGTTGAATTTCTACCAAATGCGTCATGTTCGAATATAAAGTAACATTTTTAGAAAGATATTAAACAAGACAACAAATAAATTTTTACTTATCCGATGCTCGACATTTAGTAAGTGTGTGGTTAGTCAAATATTGAACTTATATCTATATTAGCCACAACCAATATTGTGTTGTTGATATATTTATAATCATGATTCCTTTGTCGTCATTATTTCTTTACATCTCTCGTGCAATATTACACTTCTAATACTTTTTCCTCCAATCACGAGGTGTTCTAGCGAATTTGGTACTATTTTTCAATACAATGTTTTTTTTTTTATAAAATGATAAAAATTAGAAGCTTGTATTCTTAGAACTAGGATGGTGAGCAATTTTTAAATTCTCATCTTCAGTCTCTGAGGTTCTAGCCTAAAAATTTTTACCGAGCACATTTAACTCTTTTTATTTATTTAACTAATGAAACATTCTTACGACTTGTGTGCAAGACTTCTCTCCTGTAAGATTTATATGTGACCCACTTTGGACCGATAACTCCCAAGTCAGACAACCATAGGGCACTAGGTTTTAAGATGCCCTAATAGGCTTAATTGCTCTAGTCACACAGACTATATGAGAAGTGCAAGATGTAATTTTCCTCTTTTTTTTTTTTTTTTTTCATGGTATTCGATTGAGCGGTGATTAGTGCACAGTTTAGATTTCTTGACTAGAACCTATTCAACCAAATATGAGATCCAGAAAATTCAAATTATTAAAATTCTACAAACACACTTACTAACTTTAACACTCCAAACTGTTCTCAAGCAGTTTTGTTACTAGTTTAAGGATTTGAGAACGAGATTTTTCACAATAATCACAGATCAACAATATCAACACATGACCCCATACACTAAAGTCATGGTCCCATATAAGTGATAAGTCAATAGTAGCTACGTACTCCATTATTAAAATCTAACATAGATAAGTATTCAAGTAAAAACACAGGTCAAGGTGTTGTCCAACTAAAAATGTACTTAACTTCAAACAAATATTACCATCGTTGGCGGCAAGTCTTTCAATAATAATTAGACAATATTTTTGAGTTTTTCACAAAGTTTTCAAATATTTTTTTATTAAAAAATTGCTATGGCAGTTATAGAGACCCGGATAGTAAACAAATAAAAAATAATCAAATAAGTATTCTGATACTTATCTCTCCCCAAACTAAAATATTACATTGTTTCCAATCTAATAGCGAAAAATAAAAAGATATAACTAAATAAAAGAGGAAAGAGATCAAGTACTCCCAGGGTAAATGTGGAGAAGACGGTATGATCTCATCAAACAGACCAGCTGAAGTAGACTGAAGTGGACTCATGGTGTAGTGCTAGGATTGATGGTCGAGAGACGATGTCATAGATATCACCCATGCGGCTTGCAAAGTGGAGCATCATGTGGTTGACGTGGTGAGGACTTACAAGTATAATCAACTATCTATAGAAAATGTGTTCCTAACTTACGAATGCAAATACTAAAATTATGTGTAACACATTATTTAACCTAACTTAATTGAAAAGGATATAAGAATGTGTTGTCTTTCATTAAGCACTTATTTATAGTTATTAGTTTGACTTTTTGTCTGGTTGCTCAAGTAGAAGAAGAAGGAATTTCGAGATCATCGAAGGTATCACTCTCCAATATTCTTTTGATTTTCTTATCCATGTTTTGTGGTTTGTCATTCATCTTCTATTTAACAACTGCAATATGTGCATCAGAGATGACTTCTTCAATTTCAACCACATGTTCATCCATATCAGCTTCTTGCATCTGAACAATTATGTTTACCATTGTCTTTGACATGTACTATTGGCTTAGTCTCCCAAAACCTTTTAAAGAAGCTTTTCTTGAATTTCTTCGAGGTCTCAACTTAATATCCTGTCCAATAAGGAAGATGTGGTGTTGCCTCATCTATACCCAACATATTATCTCCATTTCATCTCGAACTCTCAATGTTAATACACATCGTGAACATCAATGAGAGTATCTGAAGTAGCTAAGAAGGGCCATCATAAGATAATATGAATCTCTGCATCCTCATGCATATCAAGAACAACGAAGTCAATGGAAAATAATAACTTTTCCACTCTTATAATCACATCTTCCACCATCTCAAATGGCTTTTTAATAGATCAGTCAGCCAACTGAAGAGTGAACTTTATATGTTTAACTTCACCAAGTCCTAATCGCCTAAAAATAGAAAGAGGCATTAAATTGATACTTGCACCAAGATCGCACAATACCTTGTCGATCACGAGACTACCGATGGTAATTGGAATTGTGAAGCTGCCTGGATCATTTCTTTCGTTTGGTAGTTGCTTCTCTACTATAGTACTTATTTCTCCTGTAAGTTTTACTGTATCCCCTTCTGCCCACTTTTTCTTATTTGTAAGCAGTTGTCTCATATACTTGGCATAGTTGGGCATTTAAGTTAGAGCCTTCATAAACATTATGTTAATATGCAGCTTCATTAAATAACCAAAAAATTGTGTACACTGCTGATCTTGCTTCTTTTTCTGTGAATTTAACCTTTATAGAAAAGGGATGAGAGGTACATATATTTTTATTGGCTTTGGAACTTTTGTTTTTTCATGGTTTGCCACTTGCTCGTGATTAGTCTGCACATCTGGAGTTACTTCTTCGTCTTGCTCTTCAAAAACTTATTTTTTCTTGATTTTCCTTTTTGCATGTATTTCAGGCAGCTGCACCGGACTTCTAGTTGTTATTGCATGTACTTGTTTCATGGGGTTGACCTAAGTGTTTCTTAGAAATGTACCTTTTGGTCTACTTGACATAGCAACTGCCATCTAACCCATCTGCGTCTCTAAATTCTTTATTGAAGCGCTCTGATTTTGAATATTAGTCTATGTCCTCCTCATGAACTGACTATTCAGTTTTTTTCACGAACTTACCAAACATATCTACCAGTAAGACTCTCTTTTATAGCTGTTGAACCTGAGAACCCCGTGGTTTACTGTTATTCTGATTATCACTCAAAGAGAAATTTGAATGATTACGCCAATTTAGATTAAATGTGTTAGAGAACGTATTATTTTGTTGGCATTGACCACCTTGAACATGCTCTCCACTTTATGTGTCACTAAGTCTATTTTTGCAGATAATGTAGTGAAAGTGTCTACTTCATGTACCCCTACAGTTCTCTTGTGCATAGCCCGGTCTAATGCCCATATAGCGGTAGTGGTAGCCATACTTTCAAACAGCACTAAGGCTTTATTAATGGTTTTGGTGGATAATGAACCGTTGAATAAAAATCTACCATACTTTTAAAAGAGAGAAGCAGACCTGCATAAAAATACTGAACTTAAATCTCCTTACTAATGCCATGATGAGGACACATCCTTAGCATATTTTTGAATTTGTTCCATGCCTCATCAAAAGATTCAGATTCTGACTGCTGAAATATATATATTTCATGCTTTAACTTTGTAATCTTGACCGGTAGAAAGAATTTTGTACATAATTTTTGGGCTAAATTATTCCAAGTGGTGATGCTAGCAATCGACTGTGAGTCCAACTACTCAAGAGATTTGTCACGGAGAGTATGTCGAAACAAACATAGCTGGATGGTGTTGTCTGAGATCCCTTGATATTTGAAATGTTGACACATTTTCAAGAATCGAAAAACATGTGTATGTGGATTCTCGTCAGCCCTGCCATAGAAATGATGCACATTCTGAAAAAGATGAATAACATTGATCTTTAATTGGAAGTTTAGCTGCCCAAAAGGTAGGTAGACAATGCTAAATTGGCTCTGGATTATCTGTAGAGTCATAAAATCTCTCACTAGCATATTTTCTTCATTAATAGTTATCTTTCTATTCTCTTGTCCTGCTGGAGCAATCTCATTGTTATTCATGGTGTCTTGCTGTTTTTTTTTTTATCCTTTTGGTGTGCTTTTCTTGCTTATTTTTACCTACGATGGAACGTATATTTGATTTTGGGATCAGCTGCTAGTGGAGACATGTGTCTTACGCTTTACATGAAAATGCCTAGAAAGAAATAATTCAAACACTGAAATAAACCAAAAAAACAAAAAAACAAATAAAGTTCGAATTAGTGCTAATATAATTGAAAAAAGAACTAAAATACAATCTCCGACAACGACGCCAAAAACTTGTTAGCAATTTTTATTTCATTTCACTAGTGTACGGATCTCACAAGTAATAAAGTGAATTTTAGAGTCCAAGTATCATATCAACAGAAATTGCGCCAGTCAAATTTTAAATTAACTTAACCTTAATCGAAACTATAGAATTTAATGAATTTTTGTTTAGGACACAATTATCAAATTAGTTACTAGTTAATCAATGCAAGACCTAAGTTAACTAAAATTTATGCAAAGTTGAGATGAATGCGAATGTGATATAAATTTTATAAAGAAGAGCGTACTACGATAACGAATTCGTTTATACCAATCTCCTTTAATCCAAATCGTTGAATTTGATAACACGATTTAATTATGTATATCAATATTCTTTAATTTGTTTAACGATCTCTTTCGTGTAGAATTAAACATATCCATATATGTAGATCAATATTTCTAATTTGTTTGATAATTTCTTTCGAGTAGAATTAAACATATTCATATATGTAACCCGACTATATCTCTATAACGGATGCGAATATACTAGAATGTATTATAATTTATGAATACTTAAAGATCACGTAAAGTATAGCGGTATATCTCTATCCTCTATAGAACTCTACGATAATTGATACTATGTTTAACTTATTTTCGATCTCTCGATGGTAGAACAAGCCACAAAAATCATACAATCATTGCGCATATAATTGTAGATGAAAAAAAATCAATATAAATTGTTCAAAATTAAAAACATGCTTGAAAATAAAAAAACCAGGTTCAAAGAATTAAAGGTTTATGATACAAGTTTTCTAGCACAAAATAATCTAGGTTAGCATACTAAAATGAAAAAAACAAGAAACATAGATATAATCCATCGCCCGGATTAGAAAAAAACTGGAAAGAATGGATATTGATCTTCGATTGAATCTTCTCCGGATGAATCCCAATGATTTCGCCTTGTTTGTCCTTTCTTAATTTACCAATTTTTTTTCACACTAATTTTGGGTTAAGAACTCATATATATAGTCTCCTACTAGTACCCAAAAATATCCCAAAATATCCTAAAAATCATGGTCCAAAAGGTTTCCTAGTTGGAGTAAAACTAAAAAAAGAAACATAATCCGCCCGCAGAAATTTGTATTGAGCGATCACCCAGTACATACCCGGGTGTTCGCCCAGGCCAAGAAAATAGATTCTGTTGGATGATTGTGAACTTGGGCTTTAATTGAGTGCAAATGTATCCTTGTAATTCTTAAACATCTTCCAATTTGTTGTTCTTTTCATCCACTCTTCTTCATTTGCTTATTAATGGGTCCAAAACTGAAATAGAAAAGACAATGCATTAATTTAAGTAGAAAATCTATAAAATAATGGAACAAAAACTTAATTTTAAAGTCTAAATAAGTGCACAAAATGCACTAATCAATATACCTAAACTTTTAAACTCCATCAAAGGCTTTAAAAATCTTAATTAAATAAGCTCCTCTTAATCTTTTTATTAGAATTGCTAAACCATTTTGTTTCACGTCATTATAGAGGATGTTTAATATGTTGTTCTAGTGAATTAGAATAAACTAAAAGGTAAATTGTGTCATTTGTCTCTAACCTTTAAGAAAAGTAGCCCGTGTTTTAAATATTTGGATTGGCTTAGCGGTTAAACCAGAAAACAAATTACTCGACCAACAATTCGGTCCGGTTTGTTCTATTAGACTGATACGCGATCGACTCGAGAGAAAATCGAAAAATTGGACGGGTTTTAAAAAATCGATGACCCAAACCCATTAACTCAGCTAGTCATTGCTGATTAAAATTTTTTAAATTTTATTTATGATTTAAATAGTCATTTACCACCTTAGGCTTTAGCTTTCACTTTTTTTAATTGGTAATTATTTTTTCTAACATAAATTTTTTGACTTCATCTTGAAAATCTTTATTTTTTTGAGTTTTAGAGTAAAGATTGAAAATTAATGTAGGATTAATTTAATGAATGATAATTATTGTTGCAATTTTATTATTTAATAAAAATATTTATATTATATTTGACATGAGTTGACTCATCAGTTCAATCACCGAATTAGCGGTTGAACTACTGATTCAATGACCTACATCTTCATTCGAGTTAGTACCTGAGTCTCAGTCGGATCTGAAAACTATAATAGTAGCAAATTTACTTCCAATATTTTTTCATAGCAAGTTTACCCTCAATCTTTCAATAATAACAAAATCGTCCATGTTCACGATGTTCTATCATTCAATTATACCTTGTAAGAGGAGGCATTCAAAAAGTTAAAAAAAAAAAAAAAAAAAAAAAAAAAGTAGAAGAAAGAGTCCTTGTTGCATAACCAAAAATGAATTTTAAATTTTTCGTTACTTTTAGGGGTCATTATCCCAAGAAGATATTAATTTATCACGATGATTTTTTTTGTATATATTAAAAAACAAAATTTCAAAAATCTTGGAGGCTTCTCTCCGCCAGTGATTTCAAACAATATTTTTTCATAACTAAAAACATTATTTCTACTCTCACTAAATTTCCATATAAATCACTCTATTTTTTGTGTAAAAATTCAATCAAGCTCGGTGATACGTACACTAATTATGTTCGTTGTGCTGGGAACGTATTTCCTCAACACCCGAGAACAAAAAAAAAATCAATTTTAAAGATTAAAAATTAAAAGTGTTGGAGAAAATTTCTTATTTATCAAATATGAAATTGCTTTGGACGTGGACGTGGGCGTAGACGTAGACGTGGACTTGGAGCATAAACTTGTTAAAAAGTGTAATTTTTTGGAATAGAAGGTTGTTTGTGCATTGTGTAAGTCCCAATTGAGGTTAACGACACATCAATAGGTATATATATATATATATATATATTTATCATACTTGGTACTTCCCTTTTTATAAATTCTTTTAAGTGTTTAACAAATCTCCTCTTTTTTTTTTTATTTTGAAAACAAATATCACCTAAGACATGTTAACTTGAACCTGATTCCTTTCATTAAGATTACCACTGGCACTCCCTTAATAAATTCCTAAATTAATTGATTCCCTTTCCCCAATATCTAAAGGATATCACAGGCTCACTCCGGCCAACAATCCTTACTTATTTGGGTCACTTAGGATTAATTTAGAAACAGCATGGCTTCTAAAAATCAAGTTATGCTTTTATAACATGCATAGGATGATGATACAACAAGTATTAACAAAACATTTCAACTGAATATTAAAACTTTATAAAACTTCATAAAAATTACAGAATAAACATTTTTTGGAAATCTGCTAATACATAAAAGAAGTTACTACTAAGGATTTCCCTTTCGGAAAATCCCGAAATTAAGAAACAAACTTAAACTACAAGCTAAAAAAAAAACATGTACCTTTTTACAGGCTTTGTACAATGTTTGGATTGAGAATTTTTTCTATATAGAGTGGAGGTTTTTTGTAAGAGTAATGAGAGCAACTTAACTTTTTTCTCAGCTTACACCTTACGAATAACACTTTCTCTTATATAGCAAAATTCTTGGGAGCAAAAAAGAAAAAGTCTAAAAAGTAAATCTGAAAAGCAAGATTCGTTTTCTTCACGTGTCCCTTGCTTTCTGTCTTTTTCTTCTGTTTGCTTTTTGGCACGCGTTTCATCGAGAAACATCTGGCCAAATTTTGGAGAATTCTTCAAAAGATAATGTACCAGCTGTCTTTCTTTATCTGGAATCTTTTTGTCTAAGCATCTTTCTGACTCAGCCTTGGAAATTTCAAAAAAGATTTTTTGTCTTTTTCTATTTGTCCGCAGCATCTTCTGTCTTTTTTAAACAAAGATCTGTCACGAAAATATTCTTTTTAGGTATCAAGATTATGTTCTGCTGTAGGGGAAAATGACATTCCCGAGTCTGAATTATTGCATCCAAATCTTTCATCTTCTCCTTCTTCAGAGTTCTCTGATCTCTCTGGTTTTGGATTTTTGTGTTCTTGGCACTGAATGTCTTTTTCTTTGTTAATTTCTCTTTTTAACAAAACCTTTTCTAAGGCTTCTTCAATTATAGTGTCAAGATTCTTTTTAGAATTCTTTTTATTTTTCTTCTTTTTTATGGTCTTTCTTTTTAATGTTTTCTCACTTTTTTGCCATTCTTGAATTTGTCTAAAGAAATAATATCATCATCAGGGTCTTGACTATCTTGTAAAATTTCTTTTCCTTTGCTATTTTGAGAATCTGGTTCTTGGGATGGGCTTTTTTGAGGGCTAATTTCTTGAGATGGGCTTGCAGCATAGTTTACAAAAAGGTCGAATTTGCCACTGGGCTGGCCAAGGGTATCCCAAATTGGAGTCTTTTCAAGGTTTGTAGGGAAATCAACAGTTCCCTGTGTCTGTTGGGCTTTTGGCAAGTCCACAGCCATCAACGGATTTGATAAGTCTTTATCAGCTATCGTTTGGGCTGGACTAGCTATTGATTTTTTGGGCTCAATAGTACCCTTTGGATAAATCATTCTCAAATTAACAATCTGTTGTTCTAAAGAAGAAATCTTCTTTTGTAAAGATGTTCTTTCAACTAATAAAGTCTGATTAGATTCATTGATAATTCTAAAATTGTTCTGCATGCATTCACAGTGAGTGCAAAAGATTTTCTTGTCTTTGCTTGGAGAAAAGTCTAAAGGAGGATCTTGGAAATTTTTTAATGTTGGTGAAACATAAAAATTTAATCCTATCAACTGTCTTGCAGAATCTAATGCTTCCTGATAACTAGAAAAACCTTTATAAAGAGGGTCTTTAAAATCTTTAATGCAGTCTAGAACTTCTAACCATGAATGAAAGATTCCTGGGTTCTACAACATAAAATTTATACTTAATTCTATTCTGATTAAAATGCTCTGCAAGTGCATTTAAAGAAGCAAGAAAATACTTCTGGTCTTTTGGATTTTTGTTATAAGAAATCCATAAATTGTCTAAAAGACATCTTTCTTCTTTTGAAATTGAGATATGCGGTAAAACTTTAAAAGAAATATTACTCGATGGAAAACATATTAATTCTTGATTACCGAATCTAAGACGTTCCTGATAAAATTGTCTGTTCTGACTAGATGCAGTCTGAAGTGAAGCAGAAGAAGCAAAAGAATTCCCTGGAGGAATTCCTGGTCTTAAAGGAGGTCTGGACATCTGTAAAAGAACATCAAACAGTTAAAATTATTTAAATTTCTTTAACTGAAATCATTCTACTTAAAATGTCTGCTGCCTTATTATCTACTACTCTTTTTTGAGTCTAACTTTAGCTTATTCTGAAAAGAAACTATTGCTGCACAATCAGTTCTTATTAAAATTTCTTTTTTGGAAACTATAAACAATTCAAAACTATCTAAAGCATAGTTTATTGCTAACAATTCTGCATCTATACTACTTAGATTTCCTTTTTCTTTATAATTACCACTATTGTATCTACAAATTCTTTCTGTATTTTTATCTGCGTATTTATTGGGTTTGCATAACAAAATAGCTCCCCATCCTAAAATACTACCGTCTGTCTCTATGATTAAGAAATCTGTATCTAAAGGCATTGCTAATTTTGGTAAGCTTCTAATTTTATCTTTTATTATCTGGACAAGTTTTATATCTTCTTGGTTAAAATGTCTTTGTCCTGTAGGTGATGTCTTGGAGTATAAAGGGCCTGCAATTTTTCCTAAATCTTTAATAAATGGTCTAGCATAATTTACTAGTCTTAAAAATTTCTGAATTTGTCTAAGATCTTCTAACTTGTCTGGAAATTCAAGAGCCTTTTGTGCAATATGAGGTTGAAGGGATATATTCCCTTGTCCTATACTTACTCCTAAAAAATCTATAAATTCTTTAAACAAAACCATTTTCTTTTTGCTAATGATCAATCCATGTGCTATAAATTCTAAAAAAACGATCTGTAAATGGCCTTTATGGTCTCTCCTATTTCTACTGAACACTAAGATGTCATCTATGTATGTTACTACAAATTTGCTATGTTTATTGAATATACTATCCATTTTTCTTTGAAAAATACCTGGTGCATTTTTTAAACCGAAAGGCATGACTAGCCATTCGAAATGTCCTTCTGGACAAGTGAAAGCTGTTCATTCTATACTGTTAGGGTGCATTCTAACTTGCCAAAAACCTGACTTTAAATCAAACTTACTAAAAATTTTACAATTCTGAATTCTATTGATTAAAACTGTCTTATCTGGCAATTTGTATGCATCTTCTATTGTATTATCATTAAGTCTTTTATAATTAAACACCATTCTGCTCTTTCCTCTTACTATTTCTGAATGTTTTCTAACTATAAAAGCAGCTGATCTATGAGGACTGTCTGATTTTCTGATTACTCCTAATTTTAGTAAGTCTTCAACATGCATCTTAAAATCCTCTAAATCTAAATTTGTTGCTTCTATATTTTTACATCTAATTATGTATTCTGGATTCTTAATCTTAAGTTCACACGTAACTTTGTCTTTTTCCCAATATTTTAACACATTCTCTCCTAAAATTTCCATTTTTTCTAATTTAGAAATTAAACTTTCTATATCCTGCTCTGTTACTAAGGTATAATAAATTTTTTCATTATCTAAGAATTGGACTAAATTCAAAATCTTCTGTGTAATCGAATTCATTTTCTAATTCCTCTTCTTCTAGAGTCTGATTTTCTATTAATTGACATTCTCTTTCTATTTTACAGGGACATTCTTTTTTGCTACTATTACTACCACCACGCTTCTCAACTCATTCTGATGGAAAGTAAATAGTCTGAGTTGGACTGAATAATGTATGTTTTTGAAAATGTATGAAGTCTTTAGTAATTGTAATACTACCATTGTCTTTTAATAAAAAACTTAATCCTAAAATAAAGTCTGTGTTTTTAAGATTTAAAGGTTTTACCCATGTAGACTCTCTAGGTAGAGTATATTCCATACTTAAACCACAATTAGTTTCAAAACTAATCTTACTAGTGGACCTAAGTAATTCTGTATAGGTATAATGGTCTCCATCCATTTGCTGGGCATCTATTGGATTTTTAGACTTTTCTATATACCTATCTGGAATTAATTTTTTATTAATTATACAATTACTACATCCTGAGTCTATTAATCCTAAACATTTTATATTATAGTCTCCTATTCTAATTTGGAATTTAACCTTAATACTTCTTAATTTTTCTGAATTACAAACTATCTGAACTAATTCTGGATTTTCTGGAATTTGTTCTTCTATTAAAATTCCTTTGCCTTTATCTTTTGACTCAAGGATTTCTAGTCTTTGAACTAATAATTTCTGCATGTCTTCAATATTTTCCATTCTTCTCCTAAGAATTCTTATTTCAGAAATCTCTATTTGTTCTACTGTAATTTCTGGTTTAATTTCTTCTATTTCAATTAAATTATTTATTTCTAAACACTTAATACATGCTTCTTTAAAACATTCTGTACATTTTGCTCTAACCTTTCTAACTGGATATCAGTTACACAAAAAACAAGCTGTACTGTCTGTACCTGTTCTTTTCAGCCAATTATGATTACATTCTTCTAATACAGTTTGTACTAAATCTACTTCAGATTCTGATTCTTCATTAATCTTGAAATTTGTAAATTCATCTAAAATTTCATAGTCTGAGTCTTCCTGAAGCTCTATTCTATCTTCTATAGATATAATGCTATAAATAGACTCGTTATCTGAGATGTATTCGTCTAATTGAATAAGGTCTTCGTTAGTACATTCTATCAAAGTACTTTTCTTATCATAGCTATTAATTCTCTTAGGACATGTTTTTGCTAAATGCTCGTTACTATTGCAAACAAAACAACTAAGTTTATTTTTATAGGTTCTATCTGGCTTAAATTTTCTGACATGTTTATTCTCATCTAAATAAGGTTTCTTCTTATTAGATTTTCTGAGAAAAAATCTTTTCTTTGTTGGTATGCTTTTACTTCTTTTATCTTTTTTATATTTTTTCTTTATAGGTTTTGAAGCACCATAAGTCTGAAGTGTAAAAATGTCTTTGCAAAATTTATAGTCTGTCTTTTTTAGTTGTTTCTGAATTTGTAATGTAACACACTTATCTTCTAAACATCTTATTACATGTTGAATTCTATGTCCTATGCTCCACTTCTTTTCTGGAAATTCTTTTACTGTTGCTAAATTATTCCATGAATCTGTTATTTCTAATCCTAAAGGACCTGGCAGTTTATGGAATAACTTTTGTCCTATCTCTTGATTAAAAGTATTTCCTGATATTGAAACTAAATAATAATATTCATTTAAATTTTTTTTAACATATTTACCTTTAGTCCACTTATATAAGCTAAGTTGTTCTAAGTCTCTCATAGCCTTTTTCTGTACACTCATCTGTCCTGAATTAGGGTCTGATCCGATAATTAGAACTTGAATCTTATTAACTAAATTGTAGGGGTTACTTCCTAATTTGATTAATTCATCAAATTCTTCCTTCTTTTCTCTCTTATATGCTTCCCACATTGCTTTAGTACTTTATCCTAAGAACGTCTCTAAATATCTATACATATCTAAAGGATCCATTTCTTGAAAATTTCTAATATAATTTCCTATAATAGTACTTTTCCATACGTCTATTACATTTGTCCACATCTGGGGGTCATGAGCAGTCAAATTTAGAATTTGTGCTTTGGCCACAGATTGGAATTCTATTTTATTTTCTAATGGTCTTTCACTACCTTTAGCTATGTATTTTGAGTCTTCTGGGGGTTCATTATAACTTCCATATGATCCTCTTGGAGGAAATCCTGGTCCATATGAAAAGGGTTCATGTTTAACGGTCTTATCAAAAGGAGTGTCATCTGTGGTTCTATAAGTCTGAGTATCCATAAAATCTTTTTCGTAACTACATTCTATTTTACTATCATCTTCATATGTAGTTCCTAATCTTATGTTTTGGTCTGAGTCATAATACAAATATTCATTATCTTTAATCTGTTTATTAGGATACATTTTATCTTCTAATTTAAGTAATTCTTCTTTACTTAAATCCATTTTTAATTCTTTAGGAAAGATAATTCTGTCTAAATCTTCTCCTATTAATTCAATATGAACATTATCTATAAATGGCTCATTAACAGATTCTGTTTCCTCATTTTCTTCTGACTGTCTTTCTACTTGGTCATAGTTTATAAACCTAAGACTAGTTCTTCCGTGTATATCTCTATAGGTTAAGGCTTCTGTTGGAGCTATGGTTGTTTTTTCTTTCTGTTCTAAGAACTTGTCTAAATCCCATTCTAAACCTGCAAGTTGTTCTGGTGAGAATTCTTTTGGCTTAACCATATTGATACCCTTACTACTCATTAAATTTACTACTTTATCTATGTAAATTTTGTACTTAGTTTGGGCGCTTACTGAACATCTTCCTAAAAATCCTATATGAATTAAAAGATTTTCTCCACTATCAATATCTTCATATCCTTTAGTCTGAATTGCTATTTTAATCTTATCAGAAAAATCTTTTATAGTCATTAGGAAATCTGGATTACAGTAAATAACTCCATGATTACTATTCATGTCTACTTCCATACTAGCTATTTGGCTCTTATCTATATTATTAAATCTTTCGTCGTAAATCGTAATTAAAGTCTTACAGCCTAAATTCTTTCTTGTTAGACCTTTAATTCCTATGACTATTAATCCTAAATGCATAAATCTATAATTTCTCTTTTTTAATTCTTTTTTAGAATCATCTGAAATTAGATTTAACTTTTTAACTTGACTTCCTATGCACTGAATCGAAACTTGTCTATTATGTCTGAAGAACTGTGTTTTAGATTCGAAAATTCCTCTATTATATAAAACTTCTGGGTTAAGTAATCTTAAACCATGAGTTTGGAATCTAACATAGTCTTGGTCTGGATCTAAAATTTCTTCTATATTTTGATCATTTTGTTCAGTTCTTCTTAACAGTCTATCTAAGTTGGATCTATCTATTCCTGAAGTACTTGGTCTTGAAGTCCCTTCTGTAATAGTTCTAGATCTTCCTAGAAAAGGAGTTTGTGAACTCATCCTGGAAACTTAAATTCTTTAGGTAACTTTCTGGTTATCTTTTCTTTACCTTTAGGTTGGAGGTTTAAACTTCCTAACTGTCCTGTTATTGCTTTCAAGTCACTTTCTATACTAGATGATGAAGCTGATAATTTTGCTTTATCTAAACTATCAATTTTCTTATGTAATGAAAGTAGCAATGTAATAATTAAATTATTCTGTTTAATTAAAATTGATTCTGTAGCTTTAGGAGAATCTAGGTTAGTAATACCTTTAGGTTCTTTATGAAAAGAGCTACAATATTCAAAAGCGTATGTGTAGTTTCTATCTTGGATGAAACTATCGTTCATTAACTAAGAATTAAACCTTTTAATTCTTTAATAGATTCTTCTGTTTTAATGACAATCTTTTTTATCTCGTTTTCTATTTCTCTAGATTTATTAAGATCTAAAATTTTTGCAATCTCTGAAAAGTCTACTTTTTGGTTCTTTTCAGTCTTTGATACTTTATCTAAAATAGCACAATTTTGGTCTTTAATATAATCTAGACTTTCTTTAATATTTTTTAATTCTGAGTTTCTTGTTTTTAGAAGTTCTAAAACTGTTTCTATAGATTTAAAATTTATTTTATTTTCTAGTTCTAGATTTCTAGACAAATTAATTATTAAATCTATGATAAGGTTTTGACTAGGATCCTCTGAAAACAAACTATGTAATTTATGTGATGAGTCTAAATTACAACCTAAAATATTATTGTCAACAGTCTTAATTCTTTTATAATTTGTACTTATTTCTAAATTTAAATATTCTAAGTTCTTTTTACTATATATATATATATATATCCAAATCGATCTGTCATATCAGCTCAATAATTCTCCACTGGCCAATCAATTTTGGGCCGATCTCATCCCAGCATCCAGGTCGGACCTTCCCTTATTTATACTTCACTCCAAATATTGCTAGTTTCAGGTCGGACATCAGTCCTTCCCAGTCAAGCTCATGTCATTAGTATAGCATGTCCTCTCACGTGTCACACGCCAGACTAGCTGTAACAATTAATGCAAATGCCACTTCATAATCAATACACAAAAAGAAGATGTCTTATAGGCATTTAATGTTGAACTTGGCATTAAATACTTGTAATCATTACATATCTTCCTATAAATAGGAGACATAAATGTCCTACAGGTTGGACACAAATTGATGAGATAAAAACACACTTATAAAGATTATACAATCACGTCTTCCAATACTTATTCACGTATTTATCGTTTACTACGGTCATAACCGACCTACATACTTAATATTAAGTTGGCTTGGAATCAGTACTTACCATTTTCAACCATATATATATATATATATATATATATATATATATATATATATTAATTTTCTCTTTTATTAGCAAATGTATGATGATATTTTAGAGAAAAAATTGTTCTTTGTGTATTGTTTAAAAGAGTAAAATTGACAGGTGTAGTAAAACTTATAATATTATTACTTTTATGATGTTTGAGATTTTTGTGAGTGATAAATTTTATGTACATGTAATAAATTTCCATAGGGAAATTTGAACTTTTCGTCTCCAATATTTGTAATTTGTTATTAATCTGCCTTCAACTTTTTTTTAGTATAATTTATCTATACCATTTCAATTATGTGACAAAATTAGTTATTTCTTTCATTTTTTACCATAAAATGTGGATTGTCCCTCCTCCTTAAACAAACAAAAATAAAAGAAAGCAATAAAAAATAAAAAAATTGTAAAAAATGTCCACAACTTTTTAAAAAAGTAAAAAGTATCTTCATCCACCCACCCCACCTACCTCATCCCCCACCCACTCCCACCAAAGTAGAAAGTGGTGTCTCTCTCTATCTGAGTGTGTATGTTAAGTCCATTTTCTAATTCTTGTCCTTTATGCATTACTTTAATTGTTTCACCTCTTGGCAGATGACTTTCCACTAAGAAATATGTGTGTCGCCTAAAAATAGTGGAAGATGCTCTAACCATCATAGTTGTAGCTAGTATGTTAATTTTCCTTCAAAACAATTTAATGTATGGAGAGATGACCATAATAATTTTGACTTCTTATATTCGGAGATGACCATAATGTTTTTGTAGCAAAATCTATTGTCAATTTTTGTTTGCTTAACTATGGTCATGTGATTGGATTAGTTGATTTGGGTTTGCGGTGATACTGGGTTTACTCAGATGTTGTTGTTTTTTTGGGTTTGGTGCAAGTACGGATCCAGGAATCGACAAGTTGGAGAGCTTGAAAGTTTTTTTAAAGCGACATTTGACAGTAAAATCATGCCTAGTTAGTAAGACTTAACAAGTCTTATCCTTTAATATGCATATAGTTAACACAATACAGTAACTTAAAAGATGAAAATAGAGAAAATTTAGACTGGACTTTAAAAGTGATTTTTTGACATATACATCAAACAAAATCTTTAAGAATTATTAGGTAATATGACATAAACGATTGGACATTGACCAACACTTGTTTTAGATTTGTCACTATAAGGTTTAAAAAAATTAATCTCGATTAACTCTATACAGATTCTCAAATAATTTGATATCATAACAAAGTAGATTTACAAAGGTTTACCATGTCTTATTGGCTAAACCACTTAGTATAAAATATATTTTCACTAGTCTACAATTGCCTATAATCAAAATATTGTGTATGAATTCTAGTAAACAAAAACAAAAGGAAAAGAAAAAAACTCATTTTGGTTGGGTGGCTTTAGCTCACCCAAACCCAGGGCTAGATTCACCTCTAGTTTGGTGGCTTTTTCATGTTGTATGCAGTACGTGGGGGTGGGGGGACTACCTTGTGTCAGTAGTGCTATGAATGTTCTGTTGGTAGTGCCTTCGACTGGATGGAGGTAGATCATGAGTTGACGGCCATCTCGAAGTTGTTGTTTGGATTTACAAGCGACAATCTCCTCCCACGAGGATGAATTATCCTCAAGAAATTTATGGAGTTTCTGTTGGTCGACAGCGTTTGGCCTATCATGGAATCCTCGACAAATCAGCGTTAAACGACTTACAGACAGTTATCTCAATTTATTACTTAGCAATGAAATTCTCAACCCCTGGTGGGATTACTGTGATGCGGGTAACCAGACAAACCTAGATCATATGAATGCAATCTGTAAAGTGACGACACGCGAGGAGAAGACCCCATCAGTCATGATGGTGGAGGTCGAGGCAATAGAAACTGATGAAAAAAATGGTGAATAGGACATGGTCTTCAACTAGGGCCACAACCCCTGGATCACAGGCTCGGACTCGCAAGCTTCGCTGACAGAGAAGTTCGAGATATTCTCTATAAGCCCGTCCGACCCCTTCCAGAGTATTGTAAGTAGGCCAAGCCATGGAAGAAGGGTAAAGGAGAAGCTGAAGCAATTCTTGAGAGACAATTTGGACGTCTTTGCTTGCATTCTGACAAGGTAGGAATAAATTCATCAGTGGCATGCCATGTCTTAAAAGTGGACCCGAAGACTTGCCCTAAAATATAGAAGCGAAGGCCGTTAAGTGCAAAAATAAATGGCGCGTTAAAGGAAAAAATGGAAAAAATGTCGGCAAATGGGCTCATTGTAAAAAAAAGCAATCACATGTGGAGGGTGTGTATAGACTTTTCTGATATGAACCTGACATGTCCTAAAGATAGTTTTCCCTACCTCGCATAGACCAACTAGTCGATGCCATCGTCGGTCATAAGTTACTTAGCTTCATTGATGTTTACTCTTGCTACAATCAGATCTCCATGTTCATCGGAGACGGGAACACACTTCATCTATAACGGATCGAGGCCTGTATTGTTACAAGCTGATGTCTTTGGAGAATATCGGAACCACTTATTAAAGGTTAGTGAACTGCATGTTTGCAAAATAGATAGGAAATACCATGGAGGTTTACGTTAATAACATGCTTGTAAAGAGCATGGACGCTGAAGACCACATCACACACTTAGAGAAAATATTCAAAATCCTCCGCAAATATCAGATGAAGCTCAATCCCTTGAAGTGTGCTTTTGAAATTGCTTCTGAGAAATTTCTAGGATGCATGTGAATCATCACGAGATTGAAGCTAACCCCAAAAAGATCAAGGCGCATGTGAATATACACTTTCCATCCTTACCCAAAGAAGTCCAGAGCCTCACAGGGAGGTTAGCGGCCTTAAGCCGATTCATATCCAATGCAACTGACTGATGCTATCCTTTCTTTCAGAACATCAAGAGAAGAAATAAGTTCTAATGGATTGAAGAGTGCGAGAACACCTTTCGAAAACTCAAGGACTTCATTGGTAGGGTCCCGCTCTTGTCCAAACTAAAGCATAGGAAGGGCTTTTGATTTATCTAGCAATATTTGAAAAGAGCAATTAGCTCAGTACTAGTTCGTGAAGAATGGCCAATGCAACTTTCAGTATATTATATCAGCAAAGCCTTACATGATGCGGAAACGAGTTATCCAGACATGGAAAAGCTCGCATTATCCCTAACCATCGCATCAAAGAAGCTTCGGTCTTACTTTCCGGCCCATAGCATTGACGTACTAATAGGCTCTTTTGGAAGGTTGATGAAGTGGTCTGTAAAACTCAGATAATTTGAGATTTCATACAAAACCATGACATCAATAAAGGGCCAGGCACTAGGAAATTTTGTGGCCAAATTCGCCCACATTCTAAAAGAGATGCATATTCCCGAACCCGAAGAGGTACCAACATGGAAACTATACGTTGATAGATCTTTAGAGGATGCAGAGGCTCGAGCAGGAATATGTTTTATTAATCTAGAAGGCCATAACCTTAATTGTGCACTTTGCCTAGAATTTAGAGCCTCCAACAATGCAGTCGAATACGAGGCACTTCTAATAGCATTGATGTTGGCATACGAGATGAAGGCAAAGAGGATCAAGGTCCATAGCGATTCCCAGTTAGTGGTCAGTCAAGTCAATGGAAATTTCACAACTCGAGAGCAAACAATAGTGGCTTATTTTAAAAAAGTCACAGACTTTTTGCAACATTTTGAAAATTATGAATTACTCCAGATTCCAAGGGCCGAGAATAGCTAAGTCGATGCCCTTTCCAAGTTGGCAAGCTACAAAGATTCAGACTTGATGAAAGTCATTTCGGTCAAGTGCTTCACCCTGCCCACGATCGAAGACCTCTCAACATCGACAACTACGTTAGTTAGTTATTTTTCGGCTGGATGAAAGAAATTATTGCATACTTAACTGATTAGGCATTCCCAACCAACGGAGACGAGGCTCGCAAGCTTCGTAGAACGGCCGCAATGTTCGTCCTTTAGGATGGGATTTTATACAAACAAGGATTTAGCTTGCCATTTTTACGATGTGTAACTAAGTATGAGGCCGAATATATCATGCATGAAATTCACGAAGGCATATACAAAAATCACGTTGGGGGATTGGTCCTAGCACAGAAAGCCTTGAAGTAAGGATATTATTCAATGATGAGGAACTCACATGACTTTGCAAAAAAAATGTGACATACTAGTTGTTTGCCATTGTTCTGAAGCTCCCAACTCAGATTACTTCGATGACTAGCCTTTAACCCTTCGCCAAGTGGTGCGAGTTCGAGCCTCTGGCGAAGATCACAAAGATGAACGCATGGAAGTTTGTATAGAATATAATATGTCGCTTTAGAATTCCACACTCTCTAGTCTCAACAATGAGACTCATTTTACTGAAAAGCAATTCAACTTGAAGTGACTTTGAATTGTGAAGAACTCGGTATAAGAAGGGACTTATCCACCTCCAATTATCTATAGTCCAACAGGCAGATAGAGGTAGTCAACAAGATTGTCAAACACAGGCTGAAAAGAAAGTTAGACTCATCAAAAGATGAGTGGGCGGAGGAGCTCTCAGAAGTCTTCTAGTCCTGCCGAACAACATCTCGAACAGTGATCGGAGAAACTCATTTTTACTATGACCTATGGGGAAGAGATAATGATCCTTGTCAAAGTAGGAACGCCTTCTTAGAAGTGCCTATAAATATATACTTACTTACTTTATTTATCTATCCAAAATTATAGTCAATTTTCTTTGTTGATAATATAGTTAATTTATTAATTTTCTAATATATCACTATTTAACGTGTCTTGTTAATGTATTTAAATCAAATAAGTGCCAAATAAAACTAATCTATAAATTACTCTATTTTAAAAAAAATTAGTTTGCAATTAATTTGTACGATAAAATTCAAATTCAATACATGCCAAATAATTTTCTAAAAATCCTCGTAAAATTCAAGTAAATCTACTTAAAAAAGTGTCTGTGAGTGTGCTTTGATTGTAACATACATTTTCTATTGATTCCATCGATGTAACATTTTGTACATCTTTGTGCAAGAAGTTTAGTTAGGGTCATTTGATTTCAATTAAAATTTTGATAAAAATTAAATTTAAAATAAATAATTAATTTTAATCATACATTTTATAGGATTCACAATTTTTTTTATAACTTTTCTAAAATCAAAGTCCAATCATATTTAAAAAGTACTTTCTTACTTTAATGAGAAATAAAGAACTTTAAGGTTGTGTTTGATTGAAAGTAAGAAATTTGAGTGGAAAGAAAATGAATTCCATAGAAAAGAATTGTCAAGAAATTATTGATTGAAAAATAAGATAAATTTTTCATGGAAAATAAAACCTCATCCCCCTTAAAAAAATATTTTCCTTGAAAATAAGGAAAATATGAAAAATATGGCCAAAACAAGGAAAATGAGAAAATGTTTTACATGGAAAAAAAATATTGCAATCAAACAAAATAAGAAAAATAGGGAGGCAAATATTTTTTCCATGGAAAATCTTGTGCAATCAAACACATCAGTTGGAAAATAGGTAAAAAAAATACATTTTTTATAAAAAAATTTGATGAATCAAACACAGCCTAATTGTCTGGCTAATCTTAAAAGTAACTAAAACATAATTTTAGTAAATTTTTATTTTTAAAGGTATGTAGATATGTTTATTTTTTCTTAGTTACAAGTTAAACATATATATATATATTTTGACAGTAGAATCAAATTAATAAATTTATTTTTTTCTCTGTGTTGTTTAATGATTGGGTAATTAAGACTATGTTCTAAAACCTTTTATATAGTGTGATTATGGGTCTCTAATTTTTAAATGTAAAGTTTTGGATATCTAATCCATTTAAATTGATGAATTTGGACTTTTAGGTGAGATAAACTATCAATATAGATATTAAAATCACACATTACTTTCATATAACTCATAAATAGAGAGCAAAATCTTCAAATCACATAATATTTATCTTTAATTCAACTAAAATACTCGTGCAATTTGAACGTTCAAATTAATAGTTTTTGTTACATGAGAATTCAAATCCACATATTCAAATAGACTGAGACCCAAAAATTTCTTTTTTTAAATGTTGAAAATCTATAACCATGCAACTTAGAAATTTGTATAGTCCACCTCTAAGGACTAATTTATCCTTAGAGCATGTTTGGAAGAGTTTTCTTTAAATTCTTTTTTTCTTTTTTTAAATTTATTTTTAATCACATATTTCATATGACCCACAGTTTTTATTAACTTATCAATCAAACATTTTACCAATATTTTTTAAAATTTCTTAAAAAAATAATTTTTAAACTCTACCAAACACACTTAAATACAATAGCACAACTAAGCATATGTTTAGTAGTGCTGAATTTATTTTTTAAGTGTTTATATTATAAGTTGTGAGTGAATATGTAAATAATAAGTGAGTTGTAAATTGTGGTTCTATAAAATATGTGGATAAAAAATATATTTGATTAGTTAAAATTATAATTTAAATAGTAGCAAACACGTGTTAAAAAAAATGATAGTACGATAAATATTTTGGTTAAACATGATAAGTCAAAAGTATCATGTTCCTTGGTAATTGGGTATGCTTATATTTTTGTTACCTTTTGGCATAAAAATAAGTAACCATAAAAATAAGTAACCTTTTTATAAGTAACCTTTTTTTTTATGTACAATATGTTTGGGTGCTCTAAAATTTGGGTGGTTACAAAGGAAAGGGTAGCTTATCCAACAAAACAAATGTACTTAAAATTAGTTTCACTTATTTTGGACTTAGCCAAACATGCACTATCGTCAGTGAAACCCCAGTGCACATTTCTGCTTATGGCTATCATCAATGGAGGATCAAATTTAGTTTCATTCTGAAATCAAGTTTACTTTTAGCTTCTGAAACACCGGTTGATGTCTAAGGTACTCAATTTTTCCTTTAGATTTTCCCCCCTCTTGTATTTTTTGCAATCCTTTGTACAAAAACATTTAATCGGAGATACGAAGATACAAAAACTAAGTTACTTTGTTCGAGCACCCATCAGTTAACTGTTAAGTTGCATTGTTTTTGGCTTGTTTGTGCTTAGGATACAGTATAGTTAGATTTGGAAAGAAATACCTCTTGACAATATGGAATAATTTTAGCTCCGATTCAAATGCAGAAAAGAATTACAGGACGATTCTTAAACCGTGTACTTCAAATTCCGTCAGTTTCAAATCAAGTAATGTCTATATTCGAACCCGCGTGTGAAATTCGGTCAAGTTCGGCTAAGCTTAAAAGTCACTTTTCTAGGAATTAAATTAAAACTTTTACTTTTTTAGAAAAGTAAGTTTCGAAGTAACTATAAAACTATATTTGGTAAAAAGAAGATTAAAATGTAACTTTTAAGCTTAGCCAAACATGCTCAATGTGTACTTTTCATGAATATACGAATAAGTTTACAATTCATTCATATTCAATAGAATTTGCTATTAGAAATGCAAATGATGAGCAATTGCTTTAGTGAATTTTGAAGTTAATTTTTCCTGGTCTGCTTACTAATTTGAGTTGTTTTGCTCAGAGAGAAAATGAAGCTGTTAATTTGACAACTCATAATTAACACTTGATGTAGATCAGAATTAATGAGAAGGCTTTCATATGAATTTTTTAATTTTTGAAATTCTGATTTATCCTGTCAAGGGAGATGTATGATTAATGTGCTTATGATATCACGTGAAATGCTGGATATAGTATACACTTTTTTTTTATTCTTTTTTTTTGTTTATATATTTTTATTATAAATAGGGATTTTTTTTTTTCTGTTTATCCCTATTTGTTTGTTTTTGGTGTTGGGGGCTTCCTTAAAGGGAGAAAGAGTGTAACACATGTTACTTGAAATAGTACAGAATTTGAACAATGTGAATGAAAATTCAGTAGTATCCGTTGAGTGACAAGGCTTGTCCAAGTTGAGGTCTTATGCCTTTCTCTAGATTGATTTCCTTCATTTGAATTTTGAAATAGTATGAATATGTTCTGAGGAAATGGAATTAGATATATACTTGAAACTCCAGATCATAGATACTCGTACATTTTATATTCTACAAGAAAGAGGAATGAAGAGCAATGAAATAAATTGCACTCAAGAGTAGGTGCAGTAACTCAATACGTTATGCCCAATAGGAGTAAAAATGTAAAATAGACATCCGCCTGTATTGCCCAGCCGAATGTATTGCTATATCAAACTTGGGAAAAACTGAAAAAGGCAGGAAACACTTAAAGTGCTTATATCATTTGGACTTTTTGTTATTTCCAATTTCTCATTACTGTTATCATGAAGCATTGGCCTCATGAGTGAGGCATTTGAAGCCAACCAAGAGGCATGCGTGATCAGCTAAAATATGTGCCTCAAGGGATAAATTCTCTACCCCTATTGCCTTGAGTCAATGTACACTTCTTAACCTTGAAGCTATCTCCAAAATGCTATCTATTAGACTGGTTTAAAGTAACAACTATTAGGACTGAGATTTATTTAACTTTTTCTCCATACCAGTGCATTTCTGCAGATTCAGTCATACTTGAGGATCAGAAATCATCCTGTACCTTAAGAATAAAGCCGAAGATGCTTTGCTGACCCTTATTAATCTACAACACATGCAATGGACTTCTGCTTCAAAGGTTTATATGCTGTTCAGATAAAGCAACTGCTATCTATTATTGTCATTGCAATTGCTGTTCTAGTTTTTTCTCAGACATTTACGTTACTTTACGGGAACTACTTGCCAAGCTTGTCACGTTCAAATGGGGGCATTTTGTCTTTTATGGTTAGCAGCACAAACCTGTCTAATAGATCAAAATCGGACAATGCTTATATTGTTCATGACGTGTTTGGTAATGATAACACTCCTGACGGAGAAGCTTCCAGTGAGAGAGACGCATACAATGTTATTTCATCAGATGGTGGTGGGGACAAGAATACTTTATCTGAAATAGAGGAGAGAAGTTTAAAACTTGTTACAGCAAAACCGGTTAAGGGAGACACTAATGCTGCCAGGAGTATTAACTCAAGAGCAAGTACTGGTTCACACCATATAAAAAGCAGCAATCAAACAGGTTTCGGGCCATTGAATCAGTTGTCACCCAGAGATTTAAAGTTTGTATCTCAAGAATCTGAAAGTTTAGGCCTATCTGTTGCAACCAACACATCTACAGTACACGATGACAAAGTAGACTTGGAAATCCATCGCACGAATGAAGATAATGAATTATTACAAGTTGGTTCACTTATCACAAATTTCAGTGCAATTGTGGCAGTTGACTCTGCATTGGGAAAGAGGGGAGGAAAACCTACATCGATCTCCCAGATGAATTCATTATTGCTGACGAATTCTGCTTCAATGAAGGCAATGGTATGGATTTAAAGTTTTAATTTGAAATAAGATACCATACTAAATTATGTGATTTAGATATCTGACCTCTATTTTGATTGGTTATAGAGGCCCCTTTGGTCTTCTGCACGTGATAAGGAACTTCAACATGCCAAACTTGAGATTAAAAATGCTCCTATTATAAGGGATGTCCCTGAAGTCCATGCTTCTCTTTTCCGCAACTATTCGACGTTTAGCAGGTATACCCAATTAAGATACGTTGAAGAATCTTCTGTCTATGCTATGCTATGTTTAGCAGCAGGAACTTGGTATTGAAATTGGAATTGTGAAACATCAATCAAAATTTGAAACAAATCTTTCTAATTGCAATATCTAGGCCTCAACTTCATGCTGCCAAATGCAGGCCAAGTGTTATTGACTGCTTATGTTTTCTTGCAAGCTATGTTATTTATGCACGTGTGCATATGTATTAGCACTTTGCAGAAGATATGCTTCTATAAAAAAAAATCGATATTAATCTTGAACTAATTAAATTATTTATTTATTTCCGTTTTTCTCTCTCTTTTATAATTCATGGTGTTTTGAGATGTTGCATGTGCTTCTGGGAATGATTGTGATATATATGTTGGATATAAAGGGGAAACAATTTTTTTGAGGATGTGAAATTGAAAGCTCAAGACTATGAACAAAGGTATATTGTGGCAGCAATGGATGGGAGCATTTTTCCCTCTCAACTGTGCATCTCATTTAGTGCCCTGTCCACTAGAACAAGATTTATGGCTGATCTCTCAGTTATCCATCTCTAGTTGTTTTTTCCATTCATCAATTTGGGCCAATGATTGTTGAGTAGCTTATATGTTGAAAATAAATTTACTTAAATGTAGCAATCGTGGTTGGGGACATTTTCCCTCTCCAATAATTACTAATAGATCAGTTGCATTTTTCCTCTTAGCTTCCCATCTTAAAATTTCTTGTCTTGGTTCCTGAGTTACATTTTTGTACGAATTTATCTTGCTATATTAACGCGTACATGTATAAAGTTTTAAAAAATTGAACCCATTGTCAGGGCTAGATGTGTTTTAATCCCTCACAAAAAAATTGCATAGCCTTGAATTAAGTGTGGCAGCAACGGATGGGAACATTTTTTCCTCTCAATTGTGCAACACAATTAGTGCACTGTCGACTAAAACAAGATTTACAGTTGATAACTCGATTATCCCTTTCTAGTTGTTTTTTCCTCCACTATTTTGTGCCAATGTTTGTCGAGTAGCTCATATGTTGAAAATGATTTACCTGTTCTATGTAGTAATCGTTGTTGGGGACACTTTCCTTCTCAATTATACACTATTAGGCACATCACAGTTTTCTTCTTAGCGTCCCATCTTAACTTCTATAACGCAATGCTTACCTGTATTAATTTTTAGAAAACCGAATCCTTTGTGAAGCTAGATGTGTTTCAGTCCCTCAAAGAGTTTGCCACTTTGCATTGCTTCTAATGTCATTACATGAAGGACGCTAATTATATGGGCGGCCAGTTTATCAATGGATGTTGGAACTTAAAAACAACTAACTTGATCTTCTCTAGCTTCATGTTTGATATCTGGAGTGAAACATCTAAACATTGATGCCTGTGATCTTAATGGCAGGAGTTATGAATTGATGGAACGCATGCTCAAAGTTTATGTCTACAGGGAAGGGGAAAAACCAATTTTCCATCAACCACATTTGCGGGGAATTTATGCTTCTGAAGGATGGTTCATGAAACTGATGGACGGAAATAAAAAATTTGTTGTGAGGGACCCCAAAAAGGCTCATTTGTTTTACATACCCTTTAGTTCGCTAAAACTAAGGAATGCACTTCATGAGCCAAATTTTGCCAGTCAAAAGGATCTACAAAATCATCTGAAGAATTACGTAGACGCTGTTGCAAGAAAATATCGTTTCTGGAACCGAACTAAAGGAGCAGATCATTTTTTTGTCGCTTGTCATGATTGGGTATGATTTCCATCGTACTGAAATTTTACGCTTTTCTTATACTGTTTTCTATATTTTGTTGGTGAAATGATATTATGTCAATATGCTGTTGCCATTTTAATTTTGGACTCCCAGCATACCTCGTGCAATTTGACATTATTTTCAAATGATATGTACTTTTATTGTATGGTCAGTAAAACTTGATCCAGACTTGAAGATTTGTTCACAAATTTCAGATACACGGTAATAATAGCTTATGCAGAGCTTCTTAGGATTCCCAATTTGCCAAAGTCTGTTATCAACCCAACTCAATTATAAAGCCTTTTCCATTCTTATCTGGGGGATGCACAAATTCTCTTCTACTATTGTTCTATGTCATGGACCATTTCCACAGTTTCAAAGTCTCAACTCACTTACAACTAGCTCATTACGTGCGATTTTTAAGTTGAACTCTAGAATTTGTTTAGTTATTTATATTTTTAAAATTTCGTTTTACTTACACCACCGTGGGTGTGGTTGTTTTTGGCATGTAAGAATACCATGTAAAAGTTGACTCCAAACGCAGCTTTTGCTTTAACGTCTTTTCTTTTTATATATGTTTCCCTTTCAATTTAGAAAAGCAACCTCTACCTGTCATCACAAGCCATTATGTGCATCCATGCGAAACACCCAAATCAGTACCTAAATTTATAATCATTTACCGATCCTGCTGTATAATGTTTCCTAAAAGGATAAAAAACTTTGACAGGCCATCCGGTTCACGAGGAATAATTTAGGAAGTTGTATTAGAGTTCTATGCAATTCCAACATTGCCAGAGGCTTTAAGATAGGGAAGGATGTCTCTTTGCCAGTAACCTATATTCGATCTGGAGAGAACCCTAGCAAGGATCTTGGAGGAATTCATCCTTCAAAGAGACCTATTCTAGCCTTCTTTGCCGGTGGCATGCATGGTTATGTCCGTCCAATCTTACTTCAATACTGGAACAACAGAGTACCCGACATGAAGATCTTTGGGCCAATGCCTCGTGATATTGAAGGTAAAGCAAGATACAGGGAGTTCATGAAAAGTAGTAGATATTGCATTTGTGCCAAGGGTTACGAAGTCCACACTCCACGAGTAGTGGAATCCATATACTATGAGTGTGTGCCAGTGATTATATCTGATAATTATGTTCCTCCCTTCTTTGATGTTTTGAATTGGGAAGCATTTGCTCTGTTCATTTTAGAGAAAGATATTCCAAATCTGAGGGGCATACTTCTGTCGATTCCAGAAGAAAAATACACAGTGATGCAGCAAAGATTAAAAATAGTTCAGCAATATTTTGTTTGGCACAAAATTCCTGAGAAGTATGATTTGTTTCATATGATACTTCACTCAGTTTGGTACAACAGAGTTCTCCAGGTAAAACCGTGATGAGGATGTGCAATAGTTGAAATCTATATGAACCGGAAAATCTTGAATATGAGCACACTGCACAACTGCACGAACGACAACTTTTTGAAGTACCAAAGTGTAATGATCAGTGAGGAGCCAGAGACTTTTGTCGTGAATGCTAAATGTGAGTTTGTTTGATTGATGAGGTCCAATGGATCAAAATTTGTTCCTTGTATTGCTACAAGTAAGTAGTTGTGGACTGAGTGATACAAAGCCTGCAGGGAGTCAAGGACCATGATAAATACTGGAACAGTTCTTCCATCAGTAGAACATCTTGTAAGCCTGTTGATGTACTGGTTGCTTGGATTCAGCTCTAGGCCTCTACTTTCAGTAATTCAGGTGATATCCTTCCATAAAGTGATTCAGGAATCTCTTTTGCTGTAGTAGTAGTGAAAATTTATCTCACTTCAATAGCACTCTTAAGAATTTTCTGTTTCCTTCCAAGGCAGTGACTTTTTAAATTGTCCTGTAAAGCTCCACATTTCACCACTGATTGATGTATATATGATATATAGTACTTCCAACTTTTGTCAAGGGTACATGTAAGTATTGTTTCATTTGTGTTGCTCAAAAGTAGTTGGTCTTCTTTTAGTAAACTACAGTCGTGCCTTTTGCGAATTGTTAGTAAGTAGATTTAATTTGGTTCTTGCAGTGCGTTGGGATTTTATTCTTCTATTCCCATATGAAATTGTACTACAAAGCATACCAGTTTCATGGTAATTCACCTGTTTGCTAATTCATTTTCTATGTCTAGTAATTCACTTGTTTCTTTGAGACTGCTCATGAGTAATGCTTGCACAATTTCTTTTGTTTGAGCAGTTCATTTTTCTAATTTTTTATAAAAAGCATCGAAAAGATAAACGTAGAGTTTTGAAAACTATAATCCTGCTACTCGAGTCTATTTGGGTTGTTAAGGTGAAATGGGCCCATCCTAGCCCATTGAGTGCTCTACCTCGCAAAAAACCAGCTATATCCGATCTTGGTTGGCCCTTCACCTCTAGTCACAAGTCGTCCCGTATTTTGTCACATACGTGGGTTTGGTCTTATGACTAAGTAGCGCCACAGGTAAGTTGTTTCTTTTGTATTTTGTCATGAATTTCATACATTTTCATCTCTGGAAGATCCATTTCTTACTTGACACAGATGTTTCTTTTGTATTTTGTCATGAATTTCATACATTTTCATCTCTGGAAGATCCATTTCTTACTTGACACAGATGCTTTGTTTCACTGCAAGCTTTCACTCCTGCATTCTCTTTGAATGTAAGTTTATCTCTCACGGCGCGATTGCGAGAAAGTTTATCTCTCACGGTGCAAGCGCTAAGGAGCTCGCGCACACACATAACTTCATATACATTTTGTTGTATACACTTTTGACTCATTGAAGTGATTGATTTCTAAATAAGTTCGTCACTTTTTTCACAATTTAATGTTTTGGTTAAATATAGTACCAGAGCACCAAATACCTTGAATTCAAGTCTTTGTTTATACGTCTATGAAAATTGTACTTGTCTCAAGTATTTTGTAAAGAAAATGAATCTAGCGACATGCTGAAAACATAATTTATATAAATAAATTTGGCTTTTTTACTAGTTTAAAGAGAGTGTCTTTAACTCAAATTTTAAAAGCTATTAATATTTATGAATTTGAATGGATTTTAATTCTATATTATAAATTTCAATATATTCTTATGGATTTTTATAAATTTTTATGGATTTGTGGTCTTTTTATTAAAAATTGTAATTTTACATTGTTTTTATTCTAAATAGTTCAAGTGATTATTCTACATAAACAAATATTTTGAGTAGAATTTTGGAAATAGAAAATTTTTTGAAATATAAAGAACTAAAAACTCTTTTTTAGTCAAAGAGGGGAATGATCCGATAGATTGGAAAGTATGCCAATTCGACAGTTGTGTCTGCTAAGCTCCTAGGGAATAAACTAATAAATAGGTCACTTGTCGTCTCTAATCTCCAAGAGTAATTAGATTTATTGTTTGGAGGGATTCACGTGACTATTTTCAATTTCTTCAGTTTTGAAAAAAAAAAAAATTTGATTAAAGAGCAAAGCTTCTTAAAAAAAAAATTGAAATAAAGTTTTAATTTTCACTTTCTTTATACTTTTTTTTTTTTTTTATAAAATTTTATATTTCATAACCGAGACTAGATGATGGATATTTAGTATTCATTCTCTTCCAAAATCAATTGTTTAACCATATTGTATAAAAAGTTATTTTGTGGCTTAAAAAAATAATTTACATATATTGCAGTTGACGAGTAAATATTTTCAAGTTCAAAAAATAGTTTTTAGTGTTATACTAATTTTACAGTCCAATATTTAATTGATCTATATAATATTAGACTAATTATCTAATTAATATTTACCAATAGATTATTATATTTTTCAGCCCAATTATTTGGTTCAATGAATGGTCATGGAGCATCAAGAATGAAATTTCAAAGATGATATTTGACAATTGTACAAAAAAAATTAAAATAATAAATAATAAATTCAATGAATTTCCATGCTAATATAAACTGAAATTCAATAACAAAAGTTTACTATAAAAATTTGTGGCACAAATTAAGGAGAGAGGCGAGAGGAAGAGACGCGTAAAAGAAGAGTTGTATTGAAATTTTGAGGGGTGAGGATAGAGTTCTTACAAAAATTGGTATTCATATTTATGAGCTCGAAATTCATACAAATCTGTTTAAATCTTCTAATTAATGAAATCTTTAGAAATTCACTAGTAATTGAGGACACCTAAATTTCTAAAGAATCTATTTAAGTTTGAGTTGAGAACACCTAAATTTCAATTGAATTTATTAAAATTTGACCTGAGGACACCTAAATTTCAATTGAAACTATTAAAATCTGAGTTGAAGACACTAAAATTTAATGAATTTTTAAAATCTATTCAAATCTAAATTGAGGACACCCTCCAAGTCTAAGGGAAAAATTCAAATGGAAACATTAAGAGCATGTTTGTTTCAAAATTTAATGGTTTTTTTTTTGTTTCCATTATTTGACCAAACTACTCACAACTGAAAAAGGCAGAAATAATACTATTTTTTTGACCAAAATATCCCTCTTATTTTCTCCCAGGCGCAGCAACTTTGGACCAAAACTGGGATTAAGAAATTCACAATTATCTTGTCCTCTTTATGGTTGTATCCGTGGAGTTTCCCCTTTTTCACACAATGTACTCCTTCTTCCTTGTGATTGTGTTCATCCTCACCCACCGCCGGCTACTACGACTTCGCCCACCACCAGTGTTTCACCGTCGCTTGAATAAACGAGCACTTCAACGATATTCCGGCAAAAGGTTTTCATTCGACACACAAACAATGGTATGCGATCTTCAACTTCGCCATCTTTTTTTCCCCCAATGGTAGCTGTGTATTATGATCCAAAAATCACATCTTATATATAACGAGACTGTAGATGTAGCGGAGCATTTTAAATCCTTTTTGTTATGCTGAAATTCTAGTCGGTTGATCTTCATATTCCATGGTATACCTGGCATTCTTGAATCTCACAGATCCAATGTATATTCTTGCATCTACCCTTGTCCTCTGAAACAAGAAGATGTATCCCAAGATTAATGTAATCTGCTTGTGTTGTGTAGAAGTCATAATTTATATTTAGGATAATTCTTGGAAAAGCTTCATTTGATGCATCTTGTCCATGAAAAATACACAAGCATTGAGATGTACATATTCTTATAGATTGTCCGTTTTTTGTATGTTGGAACCAAAATTCCAGTTAGTATGTATAGTCAATTTAAATATTTAAACGAGGATTCATTATTTGAGTTCAATACGAACTCACAAACGGGTCATTGTTGTAGGAAACAGATAAGCACCAACGTCGATCTGCAAAATGGGACGATGACACTCACCGAATATTTTTGAACTGCTGCGAACTCTTGATTGAACAAGGATATCGCCAAGGGAAGTGTTTCACTAAGACCGGATGGCAGCAGCTGGTTTCAATATTTAACACCGAAGTCGAAAAGGACTGAAAATGCAGTTAATTGAAGAATCACTGGTTTAACATGCGCCGAGAGTACCTACTACTTCACGAGATCCTACGTTCTACCGGAATAGAATACGATCATTAAAACAACACAATAGTTGCTGATGATTGGTGGTGGGAGCGTAAGATACATGTAACTTTTATTTATTTGTTTCAAATTTTTACTGCAATGTATTTACCTCGCCTGTTATTTCAATATTTTCTATAGATCTATTCATGGTTGCTGATTATATTTTTTACAACCGTCTTACCATGCTTATGTTGGACTAGAGTAACAAAGAATTTGCCAAATTTCGTGGTAGAGATTGTGGGAAAATATTTCATAAATATAGCTAGCTTTTCGGTGACGCGTACGACTCCGAGAAATATGCTCTCTGCCCTACCAAACTCTCAAAAAAAGGATTCGATGATGATGAATTTTGGGAAAGTGTTGGGAACAGCGACAAGTTGCCTGTAAACGCAAAGATGCGCAATGAGCACGCACCATCGGCCCATGCAGGTAGTGGGTCGGCAATGGATATTTCGGGATTCCACAGTGGAGAAAAAAGGAAATGTTCCTATGGCGGCGTAAAAGGAAAAAAAAGCTTGGGTCCCGCTCTGCATTGTCTGAATCTGTAGAGAAATTGGCAACTGTTGGCAACGAGTTGGACGCTTCACACTTGAAAGCAAATTTTGGGACTCCCTCCTTGGTTGAGTGCATGGAAGAGTTAGAGAGCTTTGGCGTACTGGAAGGTGATGAAAAGTTTTACTTGTTTGCCTTAACGTTTTTCGAACAGAAAAGGCACCGAACATCGTACGCCGCTCCGCGGACACAGCAAATGAAAATGAAGTTCTTGAAATTCAACTTCAAGTCTTTGTGCCAGCAGAATGCTGGTGCATTCGACGACTGACAGGTTGAACAGTCGTGATTCAAATTCTCGTGAAATTGTACTTGGATATTGTGAGGTTAGGGATGAAATTCCCATTTCATGTACCGGATATTATGTTTAACAATTCATCATGTTTAATAGATGCGATATTATAGCGGTTTGCAGTGAGGGTATGTATTTGTTATTTTAGGTACCGGATATTTATCTAATCTTGTAGATGTCTAGGGATCTAACTATTGTTTTGTTATTGTTTGTATATTTTTGAAATATGGACTTCGATGATGTGTTATTTAATAGTGTCAGATGTACAATTTATGTCATATGACAAAAGCATGGCTAGATGAATTGTTTTGCATCGTAATTGGGACAACGCAGAGATGAAATGTTGAATTTGTTGAGGAAGTACTATTGCAATAATAGTGATTCATTTTAGCTCAATAATTGAGGTATTCACTGTCTATAAAATGGTAAACACCTTTAAAGTCTGGTTTCAATGTAGACCAACTTCATAGGGTTTCTCTCGCTTCCACTTTACTTGCCAAATTTATACACCAATTGAAGTGTTCTTCTTTTCAAGGCATGGATGAGAATTAAGATATCCAATGTGCTATCGAATCGGACTCTGACGATGGGTCTGACTCCAATTCAGACAGCTTTGACGAAGATAGGCTTGCTAATTTGGAGCGTGATACAATGACCTGGCTCAGGTACTGTCGTATGGCCGGAAGCCTAGTTCGTCAATACATCAAAAATTCACTGGCTAGGATCCGACGTTTTCCAAATGTTCGCAATGGCCGCGTGTTTATGATCGCAGCCCTTGAAGATGATCCAAATATCGCGTTTTGTGAGTTTCGAATGTATCCACCAATGTTTGTGCACTTTACACATATGCTGCGGGATGACTATGACCTTCAGAGTGGGCCCGACGTTGACGTATACGAACAAGTTGGAATGTTTTTGTTTATACTGGCACACGGTAAAGGTTACAAACAAGTACGGACAGTTTTCGGTCACTCACTACAGACAATTCACCATTATTTTGGGATGGTGTTGCGAGCAGTTGTTAAATTGGGCGCTAAGATAATCAAATCAAGAACGAACTACAACGATAGTCCCCCGAATCATAGACCCTTCTCTATTAGGCACCCGTATTTTCATGTTTGGTTATATGCTATTATTACGTTAATATATAACAAAAAAATGGTGTCGTAATGTAGGATGATTAATTTCATATTAACTATGTCACACTGGTTAATAGGATTGTATTGGGGCAATTGATGGCACGCACGTGAAAGCGGGACTTCGAGCTAATGAGCGAATCCACTTCATAGGAAGGAAGGGGTATCCCTCTCAAAATGTATTAACAGCATGTGACTTTAATATGTGCTTTACGTTTGTCATACCTGGCACAACGGGAAATGTACACGACAGCCGTATATTGGCTAGGGCAATACACTCTACAGATATTAATTTTCTACAGCCAGCAAATGGTAAATATTATTTTGTTGACTCAGGTTTTGCACATAGGCCCGGGAATATGGCGCCGTATAAAGGCCCTGATATCAGATACCATTTCCAAGAATTTCCACCCGAACCAAATAGTGGACGAAGACACTTTAGGAACCCACATGAGCGATTCAATTTCAATCACTCGTCCTTGCGAAACGTAATTGAGCGTGCTTTTGATGTCCTAAAAAACAGGTGGAACATTCTTGATCGAATGCCCTACTACTCATTTCGAAAGCAGACCGCAGTCGTGGTAGCGACAATGGCAATACTCAATTTTCTCCGTCGCGCAAGTCAGTGGACAGGACGTTTGAAACTATGAAAGAAGATGTAGACGTAGCTGAGATTAATTTTCCAGATGAGCAAGAGGAAATAACGGCTACTAACTTTGCGCCTCATGATCGTAACTCAGAATGGGACCAACTTCGGGATCACATCGCGCAAAGTGTGAGGTAGTGTATTTTATGCGAACCAGTTTCATGTTTGAATCACAATACCTACGACCAAGAATGAGTGATATAAATCCTTATGTAATTTGGAATATTTCAAAAGTTCTATTGATATCATTGTAAACGTAAAATAGGAACCGGCAAAAAAAAAATTAAATTAATGATAGTCTTCAGAAAGGAAGTACCTGGGCGATCGCCCAGTTGGATGGATTTCAATTCTGCTTGTGGTAAAAGAGTTTGGGCGATCGCCCAAGATTTTTGCTTGGGCGATCGCCCAGGTACTTCTAACAAATAAACGGGGCATGAATTTCAGAATTTCATATGTATTGTTTGGGTCAAAAGTTGCGGCTGAAGGGTGGAGATTAATAGGGATATATTGGTTAAAAACAACAAATTCTAGTCTGCCATTGTCAGTTATTTGCATTTGGTCAAATAATGCATACAAAAAAATCCATTAAAATTTGAAACAAACATGCTCTAAGGTTGTGTTTGCTTTTGATTAAAATCATAATTTTTGTGAAAGTTGATAAAATATGAGGTTAAAATTAATTGTTGACTTTGATATCAATTTTTTAGCAAAATTTTTAATTGAAACGAAACAAATTCTAACTAACATATTGAAGCTGACTTTTTAAAATGCAAGGATTCAATATGATATCACAGCTCATAATATTCAAAAGAATTATTAATAATGTTGACTTTTTAGAACGAAATCTTAAAATTCTATATCTATCTCTACAAGTTTTTACTCAAATTGAATTTATTGTTAGTGATTTGTTTGTCCCATATTAAAAAGGAAGAGAGCCAAAAGAGGATCTATGGTTCGTGGAAATAGACTTCACGTTACGAAAACAACGATTTATGGTGTGTTTGTGTGTTTTAGAATCAGATATTTTTTTTATTTTTTTCGTAAAAGTTAATAAAATGTATAATTAAAAAGTTATAAAAAGTTAAAAAGTTTCATGAAATGTGTAGTTAAAATTTTTAAAAAAATAGCATATATGGTCATCAACTTTTCAAAAAATGTAAGGGATATACCCCTAACCTTTAAAAATAACAATGGACATTCCCAACATTCGAAGAAATAGGCATGATGGGTCCTTTATGACGAAATTATCCCCCATTTTAAATAAACAAAAAAACAAGAAAAAAGAAAAACAATGCTAAAAAAATTACTAAATGTACAAAAAAAAAAAAAAAAAAAGTAACAAAGATATTATCTTCTTTATCAAACTTCAAAATTCAAAATCCACCACCATCCTTAAAAACCCAAAAATCCCAATGATTAGAGAGATTTGGTCTTGTAACTTGTACTTTGCCATTATTGAAGTTTTTACCTAGTCATTAGGGCGTTATCTCATTAGAGATGTTCAATGGGTGATGTAGGTCATTCTTGACTAAACATTCGGGCATTTGTGGCAAAACAATTCTTGTGTTCTTTGTTATTTTTGCTTTCTTATTCTTATCTGGTGCTGGTTGGGGTTTATTAAAGAACCAACAGTGGTATTAGAGTTGAAAACCACTTTCTTCAAAAGAAAACTTTCAGATCTAACTTGGATCTGGTATTTCTTGGTGAACATTCTCTAGAAAGTTGATTTTCTTGGTGAAAGTCCTTAGATTTGTTTTACACTGGGTTGGATCTATCTAGACAAAAAAATTTCTTGGTGAAAATCATTTAGAACACTACTTCCTCTCTAGCAAGGGTTTTTGCACTTATCTCATTTAATTTGAGGAAATCTTCTACTTCATCTACCAAAATCTTCAAAAGGCTAAACACTGTAACCGCTTAAATTTTCTTTGTCTAAGATCTCCTGTGAGGATCTTAAAATATATGGGATCATTTTTCCTAGTTTAGTGTTTCTTGTTTTGAAGATGTGAAAATCATAGTGGTTTCTTAATATTGTTTGATCGTGTGAAATACTTGGTGTACATATTCTATAATTTTGCTTGTGAGAAAAATCTGCTTACTCTAAATTGCTGGTTTTTTATCCGTGGCTTAAAATTCTATTTTCCTAAAGTTACATGCTTTTTTTTTTTGGTGAAAAATAAAGTCAAGGTTCTCCAAATTGTTTAAAAGAATATCTTTTTTGAAATTGCTGTTAGAATGTTAGAATATCTTCTTTTAAATTTTTTGGGGGATTTTTCCTATGTTTTTTGGGTAGTAAAAAGAGGTAGAATGTCTTCTCATACGTTTGAGTTTGAAGTTTGGTTTAGAAGATGAAAATTGTCTTACTTCAACAAATATGTGCTAAGGTCATTGATGTGTCTTGACCTCTACAACTTGAAGAAAGTAAGAAAAAATATATGGATGAGATAGCTTGGAGTTCTTTCTCCATCTGTCTGACAGTGCCCTCAGGCAAGTTGGGGACGCTAAAATTACTACTCTGCTTTGGAAAAAATTGGAGTATCTTTTTGTCTAAAACTCTTCCAAACAAATGTTATCTTTTAAAACAGTATTACAGTTTTAAATTTGATCTCAATATCAACTTAAAAAGAAATTTAGACAGATTTAACAGATAATAAAAGACTTGTCTGATTGTGATGAAAAACTGTCCGATGGTCAAAAATTTGTTGCTCTTTTAAATTTTCTAGGTGATAAATATAAAGAAGAAAGAAATGTCTTAGAGTATGGTAGATAAATTCTTACTGTTGAAATAATCTCCAACTATCTTAAGAATAAAGAACTAGAATTCAGAAGTGATAAAAAAGATCAGTGGTTGGAAAAAGTTTAATGGTTAAGGGAAAGAATCATACTAAGCACAATTACAGTAAGTCTTCTAATAATAATAATAATAAGAAAAAGGGTTCTCGTGAAAAAGAAATGTCTAAACTTACAAATTAGTCAAGTGCAAAAGGAAAAAAATTGTTATTTTTGTGAAAAAACAAGACATTTTATAAAAGATTGTTATAAGAGGATAGCTGAATTAAAAGGAAAGTCCTATTGAAGGGGTAGCTGCCATTGCTTACAATGAAGCTGCTACTGTTAATGGTCAGGTTTTTGTGAACTCTAGTTCATCCATCAGTCAATATTGAATTCTTGGTTTTGGATGTTCTTTTCATAATTGTCCTGATAAAACTTGGTTTTGTGAGTTTTGTAAAATTAAAGTGGGGCATGTAAGTATGAGAAATGATATATATTGCAGTATAATAGGGTTTGAGAAAGTCGTGTAAAACTTAACATCAATACTAACCTTATTTTAGCAAAATAATATATGTTCCTCACCTCCAAAAACTTTAAATTTCTCTTGACATCTTGAATGACCAAAACTACAATATTACCATCTATAATGGTTAGATGAAAAATGTGTTAAGGTAATTTTGAAATAACCAGTTCTTCAAAAGAAAACGATCTTTATACTTTGTAAGAAAACAACATTGCTGTCGTTGTCACTCAAAATGATAAGTTTTTTGTATGGCACAATAAACTTGGTCATATAAGTGATAAAATTCTACAAATTTTAAAACATAAAGGTGTGTTTGACAAAGATAAAATTGAGAAATTAACTTTACGTGAACAATATGTTATTGGGAAGCAAAACTGGTTACCTTTTAAAACTGAAATTCATAAATTCATTTGTGTCTTAAAGTATTTACATGCAGACCTATGGGGTCATGCTTCTGAAAATACTTTCATTGGTTTCATATTCTTTTTGTTGGTTGTTGATAACTTCTCAAAAATCTTAGAGCTCGGCATTTGTTGGTATGGGCTAGCTGGCATAATTTGGTCCATTGCCATCCCTACGATCACATGAACTAGATACTTATATGTTCATTATTTCTACGTTGTACTCTCTGTTGGGTAAGTTTTTTATTTAATTTTTTTAGGAGGCCAGCCTAGTTCCCTTCCCACCCAATTTTATCATTTTTTAATTAATAGAAAGTACTACTTAGCATGGTCAATTTATCCAAATATATATAAAGAATAGGCTCTCTCACCTTTTGAACAAAAAACTAGCATGTATTAAGATTTTTCGCCAAAAATATTAAGAGACAATATTTTGCCCAAAAAAATATTTGACAAGCCATCTTATATCATTTAAGTGGCAAGAGCTAAGAGATAATTTAATTTTTAATTGTTATAAAAAAAATAATTCGAAATCAAATATTATATGATTAAATTATTATAATCATGAAATTGTATTCTTTTACAAAACATTTTTATAGTGCTTTGTGACCCCCCCTCTCTTCTCTCTAAAAATAACATTTTCACGTGTCGTCTTGCTGTCGTGTTGTTTTTCCCATCTCCGGCTCCAACAACCTAGAATATTGTTGAGAAATCTGCCTCAGAATGGGCTTAAGAAGACTGGACCACTGTTCCATTTACTTATCTGATCCTACTGTTTGATTGCGGCCCAAAATTCATTTCTGGACAAGCCTCTTATGCAAATGGGCTTCCTAAATCCAGATGGTGACAAGTGGCTGATGTATTACCGTTGGATCAAGGGTTAGATGAAATGTTCTTTTATATTCCATTCTGTTTCTTTTTCTGGAAGCATCCGAGAGAGAGAGAGAAAATCAGAGAGAAAGAGAGTTGCGCCTCTTTGAGTTCTTGAGTTTTCTATAGAATAGAACTTAATCTCCTTCTTCTTTTCTTTTTACTTTGTGTACAAAATCTGAGTGATTTTGTAAGGAATACGGAGGGAGGATTGTTCACAGTGGTGTGAACAGTAACTGTGTTGGTTTTGTATGATTTCTGTAATCTGTAAATGAACCGTGAAGTGTGGTATTTTAGTGCTAGAGCTATATCTACTTTTGGTAGATGCTCAACGGGTGATTAGCGTTTAGAATACGTGAACATTCGGACCCCTTAGTGGGTGAAAAAGTCTCTTATGTTCTTTACTGTTTTTGCTATTATTGTTCTTGCAATCACGTTTGGGACCTATCAGTGGTATCAGAGCCTTGATAAAACCATAGATCTTGAAAGTTTTCAGTTCAAGAAACGTTTTTTATAAAAATAAAAGATCTGTTATGGTTTGTCAAGATTCAGAAAAAGAATCTTGTTTCCTGAATCTTTGTGTTCTACCCTCTCTTCGATCTTAATCTTGTAGTGATATTTGTGAAATCACTCCCCGTGGTGACTCTTAGTGACTCAACTTTTGTTTCTGGTGATATTTGGTACTTTGCCTAACAGTCTTTCACATTTCCTTCATATATTTCTTCATTATCAGAAACCTAGGGTTTCGATCTGGTAATCTCTGTTCTCTATACCCAGTTCTTATTGCATGCGTGTGACTGGGAGGTTATTAAGGTAATAAAACCTTGTCAAAGTTTACCTTTGTCCAAGATCGCCTGCGAGGATCTGGGAATCTGAGGGAACTTTGGCCCAACGTGGGTTTTTCAGCCCTCAAACCTCATCTCCTGTATTCTGTGATATTATCTGAAACTATTGTGAAATAAAACTGTTCTTTACTTAGTTTGGAATTGTACATTTTAAGTTTCTTTATAAGTTTTTTGTAACTTCTTATTGTTTTTCTAAAAGGAAAAGAAACTGATTATAATCTTGTTGTAAAATTTTTTTTCCTAAAAATGTCTACCTCTCATAAATTTGAAGTTGATTTATGGAATGGAACTGGAGATTTTAGTCTCTAGCGCCAGAAAATGAGAGCCCTTTTATTACAACAAAGATGTACTGCTGCTCTTGATTGCTCTTGGGCAGCAGAAATCAGTCCTTATAGAAAAAAAGAACTTGATGAAATTGCTTGGAGTTCAATTTTTTTGCATTTATCAGATAGTGTTATTAGAAAGGTGGGTGAAACAACCATTGCCAATTCTTTATGGAAAAAATTGGAAGACTTATATCTGATAAAAACAATGCCAAACAAATGCTATTTGTTAAGACTGTTTTACAATTTCAGATTTGATACTTCCTCATCTTTAGAGGAAAATATTGATAAATTTACTAAATTGATTCAAGATTTGGCAAATTGTGATGAAATTTTATCTGATGATTAGCAAGTTGTTACCCTTCTTAATTCTCTAGGTGATAAATATAGAGATATTAAAAATGCCGTAGAATATGGGAGGGGAGACTTAACTGTGGATATAGTTATTTCTGCTTTAAGAAATAAAGATCTTGAATTGAGAGAAGATCTGAGAGAAAATAAGAGTGGTGAGGGGATGTTTGTGAGAGAAAAACCAGGAAGTAAGAACCATAGCACTCCTACCTCTAATTTTCAGAAAAAGGGTAGAAACTCTTCTGATAAACCTAGAGATAAGAACAAGATAAAGAATAGAAATAAAAGAAAAAGAAAGAAGTGTTATTACTGTGGGAAAACAGGTCATATGATCAAAGACTGTTTTAAAAAGATATCAGATATGAAAGAAAAGCCCTCTCCAAATGGGTCTGCTGCCTTAGCCTGTGATAACAATGGTGAAATGAATGGGGTAGTCCTGGTTGCCTCAACTAGTAAGGGTATAGATGATTGGATTCTTGATTCTGGATGCACCTACCATATGTGTCCAATTAAAGAATGGTTTACTGATTTTGTTGAAATCAGCGAAGGTCAGGTCCAAATAGGAAATAATATGAGTTGTAAGATCAAAGGAATTGGTAAAATTACTTTGCTTCTTAACAACAGTTATATTCTGATTTTAAATAGAATTAGATTTGTTCTTGACCTGAAAAGGAATCTAATCTCTCTGGAAAAATTAGATGTTGATTATGATATTAGGATACACAATGGAACTGTTAAGTTCTTCCTTAATACCATAGAATTCCTATCTTCACCTAAAACTAATGGTATCTATGTTATACAGGCTAAGCCCCAAATAGCTACTTCAGCTTCTGCCATCAGTTCTGAAACCAATAAATCCTCTATGTGGCATAAAAGATTAGGACATATAGGCAATAAAGGTCTTCAAATTTTGAAGAATGAAGGAGCTTTTGGAAAAGATAATATAGAAAAACTTGACTTTTGTGATGAATGTGTGTTAGGTAAACAATGTAAATTGCCTTTCATGATTGGAACTTACAAGTCTACTTCTATTTTAGAATATCTGCATGCTGATCTTTGGGGACCATCCTCTGTAAATACTCTTAGTGGGTATAGATTTTATCTTTTGATAATAGATGATTTTTCAAGAAAACTGTGGACTTTTCTTTTAAAATCAAAATCTGATACTTTTCAAAATTTCAAAACTAGGAAAACTTTAATTGAAAATCAGACAAATAAGAAGATTAAAGTTCTCAGAACTGATAATGGTTTGGAATTTTGCAATTAAGACTTTGATCTTCTCTGTAAAGATTGTGGTATTCTCAGGCACAGGACAGTGACCTACACTCCTCAGCAAAATGGAGTGGCAGAAAGAATGAATAGAACTTTGTTAAACAAGGTCAGATGCATGCTTTTGAGCTCAGGTTTGTCTAAATCCTTTTGGGGAGAAGCTTTAAAAACTGCTACCTATTTGATAAATAGAAGCCCCTCAAGAGCCATTGATTTTAAAACTCCTAAAATGATCTGGTCCAAAAGTCCCACTGATTACTCAAGGCTTAAGACCTTTGGGTGTGCTGCATTCTCTCATCAAAATGAGGGTAAGTTAGAGCCTAGATCCATTAAATGTGTTTTTCTGGGATATGGGGAAGAAACAAAAGGGTACAGACTGTGGGTTAAAGACAAAAGGGGTTATAAAGTCATAGTAAGCAGAAATGTGATCTTTAATGAGAATGAAATGCCCTGTTTGAAGAAAGGGAATTCTCATATACCTAAAAAGGATAGTGTTGTCAAACAAATAAACTTGAATCCTCAAAATACTGATGAAACTATTCTAGAACCTCATACTGAGGTAGAGACAATTCAGCCTGATCTAAATCAATCTGAAGAGGATATAAATGACAATCAGGATCAAGTAGAAGAAACTGACCTAAATGGTTACCAACTTGTAAGAGATAGAGAGAGAATGATAAGATTTCCTTCATCTAGAGTGAGTAATGAAGATTTTGTAAACTTCTTTACTGCTTTAGATCTGATTAGTTCAGAACCAAACTCTTATGAAGAAGCTGTGACCGAAAAGAATTCAAAGTTTTGGCTTGATGCAATGCAAGATGAAATGAATTCCTTATTAAAGAACAATACTTGGACCTTAGTTAATAAACCAAAGGACCAAAGAGTTATAGATTGCAAATGGGTCTATAAGATTAAAGAAGGAGAGTATGCTTCAGATAGAGTAAGGTATAAATCAAGATTAGTGGCTAAGGGGTTCACCCAAAGGGAAGTGATTGACTTTAATGAAAGTTTTTCTCCTGTTGCTAAATATCCCTCTATCAGAATTCTTCTTGCTTTAACTGCTCAATTTAATTGGGAATTGGATCAGTTAGATGTTAAAACTGCTTTCTTGAATGGTGATCTTGATGAAGTCATTTACATGTCTCAACTAAAAGGTTTTGAGTTGAAATCTAAAACTGAAAAAGTTTGCATGTTAAAAAAATCATTGTATGGCCTTAAGCAGGCTCCTAGGCAATGGTATATAAAGTTCAACTCTTATATTCAAACTCTAGGCTTTAACAAAAGTAATTTTGATCTTTGTTTCTTTTATAAAAGCCTTAATGATAACAACTCTGTGTTTTTGCTTTTATATGTGGATGATATGTTGTTAGCTTGTCATGATAGGAAAGAAATTGATCTTATTAAAGAAAAATTGAAAACTGAGTTTGAAATGAAAGACCTAGGAGAAGCTAAAAGGATTCTAGGAATGGAAATCAAAAGGGATAAAGTAAACAACATTCTTTACTTATATCAGACTTCTTATGTTTCAAAAATTTTGGAAAAATTTTCAATGAATGATGCTAAACCTGTTTCATTACCTTTAGCAAATCATTTTAAACTTTCTAATGAGCAATCACCCAAATCAGAAGAGGAAATTGATAGAATGAACTTAGTACCTTATGCTAATACAGTTGGCTCCATCATGTATCTTATGGTTTGTACCAGACCTGATTTGGCTCATGCTTTAAGTATCATAAGTAAATTCATGGCTAACCCAGGTGAAACACACTGGATTGCTATGAAATGGATACTAAGATACTTAAAAGGTTCAGGTAATCTGAGTTTAAAATTCAGTAGAAATGATGAAGGAGTAATCTTAAAGGGATATACTGATTCTGAATTTGCAGGTAATTTGGATAAAAGAAGATCCACTTTCTCTTATGTGTTTACTCTTTGTGATGGTTGTATAGGTTGGAAATCCCAACTGCAAAAGGTTGTAGCACTTTCTTCTACAGAGGCAGAATACATTGCTGCCTGTGATGCTGTAAAAGAAGGACTTTGGCTGAGAGGCCTTCTTGGTGAAATTGGTTTCAGAAATGAAACAATCAGGTTATATACTGATAATCAAAGTGCTATCCATCTAAGTAAGAATCCAGTATACCATGATAGAACCAAGCATGTGGACATTAAATTCCACTTTGTAAGAGATATGGTTGAAAAGAATATAGTAGATTTGATCAAAATCCCTACTCAATTCAACCCTTCTGATATTGGTACGAAAATTCTTCATTTGAATAAATTCAAGAATTGCTTAAATATCTTGAATATTTCTGATGTTGAGTTCTAAAGGTAATGAATTTCTTTCTGTTTTTCTGTTTAAATTTGTTTAAATTTTGGCAACTGATTTCAATTTTATTTTATAGGTACAATCGAGCAAATGAAATCAAAACATGGTACAGCTTAATGCACTAGGAATACTACACTAATGGTTCATCCATCTCTTCAGCAAGGTGGAGTTTGTTGAGAAATCTGCCTCAGAATGGGCTTAAGAAGACTGGACCACTGTTCCATTTACTTATCTGATCCTACTGTTTGATTGCGGCCCAAAATTCATTTCTGGACAAGCCTCTTATGCAAATGGGCTTCCTAAATCCAGATGGTGACAAGTGGCTGATGTATTACCGTTGGATCAAGGGTTAGATTAAATGTTCTTTTAAATTCCATTCTGTTTCTTTTTCTGAAAGCATCCGAGAGAGAGAGAGAGAAAATCAGAGAGAAAGAGAGCTGCGCCTCTTTGAGTTCTTGAGTTTTCTGTAGAATAGAACTTCATCTCCTTCTTCTTTTCTTTTTACTTTGTGTACAAAATCTGAGTGATTTTGTAAGGAATACGGAGGGAGGATTGTTCACAGTGGTGTGAACAGTAACTGCGATGGTTTTGTATGATTTTTGTAATCTGTAAACGAACCGTGAAATGTGGTATTTTAGTGCTAGAGTTATATCTACTTTTGGTAGATGCTCAACGGGTGACTAGTGTTTAGAATACGTGAACATCCGGACCCCTTAGTGGGTGAAAAAGTCTCTTGTGTTCTTTACTGTTTTTGCTATTATTGTTCTTGCAATCACGTTTGGGACCTATCAAATATGAATAGCAACAAATTATTGAAGAAATTTGCAAGTTAACTGTAAACAATATGAACTAGTTCAATGACTTGTTCCATTCTCCATGTATGTCACAAATGTAATACAAGTAGCACAGATTGCTAAAGGGCAATCACAAATTTTGCAAATAAAAAAAAAAAAAACATATCCAAATGAAATCAAAGTTATTCTTACACTTCTAATGCACGTCTCCGTTTCTTCTCTCTTTCAGTCGATTGTCACACGTGACGATAATTGTTGAAGTCCGACTTCTAAATCATTTAACGTGATCGTAAGTAACTCATCACCTTTGGAGTCGAAACTGAGTCTTGCATCCAAGTTTTCTTTCGCATTAGTAAGCATATGATCGACTAACCCCCCATTCATTTTGTTACGTAACTTTTCAGTGATTTCCCTATCTATAAGTGCAGTTACAGCTTCTAAAGTACAGAGAGGATGTAGCTTAAACCCGTAGAATCGGCTCCCCTCAGTTTGTTTAGTCATCTTTACACGCAAAATCTCGGCAAGGTCCCGGGAACTAAAGTCATCGAAATGGAAAAAATGCGCCACCCTTCTGCAGAATCCTTCGTTGGAAGACATTACACGCTTCATTGGTTCAGTGTAACCTGCAAAAATTACTACTATATCTCCATCTTCCAACACAGACATTATCTCCTCTAACGCTTCCACCCCATAATCAAGGAAGCCTGTCGTCTGCACGATTGCTAAACGGTATGCTTCGTCCACAAATAGAATACCCCCCTTGGCCTCTTCAATCTGTTACATGCATCATAAATTTGTTGGCCATTCAATAATTTTGGACCGTGTAGAATGTAATCATAGATAACTGAGTCATGAAGCCAATACCTTTCCTCTAGTCTTTGGTCCGGTTTGACCAAGATATTCCCCCACCAAATCCGTTCTTTGGACTTCAATTACAGTATCGGAAGAAAGAACACCCAGAGAATTGAGTAGTTTACCAAGAATGCGTGCTACAGTAGTCTTTCCTGTGTAGAAAATGTTGACAAACACAGCAATTTTAATAAAAATTTCCATCAGCTCAATACGACCACCTAATAAATCTATCAACATGAGACACGATTATGGCTTGTGAAAACTTTGAGGAAAATGATGCCATTAAGTAGGCCATTTGGTCAGTCTACCTGTCCCGGGATTTCCAAGGAACGCCATGTGAGGTGCTTTCCGGGGTCCAAGATCTATCCCCATGGACCGACGCTTCTCGTCCAAAAGCATCCCTTTCGCCCACTTCCGAAGTTGCACTTTGAGGTCATGTAGTCCCACTATCTTTGACAATTCGCGGTCAAGCTCGTCTAATATTCCTTGTACTCCACTGCGTGTTTCTTCATTGTAATTACTGTATCTCTGCTCTTCAACATTTTGGCAGAGGAGTCTGCGCAATTCTTCATTTCCTAGAACATCCGGGACATAATTTAAAGGAACCATGCCCTCCTGCGTAAAAATCATTCACAATTAACACCATCGACACAAGAAAGAACTTAACTACCTTAACAAAGTGAACTATGGATACATTGTCTTCTGCAAAGCAATTAGCATTGTTATCTAACAATGTCTTCACTGTAGAGTAGTCTCCAGATCGTAGGGCATAACCAACAGTAAGATGCAATGGAGTCAAACCATTCTGCACAAAATACAACAAAACATGAGAAATTTGATAAGTCATACATAGTAGGCTGAAATGACAAAGTCAAGACATAAAAATTGAGGATCAATAAAAAAAAACAGACATTGGTTTTGGCTTCGATGTTGGCATGGTGAGAAAGAAGCATCCTTGCTAACTCATCGCGTCCGTTCTTTGCTGCCAAATGTAATGGAGTCTCACCATACTGAAAAGTGAAACAAAATGCAACAATATAAGATCAGACTACTAGAATGAGTTCATTAGTTCTCAAACCAAACCAATCTTAATTTCCAGTTTCTTGTACATACAACATTTTTAGCTTCCAACTCGACCTCGCCTGGTCCTCTCCAGTCGAGCAAATAACTAACTATCTCAACTTTATTGTTAGCAACGGAGACGTGTAGTGGCGTCTGTACCATCTGCATCCAAAAGAAGCCCAGAGTATGATGATAAGAAAGTTAATTGATCAATCGAAGCAAGAGCACCTGCACCTTGGCTAATGAAGTACACCATCGTTTTTACCCATTTCCAACAAATTCTTCGAATATTGCACCAAATGAATATTTTTTTTTTCTTTCCTTATTTTTTTAATTCTCAACAATTAATTTATTTTGAAAATTATTTAATTAAATATTCTATTACTACTTAAATTTATAAATTAAAAATTAAATATTCTTTAACTAAATATTCTATTACTAGTGAAATTTATAAATTAAAAATTTACTTTAATTACCTAAAAATAGCATTTATCACAACAAATTTAAAAAATCATTACAATTATTATCACAATTAACAAAATACAACATTTAACGTCACAAAAACAAAAAATATATAACATAAAAAGGTTCAAAAACAAACATAAAATATACTAATTTTGTTAATCGATTACAATTTGTTATGTTAATAAAAATAATAATTAAATGAAAAGAAACATAAATAAAATTAAACTAGAAAATAATAAAAGAATATAAAAAAAATATACAAGAAAAACAAATTGTTGAAGTATAAAAAGAAGGACAAAAGTGAAAAAAAAAAAAGAAAAAAAAAAAGAAAAAAAGAAAACTCTGAAAATTGCACCAGTGATGCGCCAAACTACTCCAAAATGGAGTCTGCATTTGGAAACCCATTGGATCAGGAATGGGATTTTGATTTGGCGTTTCACGAGTCCTATTGAAGATGCCCTGAGGAACATATCGACTAATGATGTTTTGACTATTGGATAAAAATGTGACACCACAGTTTCAAAACTAGGAAGAACATATTAAGACAAGACTTGGGGTTCTATGACAAATTGTTCGTTTGAGTATAATAGACTTTGATATCATATTAAAACTTAAGACTCATCTTCAAAGATCAATCTTATTAAGAAGAGTAGTTCAAGCAATATACTAATTAATATTTTGGTATTTAACCGACGTAACATAGCCGAACCTGAAACAATATTGCTTACACTAAGTAGAGACCCAATTGTTTAAAGTTCCATGAATGGTTTCTCAAGATTGTTTACTTCTATAAAAGATTACATAAAGTGAATTGACATATTCACCAAGTTCGATTAACACAAAGAATTCAACAAATTAAGTAAAAATGTAGCGAAAGAGAGGGATCTTACGATAAGGCTTCTTTCATGAAGACGAGAAGGATCATTCTGGAGTAACCTCTGAAAGCCAATAAGATCTCCAGATTCAGCACAGGCGTGAATGGTGGTATTGGGTATCGACACTTTAGAGTATTTGTCCTGAATCCTCATTTTAATTTCTCACTTTCCCCAACTCTCCCAACCTCAAATCAAAATGGAGAATGAATGCTGTATGAATTCTTTAATTGGGTGAGTGAAAGAAATGGAAAAAAATTCTCCATACAGCTGCCAATTTGATCCATCTTTGACTTTTTAGAGGATTTTCGCGTAAATCATTCAGCAGTTTCCACAGTTGACTTTAGCATTTCTTTCTTCTAACCATTTCCCAATAATTAATTATACTAATTGTTTATTAACAACTTGAAGTTTATTATTTCTTCCACCATTATTCTTAATACAGGTAGTACATTGAGTGTCTGAACCAAAGATGTAAATCAGCTCTTTAAACAAATGAATATCACTAAGCTTTTTAATTTCAACATCATTTATCAATTATCTTGAAATATGGCTATTTTAGATAAATATAACCATAAACAATTACTTAAACACTCATTATTTCTTGATCAAATTTAATTTAAAATCAGATATATTATTTTACTAAAATCAATTCTTGTTCCATCAACCAACGTGTCACGGATCGCATCTTAGCTTAACGCTAATATCCGTGACTATCGGGGATGACGGGTGAAGTTGGTTCGACATGAGATTATAGGTGGCCGTAATGGCAGTAACTTCGTGTGATGAGCAGAAAACCTTAACAATAGAGTTTGGAGAAGCCGTTTTATGGAGAGCTTCCCCAAGGAGTTAGGAAGCTTCCTACCAAGGCAGACGACAAGCGGAGTCCGTTTGGTTATGAAATGTAAGGGCCGAAGGCGACAGGGTTGCGCAGTGGCGCTGCCGTAATTTTAGAATATTACAAGGGCAATAACTCAGCGTTCGAGTATCCGTTGGGACTGAAACTTATTGGACTTCATATTGAAGATGTTAGTTTCGCTACGAATGAAACGGAGCGTCATTTGGAGGTCGGGAACACCGATTATGAAAATTATGATTTCTCGACCAAAAGACGTTTATTGGTGTTACTTAAGTTATTTCTCCGCATCTATTATAAGGGGGGCATGCCTGGTGAGCAATCAGCCAGCCTCCTCCGTGCTTCCGTCCTAACGGAGGGACAGCCTGTGGGCTAATCTTATGCACTAAATGAGCAATACTTAGGGGCCATGGAGGCAACTAAGGGCATGCTTTAGGCACCTCAAGAGAGGGCTAAAGTACTCGTTAGAGTTTGGGAACTCTTCGGGCGGCGTTGGCTTTCGGGGCCTTCGTTGGGCACTCGGAGGAGGCCTGAGGTTACCGATAGAGTATTGCTATGCCCGAGAGCTACGCTAAGGATACGGTAACATCTCTAGGCCAAATGAGCTATTGAGGAAAGCACTCTAAAGGCCTCGTATGCTAACTCGTGCGCTTTGGCTATGGGTTCTAGCCTTGTCGCGGGGTCTGTTGGTTGAAAAAGCGGTTGTGCGGCAACGCCGCATAATTGGGCGAATATGGCAAGATATCGTTGTTGTTGGAACGAGTATGCTTCGAGAGGACTGTAAGTTGTGCATGAACATGCGGGCAAGCTAGCTAAGTCGGGTCCAACAGAGTTGGAGAAGATCGATGATGATGTACATTGCGAATAGGCGAACGCCTTGGCACCAAGTGTAGCGCAGGGATGCGTTCGAGTATTTACATGCTAGTAAGCTTTGTGGGTAAAATGTGCAACGGGTTATGTTTAGACTCGTGATGGAAAAGGCAGAAGGTAGTTGACTAGAGTGAAACTACTGCTGCACGGAGCAAAAAATAGTCATGCTGCACGACTGGAAGAGTCGGTCCGTGACAGTTGGTACCAGAGCACATATTTGTGCATTATCAGAGTATTTTGTACAAACCCAGATACGACTGCAATATGGAATTGATCGAAGGAACTCGTCAGAGGACGATGGTTGAAACCTAGATCAAGAAAATAGAATTGTGTCAGTTTTCATCACGTTGGTGAAGGATTGTTGCCATGGGCTTTAAACTGCTTCAATAGTTATGATTGTGAATTGTGCATGATTTTGGGGATGCCGAGAGTCGATTGAGTATCAGTTGACATCTTTATAAGAGCAGCGAATGCTGGCTTCAATGATTGAGCTTATAATGCACCAGTTTGGCTCCGAAAGAAATGTCGCACTACGTTGTTGATAGCTATAGATGGTGTGAAGCGGAATAGCTTCGTTTATGGTTATTGGTTACTATCGATTGGGTGACGTTCATTAGCCTGATTTATGGTGAGCTTGTTGATAGTATCGGAAGGAATCTACGAGCAGCTTCAGTTAACAGTTTGTTTGGGTTTGATACGATCATTATCAGAAGTCTCAAACAAAACGATGGTTGTGTTATTAAGGCCGCAATGAATTGTTAGCTTTTTGGTTGGCAGTCAGATTCGGGCAAGAAGCTTTGCTATCCGAAGTAACTTGCGTTGACGATAGCTTTGAGTCAATAAGGCTGAGAAGATGGTTGTTAACCTTTTTCCATGGGTACTAAAGGCAGAATCTAACGTACCCGTACATCTTGACATCTGAGAGGGGACATGCCGATTGGTCGAGTGGACAATGGTGCCATGAACACAAGTTATTGTGACCATGTCGCGAAAAGGCCGCGAGTCAGGAGGTGAATCAAAGACAGCGTAGCCTTATTGTGGAGGGTGATAAGTGCGGATTTTGCACTTATTTTAGCCTTTAAAAATAGATAATTGTGAGTTCTTTCAAGTTTTACTACTTATTTATGTTCTTTTGTTTATTTAGGTAAAAACCCGAGCTTGGATGGTGATTGGAAGAGATCCACGCGAAAAAAGAGCAAAAAAGACTAAATTTGTGCAAATCAAGAATCTCGGGGACCAAAAGATAAATATGTCTAAAGATGGAGGACCAATGTTACAATTTATGGAGTACCTATATGAAAGACAACCAAAAATTCAAGGACTAAAGTCAACATTTTAGATAGTTCAGGGACTAAAATGACAATTAATCAAAAGTCAAAATCAAGCACTTTGAAATTTGGCCCATGCGATTTTTTTGCGCGATCGCAAGATTGCATTTTTTCCAGCAGAATGTATTTGACCTCTACCATGCGATCGCATGGTTCATTTTCTGATTCTCCGCAATTTTTGTTCAGTTTTTCAAGGGCTTTTTGGTAATTTCACCCTTCACGATTTCTAGGGTTAAAGGGGCCGTTTTATCTGCATTTTTTTGGTCATTCTCTCATACTCCACACTTTAGAAAGCTCTCCAAGAAAGAAGAAGAAGATGAGGGTTCTTAGAAAACTCCATGGAAATGGGTTTTTCTTGATTTTTTGTACATCATTGCGAGCATTTTGTAAATAGAGGAAGATGAATGGAGGTTTATAGTAGGCAAATGAAAACAACCATGGGCTCAAGCTAAATCTTTTCTTGACTTTATCAAATTCGGTGATGTATTTTGTATCTATTTTCCATTTTGTCTTTATAAATACTATGGGCTAATTTTATTTACTAGAAATGAGATGAATCCATTTATGAAGCTTTAAAGTGCATTGTTCTTGTTATTGATTCCTTATACTTGGCTTTTATGGTTGTTTATTATTGAGCTTTATTGTGTATTTAGATGATTGATCACCATTGAAATGCTTTTGTGACTTAGTTGCTACCGGGAGGTTGAAATTATGTTTAGCACATTTAATTAACAACACAAGGTTTATGGAATGTAGGAATACTCTTTCATACTTTGTGCAATCAATTTTGAATGTTCTTGAGTTTTAATGCATTTTTACATATACGTTCTCTCGGTAGGAATGCTTAGGAGTCTTATGTAAAATTAGGTTTGACTTTACTCGGGAGAGATTGCTAGACATTTTAGGAGCATGGATTTCCATATTAACCTCATTTTGGAATTGATAATGGAAAATGAAACTTTAAAGTGGAATAATTGGTGAAGTCGAATTACTAGTATCTTCTTCTAGTTGATTTTAATTTCTACAAATTTCTCTTTTAATATTTTTCTTATTAGCTTTTTTTTTTTATCATCTTTGAATTCTTAGTTTAATCATCAAAACAATATGTTTTATTGTGTGTTTAAAATAGGGCTAGATTGATTTGGATGTTAGCAAAATTATCTATCCTCATGGGTTCGACACTCTCTCATCACTTTATTACTTGAACGCGACCCGTGCACTTGCGGTACATTTTTAGCGAACAAGTTTTTGGCGCCGTTGCCAGTGATAGATTTAATTAGTTAGATCATTGTTATTTCTAGCTTTACTTCTTTAATTTTATTTTATTTTTCCATTTAAAGTTCCAGTGCTACCTTTGTTCTTTTCAGGCATATCTTCTTTTGGTGGATGCAAGATTTTGAAAATCTTGAGAATTTGGTGTTTGACCCCGAGATTGAAAGAACTTTCAGACACCGTAGAAGAGAACAAAGAGAAGCACGACATAGAGTGAACACCATGGTAGACGAAGAAGATCAAATGGTTGAGATAGATAAGGATGATTTGCTAGTTGGGGATATTATTACTCCAGCTGTGGTTCAAAGTCAATCTAGCATAGCATATCTAGCTTATGGGAAGGATAATTTTCAATTGAGACCGGATGTCATCAACCTCTTTCAGAATACTCTTCAATTCTATGGGCGTTCAAATGAAAACCCTCATATGCATCTATCACGCTTCTTGGAGACAGTGACCAATTTTGAATATCAAGATGTCAACATGGAAGCTATCAAACTCAGATTATTTCCACATACTTTGAGAGATGGAGCAAGAGAGTGGTTGGATTCACACTTTGCGGGGAGTATTACTACTTGGAATGATCTTGTTCAAAAATTCACGAACAAATACTTTCGTCCCGCCAAAGTTGCAAAGTTGAAGCATGATATCTCCATTTTCAGGCAGCAAGACACAGAAAATTTTCATGAAGCTTGGGGGAGGTTCAAAGAGATGCTTCGGAAGTGTCCTAATCATGGTATCAAGAAGGCTTTGCAAGTTCAATATTTCTATGCCGGATTATTTCCTCATTGTCGTTCCATTGTTGACTCATCCTCAAATGGGTCAATCAACACAAAGACAATCCAAGAGGCATGGGTATTATTTGAAAGAATGGCTGAGACAAGTTCAAATTGGCCGGCTGATAGGGGAGTAACTAAAAGAGCAGCAGGGATGCATGATGTTGATGTTATATCTGCTCTTTCTGCACAAATGGCCGCCATGGAGAAAAAGATGATGGATACTATAGCTCGTAATCAGACATCTCATGCTATTCAGACGCATACTCTTGAATGTGATGGTTGTGGAGCAAATCACTCAACCAGAAATTGCCCATTGTTGACCAGTTCTTCGACATCTACTGAGCAAACTTGTTACGCTCAGAATCATACTAGTCAGCAAGGTAATATGTACTCCAAAACATATAATCCAGCTTGGAAAAATCATCCGAATTTTTCATGGAGCAAAAACCAACATCAACAAGGCGTTCCGAGACAACAATCGAATTTTCAACAAAAAGGAGGTTGGGAAGAAGCTATAGCTCAGTTGGTACACCAACAGTTAAAATTTCAAAAACGAAATGATGAATCTATTCAGAGTATCAGAGCATCTGTGAAGGGCTTGGAGAATCAAATGGGTCAGATGGCAAAACTTCTCTCTGAAAGACAACAAGGGCAATTACTGAGCAATATTGAAACCAACCCAAGAGAGCAGCTTAAAGCAATTACTACAAGAAGTGGAGTTCAGTTGCCTGAGATAGAGGTAAAGAGAAATGTCGCCACTCATGATAAGACAACTTCTATTGAAGATGAACAAGTGGATCAATCTAAAGCACAACATGATTCCAGTTAAGAAAAAGATTTGGATACTCCACCTACTAAGGCAACTCCTCAAGTGAAGACATATGTGCCTCCAATCCCATTTTCGCAAAGATTGAAAAAGCACAAGTTGGATAAGCAATTTGAGAAATTCTTGGAAGTCTTCAAGAAGTTGCAAATCAACATCCCTTTTGCCGATGCATTAGCTCAGATGCCTAGCTACGCAAAATTTATGAAAGAGATTTTATCTAACAAGAGGAAGCTAGAGGAGCACGAGACAGTGATGTTGAACGAAGAGTGTAGTGCTATCTTGCAGAACAAATTGCCACCTAAGCTTAAAGATCCAATGAGTTTTACTATTCCTTGTACCATTGGTGATATTGATTTTAATAAAGCTCTTTGTGATTTAGGTGTAAGTATTAACTTGATGCCATTTTCTGTCTACAGGAGATTAGGATTGGGGGAGGCAAAAGTAACAACATTTTCTTTGCAGTTAGCCGATCGCTCAATCAAATATCCTAGGAGAATCATTGAGGATATCTTGGTGAAAGTTGACAAATTTATTTTTCCTGTCGACTTTATCATTTTGGACATGGAAGAAGACAATGATATTCCTCTAATATTGGGTAGACCATTTTTGGCTATTGGAAGAGCTTTGATTGATGTGCACAAAGGCCAGATGATATTGAGGTTAAATGATGAAGATGTGGTATTCAATGTTTTCAAGGCAGTCAAGTACCCAATGGATTCTGACAGTTGTTTCAGGGTTGATGTGGTAGACGAAATGGTGGAAGAATCGTTTGCACTAAATCATCCTCAAGATCTGCTTGAGATGTGTTTAGTTCATTCTATCACCGAGACTTTCAATTCAGAAAAAACCAAGCCCATGATGAAGCAACTAGAGGCAAATCCATCTTATAAATGGCAACCACCTTTCCAGGAGCTTGGAGAAAAGTCAACAAAGTTACCACCATCTATTGAAAAGCCTTCGCAGTTAGAACTCAAGCAATTGCCATCTCACTTGCGTTATGCTTATTTAGGTGATGATTCTACACTTCCGGTTATCATTGCAAACTCCATCAGTAATTTGGAATAGGAAAAATTGCTACAAGTCCTTCGAGAGCACAAAACTGCAATAGGATGGTCTATTTCAGATATCAAAGGCATTAGTCCTACAGTCTGTCTGCACAACATTCTCATGGAAGATGATTTTAAGCCATCAGTCCAGCGTCAAAGAAGATTGAATCCAACACTGCAAGAGGTAGTCAAAGCTGAGGTGATAAAACTTTTGGATGCAGGGATCATCTATCCTATATCAGACAGCACTTGGGTCAGTCCAATCCAAGTAGTATCGAAGAAAGGAGGGATCACAGTGGTGCCCAATGACAACAATGAGCTTATTCCAACCAGAACAGTTACGTAATGGCGAGTTTGCATTGATTATCGCAAACTCAACACTACAACTCGAAAGGATTATTTTTCTTTGCCATTCATCGATCAAATGTTGGAAAGGTTAGCCGGGCATTCATAATATTGCTTTCTGGATGGATATTCTGGATATAATCAGATTCCGATAGCTCCAGAAGATCAGGAGAAGACTACATTCACATGTCCCTACAACACATTTGCTTATAGAAGGATGCCGTTCGGCTTATGCAATGCTCCAGCTACTTTCCAGCGCTGTATGATATCCATATTTTCAGATATGGTGGAGAAATACATCGAGGTCTTCATGGATGATTTCTCAGTCTTTGGAGCATCTTTTGACGCGTGTCTTCATCATCTATCTTTGGTTTTGCAGCGTTGTGAAGAAACCAATCTTGTTCTAATTGGGAAAATGCCATTTCATGGTCCAGGAGAGAATTGTATTGGGCCACTTAATTTCAGCAAAGAGAATTGAGGTTGACAAAGCAAAGATTCAAGTAATTGAGAAATTACTACCTCCAACATCAGTAAAGGGAATTCAGAGTTTTCTTGGGCATGCAGGCTTCTATCGGCGTTTTATAAAGGATTTCTCTAAAATCACAAAGCCACTTTGCAACCTCTTGGAGAAGGATACTCCTTTTCATTTTTCTGAAGAGTGTCTACATGCTTTCAACACTCTTAAAGAAAAGTTTGTGACAGCACCGATTTTGGTTATACCTGATTGGAGTCTACCATTTGAGCTAATGTGCGATGCTAGTGATTTTGCAGTTGGGGTAGTGTTGGGACAATACAAGGATAATTTTTTTCATGTGATTCACTATACCAGTCGGACCTTGAACGATGCTCAGCTAAATTATGCCACCACAGAAAAGGAGCTTCTTGCAGTGGTTTATGCCTTCGATAAATTCTGGTCCTATCTTGTGGGATCGAAGGTATTTGTTCATACAGATCATGTTGTCCTGGCATCTGTTTGCAAAGAAGGATGCTAAGCCTCGACTCATCAGATAGATACTTCTATTGTAGGAGTTTGACATAGAGATCAGAGATAAAAAGGGGAGTGAAAATGTGGTCGCCGACCATCTATTTAGACTTGAGATTGGGGAAGAGTCGCAAAGTGGAGAGATAAATGAAAAATTTCTTGATGAGCAAATCTTTGCAGTTGAGGAAGCACCGTGGTATGCAGATATTGTCAACTTCCTTGCCAGCAACATTACTCCACCAAATCTCTCTAGCCATCAAAAGAAAAGGTTCTTTACAGACATCAAGCACTACTTTTGGGATGATCCAATACTTTACAAAAGGGGACTAGATCAGATAATCAGGAGATGTGTACCAGAAGGAGAGATAGTGGATATCCTACAGCAATGTCATTCATCAGAATATGCAGGGCATTTTGGGGTCTCTAAAACTGCTGCAAAGGTATTACAGTCCGATTTCAACTGGCCTACCTTGTTCAAGGATGCCTACAGAATTGTGAAAACATGTGATCGGTGCCAGAGGACTGGGAATGTTTTAAGAAAGAATGAAATGCCTCTCAACAGTATTCTAGAAGTTGAAATTTTTGATGTTTGGGGTATTGACTTTATGGGACCATTTCCACCATCATTCTCAAATCAATACATATTGGTGGCGGTTGATTATGTCTCGAAGTGGGTGGAGGCCGTTGCATTACCCACCAATGATGGCCGGGTTGTGATTAACTTTTTGAGAAAGCATATTTTTACCCGTTTTGGTACTCCACGAGCAATAATCAGTAATGGAGGTAAGCACTTTTGCAATCGCCAATTTGAGTCGGTGTTGGCTAAGTATGGTGTACGTCATCGAGTGTCCACTCCTTATCATCCTCAAACAAGTGGGCAAGTTGAAATCTCCAATCGGGAGTTGAAATTTTTTTTGGAGGTAATGGTGAATGCTTCAAGGAAGGACTGGTTCAAAAAATTGGACGATGCACTTTGGATGTACCGCACTGCATTCAAAATTCCCATTGGTATGTCTTCATATCGTCTAGTGTTTGGAAAAGCATGTCACCTACCCGTAGAGTTGGAGCACCGTGCTTATTGGGCAGTGAAAAAGCTTAATTTTGATTGGAAAGAAGCCGGTGAGAAGAGGCTCCTCCAATTAAACGAAATGGATGAATTTCGACTTGAGGCATATGAGAATTTCAAAATCTACAAGGAGCGCACTAAAAGATGGCATGACAACCACATCCAAAGAAGACAGTTTGAGGTTGGGCAACAAGTTCTGCTATTTAATTCTTGGCTCAAGCTTTTTCCAAGAAAGTTACACTCTAGGTGGTCGGGACCATTCACAATTAAGCGAGTGTATCCATCTGGGACTGTGGAAGTTGAGGATGAAAGCAAGAGGGCTTTTACAGTGAACTGTCAGAGGTTGAAGCATTATTGGGATGATGATTTTTCCAATGGAAAATCAATTGTTCATCTCACCATTCCCGTCTAATCATATGCTAAAAGTCTAGCTAGTGACTATAAAGAAACGTTGAATGGGAGGCAACTCATTTTCTTTCCTGTACCCTTTGTTTTTCAAGTAGTTCATTCTTTTGGCATGATTTCATTCCTTGGACATTAGATGAATTTTGATTTTGTTGTCCTTGTTTGGCAGGCCTAATAGCAACGAATCCACAATAAGAAGAAATGTAGTCTCCAGCAATCTCCATTAGTCCTAACAAAGATTTCTCCAACTTGAAGTTACCATCACCAACCAATTCACTCCAGGGGAGTACCTATTTCTCTTCTTTTTTGATTTTTAGTTTTACATTGAGGACAGTGTACATTTTAAGTTTGGGGGTATGAATTTTGCTTGTGTTTTTGCTTGTGAGAGAGCCTTGCCAGCTAATGTTGTGATTTTGTTGAAATTGTTGTGATTCATGGATTGTAGACATAAATGCTACTTGTGGTTTTTGATAAATATACTTTTTTCATGTTCGATACCCTTTCTAGCACTTTTGTCATGATGTTCATTGCATACAAATGTTGAGTGTACTTGTTCTTCATAAGCGGTTTTTAGAACTCAAACGGTGTTATCCATTACCTACATATCATCTCTTTAAATTGTCCAAATGGAAGGATAGTTTGGAAATGGTTGAGTCGTGATTTATCTCTTTGGGAGTGTGTTGATTCCATGCTTGTTGAACATGTATGTGGAGTATTTTTGACTAACTAGCAGAAACTGGGTAATGACCATATGCTTGGAATCTAATCCCCATATAAAAGTTTGTTGGTTGTGCTCAGGATGGCTATACTTTTGCTCTATTTTTAATTCTTTCACCTTACTTTGTAGCATTTTTGACTTGAACGATTAAGTCCGTTGGGGCATCTCAAAGTCCGGTACCCTTTGGTCTCTTTTAAATCGGGGAGTTACCGACCTAAAGCTCATTACATGGGTCAAATAGAAAGTTTAAGGGAGTAAGGTTTCATGAAAAAAAAAATCATTATGAGATTTTCATAGCAAATCTTGCAAGTTTGAGCCAATATGACTACTTTTCGAGATTTAGATGACTTGTGGGTTTGAATTATTTGGTGGAAGTTTGTTTGTTGAACTACTTATTTTTTTGGAGAATCTTCACAAGCCTAAGTAGTTACAATCATTGGCTAAATCTAACTAAACTTGAGCGAGAATGATTGAGTGACTTGAGAGAAACCACTAAATAGACACCCCGGGTTATGGAGAAAATATCAAGTTTGGGGGAGTGCATCTAACGAGAAGGAAATGAAATTTTGACCATTGACGGTTGGGTATTCACAAATTTTTGTTTTGCAATGATTCAAAGTGACTATGCACACACATACGTCTAGCATGGATTAAGTTGGAAAGTTTCTTTTGTTTTTGGCATTTGTGTAGATTTTTCATGAATTATAAGCAAGTTTCAAAAGATCATGGTAAGGTGGCAAGCTCCCTAACATTTCGCGTGTTTGTAGTCCTTTTAGAGTTTGATTGTGCTTGTTTGCTTGCATGATGTTTTTAGATCTTTTTGTTTGAGGACAAACAAAAATGCAAGTTTGGGGGTGTGATAAGTGCGGATTTTGTACTTATTTTAGCCTTTAAAAATGGATAATTGTAAGTTCTTTCAAGTTGTTTACTACTTATTTATGTTCTTTTGTTTATTTAGGTAAAAACTCGAGCTTGGATGGTGATTGGAAGAGATCCACGCAAAAAAAAGAGCAAAAATGACTAAATTTATGCAAATCGAGAATCTCGGGGACCAAGAGATAAATATGTCTAAAGATGGAGGACCAATGTTGCAATTTATGGAGGACCTATATGAAAGACAACCAAAAATTCAAGGACTAAAGTCAACATTTTAGATAGTTCAGGGACTGGAATTGCAATTAATCAAAAGTCAAAATCAAGCACTTTGAAATTTGGCCCATGCGATCTTTTGCGCGATCGCGAGATTGTATTTTTTCCAACAGAATGTATTTGATCTCTACCATGCGATCGCATGGATTAAAACCATGCGATCGCATGGTTCATTTTCTGATTCTCCACGATTTTTGTTCAGTTTTTCAAGAGCTTTTTGGTAATTTCACCCTTCACGATTTCTAGGGTTAAAGAGGCCGTTTTATCTGCATTTTTTGGTCATTCTCTCATACTCCACACTTTAGAAAGCTCTCCAAGAAAAAAGAAGAAGAAGATGAGGGTTCTTAGAAAACTCCATGTAAATGGGTTTTTCTTTATTTTTTGTACATCATTGCGAGCATTTTGTAAATAGAGGAAGATGAATGAAGGTTTATAATGGGCAAATGAAAACAACCATGGGCTCAAGCGAAATCTTCCATTTCTCTTGACTTTATCAAATCCGGTGATGTATTTTGTATCTATTTTTCATTTTGTCTTTGTAAATACTATGGGCTAATTGTATTTACTTGGAATGAGATGAATCCATTTATGAAGTTTTAAAGTGGATTGTTCTTGTTATTGATTCCTTATACTTGGCTTTTATGGTTGTTTATTAATGGGCTTTATTGTGTATTGAGCTGATAGATCACCATTGAAATGCTTTTGTGACTTAGTTGCTACCGGGAGGTTGAAATTATGTTTAGTACATTTAATTAACAACACAAGGTTTATGGAATGTAGGAATATTCTTTCATACTTTGTGCAATCAATTTTGAATGTTCTTGAGTTTTAATGCATTTTTACATATACGTTCTCTCGGTAGGAATGCTTGGGAGTCTTATGTAAAATTAGGTTTGGCTTTACTCGAGAGAGATTGCTAGACATTTTAGGAGCATGGATTGCCATATTAACCTCATTTTGGAATTGATAATGGAAAATGAAACTTTAAAGTAGAATAATTGGTGAAGTCGAATTCCAAGTATTTTCTTCTAGTTGATTTTATTTCCTACAAATTTCTCTTTTAATATTTTTCTTATTAGCTTATTTTTTTTTATCATCTTTGAATTCCTAATTTAATCATCAAAACAATATGTTTTATTGTGTGTTTAAAATAGGGCTAGATTGATTTGGATGTTAGCAAAATTATCTATCTTCATGGTTTCGACACTCTTTCATCACTTTATTATTTGAACGCGACCTGTGCACTTGCGGTACATTTTTAGCGAACAGAGGGATACCACCGTTTCGAGAGAATCTTCCAAGCTAGGAAAGATGGATGAGCTTTCAGAGATAGATGTAGGCAGTGATTTGCCATGCGGTGGTAAGATACCACAATGTTGAGAACCTTCCAAGCTGCGAGAGGTTGAATTTTAGAGAGAATGGTGAAAAGTCACCTTATGGACACAATGATGTGTTTTTAGTGTTGTGCAAACGATTGCTTGAATCAAAGAGTTGATTACTTGTTCTGGTCGAGATATGGGTTGGGTTAAGCAATTGATCGCTTATCCATATTGGGTTGGGTTAAGCAATTGATCGCTTACCCATATCTATTTGGGACGTTAGTCAGGTTGGCTAATTGCGATGATGGAGTTAGTGTTAAACCAAGCGATTGATTAAATTGCTTTCTCTGGACAAGCCACCCTTTGGGCTGCAAGGAGTGGACGTTAAAGGCCCTTAACTTAGGCGTTGGACGCCAATGATTTGAGAAAGCCTTAGGAAAAGGCAAGGCATTGAACAAAGCTGTGCAGAATTAAGAGAGACGTGTTAGTTCTTACCGTAGGCGCTGGGCGCCAATGACATGAAAGCCTTAATGAAAAGGTAAGGTATGTACAAAATCAGAACTGGACATATTGTCTCCACCTTAGGCGCTGGGCGCCAATGACATGAGTGCCTTAGCGAATGGGCAAGGCGTGTGCAGAATTTTAAAATTGAGCTGTTGAGCTCTTAGGTGCAATGCGCCAATGATTTGAGAAACCTTACAGATATGCAATGTATGTGCTGAGTAGAAAATTGAGTTGTGTCAAAAATGTTCCTTGGAAGAACCATGTCGTGTCTCTACGAATGGATTAAACATAGACGACAAGGAAGCACCAAGTTTCCAAAAACTCACAAGCTTTGAACAAGAGAGCGTTTGGCTCAAAATTTGTCCATGCTGAGAGAAAAATATGGATTTCAATTCGGTATGTGACAGATTGGCACTACGGACATATGAATTCATTCAATCGATGGACTAATGCTTTGGGCATAGGGTGAAGATTGGGACCGAATATAATTTATGATTCTTCGTTGCGGTGTCGCGATGCGCGGTTGGTTAGGATAACCACACCCAGTGGGGGTGTACCACACATTTGAGTGGAGGAGGGTGTCACATATAGATCTATGCACGTGTGTTGGAGGTGTCACAGATGGATTTGTGCACGTGTTTGAGAACATTGCATCAGTAACAACCAGTCAGTATGGGAAGGCTTATCAGAAATAACTAGTCAATATAGAATGACTTGATTCAAGTTGTTTCAGCGTTGTTGATTCAAATGTCGATTGGCTTGAGAGCCTAGAAGAGTGAGACGGTACAGGATCTGTACACTTGTGTTAGAGAACAGCAACAACTTGTCAGTATAAGATGGCTTATCAACGATAACTAGTCAGTATGGTATGGCTTGGTTCTGAGTTGATTCAACATTGTTGATTCAAGGATTGACTGGCTTGAGAGCCTAAAAAAAGCGAGATTGTACAGGATGCACAACAGTCGAAGTGGAGATCATGTATACTAAATTCTTAGTATACTCCATGTCAACGAGGACGTTGACAGAATTGAGTAGAGGAGGATGTCACAGATCGCATTTTAGCTTAACGCTAATATCTGTGACTATCGGGGATGACGGGTGAAGTTGGTTTGACATGAGATTATAGGTGGCCGTAATGACATCAACTTCGTGTGATGCGCAGAGAACCTTAACAATAGACTTTGGAGAAGCCGTTTTACAGAGAGCTTCCCCAAGGAGTTAGGAAGCTTCCTACCAAGGCAGACGACAAGCGGAGTCCGTTTGGTTATGAAACGTAAGGGCCGAAGGCGACAGGGTTGTGCAGTGGCGCTGCCGTAATTTTAGAATATTGTAAGGGCAATAACTCAGCGTTCGAGTATCCGTTGGGGATGAAACTTATTGGACTTCATATTGAAGATGTTAGCTTCGCTACGGATCAAACAGAGTGTCATTTGAAGGTCAGGAACATCGGTTATGAAAATTATGATTTCTCGGCCAAAAGACGTCTATTGGTGTCACTTGGGTTATTTTTCCGCATCTATTATAAGGGAGGCATGCTTGGTGAGCAATCAACCAGCCTCCTCCGTGCTTCAGTCCTAACAGAGGGGCAGCCTGCGGGCTAATCTTATGCACTAAATAAACAATCCTTAGGGGCCATGGGGGGCAACTAAGGGCTTGCTTTAGGCACCTCAAGAGAGGGCTAAAAGTACTCGTTAGAGTTTGGGAACTCTTCGGGTGGCGTTGGCTTTCAGGGCCTTTGTTGGGCACTCGGAGGAGGCCTGAGATTACCGATAGAGTATTGCTATGCTCGAGGGCTATGCTAAGAATACGGTAACATCTCTAAATCGAATGAGCTATTGAGGAAAGTACTCTAAAGGCCTCGTAGACTAACTTGTGTGCTTTGGCTATGGGTTTCATCCTTGCCGCGGCGTCCGTTGGTTGGAAAAGCGGTTGTGCGGCAACGCCGCATAGTTGGACGAATATGGCAAGATGTCGTTGTTGTTGGAATGAGTATGCTTCGAGAGGACTGTAAGTTGTGCATGAACATGAGGGCAAGCTAGCTAAGTCGGGTCCAACAGAGTTGGAGAACATCGATGATGATGTGCATTGCGAATAGGCGAGCGCCTTGGCACCAAGTGTAGCATAGGAATGCGTTCGAGTGTTTACACGCCAGTAAGATTTGTGGGTAAAATGTGTAACGGGTTATGTTTAGACTCGTGATGGAAAAGGCAGAAGGTAGTTGAATAGAGTGAAACTACTGTTACACGGAGCGAAAAATAGTCGTGCTGCGCGACAAGAAGAGTCGGTCCGTGACACAACGCCTCGTGCCACCATTCACCACCAACCAACCCACACCAACTAGAATTATTTATTATTTTGATAGATTAATTTAGATTATAAAACAACAAAAAATCAATAGGTTTTGTGCTAGATTATTTTGGTTGTTTTTAGATCGGAAATATGTTGAATATAATTGATCAAAAATTGTTGGAAGAGATAGAGTTCATGAATAAAGTATGGTTGAAGAAGAAGAAGAAGAATGTGGAAACGGGAAAAGAAAACGAAGTGGGTTGAACAACTGTCATTTGAACCGTCTAGAAAAAGAAAGAAAAAAAATTTAATGTTCGTCCAACATTAATTTTAATTATTTATTTTTTCTTTCCTTCTTTCACTCATGACAGTTTAATGACTAAAAAAAACAAAAAACAAAAGACAGTTGAACTATACTCATTTCTACAAAAGATTATACATGACTTTTTACATTAAAAAGTTGCCATTTTTGCAAATATTACTCCGTCCGTCCTATTTATATAAGTTAATTTTCGTTTTTCACACAAATTAAAAAATTTTAATTAATGTTATTGAAAAAACAAAATTTGCAAAGAATTTTACTAGTTTACTCTTGTTGACGTCGGAACCTACACTAGTCCACGTGCCAACAGATCTCCAGTTACTCCTCTGCCAACTCGTATGTTACCTGCACACTAGGACGACCGTTAGGCACCAAGATCTCCGGATGAAAAAGGTCCGGCGATCGTTGGCACTCTGACGATCAAATCAACTGCCGGTATATGAGAGATACACGGGGGCGGGAACAAAGGAGGTGTGGGAGAGACAAGCAGGCAGAGATTTGAGCAGAGTTTAGAGTGGGATTCTTAAGCATAAAAAGTACGTACCTTGAAACAACCGGAGACGTTGCATTTATAGCGCAAGAGTTCCAATTGATTTAGGAGACAAATCAACTTGATACTCAATCGGATCCTCCTTCCTTATGTGATAAAGATATCCGAGATTACCTTCCTTCTTTGAGCTTATCACGTTGCATGATTTTAGGAGATCATGATTCGGTTTCCTTGTGAGGATTTGTGCGCCCAATCCAACACAATCTTTCTTTAATTACTTCTCTGGTCATTCCAACATGTCGAGCTGCTTGCTGGTTATGAATAATGCAAAGCCTGACGAGGCCCTGTGGATCGCACGCGAGTGTCGAGGCCCTCCACAAGACTCACGGATTTCTGGCTGTCGAAGGCCCAAGCGTGCGATGGGCCTTCCCGAGCTCTAACAGGGTCCATTTATGGTTCTTGATGGATCTTGAACTGGGCCCTTTATGGGCTTGGATGGGGCTCCCTGCTGATGTGGCAGCCATATCGTAATCGTGTGGTAACAATAGTCCCCCAAGTCCAAGCCTATTATTTATAATGGACGTGGGACTTTTGAGGATAAACAGAGTGTTGATGTGCCATGTTGACGTGCCTCGTGGAGAATGTAGTCCCACGATGGTTCGACAGGAAGTGATTCAACCTTCCCAGTATAGTCTTCTAAGTCTGAATCTGAACATTCATGACGGGTGAGGACTTCAAGGGGCCAGGTGGTGGAGAGCATCATGGAGTTCTATCCGGAGTAGGACCTTTCCTTTCTTCGACAGGACTCATCCGAGGTTCAAGTTCTCGATGCTGGGCCTAGTTCAGTAGGCGATCGAGCACCTCCTCCAACTGAGGAAGGCCCGCAATGTGCCGACCCTTAAAGAGGCGACGGGGCACTCATACTTTGTAATCCTTATCTAGTTTTGCCTAAGTTAATTGAAACAGAATTGAAATTGACCTTTTGTTATCTCGACATTTCAATTTTGTGTGCGTGTGGGAGAAAAAACGCTCCAAATCTGAGAATCATCATCCCTTTAGTATTAATGACGCAGACACCTGGGAGAATCCAAAGAGTTGGCGTTCTTAATGCCTTGGGGAGGTGGAACGTCCATGCGTCGTTCCAAACCCCCTGTATTCATTGTATTGAGCCTGTTTCCAACGCAGTCCCTTATAAATAGGATGCAAGCGTACTAGGATTTCTCAACCGTGAGCCTTTTGTATCTAACCTGTCATTGTCGTGGGATTGGGACAAATATAGTAAACATGTGATGGTAGTGCGGCTGGAGGGCTGGCATCCAAGATGCCTGTTAATCTGAGAATCAACATTTAGAGGACCAAAGACCTGACCAATCAATGTTTAGGGGACCAAATGTACGGGGTGGGGATTTAGGCTTAGCAGCCTTAGCCCAGCCTTCCCCTGAACGGTTGTCGGGACTGGGGGGGAAAGGGTCTCCCACTGTCAAAAAAGGCATCAACGGCCTTTTTTGAGTAGTATGGTCTAATAAGCCATCAAATTAACTCAAGTTGGCTTGGGAAACTCCCAATTATGGTGAAGTCAGGTTCTCCAACCTGGACGATGTCAACATAGACCAGGGGATAGGGTTAGTAGATCTAGTTACCCCATTCATGTGCCGGCCCAATGAGGCGGTGGGGTTTTAGGATATATTGTAGTTGTATCTGTTTCTGTACTGTATTCCGTATTCAATAAAATCGTGCCGAGTTATCTTCTTATTTGTGTATGTGCTCTTATCATGTTTGTGATACCCCTGATTTATATGCTTGTTTCGGGCCTCGTCGATGTTTAGTGTTGCATACGAAATCACTGGCACAAGTCTGAGGTTGCCAAACACGCCCCCGGTGGCGCGGAGTGGATCACAAGTCATGATCAATACTCCTTCGCTATGTAGAAATTTCGACGAGGTTGGGGCGAACGTCTAACAAGTTTGACCTAGCGTGGGTGGGCATCGACGATATTGTTATCATGCTTTAGCGTTCGCATAATCACGCCCCCCGCGCCCCCACGCGCTTAGATGCATTCTCTTAGGGTTTATCAAATGTGCTTTTAATCTCACGCCACGTGCCTGCCCATCCAACTGCTGGTATCCCGTTGGGCTTATATAATGTGATAGGGCATTCTTAAATCACTATTTTCCTGCTATTTTGCCGTCAAATCCGGACTCCTAATCATTTCTGGTCATGTCGGGCTTCCATTTTTCCAAAGTTTCCAAATTCAAGATAAGGCGTGGGAGAATAGTGGAGGATGTCTCCCCTCCCTATTTGGCGTCATCTGCAGTGTCTGGTTCTAGGCCCACCGTGTTGCAGGGACCGGAGACGGTGGTGGGTAATCCTCATGTTCTCCCTACGCCAGAGGTGAAAGTGGACATTCCATCTCTGTCCAGTCCTGCTAGACACGGATCTTCTCTCGAGAACATTAGGCCATTCGTAAAAAGGAAATCGAAGGTCGAGAGTGGAGAACAAGCATCCTGGACGCATGTCTCTCCCCCTCCTGGCAGGCGTGAGTATATCAACATTGGGGCCCGCCAAGACGAGCTAGATCCGTCAGTCGTAGAGAAGTTGCCTTCAGCGGTTGTCCTTGCGGCTACCTCGGTCCACAAATATTGGACATCTTCCTTCGAGAAGGCGGTAGATACCGCGGAGGTGGCGGAGTTGATGAAGCTAGCTGAAATGTACACCTCTCGCAGTCACGTTTTGAACTGTAAGTTGTACAAAATGCTAGAGATGAAGGTTGATGAGATACAGTCTGCCCTTGGAGAGGACGAAAATGCCGAAGCGATGAGGGCTGAAATCAAACACCTTCGGGCACGACTTGCGTTTTCGGAAGACGCGCAGAGTCGTGCCACGTACGATGTTACGAAGGCCTAAACAATTCAGAAGGTGTATATCGTTGCCCAGAAGAAGGCCGAGTCACAGCTGAAGTCTTGTCAGAATATGATACAGGCTAAAGATAGAGAACTGACCGAAGTTTTGAACGAGCTGGCGAAGGCTAAGAGCCTGCTAGCCAAACTAGGAGTCTCCGGTTACACCGAAACATAGGATTATGGGTCACACTTCCCTAGCCATGCTGTTGCATAATTATTTTATGTAATCGAATAAATGAGATTTTAGTGGAAGCCTTTACATTTGTTCCAAATGTTTGTGTGTCTGACGTCCTACCAAGTGAGCTTAATAGAGTTGGTCATGAACCACACTCTCTCGCCACAATTGTACACATACGCGTAAAATATTTACCCAGCGAGTCGATAGAGTTGGCCGCGAACCATACTCCCTCGCTGTCGAGTTGATTGTACTTAATTAATAGCGCGTAAAATGTTTACCCAGCGAATGGATAGAGTTGGCCGTGAACCACACTCCCTCGCTGTCGAGTTGATTATACTTGCTTACTTACGCGTAAAATATTTACCCAGCGAGTTGACAGAGTTGGCTGCGAACCACACTCCCTCGCTGCCGAGTCGATTATCTTGCTTACTTACGCGTAAAATGTTTACCCAGCGAGTTGACAAAGTTGGCCACGAACCACACTCCCTCGCTGCCGAGTTGATTACATTTGCTTACTTACGCGTAAAATGTTTACCCAGCCAATTGACAGAGTTGGCCGCGAATCACACTTCCTCGCTGCCCAGTCGATTACACTTGCTTACTTACGCGTAAAATATTTACCCAGCGAGTTGGTAGAGTTGGCCACGAACCACACTCCCTCGCTGCCGAGTTGGTACTCTTCGCATAGGGAACACTTTGGATTCATAAAGGACAAATATTATTAAGCGGCGCCGAATTTCTTGGCGTCCGTCAAAGAATTGTAAGAAGACCAAAACAATGCAAAAACGGTATTACTGGTGATATGGCCTCAGGTGGGCGATGTTCCAAGGGTGTCTTGTCTCTCGTCCCTCAGGATCTTCTAGTATATAAGTTCCGGGGCGGATTTCTTCGATGACCTTATAAGGTCCTTCCCAGGTGGGCCCTAAGGTTCCGGCCCCCACTTCCCTATAAGCTTGGAATATCTTTTTCAGGACAAAATCATTGACACAAAAACTTCTGCCCTTGACCTTGGAGTTGTAATATCGGACCATCTTCCGTTGGTAAACCGCGAGGTGAAGTTGCGACTCCGTATGTCTCTCATCTAGCAGGTCGAGGTCCGCTCTTTGTAAATCTTCGTTGGCCACTTCGTTGAAGTGCAGGTGTCTGGGCTAGGGTATACCTATCTCGACGGGGATCATTACCTCCGCCCCATATGCCATGGAGAACGGGGTTTCACCTGTGGCCGTGCGAGAGGTGGTTCGGTAGGTTCACAGGGTCTCGGGTAGTTCTTTGGCCCATCCCCCTTTTGTGGACTCTAGTTTCTGTTTAAGGGTGTGCTTAATGATTTTATTCACGGCTTCCACCTGGCCGTTGGATTGTGGGTAATAAGGGGTGGAGAAATCCCTTCAGATGCTAAGATTCTCACAGTTCGCGTTAAACTTCATCGCAGTAAATTGCGTACCGTTGTCGGAGACGAGAGAATGGAGAATGCCGAAGCGGCAGACAATATTTTTCTATACAAATTTCCAGGCATTCTCCTCTGTGATTTTGGCCAGACGCTGGGCTTCACACCACTTGGTGAAGTAATCCACTGCTACAATCACGAACTTGACCCCACCTCTCCCTGTCGAGAGGGGACCGATGAAGTCGATTCTCCATTTGGCGAAGGGCCAAGGACTAGTGACTAGGGTAAGGTTCTGAGCAGGGAGCTTCGGCACTACTACGAACTTTTGACATCTGTCGCACCTCTTCGCAAAATTGTGGGAATCTTTCTTCATGGTCGGCCAATAGTACCCTTGTTTCAAGGCTTTCTGTATCAAGGCCATTCCTCCCGAGTGATTGTCGCAGATCCCTTCGTGTATTTCTTTCATCACGTATATTGCTTCCTTCTGCGTCAGGCAGTGTAAGAGGGGGTGGCTGAATCCTCTTTTATATAGAATTTCGTCCTGTAGTACGAACTTTGCGGCCCTTCTGCAGAGTTTCTGTGCTTCCAGTTTATCTTTGGGCGACACCTGGCTAGTTAGATGTTCGGCAATCTCCTTCATCCATTTCGGAGAATCAGAGATGGTTAGGACGGAGGGTGCGGTAGCTTTTTCGGTCGAAGGTCGGTTAAGCTTCTCAACTAGGATGGCCTTCATTAAGTCGGAGTCCCTACTGCTTACCAGCTTTGAGAGGGCGTCTGCATAGCCATTTTCCGTTCGTGGGATCTGGAGAAGTTCGTATTCCTCAAAGTAGGACAATTGGTCCTTAGCTTTTGTTAGGTATGACACCATGGATTGTTCGCGCGCCGCGAAGGCCCCATTGACCTGGCTTACGACAAGATGTGAATCGCTATGAATTTGGAGCTTCCTTGCCTTCATCTCGCGTGCCAGTCTCAAGCCTGCTAGTAGGGCCTCGTATTCTGTTGCGTTGTTGGAGGCTTTAAATTCCAGGCGAAGCGCGCAGTTGAGATTATGGCCATCTGGGCTGACTAGCAGGATCCCAGCTCCAGCTCCGGCCTCCTCCGAGGATCCATCGACATATAACTTCCATATCGGTACCTCCAAGAGTCGGACCTCAAGCGGACCATCAGGGATATGAGCGAATTCAACCACAAAATCCACCAGAGCCTGCCCTTTTATCGAAGGTCGTAGCTTGTAACTGACGTCGAATTGACTAAGTTCCACCGACCATTTCATCAATCGTCCTGACGTGTTTGGTTTTTGGAGTGCCTGTCGTAGAGGAATGTTCGTCAAAACATCTATGTTGTGGGACTGGAAGTATGGTCGAAGCTTCCTGGAGGCGATGATCAGTGATAGAGCGAGCTTTTCCATGTCTGGATATCTTGTTTCCGCGTCCTGCAGGGCTTTGCTTACGGAATAGACAGGGAACTGTGCTGGACCCTCTTCTCGGATTAGCACCGAGCTAACTGCATTTTCTGATACGGCGAGGTAAATGAGTAATGTTTCCCCATTCTTGGGTTTGGATAGCAGTGGAGATTTTCCGAAGAGGACCTTGAGGTCTTGGAAGGCCTTTTCGCACTCCTCGGTCCACTCGAACCGCTTCTCCTCTTTTATGGTCTGAAAGAAAGGTTGGCAGTGATTGGTCGCCCTGGATATAAATCGATTCAGAGCCGCTAACCTCCCTGTCAGACTTTGGACTTCCTTGGGAGAGAATGGTGACCGCATCTCAATGAGCGCTCTAATCTTTTCAGGGTTAGCCTCTATCCCTCGCTGATTGACCATGTAGCCGAGTAACTTTTCGGACGCAACCCCAAACGCACACTTCAAGGGGTTAAGCTTCATGCGATATTTGCGAAAGACTTCGAACATTCTCCTTAAGTGACCTATATGGTCCTTTGCGTTTACGCTCTTCACCAGTATATCGTCAACATATACCTCCATCGTGTTCCCAATCTGTCCAGCGAACATGCGATTTACCAGTCGTTGATACGTGGCTCCCACGTTCTTCAAGCCGAACGGCATCATCTTATAACAGTACAGCCCTCAGTCCGTAACAAACGAAGTGTGGTCTTCGTCCCCTATGAACATCGGGATCTGGTTGTAGCCTGAGTATGCATCCATAAAGCTAAGCAACTTGTGGCCGGCGGTCGCATCGACGAGCTGGTCGATGTGCAGCTGGAAGCTATCTTTAGGGCACGCTTGGTTCAGATCAGAGAAGTCGATGCATTCCCTCCACTTCTTGGTACTTTTTCGAACCAACACCGGGTTAGATACCCATTGGGGGTAAATTGCTTCTCTGATGAACCCGCTGGCTAGTAGCTTGTCAACTTCTTCTTTCAACGCCTTGTATCTCTCGGTACTTAAAGGCTTCCTTTTTTGAATCCTGGGGCGTACTTTCGGATCTACTTTCAGAACGTGGCACGCGACCGATGGGTCGATCCCGACCATGTTGCTGTGTTTCCATGTGAAGACATCTGCGTTCTTCCGGAGAAACTGCTTCAGCTCTTCCTTCATCCTTTCCTCGAGCTTCTCTCCCAACTGCAACACCTGGGTTGGTTCCGAAGGGTTGACTAGAAATGTTTCCAGCTCCTCGGCTGGGGAAGCAAGAGAATCCGAGGCTATGATTCGGGGATCTAGACCTTCGTCCAGTACTAACTCCTCATCCAATCTTTCGCCGTCAACGTCCGTCGACTCTGAGTGCACGGTTATTGCCATTGGGGAGACGTCCTCGCGTTTGGCAGCCTCCTGTAATGCGTTCATGTCATGGGAGCGGCACCAGTCCAGTGAACCAGGTTGTGAAGGGCTTCTCTGGGTACGACTGCGCTTAGGTCCATGCTGGAGGGGTTGGTTATCCAACAGTCCAAGCACAGCCTTCATCCGGGCGTCATCCAACTCCAGGTCCTGGTTCTCCTATCCCACCATCCGTTTCTGTCGATATCCGGATGTCATGCTCATTCGGGTAGAAGACACGTTTTACCACAAGAACTTGGTCGTGTTATATTTTTTTGGTTCCCACAGATGGCGCCAATCTGTTGACGTCGGAACCTGCACTAGTCCACGTGCCAACAGATATCCAGTCACTCCTCTACCAAATCGTATGTTACCTGCACACTAGGACGACCGTTAGGCACCAAGATCTCCGAATGAAAAGGGTCCGGCAATCGTTGGCACTCCGACGATCAAGTCAACTACCGGTATATGAGAGATACACGGGGGCAGGAACAAAGGAGGTGTGGGAGAGACAAGCAGACAGATATTTGAGTAGAGTTTAGGGTGGGATTCTTAATCATAAAAAGTGCGTACCTTGGAACAACCGGAGACGTTGCATTTATAGCGCAAGAGTTCCAATTGATTTAGGAGATAAATCAACTTGATACTCAATCGGATCCTCCTTCCTTATGTGATAAAGATATCCGAGATTAACTTCTTTGAGCTTATCACATTGCATGATTTTAGGAGATCATGATTCGATTTCCTTGTGAGGATTCGTGCGCCCAATACAACGTAATCTTTCTTTAATTACTTCTCTGGTCATTCTAACATGTCGAGCTGATTGCTGGTTACGAATAATGCGAAGCCTGACGAGACCCTGTGGATCGCACACGAGTACCGAGGCCCTCCACAAGACTCGAGGATTTCTGGCTGCAGAAGGCCCAAGCGTGCGATGGGCCTTCCCGGGCTCTAACAGGGTCCATTTAGAGTTCTTGATGGATCTTGAACTGGGCCCTTTATGGGCTTGGATGGGGCCCCCTGCTGATGTGGCAGCCATATCGTAATCGTGTGGTAACAACTCTTATTTAAATACTATCAATTTTCACTACATTTGAAATAGTACAAGTTTATTTGTGTTGATAACAAAGTACATTCAATATGAGTATATTAAGAAATAAAAATAAAATCAAATACACTTTCAACAAATTAAGTGGACTATAATTTGAGACAGAAAAAAAAAAAAAAAAAAAAAAACAGCCTATATAAATAGAACGAATGGAGTATTAAAAGTTGCACTTTTTACAAATGAAATTTTGCATCTATCTAGATTTCTAAATTCCCAAAAAATAATGCTAAATTTGTTTTATCACAACAGGTTGCATTTGAATCCATTGAGTGTAATGATGTTATTTTATATTATTATTATAGTTAAATAATAAAGTTAATTAGTTATTAATTAAAATTTAAAAATTAATAATTTTTTCTACGAATTTTGTATTTTTAATATGTTTACAAGGCGGTCTGTGTAATTATTACATTATCTTAATATATGAAAATATGTCAACTCTATTTGTTTACAAAGTTCTTATTTTATTTTAAAGTCCGTCCCATGTCAAAAAGTTACGGCTTCCTAAAGAATGATGAGTTTCAGTCATTACCAATTGATTATGAGATCGTTCAATAGTCAAAACACGAGTAAATATATTAAGGGAATTTGACAAAATTTTTTATAAAATTTTGTGTAGATTTTAATAAAAGTAAATAAAATATATAATTAAAAAATTGATACAAAATTGTGAGTCTCATAAAATGTGCAGTTAAAAATTAATTTTTTGATTTTTTTATCAACTTCTTAATCAAAACCAAATAAAGGCCAATAGCCTATTTTGGTCAAAATAGTCAAATATGTTTTTTATCTACACATTTTGTAAAATTCATATTTTACTATTCATTTATTATCCACACATTTTATACAACTCATAACCTATAAATACTTAAAAAATAATTTTAGTACTGCTAAACATGCACTAAATACAAAGTTAGAGACCTCGAAAACATCTGACTAAGGAAAATAACAAAATTACAGCATCAAAAAAGGCTATTAAGTTGAGGTGACATCAGATTTTGTTGAAGGCAATAATGTCACAGCTTTGCCTGTATTCAGTTATAAGCTCAATTGTTGAAATTGTTCAAATATTGACAATGCAATAAAAAGATTGAGGGACACGGAAAATTAAAAAAACAAAATTGGAATGAGATTGTGAACCATAGAGGTCGGTTTTCATCAACCGAACCCTACCGCTGGCCAACCGTGGTCCAGCCGCGGAATATAGAGGTAAAAGCGTCCATGTTGACTTACCGCGGTCGTACCACAAAAAACAGCGGCAAATTGTTTGTTTAATGGTTTGAGGTACCTCTTTGTCCCAAGCTTTAAGTTCAGAATTTTTTTTTTTTCTTCAAATATTGTTGCAGTCGAAATTGATCTTGGTTATTATTTTTATTCTTCATTTTTCATCAAGAAAATTTCAACAATCTAAAAGTATTATCATGACATCGGAGAATGAAACCAAAATAGCAACGATCAAATTGATGAGCGAAGACTTGGCGAAGCTTGACCAGTTTGATGGAACGAACTTCACTCGTTGGCAAGATAAGATGAAGTTTTTCATAACCGCATTGAAGATCTTCTATGTACTTGATTCAAACTCGACAGTTTTTTTCTGATCCAGCGGACACGGATACATATGCAATAAGGGCATATCAAAAAAAGCGTTAAGAGGATGAAGTAATATGTCACGGCCACATGACTGGCGGAGGCAGGGAGTCCCTGGGAGACCAGGACCTCCAAATTTTTTGACATCTCTTTTTTTTTTTTTTTAGTATGCAATTTAAGTTTGATCTAATATCAATTTAATAGATAATATATGGATTTATTGACCAAATATCAATTTAATGTTAGGCAATTGGACCCATTAACCTAATAAAATTAATAATACAAAATTACAAATGATCGGCTCATTTCTCAATTTTAGTGCATGTTCACCCATTTGAAATCTGAATATCACATTTCATGCTCATCACTCCATGGGTAAATTCTTTAAGATAAAGAAAATATTAAAAATAAGTCATTTTTTTATATATAAAAATTAATAAAGACACTTTGCTTGTGAATGCATAACGTGTTCAATTGATTTTTTTTTTCTTTTGAGGTTGAGTGATATTTAATTTCATTTGTGTACCGAGTCTTCTTATTTTGGAGGATAATTTTGTAGAAGGCAATGTGAACAAGAAGAGTTTGATATTTGTTTCTTTTGTGGTCTTATTTTAGAAATTACAAATTAGTAATCTAAGTTATATGTTTCGAAAAAAAAACCAACATATTGATGCGAAATCAGGTCAAACAATGGTGCGAGTGAGTTTGTTGTGTATAATATATTGTATAAATAAAATAAAGTACGAAAACTCATAAGAAACGTTTGTAAAAAAAATAAAATTCATCACTATTATATTATTTCAAAATTTTTGCACGTTAATTTGGGACCCCCCAACACAAATTCTATGTCTCCACCACTACGCGGCCACATATTAAATGCACTTACTAATTGGTGCACTTGAAAAATAAGTACAAGGCCGAAGAGGAAGATACCAAGAAATTCTTGATTTTCAAGTATTTTCAATTTTAAATTTCTTGATAATATACCTATATTGCCACAAGTGCACGTGTTACAAATTGTTGTCAATAAATTGAAGGCCGTGAAAATTGAACTTCCCGAATCCTTCCAAGTTGGAGCAATCATTGCAAAATTATCAATGACTTGGAGATGTTATAAGAAGAAAATTTTCCATAACCCTAAGAACTTTTCGTTAGAGTAAGTTCAAAAATATCTCCAAATTAAAGAAGAGTCGAGGGCATGAGAATTCTTATATTGGCACATCAAAAGCCAATGCCGTGGAGAACACCAACAAATCCATCAAATCAAACAATATGAAATCTTTAAAAAGTATTACAAGAAGTTCAAAAAGAAGCCCAAAGGAGATTGTAGTGTATGTGGAAAACCCGATCATTATGCAAAAGATTGTCGATATCGGAGACTAAGCAAAAACGAGGGCAAATTGAATTCGATTAACACCGAGGACATTATTGCTATAGTGAGCAAAATCAATGCCATCATAGAAAAAGTTCCAAGGTGATATGACACTTGTTCTATCATTCATGTTTGCTATGATAGGTCTATTTTTAAAATTCTATCAAGAGATTGGTGGTGGACAACAAATCTAAATGGGGAATAAAGGTCGTTCAAACATTGTTGGTAAATGAAATATTCACTTGTATTTCACATACGGAAAGAAAATCATTTTGTCAAATATACTTCATGTGCCAAATATGAATATAAACCTTGTTAGTGGAGATCTCCTGGAAAAACTAGATGTTAAATCTGTTTTTTAGTCGGATAAACTTGTATTTCTCATAATGGGATTTTTGTTGGAAAATGATATTCTACTGAAGGAAAATTGACAATTATATTAATAAAAATACAATGAATTATGCTTACTTCCTTGGTTCTTTTAAATTGAGGCATGATAGATTATGGCATATTGGTTATTCTACTTTACATAGAATGGTAAAAAGTGATATGATTTCTTGTGAATTCGACAAACATAATAAATGTGAATTATTTGTTAAGTAAAAAATGATTAAGAAACCTTTTAATAGCATTGAAAGATCTTCTAGTTTAATTGGCTTAGTTCATTCCGATATTTGTGAATTAAAAGGCATGTTAACTCGAAGAGGTAATAAATATTTCATAACTCTCATAGATGTTTTTTCTAGGTTTTGTTATGTTTACTTAATGAAACATAAAGATGATGTATTTAATATTTTTATTGTTTACAAAGCCGAAGTAAAAAATTAATTAGGAAAAAAGATAAGAATTCTTAGAAGCGATAGAGGTGATGAATATTTTTCTAAAGAATTAACATCTTTCTTGAAGAATATGGCATAATACACCAATGTAATGCTCCTAGAACATCCGAACAAAATAGTTTAGCAAAAAGAAAGAATATGACTTTAGTTAAAATGGTTAATGCTAAGTTATTGAATTCTAAATTGTCTTACAGTTTATGCAGTGAAACTTGACTTGCAGCTTGTCATATTAGTAATAGGATTTCTTCAAACAAAACTTAAGGTTTTTCTTTATGAATTGTGGAAAGAGAGAAAATCAAACATTGGATATCTTAAAGTGTAGGGGTGTCTTGTATATTACAAGAAAATCAGCTCTACAAGGACCAAGTTGGGTCCAAAATGCATCAAGTGTGCTTTTGTAGGATATGATTTAAATATCAAACTTATAGGTTACTTATCCTAGATTCCAATGTTATTGTAAGATCCTAGGATGTGGAGTTCTTTGAGAATTCATTAAGTGTGAATGAAATTCTTCAAACTCCATCCGACTTCTAAAGAACTACTAGAAATATCTTATAAAGACGTTGTTGAGTTTAGTGAACCTCGAAGAAGTAAGAGAGTCCATAAAAAAATATATTAGGACTGGATGAGATTGATTCTCAGCGGATTACCCTATACTTGGTGGAAGCAAATTTGAAGGACATAGTAAGAATAATTCTATTTGTTCTTCAAATCGAGAGTGATGCTAAAACCTATAAACAAGTTATAGTATCTAGATATAATATTTTTTGGAAAGATACTATAAATGACAAGATGGATTCTATAATGTTTAACAATACTTGAGAAATTGTCAATTTACCAACAAGATCAAAACCTATTGGTTGTAAGTGGATATTTCAGAAGAAATATAACACCGATAGTTCAATCTAAACCTTTAAAGCAAGATTAGTGGCTAAAGGTTATTGACAAAATGAAGGAATATATTACTTTGACACTTATGCACACGTATCTAGAATTAGATCTTTATGATTTTATTTGCTTTAGTTTCCATTTATGATTTATTTGTTCATCAAATGGATGTAAACTACATTTTTAAATGAAGATTTAGATGAACATGTTTACATGAAACAACCAAAATGTTTTATACTATTCAGAAATGAAAATAAAGTACGTAAATTAGTTAAATCTCTATATGGATTAAAAAAAGTAGCTAAAAATGGCATGAAAAATTTGATAATACTATAATATCTTTTGGTTTTGTGCACCACACGGTAGATAAATGTTTGTACACTAAATATTGTGATAGATATATTGTGTTTGTTTGTTTTTATGTAACGACATGCTAATTATAAGTAATCATATGGATGGTGTTATAGAAACAAAGAGATTAATATTTTTTACATTCAAAATGAAGAATCTTGTTTAAGTGAATACCATACTAGGTATCAAATTGATCAAGAACAATGGGGGTTATACATTAATACAATCACATTATGTGGAGAACATGATAAATAAGTTCAAACAATTGAACATAAAAGAAGCAACTATCCCATTTGATTCTAGTATCAAACTTGTGAATAATGGTGGAAGGACTATTGCACAACTTGAATGTGCAAGTACAATTGGTGTCTAATGAACGCGGTACATTGTACAAAACTAGACATTGCATTTGTAGTAAGTAAACGTAACAGTTTACAAGTAATCCGAGTGCCAAACATTGGAAGGCTATCAGTAGGGTTCTTGGTTATTTAAAGAAGATCAAAGACATTGGGCAACAACATTCCAAGTTCCTAGCTATTTTAGAAGGATATACCGAATCTAGTTGGATATCAAATGCAGGTGAAAGGAAATCTACTTCAGGTTGGATGTTTATTCTTGGTGAAGGTGTCGTTTCTTGGAGATCAAAGAAACAAACTTGTATAACACACTCGACTATGGAATTCAAGTTTGTTGCATTAGCAGAAGTGGAAAAGGAGGTGAGTGGCTTCAGGATCTACAATATGAAGTTCCATTAGATACGAAAAATGAATCTTCTATTTCAATGCTATGTGATAGTCACCACATTAGCTAGAGCCTATAATGAGATTTATAATGGAAAGTCTAGACGTATGATTCTTAGACATTTTTATGTTTGGAAATTAATAAAAAGTCTTACACTTGTAAGAACGAGCAATAATTTGGCCAATTCATTTACAAAGTCACTTACTAAAGATCTAGTAAGATGGACATCGAGTAGGATGGGGTTGAAAATCTTTACCAATGACGGATACCCTACCCATCATTACGAAATGAGTAATTCATGAGTTCAAAAGCTAACAAACCATTCGATAAGTGGATGAATTGCATCACTTATATTGCACATATATTAACCTAATTGTGTAAGTGTTGGTGTTACACTTGGAGGGCTGAGATAATGACTCTTAATGTAATTCAGTACGTAGTACATGTGTTTTCATTGTAACGAAGACACTGTAAAAATTTAACATATATGAACTTAAAAGTGGTGCCGCTTCAAAGAAAGTTTGGAGTTACTTTATGAAAAGTTCATGAAACTGGTTAATGAATGACTATTAACGCGCTAAGTAAAATTGTATGAAACAAATTTAATAAGAGTGTTCATGTATGTGACATTATCAGTATTTTCACAAGGAATAATGAGTTCAAAGCTAAGGCTACCTGAGATTTCGATATTACTCTGCGGTGGTTACACTAAGGTAATATTCAAATCGGAAGACATCTTATTTTAAACATGAACACGGTTTTAAATCTGAATTTTAAATATATATTTGAACAAGTGGGAGATTGTTGGAATTTTAAATATATAGTATTACTCAATACGTAGAAAAGTGTCATTGTTTACAAAAAGTACAAAATGCAAATGTAATCTAGGCTTTGTTTGATTTTGCTAAAAAAACTGAAATAAAAGTCAACAATTAATTTTAACTACATATTTTAGGGGACCCACAAATATTATCAATTTTTCAACCACACATTTCATTAATTTTTATCAACAAAAAAGTGTAAGTTTTAGTAAAATCAAATGGGCACTTAATTATCTGATATGTGATCAAACCAATTGATCTTCTCAGTATGAATTTAGAGTTTGTTTGGAGAGATTTTTAATTTTTGATAAAAAAAATTTGATGTAACGTATAGTTAAAAAATTAAAATTGTGAATTTCTTGAAATGTGTGATTAAAATTAATTATAAACTTTTCGCCACTGTTGTTTAGCAAATTTTAATCTAAATCAAACAAGTGAACAACCATATAAGAGCAGTAATATTAGATGCCGCAAATTATTCCAACTTTCTATTAAGCATATGTTTGGAGGTGCTGAAATTATAATTTAAGTGCTTATATTATAAGCAGTTGATAAATGTGTGGATAAAAAGTGGTTGTAAGTAGTGGGTCCCATGAAATGTGTGGATGAAAATTATGTTTGACTAATTTGACCAGCTGAAATTATAATTTAAGTTATGCCAAACATATGCTAATTCTTGAAAAACCATGTGGGAATACGTGTAAATGGCCGGTTCACACGCACAATATTTTCTTTTGACCTTTGACTTGAAATATGTTAACAAATAAACTTTTATAATTTTCCCAAAGTAACCTCATCTTCATAACACCCACCAAAACGATCCGTTTCCTTATGGTAACGGCTAACTCTCCAAATTGAAGAGCGACATCCATCCCTGATCCCTCTCATAAGAAATTGTCCTCAACCAAAGCAATTTCGACCAGTTTGGAAAAGGCCGCCTCTCTCAAAATTGATTCAATTCCTTCTATTAAAATTGATAATATCGATACGCGCACACAAGAGTGTAAGCGACAAAGTTTTTTATCAACATTTTTGGGATGTTGTTGAAATTATACATCAATGAGTAATGTTTTTAAATTCATTTGAGGGTAAAATTGTTAATGGATGCTTTGGATTCACTTGCCAAGTTTTTAGACCCTTCTAGTTTTAATTGAGGTTTGGCTTTTTCTTGTAATTTTGGAAATTTTTTTTATTTTTCAGTTTGCAGGAGCTCTTTAAGAGGGATAAAATTCAACATATTCTGACTAGATGAATTTTTTATTTTTTATTTTTAATTCCATCTGTTTCTTGAAATATTACATCTAATTGTTTCTATGCAAAGTCGATTTCTTTTCCTACTCTAATTGTTTCTTCGACAAGTCTTATTCTGTTATTCGAAATATACATAAATAATAAATAATATAATATAATTATTAATTTAATTTAATTGAAATCATAATAGATAATTATAACAATTGTAGAATAAGGAGAATTACAGAATTGTAAAATAAGGGAGAATTGATTTAAGCAAACCGAAGCCTGTGTAATCACAACGTTCTTCAAACATATCCGCCCATTTACTGTAGGTACTTGAGTTAATCGAGCGTCTGTCTTCCAGGATACAATAGTGGAACCAGCAACAAGTTTAGCACAAAACTTATGCTATAACGAACTGATATTTTGTCTGAATAAAATCACCAATGACTGAAACAGAGGAAAAACTGACTGCAGAATACACTGGAATTTCCTAGAATGAATAAAGGTGGAAGTGGAATCAAATTTGTGTGTCTGATTATGGAAAATTGGACCCTGTTATATAGCTCTCAAAAGACATTTCAATTCATTGTTACAGAATTAACACTTGAATTAACATAGCATTAACATTATTTTGGAATTCAATAGAGAAATTGGAAGGTATGGAATTACATCAGAAAATAAAATGGAGAAATTAATGACAAAACGTGGACCTCCCTAAAGGGCCAATATCAATTCGACATTTTTATACGCAGGTCGAGTTCACACATGAATTCTATGATCCGATATGTAAATCGGTCCATGATTTGCACCCGCCTACGAGCGCGCAAGAGAGAGCCTGTATGCTACACAATATTTACACATTTGTAAATTATGAACATTTAAATACTAGTCAACTTTTCATCATTATTTCAATGTGGGATAAACCCACTTATTTTTTCATTCAAATATTTTTCCAATTCCACTTTGAGCTTAAATTTCTCATTCACCCGAGCATCGATTTTGCCAAGTAAATACATATTTCGATGTTCACGGAAAGGAGAACACGAATCTACTTCTATCTTCCACTATGAAGAAACGGGTCCCACACAAAATTATGTCCAAGTATAACATAACATCACTAATTTTCCAACAATCTCCCACATGAATAGAAATTGACAGAGATACGAAAGACTTGATGATAAATTCAATAGTTGAAACCTGCATAGGATATGTATGTATTGCCTTTTGAACCTTCTTTTGTAACAGTACATTAACTTTACTAGCTGACTAGTAGATGCGATGTCTTTGAACTATTCTGTTGTTAGTGTAAACAATGATATACCTCACACAGGATTCTTCCTAACATAGTTCTTTGGTATAGGTACGGCACTTTGGCAAGACACTCCACACTCGTAAATATTGTAGGAATGCTTCATTCATTCCATAACTCATAGATGCTCTTTTCTTCTTTCTTTCGGGGTACCTTATTTAAAAGATAATTAGCTAACAATACAGCTTCATCCCACATGTTCTGAGGCAAACCATGACTTAACAACATTGGATTCATCATTTCTTTCAAGGTACGATTTTTTCGTTCAACAATACCATTTTGCTATGGTGAATAAAGTGTTGTGTTTTCATGTATGATTCCGTGTTGTGCACAGAATTCAGCAAATGGTGATTCGTACTCACCACCTTGGTCACTTCTTAACACATTAATCTTCTTGTTAAGTTGATCATCAACCTCATTTTTATAAAGAACAAATTTTTCTATAGCTTCGTACTTATTTTTAAGTAGATATACATAACAGTATTTTGTGCTATCATCGAAAAAAGTAATGAAGTACTTGTTGCCACCTCTCATTTGTACATATTTTAAATCACATACATTCGTATGAATTAAATTAAGTGGTTATGTATTTCTTCCAATCGATTGAAATGGTGACCTTGTCAATTTTACCTCAACAGATGTTTCACACTTGTATTTAGAATCATTATAGGATGCATGTATGGAATTCAAGTTAATTAATCTACTAGATTTCCAACACATACAACACATTATTAAGAGTAAGCTATTTCCCATAAGTTATCTTCAAAACCACATTGTCTTGGTCCTTGATCTCAGATGTAACTGAATTTTCTATAAACAACTTATCCCATTCTCAATTGCTTCATGATGTCAAATTTTAATTAACTCGCAAGTGTACGAATCTATTGGAATATAGATAAGTAAAAACGAGGTCGATCCCACAGAGACTGCTATGAGGAAGGTGTAACTTAATCCGAATTAACTGTTATTCTAGTCTAGTTGAGTTGAAAAGAGTTTGTTGTTGAAATTGTTTAACTAAAAGACTAAATAAGTATGCTAAAAAGATGAATTGAGAATTCAAGTTGTGTAAAATACCAAGGTTTCGGACTTCACCATTGTCTAACTTAGCAATCATCCAATTATTCATTAATTCTCACAAACACACGACAATACGAAATCAATCTATTGTCGTCCCTAAACATTTATCAATTAAGTCCAAAAGCAGAAAATCAAATATAGGCTCCCCTTATACTTCAAACATAAATCACTTAAGCATTTTTCATATCAAATTCTATTGAAAGAAGACAAAGAATCAAAGATTACCTAAGCATTCCATGTATCCCAATACGAATAAAAGAAGATGAAAAATCAAAAGAAATTAATAGAATCTATTTAAGCATCAAGCATGGATTAATTAAACCAATATCTAACTATCAAAAATACATGATATTTAAGATGAAAGAAATTATATTTAATTAATCTAGTTAAGAACGAACCATGAACGTTAAAGCCCTAAAAAGGAATTAAACGAATAATGAAATAATTACTTAATTAAAACAAGGTTTCATCGTCTACCTTGGCTAAAGAAAATTAGAAGAACATGATGAAATTAAAAATACAAGAATTGATAGAACCCGGCATAGATTAAAGGAGAAGAAATCTTCAAAAACTCTTGATTGTCAGTCAGTTGTCTTCTCTTGTTTTCTTCCGTCTTCCCTCGATTCGGCTCCCAAAAATCCACCTCTTTGTTATGAGAATATATCTCATATTTATATTGCCTCTCATGTGCCACAAAAATCCCAAGAAAACCTAAAAAAATCGTCCAAAACGTTTCCTAGTTGAATTGGGACTTAAAAAAGGAAAGAAAATAAAATCAGAAATCACAGCCAAAATTGGCCTGGGCGATCCTTTTCAATTCTGCTTCTTGCTCCAAGTGCTGGGCGCTCGCCTAGCACAAATCTGGGCGAGTGCACAGCTTGTAATTTATGTTAATTTGCAATCCGGTCCTTTTTGTTTCAACAGTCACCACATCGGTCCTTCAACTTTGGATCTTGGTCATTTCAGTCCTCCAACTTTTATAACATCAAATTTGGTCATTCAACTTTACATTATCTCCAGTTTGGTCCCTCAACTTTGGGTTGAGTGCAATTGAGCCCTCGAACTTATGAGATATCTTCTAAATCATTGCTCTTTTTGCCCAAACTTCTCCAATTGTTTACCAACAAGTCCAAAACTGAAATAAAACAATAATAAACTAGATTAAGTAGAAAAGCAACTATATGACGACATAAATGATTAATTAAAAGGCCAAAATAAGTGCATAAAACGCACTTATCACTTCAAAAGAACTAAACAACTCTTTATCCGAGCAAACATGTCTGGTAGCATTGGTGTCAATCTACCATACCCTTGGATTTGATCCCACCAGATTTACTTCAGAAATTACTGCAGCGAAGTTCATTTCAGACACATTTTGTGCGATGTCGTCAACTACATTTGATTATTTCTTATTGTTGCTTCTTGGCAACTTGCAGTTCGAAGATTTATGACCTATTTTGTCACAATTGTAGTATTGTCTTGAAAATTTCTTTTTGGAAACTCCACATTTGGGTCCCAGTTTAGTCCATTTCCCATACAACCCATACTTGTTCTTGTTTATCTTAGAACTTTGACCATGCTCCAAAATATTTACTTTGGCCATTGGAGGATTAGACCCCTTCTTTTCAGAACCTCTGTTGTCTTCTTCAATTCGAAGTCTGACAATCAATTCTTGCTAAATTCTTTTCACACTTGTATTTAGAATCAATATGGAATGTATGTATGAAATTCAAGTTAATTAATCTACAAGATTTTTGGCACATACAACACATTATTAACAGTCAGATCTTTCGCAGAAGTCATCTTCAAAACCACATTGCCTTGGCCCTTGATCTCAGATGTAGCTGAATTTTTTATAAACAGTTTCTTCCATTCTCAATTGCTTCTAAAGAACTGAACCACTCTTTATCTGAGCAAACATGTCTAGTAGCACCGGTGTCAATCTACCATACCTTTGGGTTTGATCCCACCAGATTTACTTCAGAAATTACTGCAGCGAGGTTCATTTCAGACGCATCTTGTGCAATGTCGTCAACCACATTTGATTATTTCCTATTTTTGCTTCTTGGCAACTTGCACTTCGAAGATTTATGACCTATTTTGTCACAATTGTAGCATTATCTTGAAAATTTCTTCTTGGAAACTCCATATTTGGGTCCCAATTTAGTCCATTTCCTAGACATCTCAAACTTGTTCTTGTTTGTCTTAGAACTTTGACCATGCTCTACAATATTTACTTTGTCCATTGGAAGATTAAACTCCTTCTTTTCAGAACCTCTGTTGTCTTCTTCAATTCGAAGTCTGACAATCAATTCTTGCTAAATTATTTTCACACTTGTGTATAGAATCAATATGGAATGCATGTATGGAATTCAAGTTAATTAATATACTGGATTTCTGGGACATACAACACATTATTAAGAGTCAGCTTTTTCTCAGAAGTCATCTTCAAAACCACATTGCCTTGGCCCTTGATCCCAGATATAGCTGAATTTTCTAAAAATAGCTTCTCCCATTCTCAATTGTTTCAAAAGAACTGAACAACTCTTTATCCGAGAAAACATATCTAGTAGCACCGGTGTCAATCTACCATACCCTTGGGTTTGATCCCACCAGATTTACTTCAGAAATTACTACAGCGAGGTTCATTTCAGACACATCTTGTGCGATATCGTCAACCACATTTGATTATTTCCTATTGTTGCTTCTTGGCAACTTGCACTTCGAAGATTATGACCTATTTTGTCATAATTGTAACATTGTCTTGAAAATTTCTTCTTAGAAACTCCACATTTGGGTCCCAGTTTAGTCCATTTCCCAGACAGCCCAAACTTGTTCTTGTTTGTCTTAAAACTTCGACCATACTCTACAATATTTACTTTGGCCATTAGAGGATTAAACCCATTTTTTTCAGAACCTATGTTGTCTTCTTCAATTCGAAATATGAAAATCAATTCTTGCTAAACTGTATTGAACCAAAAGTTCAATACCTCAAAATTTTATTTATTGGCATTACCAATTGGATCAATATGAAGTGAATTATTAATGAAATATCTATTGAAAACAGAAGATTTTTTGATATAATGAATTCTCATGTGATGCTCATTCTTGTGGTATATAAACATTAGGCATTCACTAACTAAACTAGAGACTGAATTCTCTATATTTCTGACATTATTTAGGGTGATGTATATGTCCTTGCCACCCTCCATGTTGACCATCTAGATATTATTTGTATCTAATAGATACATCTACTAGATGATTGTATGGTGTTATTATTCATAACTTGAAGTTTGCGAGATTACTTGTTCAAATGTTAAATTATAAGCATAATTTTCAGATTATACAATCAAAACGGTGTGTCTTGTTAATGCTAGTGAGGCCAAATCTCAAACTTTTAATAAATGTTAGTTGAGATGACGATAAATGGTTTTATATGCAACATATTTATGTTTTCTAGATCTTTGCATAAAACAATACAAACCCGAAGTTCAACGGATAACTTATTTCTAAATTATACAATTGACAAATGTATTTACTAACCAAAGAGATTAACCAAGTCTCATATACCAGCTGTTAATGCTCCAATTCATATTAACATCATAGAAGGATAATCTATTGCCATTATATCTAGTAAATTAATGGCACGCCTGAAGCATGGTGACATTTGATTCCAAAACAAAAATTCTCAAAAGAAAAATGGAGTAAATAGTAAAGATGGTCCCATTGAGGAGACGTATACTCTTGGAGAGTATATAGACATAACTAGGGATGGTAAAAATATTCGATCCGCTCCAAATCCGATGGATACCTGCTCCAAGTGGAGTGAAAATTTTCGATCCGCCAGGCAGATATTAGTGATCTGCCGTAGATCGCGGTTGGATCGGATCATGTTTACCCCGATCTGATCCGCCCTATTTAAAAAATAAATATATGAATTAATTAATAAAAATATGAAAGATTTGAGGCAGGGGGCTGAAATTGCAATTTAGAGGTTCTTTACATAATTACATTTGTCTTCCAATTGCTCATTTTGGGGAAAACAAAAAACAGTCGCCCAACACCCAGCCCAAGAAGAACAACTGAGAAAGAAAAGAAAATAAGGGGAAAAGAAGAAGAAAGAAAAAGAAAAAGAAAACACAGTTGCCCAACCCATTTTCGTTCTTCTTTAAGAGGTAAGTAATTAATTAAATGATTCTAGATTTTCTGGGGTTTTAATTAGTAGGTTAAATTCAAAGATTTTCTTGGATTAATTAGTAGGTTAAATTTGACAAGATGTGTTTATAAGATGTATTTATTTTTTGACAAGATGCATTTATAAGAGGAATTTTCCAATTGGATGTATTTTGGATAAGATATATTTTTGAAATATCGATGATTTTTGAAAGGTAATTGGAAATGGTAAGTATTGGAAACAATTAGTCAACAGGCTGATCAAAAGAGGGAGCAACAAATTCGCTACTCAGAATGACTAACATCCAGTAAAAGGAAATTTGAACTCCTGCAACAGGGGATATATAGTGGGATATATAGTAATTATTCACCATAAGATAAGAGGATAATAGGACAAAGAATGGCATGAAATGATAAAATAAAAATTTTTGGTTCGTAGAAGCAAGATATCACAGCAAGGATAGGCCTGAACCAAACCCTTACATATACAAAACTGAAGATTTTTTATTTTGTTAAGAGCATACCCTAAACAATATCCAAATTTTCAATTAATTAACTTGAAACATGCATTGACTCAAGCAGTGCAGATAAAGTTCTTTGTAAACATGCATTTTTATCCTAAGAAGTTTAATTGGCAATATCTCATCCATGAAGTTTATCTTGCATATCTCATCCATGAAGTTTAATTGGCAGTATGTGGAATTTAACCAAATTTATCCTCATTCATCACATTCCATAGGAGATTAATAATTCTGAATTCACTGTACTCAATCATTAAAGATGATATTTTTCTTAACATTTACAAATGTCGGAATCATGTCCTACTCCTACATCATTACCAAGTGTTGGTATTACGAGACAAGTACCATCAGACGATAGTACTGTTGAGATGCCCGATGCAAATGCAAAGATGAGTAATCATCCACAAGATGTAGATCAAAATCCAATTGATTTAAGTAACAAGGAGCATGACAGTGTGCAACCTTGTGGTAAGACAAGTAAATTATATTCGAAGGTATGGAAAGACTTTACTAGACAACTAATTGGAGAAGTTTGGAAGGCGGTATGCAATCATTGCAAAACTAAATTAGTTGGTGATACTATTAAAGGTACAACCCATTTACATAACCATCCAAATAGATGTTCTTTCATCAAGGTACAATGGAATAGTAGTTCTAGGCAGGGATTATTGAATTTGACAAATGAGAGTATCGATAGAGTTAAGATGAATACATATCATTTTTTATCAAGATAAGTGTATGATGAGTCTTGGGAAGACAATCATTTTACACGAGTATCCGCTGTCTATGGTTGATCATATTGGGTTTAGGAGCTTCTTGAACAACCTCCAACAATTGTTCAAGGTCCCTACTAGTAATACCATTAAGAATAATATATTGAAAATCTATGATTGTGATAGATCAAAAATATTGAGAGTATTGGAGACAAATAGTAGTCGATTATAACTATATACATGTGGACCTCGTCAAATCAAAAGAAAGGATTCATAGCAGTCATAGCTCATTACATTGACGATTCTTGGACTCTACAAAGTCGGATTGTAAGGTACATCGATTGTAAAAATATTGAATTTCACTTGCTTTTGTGCTTTGACAAAGTTAAATATGTTGTAAATATTTCATTTGTTTTAATAGTAGGTTTATGTATGTGCCTTGTCCTCACACTGCGAATGTGCTATCCACAACTTTAGTCGGTTGCTTGTTGGATTGGAATCTCGATTGTAAATTATCTTCCTTGATTGTAGATAATTATATAACAAATGATGCCATGATTAATTTGATTTTAAACGAGATTGATGAAAGTAATCTTTTGTTGGGTGGTTTGTTTTTTCACATGAGATATTTTGCACACATCCTAAATTTGATTGTGATAGATGGTTTGAATGTCATTTCATCTAGTGTTGAGAAAATTCGCGATAGCGTTGCATATTGGACAGCTACTTCTAAGAGATCTGAAAAATTTGAACAATTTGCACTTCAATTAAATTTAAGTTGTGAAAAAAATTGGTGCTTGACTGTAATACTAGGCGGAATTCAACATACTTGATACTTCAAACTGCAATACAGTATAAGAATGTTTTTCCTCGTTTAAAACAAAGAGAAGCAAGGTATAAATGTCTACCTAGTGATGAGGATTGGAATTTGACGAAAGAAATATGGGATAGGTTAGAGGTTTTTTTTTAGGTAACTGAATTATTTTCTAGGACTAAATATCTAACTACTAATCTTTTTTTTTTTTTTTCCAAATGTTTGTGAAATCAATTTTTCATTGCAAGAGTGGCTTGAATCTCCTTATGAGACGATTCAACTTATGGCTGATAGTATGATTGGAAAGTTTAACAAATATTGGAGTGAAATTTATGGGATTTTGGCATTAGCAACAATGTTGGATCAGAGGTACAAGATGAAGCTAGTTGAGTATTATTACCCACTTATTTTTAAAAAAAAGGCTTCAGATGAGATTGACAAGCTTTGTCAAGTTTGTCAAAAGTTGGTGAAAGAGTATGTTACAAAAAAAGTTGATAGTGTGAGTGGTCTTCAATTTTCTACTTCTTCTCAATCCGACTTGTTTCCTAATAGAAAAAGACTCAAATGGCGAGATTTTATGAATTTGTTTCTACTTCATCTAGTTGTTCTAATGTGAAAACTAAACTTTGACACTTTTTTGGATGAGCCCATATTGCCTCCGTCAGATAAATTTGACATTTTTGGCATGGTGGAGAATAAATTCAATAAAATATCATGTTTTATCCAAAGTTGCAAGAGATGTGTTGGCCATTCCAGTTTCTATTGTGCATCTGAGTCTACTTTCAATACTAGTGGTCGATTATTGAGTCCACACCGAAATAGGCTACATTTCAATACGTTGGAGGCTTTTTTGTGTGCTCAAGATTGGTTATGGGCCAACATTCACAATAAGAAAATATTCAATTTATTTTTTGCTTTATATGTGTTTTGATTATTGATTTTATAGCCAATTTAAATATTTTTTGAATAAAAAATTTATCAACTTCGACATATTGTGGACCTTGCACAAGGTTTAGTGAAGAGGAAATTGAGGATGATGATGATTTTATTTTATTTTTCGTTACATTAAGATGTCAATCATAATAGTTTGATAAATATTTAATGCAACATTTATTTCTTAATTTCTTATTACAGGAATGCATCTCTGGCTCCAATATGGGCACTTTTGGTTCATGCTTCCATAAATTTATGAAGATGAAAAATAATTTGTTTGTTTTTTTGTGCATTTTGGAGTGTTCAGACACTTAATTGATTGATGCATTTTGGAGTCTTCAATGTTTCATTAAGTAATTGATGCAGTTTGTTTCTCTTAGACGTTTAATTAAGTAATTGATGCATTTTAGAATATTGTCTAAACTCTATAGTAAAGTAGTAAAGTTTGTTTCAATATTTGTTTAATTTTTTGAATGACAATTAACAAAAAAAATTCACCAATCAGTCTGCGGATCACTGCTCTGATCCGCTCCGCCCTGAGAAATGATGGATCAATTCGTAGATTTGGATCTCTTAGAATTATTGCAGGGTAGATACAGATGAGGCCAATCTTATCCAAATCTGCCCATTTGCCATCACTAGACATAACTAATTATAAAACCCTAGAAGTGGTTCAGCTAACTGAAAATAGTAAAATAAAAAGATCTTGATAAGTTATGTCGTTATGGAAAAGAAATATAATAAAAAAAGAAATATTGTTGACAACACTTTTATACATAATGTAGCACTTCATATTATGAAAAGTAGCGAAAATATTGAAAAAAAAATCTGTCAAAAAAGTAAATGGCCAAATAAAAGGATGCAATCTAATTAAATTGAACTTACTAGAGCAACCTGAAGTTTCTGGACCTACAGTCCATACACCTAAAGATGTATACTTATGTGAAAAGAAAATGAGAAAAATGAAGTCGTAACATGTAATACACAACTCTTAACATTATGAATTTCGCAAAGGCTTATGTAAAGCAATCACAAGTCGATGTATTGTTAGCCTATCAATGTATGACATATATGTATATAATAGATATGGTTATAATCAACTCATCTAGTATGACAAATAAAACTATGTATATATAAATTTCTGAAGGATTTAATATGCCTGAAATATTTAGTTTAAATTTTAAAAAAACTTAATCGATTAAAGTACATATTTGAAGTGATATATCATGGGAAAGAGTAAATACGCGTTGTACTCTTTTTTTTCTTGTCTGAGATTTTGTCCCATTGGATTTTCCTAGCAAAATTTTTAATGAGACAATTGTTATAGCGTATTCAAAAGAATTAGCACATGTTTACTACTACTTAAATTATAATTTTATCTGGTCAAATTTGTCAAACATACTTTTTGTCCATACATTTCATAGGATCCATAACTTACAACCCACTTTTTATCCACACATTCACCTACAACTTATAATATAAGCAAAAAATAATTTCACCACTACTAAACATATGCTGCATTCTTTTTCCTTCACTGGGATTTTTCTCACATGGTTTTTCCTAGTAAAGTTTTAACGAGGCATATTTTTCCTGTAAATGACATCCAATTGGAAGCGGTATAAATGTTATAGTTATAGATATCCATAACATACAAAATATTTACCATCATCATAACTCTATGATTATACTCTCATGTGTTATAAATTGTATATGAGTCACCTGAAGGGAACAACAACAAAATCTGTTTTTAATATAATTGCATAAGACCATCATGCTGACTACAGTTAACCAAATATAGTGTATGAAAATGATATTGTTTGGAAGTTATAACATAGAGCACATTTCACTAGAATTGTTTTATACAAGTTTTAAAACGATGGCAGCACTGAAGACATTGACGCACAAGATATGGATAGCTTGATACAAGCTTTTTTCATTGATTGAAATCAGGGGGAATAGTAACTCTTTTTTCTACACTCAAGTTTTGTCTCACTAGGTTTTTCTGATAAGGTTTTATTAATGCAACATTTGATTACTCTAAATTTTTGATAATTTTTTTTCTTTCGATTGTTATTTTTGTCCCATTGGAGTTTTGCCAAACAACAAAGTAGTTATTGTGTAATAAGTCATTCAAGGGAGGAGTGTTGTAAATTATAGATAATGATGAATAACTATTTAGTTTTATCTAGATGTCTATGTAGTTATTTACTTACTCTAGAAGATTGTATTCTAGTTAGATTGTAACTTTATTTGGAACACTATAAATAAGGGTCATTGTTATAATAAATTAAATACTTAAATTTTGACTCTCTGTATTCTCTTTTATTTTTCTCTCTATTTTCTAGTTTCATAACACAATTAACGACAATTATTTTAATTGTGTTATACAATTGTCAAAAATCCGGTTAGAACATGCAACCGCGGGGTGATTTTGATTTTCTCAAAAATAGAACTTAATTTATTGTTTTTGTATCATATTTGTTTAAAAAGTAAAAAAAAAAAAAAATTAAAATAAGTGCTAATAGTGAAATACATACACATTCAATATGTCTAAAAATGGTTAAATAAATATATTGAGGTAAATTACTGCTCTCAATGGAACATTTTGGGACAATACTTTTATGATATAGAGTATAATTTCACTATATACCATAAAAATAAAAGAATTTAAAAATACTTTTTTTATTTTTTTATTTTAAAAATATTGTTTTTAATTTTGTAACACTTATTGTCACATTTGTTATATTTATTATATTTATAATTTAAATTATTAAAAAGTAATTATAGAATTTTATTATAAAATCAAGTATGTGACAAAATTATAACCACTTTTATTCTCAATTAACACAAGTCTTATGGTATGCATGGAAGAGTTTTTTGAAGTCAAAAATCAATTCCTAAAGAGCAAATGTACTTTTAGTTAAATTTATAGTTGTTTGGCAAAAATCAATAAATACTTTTTACTGGAAAAAAATCGAAAACAGCTTAAAAGAGTTGTTTTAGATAAGTCTAAATTTTGAACATCTCCAAAAAGTTCTAATTGAATTTTTACGGGAAGTTGCAATTAATATTTAATAAAACTTAAAAATTAGTTACGATTAATACATCAAAAAAAGAAAGAAAAAATCTATATAACACAATTCATATATTAATATAAAGTGAAAAATATATGTTGACGTTTTAATTAATAAAAAATTACACATAATGTGTTTGATTTAAATTAATTAATTTTAAGCAATATGATATATACTAAAATAATTATGTTATCATAATTTAATTAAGATATTAATTTTAATAGTTATTATAGGATATGAAAAATATTATTTATAAATAAAATAATATGATATGTATAATAATTAATTTTTATTTAGTCAAATAAATATAAAATTTATACAAATATATTTTTATAGTATGCATTCAAACACTCAATTTAATATACACATTATTTTTTTGATTCACAGCTAAACAGTTAATAGTTTGTTAACAAAGCTTCTACAGTCAAAAACTCTTACTAGTAAAAGCTCTACTTTTATAAGATTTACTCACAACAATAGTATCAAAAGACTCTTACCCGTAACAAAATTTGCCTAAATTTAAACATTTTTGCGGAAAAAAATTTGTATCTTAAATTCCATTACAAAGTTTATTTAGCATTTTTTCTAATTTTTGTAGACATTTTGATGTAAGGGTGTGTTTGATTCCTTTCATTTTCCATAGAAAATGAAAATTTTCCACCCATTTTTCAGCTTTGGTCTGTTTGATTGGCAAAATTTTTCATGAAAAATGCATTTTCTCAACTATTTTCCATTTTTCGTTTGATTGGAACTTTTGTTTTTCCATGGAAAATGTTTTCCATGTTTTCAATTTTTAGCCATATTTTCCTTGTTTTCAAGAAAAATATTTTCCTTGTTTTATAAGAGAATTTATTTTCTATGGAAAATTTGTTAACCTTTTCCAACTCATTTATTTTCCATGGAAAATTTGTTAACATTTTTCAATCCAATTTTTCTTGGTAATTCATTTCCATGAAAAATATTTTCTTTCCACCCAAATTTTCCACTTGCAATCAAACACAACCTAAAAGGGAGCGTCAAGGAATCAATAAACCTTGATTACAAATTGTTAATTCGTGTACAAATATTGATTCGAATCGATAGTTGAAGAAAAAATATCTAAGACTATTGTCTTACCACTGTTTAAATTGACAAAATAAAAGATAATTATATTCACACACCTTTTTTATTTGATGTACCATATTTTAATTGTATTTAATGTCTTCAATCTTTGCTCATTGTGGTACACATGTCTCTAACTTTTTTTTTTTTTTTTTTTTTGTCGCATTCTTATTCTCAAATTTTCATTAATTAGCAGATCTTATATCTGATAACAATTTTAAAAAATAATAATAAATTCAAAAGGGGGCGACAAATTTTTGTTTCTCATTTCAAATTGCTCAAACAAAATATCTTGATATAAATCATCATTAACGATGAAATATACTAATTAATAAAAGTTAAAAATAAGAAATCAACAAAAAAAAAAAAATTAAGAACATAAATAATTTATAATTGTCACATACATACTAGAGTAGCCGTCACTATAAATAGTATAATGGTCGAACCGATATTATTTGGCATTTATCAAGCATTATATGTGATGTTACAACATGTGCATCTTAGGAAAGCATGCCGGATATTCTGTAATTATGTTTATTCTTAACAACCTGTTATACACATGTATCCAAAACCAGGATATATATTCTCACATTTATTTTTCCAAAAAGTATTTATGTTTCGCTTTTAACAAACTTTATTAATTAACCATACTAACCGACTTCCTTTATCAAGGGAAATGTGTCACTCTCCATTTCTACAACCGCGTGGGCCCATGTAATAATATTTAAAAATAAAAATAAAAAATAAATACTTAATAGAGATTGTGCCTAATCAAGGCAGTAATGCCTAGATTTGGAAAATTTTGATTCAAAAGAATTTTTAAAAAAAAATTAAAATGAATCGATTTTCCCTAGACCAACCCGCTTCTGGGAGGGACCAATCAACCGATTTAGGTCATCACAAGATCTTATCAGTGTTTTAAAAAATGTAAAACATGTCGAGTTTCAATCTTTTCGGACCTAAGTGAAATGTAAGACAAGGGAGATGCGAGAACAGGGTATGAGGTGTGGCTAAGCAAATTTTTTAGAACAGTAGATCTTACTGGTACAGATCATGCTTGTTCTAATTAAGGACGGAGTTAACAAATTTTAGAAGAGATTTACTACTTTTTTCTAAAAAAAAAAAATTTACACTGTTAAAAATGATTTTTTTCAAAGCGGGACCAAACCCTTACCTCTGCCCCTGGTTCTAACAATGACTCAATTTTTTTGACACCACTACTAGCCTACTAGGTGGTATTAGGTCCGAATTATATAATATAGCATGAATTCGTCTTATCCAGAAATAATTAAAGTTAATAATGGCTAGTGTTAGTTGGCAAAAATATAGTGATCAAACAGCTGACTTTTTAATCAAAATTTAAATGATGGACGAAAGTTCATATGCAAGGGAACACCTACATGCATCTTAGCTAATCAATTATCCTACCATTGACTTTTTTGGCATTCTAAAAGAGTCTTTATGATGCAACCAATTTTGACTTTTTTATTATTCATAACCAAACACCAAAAATTTTTTAATAATTTTAATTTAAAAAATAGATATCATATGTGGCCAAATAAATTTAGGGTTGATTTTATTTAAAAAATTGTTAAAAAGTTAAAATTAATAATTAATAATTAATTTTAAATATATATGTCATGAGTTTTATCAAATCTACTAAAAAGCTGATTTTTAGTAAAATCAAACCAACATTAAATTATAATTAGAAAATATATTATTTAAAAAAAAAATTATAGGATTATTGGTGTTGGATAGATGTATAAGACAAAGCCCTGCCACCATTCCATCACTATTTATATATATAGATTCTCAAATTAATTTAAAATCTTGTGACCACAAATAATAAATATTATTTTGTTCAAATTGTAACACAAACTAGGAAACTGATAAATGGAGGATGCTATATAAAAACATTCACGTAACAAAACCAATGTCAAATACTTTTGATGTTACTCCTCGGGGGTAAAATACAGTGTTTTGAAAGAGTTTTCGAGTTGTCAATGAATCGAACAGGCATAAAAGTAGTGTTTTTCGAGTTGATGTTGATATTGTTCCATGTGAAAGCACAAATTCCATCATATGCAGATCAAGTACCGAAATCTGGAGATGTAATCAGCAAATATCAACCAAGTCTAGCAGTTGTAATTGGTATTCTCTCAATTATGTTTTCATTAACTTTTATCCTTCTTCTTTATGCAAAGTTTTGTCACCGGGTGTCGTCTGTACATAACATGAACCAGCAAATTCAAGATGGATTGCCTCGATCAAGGTCTCGTGTTTCAGGTATTGATAAAACAGTAATTGAATCACTGCCTTTCTTTAGATTTTCGGCGCTTAAGGGATGGAGGCAAGGCCTTGAATGTGCTGTTTGTTTGTCCAAATTCGAAGATATTGAGATTCTTCGTTTGTTGCCAAAGTGTAAACATGCATTTCATATTGATTGTGTTGATCAGTGGCTCGAAAAGCACTCGACTTGTCCTCTTTGCAGGCATAAAGTAAGTGCAGACGATGTTTCATATTTGACATTCTCGAATAGTTTGAGGTTTTTATGGAATAATAATAATAGTCAATCAGAGATTATTGAGGAATCCAATTTAGAGTTGTATGTTGAAAGAGAGGAAAGTGTTCATGGATCTTCGAGATTTAGCATTGGCAGCAGTTTCAGAAAATTATTTGATCATAAGAGCAAGAACGAAGAAGAATTGCCTATAAGACAAAGTTCATATGATTCTGATGAAAAAGACAAGAAAGTTCTTCACAACTTCAATCACAAAATAACAGTTTCTGATGTTATGTTCAAGAATCGTTGGAGCAACGTAAGTTCTTCCGACCTAATGTTCTTGAATTCTGAGATGCTTAACGACATATCCAGTCGAAGATTTTCATCATCTTTGGATACCACAAGTTACGAGCAAAACAAATCCATGTTTGAAGAAAACGATGCTGATCATCAGATCATAAGTATAAAGGAGGAGATGGAACGAAAAAGAGTTTTCGAGACCAAAATGAAGCAAACTGATTATTCCTTTCAATTTCCAAGTTTTCCTACAACCTCAGACGAATCAAAACAAAATTCAAGATTCAACAGCAGAGTTACAGACAAGAGATCAATGTCTGAAATAACAGTTCATCCAAGATTCAACAGCACTGTTCAAGAAAATAATTTTAAGGAAGAAAGAATGAGAAGGCTATGGCTGCCTATTGCAAGAAAAACAGTTAACTGGTTTGCAAATAGAGAAGAAAGGGCTTCACTGTCTCAATCTAGTACCACAAGACAGACATTAAATCTGTAGTTTCTGACAGATTCTTGTAAATTTTGTTAGTTCAAGAGACAGACATATATACCTTTTTATACTTGTTTTATTTCTTCTTATTATTAGACATATAGATGGATAATCGAAACAGTTTTGTACATTGAAACGTTTGAACTTGATTTTAGTCTCATTTGAGCATGTTTGATGGCGTTGGATTGAACAAGACATGACACGATTAATGAAGAAAAGTGTCCCGTCTTATCCTGTCTAATTTACCGAAGTATATCGTGAATGTTTCTAAGTTTTCTTCTTGTTTTAAAATAGACTTAACTTAGGGAACAAGTTCTGTCAGCCAACCTAGTTTTGTGCTTTATTCTTTGCTAACAGAACTTATAATAGAGTAAAATATAGAAGTTTTTAAATGAATGTTGTTGCTTTATGGCCTCGACCATGAATAAACCTACAAAATAATGAGATACTATTACAACGGTCGATGTTTAAGTGGCAATGTCATCTTAAATATAGAGATACGACTTACGAGTCCCATTTAAAATGATATCTCGACTATTTCCCTTTTAATTGCTATATAGATTGCTGATAATCTTGTTCTGTATATACTAAGATGAATGTATTTTTTATACACGTGCGACGCTATAAATAATACAATTTTTTGGGCATTAGTTACTACAAAAACATTTGACGATATACTGTATAAAATCATTTAATCTAAAAATTTAAATGATTAGAAAGAGTACGACATTTTTATTATTTTAAATTTTAATAAATGAAAGTGTTCAACCAACTAATTCAATTATGTTTAATTGTTTAAGAAGTCTTGTCCTAAAGTAATGAGAGGGAATGACGCGCTGTAGTTCATTAATTAATTAATTAATTAATTATTAAGTAAGTAATTTCGTCGTTATGCATTTAGTCAACAAACCCTCAACACAATTAAATTTCATCTTATGTCCCCATTTATGTCAATAATACATTTTTTAATATTTTTGTGAATTAATTAAAAAATAGACAAAGCAATAACGTAAGAGATGATTTGTACATTGAGTCTATGAACCCATCAATAAAACCTTGCATATTTTGCGCTTGCATGTGAAATGATGTCTCTTGCCCAACAAATTAGAGCATGTTTGAAAATTGAAAGTCGTTATAAGTTGATTAACTATTATTTTTATTTTATTTATTTTTTATCTATAAATTTTGTAGATTACTGCCTATAAAAAAAAAAAAAAACTTTACCACATAAACACTTGAATATTAGACTGCTGACCATAATATAAATGTTAAATTAATAACGGAGCTAAAATTTCACATTGAGAGGGCTAATAGTAGTGAATATGAATTTTAAGTCAGGGCCCGACTTTGATGAAAAATAAAAGAAAATTTAGACCGAACTAATATATATATATATATATATATATAAGCTTTTTTTTTTTTCCTATACTTAAAAAATAGAAATTTTTGGGTCAAAGAAAACTCCAACACAGAAGAGATTAGAAAGTCAAGTTAAAAATTAAAAAAAAATAAAAAAAAAAAACATTTATAAATTGGTAATTTATTTCTACCTTTTATGATGGTGCATGTTTGGCAAACTTTATCATTACTTATTTATAAAAATTGTTCACGTATCATATTCATAATAAAATAAATAAATTGAATATGCATGTAAAAGGTTGTCATACAATTTAAATAAATAAATTAATCTTATCTAACAATTTTAAATTTTATCAATTATATTAAATATTATTGTTCAATACCAAATATATTTTAAAAGATATACATTAGAAACCTCTCTCCTTATTTCTCTCTCTATTGTTGCATCAGGCGATAAAGATTGGTAACGGATGAAATGGATAGAATCAACCAATTTGCAATGCAAAAGGAACCTTTCTTAAGAGAAGAAGACAAAAGAATATATGAATTAAAGTAGATTGAGACGTGACGTCAAGAAACTCCATGGCCATGATAAATTAGTTTCTGTAAAATGTTTTATATGCCAACTCCATGCTGACCATGGACCATCTCTTATTCTCTTATATTTTTTTTCTTCTTAATTAATTTGTCATATTAGCTACTTTCGTTTTCGGTTTACAGTAATATATAGTGACACGAATTTGGTTATGTTTGTGCACAATATCAATATCAAATGGGTAAAAGGTTAGGTGAACAATAATATGTACTTGTCTTGTTGTATTCTAGTCATTAAAGAACATTGGATCTTAAATTCAAGTAATATATTATCTAAATCTTAACAACTCTCCTACGCAATCTAGCTAACGCAAACTGCCCAATACTAGATCAGTTGGCCAAAATTTGACATATGAGTTAGTTCAACCTTAATCGTCCTTGAAGGTTCATAGATGATATATCTGACTATACACGTTGGGTATCAGTGATGTCGCGTTGCCCATAGCTTGCCTAAATGCACACCAAGTCTTGCACTATTACCTTGCCCGATAATTTTCTATATGCCGTGCTTGCAGCTTGGCATGGAGTAAAAGAGCACCCGTACCATAGCCATTGCTCATCTCAAGGGCTAACAGCTAGACACTACCATTCATGATAGTTCATCCAGTTCTTGGTTGAATCGTCAGTTGACCGGGTTTCAATATATTGATTGTATATAATCAATTCGATTTTTCCAGTTGTACTGCTCGATCCACTCCATTTTCAAAACATTGACAAAAGCAATGGGCAAACGTAGGAAATGTAGCACTCACACACAAACTGGAAAGGAAAGGGAATTTTCTAACTTGAGGCAAAACCTTATTTAAGAAAAATAAATAAATAAATAAAGGAAAGAACTGCAGTTGATGAACTAAATAATCATCCACAGTTTCTATACTATTAATGAACTAGATATTCTAAGTATACGCAAAATGGAACGGGCTATTAATGTTTCAACAATTTCAAAAATGTCAAAATATTGAAATAAACTGCATCAAATATAGTTCAGTAAAAATTATTATTCTTATTAGTAATACAACCACACTAAGAAAAATGAAGGTTGATGTCTGGGGGATAATCTGAGATTTGATTAGTCTCAACTGTGCTACACAGGACAAAATTTTACTCACAATTCGGAAGGAAAAAGGTGAAACGAAGGGAGAGTGCTCGTTCATTTTACATATTTACATATTCACCAACTTCACATCCGAAAATAAATAAATATTTTGGCTGACCTCTATAAGCTGTTGCGCTGCAGAAGAAGTGGACGTATTTTTTCCATAGCTACAGATAAATCATGTACAGGAGACCGTGATATAACAACGTGCCTCTTCATTCCAACAAGTGAAGTCATGGATCGATGTGGTAAATCACCCGCCAGTAAATTGAAGAGGGAAAACAAGAAGCAATAAGCAATAAAACAATTAAACTGTTCTACCAGTCTTCAAGCCATTCTGGGGTGTTAAGTTCTTCCACCTCGTGTAATGGAGAATTCAACAAAGGTACTGCATCTTCAGAATGACTTTCCAGGTATTGATTTAACCGTGAGATAATCTCATGGGGAACAGGAACCGTATTGTCTGCTAATCCTTTCCAATCAATATCATCGAACCATGGATGACTTTTAATAGAGGCAATGCCTTGGCTTCCAAGTCTTGTGCTTTCATCAACTTCTAGTAACTGAATGATGTTACTTGTTAGAGTAGAGCTACATGCCTGTAAATTAATAAAACTAGAAAAATAACTCGATACTACAATTTCACCTTAGTAATGAGATCAACAGCTTCAAGGCTGAAAGTTTGAGGGAGGGTTAGCTGTCCTTTCACAATTCTAGCAAACGTGAGCTCACTCTCTCTCCAAGATCCAAAAGGCATTTCACCTTGTAGCATGAAGTAGATCAAAGCTCCAAGTGCCCACCTACACAGTTGGAGGGAAGAAAAGTTTATATGGCAGAGTATACAAGAAATTGCCTACAAAACAAAAAATTTGGATGGTCAAAGGGAAATAATATAAACAATCAAGCATCAAAAGTTCATATATACAACAGGCACATGGAAGTAAGCGTAAATAACGTGACACTCATATAACGGAAGGATGACGAACATTCAGGCAAATGGGAAAAAATGTTTTATAAACTGCGATATCTAAAAGCAGGGAGGACCTAGGATTACATGGTGTGGGCTAGATTTTATTTGGTTGATGAACATGTAGGCAAATGGAAAAAAATATTTTATAAACTGCAATATCTAAAAGCAGGGACGGACCTAGGATTACATGGGGTGGGCTAGATTTTATTTGGGACCGATTTTATGAAGTAAAAAAAAAAAAATTCTGGGAGCAAATTTTATGAAGTCAAAAGAAGAAAGAAGAATTTGGTCAAATTTTCTGGGCTATAGCCCAATTAGCCCTCCCCCTCCACATAGGTCTGCCTCGGTCTAGAAGTAAGAATATGCACTATACAACAGTTGAAATTGAATACGACATTTATATTTCATTGGTCAATACATCCTAGTGTACTAATGCAAGATTCCATCCCGCAGTAATTATGCAGCATTCATGGAGGGCCAAGCCTCTTCTTATTGGTTATTTACACTTCTATATAAGAGACTACAGTACACCATCCTCCAATAGACTAACCTTCTGAACTTCCAGAGACAATTTCCTACTGAAATCCCAAATGAATCACGCATTAAGCAGTGAGCAACTTAGGAATAGTTTAAGCTCAAAGAAGGTAAACATGTCTTCTATCTGAGTGGTAATCAATATAGTGCTGTCTGGCATACTATAGTATTCCCCTCTTTATATCCATCCCATAGTCATCAATGGTTTGCAGTTCCATACTATCAATTTAAAACACTTAAAGAGCAGCTACTTTATTTGTCCCTGTAATGCTTTTATAGTTACGATTTGATCTTTCAAATATTGCTCTCCATTGCACTATGCAGTCAACTTCATTTTCCCAGTCAACAAGGAAAATATAGCTTGTTAATTTCTTTTTTCTATTTCTACATGGTTTTTAGACAACTGTTGGAAGATTTCGATTCTTTGACCAAATCTCCTTGATTTGGTCAGATCATTCTATTTTTGCTAAGTGTATATTTGATGTAAATATAGTTTATTTTTTTCCTAGTTAGGCTGATTGTATCTTTAGCATTTAAGGATATTTCCCAACTTAGTCCATTGTAAACACTATAAAAAGCTATACAGCTATTCGTGAATTAATAAAAAATATACTCTTTTTCTCTGCCCTAAATTCTAGATAGTATCAGAGCCAGAATATTGTCTTCTCCAGTACTTTTTTTTTTATTGCTAAAACGTGCTCTATTTTACTCCCTTTTTTTCTTACCAAAAACAGAGCAGCACCTTTGTTTGCTACTGTTCAATTTATTTATCTGTTTTTTTATTCCTAGCCACACTTTCCAATATGTCTGAACAATCCAGCGAAACTAATGTCACCTCCCAAGGTACCAAAACCTTCGAACCCAAACTTACCCATACTGAATCCAACCATTCTGTCCAGATTACAACTACTAAGTTGAACGAGGAAAATTTCTTGAGGTGGTCTCAATCGGTTCGGATGTATTTTCGTGGACGGAGTAAGATTGGTTACTTAACTGGAGAGACTAAGGCACCCGATACTTCTGATCGTGCTTACAGTGTCTGGGATGCAGAAAACTCAATGGTGATGACATGGTTGGTGAACTATATGGAAGAAGAAATATGTGCCAACTTTATGTGCTTCTCTATGGCAAAGGAGCTCTGGGACAATGTTTGTCACATGTATTCTGACTTTGAAAATCAGTCCCAAGTCTTTAAGTTGGAATTGATGCCAGGCGAAATTCGCCAAGGGGAGAATAGCGTGACTCGCTATTTTAGTGCTCTTAAGAGGTTGTGGCAAGATCTGGATCTCTTCAATGATTATGAGTGGAAGAGTTCAGATGATTTTAAACAACACAAACAAACCGTGGAGAAAGGGAGAATCTTTAAATTTCTTGCTGGCTTTAATGTTGAATTTGATGAGGTCAGGGGCAGAATTGTTGATAGGAAACCTCTTCCTACTCTTGAAGAAGTGTTTTCGAAGGTCAGGAGAGAAGAGAGCCGCCGAGGGGTGATGCTGGGAAAGAAGCCTTTTGGTGGTACAGTTGAAAAATCTGCTCTCATTGCTGATCTTAATGATGCTCGGTCTTTTCCCACTCAGAAGCCTCGTGTGTGGTGTGATTATTGTAACAAACCACGACACACTCGTGAGACTTGCTGGAAACTTCATGGCAAGCCAGCAGATTCGAAGAGCAACAAGGGTGGTGACAAGAACAATCGAGCAATTTCTAGTGCCAATGAAGTGGAGAGTTTAGAGAATAGTCTTAACAAGGAGCAAATGGATCGCCTCATTAAGTTGCTGACTTCCAGTCCAATTCCTAGCCAATCTAGTGCTTCCTTTGCTCAGACAGGTAATATCTCTCAAGTCCTCTTTAGTCACTTAAATTCTATACCTTGGATCATAGATTCAAGTGCTTCCGATCACATGACTAGTATATCAAACTTGTTCCATTCATGCTTACCCTATCCAAGTAATAAAAAGGTTCGAATTGCTGATGGAAGCTTATCTTCCATAGCTGAGAAAGGAACCATCAAATTATCTGCTAACATTGAATTAAAAAATGTGTTACATGTACCTAAACTCTCTTGTAATCTTATCTCAGTTAGTAAATTGGCAAAGGATTCTAACTGTCGTGTTACCTTCTTTGATTCTTCTTGTGAATTCCAGGATCGGAGCTTGGGGGAGATGATTGGCAGTGCTAGTTTGCTGGAAGGTCTTTACTATTTTGATGGTCATCTTTGCGGTAATAAACAAGCTCAAGGCTTGACTAGTAGTATTAGTTCAATCCCTGTTCAAGATCAAATAATGCTTTGGCATCTTAAACTAGGATATCCTAGTTTTTCTTATTTACAACATCTATTTCCAAGTTTATTTAAAAATATTGATTGTGCTACTTTTTATTGTGAGAATTGTTATCTTGCTAAAAGTCATCGTATTTTTTATAAAACAATTGATTATCGTGATTCTAAGCCTTTTTACTTGATCCATAGTTATGTGTGGGGTCCTTCTAAAATCACAACTTTAACTGGAAAAAAATGGTGTCACTTTTATCGATGATCACACACGTCTTTGTTGGGTTTATATGATGCATAAAAAATCTGAGGTTGAAAAACTATTTAAGGATTTCTATAATATGGTTGAAAATCAATTTCAAACCAAAATAAGTTTGCTTCACAATGATAATGGGATTGAATACTTCAATATGTACATAGGGAGTTTTTTAAATGAAAAAGAGATTACTCATACTTCCACTTGCTGTGACACTCCACAACAAAATAGTATTGCGGAGAGAAAATCGTCACTTACTTGAGGTAGGTAGGGCAATTATGTTTTCAATGAATGTTCCTGGGGTGATGCAATTTTAACAGCCTGTTATTTGATCAATAGGATGCCAACTCGTGTTCTCAACTATAAAACACCATTAACCTATTTTAAAGAATTTTTTCCTTTCAATAGGATAACTCCAAATCTACCTTTAAAAGTATTCGACTGCACAATGTTTGTGCATATTCTTGCACAATTTCGCTCCAAATTGGATCCCAGGGCTGAAAAGTCTATTTTTAGGCTATGCCTCTAACAAAAAAGGCTACAAGTGTTTTAATCCTCAAACTCGAAAAACTTATGTAAGTATGGATGTCCAGTTCCTCGAAAATCAACCCTATTTTGCCCAAAATTCTCTTCAGGGGGAGAAAACGGTGAGTGAAGACCAATTTTAGCACATGTCGACACCTATGCCTAATCTGTTTTTTCCTAGTTCAACACCTAGTTAGGACATAAGTGTTTTAAATGAGAAAAATATGGAAAACTCTTATATACAGGAGTCAAAATTAGAAGAATCAAATGCAGGGGGAGAAATGCTATCACAACCTGAACTACGTGTGTACACGTGCAAGAGATATCATCACAATAGTAAAAATCTACCTATAGATATGGCACAACACCAATCATCAACTCTAGGAACTAAGGTCCAAAATAAACCAGGTAACATTTCTACTTCTATTTCTTTGCTTTCTGATTCATCTCTTTCAGATTTAGATCTACCTATAGCCCTTAGGAAAGGAACCCGCACATGTACAAATCATCGTATCTCCAATTATGTGTCCTACCAAAAGCTATCCAGCAAATATAGAGCTTTTACCACAAACCTGTCCAAGATTCTAATTCCTAAAAACATTGAACAAGCCTTGGGTGACTGAAAGTTAGCGGTTCTTGAGGAGATGAATGCTCTTAAAAAGAATATGACTTGGGAGGTTAGTGAGTTCCCGAATGATAAAAAGCCTCTAAGTTATAAATGGGTGTTTACTGTCAAATGTATGTAGACCTGATGGGAGAATAGAGAGACTTAAAGCAAGATTGGTAGCAAGAGGGTTTACTCAAACACAGAGCATTGACTACCAAGAAACCTTTGCTCCTGTTGCCAAAATAAATTCAATTCGTATTTTGTTAACCCTTGCAGTACAGCTTGACTTCCATAACGAAAAATTAGAAGATGAAGTGTTTATGGAGCTGCCACCCGGATTTGAGGAAGAACTTGGTAAAAGTTAGGTCTGTAAACTTAAAAAGACCTTATATGGCTTCAAGCAATCGCCAAGGGCATGATTTGAGCGTTTTAGGAGTGTTGTAAGAAGTTATGGATATAGATCATACAATGTTCTATAAACACTCTAAAGAAGGAAATTTATCTGTCTTAATTGTTTATGTTGATGATATTATATTGACAGGGGATGATGTATTAAAGATTGGCAGCTTAAAGAAAGCTCTTGCTTCTGAATTTGAAATTAAAGATCTAGGTGAGTTGAAATACTTCTTGGGCATGGAGTTTGCTAGATCAAAAAGTGGTATTGTTATGTCACAACGCAAGTATGTCCTAGACTTGCTTAGTGAAACTGGTTTACTTGGTTGTAAAGCTGTCGAGACTCCCTTAGAACTTAACCAGAAGTTCTTCCTGCTAAAGCTGAAGAGGTAATAGACGTGGAATTGTACTAGTGCCTTGTAGGACGCCTAGTTTACCTCTCTCACACGCAACCTGATATAGCATTTGCAGTGAGTCTTGTGAGCCAATATATGCATGTTCCAGGTATGGAACACTTTGAAGCGGTGTCTAGAATCCTAAAGTATCTATAAGGATCACCTGGAAAGGGACTATTATTCAAGAAAACAGGGCATTTACAAATGGAGGCCTACACAGATGCAGATTGGGCTGGATGATAGAAGATTCACTTCAGGGTATTGTACCTTTGTGGGAGGAAATTTAGTAACTTGGCAGAGCAAAAAACAGGCAGTGGTGGCTAGAAGTAGTGCTGAGGCAGAATACAAAGCTATTGCCCTAGGAATTTGTGAAGTCCTTTGGATTAAAAAGATCTTAGAAGAACTGAAAATTACCAATCCACTACTAATGAAGTTGTACTGTGACAACAAGGCTGCTATTTCAATACCACATAATCCATTGTTACATGATCGAACAAAACATGTGGAAGTCGATAAGCACTTTATTAAAGAAAAATTAGACACTGGAGTAATATGCATGCCTTATATAGTTATATTCCTACAAGTGAACAAGTGGCTGACATTCTTATAAAAGGATTGCCTAAAAAGCAGTTCGAAAATATAGTGTGCAAGCTGGCCATGGAAGACATATTTAGACCAGCTTGAGGTGGAGTGTTGGAAGATTTCGATTCTTTGACCAAATCTCTTTGATTTGGTCAGATCATTCTATTTTTGCTAAGTGTATATTTGATGTAAATATAGTTTATTTCTTTCCTAGTTAGGCTGATTGTATCTTTAGCATTTAAGGATATTTCCCAACTTAGTCTATTGTAAACACTATAAAAAGCTTACGGCTATTCTTGAATTAATAAGAAATATACTCTTCTTCTCTGCCCTAAATTCTAGAACAACACATAATAAAGCACTTGGCTACCTCTAAAACCTTGTACTTAAAACATGAAAGTAAATGAAGCTGACATACCAGTCAGCAGGAAAACCATGGCCTTTCCCTTGGATAATTTCTGGGGCCAAAGTATCCGCCATACCACATATAGTGTATGTTCTCTCACCACAATCACCAGAAAACTTCTTCCCAAACCTGAAGTCCACTAACTACAATGAATTAAGAAACAAATCATCAAATTAACTGACTATTCAGATTTCTGGTTATTTGTGTGCGTTTATGCACACATAGAAAAACATTGCTGAATGCAGAATAAAAAATTCTACAACCTGTATATATCCTGCCTGGTCTAACATTAGAACATCAGGGGTCACACCTCGATAGAGAATTCCATTCTGCAATAATGAAAAGAAATATGGAATAGTTCTTTAAAAAAATCAAGGGCACATAGGAAATTGAAGTCGATCTTGCAAAAAGCTACCTTGTGCAAATTTTCCAACGCAATAACAACAGAGGCAGCACAGAACCGTGCAGATGGTTCATCAAGTGACTTGTAAATTATTGAGGTCATAGAGCAAGCAATGCGAGTATCTAGAAGTATGCCAGCATGTGTATGGTCTGCAGAAGTGCATATAATTCGAGGAACACCAGGAGACGGGCTTATATATGTTATCAGATACTTCTCTTTCTGGACTTGTGCTTCTTTACCAAGTTTTTTAACCTTTCGTTTGGAAAACCTCTTCAAGCTGAGTAAATTTTCTGTAGATGAGGGGAAAAAGAAGGAAAATGACCATTGTGGAGTGCAATTTTCGTAAAAATATACTCAATTTCTTTATTGACTCTGACACCCATTGCCCTTTTTCCATCCCGATAAATTATTATAAACCAACTGTACAAGAACCACCCTTAAAGAGCACCTCTGGGAAGTGTTTGGTGGCAATGCCTACCACCGGATGGAACTGATAAATTTTGAAAATATTAACTTGAACAATGTATTGCAGAAGACAAACCTGTGTCTCTCAAACTTACAAGGCCAATCTCACTGCAATCCGTGGAATACAAACACGTTCTCCATTCCTTGACAAAATTGCTAAAGAATTATTTTTCTTCCCATAAAAGTTTATGTAAAACATATCTGGAAAAACAATAATGTCCTTACCAAATCAAGAAGATGGACCTTCTCAATAGCTAAATTGACCAATTTTTTGTTAGATTCCTTGGAGAAACTAGTAGAGTAGTCCTTTGACCTAAGCAAATTTAACAGCCCAATGGAGTCAAGATAAAGACAAGAAAAATTGAAATTTGAACAAGGTCAAATGATATCTCTTAAGTTCCAGATTGCATTATATAAACCAGATATATACAGATAGCCAATGATTATTTTATTACAAAAACAGAAATTGAAAACATACTTATGATCATCCTGTGAAAACTTTGCCAGAGGGCCTACAACTGCATCAAACTTTTCCCTTGTTAAGACAGAGCACACCACATCGCCCACAGCGACAACTCTAAAGGGAGAAATATCTTCACCAAGAAGTTTCCATTCTCCAAAATAGCTCCCCTCAGTCTTCTCCACAGAGAGACTCTTGTTGGTTATATCATCATAGTGATTGTCAAATGGAGGAATGATACTAGATGCATTTACACTTTTTGCTGAATCCACATCACAAGTAATTTTCACCACACCCTTCTGGATGATGTACACTCCCAGAAGGTCCTCACTCTGCATATGAATGGTCAAAAGAAAATAAGAGAGAAGCAACTAAAAAAAAGAACACTCAAATTTAGAAACCAAATATACCTTATCAACTATTGTCTGCTCGTCAGAAAAAGACAATTGTGAAAGTGAATCTGCAATATGACTCAACTGTAAAATTGGCAACCTTGAAAGAATATCTACTGATCGAAGTAACTTCAATAACGACAAATTAGAAAACTCTGTCATAAGAATTCCTCTAAAATCCTCTCTTTTAAGTGCCCATAGAGTTCCATCAGTCACTGCTCGGACAGAAGCTTGAAGGGGTTTATTAGACCTGCAGGTAAGAAATTGAAAACCTGAAAACATAGATAATGAGATCAAATCAGCTCTAAAATATAACACTATCCATATTTGGCATCAATAGCCAGCAAAAGAGGGGAGAAACTTAGGGCCTGATATATCTCATCAATGAAATGTGTCTCCAGAAAATAAATATATAAGTTAGCGATATCTTAACTTTTCAACTTCTAATACAGATTTTTTCTGTTAAAAGACAGGAAATAGACACTATTCCCTACATCTCTATATGATCATATTTCATTTAAACTTATTGATTTTGAAAGTTCAATGCTAGCTTTAATTAACATCTTGTATTTAATTAGGCAGGCAACAGAAAATAGTAGATAGCTCACATCAGTGCCAGCTCCCCAAAGGAAGATAACTTTTCAGCCGTATAATGTTGTAGAACCCTAGGCACTTCTCCAATTTTCTCTCCCTGAGATAACAAGCTCCATGTCAGAGATGGCATCTTAGAAATTGAAGAAATGTAATCAATTGAAGCTTGATATTTCAACTGAAAGATTAGTTTTATCTTGATGGTGTCATTGAGATGCCTACTGTAATACATAGATATATATGAGTTAAAATCTAGAAGATCTGTAGTATCTTCAGTACAAAAAAATGTATGAGCACCTGCGTTGCGAAGACCTCAAATTCTCCACTGCCAACAACATAGAAACATTCACATTCTCCACCCTGCCAAATACAAATTAATTATGAATACAGCAACAGACTCGTATCGGCAAGGAGTTGTAATATTAGACATACACCAAACACGGGGCTGAAATCCTAGACTCAATAGAGACATGTAGAATTCATCCATCATAATGCATATGATGCAAGAAATGGAGACATTCTGTGAGAAGACATGCCCATATTTTAAGACGGGCTACTAATCTAAGAATGAATGCAACATGCACGGGCATTTTGCTTATAATTATGTCTTCTATATTTGAAACAGCGAATATTGCTTACAAAATGGACCAACATATTGAGTGACAATCTCCAAATTAGAAGATAGGAGACTTCGTAGTTATTTACATATCAGATTCAGAGCTTCTATCTACAAACTTATCTCTGTCATGAGTTTTATATAAAATCCAGTCCACATATCCTTCAATCTGATTCATCATTTATTATATTATGGCCATGCATGCCTGAAGTTGATACTTGTTTAGATAGTGCAACTCTCTATAATAGATTTGAAAAGCGCACAAAGAAACATACTTTCTTGAGGCCTTTCTGTAGAAAGGCATCTTATTGGTAATGATGCAGTGACAATGTATTGAGACTTGGATTCCATCTTAAAAAGTAATGAGTCTTGACTTTCACGCGAAAGAATGTTGGATGGACAAAATATATATGTATTATGTATATATTAAGAAATTTCTATTGCAAAAAAAAAAAAAAAAAAAAAAAAAATTTAAAAATGTTGCGGGAGTGTCCGCACCCCCCACCCCGCCTGTCCCTCTGCCCCGGCTTGTTAAGAAGAGTAATCTAAACCCTTATACGTTGGTTAATATTTTTTATATTTTACCGACATGGTATTTACCTTTTAACATGCCCTTGTAAGATGATGGCTCGTTTGAGAACACCAATCTTGGAAGTCGAATGTTCGTTTGAGGTTAGTGGACTCTAATACCATATTAAAACTTGAAATTCCATCTTAAAAGATCAACCTTGTTAAAATAAGTAGACCATGCCCTTATATGTAGATTATTATTTCAATATTTAATCGACGCGGGATTTATCCTGACCTGCAAGATGACAACTCGTTTGAGATTTTAGAGGGACCGAATTGCTTGTAGGAGCTTAATCGGCTCTGATATTATATTGAGATTTGGGTCATCTTGAAAAGCTAATCTTTTTAAGAGGAGTAGCCAAAGCTCTTATATATTGGTTAATATTTTTATATTTAACAAATGTGGGATTTACCCTCCAACAAGCCCCTTCAAGTGCGGGAGAAGTTCATTTTTATCCATTTCAATCTAACACGAGGACAATTTCATTAAATGGGTGGCAACGAGACTTGAACCCATGACACTTGCCTGCTCGAATACAACGTTATACTACTTGATTTAAAAGCTTAAGCTTTTAGATGAGATTGTTCAACACAATGATTATATCTTAAATTTAGATTGTCCTCTTTGAGATACAAAGTCAATATGCATATATATATCTTAAAGAGATCTTTTTTATTATATTCCAAGCAATATTCAATGTCTATGCTCCATAACTCATTATGTACAACGCCAATTATGTTTTATCCTAAACACATTCTAGAAAACTAAGAGTTTCCATTATTCCAGCTAATAAAATCAAGTTTTCAGAATACCTGTTCAACTACAACATCTCCTGCTTGAACCTCAACTCTTTGCATGCAGTCCAACAACGCATGACACTGGGAGTCAGTAAGTTTTCTGAAAAGAAAATGATCGTTCAAGGCCCGTCCAATCTGAGCCTATCACATATGGGTTATGAATGTACCGAATATCAATAATATTGTCCTTCATTGATATAAACTTTGAGTAAAAGAAATATATTAAGCGAGGAAAGTTTACTTCTTCTTCCCAAGTCTTTATGTGGGTTGGAGAAGGAGGAACCCACGCTTGACCGCTCTCTAAAGAGCTTTCAATAGACCGCAGTCGTGACCGTGATATATCATTCCGTGCACGGTGGTTTCTAGAATTCCATCTCATATGGGATGGAGACTCTGATCCAGATACTTCAACCACTTGAGGCAAAGCGGGTTTTGAAACTGCAACTGAACTTGTTGGATGATCAAGTGCAGCCTGGCATTGAATATGAAATCACTAAAATTAAAAGCTTAAAAAGAAATGACAGAAATAGGTAAAACACGGACAGAGACAGAGAAGTTGAAAATCAAGGAGCCTTCTTACATCATTTAATCCATTTATATGAACAACAATCACAGTAATGTCATCTGTACGAGTTTCATATTGAAGCCAAAGACGATATGATTCGGCAACAATTGCAGCACAGGCATCACGGGGGTCCTTGTATTTTGCAACCTGGGCAGTAGCAGAAAAAGAATCTTCAATGATCAAAAGTGGATAGAGAGAAAAGACACAATTTTGGTTGAAGAGAAAATAGACACATTATTCTCATACAGGGGAAATAACTCTAAAAAGAGAGAACGTAGAGTGTGAGAAGTCATCCTATTTTTCTTACGTCCCCCCTGACTTTTCAATCCTCAAAGGTAGGAGAAGCAGAAGAATAAGGTGACACTCTTTACTGCTTATTTAATTACTGATTCAATGCATAAAGAAAAATTTGAGATGATAGTTCAGTGTCTTTCAGGGGAAAAGGTGCTCCTTCCCTCTCTCTCGGAATATACTTTAATAATGAAATTACTGGTTAATTTTCCTTGTGTTTGTAAAAATTTTACTGGTCAGATTTCCCTTCTCTCTTCAAGGCTACTCAATCAAAAACAGAGAAAAAAGAGAAGGCAAAATATTGGTAAAAATAAAAAATGACACAGTATAGATCCACAACCTTCAGAGAGGCTCATATTACAGGAAACCCCTCTAGATGTAGAAATTTAAACAAAGAGCAGACAATCTTTACTCGCTGAATTATACATTTTCACTGCTTTCCAAGAATGAGGTGATACATTCTCCATTGTCCCTTATTTCACTGCTGGTTTAGTAAGCTACAAGAATTTTTCGTATCTCAGTGTTTCCAAAATGATATAATTGATTAAGACATTGCCACATTGATATTGTTATAGTTACACCACATTTTCCAACCGGTGTATTTAATGTCCTTTGATATGCCAAACCACGCCAGTCGGTTCAACCATAACTTTTTCCGGTGAATGCTACATTAACCAACTAATGAATGTGGTAAATTCTTGTTGAACCTTTAAAATTTTCTACAAATCCATCTTAACATATCTTATATCAACTACACTCAACATATACATATTTTGTTTCCAATCTACCAACATTCGGTTCCATGTAACATCTATGCTCCATAGTATTCTTTTAGAACCTTTAACCTTATAGAAATCCGTTGATCATGCAAAACCCAGAAGCTCTGTTCTTATTAACCCAACCAACCTTAATCAATTAATCTTGTGATTGACATTGTCTTCAATATAACCTACCCTGTGAATAATAGAGATGATTGACGAGAATCGTATATGCTCACATTTACATATTTCATGATCTCCGAAGTTGACAAGTACTTTTACATTGATTAAAATTATACACTGAAACACTCCATATTTTTATTCTTATTCCAACTAAAATTGGATCAATTTGTCTGAAGATAGTCTTCCAATAGTGCTAATTTAGATATAATACCACTTTTAGTCCCATCAACTAACACAATATCATCTACAAAAAGCATAAATCAGGGGACTGATTGCGTGTATGATGTATCCTAAGGCAATCCACAGTTAAGACAAACAAATATGTAGTTAAAGCTACAAATTTATGGTAATTAGAAATTAGCTAGACTACATGTATGTCCTTAGTCAATCCATAACTACACAAACAAAAATAGGCTTAAAGTTTGATGAACCGTATTGTAGTAAGAAACTCTCTACACTACTGTATAACTTGTCATCGTGACTGTAGCTCCCTTGTACATATCCTTGTAAAAGATAATGTACCAATTTTTATTTTTCAAGAACCAATCAAAATATTTGCGTGGGAACCAATCGCGTGCCTTTCTAAATAAATTAAAAGCATACAACAAATTTTCTTTTCCTTCCCATACTGTTCCATTAGTCTTCTTAACAAATAAATAGCTTTCATGTCAGTCTCCCCAGCATAAATCTAAATTCATGGTATGAAAAGGCGCTGGTGAGGCCCCCCTCAAGACCCGCCTCAGGGTGAGGCGCACCATCTGTGCCTCGAGGCGTGGATTTAAGGGCTTTTTTTATACATTATGCGCCTCTATATATGAGGCGTACGCCTCACGAATGGCGCCTCAAAAGCGTGAGGCGTACGCCTCATTAAACTTAAATTTCAGTTGCGTTTGTAATTAATTGAGCACATTTTTTCTAACTTACACAGTCAAACTTTGGATCCGATTATATAACATATAAAAGTAAGCCCTTTTACAATTAAAAAACACAAAGCCATATTAGATAAGGGGAAAGGAAAGTTGCAATTAATAGATGAGGAAGAAAATTGGATAGCTATTGCCAGTGAAGATGAAGAAGATGTTAGTAGATGAGGAAGAAGATTGGATAGATATTGCTAGTGAAGATGAAGAAGATGATAAGGAAATTAGATATGACGATGATTCTATGGAAGATCATACTAATAGTGATGATGATGATAATTTGAGCACAGACTTCTAAACTTAGTTAGTTTAAACTTTTTTATTGCAAAATGAATAAAAATTGTTGGCAAGCATATCATATTTTTGATAATGTACTTAAGTAAGAAATTTCAATTGAGGTTTTGCTTTTTATTGGTGAAATAGACTATTTTTATATCAATTTACAATTTTTTGACTAATTTTTTAGTTTATAATGAGGCTTACGCCTCGCCTCATAGTTGAAAAGCGCCTCAGTACTTATTTCTGCCTTTTTAAACATTGTCTAAATTAATTATGTGAAACCACCATTTTCAAGTCTAAGTCTTCTCTCAGTCAATCTCTTCCAAATTTATATATCTTAACCTATTAAATTAGTGCCGTGAAAATTTGCAAACTTTTTCATATATTCTTCTTTTTATAATGGACATGGAACATATGGACATTTATATAGGACACATTTACACTTTTGTGCATTGCCTACAAACTCAAAGGGAATAAGAATGATGGTTATTTGGTTATATAACTGACACAAAATGGGAGATTGGAAAAATATGAATTGCGTTAATTTATTATATGTGGCTTATAAAGCTAAACCAATCAGCACAAATAAGGAAACTACCAAAAGAATAAAAAATACATATCAAAACTAACCCCTAAAGATCCTCAATTACAAATCCCTAAAAATCATTGATTACCATAATAACAAGATATTCTTAATTATTCACAGTTGTACATAGTTTCCTAATTTAAGAAAATCACATTTTCCCACACTCACTCTCAAGCTAGTGAATGGATATCTTCCATTCCCAATTTGCTAATTATTCGTTGAAAAGCTGCACTAGACAATCATTTGGTGAGTATGTCTGCTAGTTGCTTACTAGTTGGAATAAACGGTGTACAAATTAAACCACTATCCAACTTTTCTTTTATAAAATGTCTGTCAACTTCAATGTGCTTTGTACGGTCCATTCCATTCAATCTTCACATCTTCCAAGATTATCTGTAGCCATAATAGTTCGCATATCCAGAGTGCCATTGATCTAAATTCAGCTTCTACACTAGATTTTGCAACGACGTTTTGTTTTTTACTTCTCCAAGTCACGAGATTTCCTCCAAGAAACATACAATAGCCCGTCATTAACCTTCTATCAACCATAGATATGCATAATCAGCATTTGTGTAGGCTTCAAGAGTCAGTCTTCCTCCTTTCTTAAATAAGACTCCTTTTTCGAGCGTACCTTTTAAATACTGTAAAATTCAATAGACAGCTTTGAAATGCGACTCCTTAGGATTATGCATGAACTGGCTCACAACACTCATTGTATAAGCTATATTGGATCGAGTATGTGACAAGTAAATTAGTCTTCCCACTAGTCTTTGATAAGTGCTTTTATCTACTACCACATCTTCCGGATCACACTAAGTCTGTGATTGTACTCTATGGGTATTTCTGCTGGCTTACATCCCAACTTACCTGTTTTAATCAATAAATCTATCACATATTTTTATTGTGATATAAAGATCCCTTGCTGAGAATGAGCTATCTCAATATGAAAAGTACTTTAGCTTGCCTAGTTCTTTGATCTCAAACACCTTCATCAACCTGTTCTTCAAGCTCTCCATTCCTTTCAAATCATCTCCTATCACTATAATATCATCTACATAGACCAGCAATGCAATCACTCCCCCTAACGCTTAGTGTTTCACAAACAATGTATGATCACCTTGGCTTTGTTTGTATCCCATGCTAAGCATTACATTGGTAAATCTTCCAAACCAGGCTCTTGGAGATTGCTCTAATCCATACAAAGCTTTCTTTAATTTGCACACTATATTCTCTTCTACACCAGAGCGAAATCCAAGAAGAAACTCCATATAAATTTCTTCTTCAAGATCATGTAAGAAGACATTCTTGACATCAAACTGGTGTAGCTTCCATCCAAAATTAGTAGCTAATGACAACAATAATCTCAACATATTCATCTTAGCAACATGTGTGAATGTCTCAAGATAGTCTATGCCATAAGTTTGAGTAAACCTGGAAACTATTCTTACTTTATATCTTTCTAGATATACATCTCACCTGTATTTAACAGCAAAAATCCATCTACACCCAACTGGTTCCTTTGCTTAGGCAACTTCACCAAGTCCCATGTCTTATTCTTTTCAAGAGCTTCCATCTCAACCTTCATAGCATTCTTCCAATTATCATTCCTTAATGCCTTTGATGGGAATAGACACTGTGTTTAGGCTAGTAAAAAGTTGAAAACACTAAGCTCACATCTAATTTATTTTTAGGAGAAAGATCCAAGGCACTCATGTACAATCATCAATAAATGAAACAAACCACCGAGCCCCTGATATCACTATGAATGAGAGTAAATAGAAGAGATGTTCTTTTATTGCTAATTGGAAAAAAGCACGTTTATGTTTTACTAGTTCACACATATCACAATAAATACTTTGAACAAATAATATTTTGAATAATAAAGGAAACATATGTTTAAGAATACTAAATGAAGAGTGACCAATACGAAAATGTTGAAGCTAAATTTTGCCTTTATTGAATTTAAATGACTCAGAAAGTAATGATAAAGGCGAAGAATCCGCAACTCTGGCTTTTCCAGTTGATTCTTCAAGAAAATAAAGACCTTCCCTCTCTAGCATGTCCAATTATCTTTTTCGTTCCTGTTCTCTAAACGCCAAAAAGCATATACCTGTGTTAGATGGCTTTCCTAATGCACCCAACAAATTTTTTAACTTCTCAATTTCTTTACAATTGAACTCTGCAGACGACTATCTTGAGGGTAGGGATTATCTTCATTGACTAGCTGCATTTTTGCCATATATACCTCTGTGTCCACCCTGATTAGACCAATTCTGAGTTGGATTTTGAGGTCTGCCGTGAGGCTTCCAGCACTTGTCCTTTGTATGACGTGGCTTTTTGCAAAAGTGCACCAGAGTGTGTCTTTGTTCGATGATCTCATCAGATCTCCCTGTCTATTGTATTCACCAGCGTGCTGTTCCATTCTAGAATTTACTAAGTTCGTGTTTTTAGATATTAAGAGCTCGTTTGTTTTCAATTTTGATTTTGCTAAAAAGTTAAAATTAAAATCAACAATTAATTTTAACCGCACATTTCAACAATTTTTATCAACTTTTATAAAAGAAAAAATCTGATTTTAATCAAAATCAAACACACCCTAAAGCTTAACTCTCCACTTTGGATGTATCAACCATAGCTCCTCTTCTTCCTTCTTCAGCAAGGACGATTGCAATAGCCTCATTTATGATAGCGGGTCTTCTTTTCCGAGTATTTGCACCCTAACTGCATCAAACTCAATATTTAATCCGGCAAGATAATCATAAATTCGATCTTTCTCAACAAACCTCTTAAGAACAACCTCACTGCACTTCATGTGGATGTCTTGAGAATGATCCATCTCCTGCCATAAATCCTTTAAAAGGTTTGAATATTCGGTGATTCATTGATCTACTTGCTTGGTGGACATTGGTTTTGATTGTGTAGATTTGTGTAGCGTCAGACCTTGGAATAAGTCTGTCTACTGGTCTCCCATATATTCTTACCCGTATTCAAAAACATGCATCTATCACTGATTTCTGGAACCATAAAGTTCCACAACCAAGACATCACTATTGAGTCATAATCCCCTTTTTTAGGCCCAGCCTCTTCCCTTCAAAAATATATGAACTAGTTGTGACTACTTTAAATAATTCTTCCTATTCAGTCTATAAGCTGCTTGAATATTTTGTAATTCTCCAGTTGACAAAGGATTGTTGCTTTCGAGCACTGTAGTTTCCGAAAGATTGCTAGTTGTTAAACTGTCTATCATAGTTCTTCAAATAGTCTCAAAGAGTAATCAATCGAAGTGTAATTGATGATGTAAGAAAAGAGGATGAACAAGAAAAAGAGTGAATACAATTCCAAGAATAATGAGCCTAGAGCTCTAATATCATGACGCAAAATAGGAGATTTGAAAAATATGAATTGCATTAATTTATTATCTGTATTACAAGGATTTATATAGTTGAACCAACCAGCACAAATAAGAAGACTACCAAAAGAATAAAAGATATATATCAAAACTAATCACTAAAGATCCTCAATTACAAATTCCTAAAGATCATTGATTACCATAATAACAAGATACTCCTAATTATTCACATTTGTACATAGTTTCCTAATTTAGTAAAATCGCATTTTCCCACAATAACTAACAAAAATGATGGTGTTCCTATTTTGAAAAATTGACATTACATTGAAAAACCTTAAATTGTAACTACAAAACAAAAAGGTTAAAATATAATAATACTTAAACATTTTCGCATATATAATATTCAAGGGTTGGAGAATCACACATTATAACATGTACATTCACTCAAGTCCCATACCCAACTCCAAGTAATCTAGATGCAATGCAAGCAATCTGAAAAACGAAAAAGAATAACTTAAGTTCCTTATCTGACTTAAATTAAGTGATGTCTCATCATCAGAAAATATAGAAAGACCTTACCATACATCATCCCTGTCAAGTACATTTAAAGTGATCAAGTAAAATTTCCTGACCATATAACCTACATTTTGGCTGCCTGGTAAGGAATATTATACTCGATTCTTTTCCAAGCTCTGTTAGCCTTTCCAAATTCATTGTCAACTTATAACCTACATTTAGCTTTCAAGTTTTATTTTTTTTTTAATTTTTTTGTCCTGATGTTATCTTTTTTCCACAGAGACAATTTTTCCAATATATTTTCTCACGTTTAAATATTAAGATATAGTTCTCAATGTACAAATGAAGTACACATGGGCAAGTGTAGCAATTAAATGGATTAGTTATCTGCCTACTGCATGGATATCAAAAATTATCATGATGTAGCATATTTAACTGCATCACCTCTAAAACCGGAGAAGAAAATTTTTACCATGTCCACCACGGCTTGGCTGGAGAGGAACTCAAATACACCATCGCTAGCAATCACAAAGAAAGGATGATTCGGAGAGAGCTCCAAGACAATGATTTCTGGGTTTGCAACAACACCTATTGTCTCAGCAACAGAATCACCTATACTTCTCGTGAAAGCTGTACCCGGATACATTCCATTTTGCACCCAAAGTCTAGGAGGATCACCATCATCACCTTCTTCAGTACCCCAACATTGTACATCTGGATTCTTGAGTCCTTCAATCTGATCCAAGGTGAGAACTCTAGCTCCACAAAGTTTCACACGTTCAAGTTCATCAACCCGGAAAGGAGTTTGATCAATTGATAGGTCAACAGCAACGATGTCCTCCCCTCTTTTCTCACCTACAACAGCCCTCGAATCACCTGAATTGGCAACATAAAGCATCTTACCCCGAACCAGCACTGTAATTGCAGTTGTTCCACTCATGCTATCATCTAATGCATTGGCATGCAATTGTGAATTTGTCATTACAAAAGCAGCATGGCATGCTTCAACTGCATCAGTTTGAAATTGACTATTCCTGAGCAAATTTTCACATAACTTCTGCTTTACAAATTGTGAGCATTGAGCTCCAAATTCCCCGTGTCCATCAAAAACCCCAAAGAAATGATCGTCTGGGCTAATCCCAAATGGAGTGTGAATGCAAAAACTGTCCTGGTTGGCCTTATCAAGGGCATCAGGGTAGTAGCCTCTCTGAGACAGAAATGAATAGCATAATTCATAACTCTCTGATGGAACCTTTACAGTTCGTGAGCCGTCAGGAGGCAGAAACTGTGCTGACACCCTGGACAGCCGAGTAATACCCACTTCATTATCCCTTCTTGTACCTAACTGATTTACTTCATCTCTAATTTCCCCATCATCATCAGATTGAGCAGATGAGAACACAGCAATCTCAGCTGATGTTTTCACCGTTTCACTTTCTTTAACCTCAGCATCTCGGGGTACACATAACTGACCAATACATGCTCTTGAATGAACACAACCCATTACTCAAAGGACCAAAATAAGACCAATACAGATGCTGAAATTCCCAAATGATTCATCAAGTCTCCAGGAGTCGCCGGGACCTGCTCGTTTTCTGGGGTCCGCTTCAAAATCGAATTGGAGAATCTAAGCCAAATCTGGAAAAATACAGGGAATTCAGGTCCCAGTCAATCAAACCTTATCCAATTTGAAGCACCAAAAGAATTCTCATTTCAAAAAATAATACTTACAAGAAATCCACTGTCCAGATTCAATAAAATGGAATCAATGAATTCGCTTTTGCCGCATTTCACAATTCAATATTCACAGAAACAGTTATATATAAAAAAAAAAAAAGCAGTTTTTCAAATTTATACATAAACAATCCTTGAACTCAATTACAACAACGGAAAAGAATATAATTATACCGTACTTAATGAACTTAAGACTTACAAATAAGGAGAAAAATTCAGTGAAGCTATCAGCTACAAGCGGGCTGGCAAACAAGTGAAGAGAGAGTTTAGTGCGCACCGGGCGTAAATTAGAGAAAATGTAAATGTAAATGTAATGCTACGGGTATAGAGAGTTCGATTTCGAGACGTAACAGTACGTGTGTAGGAGGAAAGGTTGGGACCTGCCATTTGCGTTTTGAGTTTGGGAGTAGCCTACGCGCTAAATGTTCCACGCGCCGCCGTTATGTGGTGGCTGGGGTTACGGAGGACCCACGTCTGTCAACACATGGACCACAAAATGAATGTAACAAAAACAAATTACAGACGAGGTCCTCCATCTTCAACCTTTCAGTTTTACAGTAAGTATACTTTTATAAAACAATTTTGATTGGAAAATGCTTGTCTAACCCAAACTTGGACCAAAACTTGGACCACTATGGATAAAATATCTTTATTGTCCTTTGAAAAGACACATTTGAAAATTTGAATTGTGTCTTTTCAAAGGACATTTTTGACATTTTATCTATAATTGTCCAAATTTTGGTCCAAGTTGTGGGCTTTGTAGCATTACTCATTTTGATTAAATTTTTGATGAGCAAATTGGATAAACACTACTTTTAATTAAAAAATAAATAGACAGGAATTGAAAAATCAAATCGAACAAAAGTTATTTTGGACGTCAAAATTGTATTAAATGACTAAAATATCTAACTAGAGACATTTATTTTTTAATTATATTTAATTCTATTCAATCTAAGATATAGAATATCCACATAAAGTTTACTACCACTTGGATGAACAATGCATTGTGATAAGATCAAAAGTTGTCATCCTTAGACTCGGGTAATACATTATGATAATGTTGTATCTTCATACTCAACCTTATATTTCAAAGATGGAATAATGCATTCTAATAAGGTCAAAAATTATCATCTTTAGACTCGGATAATGCATTCTGATAATGTTGTCATCCTTATACTCAACCTTACACTTCAAGAGCTCAAGGTCTCTTCCTCCAACGTGTAGTAAACTACCTCGAGCACCTAGGCAATCTTTAATACCGAAGCTAACTTAAAGACTCCCTAGCCCATTCCATTGCACCGGCTTTGGGGTCCTCAACTCGATCTGATGTTATCTCTACATATTCTTCATAATTGGACATCTGTATCTCATTGATCTCGTAAGTGGCCTAAGAATGGGCTCGAGGTCTACCCTCGAAACTCTATTGTCAGAGTCTTACTACAACTTAATTGGAAAAATGCATTTTTTTGATAAAGTTAGAAAAGTAACTTTCGAACCACATGAAAAGAGCCTCCACAGCCTTTCTAATGCTTGAATTTTTTAATGTGGTCCCTTTTGATTTTTCTGAATCCAATTATCCAAATGCCAATTTATACAAACATCAAAGTGGGCTTCATTTTTATTTCTGGAATTAGCTGTACAATATAATTTGAATTGAATTGATGGCATATTTTCCTACCCAATAAAGGCTGGTCGGGCTGCATCTCACACCACTTGCTAACCTTACCAACTTTATTTATGGCAGCGTCACCGTCCAATTCTAATTCTATCAACATCAATAATCAAATTTTCTATCCGACACCATAACCATGGTCTATCGATTATCGACTATCGACTATCGACCATCAACAATATGTTTGATTGTATTTAAAAGATATTTATTTAGAATTGTTCTCAAAAACTCGTCTAGACAGAACCTAACCACACATTATGCATTGTCCTCACCTCGCCTCATCCTGCATAATTCCAAAAAGCTTGAAACTCAACTTTCACGTCTACTTTTCAGTGGATAAATAAGTTTTTTAGTATAAAAAAGTAATTTTAAAAATTATTTTTAACAAAATAAATAACTTAAAAGTAAATTTAATTTCTCGAGTAGGAAAACATCAAAATTCAAACACAAGGGAACAAAGCATGTCTCTTGACTTATTTGGTAAGTTAAATTGTAAGGTGATAAACTATCTTAATTCTTAAATATAAAAATTAAAAACTAATTCATCTGAAGTTTATTCTTATTTCATATTTCATACTAAAAATATCATTCATGTTATTCATTGAAATAAAATTCAGTTTGGTCACTCACTTAAATTTTGTTAATTTTCTAGCAAAATGTATGACGTGAAAAAGACATTAATCTAACGTGATAACTACATGATAATCTTCTACGTTGAACATTCGAGTAAACTTTGAAAAAAAAAAAAAAAAGATAATTTGATTTTAATGATGACTGTGGTTGTTGTACGAATATTTGGTGCAAATTATATTATATTTATTAACTGGTGCAAATTATAAGCACAGAAACAACTTAATTGAAATAATAAGTGCAGAAAATAAAAATGACAGAAATGGTGGACTGAGACAAGAGGTAAATTCTTTTTTTCTTAAGGCGAAATTGCCCCCACACAAGTGCTCACGGTTGGATGACAAACGTCTCATAAGATACAACGATCACTTCTCACAGTAGTAGCACTTCAAATCTCAAGAAACAGTGAATCGAAAAGATGTTTGAACTCACTCGTTTATGCAAGGACAGATGCAAGATATTTGAAAAATGCAGGGTACAAAATGATATGTTTGATAGTTCGAATTAAATTAAATTTGAAATCTGTATGGACTAATACATAGATATCCAAAAGACACAACACTTAGAATATGAATTGTTGTGTCTGTTAAGGAGAAGACAAATTCTAGAATCTGTCTATCTTCTAGAAGACCAGACACATGTCGCATTCTGAGAATAGATCCATTTGAGCCACGTATCGACAATTTATTGGAGATATATTTATCCATATGTCAATTGGAAGAATAATTAAACCAAATAATTATTTGTTTTATTTGTCCAAAAATTTTATATTGGGTCAAGCCCAATCCCAATACCCACGACCTACGAGCCACGAGCCCAACCCGACCGGTGGACGGCTTCGATCGTCGACAGTGTCAGCGGCGCACGCTTGTGGGCTTTGGACCGAACCCAATAAGGTCTATGTCTCTTCCATTCCAAAGACTTGTAGTACCCCTTGGGGCCCAAACCCAATTCCAACCTTAGGTTATATAAATAGATAAATATCCTATTCATCTTCCGATGTAGGACAATGTTTTTCACTCTCTCCAATTTACTTTTTATATTTCAAGTTTAAGATGCCCATTTTTTGCTATAATTTCTCATTCACCCGAAAATGGTTTTCTACAACCAAATATACAATGAACATCTACTCGTGGAGTAGATCGTGCTAGACCAAGGTCCCACCTCAATTGGTTAACAGAACTCATTCAAATATTTGGTCAAAGTTGGTCAAATCCAACTTATTAAATTTGATTTAAACACCGTTTCCAACAATCCTCCACGTGAATGGAAATTATCGTGAAGTATGCAAATGAAATGCAGATACTAAAAGAGATTACATACAGAAAGGTATTACATCAGAAGAGGTAACTTCTGGCTTTGAACCTTCCTTAGTGAAATACTATCGAAGTCACTTGGCTAATCAATGAACTTTATGTCTTGAACTGTTCAGTTGTTAGGTGTAAACCAAGACAATAGTACTCACACAATATCTTCCCTAACACTTTCGGTTCTAATGGTTGTGTTCGTTTTGGCCTTGAATAGCACTTGGATTTCATAAGTGTATTAGATAATTCAAGCCTCAAAATTCTCATAGAAGCAGCCCTACTTCTCACTTATATAGTTGATCTCCTATTAAGCTATTACACTTTGTAGAAAGTATTTTTTGTAACACGAGAATGGGCAAAAGTTAACTCCTAAGTGCTCCTTTTAATTTTTATAACTTAGTTGTCTCATTGAACCAAGATATTGGGATCTCCAGTCAGCAATATTGGGTTACCGTTACAAAGATCCTTACATAGTAGGCTTTAAGCACATTCACTTTGATAAATAATGCATCTGATATCTAGTCAAATCTTTCGTCAACGGATTCGCAAGATTTTCTTTTGACTTTACACAGTCAATAGAGATTACACCATTAGAGATCAATTGTTAATGGTTCTTCCACGTATATGTCAAAACTTTCTATTTTACATACTATTTTGTGCCCTTCCAATAGTCGACTAACTATCGCAATATATAATTATTGCAGGCACCAGCTTAGGCCACACATTAAATGTCCTCTAAGAAATTGCGAAGCCATTCTACTTCTTCTCCAGCTTTATCTAAAGCTATAAATTCAGATTCCATCGTGGATTGAGCTATACATGTTTGTTTTGAAGACTTTCATGACACGGCTATACTACCAATGGTAAAAACATAACCACTAGTGGATTTAGAATCATTTGTGTCTGATATCCAATTAGCATCACTGTTTCATTCTAATACAGCTGGATATCTGGTATAGTATAATCCATCCTTTAAGATATGTCTTAGATATCTAAGAACACTACTCAATGCCTTCCAATGGTCGTTACTTGGTTTACTTGTAAATCTGTTTAACTTATTAACTGCATAAACAATATCAGGTGGTAATGTAAATTAAGCTTCCTATAATGTGAGAATATTGCATTTGAGATACATATTTCATGTATACTTAGTCAAATGTAGATTCAGATCTATTGGTGTTTTAACTGGATTTTCATCACAAGTGTTAAACTTTCTAAGTATCATTTCAACATAATAAGATTGTGATAACATAAGTCCATCAAGTCCATCTGATGTCTTAGAGATTTTCATCCCTAATATGACATTAGCTACACACATATCTTTCATATCAAATGTTTTGTTAACACTTTTTTAGTAGTTATGATGACATCATGATTGCTACCGATAATTAGCATGTCTTCAACATATAGACATACTATTACATATACATTTGGTGTGCTTTTAATATAAACACATTTATCACACTCGTTAATTTTAAAAACCATTTGACAACACTATTTTGTCAAATTTCTTGTGCTATTGCTTGGGCACCTGCTTTAGTCTATACAAAGACTTAACGAGTCTACACACTTTTTTCTCTTGTCAGAAGAATAATAAACCCTTCAGGATGTTCCATATATAACTCTTCTTCCAACTCACCATTCAAAAATGCTGTTTTAACATCCATTTGATAAATCTCAAGATTATGCAATGTTGCAATTGCAATAAGAACTCTAATTGATGTGATCCTTGTCACTGGTGAGTATGTATCAAAGAAGTCAATGCCATTCTTTTGTTTGAACCCTTTGGCTACTAACCTGGCCTTATACTTATCAATAGATCCACCAGGTTTTAATTTTCTCTTGAAAATCCACTAGCAGGCTAAATGTTTATTTTTCGGTGGGAGATCAACAAATTTTCAAGTGTGATTTTGCATAATAGAGTCTACTTCGTTGTTTATAGCCTCTTTCCAAAATGGAGCTTCTTGAGTGGACATTGCTTCAATAAATGTCTTAGGTTCATTTTCTAACAAATAAGTTATAAAATCAAGACCAAAAGTTTTTGATGTTCTGCCATTTTGCTACGTCTAGGTTCATCATCACTTTGATGACCATTATTTGCAACATCATAAGTTCGTTTTTGAGAACTTACTTCTTTCTTGTCTTTACATAGAAAGACACTTTAAAAAAAAAAACAGCATTCATTGATTCAATTATTGTACTTTCATGTATATTAGGTATGTCTGATTTATGTACCAAGAACTGATATGCACTACTGTTATTAGCATATCCAATAAATATACAATCAATTGTTTTAGGCTCGATTTTGACTTTTTTTGGCTTAGGTACTTCTACCTTAGCCAAGCACCCACACACTTTTAAGTAGTTGTCCAAAGGCTTGTGACCTTTCTATAACTCGTAAGGAGTCTTGTTCTTATTTTTGTTTGGAATTTTGTTAAGAATGTGGTTTGCTGAAAGAATAGTTTTCTCCATAAGTTCTGGGGTAATCCAGAACTTATTAATATTGCATTCATCATCTCTTTAAGAATTTGGTTCTTGAGTTCATCTATGCCATTAGATTGAGATGAATAAGGAGCCATTGTTTGATTAATAATGTCAGATTCTGTATAAAATTCTTCAAATTGTACTCCATATTCTCCACCTCTATCACTAGGAATAATTTTTATTCGTTTGCTAAGTTGATTTTCAACCTCATTCTCATAGTGTTTAAACACTTCCAAAGCCTCGTCTTTGCTTCTTAGCAAATATACATAACAGTCTCTCGTGCAATCGTTAATAAAAGTAATAAAATACTTTTTCCACCTCTAGTTTGCACAAACTTTAAGTCACAAATGTCACTCTAAATTAACTCTAAAGGTATTGTATTCCTTTCAACCGAGTGAAACGATGTTTTGGTTAATTTAGCCTCTACACAAGTTTTGCACTTGTGATTACTATCAAAATTTAAAGGAGGTAACAAACTTAAATTTATTAATTTGCGCACATATTTAAATTTTGCATGTCCTAATCTATAATGACATAAATAAGATAACTCAATCATATAATCAGAAGAATTCATATTCTTATTATTATTGTTTGATTTGGGTACAATGTAGGGACATTCATCTTGAATAGTCCATCACTCAAATAGCCATTTCTTACATACATATCATTTTTAGTAAGTACAAACTTACCAGCCACAAATACAAGTTTAAACCCATGTTTGCTAAGTAAAGACCCAGAAACAAGATTCTTGCGAATGTCGGGTACTTGCAACACGGTACTTGCAACACATTGTTGAGGACAAGTTCATTGCCATAAGTCATTTTCAAGACCACTTTTCCTTGTTCTTCAACCTTTGAACTTGAAGAATTTTTCATGAATAATTGTTCTCCATTAACAATATTATAAGTGGATAACATGGTTTTGTCAACACAAATGTTCGAGTAGCTCCAGTATCTACCCACCATTCTCTTGGATTTCCAACATGGTTGCATTCAGATACAACTGTCGACAAGTTCAACTCTTGCACACCATTAGATACTGCATCTACTTCAGTTACATTGACTTGGAAATTCTTCTTTTTAGGCATGTTGTTGCTACGACATTCACTTTTGCGAGATCCCGATTTTCCACAATTGTAACAATTTCCCTTGAACTTTATTGTGTTCTTGTCATCCTTTTTGGGAGCATCTCCTGAACGTTTTCTTTCCTTGTTGTTTCTCAAAGTTGATTTCACCACATTGGCATTTGCTTGCAATGAGTATCCACCAAACTTCTTGTCATACCTTATATTATCTTCTTTAATTCTTAGGCGAACAATCAATTCTTCCAAATTCATCTCCTTGTGTTTATACTTGAGATAATTCTTGAATTACTTCCATAAAGGAGGCAGTTTCTCGATGATTGCAGCCACTTGAAATGTCTTACTTAAAGTCATGTTTTCAGCATGTATGTCATGAAAAAGAACCTGCAATTCTTGAACCTCGCTAATGACTGTCTTGGAGTCTACTATTGTGTAGTCAATGAATTTACCAACAATAAATATCTTCGTGCCGACATCAATTTTGTACTTTTTCTCCAAACACTCCCAAAGTACTTTTGCTGTTTTCATGACACTATACATTCCATATAGTGTATTGTCCATTCAAAATGTAGTTTTTGCACATAAAGTCAAAATGCTTCTATGCATCCAATGCAATGATTGACTCTCGATTATTCTCTCCTTCTTGCACAGTGGGAGGATCTTCTGTCAGAAACCTAGCCAAATTTAGTGTAGTAAGATAAAACAATATTTTCTGTTGCCATCTCTTGAAATCAATCTCACTAAATTTCTCCGGCTTCTCTCCATGAGGAACATGAGTTGATTGGATGAGAATAGTCATTGATGAATCCGCATTGGGTGTCACATTTGTAGGGAGAACAACTTTAGTTCTATTTGTATCTATTTCTGTATTTAAAATAGAAGATCAACACTTAAGATTATAGAATATAATTAGTGTAACAAACACTAAAAAAGAACTAATTAAATTTTAGTGTATGATTATTTAATAATTTCAGTATATGACTTTTCAAAAATCAGCATATGATCATTCATAATTCAGTATATATCAATTAAATTGAATTTTATTTAAGCATATGATTATTTAATAAATTAATTCACAACATTAAGGTCAGCAAATCTTTAAGTGGATGTTAAATAATATGACAAATACTTTAAGTTTTAGATATTTAAAGCAATTGATTCAGAAATTAAGGTTAGCAGATTAGTAAGGTGCGAGATTGGCAATTGATTCAGAAAGTTACTTTCCAGATACTTTGATGATATGCACTTACTTAAAATATAAAACAGATGTAAAAATTTTATTCAAACAAGTAACAAATTGAAACCAGATTTAATGTATACGTATACTAATGTACAAAATAAAAGTGCATGCAATAAATTTCCTGATATCGTACAAAATCAAATTACTAGAATATAAAATGCACGTGAAATTTTTGTCTTGAGATTGTAGGAATATTTTATGCAAATTATATTTTATTTATTAATTAGTGCAAACTATAAGCACAAAAACAATTTAATTGAAACAACTTACTTGAAATAAAAAGTGCAGAAAATAAAAATAATAGAAATGGTAGACCGAGACAATAGTTAAACTCTTTTTTCTTAAGACGAAATTGCCCCACACAGGTGTTCACGATAGGATGTCAAACATCTCTCAAGATACAATGATCCCTTCTTATGATAGTAGCACTTCAAACCTCGAGAAACAGCGAACCAGAAAGATGTTTTGAACTCTCTCGTTTATGCAAGATATTTGAAGAATGTAGGGTGTAGAATGATATGTTTGATAGTTCGAATTGAAAGATATTTTTAGAATACGAGACATGTGTCGGATTCTAATGATAGATCCATTTGAGCTATGTGTCAACAATTGATTGGAGATATATTTATCCATATGTCAATTGGAAGGATAATTAAATCAAATAATTATTTGATTTATTGGTCCAAAAAGTTTATATTGGGCCAAGCCCAATCCTGATACCCACGACCCACAACCCATGGCCCCGAGCGCGTGTGGACTTTGGTCCAAACCCATTATGGTCTAGGTCTCTCCCTTTCTAAAGACTTGTGATACCTCTTAGGGTCCAAACTCAATTCCAACATTGAGTTATATAAATATATAAATATCCTATTCATCTTCCGATGTGGGACAAGATTTCCCACTTTCTCTCCAATTTACATTTTTATATTTCAAGGTTTTTTTTTTCTTATAATTTCTCATTCACCCAGAAATGGTTTTGTACAACAAAATATACAACGAATATCTCTCGAAGAGTAGATCGTGCTAAACTAAGGTCCCACCTCAATTGGTTAACGGAACCAACTCAAATATTTGGTCAAAGTTGGTCAAGTCTAACTTATTAAATTTGATTAAACATCATTTCCATCAGTTGTTTTGAAAAAATTATGTAGATTATAAGTAGTGGGTCTTACAAAATATGTTGATCAAAATTATGGATCCTACGAAGTATATGAATAAAAATAATATTTGACCAACTTATAAACAATCTCAAACATACAAACTAAGACTTGTGGATTACCATAATAATCATGCTATCGAATAAACAAGTAAAAGATTGTACTAACTTTTGCTACATATTATAAAAACAAAATTTCGTGTAGTTAAGAATCCTTACCATTGTATTTTTCGAAAACAAATAATTTTATTGTCTATATTACTGATCTTTATTTTCTCATATTTTATCTTAAAAATAATGTTATCTGTCATTATTACATATGATCATCCGTCTAGGTGGTAATGTGACTTCTGATTTATTGTTCAATAAATTAAAATGCATCACAACTTAATTGAACAATAAATCAAGAAATCCACTGCTAGCCACCTAGACTGGTGATAATCTTAATTTGAATTTTCTTATTAGGCCTTATTTTAGGACATTTATCCTTGTGGAATTTTTTCTACCCATCGTTAAATTTTAAAGATTATTCATATCGGAATTACTCTATTGGCCGAAATTAATGTATTGAAATTTTATATTATTAGTTTTCAATATCTTTAGTTTTAACCCTCGAATAAGTTAGAAATATTATCCTAACTCGCAAGGGATTTCTAAAACCATATTTATTGCTTTATTATTTTGCAAAAGTTTCGTAAAATTATACTTCTACCTCACAAGTTAATAATAGTTTCGTTAAATCATTTTTTATCTAAATATCCTTAAAAAATGGTAAAAAAAAATTCGGGATGTTATAGATTCTCTAGTACAATGAACAAGAATAATTCGTAATTAAAATCACTTAGTATAAGGTCTGTTAATTTCTGTGACTTAAAAATAAAATAAAATAAAAAATGTAGATCTTACTCAATAATTATAATCCATACCTAATCTATTTTTCAAAAAAATAACTTTTAAATATGATCAAATGAGCACTTAGTTACGATACATGAGTTTAGGTAAAGGAGAAAATCTACTCTAGTATTGAGGTAATCTAGATTAATGTTTGCATAGTTTTTGTCATATTTTTTATTTATTAAAATGCTAATTTCTTTTGTTGTGGATTCACAAATCTGGAGGAACATCTTAAAATCCGTGGCCACAAAATTTTAAAATTATAAAACCACAATGACGTGGTATGTTCCTTTCTATTTGCAATTTTTATTAATACGTATTGATTTTTTATCAAATTATGCGAGGAAAATCAAATTAAATACATGGATACTTGAAAAAAAATTATCTAGGACTATTGTTTTAAAAAGTTCGTTTAAGCTTCGCTTAGGTGTGAGGTGCGATTCACGCCTCGTCATTACCTTGTCCTTATCTCGCTCTTGCTTAGGCATTGCTTAAGCCCGAAAAATTTGAAATTCGACTTCTACGCCTTCCTACACTTTACGCTTTTTAGAACATTGTCTAAAACTAGCAGAAATTAGAAGATTAATGGGAGATGGCCATGCAAAACGGATGGCGAGTTTCTTGAAACATACAGTGGACATGCATCAAATTATACAACCGAGCTTTGGGCAATAGAGGCAGAGACGGATGTAGGGGAGGGCTGGCCTGCCCAGAACAAAAATTAAAGGCAAGGTTTTTTTTTTGGACTTAGCCCATGTAAAATTTAAAACTTAGAGCCCAACTCAAATAGCAAGCTCAAGTTTGTTAATGTTTTAATTCATTCATTGATTACACTTACAGTCCAAGTGCCAACTCAAAAAAAAAAAAAAAATCAATTGGGATTTCACATTCATCTGTAGAGGATGGATGCATGATGGAGATGAGATCTGCAAATTATGGGTATATAATTCTTGATTTTCATTTTCACTTTCTTTCTTGATCTATTTTTTAATTGGGTTTTTATATAGATACGAGTGAAATTGGAGCTTTTAGATTTTTGGCTACTTTTTTCTTTTCCTAAAAAAAGTAATTTCACCAGCAGAAATAAAAAGAATATTAATTTTAGATTATTTCAAATAATTTTCAGCTGCTCGCATTATCGGAGAAGATGTAAGATTATAGCACCCTGTAGCAATGAGATATTTGATTGCCGACTCTGTCACAATTATGCTAAGGTCGAATCCTTTTTTTCCTTTTGGTTAACTTTATATGTAATGTTATGTTTTGCTAATTGGTTTGAGATTATGTAAAGAAAGTATTTTAGAGTATAACTTTTGTTATTCTTGTAATGTTTTATTTTTATATTATATTGCATATTTTATTTTCGAAAATACATCTATTTTTTTAACATTGAGGAAGAATTGGTTTTTGGTTGGATTTTATTTACTCGAAGAATATAATAAGGTATAATTGATTCATTGATTGTTTATGAAATTTGAAAGTATTATGCATGTGCAATGTTGGGCTTTAGAGTCAAGTTCTTTGGGTGAGTTTTATTCACTGATATTTTTTAAAATATTGTCAATCTTCTGTTCATTATTGTGAGGAGAAATGTCTCTTATTCTCTTGTTCATTATATGAATAATGAATATGAGAAGAGCAGTGGAGCTATTTGTATTTTACTTTTTCGGTCAGTGACTCAATGATCCAAATTGTCTTGTAATTGTATTTTTTTTTTATAGCGATTGAATAATAGATTTTATTGTATAGGAACAAATCAACGGCCAATGTGAGGAAAAGTAAAGTAAAATACATTTACAAGTTATAACATTACAGGTATTTTGCTAATTCCCTTCCAATTGTGTCATTAATTTTTTTGTTGCCTTGCCGGCTTATTTTTAATGCTGTCTTTTTATTATTGAATTGTTGTGCCTTGTCGGTCTATTTTGTTGCATTGTAGGCATATTATTAAATTGTTGTGCCTTATTGGATTACAATATGGACCAGAGTGATATCTTAGTATTCTATTATTTTTGAACTGTTTAACGAGACTAGAGTATTTCTGATTCGAAATTTGTCGTCGAGGCCAGTGTTCTTGAATCAGTTCCAGCAAAATGTTTTTGATATGTGAAAATGAACATGTCTTGATCATCAATATATTTTAATCTTGGTTGACTATTAAGTTATTTGTTATACAATTATAACAAATCATTCAAAATGTGTTACTCTTAATTTGTGGCTTCAAGCTAGATCACATATATTCAAATTTGCTAATACAACATTTTCACTGTTTTAGTGACTGTGAGGAAAAATATATGTGAAGGAATTCAATTTCTCCATTTATTTAGTTGAGTTTTTTACTTTCTTTCTTGTCCCCTGCCCTTTTTTGTAGGTCTTTGGAGGTGATTACATGTTGAAATTTTCAACAAGTAGCTAAGCTTTAGGAGAACTGTAAAAATTTCATGTGTAGTATGTAGTATGTGGCATGCAAATCTCTCATTCTCAATTCTCTTTTTCTTAATCATTGTTCTCCAAATATTTCATTATTCCTCCTCACAAACTTCTATCAATCTCCATTTATTCTTTTACCGTCGAATTCTACCGATAAACGGTATACTAGTAATTTTCAGCCCCCGCAGACTAAATTCCTAGATCCACCCATGAATAAAGGCTTATCACTTATAAAGGGCAAGTGATGGAGAAATACAGTGCTTGAAACTGATTCAACTGAGCCATATACCGTTAAAAAGTGCAGACATATCATAAAATCCCAACAAAGCTTTGTCGCTATTTGCTGCAACAGCTCAATATTGAGATCTTGCATACATTAATTAAGACAGGAAAATAGTTACACATACCACCTTGCAAATATAGAGAAAACGCAAGATAAAAAAAAAATGGTAGTGTTGGAAAGTTCCCCGATCTCAATTAATATGTTACTTTTGGCACACGTGATTAGGGTGGCATTTGTTAAGGTCCATTAGTTGATTTTCTGTACTTTATTTTATCTTCATATGTACCAAAAAAATTAATAATAATAATTAAAAAAAAAACCCTCATTTTTAGATTTGCAGTTCAATACTAAAAAGACGTTTCACCAATATGATATTAAAGAGTTGCGGGTTGAATTTGCTACATATTTTCAAGAGAATTTTTAATTTTTTTCTTTCATTGAATGGCTGCATTTTTCCAAGGGAAAGTTGATATTTTCTTCCGGATATGTTTTATTCAAGAGAATGTGTAAATTTTCTCTCGGAAAATGTTTTGTTTCTTTCTTATTTTTAAATGAATTAAACAATAATTTTTTATAAAACTTACTATTAGTGGCTAATTTATAGATAACAGAAAATTCGAGGCCCAACTTGCCGAAACCAGAAATTTCAGTGCTAATTTGCAGTTTACCAAAAATTTAGGGACCAGCTTGTTGAGCCCATAATTTATAAGGACTATCTTGCAAAATCCAGAAAAATTAGAGATAGAATTGCGGAGTATTTGAATTTTAGGGGTGCTTCTGCGAATTCGTAAAAAGGTTTGCTTTAGGATTGGAATGAATATCATACTACATCTTAAAAGCTATTATGAGTGAAGATTAATTCAAAAGTTAAGGCACACCAGGGAAAAATTGGGGAGTGAAGTTTTGTTGGGATGTCTTTACTTGGAGAAGATAGATAAGGAAAACTTGAGTAACTCAACAAAATTTGGCAATATGAGTAAGGGAAAAAATAAAGTGGAAGAAAATATCAAAACTAATATGGATTGTATGGGACTTGAAGACTAAATAACTGAAGTACAAGGGGACCTACCAGCCACTTTACTATCTACACTGAGTTAATTGAGCACGAAGATTCAAAGAAGTAGGAGCGGACAAAAGTACTCAATCGAATCGAAATGGACCGAAACTAAATTCCTAAGTTTAAATCAGGTAATGGGTATTAGAATTCAGAACCGATCCTTTATGATTCGGGTATTAGTTCTAAACTCAAAACCGAATGGAACCAAACCCACATTATTGTTTTTTTTTTTTTTTTTGCTGAAAATTTTGTTCCTAAAAATGAAATATTTTATTTGTATATTTATTATTTTGTATTGAGATAGAATCATGTATTCAAAACTTGATATATTGTTATTTTATGAATATATTGAAGTTTGAAATTTATAATTTTTTTAGATTAGTGTATTGTTTCAAACAAGTAAGGAAAGTAAAAACAGTAGTTAGAAATATGATAACTTTAAAAAATTTAATTATGGAATCGAACCAATTCCAGTTTGGTTCCATAATTCAAGTTGGAACTGATGGTTCCAAATACAAGATGCCCAGTGCTTCTATCGAATCGGATCGTGCCCACCCTTAAAAAGAAGTGTTGGGCGTGTTTTAGTAGCATGTGGTTGGTGTCTAATGGCTTTGATCATGTTTGGGAGTGCTTATAAGCACTTATAAATTGGTTAAACATCATTTTATCCACACATTCCGTAAGACCAACAACTTTTATCTACTTTTTATTCATACATTATGTATAATTCATTGCTTATAATCTACCAAAAGTTTTATCAAATAAGCACGTATACCTCTACTCGAGGGTAAGAGAATACGCCAGGATGCTTTTTTATACTTTCATGAAGACTATGAGGAAGCTATGAACTTTTCGAGATCCATCGTCCTCTAGGCAAAGTCAGAGGATCATCAGAAAACTTTCTAGGTATTTGTTAGTAGAAGAATCCAAACATGCGATCTTCATGTAACAAGTAGATGATTCAACTTCATATAAGGAGGCAATGGAAAAAATGGTAATTTTCATGGTGCTTTGGTGGACGATATTCTGCTAATAGAAATGATATGAGAATGTCATCATCTACGAAAGCGTGGTTGACCCAATAGTTTTCATATGAAGGATTTGGACAAAGTTAGCTGTATTCTAGGGATTCAGATCTAGAGATTGAAAAGAACAAGCTCATAGTTGTGTCCCAAACTACATATATTGACAAGATGTTTGTTAGATTGCTATGTAAGATTGTAAGAAGGGTAATTTTCCATTCAGACATGGAATCCAACTATCTAAGGAGTATTCCCAAAAACAACTCTTGAAGAGATAGATGACATGAGTAGAATATCTTATGCGTTTGCAATGTGTAGTCTCATGTATGTATGTTGTGCACTAGACCTTACATTTGTTATGCCCTTGGTATGATAAGTCATTATCAGTCTAGCTGGACCAAGACATTGGGTGATTGTAAAACATATCCTCAAGTACTTTAGGAGAACAATGAACTATATGCTGGTTTACTCTTCACCAGTGGAGTATATGGATTTTAGGATTATATTCTAGGGTAAGTGAGAGAATTGTTGGGTTATATGTCCAAATAGTATAATGAGCTAGTTAGCTCATATACCTACATTTTTTTTTAAAAAAAAAAAACTCAAAATATACTCTATTTTAAATCTTATTAATAAATACTCTAAACAAAAAAACTCAAGAGTTATGGTTCTATCTCTTCTCAGCCTCTGAGTGGATCAATTGAAAATTTACAATGTTGCTACCAAAGGAACAAATCATCCATTCACCATTGCAAACCAATTGACAATTTCTCGGGTGATGCAACAAAGGAATAAAAACACTCGCAACAAACCCTAATCAATTACGGATGAGCATAAGTGGATAGTTTGGCGATGCTAAGCGTATAAACCGATAGCACTCTCCAAGCAATCTCACACGTAGCCCCTCTAAATGGCGTTGTTGTCAATCTCCCTCTCTCTATCAACTTCTACTCCAATAAGAAAGATATCGTTTTTAGTTTTCTCTCCGACTTCAACCACATCCTCTACATGGACGACACCATCAAAGACCCTCACTCTCTTGTCGCGTTTCAGGAGAACTCGCGCCCTGAATTTAACTCGTGGCAGAATGAGGTATTTGGTTGTGTATATGGCTCACGAAGAGGAGAAAATGACTCGCCATATCCCCCATTGACTTTCCTATTGTAATTTCCTAGATTTTATTCCTTCTTAATCATTCTCGAAATTTAGTTGTTAATTTACACTATTTCCTGTAAATAATTTTTTTTTTTTTGTGGATAAAATCTGGATAGATGGTGGAAATTTTTTAGAAATGGCGCAGGATTTGTATAGGAAAAGGAAGAAACAAAACCTAACCTATACATTACTCGTGTGTGTTGGTAGTAACCATTGTGTTATCCTAATTTAAAATATAGTAATACATGTGTTCCACATTTGTGGTGGATGTGATTATAGTTGTGGATTGTGGTAGCGGATTTGAACCTGATTGTGGTAGTGGTGGTGGTGCTGGTATAAGACGAGTGGTAGTAGTTGTACAATGCGATTGATAATAGTAACATATATGTTATCAATGAAAATGATGAAGTAATATATACGTTACTCGTGTAAAAATATTGTTTTTAAAAAAAATTGAAATATGAATTTTAAATGAAAATAATGTATTTTCTTAAAAACTATAAAAAGAAGATAAATTATAAATTATTGATTTTAATGAAAACGATGAAATAACATATAGTAATATATATGTTATCAGTGTAAAAATTATTGATTTTAATGAAAATGATGAAATAACATATATGTTACTCGTGTGACGTGTGAGTTGGTAGTGGTAACAATTATGTTATTCTAATTTAAAATATGGTAACACGTATTACCACATTTATTGTGGATGTGATTATAGTTGTGGATGGTGGTAACGGACTTGAACCCGATAGTGGTAGTGGTTGTGGTGATGCTGGTATAAGACGAGTGGTAGTAGTGGTAGAAGACGATTGATAATAGTAATATATATGTTACCAGTGTAAAAATTATTGCTTTAAAATGTTGTTTTCAAAAAAAAATTGAAACATGAATTTTAAATGAAAATAATTTATTTTATTAAAAACTATAAAAAGAAGATAAATTATAAATTATTTATTTTAATGAAGACGAGGAAATAACATATAGTAACATATATGTTACCAGTATAAAAATTATTGATTTTAATAAAAATGATGAAGTAATATATACGATACTCCTGTAAAAATGTTGTTTTCAAAAAAAAAAAAAATTGAAATATGAATTTTATATAAAAATAATGTATTTTCTTAAAAACTATAAAAAGAAGATAAATTATAAATTATTGATTTTAATGAAGACGAGTAAATAATATATAGTAACACATATGTTACCCATGTAAAAATATTGTTTTTAAATAAAAAAAATTAAATATTAATTTTAAATGAAGCTAATGTATTTTTAAAAAATTTATAAAAGGATATAAATTGTAAAGTATTGATTTTAATGAAAATGATGAAGTAACAGATATTGTGATACATATGTTACACGTTTTGAAATCTGTTTTTAAATGAAAAATAAAAGATTTTATTTTAAATGAAAATAATATATATTTAAAAAAATTATAAAAAGAGAGAAATTGTAAAATATTGATTTTAATGAAAATGATTAAGTAAAATACAGTAACATATATGTTACCTATGTAAAAATGTTATTTTTCAATGAAAAAATAATATATTAATTTTGAATGAAAAAATAATATATTTTTAAAAAAATAATAAAATGAGTAAATTATAAAGTATTGATTTCAATGAAAATGATGAAGTAACACATATATTACTCGTGTAAAAATATTGTTTTTAAAATGAAAAAATTAAAATATTGATTTTATGAAAATAATGTATTTTTAAAAAATTATCAAAGAAAATAAGTTGTAAAATATAATTATTATTATTATATTTGAAATAATATACAAATAAGATATTTTTAGATAAAAATAATATAATTTTAGATGATGAAAAACTAAAATATTAATTTTTTAAAAAAATTAATATAATTTTAGACAATGAAAAACTAAAATATAGATTTAAAATGAAAATAATGTATTTTTTATTAAATTATAAAATATTGATTTTGATGAATGATGTATTTTTTAAAGCAAATCATGAAAATGAGGAATTTTTTAAAAAATTAAAAAAATATGTATTTTTCAATTTTTTAACAAAAAGTATGGCTTTTGTCATGTTTGCCATAGTATAATTTTGCTATGATGAAATGACAATTTGTATTGAATAAAACTTTAGTTTGTATTCATTTATTATTATTGCATTTGTTTAATGTTGAACATGTAAATAAAATGTCAATAATCACTTGTAATAATATAAGTTGGGTGCTTGCGTTGAGAAGCATAGTGTGACACAGCCTATATTTTGATCATAAATAAAATTGTTTACAACTAATGTAAGAGAGTTGGCGCCTTGTACCGGAAGGTTGTAGTGTTGACTATTTAATCATTCGAGTATGTGATTTGTCCTTATTGCAGAAATTGTTTAATGGTGACACTAGTACACTTGGAGTATATTGAACGGACCACGTGTCGAATTTAATTATATAGGATGATCGTGCAAAGAATTAAATTTCACTTAATCACCCGATATTTAATCTAAATCCCTTGACAGGATTTTATATATCTTTTCATTAGTTTGATGGTTCTTTGATTCATCAATGGGTTAGATCAATTTAATTGATCAAATATCTCGGTGAGTTGGGAGATTGAAAATGAGCGAAGTACATAACACAAATTCGTGTCAAGAACGGTCGCCCTGAAAAATGAGTCGAGTAACAACTTAAGTATTTTCTGTTGAACAGTTATAAATCTGAATTCAGTGTTTAGCGACTGCTAAACTTCGACATTTTTGAATTAGTTCACAGAACCGTTGAAGAAAATGTAATTTAAAGTTAGTGAGAATAATTAGAAGGACAAAACGGTTATTTATGCTTGTTACCGCACGATTACGATATGGCCGCCACGTCAGCCAAAGCCCCATCTAAGCCCAGTAAGGGCCCAGTTCGCATTTTGTCAAGAACTCTATTTGGGCCCTACTGGGGGCCCGTAACGCGCTTGGGCCTTCGGCGCCTGGGAATCAGCAAGTTACATAAAGGGCTTCGGCGCCCTCATGCGAACCATAAGGCCTCGTCGGGCCTCGCGTCATTCACAACCAGCAAGCGACTCGATATGCCAGGACAGCCAGAGGAATAATTAAAGGAAGATCGCGTTGATTTGGCGTAAGGATCCTCATAAGGAAACCGGATCGCAATCTCCTAAAATCATGCAACGTGATAAGCTCAAAGAAGGAAGATAATCTCGGATATCTTTATCACATAAGGAAGGAGGATCCGATTGAGTATCAAATTGATTTGTCTGCTAAATCAATTAGATCTCTCGCGCTATAAAAACAGCACCTCCGGTTGTTCCAAGGTATGCACTTTTTACGCTTACGAATCCCACCCTAAACTCTGCTCAAACCTCTACCTGCTTGTCTCTCTCACACCCCTCTTTTGTTCCCGCCCCCGTGTATCCTTCATATACCGGCTGTTGACTTGATCGTCGGAGTGCCAATGATCGCTGGACCCTTTTTCTCCGGAGATCTTAGTGCCTAACGGTCATCCTAGTGTGCAGGTAACATACGAGCTGGCAGAGGAGTGACTGGAGATCTATTGGCACGTGGACTAGTGCAGGTTCAGACGTCAACAGATTGGCGCCGTCTGTGGGAAACGAGAAGCCTTACACGACCGAGTGCTTTTGGTAAAGCGTGTCTTCTACCCAAATAAGCATGACGTCCGAACAGTCCACAGAAGAAGAGGTGGAGTCCCACCATACCAACCTGCGACAGGAGAGCGTTCAGGACTTACAGAACGTTACCCATCGCAGAAAGAAAAGACATAAGAAGAAACGAACGATGGAGCAGGAGAACCAGGACCTCAAGATAGACAACGCCCGGATGAAGGCCACGCTTGAACTGTTGAAGAATCAATCCCTCCAACATGGACCCAAGCGCAGCCGTGCCCGGAGGAGTCCCTCACCCACTGGTTCGCTGGACAGCCATGGTTCCCGAGCGGAACCCCCTGTTTCTCACGATTGGAACCTTCAGAATCTGGCCCCGAAGCCTCCGCAAGACGGCCACAAAGGGAGACCCTTCCCTGTACGAGAGAGCCATCCTGTTCCTGCAGCTAGCGTGTTTGAGAGGCTGGGAGTAGGGTCTTCGATCGCGCCCCCCAGCCCTCGCACAGCAAGCGCAGCGAGCATAGCGAGGCCCGTACGGAGAAGAAGAAGGACCCGAAGAATCAAGAAAAGACCGAGGACGACAAGGAAAGACTGGAGTGTTATGAGGATGACGACGACGAGAATCTACCCTTCACCAGTTACATGAAGGCGATGGAAGTGCCAGTCAACTTCCGAATGCCCATCATGGATAAATATAACGGGAGCGATGATCCCACGGACCACATAAACACCTACAAGACAAAACTCCAGGGCCAATCCCCCGCAGTAAAGTGTCGGAACTTCCATACCACGCTCACGGGTGACGCGAAGAGGTGGTACAACAAGCTAAGGCCCGGGAGCATCCGAAGTTGGCCACAACTCAAGAGGGAGTTCGTCAACGCCTTCATTGGCAACCGGACGATGATCGCTGACATTGCCCAACTTAATGATATCCGGCAAAAGGAGGGAGAAACCGTCAAAAGCTACTTTAAACGATTCAGCAACATCATCAACAAGATCGAAACGGTGACCGACGAGAAGGCCCTGGATGCGTTGATAACAGGGCTCCACATGCGAACTCCCTTCTGGAGAGACATCCAAAATAGTCAGCCGAAAGTCTATAGCCAGCTAGTGGACATGATCCAACGTGAAATCCGATCAGAAGAAACGATCGAGAACAGAGAAAGGGCTGAAAGGGAGAGAGGAGATCGATATAGGAGGGAAGGGCGTCGCTCCCCAGAACCTCGGTTCTCCCGCTTTCAGAGAAGGCGTTCTCCAGAACTCGCGCACAGCCATTACCGGAGGTTCAATCAAACAGAGGTAGCCCTAGTTCCATGGGCACCAGTAGCGGCCCCCTTACCCACGGGGGCCCCACCCAAGTTCTGTCGTATACACAGGACCAGGGTGCATAACACGGAAGATTGCCCAGATGTAAGGGAGTTGATCAACCGCGGGAACCACGGGCCAGGCGAGAGGGATCAGGCGGCGCGAGGACGACGAGGACCGCCCACACAAGGGCGAAGGCCCCCTCCTCAGCGCCACAATGAGGGACCTCGTCGCGAAGGAGGAAGGGACGAGGGGAATAGGGACCAACCGAGGGCCGAGAGGCCCCAAGGAGCCCCGCCTGTCCGAGAGATAAATACCATCTTTGGAGGACCGTACGTCGGAGGAAGCACGATGAACTCACGGTGTAACTATGCGAAGGCTGCCAGGGGGGAACCCCTGGAGAGTTGGCAGGTACACGGACATCGGCCTAGAATACCGCCAATCTCATTCACTGAGGATGACGAATCCCGGATTCATTACCCGCATTGCGATGCTCTAGTGGTACGCGCCGTTGTCGTTAGGAACGGCCTAGGCCGGATGCTGGTTGACGACGGAAGTGCCGTGAACATCTTATTCGGTAATACGTTCGACCAGATGAACGTGGATCACAAGCCGACGGCCATCGCCGAGCCGTTATTTGGTTTTACAGGGGACAGTCTCGTCCCACGGGGAAAGATTACCCAGGCGGTAGATTTCAGGGAACCACCTTGCCACCTCTAGAAATACATGGAATTCCTAATAGTGGACACTCGCTCGGCCTACCACGGGGTTCTTGGTAGGCCCGCGCTGAAGGACTTGCAGGCAGTCACGTCTATACACCACTTGGCGATAAAATTCCCGACTCCCGGGGGGTAGCGAAGATCTGCGGTAATCAAACGGAGGCACGGGCATGCTACATGAACGCGTTATGAAAGGCTACAAAGCGTGAGGATATCACCCCAACCACATCAACTTGAAACCCTGCCAACGGCATTTCTGTTTTGTCTTTTTCCTGCATTGTTTTGATCTCTCTAGAGACTTTTCCCTTTTGCCGGATGCCGGGAGACTAGGCGCCGCTCAATAAATATTTGTTTTGTATGCAACCAACCCGTTCCCTAAACAGATAGCAACAACACGGCAGCGAGGGAGTGTGGTTCGCGGCCAACTCCATTAACTCGCTGGGTAAATATTTTACGCGTAAGAAAGCAATTACGAAGTACACGGCAGCGAGGGAGTGTGGTTCGCAGCCAACGCCATTAACTCGCTGGGTAAATATTTTACGCGTAAGAAAGCAATTACGAAGTACACGGCAGCGAGGGATTGTGGTTCGCGGCCAACTCCGTTAACTTGCTGGGTAAATATTTTACGCGTAAGAAAGCAATTACGAAGTACACGGCAGCAAGGGAGTGTGGTTCGCGGCCAACTCCATTAACTCGCTGGGTAAATATTTTACGCGTAAGAAAGCAATTACGAAGTACACGGCAGCGAGGGATTGTGGTTCGCGGTCAACTCCGTTAACTCGCTGGGTAAATATTTTACGCGTAAGAAAGTAATTACGAAGTACACGGCAGCGAGGGAATGTGGTTCGCCGCCAACTCCATTAACTCGCTGGGTAAATATTTTACGCGTAAGAAAGCAATTACGGAGAACACGGCAGCGAGGGAGTGTGGTTCGCGGCCAACTCCATTAACTCGCTGGGTAAATATTTTACGCGTACGAAAGTAATAACGAAGTACATGGCAGCAAGGGAGTGTGGTTCGCGACCAACTCCATTAACTCGCTGGGTAAATATTTTACGCGTACGAAAGCAATAACGAAGTACACGGCAGTAAGGGAGTGTGGTTCGCGGCCAACTCCATTAACTCATTGGGTAAACATTTTACGCGTAAGAAAGCAAGTACAAAAGAACATGGAAACGAGAGAGAATGGTTTGCGGCCGACCCTATCAGACCGCTGGACGAACAGCCAGCTCAAAAGTACACAATTAGAATTTATCCGGTTTTACTCAAAATTCGAACATGGAGCGCGAGTCATCCCACGCTACCAGAGACGATGTTCGTGACCTCGAACTTGTGCCCATAATTCCGTAACCAAAACTAAATGCCGATGAAAACATACAATTCAGGGGCACGATAAGAGCACATGCAAGCAAGTAAAATAAAGGTACCTCGGCTCCCTTTCATTACATACGGTACACAATACAAAAGAAGATACAACTGCAGTATGTTCTAAAAATCCCCGCTGCCTCTCTGGGCCAGCACATGAATGGGATAACTAGATCTGCTAACCCTATCTCCTGATCCACGCTGGCCCCGCCCCGGTTGGAGAACCTGACTTCACCATAATTGGGAGTCTCCCAAGCTATATATGAGTTAATTTGATGGCTAATTAGACCACACTGCTCAAAAAACGCCGTTGATGCCTTTTTTGGCAGTGGGAGACCCCCCTAGACCGATCAACCGTTCAGAGAGGGGTCGGGCTAAGGCTGCTAAGCCTAAGCCCCCACCCCGTACGTTTGGTCCCCTGAACGTTGATTGGCTGAATTTTTGGTCCTCTGAATGTTGATTCTCAGATTGATGGGCATCTTGATGGATGCCAGCCCTCCAGCCGCACCACCATCACACATTTTCTATCCCTATCTTGGTCGCACGTTAATAGCAAGGTCAATACAACCGTATCACGATGGAAAAGACTGGTTGGGTTTACATCCTATTTATAGAGGGCAACGTTGGGAAAAGGTGTAACGTAATAAATGCGGGTATAACCGGAAACCTGGAACGATGCACGGAAGTTCTACATCCCCAAGGCATTGAAGACGCCAACTTTCCGGGTTCCACCGAGAGTCTGCGCCATTAATGCTAGGGAAGTAATTCCCAAATCTAAAAGCGTCTCCCTCCCCCACGCGCGCACAGAATCGAATCATCGGATAAACAAAAAGTCATATCCAATCATGTTTTTCAATTAATTCAGGCATCAAAATTTAAAGATTACAAAATATAAGTGCCCTGCCACCTCTTCAAGGGCCGGCACATTACGGGCCTCCCTCCGTTGGAGGAGATGTCTGATCGCCTACGGTACCAGGCTCGGCATCAGGAACCTGAGCCTCGGCAGGGCCCTGTCGAAGGAAGGAGAGATCCCATTCTGGGTGAACCTCCACGATGCTCTCCACCAATTGCTCACCTCCAGCTGTCATCAAACGCTGGGCAAGGTCCTGATACTCAGGCGTCTCCACAAACGCATCCTGGTAAGCCTCCACCGCCTTGGCCTCGACGACCGCGCATTCGGCCCGGACCCTATCCAGTTCCAGCCTCGTATCCGCCAACAACTTGCCCTCCTCCGTGACTAGGGTCTCCATCCTGTTAGTCGCATGGGCAAGAGCTTCCTCGGTGGCACGTACCCGATCATCTACCAACTTTTGGACCTCTTCAGCACGCTTTTGCGCCTCCTCAGCACTCTTCTGAAGCTCCTCGGCTCTCTTCTAAGAGGCCTCGACAGCTCGCTTTTGCTCCCGGGCGTCCTTCAGGCACAATTTTGAGGCCTTCAATTCAATCTCATATTTATCCTTGATGGCCGCCTCCCTACCTACGGAGGCGTCGAGCTTGAATCGAAGTCCCCCTCTTTCGGACTCCAACTGCGCCTTCTCGAGCTGAACAGCTTTCAGTTCCTCGGCCAGCTTGGCAGACTTGGCCCCCTCCTCCTGACACTGGCCGTCATAACTTTCCACAATACTGAACAGCTCTTTGCTCAGCACCAGACCCCGTATCAGGTTCATCTCCGCCATCTTTAGCCGCTCCCGTACGGTGGCCCCCTCGGCAGTCTTCTCCCATTTCTGGGTCCAGTACTTGTGCACACTGGCCGCCATCATCGCGGGATGGGCCGGAAGTATTTCTAAGACGGCAGTCTCCAGTTCCCCCCGACGTTGGGTTGTCCAGACGGGGCTTCCTTGGTCGGGCGAGGGACCAGGTTTCTTTAAACCCTCGGTTCGCCCCGACTTGCGGGCATTCTCCATAAACCCCCCTTCGGACGCGGGAGCCTTCCTTTTTCGCGCAGGAGCATCGCCCACATCCTCGGCAATGCCCTTCCCTTTGTCTTTGGCTGGGATGCGGTTGGGAGACGGGTCAGTTGCCAAAGGAGAAGGGGGAGGAGGAACGACCTGTTGAGGGGCGGGCTCTGGTGGCGCAGCGGTCGGTATACCCTGCGATGGCCCGGGTGCCTCCCGGGTGGGCACTTGTGTAGAGGACCCCTCGCCGCTGGCAGGGCGGGCAAGATGAAGTGTGGGCACGCTTTTGAACCTAAAAACTGTTAAGAACATACGTTAGGAAACGGAGCGCCCGGATCATTCCACGCCAGAGTACTAGAACACCAAAGCAAATGAGACTTACACATTAGTCCACAGCTGGCCAAAAGCTTATCGTCTTTCAAGAGATTCCCAAGGCTCCGGAACTCGCTACTGAGGGATCGAACCTTATCCCACTTCAACCTCAGCTTTCCTTGGCTTCTCTTCGGGATCGGTGGTTTCCCGCAATCTGCAACAAGAAATAAATGCATCAAGTCAGGGATCATAATCAGAATTTCATATGAATGTGGAGAATTATACCAAGATCCCCGAAGTGTCGAGGAATGGACACGTGCGGAAGAGGGTCCTCGGGCGTAAATTCCCAATCCCCGCCAACGAAGATGAACCTCTCTTTCCAGTTGTGCACCTTGTTGGGACTGTCGGTGGCCGTCCCCCATTTCTGACCCGGCCGGGAAGATATATTGTACCAGCCAGTGGACCGACAGGGTCGATATATGGACTCAAAATCCCTGGGAGACAAGTCTCCTCTAGCATTGGAAACGCTCCACAAAATATAGGAGGCTACCATCTGCCCCCAGCCATTTGGTGTTATTTGACAGGGAGCCAGATTCCAGTCCCTCAACACTTGACGGAAGAAAGGGTGCATGGAAAGGCGAAGGCCTTGCTGCATAGCAGGCTCGTAAACCGCCACATACCCTTCGGGCGGATGGTCGGCACGCTCTTCTGGGCTCGGGGCTCGGAGCGTCACAGACGAAGGAATATCGTAGGACAACCGTATGTCCTCCAGCTCAGCCTCCGTGATCCTCGACTGAACCATAGAGGCTTTGGTTGCCGACCGTTTCAACTCCTCGTCCAGAGCCCTCGCAGTCGGAGCATCCCTCTTATCCAGCGATCCCCTCATTTCGGGCACCCCAGCACCCGACTTCCCCTTCACTACTGCCTCTCCCACCGGCACGGGGGGACTGAGCTCTCTCCCACTCGTCGACGAAACCGTGGAGGCCGACGAAGACGACGATGTGGAGGCCGACGAAGAAACACTCCCAATGATACTAGGGTTTGTGGGAGCGTCGGACGGATTCTGTGAGTCGTCGCATTCAGAGGACATTTGGCCGTACCCAAGTAATGAAATCGTATTGTGGCAACGAAAATAAACAATGCAAACAAGTTTCTACCGCTGTCTGAATGCTTACCTCGACTTTACGGCTCAAATGGCACACCAGCGTCAAACGTCCCGGCTATCGACAGGAAAGATACAGTAAGCACGGCGGTAGGAGGAAGGTGTAACTCTGGGGTGGAGGCCTGGCTTTATATAGGCGCGTTCACTCATCCACCGTGCAGATCCCAAGCTTTCAATCAGGGCATACGGACGACGTGGAGGCGTGTCTTTAATGGTGCAGCAGGCGAGAAAACGAAACCTACGCATTTAATGATTCGGGGGCGCACGCGCTCCACGCGCGTCCCAATATGCCCCTTTCACGCGCCCGCATTTAATGCACGCACCCCCTCACTCATGATTACCTGACCAGAGAGTGATAGACTGGATAGCCAGAATCACGCCATCAGAAAGCACGTCAGCATTGGCCTGTCCCCTTTAAGCCCTCACCCGTCATAAATGTTCGGCCTCGAACTTGGGAGACTATACTGGGTAGGACGAATTACTCCATGCCGAACCACCTTAAGAAACACTTCCTGTGAGGCACATCAACATTCTGCTTATCCTCACAAGTCCCACGCCTAGCATAAATAATAGGCTTGGACTTGGGGGACTATTGTTACCGCACGATTACGATATGGCCGCCACGTCAGACAAAGCCCCATCTAAGCCCAGTAAGGCCCAGTTCGCATTTTGTCAAGAACTCTATTTGGGCCCTGCTGGGGGCCCGTAACGCGCTTGGGCCTTCAGCGCCTGGGAATCAGCAAGTTACATAAAGGGCTTCGGCGCCCTCATGCGAACCATAAGGCCTCGTCGGGCCTCGCGTCATTCACAACCAGCAAGCAACTCGATATGCCAGGACAGCCAGAGGAATAATTAAAGGAAGATCGCATTGATTTGGCGCAAGGATCCTCATAAGGAAACCGGATCGCAATCTCCCAAAATCATGCAACGTGATAAGCTCAAAAAAGGAAGATAATCTCGGATATCTTTATCACATAAGGAAGGAGAATCCGATTGAGTATCAAATTGATTTGTCTCCTAAATCAATTAGATCTCTCGTGCTATAAAAACAGCACCTCCGGTTGTTCCAAGGTATGCACTTTTTATGCTTACGAATCCCACCCTAAACTCTGCTCAAACCTCTGCCTGCTTGTCTCTCCCACACCCCTCTTTTGTTCCCGCCCCCGTGTATCCTTCATATACCGACTGTTGGCTTGATCGTCGGAGTGCCAACGATCGCCGGACCCTTTTTCTCCGGAGATCTTGGTGCCTAACGGTCGTCCTAGTGTGCAAGTAATATACGAGCTGACAGAGGAGTGACTGGAGATCTGTTGACACGTGGACTAGTGCAGGTTCAGACGTCAACAATGCTCATACTTAATTATCGGATCTCGGACATAAATGAAATATATACATAGTAGGTCAGAGAAAAATACTACATCTACTGCAATCTTATATATTCTGAGAGTGCAGTCTTTTGTCTTTAGTGGGAAAAGTAAAAGACTAAAAATTAGATTGAGCGGTCTAGGGTCAACTAGACAGAATCTAAATATTGGAACTTGGAAAATATATGTCCGAACAAGTCATGTGGTTGGTATCTCTATAAAGTTTTGGGATTAATCACAGTTACTATGACAGTTTTGTACTCGATTGTAATTGTGATATAAGTTCAGGATTACATGTGTAATTAAATCAATCCTAAACTAATTAAACTTGGACGCAATTAGGACTCTTGTTTTATTTATATCACATTACACGTGACGTAAATTAATTCCAACAATTAAGAAAAGAGGAGAGAGAAAATTCTTAAGTTTTGTTTGACTTGAATTTTATCATCTTGATTTTCTAAATCTGTCTAGTCCGGAAATTAGTTTTTAATTCAATTAAAATGTGCTCACACGCTGATGTAATCTATACTTGGGAGAATATCATAGAAGACTTGAACGTTGAGAGCACCAAGTTCGTGAATCAAAAGTAGAAAATTCGTGAATCAGATTAAGATCTAGCATCATTTATCGATTCACGTACAATACTGAACTATTAGTATTTAATTATAATAAACACGTGAACGCCTATCAAAGATCCTGATTTATTGAATTAAAGATTTTTTTTTTGTTTTTCGGCTAATTCTCATGCCAATTTCCAACAAGTATATTAGAGCAGTCTAGACCATTCATGTGTTTGTTATGATATCTAGATCTGATAATTGTATGTTCTAGTTGAGCGATGTCTAGAATTATTTGTTTATATGTTGATTAAATAATTGAAATTATTTTAAAATGTGATCCAATTGAAAAATTGGTAAGTGGAGTTTTGTCGGGATGTCTTTAGTTGGAAAAGATAGACAAGTAAAACTTGAGCAACTCAACAAATTTTGGCAATATGAGTAAAGGAAAAAATAAAGTTGAATAAAAATATCAAACTGATATGGATTGTATGGGACTTGAAGATTACATAACTAAAGTAGAAGGGGACCTAACAGCTACCATATTAGCTACATTGAGTCGATTCAGTACAAAGACCAAAAAAAGTAGGGGCGGACAAAAAAAAAACCCAACTGAACCAAAATGGATCGGAACTAGAGCTAGCAAATGGGTTGGGTCGGGTCGGGTCGGGCGGCCCAACTCGTCCGAACTAGGCCACACATGAAACTGGTCTGGACCGACCCAACCCAATTTTGTGCGGGTCAACGATACATTGGCCCAATCCAGCCCAACGGCCAACCCTGGCCCTAATTTTTTTTTAAAAATTGTGTTTGAAGGATATTTTTTAATACTGGAAAATCTGATCAAATATATCATCTTTTATAGTGTCGACTTCTGTGTACGAAACTAGTTTTTAAAATATTTTGATTTGAAAAACCAATTAACATTCAAGTTCAAAATCTTCTACTAAAATATTGAAAGATTGTGGGCTAACTTGGACCATATATTCTCATTCTACGATAATTTTTTTTTTTTTTTTTAGTGAAATAGGTCTTTGTGTAATTCTACGACGATTGTTGTAGAGACTAGTAATGAATCTCGTAACCAGTTTTCTGAATATGAAGAATCGCTGATTATTATGATGTACAATCTGGTTGGTGAGAGGTAAATTGTCTTCTTCTATTCTTTACGCTCATTGATGTTTTACAAAATGATTATGTGTTTGATAAATTGATCCTGATTATTATGATCAGATTGTCTTTGATTGTCGATAGAATATCTGACAGAATCGCAGAAGAAATTGAGAAGTACTGGGATTCTATATATTCCACAAATCAATGATAATATAAATTAGAAAAACAGCAACTATAAATGTCAAAAAACATTAATGTATGTATGAATTGTGCATTCTTATGGCGAAGGAAGGCGTAACATCTACTAGTTTGCCATTAGGCGGAGGAAGGTACAAAATTTTATCCCTCATCTAGCTACTACTCAAGTAAAACAAGAGGCAATTTTTTCATTTAAAAAAATAATAATTGTGGGCCAGCCCGGGCCAAGACCGATTGGCCCACGAGCTGCTAGGTTGAGATATATGGGCCTGATTTTGTTCGAGCCATAATTTTAATAGGCCAACCGAACCCAAAATTCGGATACGGGCCAGCTTGTTAGGGCGGGTTTGTTTTGCCACCTCTAACCGGAACCAACTTCTTAAATTTAAATCGGGTAATGGGTACTAGAATCTAGAACATATCTTTTATGGTTCGAGTAGCGGTTCTAGACTCAAAACCTAACAGAACCAAATCGACATTATTATTTTTTTTTTTCTAAAAATTTAGCCCATAAAAATGAAATATTATATTTGTTATTTGTTATTTTGTATTGAGATAGAATTATGTGTTCAAAATTTGATATAATGTTGTTTTATGAATAGATTGAAGTTTGAAAATTATGATTTTTTAAATTATTGTGTTGTTTCAAACAAGTAGAATAAAAATAGTAGTTAGAAATATGATAATTTTAAAATTTTTAATATCGAACTGAACTGAACGATTCGATTCCATTTTGGTTCCATAATTCAAATTGGAACCAATGGCTCTATTTACAAGATACCTAGTGATTCTATCGAACTGGATCGCGTCCACCCTTAAAAAGAAGTTTTGGGCGCGTTTGAGTAGCATGTGGTTGGTGGTTTAATGGCTTTGATCATGTTTGGGAGTGCTTATAATCACTTATAAATTGGTCAAACAATATTTTTATTCACACATTTCGAAAGACCAACAACTTTTATCTACTTTTTATTCACACATTTCGTATGATCTATTGCTTATAATTTTCAAAAAGCTTTACTAAACAAGCACTTATACCTCTCTACTCAAGGGTAAAAGAATACGCCGGGATGCTTTTTGATACTCTCATGACGACTACGAGGAAGCTATGTTTGAGGTTCAGTCATAAGCTTTTACAATATGTGTCAAATAGCAATTTCGAAATGGACCAATTTGACAACAATAATAATAATTTTATTTGACATATTTATTACTAAATTATTAATTCAAAAAAAAAAAAAACTCATTAGTTTTCTTTAATTTTTTATTAAAAAATAAAAGTATTGGACTTATTTGCACATGTGTAATGATTATGAATACACATACAATTTCTTCTAATTAAACTAAGGGTATATTTGTCTTTTTCATCCCATAAGGACCAATTTGACACCAAAACACATAGGTTAGGGACTTGTTTGCCAAAAAATAAACGTTATGGACCAATTCCACACTAAAAGTAAATGTTAGGGACCATTTGCACCAAAATTCTATTAACTAATAGATGAGAGTCCCAATTTTATAAATTAATCTCTTTGAAAATCTCAAAATATATATTGTCTAAATTTATCTAAGATTGTATTTGATGCAATGTATTAACTTGTATAAAAAATTTATTTAAAAAAATAAATAAATAAAATTAAGACGAGGTTGGCCCAATAAGTTGGACTGTGCCAACATATTTCTAGCTCGCACAAAACTGGGTCGAGCCTGCCCGGTCCAGTTTCAAGTATGACTTCGCTCTGGTGAATCGAGCCGAACCGAGCCGACCCAAACCAACTCAACCCGACCCAACCCAGTACCAACTCTAATTGTTACTGTAATCAATACCATTATATAATGGCTTTTAGTCGTCACAAATGATCTACTTTTCTAAAGTGTCATGTTGATCTTCAGATATTTATGTAATTGAACTATGAACTCGAAATACATCAACGAAATTCAATTTCACTAAAATCATCGTTGAAATGCGAACTTGATATTTTTAAAATTTAAATGAATTCAAGGCTCAATATTTTAGGATTGGTTTTGTTTTGTTTTGCAGATTTCTACAAATAAGACAATTTAATTAAGTGAAATAAAGATATGAGTCTTGATAGCATTGCCAACCTTAGAAAGGTTTTTTAGAATCAACATAAGCTTGTCCACACTTCCCTTCTTGCATTTTAAATTTATCCAAACAAACTTCAATTGTTTTAGAGTGCATTTTTTGGTCAAATTTAAATTATAATTTCAACAGATTAAATATATTTTGTATTTATATATTTTGTAGAACCCACAATTTACTATTCATTTATTATCCACACATTTTATATGACCCACAATTTATAAATACTTAAAAAATAATTTCAACACTTTCAAATATGTACTTAAAAACTTGTTTAAAAGCTAAGCATTGTCAAGAAATTTCGACTGAATTCGATTTGGATATAAATGAACTATACTCTCTAATCAAGCATTTTGAATGGTGTTGAGTTGGATATTTTGGTAAAATTTTCGAGTCGTCCCTAGTGAAATGTTTCAAACTAGGGTGTAGTTGGTCAAGTTTGGCAAATTTTTGATTGACAATCATTTTTATTTTTTTAAAACTATTTTACATCCATTCCCTCGTCAGTTATGTATTAACCTAAAAAAAAAAAGAAGGAAAAATTATGCATTCACATCTTTTAAACAAGGGTCAAAGGGTAATCCATTTAGCATATCCTTAGCTCAAGTTGTTCGATGCATAATTTCTTAAACTAAAAAAAGACTATACGATACGATCTTTAAATTCGTATTTATTAGAGTTGAGTAATCTTGTGATTTGTGAATAATATTTTTAAGTGAACAAATCCATTTAACTTTAATATTTCTATTTGAAATGAGTCGAGTTGTCCATGAGTCCACTTCACATAAAAAATCAAGTTATCTTTTTCAATATATTTTGTAAGTAAACGCACTCAAACTTATGATCTTCTAAGTTATCAAGCATGTGCCCAATAACTTATTTTTTCTTCTTAATTTTAAATAAAAGTTATTTTTTTTGATATTAATTTTTATTTTATTGTCAAAACAAACAATTTACTTATTTTTAACTTTCTTCAATTAAAAATAAAAGATATGAAGAATAAAGCTCTTGTCGCAACGGAATGTCCCTCTTTTTGTCCTTGTCTCTTCTTTATTTTTATTATTCAATTAATTCTAGAATATTCGAGCTGGACAACGAGGTACTGGATTGGATGGGGACGAAACATTTTGCTTGGTCGTGTCCCTACCTCCATTTCTCGACTAATTGGAAAATTTTGATCTATTCGAAGAGGAGCAACACGAGTCGAGACAGGAGGATATTTTGGCTTCTCTAATCCGGCTAGTTCTTCGCACTCGTACATTTCCCCAGTGCACTGCCACGATATTCCCTTTCTTATTTACCCCTTTGTCTTACCATATTAGTACAATTCTGGTCTTATCTCATAACAATAAAATTGTGTTTGTACGTACTATATAGACGCAGATGGTGAGGATAATTCCTATGGCGTCTTCGATTAGGCCCTCGCTCTCGTCTTTGAGGTTTTCGGGGAGCGCTCGTTTGGGCCTGCCTATGTACTCCTCCAATTCTAGTCGAGGACTCAGATTATTACATCTCGGCAGTTGTATGTTGCTTGTTCCCTCTAGTTTTTTTTTCCTTCTAATTTTCTGCTATTTTTTCCTGGAATTCTTGTTTTTATGCTGACCCGCCTCTTGAATTCGCGTGAGTATCTTGAATGAGTTGAGTTTTACTCTTTAGTAACAAAGATTGTTTGTTTTGTATGGAATGTCGAATGGCGGATAGTGAATTATGTTGTACTTTATGTACATGTTTAAATTGGAGAGACAAGTGGTTGTTATATGGTTAGTAAGTGCTTCTCTGTATATTTTGAATGCACAAAGTTATTAATCAGCATTATGGATTCTGGGTGGGTCTTAAATTTTTTTTAAATCTCTGAATCTTAATTTAAGAAGTTGAATACTGGGCCCATTTTTTTTTTTTTTTTGGCATAAAGATACGAAGGTTTTTGATGGAAACGAATGGTCAATGTGGTTTTGTTTCTGCGTTTTAGATGAAGTCCTCCTTTCAACATTCAGCAACTGTGTATTGTACTTCAGATTCTCAATTTACTTATCTTTCGATCATTCTTCTGGCATTATTGGTACAAGTCTTATCAGTTCAAGATTCTGGTGTATTTGAATGAAATTTGGAGCTTAAGTTTAGTAGCCAGTTAAAAGAATAATTTAGGCTTACGTACGATTACTATTCCAAATCTCTAATTCCTTGATATAAGCAACACCATGTTCTTGTTTACAATGTTCTTTCTGAATTATTACTATAATTAGTCCTCATTTGGTTTAGCTAGGATTATATAAATATATTATAATTATTTGAATAACTAATTTTTGTAACTTCTTAAGGTTGTGAATCTGTGTAGGAATATGTATGCAATAACACAGTTAATGATAGACTTTGTTGTATTGACCCAAATGCTTCAATAAAATTTACGAGTGATTTGATTAGTTTTCTGGTTAAATCTTGTAAAACATCCAAACTAAAGAGTTTCCTGTTATCTATTTATTTTGTCTTCTGTATTCAAATATAACCGTTGTTAAATATAACCCTATGAATATCAAATCAGAACTGGCATTTGAAATTTTGAATGAAATTAGTTTTGATGGGATTATAAAGGCAATAGCATTTGACTATCCAAGTTTTATTCTAGAAACTTCTCAAGTTCAGTGAGAGAAAATCCAAATACTTTAGCATCTTTATTATGTTCCTTGTGTTAAGAAGTTCACAAGAAATGATCTGATGCATCAATAACGTACCTCACTCAATTCAGTATTACAGTATGCCGTTCGTGCTTTATTATCTTCTTTTCTTGCTAATTTTAGGATCAATCATCAAAATTTCTTATTCTATTTTGAGGAATGATCCTCGAAGCTGATGCTTCTACCTCAGAAAGAATCATGCAATACAACATATGAGTTTACTTTAAGATATCGGTGGACTCAAACAGAGTGCTGCTTACGTGCTAATCTGAATGTTGTCACAGCGGTGTCACAGTTACAATGCTTTGGCCTTAAGACTTCTAAGTTGTTTAGGGGAGAGGGCAGCAACATGTCAGTTTGTGCAGCAGGTAACATGGCACAAGCAAGTACTGCTACCTCCCAAGAAAATTCCTTAGAATGGGTTAAGAAAGATAAGAGAAGAATGCTCCATGTTGTTTATCGCGTGGGGGACTTAGACAGAACAATAAAGTATGCCTCTTCTATTTACCATGATCTGCTTTCTTTCTTGGCTTTCTAGTTCTTCCCTGTACAGTTATGTAAATATAATCAAATGGTGGCTGCAGATTTTACACTGAGTGTCTTGGGATGAAACTGCTTAGGAAACGTGATATACCTGAGGAAAGATATACAAATGCATTTCTTGGATATGGGCCAGAAGATTCTCACTTTGTTATTGAACTCACATACAGTAAGCATTCAGCAGTTTTCCGAAACTATTATTTTCTTCATCTGAGCTAAGTATCAATTGAATACACAAATATTAATATGCTGTGCCTCGCTTTGGGGGCATGTGCTTACTCTACCAGCTTAAGTTGATTTGTCATTAATACTGTGTTTATCTGATGATGCTTTCAGATTATGGGATTGAGAAATATGATATTGGGACCGCTTTTGGCCATTTTGGCATTGCAGTTGAGGATGTAAGTTTCTGTCTGTGTATATAAGACTGCAGTAGATACGATTGAAACTAGATGATGTGTCTTGATAGCTATAACCTCAAAGACTCCAATAGCTTTGTTCTGCGGTTTTCAGTTGCATATGTTCAAATTCTCTTTAAACTAGTTAACTCTTATCAAGAGTATTATGTCTTGCTGTAGGCTTTCGGCCATTTTGGCATTGCGGTTGAGGATGTAAGTTTGTCTATTTATGTAAGAATGCAGTAGATACGATTGAAACTAGATGACGTGTCTTGATAGCTATAACCTCAAAGACTCCAATAGCTTTGTTCTGCAGTTTTCAGTCGCATATGTTCAAATTCTCTTTAAACTAGTTAACTCTTATCAAGAGTATTATGTCTTGCTGTAGGAATTCAGTTAAATGCCTTCATCTTTCAAGTTTTTTTAATTATATTAGGTGCTTGGTTACGGAGTTCATAAACGAATAGTGGGATTCAGGAATCAACCCTTCCAGGCATCAGTGCCATGAGTCCCCATCCATTAATGCATTGAATTGATACTTTCCTTTCATTTATTTTGTTATCTGTAGTGCTTTCTGAATATCCTAGCATGATACAGTTCTTGACCTTTCGAAAGATGATGAGTTTAGTGTTGACATTCGATTCTAAGGAATTTATATTTGTTTTAAAAGCATGCTTGCACTATTCTTTCTCCTCTCTCTCTCTCTCTCTCTCTCTCTCTCTCTCTCTCTCTCTCTCTCTCACACACACACACACACACACACACACACACACACGTGCATTCTCATGTGCACAGGCGTGAGCGCACACATTCATTCACTCACTCACATTATTACTCTAATTTTAGAATGGATAGAATTGCTTAATATTGATACTGTTACAAATAGGTAACAAAGACTGTGGATCTCATAAAAGCTAAGGGTGGTATAGTAACCCGAGAACCCGGTCCTGTCAAAGGTGGCAAAACAGTGATTGCATTTATAGAAGATCCCGATGGTTATAAGTTCGAACTTCTGGAGAGAGGTCCTACACCTGAGCCGTTGTGTCAAGTAATGCTTCGAGTAGGAGATCTTGATCGTTCTATTGAGTTCTATGAGAAGGTGAGGTCTGCTTTCTGGAAATAAGATATGCACTTTTTTTAATATTTTCATAATCCTCCAACGTCATTGTTGAAATAGTACAGTGTATTACTTATCCCTCAAATATTCTTTGCAGCTTCATCTGTTAGCTTTGCCTTAGCTGTCCTTTATTCTGCATAAGCTCTAAGTTATGTCTAATTTCTTAGGCTTTTGGCATGGAGCTTCTTCGCAAGCGAGATAATCCTGAATACAAGGTAATCCTGATATTTTCATTATTAGGTCAAGTTGATAGAAAAGATTGTGAATCATTTAATAATATTTCGTCCGTATGTGTGTGTGTGTTGGAATTTTTGGAACAAATGTCATGTGCCCGAGACTTTATTTTGGCTAGCCTTTCCTTACATGCAACTGTTTCCCTCATTCTTATGATATCTTACCCGACGTGTTTTGAAGCAATGTTTTAAGTGCCATCTGGTTTCCAGTACATGTTAACAGATTTCTGTTGTCTGATTCTTGACTTGCTCACTTGATTGTTAAACATTCTTGAAAATCACTAAGCATTGCAAACTTATAACTCTTAAATTGATTCTGTAAAATACGCCCATACTTTTTTTTGGTATGTTTTGCTCTTGTATTTAATGCAGATCTGATTGATTGCACATTTGCTAACTTATGGGGTGGGGTATTTAGATGTTATTGATTTACCAATTTTTTTTCTTTGTCATACAGCTAGCTTTTCCCTAATAGTTGCATCTGGATCTATGTCATTGTAATTTTACACTTCATTTAATCCCAGATCGCCCTAGATGTAAAATTAAATCATGTTTGGCTAAGCTTAAGAAGTTTACTTATAATTAAATCAGGAAGTTTTAAAAAAATGAGTTTTTTATTAGTCTAAAGTTAGAAATAAGTAAGTTACTTATTTTGAAAGCAAGGTAATTATTACTTTCAAAATAAGAATTTTTTTTGCTTAAAAGTAAGAAAAAAGTAATATGTCCAAATATGTTTGGTAACCAAAAGTTACTTAAAGCTTAGAAGTAGCTTCTACCTCCTTTTAAGCTTTAGCCAAACATGCTATATCTTGGTTGCACTATTTGCTGCCTGCAAGTCTTTCTGTGTACGCACATGTGGAGATCCCTATGTACTGATGCGAGCTTTTGGTCCTCTCTGCAGTATACAATCGCAATGATGGGCTATGGTCCAGAAGATACAAATACTGTCCTGGAGTTGACATACAATTACGGTGTTACTGAATACGAGAAAGGAAATGCTTACGCTCAGGTAGAATCTTTTGATTTTCCTAGCATTATCTTAACTCTGCTATACTTGACATGATAGATTTCACTCAGTGACTCGAAAATCCAAATTTTGAATATGCTGACTGATTATGTGTTTCTTGCAGATAGCAATAGGCACAGATGACGTTTATAAAACTGCAGAAGCAATTAAGCTAAGTGGGGGAGTAATTACCCGAGAACCTGGACCTTTACCTGGTATTAATACCAAGATTACTGCGTGTCTTGATCCTGATGGTTGGAAGTCGGTATGACCTTTGCTTTTCAATATTCATTGCTTAAATATTCTTAGACCAAACTATTGCTGCTTTAAATTGATTGACTTTGTTTTCGAATAGTGTTAGTGGTGTGCCTATTCCTCTCAGTTTTAAATCAATATTTTTTTTTTACACCATTTTGGTTTATGAATTTCGAATAAGGAATTCAAGCTCTAAACAAAAACGCATTTCGATAAATTTAAATTATTATGTCTAAAGGAAGATTAGGTGTTGAAGTGGTGGCAATGATTCATATAGTAGGATTTTATAGGCAATGAATTTCATTTGTTATGTGAAATCAAGAGTTCAAGTGGTAGCAATGATCCCTCTAGGAAGAAGATATTCTAAGCAATAATTTTCATATTGGAGACAGTTGGAAATACTGATATTTGTTATGTTAGCTATATTTATTTGTGTGTTGCAATTCTTAGATCTAAGTTTTGACAGTCGAATAATCAATCAAACCTTTTTTTCAAACCGTAATGCAGTAAGAACCTCAGATAAATGTTACGAGGAGCGATGTAAGATGCTTTTGGAAACTTTTAAGTCTCCTTTAAGGAATATGTCACTTGCAGGATACGAAGCATTGGTTTGATGGTTCATAGAAAAAGAAGACATCAAGTTACTTTCTTACTTTTAACTAAAAAAAAGTTAGGTTTTTGAAAGAAACATACTTATTTTTAACTTTGATTAGAAAAAATTTATTTATTTGAAAACTGATTTACTTATAAATAAATTTACGTGATCTAGTTTTTGATTTAAATTTTTGAATTGTGTTTTCGTTTCTCAGTTTTCTTTTTGCAACTAATAAAAAGGAGGATGGAAGGGAGTTGAGGAATTTATGAGTATGTGTTAATTGATTTTAATCCACCTTAAACCCATGTCCCTACTTAGGATTATTTTATCCGGTCCACATAGTATAATAGAAGTTGACTGGATTAATTTAGTCCCCGTATTATCTTCACCAAACACGGAATAGGATTAAATTAATCCTTATCTGGTCTAATACGGCATGCCAAATGTACCACAAGTTTATGTTTGGTATGCACTGACTAATAGTACAATATACAATAACTTAGCTTATTTTCTTCCTTGGCACTTCCAATAAAATACACCTTACCGAACAAGCCACAAATAGATAACTAAATAAAACAAGTTATTAACTTCTGAGACGGGATGGGTCTTCAAGCATTATCCATCCCTTGCTCCCGGTGCAGCTAGTCTCGCTGAATTTCCATCCATCTGAAAGCTAAAACTTACTGTGCTTGATGCTATTTACATTTTCTTTTTTATCTTGCTGATTGTAGTGGAATTATATATTGCTCGAAGAAACTACTTAAAGTTAATTGAACGGATGGGGGGCAGGGTAGGAGATGAGCCCCCTTGATCGGATAACCTTAACTAATTGTGACGAGCTCCAATCGAGTGTTCTTCATATTTTTGTATGTCAGTACTTTTATGTTTGGTTAGTAACTTGAAAAGGTTTTTGTCTGTGACTTTGTTAAGAAAAGGATAGAATGGTAGACTTGTATTTTATCACAGGCAGTTAGGCGAACCTTTGTTTGCGAAGCGACATTAGTGGTATAATAATAGAGTGATGCTATATTTAATACCAGTGTAGGTGGCAACGCATGATAAGTCCAATAAACTTATCATTCAAGACTGGTGTTAAACAAAGTGGTAGATAGCATTACTCATAATAACGTATATTTATGATTCAAAATCAGCGTCTCGTTTGAATCTTGCAGGTCTTTGTTGACAATATCGATTTCCTCAAGGAACTGGAGTAAGCTGCGTAAAAATTGTTGTGCCAAACTTCCTGAAAAGGGTTGAATCCAGATATTTACGACGCGTTCCCAATTATGGCTCACTCGTGAAATGATACATCAAGAGTCTTGGGTAAAGAATGTATGAATTTCTGTCTTAGTAGATTGGATTAGTGTGTACCGTTGTCACCTTAGAGATATATTGACACACCTGAACTGCACTGTAAAAAAGTTGCCATTATAATTATGGCCATTTTGGTTATAATTTGTTCCTTAATAAGAATATATTAATTGGGAACCAACAATCATTTTCATGTCAAAACATTTAAAAATAACGAATGAAATGTCTTATTCTGTTTAAACGGAATTATTGTTTGGATATATTTTTATTACGATTATAATTTAAACAAAAAATGAGAACAAAGAGGACAACAATTTTGTTTTTTTATTTGGATATGGATTTACTTAAATTTTTTTTTTAAAAAACAAACGTGAGTAAAATATTTTATTTTTTTGATATCTATATCATAGGCCCTTAACCTCTGCCACAATCACTGCCCTTTGTCGCTGTATCTAATTTTTTTTTTTTTTTTTTTAGTTTATTTATTTATTTTTTGTCTAAATAAGGGTATAATTTTTTTTTTTTTTTTTAACGAAAAATTGACTTTTTAATAATGATTTTTTAATTCTTATATTTAGTTGAATTAAATTAGATAATGAAAAAACTATTATTCAAATAATTATAATTTAGATAATTTTTATCTATATAAATAATTATATTAACATATTAAACGGGGTGAAATTGGTGAAATTTCATTCTTACAAATTAGCATGGATCTTAGATTTTGTTTTTCTCCAATGAATAAATTTTGAATAAATTTAGACGGAATTGGACAGACTGCCTGATTTCATGTGTGTATTTTGAAATATACTTATTTTATATAATATTTGATGGATTGATCAAATTGAAAAATTTGAACAAAATTATTCTTAGATTCTCAATTGAATATCTATTATATTCATTTTCTTATTTTCTCATACTCACTCACTCTCTCTCCTCACTTCTTCCATCATTACCGTCGTCCTAAGCTCTATTTCTCACTCATCTTTGTTATTTTTGTGACCGAATTCTATTATTCTTATTCCAGATTTAAATACATTGATAGATCTGTAACTGATTTTCGAGCCATTTGAAAAAGTCGACCGATTTGAAATTTTTGGAATCAGTTACAAGCTATTAATCATAAATTAGTTAGGAAATCAATTTTGAGCCATTTGAATCAGTGGAAAAAATTAGTGTATTTTTGTTGTAGGTTATATGAAACTCAAATTTGATATACTGTTTCTCTATTTTTTTGTCGATATATTTTATGTTGTTAGGTACATTTTTTTGATCTAATTTGTACATTAGTAGATTGTATTACATATTGAGTTTAATTTACAAATGTTGTCCATCTAATTTGTTGATATTTTTTGTTGTCAAATAATGAAATTAATTACATTTGGTCAAAAATAGATAAAAAAAAAAAAAGGACACAAAACTCGTCTATTCATCGACAAAATAGATGTCAATATCATCGACAAAGATGGACAGAAATGTTGTCGATGTCGACAAAGTTTTTTAGATAGATTTGTCGATTTTTTCTTCTTTTTGTCGTCTTTTGACCACAATGTCGATTTATTTGCCTATTTGTCGATGTTTTGCTTTTATTGTTGTTGTTTGGAGAAAAAAATTGTAGATTTTTGCTCTTATTGTTGCCTTTTTACAAATTTTTTTTTTTTTTTGTAAATGACGATTTTTACCCTTATTATCTATTTTTGGGAAGAATTTTATTTTTTGTCGTTTTGTGCCCTTATTGTCGATTTTTTGTCTATTTAATTTAATTTTTTTTTCAAATGTATTTTTGGATGGAAATGTCGATTTTCAAATTGATCTGTCGATTTTTAGACAAATAACTTCTCTTATTATATGAGTCTCAATTACCGTTAAATATTAGCCACACAAAAAAAAAGTCAATTTTACAAAAAAAATATTTATTTAAAATTTGCTTTTGAAAAATGATATAGTTAGAAATGTTATCACAAATTATTATATTTCCAATCCCCAATTTATGTTTGGGCACAATTCAAAATTCTCCATGTTTTTATTACATACACGCACTCAACACGACAAAGACAAAATTTAATTAAATTGAAGAGAGAATTGAACAAACTACCTGATTCCATATGTGTATTTTGAAATATGTCTATTTTTTATAGTATTTGATAAATTGATCAAATTTAAAATTTTGGACAAAATTATCATTAGATTCCCAACTAAATATTTATTATACTCATTTTCTTATACACACACACACACTCTCTCTCTCTCTCTCTCTCTCTCTCTCTCTCTCTCTCTCTCTCTCGTAGCCCAAAGTTTTATTTCCCACTCATCTTTATTATTTTTGTGACCGAATTCTTTTATTCTTATCCCAGATACATCTATCACTAGTTTTTGAGCCATTTGAAAAAGCCGGTCGATTTGAAATTTTTGGAATTAGTTATAAGATATTAATCATAAATTAGTTAGAGAATCAGTTTTTGAGCCATTTGAATCAGTTAAAAAAATTAGTGTATTTTTGTTGTAGATTACATGAAACTTAAATTTGATATACTGTATTACCATTTTTTTTCGATATATTTTATGTTGTTGGGTAATTTTTTTTCAATTTAATTTGTCTATTAGTGTTACCACACGATTACGACATGGCTGTCACGTCAGCACAGGCCCCATCCAAGCCCAGTAAGGGCCCAGTCTGTAATCTATCGAGAACTCTACCTGGCCCTGCTAGGGCCTTGGACGGGCCCGTCACACGCTTGCGCCTTCGACAGCTAGAAATCCGCAGGTCATGTGGAGGTCCTCGACACTCACATGCGAACTATAGGGCATCGTCAGGCCTCGCATCATTCGTAACTAGTGAGCGACTCGATATGCCGGGACAACCAGAGGAGTAATTAAAGAAAGATTGCGTTGGATTGGGGGCACGAATCCCCACAAGGAAACCGAATCATGATCTCCTAAAATTATGCAACGTGATAAGCTTAAGGAAGGAAGGTAATCTTGGGTATCTTTATCACATAAGGAAGGAGGATCCGATTGAAGAACGAATTGATTTTGTCTTCCAAATCAATTAGAATTCTTGCGCTATAAATACAACGTCTCCGGTTGTTCCAAGGGACACACTTTTTATGCTTAAGAATCCCACCCTAAACTCTGCTCAAAACTCTGCCTGCTTGTCTCTCCCACACCCCTTTTTGTTCCTGCCCCCGTGTATCTCTCATATACTGGCAGTTGACTTGATCGTCGGAGTGCCAACAATCGCCGGACCCTTTTTCTCCGGAGGTCTTGGTGCCTAACGGTCGTCCTAGTGTGCAGGTAACATACGAGCTAGCAGAGGAGTGACTGGAGATCTGTTGGCACGTGGACTGGTGCAGGTTCTGACGTCAACAGATTGGCGCCGTCTGTGGGAATCGAAAAACCTTACACGACCAAGTGCTTGTGGTAAAACGTGTCTTCTACCCGAAGGAGCATGACGTCCGAACAGTCCACAGAAGAAGAGTTGGAGTCCCACCACACCAACCCGAGACAGGAGAGCGTTCAAGACCTACAGAACGTCACCCGTCGCAGAAAGAGAAGACATCAGAGGAAACGGACGATGGAACAGGAGAACCAGGACCTCAAGATGGATAACGCCCGGATGAAGGCCACGCTTGAACTGTTGGAGAATCAATCCCTCCAACATGGACCCAAGCGCAGCCGTGTCCGGAGGAGTCCTTTACCCACTAGTTCGTTGGACAGCCACGGTTCCCGAGAGGAACCCCCCATTTCTAACGGCTGGAACCCTCGGAACCCAGCTCCGAAGCCCCCGCAGAACGGTCAGAAAGGGAGACCCTTCCCTGTACGAGAAAGCCACTCGATTTCTGCAGCTAGCGTGTTTGACAGGCTGGGAGTGGGGTCTTCGATTGCACCCCCCAGCCCGCGCAAAGTAGGCGCAGTGAACATAGCGAGGACCGTACGGAAAAGAAGAAGGACCCGAAGAATCAAGAAAAGGCCGAAGACGAAAAGGAAAGGCTGGAGTGTTATGAGGACGATGATGACGAGAACCTATCGTTCACCAACTACATGAAGGAAATGGAGGTGCCTGCCAACTTCCGAATGCCTATCATGGACAAGTATAATGGAAGAGGTGATCCCACGGACCACATAAACACCTACAAGACAAAACTCCAGGGCCAATCTCCTGCAGTGAAGTGTCGGAATTTCCATACCACACTCACGGGTGACGCGAAGAGGTGGTACAACAAGCTGAGGCCAGGAAGTATCCGAAGCTGGCCACAGCTTAAGAGGGAGTTCGTCAACGCCTTCATTGGCAACCAGACAATGATTGCTGACATCGTCCAACTCAATGATATCCGGCAAAAAGAGGGAGAAACCGTCAAAAGCTACTTCAAACGATTCAGCAACATCATCAACAAGATCGAGACGGTGACCGACGAGAAGGCCTTGGATGCGCTGATAACGGGGCTACACATGCGAACTCCCTTTTGGAGGGACATTCAAAATAGTCAATCGAAAGTCTACAGCCAGCTGGTGGACATGATCCAGCGTGAAATTCGATCAGAAGAAACAATCGAAAATACAGAAAGAGCTGAAAGGGAGAGAGAGGATCGATACAGGAGAGAAGGACATCGCTCTCCAGAGCCTCGGTTCTCTCGTTTTCAGAGGAGGCGTTCTCCAGAACCGACCAACAACCATTACTGGAGGTTCAATCAAACGGAGGTAGCCCCAGCCCCCCGGGTACCAGTAGCGGCCCCCCTACCCACGGTGACCCCGCCCAAGTTCTGTCGTATACACAGGACCGGGTGCACGACACGGAAGATTGCCCGGATATGAGGGAACTAATCAATCGTGGGAACCACGGGCCAGGCGAGAGGGATCAAGCGGCGCGAGGACGACGAGGACCGCCCACACAAGGGCGAAGACCTCCTCTTCAGCGCTAGAACGATGGACCTCACCGCGACGGAGGAAGAAATGATGGGGACAGGGACCAACCGAGGGCCGAGGGGCCCCAAGGAGCCCCACCTGTCTGAGAAATAAATACCATCTTTGGAGGGTCGTATGTCGGAGGAAGCACGATGAACTCGCGACGTAACTACGCGAAGGCAGCCAGGGGGGAACCCCTGGAGAGTTGGCAGGTCCACGGGCATCGGCCTAGAGTGCCGCCAATCTCGTTCATAGAAGAGGACGAATCTGGGATACATTATCCGCATTGCGATGCCCTAGTGGTATGCGCCATTGTCGCTAAGAACGGCCTAGGCTGGATGTTGGTCGATGACAGAAGCGCCGTGAACATCCTATTCGACAGTGCGTTCGACCAAATGGACGTGGATTACGAACTGACGGCCATCACCGAGCCGCTATTTGGTTTCACAGGAGACAGTCTCGTCCTGCGATGAAAGATTACCCTGGCGGTAGATTTCGGGGAACCACCTTGCCACCTCCGAAAATTCATGGAGTTCCTAATAGTGGACACCCGCTCCACCTACCACGGGGTCCTTGGTAGGCCCGCGCTGAAGGATTTACAGACGGTTACGTCCATACACCATTTGGCGATAAAATTCCCAACTCCCGGAGGAGTAGCCAAAATCCGCGGTAATCAGACGGAGGCAAGGACATGCTACATGAACGCGTTACGAAAAGCTGCCAAACGCGAGGATATCACCCCAGCCGCGGCAACCTGAGACCTTACCGCCGGCATTTCTATTTTGCCTTTTTCCTGCATTGTTTTAATCACTTTAGAGGTTTTTCTTTTTGCCGGACGCCAGAAAACTAGGCACCGTTCAATAATATTCGTCTTTTATGAATCCCAAGCGTTCCCCAAGCGGAGAGTACCAATACGGCAGCGAGGGAGTGTGGTTCGCGGCCAACTTTATTAACTCGCTGGGTAAACATTTTACGCGTAAGTAAGCAAGTAAAAAGAACACGGCAGTGAGGGAGTGTGGTTCGCGGCCAACTCTATTAACTTGCTGGGTAAACATTTTACGTGTAAGTAAGCAAGTACAAAGAATATAGCAGCGAGGGAGTGTGGTTCGCGGCCAACTCTATTAACTCGCTAGGTAAACATTTTACGCGGAAGTAAGCAAGTACAAAGAACACGGCAGCGAGGGAGTGTGGTTCGCGGCCAACTCTATTAACTCGATGGATAAACATTTTACATGTAAGTAAGCAAGTACAAAGAACACAGCAGTGAGAGAGTGTGGTTCGCGGCCAACTCTATTAACTCGCTGGGTAAACATTTTACGCGTAAGTAAGCAAGTACAAAGAACACGACAGTGAAGAAGTGTAGTTCGCGGCCAACCCTATCAAATTGCTAGATAAACAGTCAACGCGAATATGTGCAACTAGGATTCATTCGATGGCAAATAAAATTCGATCATGACTCGCGAACCACTCCGCACCATCGGGGACGTTATTTGCGACCTCAGACTTGTACCAATGACTTTGTGAGCGACACTATACACCGACGAGGCCCGAAACAAGTATGTAAAACATGGGCATCACAAACACGATAATGGCACACACATGCAAATATGAAGGTAACTCGGCATCTTTTCATTAAATACGAAATACAATACAGAAGAAGATATAACTGCAATATATTCTAAAACCCCGCCGCCTCATTGGGCCAGCACATGTATGGGGTAACTAGTTCTACTAACCCTATCTACTGGTCTACGCTGGCTCTGCCCAGGTTGAGAAACCTGACTGCACCATGATTGAGAGTCTCCCGAGCCAACCTGAGTTAATTTGGTGGCTTATTAGACCATACTGCTCAAAAAATGCCGTTGATACCTTTTTTGGCAGTGGGAGACCCCCCAGCCCCGTCAACCGTTCAAGGGAGGACCGGGCTAAGGCTGCTAAGCCTAAATCTCCACCCCGTACGTTTGGTCCCCTGAACGTTGATTGACCAGATCTTTGGTCCTCTGAATGTTGATTATCAGATTGACAGGCACCTTGGATGCCAGCCCTCTAGCCGCACCACCATCACACGTTTTCTATCTCTATCTCGATCGCACGATAATGACAGGTTAGATACAACAGTCTCACGATTGAAGAGTCTTGTTAGGGTTGCATCCTATTTATAAAGGACTACATTAGAAAGAGGTGTAATGCAATAAATACGGTCATAACAGGGGATCTGGAACGGCGCACAGACTTTCCACCTCCCCAAGGCATTAACAACGCCAACGCTTTAGATACTCCCAAGTGTCTGCATCATTGATACTAAAGGGATGATGATTCTCAGATTTGGAGCGTCTTTTACCCCTCCTCCCCCACACAATATTGAAACGTCGGGATAACAAAAAGTCAATTTCAATTTTGTCTTCAATTAACTTGGGCAAAACAATATAAGAATTACAAAATATAAAGTGCCCCGCCGCCTCTTCAAGGGTCGGCACACTGTGGGCCTCCCTCAGTTGGAGGGGGTGTCTGATCACCTACAGTACTAGGTCCCATTCTGGGTGGACCTCTATGATGCTTTCTACCAACTGCTCGCCTCCAGTTGTCATCAAACGGTGGGCAAGGTCCTGATACTCAGGCGTTTCCACAAATGCATCCTGGTAAGCCTCCACCGCCTTGGCCCCGGCAACCACACATTCGGCCCGGACCCTCTCCAGTTTCGCCTTGTGTCCGCCAGCAACTTGCCCTCCTCCGTGACGATGGTCTCCAACCTATTAGTCGCATTGGCAAGGGCTTCCTCAGCGTCAAGCGCCCGGTCCTCGGCCAACTTTTGGGCCTCTTCAGCGAGCTTCTGTGCCTCTTCAGCACTCTTCTGAAGCTCTTCGGCTCGTTTCCGAGCTGCCTCGGCAGCCCGCTTCTATTCCTGGGCGTCCTTCAGGCACTCTTTCGAGGCCTTCAATTCAATCTCGTATTTTTCCTTAATATCCGCCTCCCTTGCAATGGTGGAGTCGAGTTTGAATCGAAGTCCCCCTCTTTCGGACTCCAGCTGTGCCTTCTCGAGCCGCACAGCTTTTAGCTCCTTGGATAGCTTGGCGAACTTGGCCCTCTCCTCATGGCACTGGCCGTCATAACTTTCCACCATACTGAACAGCTCCTTGCTCAGTACCAGGCCCCGTATCAGGTTCATTTCCGCCATCCTCAACCGCTCCTGAACAGTGGCCCCCTCGGCAGTCTTCTCCCATTTCTGGGTCCAGTACTTGTGCACGCTTGCCGCCATCATCGCGAGATGGGCTGGGAGCATCTCTAGGACGGAAGTTTCCAGTTCCTCCCGACGTTGGGTTATCCGGACGGGGCTCCCTTGGCCGGACAAGGGGCCAGGTTTCTTTACACCCTCGGTTTGCCCTGACTTACGGGCATCTCTCATAAACTCCCCTCCAAACATGGGAGCCTTCCTCTTTCGTGCACCCGCTTTGCCCATATCCTCGGTAATGCCCTTCCCCTTGTTCTTGGCTGGGATGGGGCTGGGAGATGGATCAGTCGCCGAAGGAGGGGGGGAAGAGGAACGACCTGACTAGGGACGGGCTCTAGTTGCGCAGCAGTCGGGATACCTTGCAATGACCCGGGCGCCTCCTGGACGGGCACCTGAGCGGAAGACCCCTCTCCGCTAGCAGGGCGGGCAAGGTGGAGTGTGGGCACGCTTTTGAACCTGAAAGCTGTTAAGCACATACGGTAATAAGCGATGTGCTCAGATAATTCTCCACTATAGCACCAGAACACCGAAGTAAGTGAGACTTACACATTAGTCCGCAGCTGGCCAAAAGTTTATCGTCTTTTAAAAGGTTCCCGAGGCTCCGAAAGTCACTGCTGAGAGACCGAACCTTATCCCACTTCGACCTCAGCTCTCATTGGCTTCTCTTCGGGATCGGTGGCTTCCCGCAATCTGCAAAAGAGAATAAATACATCAAGTTAAGAACCGTAATCAAAATTTCATACGAATGTGGCGGGTTATACCAAGTTCCCCGAAATGTCGAGGGATAGACACATGCGGGAGGGGGTCCTCGGGCGTAAAATCCCAATCCCCACCAACGAAGATGAACCTCTCTTTCCAGTTGTGCACCTTGTTGGGACTGTTGGTGGCTGTTCTTCACTTTTGACCCGACCGGAGAGATATATTATACCAGCCAGCGGACCGGCATGGTCGGTATATGGACTCAAACTCCCTGGGAGACAGGTCTCCTCCAGCCATGGCAACACTCCACAAAATGTAGGAGGCTACCATCTGCCCCCAGCCATTCGGCGTTATTTGATAGGGAGCCAGGTTTCAGTCCTTTAACACCTGGCGAAAGAAGGGATGCACGGGTAGGCGAAGGCCTTGCTGCATCGTAGGCTCGTAGACCGCCACATACCCTTTGGGAGGATGGTCGGCACGCTCTTCTGGGCTCGGGGCTCTGAGCGTCACGGTCGAAAGAATATCGTAGGACAACCATATGACCTCCAACTTCGCCTCTGTGATCCTCGACTGAGCCATGGACGCTTCGGTTGCCGACCGTTTCAGCTCCTCGTCAAGAGCCCTTGCAGCCGGAGCATCCCTTTTGTCCAGAGATCCCCTCATTTTAGGCACCTCCGCGTCGGGCCCCCCCTTCACTACCGTCTCTCCCGCCGGCACGGAGGGCCTGACCTCCCTCCCACTCATCGACCGAGTCGACGGGTTCACAACTGGAGGCTCCGGATTCATCCCTCCCATGACTCCAGAAGAGGAAGATGATGTAGAGGCCGACGAAGAAACGCTCCCAATAATACTAAGGTTTGTGGGAGCGTCGGACGGGTTCTGTGAGTCGTCGTTTCCAGATAACATTTGGCTGTCCCCAGGTAATGGAATCGTACTGTGACTATGAAAATAAACAATGCAAGCAAATTTCAACCGCTTTATGAGCGCTTACCTCGGATGCACGACTCAGATGACACACCGGCTACAAACGTCTCGCTTATCGGCAGAATAACTACAATGAGCACGATGGTAAGAAGAAGGTGCAACATTTGGGTGGATGCCTGGTTTTATAAGGGCGCACTCACACATCCACCATCCAGACCCCAAGCGTTCCATCTGGGCATATGGATGGTCGACGTGTGCCTTCAATGGTATAGTAGGCAGAAAAGCGAAACCTACACATTTAGTAAATCAAGGACGCACGCCCCCCACGCGCGCCCCCATTCTCCGCCTCACGCGATCGCATTTAATGCGTACACCCTCTCACTCATGATTACCTGACCAGAGAGGGACAGTCTTGATAGACAGAATCACGCCATCAGGGGACACGTCAGCATTGGCCTGGCCCCTTGAAGCCCTCACCCGTCATGAATGTTCGGCTTCGGACTTGGGGGGACTATATATTGGGGGTAGGTTGAATTACTTCCTGCCGGACCAGGTTGAATCATTTCCTGCCGAACCACCTTGAGAATATATTTCCTGTGAGGCACATCAACATTTTGTTTATCCTCAAAAGTCCCACACCCATTATAAATAATAGACTTGGACTTGGGGGACTATTGTTACCACACGATTATGACATGGCTGCCACGTCAGCACATGCCCCATCCAAGCCCAGTAAGGGCCCAGTCTGTAATCTATCGAGAACCATACCTGGGCCCTGCTAGGGCCTTGGACGGGCCTGTTACACGCTTGGGCCTTCGACAGCTAGAAATCCGCGGGTCATGTGGAGGTCCTCGGCACTCACATGCGAACCATAGGACCTCGTCAGGCCTCGCATCATTCGTAACCAGCGAGCGACTCGATATGCCAGGACAACCAGAGGAGTAATTAAAGAAAGATTGCGTTGGATTGTGGGCACGAATCCCCACAAGAAAACCGAATCATGATTTCCTAAAATCATGCAACGTGATAAGCTCAAGGAAGGAAGGTAATCTTGGGTATCTTTATCACATAAGGAAGGAGGATCCGATTGAAGACTGAATTGATTTTGTCTTCCAAATCAATTAGAATTCTTGCGCTATGAATACAACGTCTCCGGTTGTTCCAAGGGATGCACTTTTTATGCTTAAGAATCCCACACTAAACTCTGCTCAAATCTCTGCCTGCTTGTCTCTCCCACACCCCTTTTTGTTCCCGCCCCCGTGTATCTCTCATATATCGACAGTTGACTTGATCGTCGGAGTGCCAACGATCGCCAGACCCTTTTTCTCCGGAGGTTTTGGTGCCTAACAGTCGTCCTAGTGTGCAGGTAACATACGAGCTGGCAGAGGAGTGACTGGAGATCTGTTGGCACGTGGACTGGTGTAGGTTCCGACGTCAACAATTAGTATATTGTATTATATTGAGTTTAATTTACAAAATTTGTCAATCTAATTTGTTGTTATATTTTGTTGTCAAAGAATGAAATTAGTTACATTATGTCGAAAACAGACAAAAATAGAAACAAAACTCGTCTCTTTGTCGACAAAATGGACGTCAATATCATCAACAAAAATGACTGTCCATTTTGTCGACATCGACAAAATGGGCGCCCAATTTTTCGATGTAGTGTCTATTTTGTCGATATCATAGATAAAAATAGACATAAATGTTATTGATGTCGACAAATTTTTTTGACAGATTTGTCGCTCTCTCTTTTTGTCGACTTTTGACCACAATGTCGATTTATTTGCCCATTTGTCAATGTTTGCCCTTATTATCGATTTTTAGAGAAAAACATTTGTTGATTTTTGCTTTTATTGTCGATTTTAATTTTTTTTTGAACGAACTGTCGATTTTTTACCCTTATTGTCGATTTTTTTACAAAAAAATAAATTTTTTTTCGTAAATGTCGATTTTTGGATGGAATTTTTGTTCATCGTTTGGCCCTTATTGTCGAATTTTTACAATTTTTTTTTTGTAATTGTCGATTTTTGGGGAATTTTTTTAATCGATTTTTGCCCATATTGTCGATTTAATTTTTAAAATTTTTTCAAATGTCAATTTTTTCGGACGGATATGTCGACTTTTGTACTGATAGATTCTCTTGTAAGTTATTGTATGAGTCTCAATTGCCGTTAAATTTTAGCCACATGAAAATGTAGTCATTTTTACAAAATGGTATATTTGAAATTTGAAAAATGATATTTAAAAATGTTATCACAAATAATCATATTTCTAATTCACAGTTCAAAATTCCCATAAGTTTATTTCTTTTTAACTTTCTTAGAGTGTGTTTAAAATTGATTTTGATTTTGCTATGCACCCTATTTAAATTTCATAAAAGGTCATAATCTTTATCAATTATTACACTTAGGTTCCTAATTTTTTTTTACCTTTTATTAATTAACACATATTATCTTTGATAATGGTATTTGTCCAAAAATCCTAGAGAGAGAGAGAGAGAGAGAGAGAGAGTAAAAAGATTAATTTGTCTCTCATATTTTTAAATAAATAAATAAAAAATTATGACTATATATTTGTCTATTATTTTAAAGAACGCTAATAGATTTTTTGGACAAAAATCGTCATCAAAGATAAGAATGTGATCAAAGAAAAGTTGGAGACATAAATGCAATAATGTAAAGATTTTTAATGAAATTAAAATGTGGTACATGTATTAAAAAAATGAGGAGTGAATATAACCACCATTTTCCAAAAAGTTAAAATCAAAGTCAATAATTAATTTAAACCACACATTTCATAAGACCCACAACTTTTTACAACTTTTCAACCATATATTTTATAAACTTTTACAAAAAATATGATTTTAATCAAAATCAAATATACCTTTGATCTAAAACTCAAAATATTACCTGTCTTTTTAGAGTTAATTCACTAAAAATATAAAAAATGGTTAAAAATAGGATTCTCCCAAATAATAAAATCTCTTACAAGTTTTCCAGGTACGCTTAATTTACACATTCTCTAAATTCACAGTCGATTATATATCTCTTTATTTAAAATTTATGGTTATATAAGTATTGAAGCGGGAATTTCCCGCCTCTTTTTACCAAGTTATTTGTGGTGTTTAATCACAAAAATTTTCAACTCGCACGCTAGTTAAATGCATTTTACATGAACAAGTAAAATACAAACATGACATTTATAAGGGGGAATTGGAATGTACCATATAGAACTAAAGATGAAAAATAAATTAAAATCTTAGGTTATGTTTGATTGGCTTAAATTTTTCATGGAAAATTGATTTTTTCTATTTATTTTCTAACTTGTTTGTTTGATTGTCAAAAATTTTCTATGAAAAAGAAATTTTCCCACATATTTTTCTTGTTTTGTTTGATTGCAACCTTTTTTTTTTCCATGGAAATTTTTTTCTCATTTTCCCACTTTTGGCCACATTTTCTTTGTTTTCAAGGAAAAAATTTTCTTTGTGGGATAAGGGAATTTATTTTCCATGGAAAATTTGTTAATCTTTTCTAACCCATTTATTTTTCATGGAAAAGGCGTTAACCTTTTTCAACTCATAATTTCTTGGTAATTCATTTCTATGAAAAATATTTTCTTTCCACTCAAATTTTCCGCTTGCAATCAAACACAGTCTTATTCACGACATTAATATTCCAATTCTAACTATAAACAAGGGAAAATAGATATATTGGCACTTGATTCCAGTAACAAGTTCCTAGACATTGACCAAACAATAAAAACAAAATGAACAAAAACATGACTCAATTAATAGCTAATATATAATGGGAGACTCCTTTGATTTTGCCATTTCAATCAAGGCACCATTTTTGTCCTCGTCTTCGTCCTTGTTCCAGACCTTTTCTTCTTCAAAATTCCCATAAAAATAGCTGCAAATGATGTAGTAGAACAAATTTGCCACACAAAGAATTGTAAGAATCCACCAATAATAATCATAATGTCCCTTGTTGAAATTAGTCGAAACCCAACTTTCTTTCCCACCCTTTTGTGAATAATGATTCACAATAGTAACTATTAAGCTCGCAATCAAGTTAGCAATGGCCATTCCAAATGTAAAAAGTGCCACTGCAATACTAGCCATGTTCTTGGGGAACTGAGAATAATAGAACTCGATTTGGCCTATGGCGTTAAACGCCTCGGCCAATCCACTTAAGCAATGCTGTGGAACTAGCCACATTGCTGACATTTTCACCACTGCTTTTGGAAGTTCTGCCAATCCTTCTTCAAGGGCTCTTGCGCGACGTTTCTTTTCAACCAATGCAGACACGGCTGAGGCGAGACAAGAAAGGAATAGTCCGATTCCCATACGGTATTTGATAGGAATCCCACGCGGGTTGTTGGTGTACTTTGTTATATGAGGAACGAGGATTCGATCATAAATAGCTATCCATATTGTTAAAGTAAGGATTCCAAACACGCCGAAGGAGCCTGAAGGGATACTGAAGTTTCCAATCAATTGTCTGTTCATGGTGTTTGCTTGGAGTACTGGAAATGAGTGTTGGCTAATGGTGATAGCAATGACGATGCCGGTCGACCACATTGGGAGTACTTTGATCAGTGATTTGAGCTGTTCTACTTGCTGGATTGTACATAAACTCCATGGATCTGAAGCTGAACCATCAGGGTTTAAGTCTTTCTCCGGGTTTTGAATAATGCAGGCTTTGTTTAGGAACCTGTAAGAACACACAAGAAAATGGATATCAGAGCAAAATCTCTCTGTTTTAACAAGAATTGGTAGTATTGTTGATATTCTGGCGATAGCTCCACGATATTTACATTTGGTTCACGTTCTGATGATGCCAGTGTAATAGTGTATGGATGTTACTCGAACAACCATGCCTCAAGAACCCTCTTACGAAACGTGTGAGCATACAGATATCTAGTACTAATTAAACAAGGTATTAACTAACCTTAATCTCTGTGTTGGTGCAACAAGTTTTGAATCATTGCCATGACAATAGCATCCATGAGAATCCTTTAATGGGAAATCAATGTGTCTATTCTTCCATGCTGCCGCTGTAACTTGAGCAAAACCGGTAAACATACTCTTGTTTGGCTTCATTTTAATGTAAAGATTTGTACCAAAGAAAAAAGCAATAACAGATACCAACATGAGGCCAACGGGTACTCCGAACCCCACGACCCAACCGTATTCTGATTGAAAATAAACTATTACAGTGAGTGAAATCATGAGTGATATCCCAACAGAAGCATAATACCAACTGAAAAAGCTGTGCAGAATCCTTTCGTTATTCGGGTTTTCCGGGTTGTCGAATTGGTCGGCCCCGAATGCTAAAGAACATGGCCTAATGCCACCAGCTCCAATGGACATAAGCACAAATGATGTGAAAAGAAGTGCAATCTGGCCTGCATTTGGTTTGATACAAATTTCATCACAAGGAGGTGGCTTTGCCTGTTTAAGTATGGCTGTTAACCACAGTACAATCAGCCCCTGCAATCAAGTATTTGAATCAAATTTCAAATGATCATGTGTATTCGTTAGGGTTTAAAAAATTGTTGGTGACTAAATTCAATTTTTTCCAAGTTGTTCCCTCTATCCTCATCCTTTAGTTTGGTTCGCATAAAAGGGGACATATCCTTTAGTTTTCTTCGCGCGGATTGTTTATGTTTGGTTAAATTGATCTACGTAAGGTGTAAGAAATAAATCTTACGTCGAATAAAGATGAAAAATATTAAGATAGAACCCCAAGTCTATAGCCTATTAAGTTCAAACGAGTACACGGATTTTAAGATTAGTGTTCTCAATCGAGCTAGTCTTAAGTCTTAATATAAGGAGGAATTTAAAGAGAGAGAATTTCTAACCATAAGACTAACAATTGTTGCCATGCCAATCACAAGAAATCGACCCAAATATGAATCAGAAAGGAAAGCACCCAAAATTGGCATGAAATTGGAAGTGGCTCCCCATATGAACAAAATGCTTGTTCCAGTTGCAGCATCAAAATGATATTTCATTGTAAGGTACAATATCATATTTGGCAGAAGTCCAAAGCTGGCTATCTTTTCAAATGCCTCATTTGCTGAACCCACAAATTATAGAAATATCTATTAATAACATATAGAACATATATATATACTTGATATGCAGATCTTGACTCGACTCAACTCAACACACAAAATTTACCTATAACAAAAGGAATAGCCCGAAGACCTCCTTTACGGCTGACGAGCTGCTCGGGAGTCTTTTCCACATCGGAATTCTCCATTTTTTTTTTTGTGTACAAGGAAAAATGTGTTGATGGAGAAATGGGAAGTTTAATATCTAGTCTCTCCTACCGGAGGAAACAAAGAACATAATTTGTTTCTACATGTATTGGTTATATGGGGTGGAACGGCTATTATATTCTTTTCTCTTTATTAAATCCATTTAATATAATTTTTGTTTTGCATTGTGTAGTGCTTGAAAATAATAATAATTTGGACAAGCAATATAAAAAGGTAAATTTTACTAGTAAAATATCAATGCATTATAAGAGAATTAGTTGCCAATGTTAAGTCATTGGTTACATAGAAAAAACAATTAAAGCCGCTTTTTGTACACATCAGGAATCAATTTGTAAGCATTGGGAAGAATGTGTGCTAGTTGCTTCCTTTATTGGCACTAGTGTGTAAATTGGGCTATGTCGGCCACTCTCGACTTATACTGAATTTGTGACGAATCACACACGAATTATATTTAATGTCTATAGGCTAATCTCAGCACGTCAAAGAATTATGTGGGTCGTACTCAGTCCACACACTCATACCACGTCCTATCAAGCCAAGTTAGCCGTCGTGGGCTAATAATTTTCTATTATAATTTAAGAAACAAATACAAGGGCCCCAATGCAATGTCCCGAAACTTTGTGAACAATATGTATGTGGCTCATTTACGAAGTATTTAAAGTGAAAATATTTTGTTAATCGAGAAAAAAAAAAAATTTAGAAAGTGACTAGAACTTATTTTTTTGCACAAGTGCCGAGTTATGAGTCAATTTGCAATTTTTAGCTTTTCAGGGACTAAAGTTTAAATGTTGAAATATATGCTTTCTGCAGAGAAAATGATTAGTTTAGTGAAAATGGGACCAGGAAACCAAATTGGGCTTCATTTAAAATTTCTAAGAAAGTTTGGGCCCAAACTGCAGTTTTAGGAATAGCTAGAAACCTAGTTTTTTCAAACTTTTGATCAAATTAGCCCTTAGAAACGATCTTTTAGAATTTTGGTGGAAACAAAATTCTGGGGGTTTTGGTATAAAAAGTGAAATTAGGGTTTCGGACCAATCTATTGTTTGACCCGACTAGCCAGTTTGCAGAATTCGACCAGTAAAGTACATTTGGGCTTTGGCGTCATATTTTGCCAATCATAGTTAAGGGTGGGAAAGAGATGAATTATGGTGGAAAAGGCACGATTGGATTCGTAGTGAATAATATTATCTATTATTAGTATAAATCATTACCAGTTTAGGTGACAATAATATCCTAATTTATTGTTTAATGCATTAAAATACATCACAATTTCATCAAAAAATGAATCAAGAGACTCAGTGTCACATAAACTGGTGATGATATCTATTAATGATATGATTTATGAAGATTTCACTAATTAAAAGAATTTTAATAGATTTTGAATCCATAACTTGTTTTATTTTTATTTTATTTTTCAAAAATTCAAAACTCAGTTTGTGCAAAATGAGTGATTAAAGTAAAAAAACTACAAATACATACTACAAACTCTGCTAAAATAAAATAATATTAATAATATACCAATATTTTCCAAAATAGAATTTATAATGTCAAATATTTCAAAATACTAACTATTTCTTCATTTAATTCATGCAATATTCTCTTATTTTCATTTTAACTAGTGGGAGTTGAAGGCTGGTCAAGGAGGCTAAATTGAGGACAAAGAGAGAAAAAAGTGTTTTGTGTTTTAATTTAAAATGAAGATAAATAGATATTTTAACAATATATTCTATTTCTGGTGAGAGACTCCATATTTTAATAGATATATTCTACATTTAGTGTAAAATACAAATCCTACAAAAATTGTAAATTGGACATCAAATTCTAAAATAATAATAATAATAATAATAATAATAATTAAAAAATCAAATGTTCTCTTTTTCATATATTGATGCATAATACAAGCTAAATAACTTGTTTAATTTCAAATAAAACACACATTATATTTATTTAAATTTAATAAGTTAAGATGTACAAAAATAGTCGATTTTAGTGTTATAAATTTGTATTTTACTAACCTTTTAATAATCTACTAAGTTCAATTGGCAGTTTTCCATTTACTAACGAATCTATTAAAATCTATAATATAGAATATTGTAAAAATTTTATGGATTATGTAGAATTCTATTTAAATATATGAAATCCATAAGAATCCATAAATCTTAAGAAATTTATTAAAATTAATTGGTACTAGCTTATTTTTATCCTAAACTTAATTTGAGTTTGGACTCTCCCATAAATTATACAAGGGGGTTGGACTATCACATAAACTTATTTTTATTCTAAACTTAGGGCCCGTTTGACAGAGATTATAAACTAGTTTATAAACCAATTTTTGGTTTATTTGACCAATATTGGTTTATTTGAGTTGAAATTGTTGACTTTTCATGTTAAAATTGGATTGAAAAGTCAAAAATTACGACTGAAAAAAAACCAAAATGGGTTTTTAAGCTTTGTCAAACAAGCTCTTAATCAGCAAAATCGGTCAACATTTTGACTTGAACATTATTTCATGAATATTCAGTTTTGGTCACCAATTAACTAGTTGGATTATTTATTCATAAGTTGGTATAGGGATAAAGTTTTTTAAGCACCGGTGCTTAGCTTGTATTAAGTATCAGTTACATTGCATGTCTATCCAAATGCATATTATATTTATTTATTTATTTATTATGTAGAATCTACTATTTTCTTACAACAATCTATGACATGTCGTCATTGGTGTTTAAGACATCAATCCTGCTAGTTTCTTAACGTTTTTGGTTCTTAAATCTTACTAAACATGTTACTTTGTTGTGGTTAAGATATTTGAGTGATTGGATATATAGATAAAAGAGTCGCAAAACCCCATAACAAATGTAGTGTTGATTTTACAAGTCATTGATACCAAAGTTGTGCTTATCAATGTATTGATACCTAAATATCTATTTAAATACTAAAATGTTATTTTTGAGCTCTAAGGAATGGGTTTAAACTTTGGGGATGTCATATGATTTTATATATAAATTTAATGACGACTTAAGTGGTATAACCTTTTCGGTTATTTGATCTTAAAATAGAAAGTAAGAATTAACCCAAATGTTGAGTGATAGGCCCTTCACACTCATGGTGGAAATGGGGTAAGTAAGAATTTATTTTACCTTTAATGGACATCAGATAAAATTGGAACGATATAGAGAAGATTAACATGGCCCCTGTGCAAGGATGACACGCACAAATCGAGAAATTGTCAGCATTTAAATTATGAGAATTATTTCAAATGAAATTTTATATGTTTTTGTGATACATTATGACGATGTTCGTACCTATTTTCATGAAAATTTATGCCTATCTCCACCAAAATCATCAAAATGAGACTTATAATCTCTCTGGTATATATATGAGATTTTTGAAGATTATGGTAGTTTATAAAGCCAAATACTAACAGCAGTACCACTTTTACTAATTTATTTTGTTATTTTCTTAGTTTTATTTTTATGGGAAATGATCTCCTCTTCATGGTGGAAAAGAATTATAAAGGTCACATGACACATGTCCTGTGGCCACTGGATAATTGATTGATATTTATGTCAATCACTTTTATCTTACCCAATGGCCATATGACACGTGTCATATAGCATTTATAAGGCCTCCCCACCATAGGGGGGAGATCATTACCCTTATTAGGGTAAATTACACTTATGATCTCAATTTTGTATACGGTCATTTTGACAATTTGGCCTTACCTTAAATAAACTAAAACAACAAAAAATTAAAAATAAAATAAAAAAATTGTAGTTTGGGTCATAACCTTTATAAAAGTCTGAACATTTTTTTCACCATTCTTCACTTAAAATAGCAAAAAAATATTTTTTCATGTTCCAAACTTTAGTACTTACATCCCTTAGTATATGCTTGCTGGTAGGAATTTTGGAGTCTTGACGAATTTTGTTCAAAGATTCGTTAGTTGACCAAAAGTCAAGTCCATAACCTAAATTTAACTAATTTAACAATGGCAAAATGGTATATTCACAATCAATTATTTAAAATTATTGACATATAAATTGTTGGTGTATGAATAAAAATCAAGACAAGATTAAGAAAAATTAATGGACACAAAGAGAATCTATTTTCTTTTAATCAAAATTCAGATTAAACTCTAATCTCACACTAAGTATATCACAATTTCAATCAAATGCTCAAAAGAATTTTTCACAAAGAAAAGGGTCAAATTTTACGAATAAACAAATAGACAGAGAAGCAAAGAAAAAAATGCCATTCACGGTTTTGACAAACAAAAGGCAGAACGCGGAGAACCCAAATTCACCAAGGGAAGCAGCAACTAATGCAGCAAAAATGGGCAATCTCGTGGGGGTTGTGGTTGGTCTCTGGTGGGGTTTCTGTTACCACCCGATTACGACATGGCTGCCACATCAGCAGGGGCCCCATCCAAGCTCATTAAGGGCCCAGTTCAAGATCCATCAAGAACCCTATATGGACCCTGCTAGAGCCCTGGAAGGCCCATAGCACGCTTGGGCCTTCGGCAGCCAGGAATCCACGAGGCTTGTGGTGGGCCTCGGCACTCGCGTGTGATCCACAGGGCCTCGTCAGGCTTCGCATTATTCGTAACCAGCAAGCAGCTCGACATGTTGGAATGACCAGAGAAGTAATTAAAGAAAGATTGCGTTGGATTGGGCACACGAATCCTCACAAGGAAACCGAATCATGATCTCCTAAAATCATGCAACGTGATAAGCTCAAGGAAGGAAGGTAATCTCGAATATCTTTATCACATAAGGAAGGAGGATCCGATTGAGTATCAAATTGATTTGTCTCCTAAATCAATTGGGACTCTTGCGCTATAAATGCAACGTCTCCAGTTGTTCCAAGGTACGCACTTTTTACGCTTAAGAATCCTACCCTAAACTCTGCTCAAATCTCTGTCTGCTTGTCTCTTCCACACCCCATTGTTTCCGCCCCCGTGTATCTCTCATATGCCGGCAGTTGACTTGATCGTCGGAGTGCCAACTATCGCCGGACCCCTTTTCTCCGGAGATCTTGGTGCCTAACGATTGTCCTAGTGTGTAGGTAACATACGAGTTAGCAGAGGAGTGACTGGAGATCTGTTGACACGTGGACTGGTGCAGGTTCCGATGTCAACAGTTTCATTCTAAATGGGTCACTTTAATGTTTTATTTATTAATTAGGTTAGATTTTTTACTTTAGTCTAAATCTACCACTTGAAAATAAAATGTGATAAGATTGGTTCAAAATAGATTACTTGAGTAACAACAATAAGTTATACCTCTAAAGTGACCGGATCCCTCCCCAGGGCATAGCTCAGTGGTTGAAAGGACGGGAGTGAGGTAGTCTCAGCTTCACTGGCAGTTGCAGTGTGGGGGTTCGAGTCCTACCTTTGGTATGGATTTAGCCCATTGTAAGCACAGTTAAAAAGCAACTCTCAACCCTGTTCTACTGAGGCACATCCTGCGATTTACATCCTCCACCAAAGCTCCAAGGTAGGGGCGGTGGGGGTCCTCAAGATTGGAGTTCAACCTTTTTCTAAAGTGACCAAATCCCAACTGGACTCAACGACCACGTTTCTGATTTATCTTCTCCATTTGAACTAGTCAATGACTCGATACACTAGTGTGATATTAAATTGGGTCGTACATTTTAACTTAAGACACAAGTTTAATTATGTACGTATTTTATCTTCATTGCCTTGGGGATTGTTTGGCACAAAAACAAAAACAAAAACAAAAACAAAAACAAAAACAAAAAATAAAAATAAAAAAAAGATCTTATTCTTTCCGACCCTGACCCCACCACCATTGGACCTGTTACCAACCAAGAGGAAATTTCTTCCCCTGGTTATGAACCCAAACCCACCAGGGGTCGACAACATATGGAGAAAGAAATGCAATAAAAAATAAACAGTTGTTGACAACATATTTATAGTACAATATAGCATACAATATTATGAAAAAAAGGGATGATATTGACTCAAAATCCGTCAAAGAATGTTGACGTAGAAATGATTGGCCAAAATAAAAAATGCAATCTAGGCAAAATTGAATTTACTAGAGAACTTGAAGTTTTTAGATCTTCGGTCTATACACCTAAATGTGTAAAGTCAGTAGTAGTACTTATGCGAAAAAGAAATAAGAAAAATGAAATGTAAAATATAATGCACAACTTTTAACTTAATGATTTTCATAGAAACATATATAAATAGATAAATTTTCATGTGATGGATGCAATTCTAAGTCGATATCTTGTTAGTCTGGTAAGGCATAAAACTTGATATGCATTTAATGAATGTGGTTATAACCAACTTATATAACATGACAAATAATACTCATGCGGTGGATGCAATCACAAGTCAGTATCTTGTTACAGACGTATATAAATTGATAAATTATCTTGTGGTGGATACAATCACAAGTCAATATTTTGTTAGCCTGGTAATACATGAAACTTAATATCCGTCTAATGAATGTTGTTATTACCAACTTATCTAACATTATTAATAATACTATATGTATAATTAATTTATGAAGGATTTAATATGCCATTTAAAAATCCATGAAGGATTTAATTATAATTATAAGGAAAATATATTTAAATAATCGTAAAATAACTCTTATTTTATTCTAAGGCAAGTGTTCCATAAATCATCTTCTAATAATATATCAAAGATCTCCATCAATCAACTTCCACAAGGGAATTCCACCATACCATTGTGGATTGCCATGATATATAGACTATTATTGTTGGATAGTCAAATTTGTCACATCTTTGGTATTAATAGTAAATATTTGTTTTCCTTATGTATTCCTTCATTATAGTTAGCATTCATAGAGCATTGCTGAATTGTAACAGTGATAGCTTGATTATAGGAAGTAATAGTCTTGAAGAGAAAGTTAGCTAACTCTATATATATTTACACTCAAATATCAATAAACAGCATTTCGACAAATTCTCTATTATATTCATTTCTTTCATGGTAACATAGCGGGACTAAGATCCTGACTCATCGCTACACTCTAATCTCTCTTGTAGTATCTTCTTAGTTTTTTTTTTCTAGCCATCATGGCCAACGATGAAAATCCACCAACACCTCTTATTCCCGACAAGACTATTGCCTCATCCAGTTCATTTAAGCTGGAGTTTACATTAGATTTTTCAACATTTGACATCTCAAATCCTTATTTCACTAATCACTAGGATCATCCAAGATTGGTTCTAGTCTTCAAATCCTTGAATGGCGACAATTACTCTGGTTGGAAAAAGGTTATGACTCTAGCCTTAAATTCCAAAAACATGCTCAGATTTGTCAATGGTTATATCAAAGATCATTCAGAAGAAGTTGATCCTGAAGGCTATGAGACTTGGTCGTGCTATAACGACATGGTTCATTCCTGGATTATCAATACTCTCAATCCAGAAATCGCAGACAATGTGATCTATTATTCTACTGCTCATGAAGTTTGAGAAGATCTCTGTGAGCGATTAACTCAATGCAATGCACCTCGCATCTTCGAAATTCAGCGAGATATTGCTTGTCTTTAACAAGAGCAAATTTCTGTCTCTGCCTACTATACTAAATTGAAGGGCTTATGGGATGAATTGGCTTCTTATTTAGATGCGGCACATGGAGCACATGCATATCAACAAAAATTGATGCAATTCTTAATGGGTTTGGATGAGACTTACAGTGCAATTCGCGGTCAAATCCTTCTGATGAATCCTCTGCCTTCCATCCGCTAAGCATACTCTTCAGCTACTCAAGAGAAAAGCAAAGACTCATCAGTACTATACAGACTGTGACTGAGCTTGGTGGGAGTGCTTATATGGCGGTGCATCACAACAACAAAGGCCAAAAATCGAACTTTTCAGTAGGAGCAGATCGCCCATATCATTCTCCAGCGAATTGTTTGTCTCAGCCTCAGGATGTTCGATTGGATCATTCATATTCTGCGCAAGGAGAACGACGTTTTGACCAGGATCGATGTCGTTTTGGATCAGGAAAGGGACAATCTCAGTGCTCTTACGGCGGAGAGATGGGCCATTGGGTCCAAAAGTGTTTTCAATTACATGGTACCCACCAGGCCATCCCAAGGCAAGAATGAATTCAAGCCCAAATTCAAATCAGCATAAAGGTTTTTCTGCGGCTAATCAAGTATCTTAAGTGTCACACAATGATGAAGGGAGGCCTGCAGTTTCATTACCAAAAGCCCAACTCAAGCAACTTTTGTCACTTCTTAACAATCAAGATGAATGCTCTATTTCCAAAGTGAATGGAGTAACAAAGCCAGGTTTGTCTAAAGTTGCTTCCTGCAATTGGATTATTGACAGTGGGGCGACATGTCATATTACTTCATCATCTAAATTGTTGCATAAAGATAAAAATTGCTCATTACCTCCCGTATTGTTGCCTAGAGGAGAAAAAGCGAATATTGTTGCGAAATGGTCTTTGCCTCTAAATTCTATCTATTATCTACATGATGTGTTATCTGTGCCTACATTTAAAGTTGATTTGATGTCAGTTAGTCGTTTGACAAGAGGTCTAAGTTGTTCAATGACATTTTTCTCTCATTAGTGTATTTTACAAGATCTGGCTATGAGGAGGACGATTGGTTTGGGTAAATAACGTGACGTACTATACCATTTGGTGGCACTAGCGACTAAAAATCTTTGACCAACCCTTCCTCAACCACAAACCGACAAGCCTGCAACCTCACCATTTCATCCACCGACCTTTGGCATAGTCACTTAGGCCATTTATCACCCTCTTGCTTAAGTTTTATTGCTAAGAACTTTTTAAAATTTTCTGTTGAGTTAAATAATGCTTGCCATGTATGTCCTTTGGCTAAGCAGAGTCGTTTACCTTTTAGTACTAGTACTATTTCCTCTACAAAGCCATTAGATATTGTACATTGTGATATTTGGGGTTGTTATCGACACCCTTCATTCTCTTTCTGGTACTAATTATTTTCTTACCATTATTGATGATTATACATGTTTCACATGGAATTTTTTAATGCGTCACAAAAATGAAGCACATTTACTTTTAAAATGCTTCTTCAGTTATGTTTTCACTCAATTCGAATCTTGCATTAAAACTTTTCGAAGTGACAATGATGGAAAATTATCTCACTTTGTTCCTTTTTCCAAGATAATTGTGTCATTTTTCAACATTCTTATGTTTACACGCCTCAACAAAATGGGGTTTTGAAACGCCTGAACCATTTCTTTTCTCGCCTGAACTCCCTTCTCTATCACCTGAACCATTCCATCGTTCTAGCTACCAGACCGCTTCGTTGGTCAAGCTCAACGATTATGTCTGCTCCAATGTTTGCTCCGACTACTTGACTTCATTCATTTCAGGTCCGACAAAAGGTACACGCTATCCACTGGCCAATTATATTTCATATCACAGATTAAAGCCTGCATATCAATCTTTTGTTGCTCAAATCAGTAATGTCACAGAACTTAGTTCTTATTAGAGGCCGCTGCTCATCTTGAGTGGAAAGAGGCAATGCATTCTGATTTACAGGCTCTCCAAGAAAATGGCACTTGGTCTCTCACTCCTTCCGACTGGCAAAACTCCCATTGGTTGTCGTTGGGTTTACTAGATAAATCATAAGTCTGATGGATCAATTGAGCGGTACAAAGTGCAACTTGTGGCAAAAGGGTTCACTCAATTGGAGAGAGTTGATTGTCATGATACATTTTCTCCAATAGACAAGATCATCTTTGTTCGTTGTTTATTGGCTTTGGCTGCTTCCCGTGGCTGGTCCCTTCATCAACTCGACGTTAATAATACTTTTCTCCATGGTGACCTCCACAAAGAAATCTACATCTTTCCGCCGCTAGGGCTTCGGTGACAGGGAGAGAAAACTTGGTTTGTCGCCTCTACAATTCATTATATATGGATTAAAACAGACATCTCGTCAATGGTTTGCTAAATTCTCTGTGGCCATCCGTTCAGCTGGGTATGTACAATCAAAAGCTGACTACTCTTTGTTCATCAGAAAGCAATACAAATCTTTTACTGCTCTTTTGATATATGTTGATGACATTTTAATTACTAGAAATAATCCCGTGAGTATAATTGATATCAAGAAATTTTTGCATAATAAATTTCGCCTTAAAGATCTAGGTTACTTAAAGTATTTCCTTAGTGTTGAGATTTCTACATCTAGGAATGGCATTTTTATTTCTCAACGAAAGTATGCATTGGAAATCATTAAAGATGTAGGGTTATTAGGGGCAGCTTCCATCGATACTCCTATGGAACGTGGTTTAAAACTGTCTGATAAGAGTGAGCCACTCAAAGATCCAGGACAATATAGGCGATTAGTTGGGAGATTAACATATCTCACAGTTTCAAGGCCGAATATTACGTATTCTGTCTATATATTGAGCAAGTTTATGCACCAACCTCAAAAGGATCATTGTGAAGCAGCTTTACGGGTTGTGAGCTATTTGAAATCTTCGACTATGGGCCTAGTGTGACTCGGATTGGGCAGGATGCCCACTTACTGGTGTATTTTTAGGCTCTTCGTTGATTTCATGGAGTTCGAAGCGCCAAAAGACAATCTCTCTTTCTTCAGCCGAAGCAGAGTATCATGCAATGGCAAGAGCTTGTTGTGAATTGTCATGGCTTCGTTATTTACTTAGAGACTTGGGGGTTTTGCATCAAGAGGCTGCATTGCTGTATTGTGACAATAGGCTACATTACACATAGCAACAAATCCTGTTTTTCATAAACATACATGGCACATAGAGATGGATTGTCATTATATAAGAGACAAGATTCAAGACGGTTCTATGGTGACAAAGTTTGTGATTTCTGCAAATCAGCTAGATGAAGTTTTGACCAAAGCTTTGGGGAATGAGGTTTTCATGCATATGGCTCGCAAGTTCGGAGTGCAAGACATCCACTCTCCAACTTGAAGGGGAGTGTTAGAAAGTCAAATCTGTCATATCTTATGTATTAATAAGTAAATATTTGTTTCCCTTATGTATTCCTTGTTTATAGTTAGCATTCATTGAACATTGCCGAATTATAGAAGTGATAGTTGAATTATAGGAAGTAATAGTCTTGTAGAGAAAGTTAGCTAACTCTATATATATTTACACTCAGATATCAATAAACAGCATTCTAGCAAATTTTCTCTTCTATTCATTTCTTTCAATTATGTCTAATAGTTTGCAGTAAGGAGTTAGCTGAAGCTTTATATGCAAGGATGACAAGCAAAATTATATATCTAAACAAACATCCATGAAGTAAAAAAACAAATGATAGAAAGAAAGCTAAAATCACTCACCAAGTGAATGGATTTGGAACAAACTTACTTTATTCTCTAACAAAATCTTGAATAAATTAAAGTTGTTTATATACAATCCTCTAGTCTGGATTTGATATGAAGAATATACACATGGAATAGCTGATACAGACATACTTATTCCTAGTAAAGAATGTTAACATTTTTTCGATTTTTTGTCCTAAAATCAGCTAAGCTCCCATGCCTGCATAAAGAAAATTGTAGTTATTTGGCTATGTTTGAGCATATTGCGCGTCTAAGAGCAGATTTATAGCAGCATAATACCTGAATTCTGCCATCAGATGTCCCGATAACTAACATATCTTCATCGTTATCAAGAGCCATGCAAAGTATTTTTCCGTTGGGACTACTTTGAAGTGTTTCCACTCTAGTTTGCTTCTTTTTGCACCAAACTTCTACGATCCCACCCTTACATCCCAAATATATTAGTTCCGAGTTCACAACCATTTCTCGCACTTCCAGAGTTGATGGCAGTGATCCGACCATATTGTAATTGGAAGTGCTCCAAATCTTTTCAAAGTGAATGCCAACATACAGAAAACTTTAGCTTCATGATCATAATTGAAAAAAATAGTGATAATGATCTTCTTTTTTGCGCACGGATAGGGAATAATACCTTAACAGTTGCTCCATCCAAAGAAGGACCAGCTGAATATATCAGTCCATCCTGAACTTGCAGTGAATAGATAGGATATGCTTTCCCGAGTAATTTTTTGGAGCCAATCTGAATATTTCCTAATGTTCCTGTGACTAAATCGATTTCCTGCAAAATCAGTTTAGCTTCGATTTATATACGGACCCTTGTACATATTATGATTAAACGCAAAATGTCAATGTTTTGATACCTGAATGCTATTATCATGACACCCACAATATAGTTTTCCATGTATGAGAGCCAAACACTTGACATACTTGTTTTGATTTAGTACTTTGGAGGATCCATTCCACGAGTGTACCTTAAAAAAACAAGTCGAAATCAGCATTTAAACATAAACACCTGCAGCTTGCTATGTCCACTCGGATGAAATATGTGAACATGGAGCAATCGATAAAACTAGAGTTCAAAAAAAGGTTACGAACCCCCTCTCCTTGCTAAGCTAAGAAAAATGTAATAATCAAAAAGAATATTTGAAGTGAGTATAGAGAAAAACAGATTTTATAGTTTACCTTGATACCAGCTCCTTGTGGGATATAGCAAGCAATGTTATTTGCAACTACAAGGTTGTTGATTTGATCCTTCGTCTCATGAACTTGCTCACAATGAATTCCTTCGTCCATAATTGACCAAACCTACCAAAACTAATTATTGAACTTTTTGTGTTTACAAAGCTTAAAACTATAGTTTCACGGAAATTGTTATACTTTATTTTGAGCAAGTATTTTTTCGGTAAAAAAACCAAATTGATTCAGTGAGAGTTTTTTTTAGGACATTAGTATCATACCCGGACAGTCTTATCAAGGGAACCACTGTATAGTTTCTCTGTTGAATGCAGCAGTTCTAAGCCAGTAACTGGCTTGCTATGTTCTCGAATTTCTTGGACGAGTTGCAGTAAGGTACCTTTACAAGTCCAGACCTTCAGCATTCAAAACGAAATTGATGCCATCAATCTCAGTTCAAAACAAAATTATATGGTTGCTGGCCATGTTATTAAGAATTATTGGATGAATGAAAAGAAAACATATGAACATCAGTGCATACAGGTTGAAAAACGATAGACTGATGACTGACCTTTATAGTTCCATCTGAATGGCCAGAGAAAATTTTGCCTTTGAAGCAAGCAATTGATAGAACTTCTCCATTGATGCTGCAATCTTCTTGAGCTAATTCTTTATGATTCCAAAGATCCTGCAGCCCATGAACATCAGATCATTACATAAACCTGTATATTCCGTCCGAAAAAATGGATGTTAAGTGTCTATGATGCACCGATACGGATACGCATGTCCGATACAACACGTATTGGATACGTCGACACGTAATTTTCGAAAAAGTACCGACACCGACACACCGCCGATACGCTGATTAAATTTTTTTAATTTAACTTTTTTAATTTTATAGCCCAAATAAAATAACTATTTATATACTTATTGTATAAAAAATAATAGTAAAACATGATTGACATATTTTAACATTAACAAACAAATAATTAGCCTATTTAAAATCTTTATCCACCCATAAAGATTGAACTATTTTTTTTGAACCCTAAACAAATATCCGACGAAGTGTCCGATACGTGTCAGTGTCCGATACGTATTCGACACCGACACGCCAGTGGCAGTGGAGTGTCCGTGCTTCATAGTTAAGTGTAAGAAACTTACTGCACTGTTGTCATGCTCTTCCGAGAAGATTCGTAGCATCTCAAATGCCAAGGCAGAGGATTTCTTCAGCTCCCTCAAGCCTTTTAGAATATCCTTCATGTGGACAGTAAGATCTTGCAATCCGTCTGAAATTAGCAATAAACATACTATATTAGGACTGCATTTTTTCACGAAGTCATCATGCTATTCATTATCCACTGCAGATATTACTCTTGATTTGTAGGATAGACACTACCATGAAAAAAAAAAAAGAACGAAAAACCTTGGCCACTTCTCTATGATGCTAATCTAAATTTCTTTTCTTATTCACATTGTTCTATTAGTCTGTCTAAACTTGAAAATAAAAAATCCATATTCGAACAAAATCAGCCCAGTGTGTCTCATTTTGTACCAATGCAAGAGCAAGTGAGCAACAGCCAACTTCTGGAACATTTCTTGAAAAAATTTCAATTTATAGTTTCCATTTATCGAATAAACTGCCACACTAACCAGGGTCACGGACAAAGCTGTTCAGTGCAAGCATGGAGAGTGCTCTGTCTTCAGTGTTCTTCTCAGATTTGAAAATTGAAACAAAGTGCTTGAGCAAACATACACGTGCTGCTCCTCGTATCCCTGTATCTGGAAGAACGGAGAGCATGTATACAAGCCAAGTGGCGGACATGAAACATATCGATTGTAGATCTTCATATCTACTTTTTAGGCCCTCAGCCAAAGCCTCAAACAGTAGTCCAAATTCATGGCTGACAAGTACAAATGCCACTTTTCTTTCCCACTCGGCAGCTTGCTCTTCTTCCTACCAATTCAGTTGGGGAAATAGTAAGTATTTAAGCAATCAATGTTAGCATTGGCACAAAGCAGTGTCATGGAATATAAATTTTGTGGAGAATACTGTTGGGTTGTATACCCAAATAGTATAATTTTGATGTGATGAAATGACAATTTTATATTGAATAAAACTTTGGTTTGTATTCATTTGTTATTATTGTATTTGTTTAATATTGAGTATGTAAATTAAGTGCCAATGATCACTTGTGATAATATAAATTGGATGCTTGCGTTGAGAAGTATAGTGTGACACAACTTATATTTTGATCATTAATAAAATTGTTCACAACTAATGTATAAGTGTTGGCGCCTTGTAACGGAAGGTTGTAGTGTTGACTATTTAATTATTCGAGTTTGCGATTTGTCCTTATCGCAGAAATGGATTAATGGTGACACTAGTACACTAAGAGTGTATTGAACGGATCACGTGTCGAATTTAATTATATAGCATGATCGTGCGAATAATTAAATTCCACTTAATCACCGAGTATTTCATCTAAATCCTTTGATAGGATTGTGTATATCTTTTCGTTAGTTTAATGGTTCTTTGATTCACCAATGGGTGAGATCAATTTAATTTATCAAATATCTCGGTGAGTTGGGAGCTTGAGAATGAGCGAAGTAGAGAACACGAATTTGTGTCGGGAACTGTCGCCCTGAAAAATGGGTCGGGTGACAACTTAAGTATTTTCTGTTGAACGGTTATAAATCTGAGCTCAGTGTTTAGCGACGGCTAAACTTCGACATCTGTGAATTAGTTCACAGGACCGTTGAAGAAAATGTAACTTAAAGTTAGTGAGAATAATTAGAAGGGCAAAACGGTCATTTATGCTCATACCTAATTATCGGATCTCAGACGGGGATGAATTATATATACGGTAGGTCAGAGGAAAGTATTACAGCTTCTGTAATTTTATATATTCCGAGAGTTCAGTCTCTTGCCTTTAGTGGAAAAAGCAAAAGACTAATAATTAGATTGAGGGGTCTAGGGTCGACTAGACGGAATCTAATTATTGGAGCTTGGAAAATATATATCCGATCAGGTCCCTGTGGTAGCTCTATAAAGTTTTGGACTTAATCACAGTTACTATAAAAGTTTTAGACTTAATTGTAATTGTAATATAAGTTCAGGGATTACACGTGTAATTAAATCAATCCTAAACTAATTGGACTTGGATGCAATCAGGACTCTTGTCGTTGTTTGCAATCAGATCACTTGCCGTTATTTATATCACATTGCTTGTGATGTAAATTCGATTCCAATTGATTCAATCAAGAAAAGAGAAGAAATTAAGTTTCTCAATTTTCTAGATCTGACCAGTCCAGAAATTAGTTTTAGTTTTTGGTTAAAATTAAAAGGGTGCCCACACGCCGGTGTAATCCAGACTTGGGAGAATACCATAGAAGGCTTGAACGTTGGAAGCACCAAGTTCGTGAATCAAAAGCAGCAAGTTCGTGAATCAGATCCAGATCAATATCGATTATCGATTCAGGTATAATACTAATCCATTAGTATTTTAATTATAATAAATACGTGAACACCTAGCAAAGATCCTGGTTTTATGAATTATAGAAATTTTTTGTTTTCTGGCTAATTCTCGTGCCAGTTTTCAACAAGTGGTATCAGAGCGGTCTAGATCGTTCACGTGTTTGTTATATTATCTAGATCTGATATTTGCATATTCTAGTCGAGCGATGTCTAGGATTATCTGTTTATATGTTGATTGAATAATTGATATTATTTTAAACTGTGATCCAATTATCTTGTGGCCCCACTTGTTCATTGTATTTCGTTATTTTGAGTCTATAACAAGATTGGTGGATTACGACTCCATCATCTTGATTTAATTTTTAATTGCAAAATAGATTTAAACTGTGAGCCCTAATATGGGACTAGTTAATTTTTGTAATGGTCAAAGATTGAAGATTGGAGTCGAATTAAAAAAAAAAAAAAAAGAAGAAAAAAAAAGAAAAAGAAAAAGAGTGGGGAAAATCCCGGATGTTCGCCGGAAATCTGCAAAGGCAGATCTGACGCTTGCCGCGCACCAGATGATCTGTGCCTAAAGCAGATCTGGTGTTCGTCGCGCGCCAAAGATCTGCGATCTGGGATGAAGCTTCAGATCGGCGGCGTTCTTCAGATGCAGCTGCACCGGCCGTTGCGAGGAGCGTTGCTGTGAAGTTCTGCGCGTCTCACCGGATCTGCGCTTCTGGATCAGCTCGTACGAATGGATCTCATCGGATCAGCTAGCGCGAATGGCGTGCAGCGCGCCACTGAGCGCCAGATCTGCGAGCTCGCAGATCCGGCGCTTGCAGCAGCACGCTGCCGCGGGCAGATCCAGCGCTGGATTCGCGCACGGCGCTGATCTGCACGCAACAGCAGCGCGCTGCCGCGTGCGGATCAGCGCCGGATCTGCGGTGGTGGTCTTATCCGGTTGATTCTCCGGTGTCCCTCTTGTGACTCGGGCCATGGTGTTTTTCCGGTTGTGTTTGCTTTGGGAAGTGAGAACTCAAGGAAGAAGAAGACCATGTTTGGCTACATGGATAGTGTCCGTTTGGGACTATGGATAGCTGCTGTTTGGTTGCTAAAATAATGCCTGTTTGGTTGCATTGATAGCTGGACCTGTTTGGCAACAAGCTCAAGTTGTTGGGTGTTTGGATTCAATTAATCTTTGGGCTTGTTTGGCAATTGGAGCAAGGACTAGAGATGAAGATTAAATTAAATATTGGAATTGGACCCAATTAGTTTTGTAATTTAATTTTTGAGTCTTGTTTTGGGCCACAAATAATTGTTAATTTATTGCTGATGGATGCTTTAAATATTTGTTTGAAATATTGTTATTCTGTGAATCATGTCATATATAATTAATTTTGGCATCGCTCGTGACACTTAGAATAAAATGCATTTTATTGAATTATTGTTTTTTCCTCGATTAATTTAATTTAAATTAAATTTTTTTTGAAAGGAAAATTTAAAATAATTAAATTGTATGTTAATTTGATTAATGTGAACAGTTGGTAATTATTTTAAATTAAAATCCATTATTTTAAAATATTGAGTGGGAGAGGATATTTATTTACATAAAAATCCACGGTCTCCTTTTGTCAATCCATAAGCAACAGAATGCGTTAGTCTCGTGCCGGTAACGCAACGGACTCCCAATAGGAGGGCTGCGTAATTCAGGTTGTTTGATTGGATTCCTTTTTGGTAAGATCGTCTAGATAGAATATAATTTGAGATCATCCTATAGATGGCGGGATTATTTTTCAAGTATTTAGAGATCTAGACAAAGGTTATACACTCAAATCGAGATTATCTTCGAACCTCCTATAGAGGCTCTCGTTTATAATCTTGGTGACCAAACGAAAGCGATACTGGATTTATCTAGACATTTATTGTCAAGATATGATTTGTCTAGTGGGAGGGTCCCAGCTTAATCAGTAGATACGGTGACCTTTCCTATAGAAAGACCTGTTGGATCACAAGGATTAAGTAGTCGTTACATTATTGTAGTTTTATGGATCTACATGTGCATTCATGTATCATATGTTAAATTCACTACTCAATTTTAATATGCAATAATTTTGTTATTTTCAGCAAAATGTCTCTCAGTCCATTTTCCATTATCCTAAAACAAAACCAACTAACCGGGGAAAATTATGTGGATTGGAAACGTAACCTAATGATTGTTCTCACCGTTGAAAAAATTGATTTTGTGTTTGAAGAAGATTGGCCTGAGTAACCCGCTGAGACTGCAAGCAAGGACATGAGGGATGCTTATGATAAGTGGGTAGCTGCAGACAAGTTGGCTCACTGTTACATTTTGGCATCAATGTCAAATGTGTTACAGCAGAAGCATGACAGTCTTGAGACCTCTTATGACATAATGAAAAGCCTCAAGGACATGTTTGCACATCAAAGTAGGAGAGCTCGGTTCGAAGTCATTCGTACCTTACAGAACATCCGTATGAAACCTGGAACGCCAGTGAAGGACCATATGTTAACCATGATTGGACACTTCAATGTGGCGGAGAATCTGGGTGCAACTATTGATCAAGATACTCAGGTTGATATGGTATTGAACTCTTTACTTGATATGTTTTCACAGTTTACTGTGGACTATCACTTACACAAGATGGATATGCCATTGACTGAGTTGATGAATGAGTTGTAAAATGTGGAAAGTGGTCTTAAATCAAAAGGTGGCGATGCTTATGCAGCAATTGGTAGCTCCTCTGGTTCCAAGCCGAAAGGCAAAGGCGGAAAGAAAAGGAAGAGAGCTAGCAATAAGCCAGTAAGCAACAAAAAGACCAAAGCAGATGGAAAGCCGAAAGGCAAGTGTTTCAGCTGCGGCGAGAAAGGTCACTGGAAGAAAGACTGTCCCAAAGCACTAGCTAAACAAAAGCAAAGTGCGGGTGAGTTTTTCATAACTGAGTCTTGTTTGGTGGTTGATTCTACATATTCCTGGGTTGTAGATTCTGGAGCTACTAATCATGTTTGCATGTCAATGCAGGTGCTTCAGGAGAGCAGAAAACTCAATGAAGGCCAGTTGACTATCACAGTCGGCACAAGAGCAGTAGTTTCGGCGAGAGCTGTAGGAGTAGTTTATTTTTATTTCAGTAGTGGTAGGCGTTTAATTCTTAAGGACTGTTATTATGTCCCGCAAATGAAGCGGAATTTGATTTCCATTTCTTGTTTAATAGGACAGGGTTATTCTCTTGATTTTGCGCCTAATAAAGCGCTTTACATTTTGATGAATAAAGCTCCTATTTGTGCCGGATATTTGATGAATGGTCTTTATATATTAAACTATTCCACGAATGAAATTAATAATACTTCTGCAAACCATAATAAACAAAATACATACCATACTAGTGATACTTATTTATGGCATCTTAGACTTGGACACATCAACCTTAACAGGATACAGAGACTGACAAAGGATGGTCCCCTCAACTCAATTGAGGTTGAACCATTGCCGGTCTGTGATTCTTGTTTGGAGGGTAAGATGACCAAAAGATCCTTTCTAGCAAAAGGACATAGAGCCAAAGAAGTATTAGAACTAGTTCATTCTGATGTATGTGGACCTATGAATACACCAGCGAGAAGGGGATATGAGTATTTTATCACATTTACTGATGATTATTCTAGATTCGGATACATTTACCTGATGACTCGAAAGTCGGAGGCTTTTGAGAAATTCAAAGCATATCGGACTGAGGTCGAGAAACATTTGAGTAAAAGTATAAAGACATTTCGATCAGATCGAGGTGGCGAATATCTCTCGGGAGAATTCAGGGACTACTTGACAGAAAAAAGTATAGTTTCTCAACTGAGTGCGCCTGGTACACCCCAACAGAACGGCGTTTCAGAAAGAAGAAACAGGACATTGTTAGATATGGTTAGGTCATTGATGAGTTTTTCAACTCTACCTATCTCATTTTGGGGATATGCACTGGAGACAGCCGCTTATATTCTAACCTAGTTCCATCTAAGTCTGTTCCCAAGACTCCCCTGGAAATATGGAATGGGTGCAAACTAAATTTGAGTCACATCCGAATTTGGGGATGTCCGGCTCATGTGCTGAAAGGAAAGATAGAAAAGTTGGAGTCTAGATCAGAAATATGCCTGTTTGTGGGATACCCTAAAGGTACCAGGGATGCTATTTTTATAGTCCTATAGATAGGAAAGTTTTTTGTCAGTACAAATACAACCTTCCTAGAGGATAAATATATTAATGAACGTCAGTCCAAAAGTAAGGCTGTTTTGGAAGAAATAAGTGGGAGTAATCCCAACTCATCAATTCCTGGAGCACAACCTAGTGACAGACGACTCATGGTATCGCAAATGCCTAGGGAACGTTATCTGAGTGGGAGAAATGATTCATCATCTAATCCCATAGATCAAGAAAATGTTCAAGGCAGTGATGAGGTAATTGTATCACCTGAAGGTGATACTAACATTGATGAAAATGTTACAATTCTAAATGAAGCCACAGTTCAAGATTCACCGCCCCTTAGGAAAAGTCAAAGGGTCATCAGAAAACCATCTAGGTACTTGTTTGTCGGAGAATCCAAACAGGCGATCTCTGTAAAACAAGTAGATGATCCGATTTCATATAAGGAGGCTATAAACGATGTGGATGCAGATTTGTGGAAACTAGCTATGAACACTGAGATGGAATCTATGCATTCTAATCAAGTCTGGGAACTTGTAGATGCACCAAAAGGGATAAAACCCATCGGGTGCAAGTGGGTCTACAAAAGAAAGAGAGGAGTAAATGGGAAGGTGGAAACCTTCAAAGCAAGGCTAGTGGCTAAGGGTTTTACCCAAAGAGAAAGTATCGATTACGAAGAAACCTTCTCGCCTGTAGCTATGCTCAAATCTATCCGGATTCTCTTATCCATTGCAGCTCATTATGATTATGAGGTGTGTCAAATGGATGTCAAGATGGCCTTTCTTAATGGTCATCTTGAAGAATGTACCTATATGGTACAACCAGATGGGTTCGTAGAATGTGATCATGAATCTAAAGTATGCAAGCTGCAACAGTCCATTTATGGATTAAAGCAAGCATCAATATCTTGAAACAAAAGATTCGACGAGGTGATTAAGACATATGATTTTAATTAGAACTTCAACGAACCCTGTGTCTATAAGAAGATACATGACAAAAATGTAATTTTCCTGGTGCTTTATGTGGATGATATTCTACTCATAGAAAATGAAGTAGGAATGTCATTACTTACGAAAGCGTGGTTGGCCCAACAGTTTTCATATAAAGGTTTTGGACAAAGCTAGATGTGTTCTAGGGATTCAGATCTTAAGAGATCGAATAGAACAAGCTGGTAGTTTTGTCCCAAGCTATATATATTGACAAGATGCTTGTCAGATTGTCATGCGAGATTCTAAGAAAGGCAATTTGTCATTCAGACATAGAATCTAACTATCTAAGGAGCGTTCCTAAAGAAACTCCTGAAGAGATAGATGACATGAGTAGAATACTTTTTGCATTTGCAATGAGTAGTCTCATGTTTGTTATGCTGTTGGTATGATAACTCGTTATCAGTCTAGACGGACTAGAACATTGGGTGATTGTGAAGCATATCCTTAAGTACTTTCGGAGAACAAGGAACTATATGCTGGTTAACTCTTTGCCATTGGGGGTATATGTATATTAAGATTATACTCTAGGGCAAGTGGGAGAATTGTTGGGTTGTATGCCCAAATAGTATAATTTTGCTGTGATGAAATGACAATTTTATATTGAATAAAACTTTGGTTTGTATTCATTTGTTATTATTGCATTTGTTTAATATTGAGTATGTAAATTAAGTGCCAATGATCACTTGTGATAATATAAGTTGGATGCTTGCGTTGAGAAGTATAGTGTGACACAACTTATATTTTGATCATCAATAAAATTGTTCACAACTAATGTATAAGGGTTGGCGCCTTGTAACGGAAGGTTGTAGTGTTGACTATTTAATCATTCGGGTTTGCGATTTGTCCTTATCGCAGAAATGGATTTATGGTGACACTAGTACACTAAGAGTGTATTGAACGGACCACGTGTCGAATTTAATTATATAGGATGACCGTGCGAATAATTAAATTCTACTTGATCACCGAGTATTTCATCTAAATCCTTTGACATGATTGTGTATATCTTTTCATTAGTTTAATGATTCTTTGATTCACTAATGGGTGAGATCAATTTAATTGATCAAATATCTCGGTGAGTTGAGAGCTTGAGAATGAGCGAAGTAGAGAACACGAATTTGTGTCGGGAACTGTCGCTCTGAAAAATGGGTCGGGTGACAACTTAAGTATTTTCTGTTAAACGGTTATAAATCTGAGCTCAGTGTTTAGCGACGGCTAAACTTCGACATCTGTGAATTAGTTCACAGGACCGTTGAAGAAAATGTAACTTAAAGTTAGTGAGAATAATTAGAAGGGCAAAATAGTCATTTATGCCCATACCTAATTATCGGATCTCAGACGGGGATGAATTATATATACGGTAGGTCAGAGGAAAGTATTACAGCTTCTGTAATTTTATATATTCCGAGAGTCCAGTCTCTTGCCTTTAGTGGAAAAAGCAAAAGACTAATAATTAGATTGAGGGGTCTAGGGTCGACTAGACGGAATCTAATTATTGGAGCTTGGAAAATATATATCCGATCAGGTCCTGTGGTAGCTCTATAAAGTTTTGGACTTAATCACAGTTACTATAAAAGTTTTAGACTTAATTGTAATTGTAATATAAGTTCAGGGATTACACGTGTAATTAAATCAATCCTAAACTAATTGGACTTGGATGCAATCAGGACTCTTGTCGTTGTTTGCAATCAGATCACTTGCCGTTATTTATATCACATTGCTTGTGATGTAAATTCGATTCCAATTGATTCAATCAAGAAAAGAGAAGAAATTAAGTTTCTCAGTTTTCTAGATCTGACCAGTCCAGAAATTAGTTTTAGTTTTTGGTTAAAATTAAAAGGGTGCCCACACGCCGGTGTAATCCAGACTTGGGAGAATACCATAGAAGGCTTGAACGTTGGAAACACCAAGTTCGTGAATCAAAAGCAACAAGTTCGTGAATCAGATCCAGATCAATATCGATTATCGATTCAGGTATAATACTAATCCATTAGTATTTTAATTATAATAAATACGTGAACATCTAGCAAAGATCCTGGTTTTATGAATTAAAGAAATTTTTTGTTTTCTGGCTAATTCCCGTGCCAGTTACCAACAAATACTATATTTGTTGAACTTAAGAAATGAATGAATGCCAAATGATATAATAGAGAAATCTAACCATAGTTTCTTGAGTTTCATCAAGTATTTTCTGGCGACGCTGATCTTTCCTCATAAAGGTTTTATAACTTCTGTCAAGTCCTGCACGTTTCAGGAGAATGGCCCTGGCAAGGGATTTCCCTGAATAAGAGAACCTTCCTTGTAGGGACAAAAGTGTCTCTGCAGCAGCAATTTGGGCAACTGGATACTCTGAATTTCTGAGGCATGAAATAAGAGTATCTATGGCCTCTTCTCGGTATATACTCATTTTTTTTGGTTCCTCCTACAACGTATAAATCAGTTAAACTAATAGCACACAAAAGTGCATACGCACACACTCGGAGAGAGAGAGAGAGAGAGAGAGAGAGAGAGAGAGAGAGAGAGAGAGAGAGAGAGAGAGAGACGCACTAGCAGATCAAGTTGCAGAAGCAAACCAGCCACAATAGGGCACTGATCCTGGAGAGCATTTTGTAGGTATGTAAGAAGGGTATGCATTGTACTAAAAGTACCTTCATCCTTCAAGATGTGCAAAATTTGCTCATTGAGGTTTCTTCTGCAGAAGATAGATATAGTAAGTTACACGCGTTGATTCAAGTTACTAAAATCATTACAGATAGGTGTCAATACCTGTTCAATTTAACTAGTTCGGACAGAAAGTGAACTATCTCAAACCGTTCTCCATCCTTAACCACCATAAAACTCTCCAAGAGACGGGTTAATTCTGCTTTATCAGCGATGATGTTCCTACACTTTCCATCTTCCAGTATGCACCTCAGCAAGATACCTACAGCAGCAATCCTTTCCTCCACCCCTTCAGCTTCCAAGCTATCTATGATACTCTCAATTGCTTTTGTTGAAAGAATGCTTCTAACACTTTTGGATATACTTGCTTCTTCAGAACTTCGAAGAATCTGTCCTAGTAGAATCACTGAAGCTGTTTCTGGCTTCATACATATCTTGGGAAATTCAGTATTTTTTATGCCACTAAGCATTTCTATAAGGGAATCCACCATTGCCATTTCTATGAGGCTAAACGCAGAAGGTTTTAATAGATAAATCAACACAACAGCCTCCATTAACCCTTTCTTAAAAAGTGCAACAATGCATTCGACATCGGAATCAACCCTTGTAAGTGTCTGGATAACACTGTCATCTCTTGATCCAAGCTCAGATAGGAGCAGAACAGTTGCTCCCAGTACTCGAGGATCCACTGAATTAAACAGTATCTCGACAAAACCATTAATAACAGGAGGTTTCGAGAGCAAGGATTGCATTTCAATCTCCATATTTGCTTCCTGCCAGAACCGCTCAATTTTGAGGACTGCCTGTTCTGACTCCCTCAAAATTTCTGATGTGCATAAGTCAGTGATTGCAAGTCTCAGCTCACTCATGGTGCCATCTATGGTGGCTTGGCTTATGACACTGTTAGGAGAAGCTGAACGAATAGTCGGTTTGAATCTAGGTTCTTTAACTGGTTGCATAACCTTGAATTTAGCAATATCTGAACCAGGGTTCTGTTCTTGCCAGCTTGCAATCAGACGTTTAAGCACATAATTCGTTTTAGGCAGCTGAGAGCTGTGCAGCTTCTGGCGTGTAATGGGACATGTCGAATTTCCCCTGTCAATCCATTCTTGGATTGCTTTTCGTTCGTAAGTCTGACCTGTCTCAAGAGTTACAGGATCATCAAAAATGTGTGTTGTTATGGGGCAGACAAAATCCTTTGGGGGTGTATGCTTTCCTCCACCGGCCAGGTTATCAGTGTCTTCCATGAGATGATCTGGAGAACTGATATATCAGAAGGTCAAATTTTAAATTAGAAATCCAAACAATTAAAGCCAAAGATTAGTACATTGAAAATCACATACCAGCTGGATTCTGCCAAAAAGAGTTGCTTTTGGTTCTTGGATTGACTTTGTCTAGTGTCAAATGATTCCCTTTTTTGCATCTTTTCCTAAACAAGTGCATAAATAACTAATAAAACTAGCTTTGGTTTATCAGACCATAGAAAACATGTTATTGTTGTTCATATCGATTACCTCTTGCTTAGCCTCAGATTCCGAAGAAGAATAATCACTCAAGTTGTCATAGGTACAAGACTCGAGTGTGGCTTCCATGCAATGAATGGATGCTGTTTCAGATATTTTTGAGGATCTTTCATCTATGAGGACTTTTGGAGAGACTCTTTCAGGAATTAAGGATGGAAGCTTAGATAGGCTTTTCACCCCATTGCTATTAAATTCAACTGATACATCTCCTCCAGTCCATATTGGCTGCAGAATTATTTTAAGAACAAAATGAGTTATTTAAACCAAATAGAGCCAAAAAGGGCGAGTACCAAATCAAATAAATTCTTTCTTTGCATAGTAACTTCAAGGTTCACATTACCTACCAAAAGGTTGAGGATTAACAATATGAAAAAGGCTTAAAAAATAAAGAAAGTTTGTAATGGTTGATGTGAAGTCTTTTAATTGCACATCTGGAACCATGTCAGAAAATCCAAGCATAAAAAAGTATAAATTAAATTCTTATTATATTTTAAGCATTCATACTTGCCGTTTCATGATACAGACACCCTAAATAGAGTGGTCCCAATAAGAGGTACAATTTTTCTATGCAATATATATATATATATATATATATATATATATATATATTAAGAAGAACACAGAAAATTTCAGCAGATGAAAACAATTTTAACAAATTAGAAATACTACTGCAATTGTCATTTTACAAAATGCCAAGATTATTTTTATGCTAATAATATGCAATTATTGGACAAGTAGGGAATGTTGGGACGAACTAAAAAAGGTTTTGAGTAGTGTTGGCCGATCCTCTTATCTTAATCTCTCGAACCATAAGTTCGTAAATTCGGATTAGTTAATCTAAACCGCAAATATAAGATTCATAACGATAATGCTTATGATAGATGCAGAAATTCACAGCAATGAATCCTATAAACTCCTTGCTAATGGATCAGTGCAAGGTAAATAAATCAAGTGGATATGAATTTGAGCTTAGAATCAATCACAAGTAGAAAATAGCAGAAGAATTCAACAAATAAAACATTACATTATACCGTCCATTTCTTGATCCAAATTTCTGTGTTTTAATCTTCTTTTCCTCTCCGTAATCAAATTTATCACCCCTTTTACTCTTCTGGAAAACCACCGATGGAGGAACAATCAATTGGCCTCCATCCCTGTTTCTCAAAACCTCTTTAAAATACACAACAAAATTCCTGCAATTTTCATCAAGTAAATCCTCGTAATCCCTCTCCAAATCCTTCAGTGCTGAAGCTTGATCCCCACTCATTTTCGACAATGTCGTCGTAGTTGAAACAATTGATTGATCATCACTATTGTAATCTGAATTCAGTGGCAAACTAGACAGAATTCTGCTTCTTTGCTCGTTGTACCATTCAAGCATAGGAAGAAAATGAACCAGAAACAATTCTTCAAACAGAAAGGGTGCAATTTCTACTCTAGCCAATGAAGGGTCTGCATAAAAGACATCAAGAAGACAAAAGGACGCATCAATGGGACGGCGGCAATGTGAATAAGCGAGGGATAAAAGAAATGATGAAAATGGGTTTTCAGATTTAGAGAGGATTTCTTCTGCAAGGCGGAGAGAGGAGGAGCGAATTGAGGAGCTGGTGGTGGAGAAGGAATTTTCTAGAGTTTCGGAGGCGAACTTGAGGAGTTTGAGGGTGGTTTGATCAAAAGAAGTGAGTTTTTGGAGAAAAGTGGAGTAGAGGTGGTGGCGGAGATGGGATTGAGATAGTGTTTCGGAGAGGAAAGCGGCGGTGTAGCGGAGGATTTGAGCTGAAGTAGTTGTGGCGGACATGGTGGTGGTCGGAGTAGCTGCAAAGAATGTAAAGGACTATTATGTATGTCGTTGCATGGCACTAAAATCAAAACTATATTAATATTTCATTAAAAAACACAGAAAAACTATATTAATCTTCACAATTTTAGAGTTCCTCTGCAAAGTCATATCATATGTGTCCGTCGCAGGCTTCACCTTCTTGCCGTCCTGGCCGGCCTTTTCTCGGTTCACATTGTGTCAAGGTGTATATATATGTATGTATTAAAACTTGTACAATGCTGGCCGTATTGTTTCAAAAGTACAACACATTACGAGAACTTTTTGGGACGACTACCTAAGACACATAGATCAATAGATCATGTATCAAAATGCTTATAACTATATTTTCATTTTCAAATTTCAGAATTATTAGTTATCAGATTTTGAATAATTTTGCTGACTCGTGTACGTGGCAAAGATAATCAAAATCTATTATGAAAATGTTTAGGAAACTTTTGATTAAAATATTAAAAAAAAAAAAAAAATTTGGTTAGGAGTTGCACATAATTGTGGGCTAAGTAATGTTGCCGGGTTGAATTAAGAATTAATTAAAATTGATATAATTATAGAGTTTAACCCTTCTATTATAAATGATTAACAAATAATTAGATTTTTAATTTAGGTTAAATATAATTTTTATTTCTATAAATTCTAATTTCTTATACAACGTTTTACGTGTTCGATGGCATTTTCGTTTTTCATTTTCAAACTGTTAAATGACAAGTCAATTGATTCCTTGGTTGTAAAGGATTAATTTCACTGATAGTCACTGAAGTTTTATTGAAATTACAAAATCATCACTGAAATAATAAAATTTCAGCGGTTGTCACTGAAGTTTACTAAAATTTGCACCAAATGTCACTCGCTGAAATTCTCCAATTAATTTGATGACATGTCACTTGTAAATATTTATGTCGCACACATTTAGATGACACGTGGCAAAATTATTGACATTTAGATTTTACCTACTAATTATAATAAATTTGGACATTAATGAATATCTCTATAATATAAGGACCTAGTTGAAAATACTTCAAGATAAATTTTATAATAAATGCTTCAAAAATTGCATCTAAGGTCTTCCAACTTTTTATATTTTCAAATTTTGGTCCTCAAATTTTTAATTATCTTTCAGTTAAGTTCTTCAAAAATTGCATCTTAGGTCTTTCAATTTTTTACATCTTTACACTTTGGTCCTCAAATTTTTAATTATTTTTCATTTAAGTCCTCCAAAAATTACATATTGGGTCCTTCAACTTTTTACATATATACACGTTGGTCCTCAAATTTTTAATTATCTTTCAGTTAAGTTCTCTAAAAATTGTATATTAGATCCTTCAACTTTATGCATCTTCAAACTTTGGTCACTTAAATCCTTGATTTTAATGGTCAAAATAAGTACAATTTTAGTGGTCCAAATTATTATTTAATTATATTATTTTAGTACAATTATTATTTAACTATATTATTTTGTTTATTTATGTGAAAATTCGAGTGTAAAGTCAAGAATTTAATTGTAACTAATAATTTTGACAACTAAAATCAAGAATTTAAGGGACTAAAGTTTGAAGATGTATAAAGTTGAAGTACCTAATATGCAATTTTTAGAGGGCTTAACTAAAAGATAATTTAAATTTGAGGACCAAAGTATATAGATGTAAAAAGTTGAAGGACCCAAGATGTAATTTTTGGAGGACTTAAATGAAAGATAATTGAAATTTTGAGGACTAAAGTGTAAAGATGTAAAAAGTTAAAGGACTTAAGATGCAATTTTTGAAGGACTTAACTGAAAGATAATTAAAAATTTAGAGACCAAAATTTGAAGATATAAAAAATTGAAGGACCTTCGATGCAATTTTTGAGGCATTTATTATAAAATTTAGTTTGAAGTATTTTCAGCTAGATCCTTATATTATAGAGGTATTCATTGATGTCCAAAATTATTATAATTAGTGGGTAAAGTCCACATGTTAATAATGTTGCCACGTATCATTCGAAATGTGCGCCACATAGACATTTACAAGTGACACGTCATCAAGTTAATTGGAGAATTTTAACGAGTGACCTTTGATGCAAACTTTAGTAAACTTCAGTGACTACTGTTGAAATTTTGTTAATTCAGTGACGATTTTGTAATTTCAATGAAACTTCAGTGATCATCAGTGAAATTAACCCTCACTTGACGTGTTGATGAATAAGTCTCAAGTCTGATAAATAAATAAAAAAAAAAAAGGTAAAATATTGTAATTCTTTATTAATCCTTTTATAATTATTTGACATTTGCATTTTACTCAACTAATTCCAGCTATTAGCTATAATGCAAATGCACATTCCAGGTGCCATTTGCATTGAATCTATACCTTCATTAATCTTTAAAGTAGAAAGTCAATTTAAAGACAAATGCAGCACGTGGGTTGGGTATCAACGTTGCATCAAAGTTGGAAAATGTAAATCAAAATATTAACAACATTATTGATCGGGTCAAATAGAAAGTCCAAGGTAGTTGAGATTTAATAATGTAAAGTATAGTTAACAATTTTCAAAAGTCAAATAATTCTTTCAGAATTAGCGATAATTTTTTTTGAGTTTTCATAGTAACAGATGTTGTTAGATTCAAATAAAGTATATATATTCTATAAAGATGTAGGTTTACTTGAAAACGAATAATGAACAAAAACTGAAAATTGCAGAATTAATATTGGTAGATCGATGTTAGAGTTCGACTCTATATCTTTAAGACGAATTTGCCCTGTCTAGGTGCTTACGGTAAATAGCAATCGTCTCCTAAGATACAACGATCTTCTTCTTGCGGTAGAAACACTTCAAATAGCAAGAACGACGAACTCGAGTTTGTTACGTACTCTCTATAAATGAATGCCGAATGATTTTAATGAATGCAGGGCAGAAAATTCAAAGTTCGAAATATGAGATTTTTATGTATTTAAATCGTAGAAGAGTGGGGTATATTTATAACATATCAAAAGTTGTGTCTAAAAGACACAACACTCGAAAAGACTCATATCAACAATTGTGTCTGTCTGTATTTTCGTGCACATGACACGTGTCAAAATCGGATATATGATAATGAAATAAAATTAATTATTTTGTCCAAAAAGAATATATTGGACCAAACACGACCCACGACCCACGGACCTCGAGCCCGAGCCCGAGCCCGGCCGGCTGGCGGGCGGCGCGCGTGTGGACTTTAAACCGTACCCGATAGCATCTAACTTCTCTCCTATAAAGACTTGCGGTGCTCTTTGGAGCCCAAACCCAAATCCAAACTAGAGGTATATTAGTTGGTTCAAGATCGTGTCATCTTCCGATGTGAGATTCACATTCCCACTTTATTACAATATCCAATTATCACTTTCTAGGTGTCAACTTTTGATACCAATTTTTCATTCATTCAGAAAAAGTTTTGCGAAACCAAATGTACCACGAGTATCTACTCGCGGAGTAGAATTCAATTGACTATAAATTTATAACAATTGGTTATCGGAACTCTCCCGAATATTTGATCAAAATTGGTCAAACCAATTTATAAATAACTTATTTCTAACAATCCCCCACATGAATGGAAATTACCAAAATATGCAAATGAAATGCAAAATGTTAATAGAGAGTACAAGCAGAAAGATATTACATCAGGAGAGGTAGTTTTTGGCTTTGAACCTTCCTTAGTAAAATACTATCGGACTTACTTGGCTAATCAGTGAACATGATGTTTGGAACTGTTCAGCCGTTGGTGTAAACCAAGACAACAGTACATACACAATATCTTTCCTAACATTTTCGGTTCTCATGGTTGTGTTCATTTTGGCCGTGAACAACTCTTGGATTTAATAAGTATTTTAGAGAATTTAAGCCTCAAAATTCTTTTAGAAGCGGCCCCACTTCACACTTACATAGGTGATCTCCTATTAAAAGTATTCTTCCATACTCCACTTAGTTAATCTAAGCTATAAGAATCATTAAAAGTATTACTTATCCTAATATACTCTGCAGAAAGCACTTTTCTTATTTATAGAAATGGGTAGGAGATAACTCCTAAGTGCTTTAAACTGAATCTTCATAACTTAGTTGTCCCATTGAACCAAGATCTTGGGATCTTCAGTCAACAAGGTTGGGTTACCATTATAAAGACTCACGCGTAGTGGCTTTTAATCCCATTCCTTTTGATAAACACTATACTTGATCTCTTGGTAAGCCTTTTGTAAACAGATCCGCGAGATTTTCTTTTGATTTCACGTAATCAATAGAAATAATATCATTTGAGATCAACTGCTTAATAGTATTATGTCTTCGACGTATATGTCTAGACTTACCATTATACATACTATTTTGTGTCCTTCTAATAGCCGACTGACTATCACAATGTATATTTATTGCAGAAATTGGCTTAGGCCAACACGGAATATCCTCTAAGAAGTTACGAAGTCATTCTGCTTTTTCTCCAGCTTTATCTAAAGCTATAAACTCCGATTCTATTGTGGATCGAGTTATACAGGTTTGCTTTGAGGATTTCCACGAAACAGCAGCTCCACCAATGGTAAAAACATAACCACTTGTAGATTTTGAATCATTTGTATCTAATATCCAATTGGCGTCACAATATCCTTCCAATACAGCTGGATATCTTGTATAAAATAATCCAAAAATTAAGGTGTATCTTAGATATCTAAGAACCCTATTCATGGCCTTCCAATGGTCATTGCTTGGATTACTAGTAAATCCACTCAATTTGTTAACTGCGTAAGCTATATCTGGATGAGTACAGTTCATAATATACATTAAACTGTCTATTATTTGAGAATACTTCAGTTGAGATATAGATTCACCCTTATTCTTAACTAGGTGTAGACTTAAATCAACTGGAGTTTTAATAGAACTGTCATCATATATATTAAACTTCTGAAGTACCGTTTTAATATAATGAGACTGAGATAAGACAAGTCCATCAGATGTCTTAGAAATTTTAATTCCTAATATAACATCTGCTATATCCATATCTTTCATGTCAAAATGTTTTGTCAACATTTTCTTAGTGGTCATAATAATATCATTATTACTACCCATAATAAGCATGTCATCGACATACAAACATACCAACACATAAGCTTTTGGTGTAGTTTTGATATAGACACATTTATCACACTCGTTAATTTTAAAATCATTTGACAACATCGTTTTGTCAAATTTTTTATGCCACTGTTTTGGCGCTTGCTTTAATCCATATAAAGATTTAACGAGTCTACATACTTTTTTGTTTTGTCAATGAGCAACAAACCCTTCAGGTTTTTTCATGTATATTTCTTATTCTAACTCTCCATTTAAGAATGCCGTTTTTACATCTATTTGATGGATCTCGAGATTATGCAATGCTGCAATTGCAATCGAGGTGATCCTTGTCACCGGTGAGTATGCATCAAGGAAGTCAAGACCTTCTTTTTGTCTATATCCTTTAGCTACTAATCGAGCTTTGTATTTATCAATAGATCCATCAAATTTTAACTTCTTTTTGAAAATCCACTTACAACCTAAATGCTTATTTCCAGGTGGAAGATCAACTAACTCCCAAGTGTGATTTTGCATAATAGAATCTATCTCACTATTGATAGCTTCATTCCAAAAACGGAGCTTCTGGAGTAGACATTGTGATGCGAGCCTAGGCCCGGCGAACCATGGACCGACTAGCAAGGATTCAATACATATATCGAAAGGAACATTAATGAGATCAAGAGCTAAGAAGATCAAGGAAGACATGCAAGGTCTTGTTCAAGCTGCGTGGGCTGAAACCGATATCAAAAGTATAGATATCAAAAGTCCGATAACAACTTTGGTACACTTGATTCAAGCTAAGGACTACATTAGAAGCATATTGGAGTCTAATGGAAAGTTGGAGGACCAAAATGCAGATAGGATAGAAATCTGCGCAAGAGGACAGAAAATATAACCATGTGATCGCATGGTTATAAACTCATGCGATCACAAAGAGGGCTTTTCAAATGCAGAACGTCATGGCGACAAACCATGCGATCGCACGCATTAAGCCTATGCGATTGCAAGACACGTTTTTGGAGAAATCCAGATTTTGGCAAGTTTTAGTTTCCTATTTCATTTAGAACTCTTATTTTTAATTAGTTTTAAATTAATTTCGAATTAGATTAAGTTTCTTTCAATGTTTACTATATAAACACATTTTCATTGTAAACATAAACAATTACGTTTTTTGTGAGATTAATCAAAGTGAGGATATCACTTTCTTCCGAGTTCTTAATTGAACTAACATAAACTTATCAAAGAATTCGCATCTCTTTGTGGCGTTCATAACTCTGGTTCGTTGATTCAAGAATTCATCGGGTCAAGTTCTTGCGGCTAGATTTTAGCTTTCTTGGAGTTCAGATCAAATCTTTTGTGGGTTCTGGGATTTAATCCTTCGCAGGTTCGCATCAGTTGATATCAGAGCTTTGACTCTAAAATCATGTTCTATCTTTAAATTTTTGTTTCATTATATTCATCTTGAATCGTATAAAAAAAATCTCTTTAATCATTCATCCTCTTCAATAATTGTTCGTGCATGATCCATACATGCACCAAAGTTAATTATTTCCAGTTCTTGCTTTGTGATTCTTTTCTTTCGTTCTTGCGTTGAATTGAAAAAAAAACGAAAATTGGTGAAAAAAATTCAAGAAACGAGTCCTTTGAAATTCTAGTTATAAATTATCATCTGGTATTTATTTCTTATTCTTGATTGCCTTTCTTCCTTATTCTTTCCGTTGTCCTTCTTTTTCTTGTTCTTAAACGTTGCGGGAGTTGAAATTCTTGATTGAGTTTAGATAGTTCCTTAGAGGACTTGGTAAGAAACACAAGAGTGGAAAAAGGCAAGAGTGGTGAGATTATTCTCGAAAAAAAGCCATATAGAGCGAAACACGAGTGCAAACACGTGAGGCAGATAATTTTTTTTTTCCTTTTTGTTTATTTATTGTTATTCAGTTTAAAAAAAATGTCTAATCACGAAGAAACCACCCCTGGAAGTGAAAACAACCAGTTCTTCTTGTTAAGGGCCATGCAACAACATTTTGATCGAATGAACGTGGTGTTTGACGAGATAAGAGAGAGTAATAATGAATTAAAGGTTACGGTGGAAAAACATAATACAATGTTTACAACCTTACTAGGAGAACAACAACCTGGGGTTACTCATGATAAGAGATAGGGTAGGCAGTATCATAGCCCTATGGCAAATTTTGAGGATGAGATGGTAGTAGGGAGTGAAGATGGTGAAGCCTATAACTATGGGGCTGAGATTGGTAGAATGAGACGTCAGAGAGATAGGCGTGAAAGACCACCTAGAGCGGTTGATTATAGAGGTCAAGGTGGGGTAGATAGAAACCTTGGGAGTATTAAATTGAAAATACCTTCATTCCAAGGTAAGAATAATCCTGATGCCTATTTAGAGTGGAAAATGCGAATGGAATTAATTTTTGATTGTCATAACTATTCGGAAGAAAAGAAGGTCAAATTAGCAGTAATTGAGTTCACTAAATATGCTATCATGTGGTGGGATCAATTAGTGATCAATAGAAGGAGGAATCATGAAAGGCTTGTGAAAACTTGGGATGATTTAAAAGCTCTCATGAAGAGGAGATTTATACCTAGTTATTACCATAGGGACCTCTATCAAAAATTGTAGAGCCTTACGCAAGGTTTAAGTAGTGTAGAGGATTACCATAAGGAGATGGAGATGGTATTGATTAGGGCTAACATTGAGGAGGATAGGGAGGCTACCTTAGCTAGGTTTTTGAATGTATTAAATAGAGACATAGCCAATATAGTTGAGTTACAACATTATGTGGAGTTGGAGGACATGGTGCGCATGACTATGAAGGTAGAAAGGCAGTTGAAATGAAAAGGGGCAGCACGGTATTCTTCAGGATCTAACCCTTCCTGGAAACCACGGGGGAGGAGGGATAGTAATAACAGGGGTTTCAAGGGGGAAGGCCGAACCATCTAAGGGAACCAATGTAGTACCTACCAATAACAAAACCAAATCAGATTTTCAACCGTCTAGGAATAGGGATATTAAATATTTTAAATGTTTGGGTGTCGGGCACATTGCTTCACAATGCCCAAACCGAAGGGTAATGGTTTTGCGTGACAATGGAGAGGTGGTATCTGAGGTTGAGAGTGATAGTGATGAAATGCCTGAATTGGAGGATATTGGTGTAGAATATCCCGGAGAAGGTGAAGCTCTAGTTGCAAGGCGAGCTCTTAATGCACAAACTAAGATAGATGATATGGAGCAGCAGAGAGAGAACATATTTCATACTAGGTGCTATGTTACTAACAAAGTGTGTAGTCTGATAATAGATGGGGAGAGTTGCACCAATGTAGCTAGTACCACACTTGTTGAGAAACTAGGTCTGTCTATGATAAAACACTCTAGGCCTTATAAGTTATAGTGGCTGAATGAATGTGGGGAGGTCAAGGTTAATAAGCAAGTTTTAGTGAGCTTTAGTATTGGGAAGTATATTGATGATGTGATGTGTGATGTGTGATGTGGTCCCTATGCATGCTGGCCATCTTTTGTTGGGTAGGCCTTGGCAGTATGATAGGAAAGTGATACATGATGGGTTTCAGAATAGGTACAGCTTCGTCAAAGATGGAAAATCGATTACTCTTGTTCCATTATCACCAAAACAGATTTATGAGGACCAATTGAAATTAAAGAGCGATGTGGATCAAAAGAAAAAGAGTGAGTTAGAGGCACAAGAACAGACGGGGATGGAAGAAATAAATGAGAGTGTGGCTGAAAATAATTTAAAATCACGATAGAAAACAAAAGTAAGTTTTTTTGCAAAAGAAAGAGAGATAAAAAGGGCCCTCACCGAAAATCAGCCATTGATTTTGCTAGTATACAAGGAGTCCAACCTTGTAATTAGCGACATTAACCACTCCCTCTCCATTTTAGCTATTTCTTTGTTGCAGGAATTTGAGGACGTGTTTCCTGAAGAGATGCCTAGTATCTTGCCACCCATTCGAGGCATCGAACATCAAATTGATTTTATACCCAGCGCTGTTATTCCAAATTGCCCAACGTACAGAAGTAATCCAGAAGAGACCAAGGGCTTCAAAGGCAAGTTGAAGAGTTGATTGGCAAAAGATATGTGAGAGAAAACATGAGTCCATGTGCAGTGCTAGTGCTACTTGTGCCCAAAAAGGATGGGATTTGGAGAATGTGTATTGATTGCAGGGCAATCAATAACATAATGGTAAAGTATCGTCATCTCATACCTAGATTAGATGATATGCTTGATGAGTTGCATGGATCTTGTATTTTTAGTAAAATTGATCTTAAGAGTGGATACCACCAAATAAGAATGAAAGAAGGAGATGAATGGAAAATTGCTTTTAAGACTAAATATGGTTTGTATGAGTGGTTAGTAATGCCTTTTGGTTTAACTAATGCCCCAAGCACTTTTATGAGATTAATGAACCATGTTTTGCGTGCTTTCATAGGCAAATTTGTGGTAGTCTACTTTGATGATATTTTAGTATATAGTAAGAACTTGGATGAGCACATTGAACAGTTGCGTTGTGTGCTTAATGTCTTAAGGCATGAAAAATTGTATGCTAATCTTAAAAAGTGTACTTTTTGCATGAAACAAGTTGTTTTTCTTGGCTATGTTGTTAGTACAAATGGTATTGAGGTCGATGAAGAAAAGATTAAGGCCATTAAGGATTGGCCAACGCCGAAAAGTGTCACTAAGGTGAGGAGCTTTCATGGTTTGGCTAGTTTTTATATGCATTTTGTTAAAGATTTTAGCACACTAGCTTCACCACTTACTGAGATTGTAAAGAAAAGTGTTGGGTTTAATTGGGGCATTGATCAAGAAAATGCTTTTAATATTATTAAGGATAGATTGTGTTCTGCACCTGTGTTAGCGCTACCTAACTTTAATAAAACTTTTGAGATTGAATGTGATACTTCAGGCATAGGTATTGGAGCTGTGTTAATGCAGGAGAAACGCCCAATTGCCTATTTTAGCGAAAAACTAGGTGGGGCTGCCTTGAATTACCCAATTTATGACAAGGAATTATACGCTTTGGTGAGAGCCTTGGAGACTTGGCAACACTACTTATGGCCGAAGGAGTTTGTTATCCATACCGATCATGAGTCCCTAAAGCACTTGAAGGGGCAAGGTAAGCTGAATAGGCGGCATGCCAAGTGGGTAGAATTCATCGACACTTTTCCTTATGTCATTCACTACAAACAAGGTAAGGAAAATGTTATGGCTGATGCGTTGTCTAGAAGGTACATCCTCATTGCTACTTTAAATGCCAGATTATTAAGATTTGAGTATATTAAGAACTTATATGCTAATAATAATGATTTTGTTGGTATGTATGGGGCATGTGAGAACAATACTTTTGGACAATTTTATAAATTAGATGGGTACTTGTTTAAAGCAAATAAATTATGTGTGCCTTTTAGTTCTTTACGTGAGTTGCTTGTGCGCGAGGCACATGGAGGAGGCTTATTGGGACATTTTGGTGTGAGGAAAACTTTGGATGTACTACATGAACATTTTTTCTGGCCTAAAATAAGACATGATGTAGAAAGATTGTGTGCTAGATGTGTCACATGTAAACATGCCAAATCTAGAGTCTTACCTCATGGTCTGTATACCCCTTTACCCGTACCTAACGAGCATTGGATAGATATCTCTATGGACTTTGTATTAGGCTTGCTTAGGTCGAAACAAAATAAGGATTCAATTTTTGTAGTTGTTGATAGGTTCTCAAAAATGGCGCATTTTATATCTTGCAATAAAACAGATGATGCTACTAACATTGCTGAATTATTTTTTCGAGAAATTGTCCGACTACATGGTGTTCCAAAGAGTATTGTATCTGATCGAGATGTTAAATTTCTTAGCTACTTCTAGAAAGTCTTGTGGGGTAAGTTGGGGACTAAGTTGTTGTTTTCAACTACTTGTCACCCTCAAACGGATGACCAAACTGAGGTAGTAAATAGAACTTTATCTACTCTATTACGTATTGTCATCCAAAAGAATCTAAAGAATTGGGAGGACTGTTTACCTTTTATTGAATTTGTATAAAATAGAAGTGTACATTCTACTACGAATATGCCTCCATTAGAAATTGTGTATGGGTTTAATCCATTAACCCCTTTAGATTTGATTCCTTTACCTGTTGATGAAAGGGCTAGCTTGGATGGGCATAGGAAGGCAGAAAGGGTAAAGCAGTTCCATGAGAGTATGCGACAACAAATTGAAAAGAAGAATAAACAGTATGCCGCCAAAGCCAACAAAGGCCGTAGACAAGTCATCTTGGAACCTGGTGATTGGGTCTGGGTGCATATGCGGAAGAAAAGGTTTCCAGCCCGTCGCCAGTCTAAACTACACCCTCGGGGGGATGGACCATTTCAAGTCCTTGAACGAATAAATGATAATGCTTATAAAATTGATCTTCCAGGTGAGTTTAATGTTTCGGATACTTTCAATATTTCTGATCTTTCTCCATTTGATGCAGGTGATGATTCGAAGTCGAATCCTATTGAGGAAGGAAGGGATGATGCGAGCCTAGGCCCGGCGAACCATGGACCGACTAGCAAGGACTCAATACATATACCGATAGGAACATTAACGAGATCAAGAGGTAAGAAGATCAAGAAAGACATTCAAGGTCTTGTTCAAGCTACGTGGGCTGAAACTGATATCAAAAGTACAGATATCAAAAGTCTGATAACAACTTTGGTACACTTGATTCAAGCTAACAACTACATTGGAAGCATATTGGAGTCTAATGGAAAGTTGGAAGACCAAAATACAGATAGGACAGAAATCTGTGCAAGAGGACAGAAAATATAACCATGCGATCGCATGGTTATAAACTCATGCGATCACAAAGAGGGCTTTTCAAAGGCAGAACGTCATGGCGACAAACCATGCGATCGCACGCATTAGCATTAAGCCTATGCGATCGCAAGGCACGTTTTTGGAGAAATCTAGATTTTGGCAAGTTTTAGTTTCCTATTTCATTTAAAACTCTTGTTTTTAATTAGTTTTAAATTAATTCCGAATTAGATTAGGTTTCTTTCAATGTTTACTATATAAACACATTTTCATTGTAAACATAAACAATTACGTTTTTTGTGAGATTAATCAAAGTGAGGATATCACTTTCTTCTGAGTTCTTAATTGAACTAACATAAATTTATCAAAGAATTCACATCTCTTTGTGGCGTTCATAACTCTGGTTCATTGATTCAAGAATTTATCAGGTCAAGTTCTTGCAGCTAGATTTTAGCTTTCTTGGGGTTCAGATCAAATCTTTTGTGGGTTCAGGGATTTAATCCTTCGCGGGTTCGCATCACATTGCTTCATTAAATGTCTTAGGATCATATTTTACCATGTATGTTAGAAAATCTAGACCAAACGATGTAGATATTCTGGTCCTTTTACTATGTCTAGGTTCTTCATCACTTATATGAGTACCACTAGCAGTATCATAAGTTCGTTTATTTGAACTTATTTCTTTCTTGTCTTTGCATGGAAATATATCTTCAAAAATTGTAGCATTCCTTGATTCAATAATAATACCTTCATGTATGTCTGGAATGTCTGATTCGTGAACAAGAAATCGATATGCACTACTATTGTTTGCATATCCGATAAATATACAATCAATTGTTTTAGGTCCAATTTTAACTTGTTTGGGCTTTGGTACTTCAACCTTAGCCAAACACCCCCACACTTTTAAGTGTTTATATGTGGGTTTATGACCTTTCCATAATTCATATGGAGTTTTATTCTTTTTCTTTTGTGGTATTTTATTAAGAATAACATTTGCTGAAATGATAGCTTCCCCCCACAAATTCTGAGGTAAGCCTGAACTTATTAATATAGCATTCATCATTTCTTTAAGAGTCCAGTTTTTGCGCTCAACAATACCATTTGACTGAGGTGAATAAGGTGTCGTTGTTTGATGAATAATACCATATTCTGAACAAAATTCTTCAAACGGTGCTACATATTCTCCTCCTTTATCACTACGAATAATCTTTATTCGTTTGCTAAATTGATTTTCAACTTTATTATTATAATGTTTAAAAACATCTAAGGCTTCATCTTTGCTTCTTAGCAAATATAAATAACTGTATTTTGTATTATCGTTAATAAAAGTAATGAAGTACTTTTTACCACCTCTAGTTTGTACAAACTTCAAGTCACAGATATCACTATGAATTAATTCTAAAGGTGTTGTGTTTCTTTCAACACTTGGAAATGGTGTTTTGGCTAACTTAGCATCTACACAAGTTTTACACTTATGATTAGGATCAAATCGTAGATTAGGCAATAAATTTAAATTCGTCATTTTACGAATAGAATTAAAATTTGCATGTTCCAATCTATTATGCCATAACCAAGAAGATCAACGATATAAGCAGAAGAAGATGTATTATTCTTAATGTTTGTTTTTGGTACAATAGTAAGGACATTCATCTTAAATAGTCCATCAAAAAGGTATCCCTTTTTCCACATACACGTCATTTTTAGTGAGTACATACTTGTCAGATACAAAAACTAATTTAAAACCATTCTTACTAAGTAAGAACCCAGTTACAAGATTCTTACGAATGTCAGGCACATGTAACACATTGTTGAGGACGAGTTTTTTGCCGGAAGTCATCTTTAGGTTACTTTTCCTTGTCCCTCAACTTTTGAACTTGCGGAATTTCCCATAAACAGTTGTTTTCCGTTGACTGTCTTGTAGTTAGAGAACATTGCCTTGTCATCACAAATGTGTCGGGTAGCACCAGTGTCTACCCACTATTCTCTAGGATTCCCAATGGTGTTACATTCAGAAACAACAGCAAACAAGTTCAGTTCTTAAATATCATCAGATAGTGCATCACTTTCTGTCACATTTGTTTGAGCCTTTTATTTCTTTGGCTTGCGACATTCACTTGCACGATGTCCCGCCTTTCCACAGTTGTAGCAGTCACCTTTGAATTTCTTAGCATTCTTTTTGTTGTCTTTCTTTGGTGTATCACCAGAATGCTTTCTTTTCTTGTTAGTCTTTGAACTAGACTCCACAATGTTGGCTTTTGCTTGCGCAAACTGTCATCCAGATTTCTTGTCAGACTTTCTATTGTCTTCTTCTATCCTTAGTCAAACGATTAATTTTTCCAAGTTCATCTCTTTGTGTTTGTGCTTGAGATAGTTCTTAAAATCCCTCCATAAAGGAGAAAGTTTCTCGATGATTGCAGCAACTTGGAATGACTCGCTTAAACTCATATTTTCAGCATGTATGTCATGAAGAAGAATCTGCAATTCTTGAACTTGGCTAATAACTGTCTTGGTGTCTATCATCTTGAAGTATAAGAATTTTCCGACAATGAATTTCTTTGTGCCGGCATCCTCAGTCTTGTATTTTTTCTCCAAAGACTCTCAAAGTTCTTTTGCAGATTTCATAACACTGTAAACATCGTATAGTGTATTGTCCAAACCATTCAAAATATAATTCTTGCATAGAAAATCCAAGTGCTTCCATGCATCTAAGGCTATAAGAGACACTCTATTATTTGGTCCTTCTTGAACCGCATGAGCATCTTCGGTGAAAAATCTTGCCAAGTTTAAAGTAGTCAAATAGAATAGCATCTTCTGTTATCATCTTTTGAAATCCACACCGCTAAATTTTTCTGGTTTTTCTCCATGGGATACCGGAGTTGGCTGAATTGGAATAGCCACAGGTGGAACCGTAGTGGTTGTACCATTAGTTGGGGAAACAACTTTATTCCCACTCAAATTTATTTCTGTCACAAACAGAAGTTCAACAATATAATTAGATAAACCAAATATATAATTATTAACACTTTTGAAATAAGTGCCAAAATCAATTAAAAAGTTGGATGGAATTGAAACTTTTAGTTTCTGCTCAAAAGTTTAAAAGATTTGATTAACTATTAATTGATAGCCAAATTTGAAAATAATTTTATTCAACACGTTAATGAGTCAAATTAATGAATATGACCAAATTTAAAAACAAACAGAATAAGATCAATTACAATTACTTAATAAATGAAAGCAGAATAAATAATGAAGTACTTAATTTATGTAAGCGGAAAATATAATAACTAATGCTCACTGTATTTCCATAAATCAATCACTAATTGTGCACGGAAATGAAGATAAAATTAGAATACAAATAAACCAAATGTAAGCAGATTTAAACACTCAACTTTCCTTCAAATAATTAATGTTGTAAGTCATACATAAAAGTAGCAGAATAAATTGGTTAAGATTACACAACACATGCACACTTTTTCAATAATAAACAGAGACTTAAATGTACCCTGGTTGGCAGAATACTAAATGACAGAGTTGGCAAAATGATGTTTCAAATGACAAATTAATGCGAGCACCGTAAACTGTTTCAGAATTATGAATACTGTTTCGTTTCAGAAAAGCCAAAAAAGTAATGGACAAATTCCAATTATATAATGAATGAAACAGATTGCAAACAATGCATGTAAAGAATTTTTACACGCAGAATATATATAGCAGAATAAAATCGTCTTAAAATGTTGTTAGATTCAAATAAAGTATATATATTCTATAAAGATGTAAGCTTACTTGAAAATGAATAATGAACAAAAACTGAAAATTGCAGAATTATTATTGGTAGACCGAGGCTAGAGTTCGACTCTATATCTTTAAGACGAATTTGTCCCGCCTAGGTGCTTACGGTAAATAGCAATTGTCTCCCAAGATACAACGATCTTTTTCTTGCGGTAGAAGCACTTCAATCAGCAAGAACGATGAACTCGAGTTTGTTACGTACTCTCTATGGATGAATGCCGAATGATTTTAAAGAATGCAGGGCAGAAAATTCAAAGTTCGAAAGATGAAATTTTTATGTATTTAATTCGCAGAAGAGTGAGGTATATTTATAACATATGAAAACTTGTGTCTGAAAAAACACAACACTTGAAAGGACTCATATCAACAATTGTGTCTGTCTGTATTTTTGTGCACTTGACACGTGTCAAAACTGGATATATGATAATGAAATAATATTAATTATTTTGTCCAAAAAGAATATATTGGACCAAACACGACCCACGACCCACGACTCACGGACCTCGGGCCTCGAGCCCGAGCCCGAGCCGACCAGCCAGCGACGGTGGCGCGCGTGTGGGCTTTGAACCGAACCCGATAGCATCTAAAACTCATATCCTCTAAAGACTTGCGGTGTTCCTTGGAGCCCAAACCCAAATCCAAACTAGAGGTATATTAGTTAGTTCAAGATCGTGTTATTTTCTTGCGTGAGATTCACATTCCCACTTTATTACAATATCCAATTATCACTTTCAAGGTGTCAACTTTTGATACCAATTTCCATTCATCGGAAATAGTTTTGTGAAACCAAATGTACCACGAGTATCTACTCGCGGAGTAGAATTCAATTGACTATAAATTTATAACAATCGATTATCGAAACTCTCCCGAATATTTGATCAAAACTGGTCAAACTAATTTATAAATAACTTATTTCCAACAACAGACCTACTAAGATACCCAGTATACAATCATCCCATAATCAGAGTAGGTATCAACCTCCAGTATATATATGGCAACACTTACAATGCAAAACTATACGAGCGAATACTCATCAAGTAACGACATAAATGAACATATACATGATTTCTAACCTTTTCTGTCATTATGACATCATTTTTGAAATTCACGTATTTCTCAACATCTTTACTTATTCTCAGATTTACAACTTATTTATTTTTTGGGACCCTGAATCCCACTATGGTGTACCGTATGAACTCAAATATTAATATGACAAATAACAAGTGCGTCATCCAATGCTTGTGGGTCCATTATCGCCCAACAAGACTTGGGATACTGTACTGTAAAATATAACATATAAATTAGGCATTACTTATGTATACGGTGCTCACCATGCTGATCCGTAATCCCAAGGCTAGCAAGGGACCTCCTAACACCGTTTGTCTACTAGCATCGGAACCTCATCACCCTATCATCGACTATCCTTAATGACCACCAGGACTCCAGGAGTCTCAAGCGGTATATATATTTGGACGCTAAGATTAATACGGTATACCCATAAGGCAAATCCATTATATTCAATGTTATCATCTCTTTTTCAACTATCATATATGAGTATTAATAATCATCTTTATCTTACTTCCATCATCTCTTCTTTTGCGATTTATGCATGACTACTTTTCTTAAATCCACGAATATGCACGTGCACATTAATGAACTGGGTTTAATGTGTTTAAAAGATTGAGAAGATGCAGAACTTTGAATTGAAGATAAAATAGACCTCATATTGGCCGAAGAGGTGCAAGAGCTAGGTACATAAAATGTGAGTATAGTTTCTATAAATTTATTTCATTTTTATTCATTTTAAGTGTTACTGTTTAAGTTTACCAAAAAGTGTACATGTAACAACTTGTTCGTGTATAATTTTAATCTTCCTACACTAAAAGTAACCAGTCTCAAGCCTGATGTTGTGAAAATTATATATTATTGCATATAATATCACAAATAAGTAATAAAATGGACCTATTAAATTCGAATTATCATTCTCACGAAAACTATCTTATTTAGATATTAGCTCAATTAATCTCAATCCTAATCTATTGAAAACAATTTTAAATAAAGATGGTTTCAATATTTAAACTATAACTATTAATTCTAAAAAACAATGTAATAACTTATGTGAAAGCAAATATCAAGAATTTAGAAAATATGGTTATTAAAGTGTTTGGATTAACGAATTCACCGTATTTGTCATCTCTAATTTCTCTTCTCAAGATTTATTCCTAATGTTGTATTCAGTCGAATTCACAAATTTAACCTAATTTACCTCCATCGAGTTCAAATTAGTCATATATAATTAAGTCAACTTATGAAGTCAGAATGGTCCTTAATTAGATGAATTAAATTTCCTAAGAATTCAATTTAAGATTGCAACAATAAAAAAAACGTATCTCTACCTTTTATCCAATTGTCAGATTTTATTACGTAGTCTACATTAATAATTTACTTCTCAGTTCATTACAATCTACAAATCAGTGACAAATAATGACTAATTATTTCAAGCATTAAGAACATAAGTAAAATTAAAACTTAATTAATTTATAAGCAAAACTTGAAAGTTGAAAATAAAGAATTAAACTAGGTTATATCGTTCATTGAAACTTTAAAATTAGCTACTCATGATTCGGGAGAAAAACAAGATGAAGAGATTTGAATGCATAACCAGATGTTGAATAAAATATGAGAAGACATTGAATATCTTGAACCAAGAATTCTTTGTCTTTAAGTTCCAATATTCAATCTGGCTGTCGTTCCTTTTCTCTTTTCTATCATGTTCTCCAAGATTGAACAACTTTCTTTTGACCTAAGTTAGGTTTTTATATAGTGTTTTACTAATTTTGAAACTCATATACATGAAAAAATGAAAAAAGTCCTGACTAGAGTTGAAAATAAACAAAAAAATGTCCAGACAAACCCACAGTGCATTGCCGTGCAAACTGCGATTTGACCATGGCAAACAGAAAAGAATGTTGCCAAATTTGATTCCAATAATAATTTACAAACTTTAGTCCTCCAAGTTTTGATGTGTATTTTATTTGGTCCCCACTTCATATTTGTTCATAATTTGTCCTTTTGCCTTCTTATTTGCAGGCCAAGTCCTTCAACTTTAGATTTTGTCTTCTTTAGTCATCTGATTTTTTCTTTCATTTCAATTTAGTCCTCTTTTATTTGCAATTTAAGTCCTTCAACTTTTAGATATTTGTAAGTTGATCCCTATATCCAAGTCTTCGTACACCTTCAGTCCTTTTTCGCCTATTTTACTTTATTTTTCTCCAATTCCATCCGATTTCGAGTTTTGATCTAAAACAATTAAATCAACACACAATTAAGTAGAAAATCACCGAATAGTACTTATAATCGTCCACTTTTGTTGGTTCAGATAAGTATAAAGCTACACTTATCAAATACTCCTAAACTTGAACATTTGTTCGTCTTCGAACACGACTATTTACTTAAACAATCAAATAAATAATATTATAATATATTATAATAGATAGCTTGCCGTATTTGCCCATGTTTTTGAAACAACTCAATCAATTCATAAAAAACTTCTAAATTATGTTACTAAAATTAATTTTTACTTATCTGATACTCGATTGATATGTGTGTGTGCGCATAGTCAATCCAAACAACATAAACCTTTAGGTTGGTAATATTCTACCTCCAATGGTCAAATATTTTATTTCTCTCTCGTAAGAATACACACTCCTATATTGATATTCATTCTCTCACCCTTGGTGATAACTTTAAAGTTGCCTTCAAAACACTTATTCTTTTACCGCTCAAACTTTGGTTAGGTCTAGCCAATACAGTTGCTATCTAGATCTGTGATGATTCTTCCTTTACTGAATGCTTCGATCATCAAGCTTCCACTAGGTAAGTCAAACCCACTAGAAATCTATATCTCCAAGTTATGCGCACAAAAGCTCAATCTTACATTTGCTTCTTTTTTTTTTCTTTTTAAATCTATCTTATGTGCAAGACCTCACTCCCTTAAATTTTCTAGATGACCCTTGTAGCGAGCTTTAAGCCGATGGCTCCCAGGTCTGATAGACTTAGGGCACCGAGTTTTGAGAATTCCTACGGATTTTATCACTCGAGTCAACAAGGCTACGAAGAGAGGTATAAGATAATGCAAGTGAAATGCCTTTCATTTTTTTGTGCAAGATAAATAAGAGGGGATTATATTCTAGCATTCGGGGGTCAATACCTAGATTCTACATGGTAGCCAAATACACTCCACACAAATACTACTCATGCACGTAATCAACACCTATCTAAATACCTTCCGCATTGGTTTAACAACCCCAAACTATTCTTTCAACTGATTTGGTAATTGAGTTGTCAATTGGTAGTCTTGGTTTTCACAACTTATGTTCACTATTCTTTTATTGTATTCTATTTAATATACCAACTAAAGGTAGTAATATTCATAACTATTGTGCTCACATTTAATCATATCTCACATAGATAAGTATAGCCTATAAAAACATATTAAGCAACATCACATAATCATAATTCATGAATTGATAACAGTTTCAAATAAATATCATCATAATCTGGTAAAACTATTCAACATACAAGCACACAAATAAATTTTTTTTTTCGCAACACACATAACAATAATGAAAATACACACACAACGATAACGAAAACAATAAAGTCACCCACAAGCTTAAAATTCACATTGTCCTCAATGTGACAAAAGAAAGTAAAATAAATTAAAAAAAAAAGAGTTAACTCAAATCAAAAGGCGTGGAGACAACATCGGACTTTCAGCTGATCAGTGAGCTTTAAGATTATAATGATGATGTGTAGCCTGAAATATTAAAAAAAAAAAATTAAATGTACTCAATTACTAAAAATTGGAAAATGTGCTCTATTTCCTAATGCAGTCCTAAAATTTTACATGTAATGCAATAAACGTATAAGAGATAGAAAAATTGGTTGCCTCCCATTAAGCGCTCGATTTATAGTTTAGAGCTCGACTATTTGCAATTATCATTTATGGAGGCTTAAATTGGGCTTTAGAATCTTGCATTGCTCGGAATTACTAGCTTTGCACGATTTATCCTTTGCTCTCTTTATTTTAAATCGGCTCTTTTCATTTTTAATTGTTGCAACTAGTCCACATGTATCCGGTTTACAGTTTTCTTAGCCAATTTTCACCACTTCATTAACTCTAAAACACTCTTCGAGGTCGACTGGTTTCTTGGGTATGGTGTACATATTGAATACTGTTCGTTCATCATCCTGTACATCAAGATTAACTCAATTTTTTCAACATCAATAAGAGCTCAACTCGTCACTAAGAATGGTCGGCGAAATATGACTGGCATATTCCGGTCTTCTTCGATATCAAGGACAATGAAGTCAACTGGAAAGATAAATTTATCCACTTTGATGAGCACGTCCTCGATCATACTTCGTGGGTGCTTGATTGATCTATCAGTAAGTTGTAGAGACACAGTTTTTGCTTCTACCTCTCCCAAACGTAATCTCCTGCAGATACCAAACGTAATCTCCTGCAGATAGAAAGGGGCATCAAATTTACACTTGTACCTAAATCACATAAAGTATTAAAATTATAGAATTTTCTAATTGAGCAAAGTAATTAAAACTCCCTGAATCTTTTAACTTCGGAGGCAACTTATTTAGCAGAATAGCGCTACACTCTTCAGTTAAAGCTACTGTCTCGTATTCATCTGGTTTTCTCTTCTTGAACAATATTTTCTTCATAAATTTTAAATACAGTGGTATATGGGCTAACGCTTCGACGAAATGAATGTTGATGTGCAGTTTTTTGAAGACTTCAAGAAATTTTCCAAATTGTTTGTTGAGCTTGTGCTTCCACAACCTCTGAGAAAATGGAATTGGTGTCACATACGCTTTGACAAGAATTGGCGCCCTCACTTTTGATGATTCAGCAGATTCCTTTGAAACTTATTCTTCTGATTTCTCATGTTGTTGTCCAGTTTCTTCTTCTTCAATTACTAACTATTCGTCATTTTTCTTTGGTCTTTTCACGTGAATTTCTAGCAGTTGTACCCTGCTCTTAGTTGTGATTGTATTTACCTGTTCTTTTGGATTTGTCACTGTATTGTTGGGTAAAGTGCCTAGTTTCATATCAGATAATTGCAGGGTTAACTGGTTAATCTGAGTCTCTATTTTTTTGATAGACGCTTGTTGATTTTGACAGTTTGTGTCCAGTCGCTTCAATATTTTATCAATTTTCTGTATATACTGTTGAAACATCTCTCAATCTTGGTCATCTTTCCTTCTGAGCATTATAGGCATTGTCACTTTGTTGATTCTCAGACTACTTAAAATTTGGGTGTTGCTTCCAACCTAGATTGTATGTTTGTGAATATGAATTATACTATTTATGTGTATTATTCTGTACAAAATTGACCTGTTCTGGAGAGACCAATAATAAACAATCTGATGTTGAGTGGTTAGCCCCACAGTTTTCGCATATGATGGTTGCTTGGATTGCATTAACTCATTGCGTTTGTGTTTTAACCAAGAGCTCCACCTGCTTTGTCAATGCAGCAAGTTGTGCATTAGTAGTCGATTAACTGTCAATCTCATGTATACTTGCTACTTTTCTTGGATTGACACGATCAGATGAAAATATGGTGTGTGTATTTGCAATCAACTCATATAGATCCATTGCTTCGTTGACAATTTTATTTGCAATGGACCCGTTTGTAAAGGAGTCCACTATTGATTTAGACTGAGGAGATAGCCCATAGTAAAAATATTAAGCTTGTTGGCCCTTTTTAATGCCATAGTTTGAACATTTTCTGAGCAACTCCTTGAATCTGTCCCAAGCTTCAAGATACCTTTTTCCATCCAGTTCTGAAAAGTAGAAATATCTAGCTTTATATTTGCTACTTTAGCTGGTGAAAAATACTTGTTGCAAAATTTTCTAACCAAGTCATCCCAGGTGGTGATACTAGCATGTGGTTTTGAGTCTAACCATTCTAGAGCCTCATCCCTCAATGTATAGAGAAATAACCGAAGTTTGATGGCATCTTCATTCATTCCTTGAAATTGAAAGTTACGGCACATCCTTAGGAATCTAGAGAGGTGAGTATTCGGATTTTCATTTATTTTTCCATAGAACTGCAGGTTATTGTTGAAAAAATTAATTAGATCGGCCTTTAATTGAAAGTCGTTCCGACCAAAAGCTGGATAGACTATGCTTGAACGATCAGGAGCTGCTGTCGGAGTTAAGAAATGAGCTATTAGCATGTTTCCATCGTCATCTTCTTATTCTTCTTCATGTAGCTGAATTTGCAGAGCTGCCAATTGGGCCGCTTCTAGTGCAGTCTCTTGTTCAGCTTCTTTTCTTACTTGTGTATCTGCCATTTGAAATTGTTGTTGATCTTTCTGTTTTTGGTTGTGTTCTTTGCGTCTTCATCTGAAAGTACGTTCAATCTCAGGATCGAAAGTATCAAGATTGCCGCCTTGTGTACGGAGGCATACAACGAACACCTTTTCTGTAGTAAGAAAACAACGAAGAGAAATAAAAAGTATAATAAAAAAATTAAACTAACACTAACATTAACGATTAATCTAAACTAATATAAAATAAGAATAGTCTCTGGCAACAACGCAAAACATTTGTTGTGAAATTATATATTATTGTAAGTGTACAATATCACAAACAAGTAATAAAGTAGACCTATTGAGTCCAGATTATCGTTCCCACGAAGACTATCTTATTTAGATATTAGCTCAATTAATTTCAATCATAATCTATTGAAAACAATTTGAAATAAAGTTGGTTTCAATATTTAAACTATAACTATTAATTCTAGAAAATAATGTAATAACTTATGTGAAAGCAAATATCAAGAATTTAGAAAATATGGTTATTAAAGCGTTTATATTAATTAATTCGCCGTAGTTGTCATCTCTAATTTCTCCTCTCAAGATTTATTCATAATATTGTATTCGGTCGAATTCACGAATTTAAACTAATTTACATCCCTCGAGTTCAAATTAGTCCTATATAATTAAGTCAACTTATTAAGTCAGAATGATCTTGAATTAGATACATTAAATCTCCTAATAATTCAATTCAAGACTGCGACAATAACAAAAACGTATCTCTACTTTTTATCCAATTGTCAGATTTTACTACGTGTCTAGATTAATACTTTTACTTCTCAGTTCATTAAAATCTACAAATCAATAACAAATAATAGCTAATTATTTCAAGCATTAAGAACATAAGTAAAATCAAAATTTAATTAATTTATAAGCAAAACTTGAGAGTCGAAAATAAAAAATTAAACTAGGTTACATCGTTCATCGAAATTTTAAATTTAGCTACCCATGATTCGAGAGAAAGACAAGATGAAGAGATTTGAATACATAACTGGATGTTGAATAAAAGATGAAAAGACATTGAATAACTTGCACCAAGAATTCTTTGTTTTCAAGTTCCAATCTTCAATATGGTCATTGTTCCTCCTTTCATTTCTATTATCTTCTCCAAGATTTAACAACCTTCTTTTGACTTAAGTTATGTCTTTATATAGTGTTTTACTAATTTTGAAATCTATATACGTGAAAAGATAAAAAAGTCCTGACCAGAGTTAAAAATAAGCCAAAAAATATCTAGATGAGCCGACAGCACATTGCTGCGATAAACCGCGTTTTGTCTGCGACAAACAGAAAAGAATGTTGCCAAATTTGATTCCAATCAAATTTGTAAGCTTTAGTCCTCCAAGTTTTGATGTGTATTTTATTTGGTCCCCACGTCATGTTCGTTCATAATTTCTCTTTAGTCCTCTTATTTGCAGCTCAAGTCCTTCAATTTTGAATTTTATCTTCTTTAATCCTCTGATTTCTTCTTTCATTTCTATTTAGTCCTCTTATTTGCAGTCCAAGTCCTTCAACTTTGAATTTTGTCTTCTTTAGTCCTCTGATTTCTTCTTTCATTTCAATTTAGTCCTTTTTTATTTTCAACCCAAGTCCTTCAACTTTTGAATATTTGCAAGTTGATTTATATATATCCAAGTCTTCGTACGTCTTCAATCCTTTTTTGCCTATTTTTCTTTGTTTTTCTCCAATTTCACACGATCTTGAATTTTGACCTAAAACAATTAAATCAACACACAATTAAGTAGAAAATCACTTAAGAGCTGTTACCACACGATTCTGGTATGGCTTCCACGTCAGCAAGGGCCCCATCTAGGCCCAGCAAGGGCCTCGTCCAAGATCCATCAAGAACCGCCCTGCTAGGACTTTGGAAGTTCTGATAAAACGCCCGAAGGCCCATCGTACGCCTTGGCCTTCGGCAACCAGAAATCTGCTGGGCTCTTGGAGGGCCTCGACACTCACGGCCGATCCGTAGGGTCTCGTCAGGCTTCGTATCATTTGTAACCAGCAGGCAACACGATATGCCAGAATGACCAGAGAAGTAATTAAGGAAAGATTGCATTGATTTGGTGCACAAATCCTCACAAGGAAACTGAATCATAATCTCCTAAAATCATGCAACGTGATAAACTCAAAGAAGGAAGATAATCTCAGAGATTGCATGGGTAAGGAATGATCTTTATCACATAAGTAAGGAGGATCCGATTGGGTATCAAATTGATTTTTCTCCAAAATCAATTAGAACCCTTGAGCTATAAATACAATGTCTCCGGTTGTTCCAAGGTATGCACTCTTTTACGCTTAAGAATTTTACCATAAACTCTGCTCAAATCTCTGCTTGCTTGTCTCTTCCACACCCCATTATTTCCACCCTCCGTGTATCACCTATATACCGGCTATTGACTTGATCGTCGGAGTGCCAACGATCGCCGGACCATTTTCTTCTAGAGATCTTGGTGACTAACGATTGTCCTAGTGTGCAGGTAATATACGAGTTGGCAGAGGAGTGACTGGAGATCTGTTAACATGTGGACGCTGCAGGTTCCAACGTCAACAGATTGGCGTCGTCTATGGAAAACGAAAAACGTTACACGATAAACAACTTTGTGGTAAAAACGTGTTTTCTACCCGGAAGAGCATGGCATCCGAACATTCCTTAGAAGAAGAAATAGAATCCCACCACACTAACATGCGACAGGAGAGCGTTCAAGATCTGTAGAATGTGACCCGTCGCAAAAAGAGAAGACAACGACAAAAACAAACAGTGAAACAGGAGAACCAGGACCTAAAGATGGATAACGCCTGGATGAAAGCCGCGCTTGAACTGTGGGAGAATCAATCCCTCCAACATAGACCTGAGTACAGTCGTGACCGAAGGAGCTCTCCACAATCTGGTTCACTAGACAGCCACCGTTCCCAAGAAGAACCGCCTGTTTCTAGCAGCCGGAACCCTTGAAACCTCGACATGAACGCATTGCGGAAGGCTGCCAAACGTGAGGACTTCACCCCAATGGTAATGACCATACACTCAGAGCCGATGGATGTTGACTGCGAGAAGATGGATGAAGAGTTAATACTGGACGAGGGTCTGGATCCCCGAATCATAGCCTCTAACTCTCTTGCCTCCCCGACCGAGGAGCTGGAAACGTTTTCGGTGAACCCCTCGAAACCAACCCAGGTATTACAAGTGGAAGAGAAGCTCGAGGAAAGAATGAAAATGAGCTGAAGTAGTTTCTCTAGGAGAACGCAGACGTCTTCGCATACGATAGTTTCTCTGCTATAAGATGATACCATTCGGCCTGAAGAACGCAGGAGCCACGTACCAACAGTTGGTAAACTGTATGTTGGCCAGATAGATTGGGAATACGATGGAAGTATATGTCGACGATATACTGATGAAGAGTGTAAACATCAAGGATCACATAGAGTACCTAAGGGGAATGTTCGAAGTCCTTCGTAAATATCGCATGAAGCTTAACCCCTTGAAGTGTGCATTTGGAGTTACGTCCAGAAAGTTCCTCGGCTACATGGTCAACCAGCGAGGGATAGAGGCCAATCCCGAAAAGATTAGGGCGCTCATTGAAATGCGGTCACCATCATCCCCCAAGGAAGTCCAAAGCCTGACGGGAAGGTTAGCGGCTTTGAATCGATTTATATCTAAAGCGACCGACCGCTGCCAACCTTTTTTTTCAGACCATAAAAGGGGAGAAGCGGTTTGAGTAGACCGAGGAGTGTGAGAAAGCCTTCCAAGACATTAAGGTCCTCCTTGGAAAATTCTTGCTACTATCCAAACCAAAGAATGGGGAGACATTACTCGTTTACCTTGCCGTATCAGAGAAGGCAGTTAGCTCGGTTTTAATCCGAGAAGAGGGCCCGGCGCAATTCCCTGTCTATTACGTAAGCAAAGCCCTACAAGACGCAGAGACAAGGTACCCAGACATGGAAAAGCTCGCCCTGTCATTGATTATCGCCTCCCGGAAGCTTCGACCATACTTCTAGTCCCATAGCATAGATGTTTTGACAAACCTCCCTCTACAGCAGATACTCCAGAAACCAGACACATCAGGACGGTTGATGAAATGGTCGGTAGAACTCAGCCAGTTTGATATCAGTTACAGGCCACGACCTTCGATAAAGAGACAGGCCTTATCAGACTTTGTGGCTGAATTCGCTCATATCCTCGATGGTTCGCTTGAGGCCCGACCCTTGGAGGTACCAACATGAAAGTTATATGTTGATGGATCTTCGAGAGAGGTCGGAGCTGGAGTCGGGATCCTGCTAGTCAGCCTCGACGGCCATAATCTCAACTGCGCGCTTCGCCTGGAATTTAAAGCCTCCAACAACGCAGCGAAATACGAGGCCCTTCTAGCAAGCTTGAGGTTGGCACGAGAGATGAAGGTGAGGAAACTCTGGATTCATAGCGATTCGCAGCTTGTTGTCAGTCAAGTTAATGGGGCCTTCGCAGCACGCGAACAATCTATGGTGTCATACCTGACAAAGGCCAATGACATGTTGTCCCACTTTGAGGAGTACGAACTTCTCCAGATCCCATGAATGGAAAATGGCTATGCGGACGTCCTCTCAAAACTGGCAAGCAGTAGAGACTCCGACTTAATGAAGGCCATCCCAGTTGAGAGGCTCAACCAGCATTCCATCGATGAATATTCCGCACCCGCCGTCCTGACTATATCTGATTTTCCAAAATGGATGAAAGAAATCATCGAATATTTAACCGACCAGATACTGCCCGATGATAAGCTAGAAGCACAGAAACTCTGTAGAAGGGCCGCAAAGTTCGTACTACAAGACAGAATCATATATAAAAGGAGGTTCAGCTATCCCCTCCTACGCTGTTTAACGCAAGAGGAAGCAGTATACGTAATGAAAGAAATACATAAAGGGGTATGCGACAATCACTCGGGAGGGATGGCCTTGGCATAGAAAGCTCTGAAACAGAGGTATTATTGGCCGACCATGAAGAATGATTTCCACAATTATGCGAGGATGTGAGACAAATGTCAGAAGTTTGCAGCAATACCGAAGCTCCCGGCTCAGAACCTTACCCCGGTTACTAGTCTTTGGCCCTTCGCCAAGTAGAGAATCGACTTCATTGGTCCCCTCCCGACAGGGAGATGTGGGGTCCAGTTCGCGATTGTAGCAGTGGATTACTTCACCAAGTGGTGTGAAGTCGAGCCTTTGGCCAAGATCACAGAGAAAAACGTTTAGAAATTTGTATGGAAAAATATTATCTGCCGCTTCGGCATTCTCCACTCTCTCGTTTTCGACAACGGCACGCAATTCGCAGGGATGAAGTTTAACGCGAACTGTGAGAACCTCGGTATCCGAAGGGACTTTTCCACCCCTTATTATCTCCAATCCAACGGCCAGGTGGAAGCCGTGAATAAAATCATTAAGCATACCCTTAAGCGGAAACTAGAGTCTGCAAAAGAAGGATGGGCTGAGGAACTACCCGAGACCCTGTGGTTCTATCGAACCACCTCTCGCACGGCCACAGGTGAAACCCCGTTCTCCATGGCGTACGGAGCAGAGACAATGATTCCCGTCGAGGTATGGATACCCTCGCCCAGGCACCTGTACTTTAACGAGGTGACTAACGAGGATTTACGAAGAACAGGCTTCGACCTGCAAGATGAGAAACACACGGAGTCACAACTCCACCTCGCGGTATACCAGCGAAAAATGGTTCGATACTACAACTCCAAGGTCAAAGGCAGGAGCTTCCATGTCAATGATTTTGTCCTGAAGAAGATATTTCAGGCTAATAGGGAAGTAGGGACCGGGACCCTAAGGCCCACTTGGGAAGGACCTTATAAAGTCATCGAAGAAATCCGCTCTGGAACTTACAGAATAGAAGACTCCGAAGGCAGGGAGACGAGGCACCCTTGGAACATCGCCCACTTGAGGCCGTATCATCAGTAGTTTCATTTTTTGCACTGTTTTGATCTTCTTACAATTTCTTGTCTGGCACCTCGAAACTCTGCGTCTTCTAATAAAATCCGTCGTTTATGACTCCAGAGTGTTCTTCATGCAAAAAGAACTAAGACATTCAATTCGGCAGCGAGGGAGTGTGGTTCACGGCCAACTCTATCAACTTGTTGAATAAACATTCAACGCGTATTTAAACAAGTACAATCAATTCGGCAGCAAGAGAGTGTGGTTCACGGCCAACTCTATCAACTCGTTGGGTAAACATTCAACGCGTATTTAAGCAAGTACAATCAATTCGGCAGTGAGAGAGTGTGGTTCGCTGCCAACTCTATCAACTCACTGGATAAATATTCAACGCGTATTTAAGCAAATACAATCAATTCAGCAGCGAGAGAGTATAGTTCGCGGCCAACTCTATTAACTCGCTGGGTAAACATTCAATACGTATTTAAGCAAGTACAATCAATTCAGCAGCGATGGAGTATGGTTCGCGGCCAACTCTATTAACTCGCTCGGTAAGCATTCAACTCGTATTTAAGCAATGCAAGCGATTCGGTAGCAAGGGAGTGTGGTTCGCAGCCAACTCTATACACTCGCTGGGTAAACGTTAAACGCGCAAACTTGCAGCTACGATTTGAAACAATCATAAAAGTTTCCACTAGTAATTCATGGGATAATTACATCATAAAACTTTACAACAGCCTAATCAGGAGGTATCGCCTCTAAACGCGTCCACGGTTCCTACGTCTCGGCGTAACCGGGGACCCCTAGTTTGGCTAGCAAGCCCTTAGCCTTCGTCAACTCGTTCAAAACCTCGGTCAGTTCTTTATCTTTGGCTTGAATCATACTCTGGCAAGACTTCAGCTGCGACTCGACCTTTTTCTGGACAACAACGCACGTCTTCTGGATTGTCTGGGCCTTCGTAACGTCATACGTGGCATGGGTCTGCGCATCTTCAAAAAATGCGAGTCGTGCCCGAAGACGTTTGTTTTCGGCCCGCATCATTTCGGCATCTTCGTCCTCACCAATGACGGAATGTATTTCGTCAACCTTTATCTCCAGTATTTTGTACAACTCACAGTTTAAAACGTGACTGCGGGAGATGTATATTTCGGCCAACTTCATCAACTCCGTCACTTCCGCAGTGTCTGCCGCCTTCCCAAAGACAGAAGTCCAATATTTATGGACTGATGTAGCTGCAAGGACAACCGCTGAAGGTAATTTTCCTAAAACTGATGGATCCAGCTTGTCCTGATGGGCCCAAATGTTGATATATTCGCACCTGCCAAGAGGGGAAGACATGAACGTCCGAGACGCCTGTTCTCTACTCTCGACTCCGGGTTTCCTTTTCACCGATTGTCTAACGTTCCCAGGATGAGGCACGAGTCTAGCAGGATTTGATAGGGACGGAATGTCCGCTGTCAGCTCCGGTACTGGAGGAATATGGAGGTTACCCACCACCGTCTCCAGCTCCTGCAGTACTATGGGCCTGAAACCGGACGCCGTGAGTGACGCCAAGTGGGGAAGGGAGGCATCCTCCACGACCACCCACGCCTTTTTTTAAACTTTGGGACTTTGGAAAAATGGAAGCCCGACATGACCAGCAGTAATCAGAGTCCGGTTATGACGGCAGAGTAGCAAGGAAGATGGTGATTTAGGGGAGTCTTATCAAAATATATAAGCCCAACGGGATACCAACAGTCGGATGGGCCGGTACGTGGCGGAAGACTGAAAGCACATTCAATAAACCATAGGAAGATATAACGAGCGCGTAGGAACACCCGGCCCGTGATTGTGCGAACGCCAAGGCGTGATAGCGATGCCACCGATGCCCGCCCACGATAAAGTGATTTTGTTAACGTTCGCCCTAACCTCGTCGAAATTCTTACATGACGAGGAGGTATTAATTATCCCTCGCGAACTACTCTGCGCCACCCGGGGCGTGTTTGATGGCCCCGAAATGGTACCAATGACTTCGTGAGTGACACAAAATACCAACGAAGTCCGAAACAAAGGTATCACAAACAAATGATAATACACGTGCAAATAAGAAGGTAAACTCGGCATGATTTTATTAAACCCAGAATACAGAGCAGAAACAAATACGTCTAACATATGTTCTAACACCCCGCCACCTCCATGGGTCGGCACATGAGGGGGTCACTAGATCTACTAAACCTATCGCCTAGTCTACATCCTTCCCAGCATCGTCCAGATCGGGAGACCTGAAGCTACCATAATAGGAAGCCTCCCAAACCAACCTGGGTTGATTTGATGGCTAATTAGGCCACACTGCTTAAAAAATGCCGTTGACGCCTTTTTGCAGTGGGCTCTCCCCAGTCCCATCAACTGTTCAGGACAGGGCCGGGCTAAGGCTGCTAAGCCTAAAACCCCACCCCGTACGTTTGGTCTCCTGAACGTTGATTGGTTGGGCTTTTGGTCCTCTGAATGTTGATTCTCAGATTGACAGGAATCTTGAATGCCAGTTCTCCAGTCGTACTACCATCACACGTCAGTTATACGAGTCCCGATCACACGGCCCTGAAAGGTTAGATACCAAAGGCTCACGGTGGAAAAGCCTTAGTACGTTTTCGTTCTATATATAATGACTGCATTGGAACTGGATACGATGCAATAAATACGGTCATCCTAGGAAGATTTGGACCGCCACACAACTGTTCTACCTCTCCAAGGCGTTAAAGACGCCAACTCTCCAGATTCTGCCAAATGTCTACTCCATTAATATCCAAGGGGGTGATTCTCAGATTTGAGACGTTCCCCCAACGCGCAATCACCCATAAAATTAAAACGACGGGATAGTAAAAAACAAAAATTAAGTGCAATACATCAAGTAATTTATTCAAAAGCATAGGCAAATGTGGTTAACGAATTCGGCACAGTCTAGATGCACCACTGCCTTTTCATGGGTCGGTACATTGCGAGCCTTCCTCCACAGTTGGAGGGGATATTTGCTCATTAACTGCACTAGGTTCGGTGTCAGGAGCTTGAGCCTCGGAGGGGTCCTGCCGAAGGAAAAAAAGGTCCCACTCCAGATGGATCTCCGCGATGCGCTCCACCAACTGCTCGCCCCCAGCAGTCATCAGGCGGTGGGCGAGGTCCTGATACTCGAGCGTTTCCACGAACGCATCCTAATAGGCCTCCACCGTCCTGGCCTCGGCACCTGCACATTCGGGTCAGATTCTCTCCAATTCTAGCCTTGCGTCTGCCAACAACTTCCCCTCTTCTGCGATGATAATCTCCAACCTGCTGTTCGCGGCAGCTAGTGCTGTCTCGACGGCAAGGGTCTGATCTTCGACCAGTTTCTGAGCATCCTCGGCACGCTTTTGAGCCTTCTCGGCATTCTTCTAAACTTTTTCAGCTCGCTTCAGAGAGGCCTTGGCATCCCGCTTCTGTTCTCAGGCATCTTTCAAACACTCTCTAGCCGCCTTCAATTCAATCTCATATTTTTCCTTCACGTCCGCCTCCCTCGTCACTGCGGAGTCCAACTTGAATTGAAGCCCCCTCTTTTCGGACTCCAGCTGCACATTTTCAAGCCGCATGGCCTTTAGCTTCTCAGACAACTTGGCAGACTTGGCCCCTTCCTCATGGCATTGGCTGTCATAACTTTTCAAGGTACTGAACAATTCCTTGCTCAGCACTAGGCCCCGTATCAGATTCATCTCCGCCAACTTCAGTCGCTCCCGAACAGTGGCCTCCTCGGCGGCCTTCTCCCACTTCTAGGTCCAGTATTTGTGCACGCTCGCCGCCATCATTACAGGGTAGACCGGGAGCATTTCCATGACGAAAGTTTTCAGTTCTCTTTGGCGTTAAGAAATACAGACGGGGCTCCCCTGCTCGGACGAGGAGCCAGATTTTTTTGCACCCTTGGTCTGACCCGACTTGCGTGCATCCTCTATAAACCTTCCATCATATGCAGGAGCCTTCCTCTTTTGCGAAGCCGTATCACCCGTATCCTCGACAATTTCCTTCCTCTTGTCCTTGGATAGAACGGGGCTGGGTGATGGAGCGGCTGCTGAAGGCGGGGGCGGATGGAGAACATCCTGGCTGGGAGCAGACTCTGATGGCACGGCAGTCTGGATATCTTGCGATGGTCCAGACACCTCGGTCACCAATGCCTGAACAGAAGAACCCTCTCCACTAGCGGGACGGGCAAGGCAGAACGTAGGGACGTTTTTAAACTTGAACGCTGTTAAGCATAGACATAAGTACGCGACGCGTTCAAGTATTTCTCCACTATAGCACCAGTATATTAAGGCAGGTGAGACTTACACATCAATCCGCAGCTGGCCAGTAGGTTGTCGTCCTTCAACAGGTTCCTGAGACTCCTGAAGTCGCTACTGAGATATCGAACCTCTTTCCACTTCGACCTCAGCTCCTCCTGGTTTCTCTTCGAGATTGGTGGTTTCCCACAATCTGCAAAAGCAAGCAATACATTAAGTCAGGAACTATAAACGAAATTCTACACGAATGCGACGGTTTATACCAAGTTTTCTGAATTGCCAAGGGATAGACACATGAGGAAGAGGGTTCTCTGGCACAAATTCCCAGTCTCTGCCGACGAAGATAAACCTCTCTTTCTAATTGTGCACCTTGTTGGGGCTATCGGTGGCCGTTCTCCACTTCTGACCCGACCGGAGAGAAATGTTATACCAGCCAGCAGACCGGCAAGGTCGATATATGGACTCGAATTCTCTAGGAGACAAGTTCCCTCCCGCCTCGGCGACGTTCCATAATATGTACGAGGCAACCATCTACTCCCAACCATTCAGCGTTATCTGACAAGGAGCCAAGTTCCAATCTTTTAACACCTGACGAAAGAAAGGATGCATACTTAGTCAGAGGCCTTGCTGTATCGCGGGTTCGTAAATCGCCACGTACCCTTCGGGAGGATGGTCGGCACGTTCCTCTAGGCCCGAAGCTCTGAGTTTCACAGGCGCGGGAATGTCATAGGACAACCGTATATCCTCCAACACTGCCTCAGTGATCTTCGACTGAGCCATAAATGATTCGATTGTCGACCGCTTTAGCTCATTGTTGAACATCCTCACGGCCGGGGCATCCCTCTAATCAAATGATCTCCTCATTTCGGGCACCCCAGCGTCATGTCTCACTTTCGTCACCGTCTCTTCCGCTGGCACAGACAAACAAGCCTCCCTTCCACTCGTAGACGGAGTCGGTGATCTTATGACGACAGGCTCCAGATTTACCCCCCTTACAACTTCTGAAGATGAAGATGATGTGGCGGCCGATGAAGAAACACTCTCATTAATACTAGGGTTTGTTGGGACGTCAGAGAGGTTCTGTGAATCGTCGTTTTCCGACGACATTATGCTATCCCCAGGTTATGGAATCGTACAATAACCACGAAAATAAACAAATGGAAACAAATTACAACTGCTTTTAGTGTGCTTACCTCAAAAATAACACACCCACTAGGAGCTTTTCGCTTATCGGCAAAGTAGTCACGATGAGCACAAAGGCAAGGAGAATGCTGGGATTCGAACCAGTGACCATCAGTGTTGGACACCGCGCGCCTTACCATCTTGGATAGTGGTACACTCTCATATCTACCATCCAAATCCCAAGCGTCTCATCTAAGCATGCGGATAATTGACGCGTGTTTTAAATTGCACTACATGCGGGAAAGCAAAAACCCAAACATTTAGTGAACCGAGGACGCACGCGCCCCACGCTCACTTCCGTTTTCTACCACACGCAACTGCATTAATTGCATACACCCTCTCACTCATGATTGCCTAACCGCGAATGGATAGTCTTGATTGATAGAACCACACCAACAATAGACACGTCGCCAATGGTCTGGCCCCTTGAAGCCCTCACCCGTCATGAATGTTTAGCTTCGGACTTGGAGGGACTATACTGGGTAAGTTGAAGACTTACAGCTACACGCGTGAAAACCACATCCCGCCGAACCCACTGAAACCGTATTTTCTGCAAAATGCATCAGTATTCTGTTTATTCTCAAAGTCCCACGCCCATTATGAATAATAGGCTCGGACTTGGAGGACTATTGTTACCATACGATTCTGGTATGGCTTCCACGTTAGCAAGGGCCCCATCTAGGCCCAGCAAGGGCCCCATCCAAGATCCATCAAGAACCTCGGCTGGGCCTTGCTAGGGCCTTGAAAGTTCTGATAAAGCGCCCGAAGGCCCATTGTACACCTTGGCCTTCGACAGCCAGAAATCTGCGGGGCTCTTGGAGGGCCTCGACACTCACGGTCGATCCATAGGACCTCGTCAGGCTTTGTATCATTTGTAACCAGCAGGCAACACGATATGCCGGAATGACCAGAGAAGTAATTAAGGAAAGATTGCGTTGATTTGGCGCACGAATCCTCACAATGAAACCGAATCATAATCTCATAAAATCATGCAACGTGATAAACTCAAAGAAGAAAGATAATCTCAGAGATTGCATGGGTAAGGAATGATCTTTATCACATAAGGAAGGAGGATCCGATTGGGTATCAAATTGATTTGTCTCCTAAATCAATTAGAACCCTTGCGCTATAAATACAATGTCTCCGGTTGTTCCAAGGTACGCACTCTTTTACGCTTAAGAATTCCACCCTAAACTCTGCTCAAATCTCTGCCTGCTTGTCTCTCCCACACCCCATTATTTCTACCCCCATGTATCACCCATATACCGGCTGTTGACTTGATCGTCAGAGTGCCAACGATCGCCGGACCCTTTTCCTCCGGAGATCTTAGTGCCTAACAATTGTCCTAGTGTGCACGTAACATACGAGTTGGCAGATGAGTGACTGGAGATCTATTGACACGTGAACGCTGTAGGTTCCAACGTCAACAAGAGTAATCTGCCATTTTTTATGGTCCAAATAAGTGTAAAACCACACTTATCACCTGAAAAAAATGTTGAGGGTTTCAAATATCAATTTTAGTATAACTTATTTCTTTTTTTAACCTTTTAAACTAAAAATAAATAAAAAAATAAAAATTTCACGTGTGGCCCGTGGCTCGACCCATGTGGCCAACTAGCCACGGACTGAACTGGGCTCTTTTTTTGGACGGGCCAAGCCATGTCTCGGCCAGTCTCTTTAAGGGCAAACTGGCCCAATCTTGGTAATGGGCCGAGCTTTTGGAAGGGATTTTATTAAATCAGACTAATGCGAGCAAAAAAATGCTGAAGAAGTTTGGGTATTATGATAGAAAGCCAGTGTCAACTCCATATAATTCAAATATACTCTTGAAGAAGAATTTAGGTGAACCTACTTCACAATGTAACTATTCTCAAATTATTAGGTATTTGTTGTACATGTAGACATACTAACAATCCAAATAAAGAACATATGAAAGCGCTATAGAGAGTTATTAAATATCTTCGAGGTACATTTAATTATTCAATAAGCTATAAAACATTTCTTAACGTGATTGAAGGGTATAGTGATGCGAACTGGATAATAGACAATCGAGATATTAAGTCCACTACATGATATATATTTATGTTAGGTGGTGCAACTATATATTGGGGTTCAAAAAGACAGACTATTATCTCGATAAATACTTTAGAATCAAAGTTGATAGCATCATATATAACATTATTTACCAATGTTGAATGACTGAAAGATCTATTACTAGATATACCGTTAATAAGTAAGTCTATTCAAGCTATTTCGATATATTGTGACTGCAAAGCTGAAATAGAGCTTGCAAATCAATCTCACTCGAATAAAAAGATGAGTAGACACAACCAAGTGAGACATAAGTCAGTCAAGGCCTTACTTAAAAAGAAATTTAATTTCTCTTAATTTTGTAAGATCTGAAAAGAATTTGGTAGACAATTTAACCAAAGCTTTACCCAAAAAAGGTGTCGATGAATCATCTATGAGGATGTTTTTAAGCTTACAAGGGAGTAACCTAACCTTTGTAATTGGAGATCTCATGGAAAAGGTTCAATGGGTAGGAAGAACTTGGACTGCGTGACTCATATAACTTTAACTTAATAATTATAATCCATATGGTGATAGTGCTAATTATTGTGACGTTAGGAAGGGTTTAGCCTTAAATGAGTACCGGTACGGGTCACACGTACCCTTGGAGGACTCACCTATGTAGAGTTTTTGTGAGGCCATGGCTATGAGATTGTGCTATTCCCTAGAGATTCTTACTAGAATCAAGATAAGATCGTATGACCATTAATAGTGCTACTCGCAATGAATTAAGCGTAATTCGATATTGTGTGTAAGGCAATTGAATTTTGGCCAAATGGATCTCATTTATGGAGCATTATGGCTCCCTCAAATGGAAGTTATCATCACTAAGTGTAAGCTCAAGTCCAGAAGACTCCTACACCTATTGCACATTATATGCTGCCACCGTATATGTTATATATCATTTATCTTATTTAAAGGATTAAACCTTGTAGGGGTGTTGTAACCGAAATAAATGTTTAACCTTTCAATTAATTGTTTTAATTTTTTCAATTTTTTTCTTTAATTTTCTGTTATGGTTTTCAGATTTTATTTTATATTTAATTCAAATTTTAATTTTAGATTTAAGTGTTCATGAATGTGGGGGTACAAATCTCCTCTATAAAATATTGAGAAATTTCCAACTTTCATACATACTAAATTTGTTTTCTCTATACTCTTTACTCTATACTTTCTAATTGTTTTGGCAACTAGAAAAGTCTCGTTCTTTCACTCCCTATAGTTGTGAGATATAAGAGTTTTATCTTAGAGCCGTGCAATGCTGAAAATACCCGCACGATGCTACACGACTATAGGACATCATTTTTGCAATTCTCTTTGGCCAGCCTTTTTGACTTTATTATGTTTTAATTAAATTATTATTGAATTATTTTCTACTATACAATAATTTTTCACAAGAAGTTTGACAATTATTTTCTAAATATTATCATCGGTGAATATTTGAGTATAATCGATTGACATGTTTTATAGAATTTATATGAGTGTGGTTTAAATAGTAGAGATTTGGAACAACCTTTCAAGCATAGACATTTTTCTAAGAATTTTTTTAACGTTTGGAAGAAACATACACTCAATAAAAGAAACATGAATGTTAAATTACAAATTCGTGCATGCGGATTCCAAAGAAATTAAGCAGCATAGGAACTACGGGTATATCACCCGTGTCATGCACATCATTTGTTTTTCATGATAGTAATTTGAAAATATTCTAAGAGTATATTGTTTATTTATTATATTCAAATAAAAAAACATATAATATAAATAACATTTGATTACTCATTGATATTAAAAAATAAAAACAATATAGCTAATCCAAATTTTGAAACACCTCTTTGAAAACAACGTTTGTGGTCGAACTGAGTCGGCCTTTGAATCGTATGAATTTAATTTTGAAATTATCATATCTAGTTTATTAGTTTAGTCGACTTATTATTTTTAATCAATAAATCAGATCCTTTGATAATATAACACAATTATATGTTTCCGATAATTGATTTTTTTTTGGAAACTGCAACCTATTTAAACCCATTGTGGGAAGCATAAAAAATTTGTAAGAAAAATAAATCTATTTTTGGAAAATCATTGCATTATTGTCAATAGTTCTCATGTATCGATGTTTTATTTTTTTTGAAAACATAACTTATTTAAATTCCTCAACCGGTATAAATTAAAAAATCTGAAAAGTTGTTGTATTTATCATATATAATAGGGATAATTGCATCAAAGGTTCCCCAACGTTTCAAAAACTTTAAGGATATGTCCCTAACATAAAAAAATAGCACCAGACATCCCAAACGTTTAAAGAAATAGACACCGTAGGTCTCTCTTAACAGTTTTCATCTATTTTCTCCTTTAAATATCAAAATTAGAGTGCACGTGCTGTATTTCTCCAAAAAAAAAACGTGTAAGAATTTCTCCTTCCCTCCTCCCTATCTATCTATCTATCTCTCACCACCTACATATGCTGAATTTTAGCCATTTACCTGGTATCATATCTGCTGCTTCTGCCATAAATCCAGCCTCCCATTCAATCTGATAAACTGAAATAGCTCTAGTTATTGCAAGTCAAAATGATGGCTTAAACAATGGCTCCAGTTCTTGCTTTCATCACTTCATATTTTGAGTCCACTAATTGTATCTTTGAATTAGAGAAAAATCCCATGGCAGTTAATGCAAAGGGACACACTGCAGTAGATGGAGCAATGCCAAACGCTGTGGTGAAGAAACCAGCTCAGAAAAAAGCTACTACGAAACTGAAGCCAAAATCCGAGGAGGTAATCGATATTAGTTCTGATGCAGAAGAAGTTAAGAAGGAGAAGTCTGTAGTAAACAAAGAAAAGACTAAACAATGGTCACTAAAAAATAAAGCTCCAACTCTTACATCAACTCTCACAGCTCGAAGCAATGTCGATTTTCGATATGTATGGTTATTTAAGAAATGGTGTTTCTTTTTCTATTTCCATCTGATATCTGATTTCTGATTTCATTTTACAGGCTTCTTGTGGGCTGAATTATAAACCAAATGAGTAGATAGTTGATATTGATGCTGCTAATGTGAATAATGATTTGGCTGTTGTGGAATATGTTGAAAAAATATACAAGTTCTATAAGCTTGTTGAGGTATAAATTACCCCTGGTTCTTTACCCGATTCTGATGCAAGTACATATCGACTCAGCTATAAACCATATAAGGTGGAGAACATGGTCTATTTTCTAGCTGAGCTCGGTGTTATGAATTATGCCACTGTTATGTATTGTCCATCTGTGATTGCTGCCTTCGGCAGTCTACACTGCAAGATATACCCTAAATAAGGTGCCCGTATGGACCGAAACACTAAAAATGCACATTGATTTCTCAGAGCCACAACTTATGTAAGTTCATTTTGATTGTTCTAATAATTGTATTTATCATCTAAAAATGCACACTGGCAGTCTCTTTTGGCTGGTTGTGTCAAGCTCCCTCCGTCTAGACTTCTGGGCTAAGTTATTCAAAGTTGAATCTGAGGCTGCTGCTCGGCGTCTTGGGTGCTCCGCTCGCCCCCGTGCACGTTAGCAACAACGACTCTTTACCCCCTGAAGAAGATGGATTTTTTTTTCATTCGTACTGAAAAACAAAAATTACAGGATGTTGCTGGGCATTTTCAGAAGTAACAGCCATGGAAGGAAAGGAGAGAGATGGGAAAGGAGATAGACAATATTATTAGGAATGATGAAGATGAAGATGAATAGTTTATAGTGGACCTTTTTTGGAGAAAGGAGAGAGGGGGGAAAGGAGAGAAATTCCCACACGCTTTTTTTGGAGAAATACAGCGCCTGCACTCAAATTTTGAGATTTAACGGAGAAAATGGATGGAAACTGTTAAGAGAGACCTACGTGCGTATTTCTTCAAACGTTGGGGATGTCTGGTGCTATTTTTTTAAGTTATAGGCATATCCCTAACGTTTTTGAAACGTTGGGAACATTTGATACAATTATGCCTATATAATATTAAATGTTACAATTCGTTTTTTACAAGAAAAGAGAGAAAATAAATAAATGAACAATCAATGTGTGAAACCAATTAAAGAATCTAAATTTTTTTTTTGCATTTATCGTATATAATATTAAATGTTACACTTCGTTTTTTGCCAAAAAAAAAAAAAATAAAATAAAATAAAATAAAATAAAATAAAATAAACAATCAATGTGTGAAATCAATTAAAGAAAACAAATTCCTATGTAGCATTTATGGCGAAACTTGCCAAATCAATATGTGAAACCAATTAAAGAAAACAAACTCTTATGCAGGATTTATGGTGGAACTTACCAAAACTGGAAAGAAAAAATGGCGGAAAAATATGTGCATGAAATTTTCAACAGTTATTCTATTATTATTATATATATATATAGATGACAAAGAGTAAAAGAACAGTGGAGGTCACTTAATATGTGAAATCAATTAAAGAAAACAAACTCCTATGCAGCATTTATAGCAGAACTTACCAAATCAATGTGTGAAACCAATTAAAGAAAACAAACTCATATGTATCATTTATGGTGGAACTTACAAAAACTGGAAAGAAAAAATGACGGAAAAATATGTGCATGAAATTTTCAACAGTTATCATATTATATTATATCCTTACTATAACATAAGTGTCTATCACCTGTTTACTATTCACCCTTCAACCAACACGACGTAGTTTTAGTGTTTTTCTATTCCTAATTTCGTCCAAATCTTACATTTTTGTCTTAAACCTTTGACACTTTTTTATTTTTATTTTTTATATTAGATTAATCCATTTGACCGCAATTTTTGACTTCTTCATATTTTCTTTTTTTTTTAAATATATATATTAGTGCCATTTAGCCGCAATTATTAACTTCTTATATTATTATTATTATTTTTAATAGAAGGTTGTCGAGTTGCTCCAACTTGACAACATTTCATTGTTTTTTTTACTCGACAACATTTCATTTTTTTTAATTTATTTATATATGTTTTTTATTTTGGAATTTTTTTATTTGAGATTTTTCTCGAGTTACTCGACAAAATTTTTTTTTTAATAAGATTAATGCCTAAGCAAAGTCAAGCAATTTTGACTTTTTTTTTTTTTTGTTGAGTTACTCGACAAAGAATTTTTTTTTTCTCTTTGGTTTTTTGGCGAGTTTCTCGACAAAGCCCAATTTTTTTTAATTTTTTTGGGTTTTGTCGAGTTTAGGAAAATTTTTTCCCCTTTTTTTGGGTTTTGTCAAGTTACTCGACAAAGCCCAATTTGAATTTGACATTTTTTTTTCTTTTTTTTTTTGTTAAAATGTGTTGTTTGGGCTTTTAGCCCATTTATTATTATTATTTTTGGTAATTTGCACTTTTGATCCCCAATCTTTTCAATTTATGACAAATTTTTTAGTCCAATACGACAACATTTTAATTTTTTTTTTCTAGCTGATAACATTTGATTTTTTTTGTTTGTCGAGTAACTCGATAACATTTTGATTTTGAATTAATTTTTTAATGTTGTCGAGTTACTCAACAACATTTGATTTTTTTTTTTTTTGTAATGTTGTCAAGTAACTCGACAACATTTGAATATTTTTTTTTACATGTTGTCGAGGAGCTGTCAAATTTTTTTTTTTTAATAATTTGTGTGTGTGTTTGTCGAGTACACACACATGAAGCCACTTTGATTTTTTTTTTTTAAATTTGGGTGTGTGTTCGACAGGGTGAATTTTTTAAATGGCCGTGTCAAACGCGATGAATCGAAGAAGAGCCTAACTTATACCAAATAAGTTTTAAAGGCCTCTTTTAAGTAGATTAGACTAAAATACCCTTATTTTATAAAATCGGTGAACATACCATTTGTTAACAAGTCGGTTAACAGACCCCAAACCTGTTAATGGTCTGTTAACAGACCCCAAATCTGTTAACAGAATTGCTGGTCTGTTAACAGACCATGAGTTTGTTAACAGGCCTTGGGGTCTGTTAACAGGTGTGTTAACAGACTATGAGTCTGTTAACGCAGATTTATACAATTAGAATTGATTTTTTCAATTAATCCATATCAAATCAACTCAGAATTCCAGGAATTTAAAGTAAAAATCATAATTCATACTCAAGTTTATACATTTTTTCATGATTTATATTACAAAATCCACAATTTCTACCGTGAATTAAAAGAAAAAGATGAAGAATGATGAATTTCTACTTTGAAATAAAATTTCTTACATAAATGAAATGAAGTGGATTCTTACATTGAAATGTGTTAGATTCTAACCTTGAAATCTTCTCTTTTTTACAGACAAATGAATTTGAAATCATTTGAAATGGTTATAAACGGGGAAGAATGCAGGGTTATATTTAGTAATTTACACACCAAAATTGGTCAACAGCCATTTTGGAAACTTGGCCGGGTCACCCGACCATTCAACACCATTCCCATGTGTTGGACAAACACACACCCACAACAAATCAAAATTAGCCCATTTTGACATTTCTCTCTCTCTCTCTTTTTTTTTTTTTTTATTTTATTTGGGTGTGTAAAAGGGCTTTTAGCTCACTTTGACCTTTTTTTTAGTTTGTTTTTGTTTTCTCTTTTAAACCTTAGTAGCAAATAAATTTTGATTCAATTTTTTACCAATTTTTTTTTTTTTATTTTATCTTATAAGCAATTTTTTTTTATTTGTCGAGCAGCTTGATAAAAATGCTATTTTTTTTTTTGTCAAACAGCTAGACACTACTAAATACCAATTTTATTTTTCCTTAGTTTTGTCGAGTAACTCAACAAAAAGCCATTTTTTTTGTCAAGCAGCTCGACACTGCTCATATACCATTTTTTTCCAAGTGTACCCATGAAAACAAAATATCACATATTTTATATAAATAGAAGTAAACAATTTTACAAAAAATAAATCTTTGTCGAGTTAGTCGACAAATATTTAAATTTTTTATTTGCTTTTTTTTTTTTTTTTTTGTAACTAGACTAAATTTATCTAATAATTACAAAATAAAAAAGTTAAAAAAATAAACTAGAACAAAAAAAAAATTAAATATTTGTCAAGTAAAAAATAAAAAACAAATCTTTGTCGAGTAACATTTGCCAAGTAACTCGACAAAGATTTGTTAAGTAACTTGATATTTTTTAATTTTTTTTATTTTTATATATTTAGGTGTGTGTTTGTCGAGTTGCGAGCAACACCTCCCAACAATCAAAAAGTCAATTTTAACATATATATATATATATATATATATATATATATATTTGGGAGTGTGTTTGTCGAGCTACTCGACAAACACAAACCCCCAACAATTAAAATGGGCTAAAAAGTTCATTTTGACATTTTTAATTTTTTTTTTCTTTTTTTATATTTGAGTGTGTGTTTGTCGAGCAGTATTTTTTATCATTTTTTATTTGATCTTATAAGTAAATTGTACACAAATATTTTTTCTTCTTTTTTCATTTTTTTCCTCATTTTTTTATTCTTTCTCCAATCCCAATTTGAAATAGATTTAATTTTTTTCTTAGTTTTGTCGAACAACTCGATAAAAAGGTCAATTTTTTTTTTCAAGCAGCTCGACGCTTATAAATACCAATAAATTTTTTTTTTGTCGCGCAACTCGATAAAAATGCCAATTTTTTTGTCAAACAGCTAGACACTGTTAAACAACATTTGATAATTTTTTTTTTGTTGTTGAGTTACACAACAACATTTGATAAATTTTTTTTTTATGTTGTCGAGCAACTCGACAAGAATTGAAATTTTCTTTAGATGTTGTCGAGTTACTCTAACTCGACAACATTTTATTTTATTTTTTATTTTTTACTCACCTTTTTTTTTTATTTGTTTTGTTTTCTTGTCGAGTTGGCAAGAAACCAAAGGTTTTTTCCCCCTTTTCTCAACTCGACAAGAAACCAATTTTTTTTTTAAATGTGTTGTTTGGGCTTTTAGCCCATTTATTATTATTATTTTGATTATTTGTATTTTTTGTCTCCAATCTTTTCAATTTATGACTAATTTACCTCTAACTTTTTTTTTAAACATTGGTCATTCCAAACTTTTGAATTTTGTTGCAAATCACGTCCTTTTAATATATTTTGACGATTTTGCCCTTCTCTTTAAATAATAAAAAAATAAAAGCTAGAAACAAAAAAAAAATGTAAATGAAGTCATACAACTTTTAAAAAGTACAAAATAATTTCATCTTCCTCAAAAATCCACCCCGCCCCACCCCAACCCACCCCACCCCTTTTCATTTTTCATTTTTCATTTTTCATTTTTCATTTTCAGTAGAATTACATTATTTAGATAAGTGAGAGACGGCCAAATTATTGTGGTGTGTGCCAATCACAAATTTTTTTTCCTTATTTGTTTTTCTTTTACACCTTTTCATTCAATTTTTTACTAATTCTTTTTTTATTTTATCTTATAATATTACAGATTATTCTAAAAAAATGCTATTATTTTTTTACTTTTACTATTCATATATTCATTCAGATTTCAATTCATTTTTTCACTAATCTTTTTTTTTATTTTTTATTTGATGTTATAAGCAAATTGTACACAATTCTTTAATATTTGACTTTTGGGTCATTAGTAAAAAAGTTGAAAAATTTGGAGCCGAGTTTGAAGAATGAGGATTTGGTCCTATTTAAATTCTCGAAGTAGTGCAATTTAATAAAAATATAAAAATGGCCAATTTACCACATCACTTTACCAACATCCAAATGTTGTTTACAAATCTGAGTTATTTAATTTTTTTTGTACGAGTTGTTTAATTTTTTTTATACGAATTATGTGTTTATTTGGTTCTACTTTTCTTAATAAAATTTCAACATTGTACTTAATTAATTGTATTAAATGGTATGTTCAAAAATATGTTTTTCATATTTATTATTTATGTATTATAAATTATGTGGAATTCTATTCAAATTTATAAATATTAAGAAATTTTTTAAATTTTGAGTTGTATATGTTGGAAAATTCTTGGATAAGTGTTGCGTGAATCTTAGATTTTTGAAAGGTTTAAATTTAAGCTTTTTTCCCTGTTGGACGTTACTTGTTGATCTTGCGGTTCGTGTATTTGAATAATTTCATGTATTCCTCTTTAAATTAAGTCTAAAACAAAAATAAGAGCAAGTACATTTATTTATAGGTTAATTTCACTAGAGGTCATTGAAGTTTCCGTAAAATTATAAAATAATCAAAACCCATTTTGACCTTTTTAAATTTATTTATTTATTTATTTTTTTAAATTTGGGTGTATGTTTGTCGAGCGCATTCGGACCTTTCTTTTATTATTTTTTGGTGTGTATTTTTTTTTTTTTTAAAGTTTAGTAACAAATAGATTTTCATTTAATTTTTTACTATTTAATTTTATTTTATCTTATAAGCAAATTGTACACAATTCTTTCTACATTTTTTACATTTTTCAATTTTGTTTAAATATTTTAATTTCATATATATTTTTTGTCATTTCAATTATATTTAATACTTAAATTTTTTTTTTCTACATTTTTCACATACGTGCAACGCACGTGACTAAAACTAGTATATAGATATATCTTGAACAAGAAAAGATGTGACTTTTAGCATTCCCGCAGATAGATTTTTCAACATAACTTGGAGAAAAACATTAATAACTTTTTGTAGAAAAATCAAAATTGAGATCTATAAAATACTTTGAAATCTTGATTCGATAACAGCTTCAATGAAATATTAACGATTATGCATAAATAAAGAACATTTTAGAACAACAAAAATAAATAAAAATAAAGCAAATAAAACCAGTGGCTCGTGCCCTAATGTCCGCCTGTTCTTTCTACTTAAATCCAATATTCTAAAAAACGTAAAACGTAGTTAGGTGTAGAGACTAAGTTTCAAGTTTTTTGAATTTAAGGGAGGCCTAGTTGAGTGCGAGACAAAAGAAATGCGAGAACAAAGTTTGAGACGGATTAGGCATAGAGGTCCTGCTTCAAGTCTAGACAAAATCGAAACTTAGACGAGCTTTTTAGAATAATGCTTAAACCAGAATTGCTCCTCATCCGTGAATCCACTTGCATAAACTTGACACTACTTGTACTAATATAGCGAAACTGATAGATAAGTGACTTTCCAACTTTTTGACCAGTCTTCATTTTGACTTTTCTTAATACTATTTCAACCTTTGGATCCTAATGCTGACATATGGCTCAATTTATATCATATAAAAGGAGATCAATAAGAAATCTGATATGGTTACCTCTATAAGTGGTTGGTTGCATGAGACTATGCTAATAATTGGTGGCGCTGAAATTAATTTTTAAGTATTTATAAAGTGTATATTTTATAAAATGAGTGAATAATAAGTAGATAGTAAATTATAAATCTTATTAAATATGTAAATAAAAATATATTTAGTCAACTGAAATTATAATTTAAACTTGACATAACACTTGTTTAGTTATATTTAAATTATAATTTTAGTTGGTCAAATACATTTTTTATTTAAATATATTATATGACCTACAACATATTATTCATTTATTATCTATATGACTAATAATTTATAAGTACTTAAAAAATAATTTTACCACCGTCAAACATGCACGCCTTGATGACAAAAATGCAAGTATGTGAATATTAACCTACTTTTATTTGAAAAGTGTTTATCCTTCTCTTCAAATCTCTTTGGCATATTCTATAGAGTGCTGAATTTTCGTAGTCGTGTATTTTCTATTAGATCACTTTGAATTGTAATTTCTGTTTCTTCACGTACGTCATTAATTATTCCGTTTAAACATATTAGCAAGAGCGGATCCAAAGGACAATCTTGAGCTATAGTCCAGGGCTGTCCAAGCCGAGATCCAAAGTCCAATACAAATTATTAAAAAAAAAATTATATTAGTTTAGTCTGGTCCAATTTTTTATTTCATTTTTTTTCTGGGCTAATTAAATACACATATGGTCTAAACTATGACTATTTCATATTAGCACTTCCTAATTCCACGAAATTCAAATTTCAAAAAGTTCAAAATTCGAAAGTAGGCTTAAATTTTTTAAATATAGAATTATAATATAATTATATATAACACTATTAAACGGTTTAAATATTTTGTGCATCGACTACATAACTTAGTTTTAGATAAAATATATATAAATTATATTATAAAACAATTTTTGTGCATCGACTACATAACAATTTTTGTTAAGAGGATTTTGTTAATAAATAGATTTTATTATAGAAGAATTTTTTATCTTTAATATTTTTGTGTAACGACTTCTTTAATAAAAATAAGCTAAGTAGTTGTAATTTGAGAAAAAAAAAAATTCGGGGGCAGCAAATCCCCGTGAGAGGGGTTCCCCCTCCTCTAGTCCAGTTCTTTGTTGTGTTCTGACTCCGTCCATGCATATTAGTAACATAGATATTTGTATGATAATACTAATATCATTGTAAATGGGGTCAAAAACTTGACACATAAGTATGAGATTAGTTTATTGTTCAATATTTAATGACAATAGGTACAACACTAACTAACAATTTTATTGTGTTGAGTCTAAGTTATATCATTTGACGTTACGAAAACGACAAAGTAACAAATCTAAGTACGACATTCACCGCATTTTGAGCGGCCAATGAAGAGAAGATAGAAGCTTCATTAGAGAGAGAAGAACCACCACCAGCTAAATCAGACAGTGCCCTAATTGCTATGAAAGGTGTCCTTTGTTGGAGACATACAAGGGCTACCCCAGCACTTTCCATGTCTATTGGGGTTGCATTGAACTTGGAATTCAAGAAATCTCGATAGGCACCATTGTCTACCAACACATTAGCACTCACCCCTCTTTCCACTCTAATTACCTTCGGAGGTCTTGGTAAACATGTAGAATTGACACACCTTTCGAGAGCCATATTCTGCAAAAGCAAACTATTCAAGACTAAATTTTAATAAATAAAATGTGTCATCGTGAATTCAAGCTTCGCAATCACCCGTGTATAAACAATGTGCACGTGTGAGCGTCTTGAAGATTAAGCATATTTGATTAAGTTTTAAAAAGTTTACCAATTATAGTAAATTTACTCGTAAATAATTAAGATTTAAGATATATATTAGTCAAAAGTTAGAAATAAATATTTACCAAATATGTCCAGAATTCACAGTTAAGAAATTAGTTTAAAAATGTAATTTTTGCTTAAAAAAAAAAAAACTAAGTTATCAATAATGTTCAGAAATAAAGTTAATTAGACCCTGTTTTATTTTGTTTAAAAATATGTTAAAAAGATGTGTGGTCAAAGTAAATAATTAATTTTAACCACAACTTTTACTAACTTTTCGACCACATATTTCATCAATTTTTATTAAAATCTACTAAAAAACTAATTTTTAGTCAAATCAAACAAAAACTTAACTTAGTCAAATATGTTCTTAAATTATAAATAATTTTCCCCTCATACAATTTAATATTTTAGACGATGTGATCAATGATGATCATAAAAAATTGTGAAAAAGAAATAAAAAATTACGATTCGTGATTATGCTTGATTTATGGGAGCAAAAGAGTGAGCTAAGAATGGTAGAAATTTAACCTCAAGTTTGCCTGCAAGTGAAAAGTAGAGTTTGTCAACAGGAACCCAAAATGCATGTTGTCTGATCTCAGGTTGTCCATCAATGGAAAATATTTCTTCTGGTTGATACCACACGTTGTTCAGAAGGTTGTCCGAATATTTTTTATTTGTTGTGCCATTTTCATATTTGGAGAAATTAAGATAACCGATTTTTCTTGTATAGTCTCCATTGGATTCAAATGCAAGTTCATCGTCATGCCCATCCCCGAACCTCTGATCATATAAATTTGCAAGGATTTAATCAAAGTCATTTAATGGGAAAATAAGTTATTACACAATACGGGACATTAAGATTAGTTGTGGTTATCGTACATGTTAACGAATGGTAAAGTTCACATATAGTGAGACTTTCTAAGCAAATCCATAATTCTAAAAGAAACAAGTTTCTCTTACTTTATTACAACATATATTTCTTTTTATATATATAAACGTGTTCAATCTTTAACAGTTTAAGCTTTTAAATAAAGTGATTAACATGGTATTAAAATATTTAAAATTTTATAAGATCAAATATGAACATAAAACAAGATAATATAAAATGGGTACCTGCCAATTCCAGAGGCCTGAATGAGCCCAGTAGTGAGGGATGGCAACATCTCCTATTTGAAATTCAGGATTTGCATTTCCTGCTATTCCAAAGTGAATTACTCCTTCAATTTTGAATAAATTTAGTAGCAACTGTGTTGCTATTCCTGCATTAAGCTATAAAAATAATAAATTTAAAAAATAAAAAATATTGGGAATAAAAAAAGTAATTTTTAAAATTTTTTTCTTCTGTGTTTTGCTTATATTACGAAAACGAACATACCATGCTCAGTCCTGACATGACAACAATAACTTTTCGACTTTCCAAGGTTCCAATCCGAAACCTTCTTCCTGTTTAGATGCAGAAAATGACGGAAATAAGCATCAGATTATGCTATTTCTTGTTGTCTATTTGAAGATTTGGTAGCTCCTACAACGTTTGGAGAACCAGTGGATTCCATAGAATCAAACACATTTTAAGAAGATTGACAAAACAATCTAAGTATTGTTTTCAATAATTAATATTTTGGGTTGGTTGTGTGAATCATTTTTCATCATTATAATTTGCTTAATGTTTTGTCTAGAGGAATACCTAAGCAATCTCGATGTTTAGTAACTATAACAGGTCGTGAAAGTTCGAATTGTCTTCCCTATTCTATTGAAATCGCATTACTTAAGTTATATGTTCCAACTATTTTAAACATCGTTCAAATGTTTCATCTGTGCCATTTTCCACTAATAGTCTAAAATAGAGAAATATATGACAAAATTTATTAGTGATCATGTCTAACATTTTCATGTCAAATATAGAAATTAAACGAAATACTATAATTTAAACAATAATACAAAGAGTTCATGTTTCGTATAATCGAATAAACTAAAAATTTAAAGTAAAAAGTCGTATAACCTGCAAAATCCAAGTAGGGAAGCATGGGATGTGGAACAAAACTTGAAGATCGGAGAAGAGGGTTCATCTCGTAAGTGTTGGGTACTACGATACCCAAGTAAGGACCTTTGTCGTTTATCATACAAATATTTTCCATCAAATGCCGAGAAATTGCACCATTTGTAATACTCATAATCATAGTCATAACCCATCCCAATAACAAAACTCCCACAAGTCGACCCATTTCTTCTTCTTCTTTTTTCAACTCAAAGTAATGAAATTTCTCAAAAAATATCATAAGTTAACTATATATATAGAGGATTCTTTTATTACAATATTTGTCCCACTGAAAATACAAGTCAAAACCCATATATTGATGGAGTTAGTTAATACGTACGTAGAGGATTCAAAGATTACAACATTTGTCAAGGAGGCTATTCCGCAGAGGTTGCCAAGTTGGATTCATACACGTGGTCTCTTCATGACTTTATTAGTGGTTGCAGATCAACTCAAACAAAGAAAATTATGTACAATGTCTAATTACAATCACTTTCAAAACAAGAACTACTTAGGGATAACGTCTCAATGGAAGAAACTTCAAAAACTTTGAACTCCAACTTGATATTTATTTGTCAAATATCTGCATTCTACATTCTACATTTTTCATGAGATAGTTATATTCAAAGTAATATAATTTTTATTTATTGCACTATATTTTAATTATAATGAACGCCTTTAACCTTTGTATATCATCGCATTTATTTCCTCATTTTAGTGTGCTATTTTGACACTGTGGTTCTTGTCCCTCATTTAGCACATTTTGACATTGATGGTAGTTCTCGTCCAAATATTCAGTTAATGTATTTTGGAATGAAGGACAAATATTTTGTTTTTGTATTTGTTGTTGTGGTTTTTTTTATTTTTTTTTTATTTTTGCTTATTTAAAAATTTGAGGGGGGCAAACAAGTCTTTTTATGTCCTCCTAACGGATTTTTTTGGATAGAAATCGTCATTGGGACAAGATGTACTAAATAATAAAAAGTTGGTGGTAAGAATGCTACAAAAAAAGTTAGAGACATAAGTGCAATAATAAATAATGATTGAGGACCTTCATTGCAATAAGACAAATAAAAACGGTAGTGTTAAACATTATTTTTATCCACACATTTCGTAGGATCCACAACTTTTACCAACTTTTTATCTACACATTTCATATAATCTATTACTTATAATCTACAAAAATCTTTATCATACTCATAAAAAGTGTTACGTTTTCTAAAATATATAAAAAGTGTGAATCGTTGAGTAACATGTAGTTGATAATTTTGTCGTGGGTAATTATATTCATACTACAATTTTTATTATTTATACTATGTTTTAATCTATATCTATACTACATCTAAAATGCCCTAAATGGGGAATTTTTTTTTTTTTTGCAAAATATCCTCACTCATATTTTAGATTTTTCAATTTACCCTTGATTAATTTAAAAAACCTTTAAAATTAGTTCAATTACATCTTAATCCTAATCTCAATACATGTGAAAGGCCGTGAAAGGGAGTGACATTTTTGGACCAAAATATCCTTACTCATATTTTAGATTTTCCAATCTACCCTTGATTAAATTAAAAAGCCTTAAAAATTGGTTTAATTAAATCATAATTAATTAAGGCATTTCAAATTCTTCACCTACACATCTACATCTAACATTTAAATCTCAATTAATTAAAGTATTTAAAATTCTTCATCTGTATTAATTAAGGCATTTCATAATTATTAAGTTTTTTTAAAAAATTTAATCTATTAAATTAATTTATGAAGGTGAAAAGATGATCTCAATTTTTGTTTTTTTTTTTTTTTTTTGGGGCATTACGTAAATGAAAGGAATGAGAAATGGGTTTCAACAAAAAAAAAAAAAATGAATGGAAAAAGTTTTATATTTGTTTATTACCGTATTAAAATTCAAATCGGGGTTGTCAAAGCTGAAATAAAGATAAAAATATTATTTTTAATACATTAAATTACAGCGATTATAAGCATGTCTGTTTCAATTCTTTATAAAATTCTTTTTTGTTCTTAAATTTATTTTCACCCACATATTTTGTGGGACCCACAATTTTTACTTTTCAACCACACATTTTCAGTACAAGAAATATTGTCTATAGCAGCGACGACAATAAATCGTCTCTATTGATTCTATACAATAGAGACGACAAAAAAATGTCGTCGCTAAACGTTCAAAAATTATAACGACGACATATGTCGTCGTAATAAATTATGAATCGTTGCTATTACTTATAATTTATAACGACATCTTTCAATGTCGTCGCTAATTACTTTCGGAAACGGCGTGAACAATTTCTATCATTTTGTTGCACAAATAGTGACGACTTTGGTCGTCGCAATAGATTTGTGGATGATATTGTTAGTCACGTGAATCATGATTTTTTTCGTAAAATATGATGAGATATATTGCGACGACATTTGTCGTCGCTATAGACCTATATCAATTTAAGCGAGAAAATTGGCGCCCATTTCTTGTCTGTAGCGACGACATATGTCGTCGCAATATACGTATTGATGATTTTGGTAGGCACGTGAGGTATCAATTTCTTTGTAAGTTGGGAAGGATTCTGTAGCGACGACTGAGTCATATAGCGACGACAAATGTTGCCGCTATAAAGTCTTCTTTTTGTTATCCCCATCTCCACAGTTTTGTATTGTATCATTGCGAAAATATTTATTCTTCTCTCCATCAGCGTAAATACTTGCAATTCTATTGTTTTCCTCCATAATCATCTTCTTTACATTTTATTTCTTCATCTCCATTTATTATCCTTACTGTATTTGTGAAAATATAGTATTTTTCAAGTATGAATATTGATAAAACTTGGACAACAATTAGAAATCGCACAAAATCTGCAGATTTTCAGAACGGTTTGTAAGCATTTATAAACATGGAGAGGCCATATGTAAATGACAGGGAAATGATTAAATATCTGTGCAAAAATGTTTAAACGGTCTCACACATCTATTGGAAATTGTTGAGGCTCACATATTTCGTAATAGTTTTGCGGAGAGTTATATCACCTGGATATATCATGGCGAGACCGATGTTCATACAACGAATATGTATAGACAGAATGAGCGAGCTTGTGTGGAGGATGAGGTGATAGAGGTCATGGACGACGTAGCTGGTGATGAGCATGCATGTACAAGCACCGATTGTTACTATGACGAATTGTTTCAGGCTCTACATTTAGAACTATACCCGGGAGTTTCATCATTTTCATCCCTAAATTTTTTAGTCAAGTTGATGCATATTAAAATTATGAACAAATGGACAAAAAAATCTGTCGATGATCTTTTGAAATTGTGAAGTTAGCATTCTCAAACATGAACGTGGTTGACACCCACTACGAAGCTAAGAAGCTGATGACAAAGCTTGATTTAGATTACAAATCCATTCATGCCTACAAGAACGACTGTGCACTATTTTGAGGTGAATATGCTGATAGACAAACTTGTCCGATTTGCTAGAAAAGTTGTTTGGTGCACACTTATGGGAAAGTGAACGGGAAAAATATTCCGCATAAGGTGTTGCGATATTTTTTCTTAGCCCCCAGACTAAAACGTATGTTCATGACGAAGGATACTGTAAAACTCATGCGGTGGTACAATATAGGAAGGTCTATGGACGATGATGAAATGCCGCATCCTGTTGATGGAAAGGCATGGCGGGATTTTGACATGAAACATCCACTGTTTGTAAGTGAGATCATGAATGTCAGGTTAGGTTTGGCCACAGACGGATTCTATCCATTCGGTGACATGAGTCTAGCGTATAGCATGTGGCTAGTAGTTATAACAGTTTACAACTTGCCACTATGGTTATGCATGAAGCCCGAATACCTCATACTTACTCTGTTGATACATGGTCCTAAAGCACCGAGTAAGGACATTGATGTATTTTTACGACCATTAGTGGATGAGTTGAAGAAGTTGTGGGCCGATGGGATTGACACGCGTGACGTTGGAACCAATAACAGGTTAGTATTCAGACTGCATGCAGTGTTGTTGTCGACTGTTAACGATTTTCCAGCGAGAAGTAGTTTGTCGGGTTGGAGTGGTCAGGGGTACATGGCATGTCCTACGTGCAACGAGGATACTCCTTCAGTCCGTGTGATAGGTAAGACAGCTTATGTGGGTCACCGTCGGTTTTTGCTATCTATGCATCATTTTCGGAGTAATTTAGACTTTAATGGGAAGACAGAGAGGCAACCACCTCCGCATCGGTTAACACCTACAAATGTTTTAGCACAGTTAAGCCGTGTCAGATATAGAAGTCCAAGAAAGCACCCTAACTACGGGGGTGCTACAATTCGGAGAAGTGATGATGATTTAAATTGGAAAAAAAAGAGCATTTTCTATGAGTTTCCGTATTGGACTTCTACAGATCTTAAACATAACATCGATGTCATGCACATAGAGAAAAATGTTTGTGATAGCTTGCTTGTCACAATTATGGATGATCCATTCAAATCAAAGGACACAGTCAATGCAAGGCGCAATCTGATAGAATTAGGGATCAAAAGAGAGTTGCACTTGTATCAGAATGAGAATAGGTGGATGAAGCATGCCGCATGTTACACCATGTCGTCTGCAAATCGTAAGAAATTCTGTAAATTTATTCGATGGGTTAAGTTTCCAGATGGCTTCGCTTCTAATATTCGGAAGAATATTGCTCCTAATGACAGCCGTATTATTGGGTTGAAGTCACATGATTTCTATATTATCATACAACGGTTATTGCCAGTTGGATGTTGGGCGTTCTTGAATAAAACTATTTCTACGGCAATTATTGTACTGTGCATGTTCTTCAAGTAGCTTTGTGCAAGAACACTAAAGGTTAGCGACATGATGGCTTCCCACGATCACCTGGTCTCCATTCTCTGTAAGTTGGAACGGATTTTTCTGCCATCTTTCTTCGACATCATGATTTACCTCGTAATGCATTTGTCAAGAGAGGCAATCCTTGGAGGTCCGGTGCACATGAGATGGATGTATCCATTCGAGCGATACCATAAGAAATTGAAGGGCTACGTTAGAAATCGAGCTCGGCCTGAGGGATCAATAGCTGAAGGGTATGTTGTAGACGAGGTATTGACTTTTTGTTTGAGGTACTTCGAGGACATAGGAACAAGGTTCAACCGACCAGACAGAAACGAGGATACTAGTGTTCTACAGACACAACTTTCTATTTTTCAGTCGTAGTGTCGCCCACTTGGAAAGAAGTCACCAATGACGTTTCCTACTCATGTTTGAAATCAAGCGATTTTTTACGTGAACAACTGTTATGAAGTTGAGTCATTCTTGCAGTAAGACAGTGTTTATGGATTATTATTCATTTATCTCGAATAAACTTTGTCATATGAAATGAATTAATGAACTTTGATCTTCCATACTTTGTACAGGGAACATATGCAGGAGCTACTAAACAATGGCTATCCAAACATCGAACTAGTGCACAGAAGAGACTTTCATGGTTGGTTTTACAGAAAGGTAAACGAACAACGATCGAATAAATTTCAAAGTTTTCCACATTATTTATTTCAACAACTGAGAATAATCCTCGTCATGCAGCTATATGCAATGCGCCAAAGCTACAACCATCAAGTTTCTCATGAGTTGTTTTTGTTGGCCAGTGGATGTTACCAGTATGTTATGTCATACACGGCTTGTGTTGTGAAAGGAGTTCGGTTCCTGACATATGATCGTGATATTCGAAGAAAAACTCAGAACAGTGGTGTGTCCATCCCAAGGATTGGGGATGAGGTTTACTACGGGCAGCTGCAAGAGATACTGGAGCTATAGTATGGACCGAAACTTTCAATTTATCTATTTCGATGCAAGTGGTTTAGGTGTGATGTGAGACGAATGGTAACTGAGAATAACGTTATCAGTGTTGACATAAGTGCAGAGGCGTTCAAGGATGATCAGTTTATACTTGCGAGCCAAGCACAACAAGTGTCTACATTGAAAATCCATCCGTGGTCCAAACTGGAGAGTAGTACAAATTGTCCATCACAGGAATACGTGGGACAAAGTGGGATTTAACATCACAGAGATTGACCTGCTCCACAATAACTACTCTTCTGGTTTATCTCTGATCGTTGATCTTGGCAACATAGAGCACGTATCATTGTACTAGGATGATGGTTGATAAGATAGAATAATGGGTTATCAGAAGAGCCTCGTCTAATACTGCAGGAGAAACTTCGTTTATCAACGATGATGATGTGGAAGACGATACAAATGAAGAATACGAGGATGATGAAACATCGAGTGAAATCAATGAGAACGGCAGTGACGATGATGAGGATCAATCGTATCATGATAGTGAATCAGATTGAATATTTTCACCGCGTCATGGATTGTAGTTAACTATCATAAAGTGTTTAATTTATTTATAAATTATTTAGATAACTATGAGTTGTTCATTATTATCATTGTACATTAAATTTTAAATAATTTATTAAATATACAATTACATTTTTAAAATATTTAATATATTAAATTAAATATGAAAAATGCCCTAAAAAGAGAAATATTTTTAGAATATTTTTTAGACTCCAACAAATGTACAATATTTTTTGTATCACTGAATTTGTTAATTTATACTTTAATATTTTAATTATTAACAATTAAAAAATATTTTTTTTTTTAGAATTTTAAAAATAATTTTTTTGATAATATTAAATATTAAAAATTATTTCAAATAAAAAATCCCTTTATAATTAGATATGTAATTTAATTTACTTTATTGTATTGTCAATAGCGACGACAAATATCGTCGCTATATTCCTAAAAATTGGGCGCCACGTTTTAGGCGCGTGTTCTTTAAAGTTGAAAAAAATGTCGTCGCTTTAGGGACCAATGGCGACGACATATGTCGTCGCTACAGAGTCAGACCTTTTATTTCACGCCTGACCTTCTTCTTTTCTATTTGGCCGTGCTTCTTCTTCTACTGTCTTCGCCGTCGTCTTCCAACGTGTTCGCCGTCGTCTTCTCTGCCGTCTGCCACCGTCTTCTGTTATTCCACCATGACAAGCAGTAAGTACCTAGAGCTTTTATTTTGATTTCTTATTTCTTTCCCTAAACTTCCGTTGTGTCGCCGTCATCCGTTCTTCAACTAAAGGTTCAGATTTCTGATTGTTTTCATTTTTTATTTTCATTTTGATTTTCCAATTGTGTTCTGCTGAATTTCATTTGTATTATGCCATTTTTTTGATTTTTTGATTGTTTGATTTTGTTGATTTCATTCAGTTGATTTATTGAGTTGATGAACTGGACTTGGACTTGGACTTGGAGTTGGAGTTGGAGTTGGTTAACTTGAGTTGTGTGCATTTGTGTTCATCAATTAGGAACTTATATGAAATAAATTCAAATTTTAGGGACATTTGATCAAAGTGTAAGGGCATATTTGAAATTCCATAATTTTAGGGTCCAATTAAGCAACAAATTAAAATTTATTACAAATAACGAAAAAATTAACAGTTTAGGGACCTATTCATAGAAAAATTAAAACGTATTAGAAATTACATTAAAATTCAAAGTGTAAAGACCAATTTGAAATTTCATAAGTTTAGGGACCAATTAATCAACAAATTAAAACTTATTAGAAATTACGAAAAAATTCAAAGTTGAGGGACATATTAGATATAAATTTAAAGTTTAAGGACCAATTCTTCAATAAATTAAAATTTATTAGAAAGTACGTAAAAATTCAAAGTTCAGGGACCTATTTGAAATAAAGTCAAAATTTTGGGACCTATTTAAAATAAATTAGAAGTTTAAGGACCAATTTGTCAACAACTTAAAACTTATTTGAAACTATGAAAAGATTCAAAGTTCAGGGACCTATTTGAAATAAAGTAAAAAGTTAATGGAACTATTTACAATAAAGTAAAAGTTTAGGGACCTATTTGAAATAAAAAATTTCATTAGGGACCTACTTATAAAAAAATTAAAACGTATTAGAAATTACGCTAAAATTCAAAGTGTAAGGACCTATTTGAAATTTTATAAGTTTAGGGACCAATTAATCAACAAATTGAAACTTATTAGAAATTACGAAAAAATTCAAAGTTGAGGGACCTATTAGATATAAATTAAAAGTTTAAGGACAAATTCATCATCAACTTAAAAATTATTAGAAACTACGTAGAAATTCAAAGTTCAGGGACCTATTTGAAATAAAGTCAAAGTTTAGGGACCTCTTTGAAATAGAGTCAAAATTTAGGGACCTATTTAAAATAAAGTAGAAGTTTAAGGACCAATTCATCAACAACTTGAAACTTATTAGAAAATTTAAAAAAATTCAAAGTTCAGGGACCTATTTGAAATAAAGTAAAAAGTTTATGGACCTATTTACATTAAAGTAAAAGTTTGGGGACCAATTCTTCAACACGGTAAAAACTTATTAGAAATTACGAATAAATTCAAACTTATTAGGATCAATTTCACTAAATGTAGGGACCTATTCTGCACTAATTGATGTTCGCAATTATTTCATGTGTTAGTATGTCTAATGTGATGTCGCACGGAGGTGATGGTGCAGGAGATTCTCCACAGCAGCTATCTCACCGGCTCTCTTCAGCCTGCGAGTCTGGTAATAATTTTCGTTCAAATCATTTTTTTTTTGTATTTTATAAATATCGTTGAATTTCGTATGATAAATATGGCTCGTATTTGTTCTTTTTTAGCGCCTCCGCCAAAGCAACGGGTATCTCTCGAGGCATCAACATTGAGAAGGTTTGGCAGGCTAACGGGAAGATGCTACTTCCTATCGCGTACGACAATATCGAACGCACAATACAGCCGAACGGAAATAACGCGAAGTACTTCACATTAACGTAATTTTTTTACTCTTGCAGAGCTACTTCGATTTGCAGGGTGATCGGTCGCCCAACGAGTACTGGGCGGTCTGTGCCTCTGTAGATCGCCTGTCGGCCGATCGTTATCGCGATTACAAACTCAAGGCGCATAATCACTTAAAAGTGCATAGACCCAGCCGACCATACGACGAGATGTCTGCCGATACTAGCAGAAGTGCATTGACTTGTTCACTAGTTCTACTATCGTAGTACGTATTGTTTATTTATTTTTTACGACTTGTTATATATATATTTTTAACTATTAAGTTTTTTGCTTATCAATTATTTTTTATACCTTAAGGAACAGTCCTCGAAAAATAAGGCCAATCAGGGTAAGGCTAAATACCCTAGCGTGCAGGGGTTGAAGAGTTTCTCTACCACGCGTTACGATGAGGTACAACTAAAATTTTCAATATCATTATACAAATTTTCACTACATTACGTAAAAATGTCTATTAACTACATTTCATGTTTAAATTGTCGTAGCGGGACTCTGAAACCCAGCAGTGGCTGGGGATTATTGATTCGTTCCGGACGTTTCACTCTGTTGACGTCGGAACTTGCAACGTCCACGTGCCAACAAATCTCCAGTCACTCCTCTGCCAACTCGTATGTTACCTGCACACTCGGACAATCATTAGGCACCAAGATCTTCGGAGAAAAAGGGTCCGGCGATCGTTGGTACTCCGACGATCAAGTCAACTGCCGGTATAAGGATAATACACGGGGGGTGAAAATAATTGGGTGTGGGAAGGACAAGCAGGCAGAGATTTGAGCAGAGTTTAGGGTGGGATTTTAAACGTAAAAAGAGTGTACCTTGGAACAATCGGAGACGTTGCATTTATAATGCAGGAGTCCTGATTGATTTAGGAAACAAATCAATTAGATAATCGATCGGATCCTCCTTCCTTATGGGATAGGGATTATTCCTTACCCAGGCAATCTCCAAGATTATCTTCCTTCTTTGAGCTTATCACGTTACATGATTTTAGGAGAGTATGATTCGGTTTCCTTATAAGGATCCGTGCGCCAATCCAACGCAATCTGTCTTCAATTTTCTCTCTGGTCATCCCAGAATATCGTGCTGCTTGCTAATTGCGGTAAATACGAGGCCCTATGGATCGGCTGTGAATGTCGAAGCCCTCTCTGTGCCCCGCGATATTATGGTTCAAGAATGCTAAGATATCTGATGGGCCTCCGAGCCCCTTTTAGAGTTTGCGAGGCACTCACTGGGCCTTTATGGGACTCTCGTTGGGCCTTTATGGGGCTCCCATTGGGCCTTTGCTGACGTGGGAGCCCTATCAAAATCGGATGGTAACACACTTCTTCTGGGATGGCAATTGAGTGAACCCGCAGGTGGCTGATGACTATGTGAGGACTTTTAAATGATGTTAATATAATTTTATCTGACATGATATTATTATTTATTATTTTTTTCACTAAACATGATAAACTCGTTGAGTTGAGAGAGACTCAACATACACATGTCGCCTCCAGTGGTGCGTCGGTAAACGATCGTGCTATTGCAAAGGAGGTTTTCGGAGAACGACGAGGTCACATCCGTGGGGTTGGACAGGTTCCGAAAGGCAACTCTCCCTTCCTAGATTCGACTGCTGCATCGAAGGCCCCACAAGGAACTTTCCATCAGTTCTATGGAGACCTTCAGAATAACGATCCTCGGTTTGCCATGTACGAGGCTCAGCTACGCCGAATGCAGCGGGAAATTGAGCTTTTGAAAAATAGCATACCAATGGTTGTGCCTGAGGAGTACGAGAACGGGGATGAGGACGAGGGTTTGGGGGGTCTGTAGATTTTTAGAATTTTTTATACATTATATCAATTATTTGAATTTTTTTTTTTTAAAATTCAAATTTTTTTAGCGGCGACATTATGAAAACAAATCAATTAGTTTTAGTAACGACAAGTTGTCTCTATATTAGAAGGACATATAGCTACGTATTTCACATCGCTACTATTTCACATAACAGCGACAACATTGGCGATGACATTGTCGTTCTTTTTTATCTATTTTCGAGATATAGACCACGACAATATTGCGACGAAGTTGTCGTCGCTATTAATTTAGAGACACTAAACTATTGCGGCGACATTCAGCGACGACTTTGTCGTTTCTATACATGTAAATGGACGACTACGAATCTTTTAGCGACGACTTATGTTGCTGCTATTGACCTCTTTTCTTGTAGTGTTTACCAATTTTTTTTTAAATCTTTAAACCCCACTAAATATATACTATAGTTTAGAATTAACGTGTGAAACTCTTTATATTTTTAATTTATTTTAATTTTATTAATATATATATATATATATATATATATATATATATATATATATATATAACTTCTTTTTATCTTACTCCTCAATAATATTCTTTCAATATAGGCAATCATTGACACTTTTTTAATTTTTGTTTCTTACTTACATTTATAGTGTTTTCATTTACGACGTCAAATCAGACACATCTAATAAAAAGAGAACATACACAAAGAATATTGTTCACAAAGAACTACTACTCCAACAAATTTACAATATTATGTAGTCAATTATTACATTCTCTCACAATAAAAATTAATATTTATTAATTTTATTCTTCGTAAAATGAAGCCCCTGTAGATCATTAATTGCATAAGATTTCATATCAAAGATTTGTCAATCATCAAAATTTAAATCACCAAAAAGTTTTCACTGGGTTCAAGTTATTGTTGGTATTATCATCATATAAAACTCATTTTTTATTGTAATTGTACTTACATGAATGTAATTATCGTTTAATATTTATTTATTATTCTTTTATTGTTCATTATTATAGTACATTAATTTTTTAACAATTAAAATTTGTAAACATTTAATATATTAAATTAAATATGAAAATGAAAAAATGATCTCAAATTTTTTTTTTTTTTTTTTTTTTTTTTTTTTTTTTTTTTTTTTTTTTGCATTACGTATATGAAAGAAATGAGAAATTGTTTTTTTTTTTTAAATGAATGGTAAAATTGTAATTTTTTTGTTACCGCATTAAAATTTAAATTATAGTTATCAAAACTGAAATTGAGATGAAAAGATTATTTTTAATACATTGGATTAAAGTGATTATAATTCACAACTAACATTTGAAAATTTTTTAATTTTTTAATTAATTTAATTAATAATTATATAAAGAGAGAGAGAGAACGTTGATACTTCTTTAGTTTTTGTTTCTTAGTACATGTTTGGTGGTGTTTAAATTATAATTTCAACTGGTCAAATATAATTTTTATCTACGTATTTCATAAGACTCACAACTTACAGTCCACTTTTTATCAACACATTCACTCACAACTTATAATATAAGTACTTAAAAAATAATTTCAGCATTACCAAACATACACTTACTTACATTTATGTTATTTTCATTTACATCGTCAAAACAGACGCGCTTAACAAAAGAAAACATACACAAAGAATATTGTTTACAATGAGTCACTGCTCCAACAAATGTGCACTAGTATATAGTCAATCATTACATTCTTTCACAATAAAATTAATAATTATTTTTTTCCGCAAAATACAACTTTGAAGATCCGTACTACTACATCATTAATTTCATACGATTTGATATCAATACTTAGTCAATCATCAAAACTCAAATAACGAGAAACTCTTCATTAGGTTCAAGTTACTATTCGTATTACCACTATATAAAACTCATATTTGATTGCAATTGTACTTATATAAATGTAAATAAAATATCAGCATCGAACAATACAATACAACATTGTTATCAAGAATGTATTTTTATCTTTATTGCAATTGCTACTTTAATATTTTAATTATTAACAAATAAAAAATAAAAATATTAAAAATTGACAATATGACTACAAAAGTACGTGCATTGTACGCGTGTCTAACTAGTATATTAAATATCACATGAAGTGAGAATTATTTTTTGGACAATTCTACTATTAGTGTACTTAAATTATTTCAATAATATCCTTACTTTTCTTTTTTCAATATGTATTTAATTTATCATTGAACTCCCAATTAAATGCAAATGTATCTATACTTATTTTATGCATAACTACAAGAATTTTTGGTTATTGGAACGGCTACTAACCGTTACAATAAGGTACTAAAACCGTAGCAAAAGGTATTTGAAACAGTTTTGTGATGGCAAATTGTCACATATAGGCGTTGCAAAAACATTTGCAACGACATATATATTATGGTTTCCTAATGGTTTAGTTGACGAAGCAAATAATATGTGTTAAATTTAAAAAATATTTATAACGAGTTAATAATACTTTTTATGACATTAATTTTGTCGTGGTAATAGACTAATTTATCAAATAATTAGTTATGTCAGAGCATTACTATCGTAAAAAATTTGATTTTATTATGTTTTTTGCCACAGTATTATGGCCGTTATAATTAAAAGATTTTCGAAATTTATTGGCCACGGATAACTTTTGTCATAATAAATTTTTTGTTTTTATTTATATTCAATTTTATCCCATTAAAGTTAAAAACTCGACATGAATGAAAATGAAACCAAATTACAAATATAAAATAATGACAACTATATTGATTCAAAATTTTGTTTACTGAATAATGAATCCAGTAATATATCTAAACAAGCTCCACAAATGACAGAAATTAAAACAACTATCTAAAAGTGTTATCAACTTGTGTTGTTTACTCACAAAATAAACAAGATCAATGAAAAATAAATAAAACTTAAATATTCATCTTGTTGATTGTTAAACACTCTAGTAAACCTGGAGCTCTTATACCACTTGTTAGGGAAGTTGTGGAACGAAGCACACAATTTACAACGTAAGTGGAAATGAAAAAAACAAGGAAAACAGATGAATACGAGAATTTACGTGGAAAAACTCCAAACAAATTGGAGTAAAAACCACGGGCAAGAATAGAAGAATTTAACTACTTGGACAAGGATTTACAACACCTTCTCTCTACAATAAGGAGAGAACAATTACAATAATCTCTCTCTTATTATAGGAGAAACACACTCTCTTCTAAAAAGGAAAGAACATAATTTATATTTAGGAGAAATTTAACTTTGTTATCTCTAAACCCTCTATCTCTTCTACTAAAACGAGCATATGAAACTTATGAACTCTTCACATATTTATAGAGTTCATTTCTTAGTCGTTAAGTAGTCTTAAGCCTCATTTGACTTAATTAAAATTTCCGTATTTGACTCGGTCTAAGAGATTTTCAAATCGGATTCGAACTCTTCAATGTAGTAGTATTCGAATTGAAGTTGAACTCTTAAGTTTGTATAGTTCAAATTGAATTCGAACTCTTACTTTTCAAAGACTTAACTATTAAGCAACTTTGACCTAATCTTTAAAGGTTACAAAAGTGGCTTTACAATAACAGTTATCCCTTGAGCTAGCCGTTTTGTCACGTCTTAAGCCTTTAAAACCTTGGATCAAATGCTTATTTTCAACATTTGCACTTTAATCCTTGAAAAAACCAAAAATCAAAAATTGACCCCGAACTTGACTTCTAAGTAATGAAAAGTGCGTTTGTTACTTCAAAAAAAAAAAAAAAAAGAAAGAAAGAAAGAAAGAAAGAAAAACCTCCACAACATTGTAAAAACGGTCATTCATAATCACATGGAGGATGAATGAGAAAAGGTACTGAAAATGCTTCCATAAAATTGTTTAATCGTGCTGGCGCGACATATACATGAATCCATGAAAACGTTGTACTAACATAAGAAAGCAAATAAAATGACAAGATAATTAAACTCGCGAGAGTACTAATTAACGACTTTTAAATCTTTCATACTATATATTATAGCACACCTAATTTCATCAAAATGCATAGCATCATAAGCAGTCAGCCTTGGACTTTTCAACACTGACTGCTCATGATGTTATATCATTTTTATGAAATAAATTCTTGTGTGCCATAATTAATTATTTATCTAAAATTTCCTCCAAGAGCAGGAGAAGCCCAATAATCTGCGCCATTAATGTCACTCCCAACATGAAGTGTGCAAGATATGGGAACTAGGCACAACCCTCTACTCTTCAAGTCCTTCTTTGGCTCTTCATGACACTCCTAACAAAACATCCATCGGAAAAAATTAATCCAATACTATCGATAATGTTACGTGTACGTCTAATATACAGTACACTCGACTGGACTCGACAAAATCATCAACGAGAATTTTTTCAATAATTTAGTACCTGATCAGATGTTCCTTTCATCTTTATGCAGTTGTCATTCAATAGCTACAGCAGAGATTGTCAAAAGCATATATAGCAGAATTAGTAAATTTTCTTTTTAATATATTTTTTAGGGTTAAAGTTTTGCAGTGCTGAAAAGGGAGACAATAAATACATAACTTATTAAAGAAAAGAAACAAAGAAACTTTCCTAAATTCTTTTGAGATGGTAATGGATCCAATAAAGCATACCTGCCCAGGATCTTCAGGAAATAAACAATTCCTCTCCCCTTGAAACTGAAAATAATTAATTATCATCAATCAATAAAGATCACTTAATTTAGCATTATATTCATTAGCACATGCATTCTCATATGTACTGTTTCTCTCAGATATCCACACCACACCACACACACACACACACACATATATATATATACGGAAAGCTGGGCTCCACAACCTTCCACGTATTGTAGTTATGGGTCCCAACTTGCAAAAGTACGGTTACGAGTCTCCAATCTATTTAAATTTGTAATAGGTCTCCACGTGACTAAAATTGTCAATATTTCAGTTGCTTTGATAGTTTTGTACTGTAGGTTTAAGTTACTTGAAAGTCGTCTGCAATTTTAACGTCTACATTGATAGTTTCGATCACGTGGGTGAGAGAGAGTAGGTTTCTTACAGGGTACTGCTGCCTTATGTTTCCTGATTTAGTTCCTAAGTACGGCAAGCTGAGGGCCTGCATTCAAGGGGGGAGAAGAATGTAAAGAACATTCAACTGTGGCTAATGTACCATCACTTGTTCATGGAAGTTAGCAAAAATGAATGTCACCTCAATTTGGCTCTGAAGGAATCTGATGTATCCAATTGCTTCTAACAACACAGAGGCTGTGTCAGTCTGCAGAATATTAGACAAATGAGAATACCCCAAAAATAATTTCATGTTTTGTCTATATTCTTTTATCCTCTAAAAGGGATGTCAGGGGTTTTCTTGTTTAATCATGTCGAGTATCGTCTAGTACACTCTATACCATCGAACATAACATGAATGAATATCTCCGAGCAAAGCCTAAATGATATAGAAAGATGGAGAAGAGGAGGATTATTTTTTAGGGTTTCTTTTATAAAGTGGTATACATAAATTATTTCATAATTATGTCCTAATTCTTGTTAATTAATTTGGCGGTATTTACCTTGCCAAATGGAGAAACTAACTGGTGAAGAGCTGTTATTCTGTCTCCCAGTTTCTCTTTTCTCACCTGCATTTAAAGTACAAACACTCATAAAGTGATCAAATGACAACCTGTTAAAAGTAATTATTTCACATCATACATGAAGATTGAATTTGTATTTCTCTTGTGTGGACTATACAAGAGATAGAAAAAGAATCAACATGTCTCAAGAAAAGGACAACCAAAAGAGACTACAATAATATTCCAAAATTAAAAAGTTAGAGAATCAAAAACCAACTTAAGGAGAAGATACAAGTAGATACATTATACATAGTCCTAGTGAGTGTAGATAGATATAAGTAGACTCGTATCTATTGTTAAAACCGAGAGAATTTTATTTAGTGCATGTTTGGTGTTGGTAAAATTATTTTTTAAGTACTTATAAGTTGTGAGTCTTTTGAAATGTGTAGATAATAAGGGTGTAGTGAGTAGTAAGTTCTGGGTCGTACGAAATGTGTGGATAAAAAATATGTTTGACTATTTTGACCAGTTTAAATTTAACTTCTTTTTTTATAAATACATCTTGGCGTGCCAAATGCTTGACACGTAGATAATTTATGGGTGGTGACGAGACTGAAATTCAACATTGTTGTATTAACTATTAGAGAGGAGGCTAATCAAGTATTCAAAATACCCACTCATTAATGTGCTAAGCTAAAGATCCAGAAGCTACAAGAAGCAGATAAAGAGAAATGGCTGAGATCAAATGGAAAAAGAAAATTATATAAAATCTTTACACAAAGAACTCATAAAGGTGAAGAATGAACTACACGAAGAGGGCATCATGTTATTACTTTGAATGATCAAAATAATTAAGAATAAAAAAACAGGTCCAAAAGTGAAAACTGATTATATAGAATAAAATGGAAACATTTTATCTTCTCAAATTATCTATTTAAATTTTGAATTTTTAGAATTAAAATATCAATTTTCCAACAAGGCGAGGAGGATCATCAAGAAGATAAGATAGAAAACACATTAATTTAATTAATTTTTCTTAATTATACCTTAAATGTGGACTGGGCTGAAAAAGGTTGAATCCTGGGCTTCTTGGCTATCCCACCTGTGGCTGTGCTGTTGCACTAAAGTAAAAGATAATAAAAGTTCATCAAAACCACATTAGTAAAAGATAATAAAAGTTCATCAAAACCACATTTTAAATATGTAATTAAGCATAACTAATGTTCTTTATTAGTATGTTTTCACAAAACCCTAAAAAGAAATTGAATATTAGTGTACATACATCAGACGAACGATCTGGCTGTGGATGCTTCAGATCTGTCTTGTTAGCAAAATCCAACATGTTATTGCTCATAACGGTTACACATGACTTGGGAGATGAAGCTGCTGGAATCATTTGAGACCAAGAAGAAGTAGGTTTTGAAGCTTGAAACTCCAAATTTCCATGCCCATAAAAATAACCACTTTCTGAGCTTGTAAATTCTTGCTTCACATCAACAATTGTAGAGCCATTTGAAGTCTGGTGATTCAGAAAATGACTCAAACTAAGCTTCTCTTCTTCACCAGCCAACCCCCCACTGCACCACCCAAAATAGTATGTCTTATAATTACGTGTATCACATATTTAAACCACAGAAAAATTATGTTAAAAATGATGATTTCTTGAACTGTACACAGTGCTGGATTAGCTTCATGAATGAAAATCTTGATTCTTTTGGGTGCATGAAATGGAAACTGTATACATGTATTGATAGAACAGACATATAAGAGAGACAGAGAGAGAGAGAGAGAGAGAGAGAGAGAGAGAGAGAGAGAGTGATACAGGAGTAGTTGGCTCCATGACTCAGGAAGCTCCTGGCTATCATTCCATGAAGAAGCAGATGGTGCAGTGTACTGAGGTATATAATTCACCGGCGGCGGATTCATAAAAGCGTGTGGCTGAAAAGAGGGAGGCCTTGTATTATTATTCATAGTCCACGACCAGTTGGGGCTGCCGGCGGCCACCATCTGTTGCACCGGTGAGCTCTGCAAAACGCCTCTATTCATAGCTTGTCTCTATATGCAAGAATCAAGATAATAATTATAGCCCCCCTGGCCTCCTTTCACTTTCTCTCAAAAATTGACTTTTTTTTCTCTTTCTCTTTCACTTTACTTTTCTAAGAGCTCTTGAAGCTCCCAAAGAAGGCTTTGTAAAAACTTTGTAAGGTCTCTTCTAGTCTTGATTAAGTAGGGGAAAATAAGTAGAGAGATAAAGAGAGACAATAATAATGAATCATGGGGTTTTGAGAACCTTTGTCTTTGTATTCTCTCTTTCTTTCTTTATTAGCTTTCCTTTTCCTTTCTTCCTTTCTTTTTATTATTTTTCTTTTCTTTGCTTTTTTCTTACTTTTGCTTTATCAACAAAGTGGGCAATAAAGGTGCATCTTATTTTCCTCCAATAAAAAATAAGTAAATGAATGTTGAAGAGAAAATTTGAATTTTGCTATTTTAACATTAGGTGCACCATGTTGTCATGAACTCAGGCTAATCATATGTTTGTGAGTTCTTTTTAGTATTTATAAGCTAGTCAAACGTTACTTTTATTCACACATTTTATAGGAATTACAATTTTTTACTTATTTTTTATCTACACATTCTATAATACCCACTGCTTATAATCTACCAAAAACTATACAAAACAAGAACTAACGGGCACACAATCTATTTTATTTATTAAAAATGACAACATTCACCTTAATTCATCTTCTATTTCACCCCCTAGCTTATCTTTCCGCATCTGTGCCTCTCCTCATCTCGCTCCCATTGCTTCCTCCCTTCCCGACCCTACTTCGTTCTTATCCTTCCCTCATCGTCCATTACCAACCCCCCTACTCTCTAGAGGCTTTTGAGTAGCTTTCGGTTTGGTGGTCCTTGAAAGGCTCTAGCTCAATAGGAGTCGGAGAGGTGACATAGTTGTGAAGAAGATGAGGTTTTAGTTAAATTGCACAAATTAATAGATTAAGAACTCAAAAGTAATTAATTAGAATTGTGAATATTATCTCTTCTTTATTCTTTCATACCTCGAAGTAGTAATTTGATGTGAATTGCGAGTTCAAATCATTAACAAAAGAGGCCCAACAAAATAATAGGGTAGTTGGTATACGCAAAATATGATGCACATTATTGGATACCATTTTCCTCATAGTTTGGTATGCAAATAAATGCAGCATGCTCATGGCCAGTTTTGAGATGAGGCAAGTGAGGTAATTGCTTCGAGCCCAAAACCGAAGGGGGCCTATTTTCATATAAAAAAAATTATTTATGATTACTGAAATTGTCAAAAAGAAGTATTTGTACAAATGTTTGAAACCCAGCAAAGCAAAACAAGCTGCATTCTATGAGGATCATTACTATTATTAAATAGTGATATAAAATCGAAGGGGCTCATTTTTAAAAAAAAAATTATTGAAGGGGCCCACCAACAATCCTGCCCATGAGTTATCAGACGTTGTATTGATGGCCTAATTTTTGAATTTTGTCTCAAGCCTCAAAAATATCTGAACCGACCCTAAACATGTTACATGTACAATGTATATACATACCAATATAAATTCAAATGACAAATGTTGATTTTGATGGATATATTACGTACATACATTGGAATCAAAAGATGGTACTTTTGATTTTTCTTTAAATATGTTTCGTAATTGTAATGAGGTACTTTAGAAATTTCTCTCCCTTCAATTCTGAATAAATATCAATAGGAGAGGTATACGAAAAAGTTAAACCCGTCAACACATCAATAGGGATCTAAAAACTCGTGCATAGCTAGGCATAGATATATTTCGGTCATGTTTGGTAGAATTTTTTTCTCAAAAATATTTATTTTTTTGCCTACAATTTTTTACTTTTCAACCTTTTTTACACTACAAAAAAATTTGAAAAATCAAAAAATAACCAAAAAACTTATTTTTTTCCCAAAAAAAAACTCTACCTAAGAAGCCACCATCTGTATAAAAGAATTGAATTTTAAGTAGACTTGTCATTATAATCCTATAATGTTCGTGCACCACAACCTTAACAGCTATACCTATCATTATCAACATTCAATTAATCATCATCGTTGAGATAATTCATTTGATGTGAATTGATAGCATTGTTTTGATAAGACACGTATAGATTTGAAATTTGAATCCCGTTGTTGGTCCATGTATGGTTAAGTTGAAATTCTTGATAAGATGTTGCAAATTCTAGCTAAAAAAAATATAAAGTATCAATTTTTGGAGCGTAGTTTTTATTTAGGTTGATTTTTTTTTTTTACACGGATTAAGAAATTTTAATTCATGTTATTGAAAAAGTAAATTTTACAAAGAATTTTCTTAGTTTATATTTAAATACTATCAATTCTCACTTCATTCGAAAAAATACAAATTTATTTATGTTGATAATAAAGCACATTCAATCGGGTATATTAGGAAATAAAAAAATCAAATAAATACTCAACAATGTGGTGGACTATAATTTGGGACGGATAAATATATAAAATCGGCCTATATAAATTGGGACGGAAGGAGTGTGTTGTAACATTTTATGATTTAAATGTAATTTTATAGTTTGAAGATCAGGCTAGAGCCATAAATTTTTTTTGAGAGGGCAAAAAATTAGTAGTCAAAATTGTTTAGAAATAATATAATACTAATGAAAATATTTCAATACATTACTACAATTGTTCCCTACTCATTTTCATTCTTTAAAAATGTTGTATAATTATATCATTATCAATTTCATGAAATATCTTTTTCAATATATAGAATCAAACTTTCATTCAATAATTTCATTTACACATAAACTATAATAAATAACAATTAACAAATATACAAATTCTGGAAAAAAAAAATCCAACAAATATACAATTAAATTAAAATAATATGGCTAATTTAGATATTTGAAGAGACCATTAAAATGTGATAAATACATTTATCATTAATTAATTAAGTTAATCTCTCTCCCTTTCTAAATTTTTTAAAGTAATTTCTTTTTTATTGAGTCGAAGATCAGCGATGAAAGTAGGGAGTTTCCATATTCAGATGTGCCTATGCATGAGAATAAAATGACTCCACTTCGAGTCCTCTCATTTTCTAGAAGATCAGCAATGAAAGTAAGAAATTTCCTAATTCTTGTTTCAAACACTACAAAAAATCGTGGTTTCAGAAACAAATTTTCTATTGATGAAGCCACGATATTTGTGCTTAATAGTCGCTACCAACGGAATATTTTTAACTGAAAATCTGTTGCTATTTTGAGGATCGCTGAAAGTTACCAACGAAATTTTCGTTGGTGATTTTCACAAACGAAATTTTCATTGGTAAAAGTATGTGTCATTTCTAATTCTGTAGGTAATGTCTCAAACCTTTAATAATTAAAAAATATTAATTTTATATACTTGGTGGATCCCTGACCAGACTTGCCAAGTATGGGCCGAAACTGAACCAACCAAATTTCCTACCCAATCCACTAAGATTTGTCAAGTTTTTTTTTTTTTTTTTTTTTTTTTTTTTTTTTATTATTTTAGAATTAGAATGAATATAATGTGATTTGAACCTTTGACCTAAGAGTTGTGAAGTTACAACCAAACTATTGGAAACAAATGAATTATTGTGATTATATTTATTTTTATAATATATATTAGTTCAATGAGCAATATTTTCCATAATTGCTTATAAAGTAAAAAATAAATGTCAATGAAAAATCAAATTCCACATTATGTTAACACTTAAACTAAAAATATTACATTGCTCGAAAAAAAATTATAGCTGTACAAACTGTATGAAATAATGATAAACATTATTTGCTTTCACATTTAAATACAAAATGTCCAACTAAAGAGATGTCGTACAATAGGTAAATTACTCTACCTATGTTTTCTTCGCACAGAATTATACTTTGAATCTTTTTTATTTTTGTAATTGTATAACTTCATTGTAGAAAATTTGAATGTTAAATGAATGAAACTTAATTTACGGCTATTCTTTAAGTGATTAACCTTTAACTCTATATAGTTGAATCTTTTTTCATTTTCAAAATTTGATTTACATTACTCATGAAAAATATGCGGGTAACAAGATTTACTTTTCACCAACATATTTTTCGTAGCTCAATGGTTGAAATATTAATATCACATACGGATTATCTGTAGTTAATAGGTCGAAAGATTTTTTCGATATATGAATTACTCTTTACATAAATTTCTGGTAGGCGAATAGTTGAATTGTATTTTTTAATTTTTAAAATTGATTTATATCACCTACAGAATATCTGTAGGTAATAAGAATTACTATTCACCAACGGATATTCCGTAGGTGAAAGGTAAAAATATTTTTTGGTTTTCAAAATTAATTAATATCGCCTATAGAATTTTCGTAGGTAATATGATTCACTTTTCACCAACGGATATTCCGTAGGTGAAATGTCGAAATAATTTTTGATCTTCAAAATTGATTAATGTCACCTACGGAATTTTCATAGGTAATGATTCACTCTTCACCAATAGATATTTCGTAGGTAAAAGGTCGAAATATTTTTTGGTCTTTAAAATTGATTAATATCACATACGAAATTTTCGTATGTAATATGATTCACCCTTCACCAACGGATATTCCGTAAGTGAAAGGTCGAAATATTTTTTGGTCTTCAAAACTTATTAATATCACCTATAGAATTTCTATAGGTAATATGCTCCACTCTTCACCAACGGATATTTCGTAAGTGAAAGATCAAAATAATTTTTGATCTTCAAAATTGATTAATATCATCAACGGAATTTTCGTAAGTAATATGATCCAATCTTCACCAACGAATATTCTGTAGGTAATAGGTCGAAATATTTTTTTGTCTTCAAAATTGATTAAAATCACCTACAGAATTTTTGTAGGTAATATGATTCACTCTTCACCAACGAAAATTCCGTAGGTGAAAGGTCAAAAATTTTTTGGTCTTCAAAATTAATTAATATCACATACGAAATTTTCGTAGGTATTATATATGACTCTTATAGGCACGAAAAATCTGTTGGTAAAAAACTATTACCTTTGCCAATGGAAAAACTGTTGCTAATTGTCGTAGGTGAAAGGTTATAACATTTGCCAACGGATAATCCGTTGCTGATTACCAACGGATAATATCCATTGGTGAAAATGAAATTTTTAGTAATGAAATAAGACCCTAAACATTAAAGTTTACATAAATGCTAATGGATTTATGGCTGATTTAGAAAGAAATTACTTGGGTATGGACGCCTTCTATTTGAAATAATGACCACGAACTTACGAAGGGAGCAAGCTAAACCCTCATCTCCTCCCTCTCCGAGCTGGCTAGTTGGGTTAATGGATTAAGGACTTATTTTTGCTTATAATTGTAGAATAGAATGAAAATTTGAGTCAAGATGCACACTGAAGGAAGAGAATTGACGCCAATGATATCATGGGCTTAAGACTTGGTTCAGCAGCTGAATTAAAACTTGGACTTGAATTAAATAATTTGTGTTGTTCCTTGGGTTTGGGTTATTTGGCTAATTTATATTTTTGTATTTAGATTTGAGCAATTATTCAAAATCTTTGCGGGGTCAATTGACCACCTTTGTCCTTTGGTTACTCCGCCCCTATGGAAGATGGAAGGTTAGAAGTTTTGTGACATGATTATAATGAATTATGTGAGTTGTTATTGTGGAAGATCATATGTCATGAATTATATAAATGAGTTTATGGGATTTAATTTCTTATTAAATATTTTTGTCTTCCTAAAACCTATAAATACAATTATTTTCCTTCTAAATTTTTATGAGATAGAAAATGCAATTTTACATTTTTTTTTCTCTAAAAAGTTAATATATATATATATATATATGCCAACAGAAATGTGCTCTTATAGTGGTGTTTTGAGCTCATATTCTAGTGCAAAAAATAGTTGAACTAAACAATGTTTCAGTTGGACCGTTGTATCCTGTATGAGAACAACAGCCCAAGAAGATAGTTGTTGCACTGGTAATTGAGGATTTTCAACACTATAGGGGACTTGAATCTCTTTAAAGAAAGGGAGATACCAGTGCCTTAGCCTAATTGGTTACGAGTTTGCTTCTAAATTTAATTATAAATTTTATTTACAATCGTAATTTGTGTAACAACTTTAAGGAGAATTCAATGGAGCAAATCGTTGAAAAGCCAAATGATAATGTTGGAGATCTCAACAATCCATTTTGTTTCAAAGGAACAAACTTTAGAATGTGGAAGGGTATAAACATCCTCTTTTACCTCACTCTTCTCAACGTAGTATATGTCATCACCGAGAAGAATCCTAAAAAAAAGTATTGAAAGTATGAGCGACGATGAATATCTTGAACATAGAGAAAATGTCGAAAAGTATAAAAAAGATGAGTATAATTGTCGTCACTATCTTCTAAATTGTCTTGTTGATCATTTCTATGATTATTATGACTACTATCATGTCTGCTAAGAAAATATGGAAAGCGTTGCAGAGCAAATATGATAATGAAGAAGCGTGTGCAAAAAAATATACAGCAAATCGATTTTTTCGTTATCAAATGGTAGATGAAAAATCTGTGGTAGAGCAAGTACAAGATTTTCAAATGATAGTTGCTAAAGTCATATCTGAAGGGATCAAGATTGGTGAGAACCTAATTGACAAACTTCCACAATCATGGAGAGAGTTCTAAAAAAATATGCAGCACAAGCAAAATGAGATGTTATTAGAAACGTTGATCACATGCATTCGTGTGGAGGAAGAGACAAGAGGATAAGATACATTTATTCAACAGAGCAATGGACATTTCACCAAGATAAATTTAATTTCTAAAAATGAAAGTTTGCCTACTAATCATAATTTCAAAAATAATGTGTTGAAACCTAGAAAAAAGAACATGTTGACAAAGGAGTGACTGGAGATATGTTGACTCGTTGGTAGTGCGATGTCAACAGATTGGCGCCGTATGTAGAAATTGAATGGGAAATCTGTTGACACGTTGATAGTCCAGGGGGTCTCCCAGTTTCAAATAGTAGGATCCCTCCGGTGCGTAGAAACCAGCCGGCTCCTACTGCCAGCGTGTTTGACAGGTTAGGGTGGGATCCTCCATAGAACCACTCCTACCAGTGCACAGCAGGCACAGTGAGCACAGCGAGGCCCGTACAAAAAGGAATAAGGACCCGAAGATTGTCTCCACAAGGCTCGAAGAAAAGAAGGAAAGATTAGAATGCTATGAAGATGACGACAATGAGAACCTTCCATTCACCAACTTCATGAAGCCCATGGAGGTTCCCGCTAATTTTAGAATTCCTTTGATGGATAAATATAATGAGAGAGGTGACCCCATGGATCACATCAACATATATAAGACGAAGCTCCAAGGTCACTCCACTGCAATAACGTGCTGAAATTTCCACTCCACACTCACATTCGATGCGAAGAGATGGTACAACAAATTGAAACCATGAAGCATCAAGAGCTAGCTTCAGCTCAAACGAGAATACTTCAACGCTTTCATTGGCAACCGGACAATGATAGTCGATATTTTCCAACTCCACGACATTTAGCAGAAAGATGGAGAATCAGTGAAGAGGACAAGAAAGACGGTAGAGATTTGGGAGATCTATATGATTTATGTACAACTAAATTGTTTATATTCCTAAAAAAAATTAAAATATTTATATCAGCGACAATATCTTCACTAAAAGCAAAATGTGCGATCACTTATAGCGACAACATTGTCGTCACTGTACATCTTAACATTATTGTGGCGATGTTGTCGTTGCTAATAATGATAAGAATTCAAATGTAATAACGACGACAATGTTGTCGATAAAATATTTATTTTATAATGACGACTCTAGCAACAATTTAATTGACGCAATGGCCCTAATTCGAAGAAATTAAGCACGACAATGTAACGGCGACAATGTCATCGGTATAGATTAAAATATCTGTAGAGACGACATAATTTCATTGCTGATTACCTTGAGGCAGTAATCTATTGAGAGACTTACATGTCGTCGCTATAAATAAAAAATGACGACTATTCATCTTGTAGTCACGAGAAATGTCGACGCTATAGACCTCACTTCCTGTAGTGGATAGCAATTTTTCTAAGAAAAAAAAAATTTTAAATAGAGGCACAGGTTAGAGTATTTGCAATGGCATCATGAACACTTATGTTGGGAAAAATCACCCTCACATATAACGAATACATGGAAAAAGAAATATTAGTAGAAGAGAGAAAGCACATATTTAAGTAATTTGACAAGCTCACCTATGTCTACGAAGAGGAAGATTCACTTCACTAATCAAAACTTCGAAATACAAACTTCAGTAATAGTCTCAACTTCTCCCACAAACAATTAGAACTCACAATGCACATTCCTCTTTTTTTATTTTTTTATTTTCTCTCTCCCTCTCTCAATTTTTAGCTCTCTTGACCACCAACTCTCGGTCGGTTTATATACATTGTTTTAAATATATATTTTATATGATTTACAATTTAATATTTACTTACTATTCACCCATGCTATATGATTCATAACTTACATAAACAATTAAAAAATAATTTCAACACTTTCAAACATACACTTTATCGCACCATCTCGTCATTTGCATGGAAAGTCCTCATGGTATGACTTTTTTCCTTATTTATTTGAGTGTTGATTTTCTTACGTTCGCAAAATGGAAATCATTTTCCTTTTTCTAGTTGCTTTCTCCATTCGCCATAGACCTTTTTCTTAGCTTTTGCTCTATGCAGTACATTTCTAATATAGGTCTTCCCATCTTTTCTCACTTTTTTTTCCTCAAATCAAAATAAATCTCAAACCAATTAATTTGAATGAAATTCCCAAAATATGTACATCCCTTAATATTTTGAAATCGTGTTGTTTTTGTTTTTGTTTTTTTTTTTTTTTTTTTTGTAATGCATTGCGGAAGGTCATGTCGAGCGCTCCTCTTTTAGTTATACTTTAATACAGCCTAATAAAATTCTCACTTTTTTGTTTTTTTATTGAAACATCATCAATATCTTTGAATGGATTTAACACCTTACTCCAATATGGTTGGAGATTTGACATCGACCCCTACCTCGTATATTAATAGAAAGAATCATTACATAGCTAGGATGGGAATTGTCCTTACTTCCATATTATTTGCAAGAACATTTAAACTTGGAGTACTACTATTCCCATTACATGATCTCTAATTCAAAAAAATTAAAAATTAGATGCAATGTATAAATATAATTCAACTTACAATAGGTCGGCCCCAGCAAATATTATGTCATAAGCGACCTTTTTCCAGAATCCTAGCAACAATACAATTGTTCACAAAATGAACGAGGGACGAGAAAATTGCATATTCATATTTGTTGTGTGCTATAAAATCAAGCAACTCGTGACCTTTGGCATAAGGAAGAGCCTATTATTGTATAAGCATTTAATAAGATAAAACAGTATTGTTGATGTCAAATAATTAGGTGGCACTTTTTGATCAACTTATAAGGTGAATTGCGCAAAGGTTATAATAAAATTGAAAGATTACGATAGAGCTAAGATATTTGTTCGGGGAAAAATTAGAGCATATTTTATCGAATTCTTGTGTCGATTTTCTTTCTCCGATCACCTCTTTTATATAGACAAAATTGGGCCGTAAAAGATCGTCATGGTCTTGTCAAACTACATTACTCTAGCCTGAGAACTCGTGCTAACACCCCTAGGGTGCAATTTGATTGGTCCTAGAGGTCGGTCAAGGTGGCTCAATGATTTTTTTAGAACTAGGCTCAAAGTCTAAACTATCTCATCATAGACTCATGATAGCCCTTAGCCTTAGGTTTGCAACCTAGATCGATCGTCTTATCATCCTCCTGATTGGTGGGTTTGTGAGGCGCTACCATTGGAAAACTGACACATTCCTTCCAGTGTCATGTTGGCGTTTCTCCTTGATGGCCGAATGACCGAGCTTACTGAACTCAATAAATGTCGACAAGCTGTCATGCAAACTCAAGTCCTGGGATCTACAGCACCTTTCTAATGCCCACAGTGAGCAAAGTTATGGTGCCCATTGTGACACGTGTCCAGTAGGCATTTGACAAGTGAAAAAATCCAACAAGCCCTAATAAAATCTCAACCCTTGAGTTTGATTAAGAAAAAAAGTGAGATGTCTAAAATCCTAAAATTTTGTAACATTTAATTTTGCATTTAATGTTTTTCAATAAAATTAATTAATTGTGTAATTTGAATTTTATTTTAAAGTTAAGAGTTAATAAATAAAATACTAATAATAGCTTCAACATATATAATATTAATACAAATAATAGACGAAAAAACACATAATTATGGTTAGAAGCTTGATTTTGAAAATTCTTTAGTTCTTCATTTCTATTTCCTTCACTTTTCATTAAAATCATTCCACTTGTACATTCAAACATTCAATATCTAAGTTCGTGTTTGGCTAAGCTTAAATTTTTTTTACTTGTTCGTGTGTTGAAATACTTTTAAAATAAAAGTTTTTAATAGTAATAATGGGCCCATTTATATAGTAACACGAGTATTCGAAAATAATAAAATATGAACGGTGCTCTAATTTAAAAAAAAAAAAATGTAAAAAACGATTATTACATTACTTAACCTGACATACGAAATAGTCGTTTACGTAATGATGACACATTGTCTTTATTAAAACCAATTTGAGACCATTCATATTATCTTTTGTTTCCTTATGCACGTGCTACATCAAAATTTTGCAATTTAGTATTTTGTTTTCTAGCCGTAAAGATAAATGCCATGTATGTGTTCAATATTCATTTCACGAGAGGCACAAGTTACTTCAATGTTACCCGTGGATTAAATTCTCATTTCACATATTTAATTATCAAGAAATTATTATTATATTTAGTATTTTTAAAAGATATATTATACTATTTACTTTATAGAACGTTAATATGCAATAAACAATTTCTCAAAACGCGTTAATTAATATTTCAATTTTTAGTTTTGAGTTTTCTGTTTAAATGGTCAGAATTTAAATTGCTGAAAACAGGTTTGATTTTGAAAATCTATTTCTCAAAACAGAAAACTCGAAACATGTTTTGTTTGAAATTTTGAATAATTATTTCATGATATTTTATTCAATTAACTTGATTATTCAGTAAAACAAAATATTTTTATGTTAATATATTATCAAGTAATATATACATTTTAAAGTTGATGAATCTTATAATATATACAATAATAAAATACAAAAAAAAAAAAAAAAATTGACTTGGCAAAAAATAATAAATAAAAAGATAAAAATTAATGACCTTGACAGAGAATTTTTATCTGTTTGTATTAAACAAATTTATTTAGAATTTTTATTTAAATAACCACTACTTAAGGGCTTGAACTATTTTTATACTTTTTTAGAATTTTAGAATTTTAATTTTTGGAATTTTTATTTGAACAATTATTTCCTGGTTTAAGTGTTTTTGGTGTATTGACTGAAAATGTCAAAAACCCATTTTGAGTTTTATGTTATAAGTTTAACCTTATTTTCAAAAATATATTTTATAAAATAATAGATCAAACAAATTTTAGGTGTTTTACCAAATTGAAAATTGAAAATAGCTTGAAAACAATAAACCAAATATACAATTACATGTCGACTGTACATGCGATGAAAAACTAATCATCAAAATATAAATCAAGAAAGCATGTCACGCAAATTTCGAGCAGTCAAATTCTAGGGTTTTGAGATCCTTAATTTTAGAAAATCAAGGGAATGTTAGCAATATTCGAGTATTATTTCGTTCTCATTAAATTTTTATTTTTTGAAAATTCTAGGAATATTTACATTCTATGAAATATATGAAAACAAGAAGCGTGCTTAATATTTATATATATATTGATTCTTCACCTAAGGTTTTTGCAATTTTCCATGCCATATATTCCTCTGAAATTAATTTTTAATTCAGCTAAAAACAAGACAATCCTAAAATCAAGATGCTGACTAAAGAATTAATTTTATTATTTGTCGTATGATGAAAATTAAAAAATAAAAATAAAAATGTTAGGTCCGTACTGTAAATCTTTGTCGGAGGCTCTTGTCTTTTCTAGGGCACACCAGTTTTATTCCCTATTATTTTTTTAATATATCACCTTTTTATTCATTCCATCCAATTCCTAGAAATGAACCTCTTCTATTTGTTCTTTTTCTCTATCCATATTCTCTATGTTTTATTTACTTTTTTTTTTTATTTTTTTTATTTGAGATGATAAATTAATTAATCTCGTGTGTAGATTCAAGATTTTTGTATATCATAATAATTGTTATGGCATGTGCAGAGTGACATGATAAAAATAATAATTTTTATAACCTAAATATGTAATAATGGCATATGAGAGGAATTTAATTCGATAAAAATGAGATGACATTGCTTAGAATTTTCTAGACTCGGATTTTTAGAGACAAAATCATAATAAGAATTTGTGTGTAGAAGATAAAATTTAAATAAATAAATATATAACTTTTTTTAACAAATTAAATTTAGAAGTGAAGTGGTTAAGAGCATATAAAGATCTTAAAGTTTCTTCACCTCTCATATTTCAAAATTATGTACATATATTTGGTTAAAAGAAAAAAAAAATCAGTTGGTACACGGGGATTGTTAGAAGATAAAATTTAACTAAATAAGAATATCTTCAATGCACTCCATCTATTGCTTTTTAGACGTGCCACATAAGCATAGATAGACGGAGTTATAAAAAAACCCCTTCCCAATACATTCTAATGAAGATTTCTTCTAGCTGATGTAGCACACTAAAAAATAGATTGTCTAGAAATGCGACTAAATTTAAAAATCTGTCTAAATACACGTCATTTTCTATGATATTTTGATGGTAGAAATACCGGGTTGAAACGGTCTAGGTCTTTCACTTTGTTGAATATTGGAAAGAAATAAATGAAATTAAGAAAAAAAAAACAATTTACAACTTGTTAACTACCACAATCACGAGGGATATAGTAGTAATAAAAAATGTCTAATTAATTCAATATTTTCAAAACTTTATATGTTTGTTTCATCCTAGTTGAATATTATTTATCCTTAAAAGAATGTCTCTTTTTGTTCCTTGTTGCTCATGCTTAATCATCGGATTCTTCATAACATGCTTGAAATTCTCTTATAATTCTTTATTCTTATTTATGATCCCGATACCGATTAGTATATAATTAAGTGGACCCCTATTTCATTAATTATGGCCACCATCTTATTAATTATTTTAACCCTATATATAATATACAACCATAAAAAAAACTATTTCATTTTTTTTCACCCCCAAATGATCAATTGGCACCTAGAAGAGGAGTCCTAATCAGATATTATTATTGTTGTGACAAAATATATATTCACTCCATCTCAAAGATATATTTACTTTATTTATTTATCTATCACAAATTATAGTCGAGTTTTCTTTTTGGGAATATAGTAATTTCTTATTATTCTAATATATTCTTATTTAATGTGCTATATTATCAACAAATATGAATTAACATTATATTAATGTAGGAATATATTAGAAAAAACGTAATAAAATTTATCGATTAATTTCACTAACGGTCACTAAAGTTACTTTAAAATTTTAAAACGGTCACTAAAGTTCAAAAGTTGCAGCGCTGATTACTAAAGTATATATTTTTTTCTCAAACGGGCACTTCCTTAAGTTTCCAATTTGAAATGGTGACGTGGCATACAATATACCTTTATTTATTGCATGATAGTTCATATACTTTACATAATAATCACTTTAGTCCCTATATTTTCAATTATCTTTCAGTTTAGTCCTCCAAAAATTGCATCTTAGGTTTTTCAACTTTTACATCTTTACACTTTGGTCCCCAAATTTTTAATTATCTTTCAGTTAAATTTTTCAAAAATTGCATCTTAGGTCTTTCAACTTTTACATATTCAAACTTTGGTCTCCCAACTCCTTGATTTTAGTGATTAAAATAAATGTAATTCTAGTGGTCAAATGAAGTACATTTTCAATTAAATTCTTGACTTTACACTCGAATTTTAACCTAAACGAACAAAATAACATAATTAAAAAATAAAATACTTGGTAGAACTCAAAAATGTCAACTTTTGGTGGTTAATATAAGTGTAAAACCTGCACTTAATCACTTGGAGCTGACAAAAATAGACAAAAATATATTTCATTCACAACTCCAAGTGATAAGTGCAGGTTTTGTATTATTTTGATCACTAAAAATAGACATTTGTGAGTTTTGTGAAGTAGTTTATTATTTAATTATGTTATTTTATTAGTTTAGGTAAAAATTCAAGTGTAAAATCAAGAATTTAACTGAAAAAAATGAAGTAAGCAGAGGAAAATTTGTACAGAAAAACCGTAGATGAAATAAACCACTTTCAAAAGGTCAAAAAAATAAAAAAATAAAAAAATTTAATCGATCACTTACAGAAAATCCTTAGGTGAAGTGAATATCACAGACCTATGGAAGTTGTATAGGTGAAAATAATCACTTTCAAAATTTGAAAGGAAAAAAAAAAAAAAAAAAAAAAAAAAGTTAACCAATTACCTACCAATAATCTTTAGGTGAAAGTGATTTATTTCACCTACTGGTTTTCCATAAGTCTGCAATATTCCATTAGTCATGTCTATCACTTTATAGTTTATACTTATGGTGTTGGCATAATATTTTAAAAATATATTGAATATGTAAATGGTAAATGGCTTCGGCATATTGATTAAATAATATTTAATTTAACATATTAAATATATTATTATATTTGTATCAATTAAATTTTTTATAAGAGAAGATTATAAAATTATTGTTCTTTAAGAATATGTAATTGCTATGTGATGTGAAAAATTAAGTTAAATAAATAATAAAATGGCGTATATAGTTTTAATAACATTGAATCAATTTTATTATATTTTTTAACATAAAAATAAAAATAATAATTAATTTACGCATTATGTGTTCTTTATTTTTAAACGATAATAAAACAATAAATTAAAATATGAAAAATATAATTGGATGTATAATATTTGTAGTTAATAAATAAATAGTTCAATTAAATAAAGTATTTGAGAATTAAATTTATGATTATTATTTTTTTCTGTTTATGTAGTAACGATAAAATAAAATCTTAATTTTAAATAATATAATTACTTAACAATAAATATATAATTTGAAATATTTTCTCCTCATTTGAGCGCAGTGGCGATAGTGGTGGAGATCTGCAAAAAGTAGCGCATCTTCTTTCTCCCGTGTCTACTCCAGTGTGATAATCAGTATGTTGATTAAAACCAGATATGTAGAATAACCATATGGAGTGTATGAGAATTGTCCTTTTACCTTGGGGATTAGCCTCTATTTATAGGGATGTCATGCAGTTATGACCTTTAATAGTCTTTAATAACGGGTGTCCCTTCATCTCCCTCATTATTAGGAGTTAATGATAGATGTTTCATTTTCCCAATTGTTGAGGGATGTTTCATTTTTCCAATTGCTGGTATTTCTTCTTTTCAATAACAGGTGGTAACTATCATTCTACGAGTTGCATGTCAGGCTTACCTAACGACAGTTGGATTATTGTTGTTTATCTGTAGGAGGCGAGCTTATGAGACCAACGAGGTGGATGACCTGTTGAGGTGGGTGAATTGTTGAGGCGGGCGTGCCACAATTGGCGGATAACATATAATAGCTGTCATTATTTCTATCATCATAAGCTCCTCTACTTTTCATAGACTATTGTCAATGAGAAGTAAAATTAATCTACCGCACTTGCTTCTCTCTAACTTTTTCAGACAGAGGCTCATCGTCTCAACTTTTTAAATAGAGGCTTATCGCCTTGATTTTTAAACAGTGGCTCATCGCCTTATTTTTCGGACAGAGGCTCATCGCCTTGATTTTTCGGACAGAGGCTTATCATCTTGATTTTTAAACATAGGCTCATCACATTGATATTTAAATAGATGATCATCGACTTTTTTTTCGAACAGTGGTTTGATTTTTAAACAAAAACTCATCACCTTGATTTTTTAAATATAGGCTTATCATCTTGTTTTATGGACAGAGGCTCATCGCCTTAATTTTTTGACAGAAGCTCATCGCCATGCCTTGTTCTTTAGACAGAGGCTCATCGCCTAGCCTTGTTTTTCAGACAAAGGCTCATCCCCTATCCTTGTTTTTCAGTAGGACTCGTTGCCTAGCCTTAGTTTTTTTTTTTGGAGCCTAGGGCGAGCTCCCCTCGGCTCAAATTATTATTATTATTTTTTTGAAGCCTTGGGTGAGCTCGCCTCACTTTTTTTTTTCCCGAAATCTTGGGCGAGCTCCCCTTGGCAAAATATATATTATTTTTTTATTGAAACCTTGGGCAAGCTCGCTTCGTCTTGGATGAGCTCGTCTCGGCTAAATTTTTTTTAAGTCAATGCTTGTCGCCTCGTTTGACCATTTGCAGTAGTTGAGAAAATTTTTGTCGCAGGTCGGATCCAGTAGGTGCACTAGGACTTCCCAGCTAGCATGATCCTTCCTTGGTACCCTCATCATTTATCCACTTTAAATAATTCATTTTCTGCTTGTCTTTATCATCTCGAGGTTCGGGCTCGTCAAGTTCCTTTCGATCTTTCATTTTTTTGGTAATGAAATATGCCTCCTCAGTGTCCACATACTTATCACATCTTCTTAGTAACTCATGTATCGTATCCTCAGCCTTGTTTTTTTAAACACAGGCTTATCGCTTTGTTTTTCGGACAAAGGCTCATCGCCTTAATTTTTTGACAGGGGCTCATCGCCATGCCTTACTTTTTAGACAGGGGCTCATCGCCTCGCCTTGTTTTTCAAACAGAGACTCATCGCCTAGCCTTGTTTTTCAGACATAGGTTCATCCCTTAGCCTTGTTTTTTCAGCAGGACTCGTCGCCTAGACTTGGTTTTTTTTTTTTTTTTTTTTTTTTGTTTGAGCCTTGGGCGAGCTCGCCTCGGCTCAAACTATTATTATTATTTTTTGAAGTCTTGGGCGAGCTTGCCTCGCCTTTTTTTTTTTTTTTTTTTGAAATCTTAGGCGAGCTCACCTCGGCAAAAATATTTTTTATTTTTTTTATTGAAACCTTGGGCGAGCTCGCTTTGTCTTAGATGAGCTCGCCTCAGCTAAATTTTTTGTAAAGCCAATGTTTGTCGACTCGTTTGACCATTTGTAATAGTTGAGAAAGTTTTTGTCGCATGTCAGATCCAGTAGGTGCACCAGGAATTTCCAGCTAGCCTGATCCTTCATTGCTATCTTTATCATTTATCCACTTTAAATGATTCATTTTCTGCTTGTCTTTATCATCTCGAGGTTCGGGCTCGTCTTGAGTCTTTCTTTTGTTAGACTCAAGTTCCTTTCAATCTTTCATGTTTTTGGTAATGAAATATACTTTCTCAGCATCCACATACTTATCCCCTCTTCTTAGTAACTCATGCATCGTATCTGGCGAGTTTTTGGAGAGTGACATCTTGAAAGGGCGATTTCGAGTTTCACTCATCATGACAGTGAGTACAGCAGACATCTGCAGATCTTTAATTCTCAATATGGCTCTATTGAACCGAACAATGAAATCTTTCAGCAATTCATCTTTTTCCTAGGTCAATTGCATCAGGCCAATGACAGTTTTCTTAGTATGTTTGCTACTGTCAAAGTATGCAGCAAACCTCTTGAAAAAAATCGTCAAATGTACGGGTCAAATTTGGGAAAAGGGTGGCTACCCAATCACTGGCCTCCTACCTAAGTGTTGGCGGGAAAGCCCTGCACATAATCGCATCAGTGATGGCATGCAACCTCATCAAGTAGACAAAAGCCCTGAGGTGATCGACAGGATCAGAGGATTCGTTGTACTTCTCCATCATTGGCTTTTTGAAGTTTCGTGACAAGGGGACTGCCATCACTTCTAGGGAAAAATGATATTCTTCCAACACCATAGATTGTTGTCTACTACTTTTCTTAGACATAGCCTCAGCTATTTTGTGACCTATCATGTCTTTTAATCGTTGTTTCAGGCTTAACACTGGTGTCTCAACCACCGTAGGCATGGGCATCCATGACGGTTGTCCCCAATGTAGATTTTGGCCAGATGTTAGTGAATGAAAGTGGGGTGTGGAAGGTGGAGCTAAAGAAATTGGAGTAAGCGTTGGAGCTGCCATTGGTGGTTTTTCATTGGTGGAAAGTTAGGATTCTTGGGAGGAGCCTCTAGTGGTGAGGGCCCTACATGTGGATGGCTAGGACCCTGGAGGCGGAGCCCTTGGTGTTAATGATCCTACTGAGGAAAGGCTAGGACCCTCTGGTGACAACGAAACTGCAGCGTTCCGATACTGGAGTAGAGCCGTTAAGGCCGCTACCTGAGCTTGCAGTGTCTCAAGTTGAGCCGCAGAGGCAAATTCTTGTTCGAGCCAGTTGAGCTGCAAGTTGAGCCGCAGAGCAAATTCTTGTGGGTGATTGGTGGCGGCGTTAGACTCGGTGTCTACATTTCCGATGAGGGCTGGTGGAACGGTTACATTCTTAGCTTTTCTAGTTGGAGCCATGACTTCTTGTGCAATTTCCTACAGACAGCGCCAATTGTTGATAAATATTTTCTCCTCTTCTGAGCGCAGCGTCGATAGTGGTAGAGACCTACAAAAAGTGGCGATGCTTCTTTCTCCCGTGTCCACTCTAGTGTGATAACTAGTATGTGATTAAAATCAGATATGTAGAATAACCATATGGAGTGTATGAGAGTTGTCCTTTTACCTTGGGAGTTGGCCTTTATTTATAGGGATGGCCTGCAGTTATGGCCTTTAATAGTCCTTAATAGCGGGTGTCCATTCATCTCCCTCATTACTGGAAGTTAATGAGGGATGTTTCATCTTCTCAATTTCTGGTGTTTCTTCTTCTCAATAACCGATGGTAACTGTCATTCTATGGGTAGCTTGTCTGACTAACCTAATGGCAGTTGTGTTATTGCTGTTTATCTGTAAGAAGCGAACTTATGAGACCAACAAGACAGACGACCTGTTGAGGCAGGTGAAGTATTGAGGTAGGCGTGTCAATACGTGTCATCATTGACAGATAACATATAGCTGTCATTATTTCTATCATCACAATTTTATTTAACGTATTTGTTAATAATTATAATTTTAAATTTTAGTTAATTTTATAATAATTTGTAAAATATACAAAATAATTTAGTATATTATCAATTTAGTCAATAAAGTGTTAATTAAAAAAAAAAAAAAAAACCATCACTACCAAACTTTTTGTTGAATTTACGGTGCTCCATTGTAATTAGGAAAACACTGCCGACGGCATTCCGTCAATGGGGGTAAAAATTAAAATTAAATAATATTATACATTATTTTTGTATACTTTTTTTTACCTCAAGTAAGTATTTTTTTAGTAATATAGTATTTTTAATTCCTATTTTAAAACATTAGATTATACGCGGTCTTCCCATAGTTGAGGATACAACCCCTTGTAATACTAGTTTATTGTACATGCTTTACACACAGTATTATGCAATACAATAATTTATACTTTATGCTTTCATATATTGGAGTTGAAAAAGATATTCAACCAAAATTATTTTATTATATATAGTATTATATACATATGGTTACAAATTATTGACAATTTAAATATGTTATTTGAAGATAATGACTATGAACCACACGAAAAGTTTCTCGATTGGTAACCTAATAAAGATATCTCACGCTCTAATTGATCCATGAATATCATCAGTTGAAAGTGGGCACAAATTTAAATTGATTTTTTGAATAATCATTATCTAGAAAAGAAATAACAGCAACAGCAACGGTGACAACAAATAATGGCGACCTTTTTGTCATCGCTATAGGATAGCGTATATATCAACGACATTTATCGTCTCTATAAATCAATTTAATCGTCGCTTTTGTTTTGGTAGATGGAGGAAAGTTTTGCTGCTTTTTTTCCTATCTATAACGACGAAAAAAATTATCTATAGCAGCGACAATGTCGTCCCCTATATGTGAGATTTATTTATTTATTTTTATTTTTTGGAAAACTTAAGTGTGAAATTTGATTTTTCACTAATATTCATTTTTTACTTTATAAGTAATTATAGAAAAATGTTGTTTATTGAACTAATATATATTATGAAAAACAAATATAATCACAAGAATTCGTTTGTCTCCAATAATTTGGTTGTAACTTCACAACCCTTAAATCAGATCATATTTCAATCATTCTAAACTAAAAATACTTGAGATAGTTTAATGGATTGAGTCGGGTTTTTGGTGAGTCGAGTTTCAAGTCCATACTTGGTAGATCGGGTTAGGGGTCTACCAAATATATAAATTTAATTTTTTTTAATTATTAAAAATTTAACACCTATAACAACGACAAAATTGTCGCTAAAGAAGCTGTGCCTATAGTGACGACAAAATGTCGTCGCAATAAATCTATACCTACTAGCCTATAACAACGATATTTCATAGCAACGACCTTTCAATGTATAGCGACGATTTTTGTCGTCGTTATATGCAACTTTCTTGTAGTGTGTAATAGCGAGGGAGCAACTCCACGTTACAAATACAAATATAATAAGATAAAATAATAATTTTGTATATTCTTTAAAAATGAAATTGGAAACTCTATCAATGAACGTTCACCTCCATTTTATCTCAATCACCAAACACTAAACGACCCAACCGATAATAATTAACCTTGTCTCCAAATTTATATCACCAAAACAATAATTCAAAAATAAATAAATTAATTAAAACATATAATAAGTCAGTCCCATGGTTTAATAATAAATAAAAAAACCTTATGAAAATACTAAAATTAAAAAATTAATTGCACTTATAATAAATTTATGAAGAAGCGTGCATATTAAACTAGTTTAAAATAATAATTCATGTTTAGGTCAATTACTAAAATTCAGTTAATTAAACGTGTGTACAAAAACCACCAAATAAATTTTGGGTAATTATATTTGTTGCTCCAAAGTTTAATTGCACTTAAAGTCCTCAATCTTTGCTTATTGTATCATTCATGTCCTTAACTTTTTTTATCGCATTCTTATGGTCAATTTTTTTATTAATTAGCACGTCTTGTGCTTATTAACAATTTTCGTCCAAAAATATTGGGAGGGTATAATACAAAAGTGCGACAATTTTTTTTTCAAAGTACACATACGGTATGTATTGACAAAAATCCATCATTAAGGTTGACATGTGATAATTAATAGAAGTTAAACATGTGCCTATCACAAGTGATTTTAAAGGTAATTTGGTTACAAAGGACTACTGATGCAACAAAAGTGAACGATCGATAACAAAAATACTTCATTTAAAAAGTTGAAAATAAAAATACAACAAAAACAATAGGCCCTTCTATTTTCTACCCATGAATATAAAAGCTATATAATATGTGTGCACAATATATATTTGAAATTGCACAAGTTAGTTACTTTGATGCTTACAAGTAGATAAAATGCTTCGTCCACTTGCAAATGTATAACATTAATTGATACTGATAGTTCCCATCTTTTGAGAGAAAAATGAGGATAACTCTTAAGATATCATTATAGTTTAGACATGTGCATCTTTAAATACACATCTTACATAAAATACATGTTTAATCATTTTCTAAAGTGATATATTATTTAATTAATTATATAACTTTAATATGCCATAAAATTTGACTATACATGTTTGTTCGTTTCTTGACTACAAAGTACTAAAATACTAACTAGAAGCCGTTTATGGCATAGTAAGATCTATTGTCTACATTGATTAAAATTAAAAAGTTACACTTGATCACTAATTGTAGATCACACTACCACATAAATTCGTATCAGATAACATTACTCGTACTAGAGCATTTTTGAAGTACTTATAAATTGATCAAACATAATTTTTTATCTACATGTTTTGTAAAATTTATTGTTTATAATCTACATAAAATTTTACTAAAAAAAACAAATACATGGCATACAAATCAAGGGTTTTGAGATCCCTAATTTTAGACAACCAAGAGAATGATCACAAAGTACCAAGATTTGTAGTATTAAGCAATTTAAATCTAACCCATCTAGTAAATAGGAATTATAATGGGATTTGGGTCCGAAAACAACTAGAATGCTTAATTATTAATTAAATGCAAAATTGTCATGCCATACATTCCCTTTAGTTTTTAATTAATACTAAAAAACAAAGCAGCCCCTAGATCTAGATAGAGTAATTTATTAAATAATATTATTTACGGGGTTGAATGAAAGTATTAATTAAGGGGCGGCAAAAAAGTGTTAAAAATCTTTGTCGGAGGCTCTTGTCTTTTCTTGGGCACACTTTTTATTCCCCTTTGATTTATTTTTTATTTTATTCACATTCTTGTCTTTCTTAAAACACATTCCAAGAAACGAACCCTATTTCCTCGTCCTCATTCGCTTCTTATATTCCCCGTATTTCTTATTTCTTTGTTTGTTCACATATTATTCTAGTTATATGCCTATTTTCATGCTTCATGTGTTTTCATTTTATGCACAAAAGCAATGTCATAACTATAAATTTTAATTTTTTAAGCGTAAAATAGTAACAATTCTCATTGCTTCAATTATGGAGTTTTCAATAGATTTTTCACAATTTCGAGATATGAATTCTTACTTGTTTTACATTGTATCTTATTATGTCGTGTTATGAAAGATGTGTTAAATAGAAGAGTAACAATTGCATATAGTAAAACAATTGCATATAGTAAATGAATTGTCTTCAAATTTAAAACATGTTTTGCTTTATGTCTTATAGAAGCATGAAAAATAGATAAAATTTTGAGGCCGAAATATGTCAATGTCTCAACTAGAGGTTGCAGATGGGCCAACCAAGCCCGAAATTTGACGAGCCAAAAAAAAATGGATTGGGCTAGCACTGACCCAATTTTATACGGGCTAATATTTGTTGGGTCAACCCAACCCGATTTTATGTAATGGGCTAGTCCAATATAAAATTTTTAATTTATTTTTTTAAAATAATAAAAAAAAAAAGAAAAAACTTCACCATCTTTCTCACACCCACCCACCCACCCACCCACCCACCCAATTGAGGGGGGTTCACCACTTTGTCGTTGGGAAATCCCGGTGATAAGGGGGAGAAATCCCCCATTCGGTTGCAAAACTAGAGTTCGCGAATTTTTTTTTTTCCGGGCCAGCCCGATTAGCCCATTGAGTTAGTTGTACCAGGCCAATTTGGCCATATTTTTACTTGATCAATTTTTTATAGGGCTGGCCCAGCCTATTTTGCCACCTCTAGTTTCAACACATGTACCATAAACTTTTTGGTGGTATATAGAGGTGGTAAAAATGGGCCGGCCCAGTGGGCTAGTCCAGATAACCTGGACTCTGGGTCGAGTTGGCCAAATAAAAAGTTGGTCAAGTAAAAATCGGGCTAGTACAACTATCCTACAAGGCCAATCAGGTTGAAGACGGACTGACCCAATTATTTTAGACTGGCAAGTAAAATTTCTTGGCCCAAGTCCCCACCCCCCCATTCATCAACACAATCCTCCACTACTCCACCCCCACTTCCATCTCCATTGCCTACAGCAAACAGATGGAAAATTCTCTCCTTGTTTGTAGCGAACGCGAAACAGACGAGGGAGATTTTCTCTCCCCCTTTTGCCTATCTAGTTTCGCGACCTGGCGAGGTAGGCTCTGCGATCAAGAGGGAGAACTTTCCCTACCCAATTTGGTGACTTTCGAGCGGGGAGTGAGGAAGATGGTGAAGTTCCTCTTTTATATATATATATATAATTTTTAGTTCGGTTGTTTTGTGATCCAAAATCAGGCTGGGTTGGCAAGAAAATACGGGCACGTGTAAAATCTGATCAGGACTAGCCCAACTTAAATTTTGGTGTGGTCTGTCTAGTTTAGGACCGGACCAGACCGGCCCGACCCATCTCGTCCTTTTGCCACCTCTAGTGGTATCACCACTAAACAGAAAAATAAACGGATGTACCAGTCCGAATCAAGCAATCCGTGAATGGAATGGGCATTTGATTTCTGAGTGCTACGACTAGAGTGACTTTGAGTGCTGTGGCTAGATTGACTTTATAGAGAGAGTGAGTGAGTATGGATGAAAGAAGAGTGAGTGGGTGAAGTGCATTGGTAGAGAGAGTGAGTGGCATTTGTAGATGGATAGGGTAGGGGCCACAAGGTACATTTTACATAGACTGACTGTTTGAATTTAGCAGTTTTTATAACTTTGTCATGATAACTCACATTCTTTGTTTTGACCTCATTTTAGTTACTGAATTTGTTGGGTCTATGATTTTTTGGGATCTTATGTTTGGGGTTGGGAGGGTTATATGAGTGATATTAGTATGTGACTAAATATAAGTTTATTGATTGTATATTCTAACACTATATGTAGGTGTTAATTATTTACGGCTGAAAAAATGCTTGTGGTGGATTCGCAAGTAGATTCGCTTGCATCCAATTTTCCAATTTAATTTGTATAATGCATACATATCTATGAATTTTATTTTTAAGCATAAAATAGTAACAATGCCCATTGCACCAATTCTGGAGTTTTCAGTAGTTATGTCATGCCATATGTAATTAGATTAGTATTTTTTTCAATTTTTCGCAATGTCGAGATATATATATTTTAATTTGTTTTACCTTCAAACTTTAAACAAGTATTGTATTATGTCGTGTGTTTTGAAATATGTGTTAAATAGAAGATTAACAACAACATATAGTAAATGAATTGTCTTCAAATGTAAAACATGTATTGCATTATGTTTTGCAGCGGCACGAAAAATACAGGAAATGTTAAGGTCGAGATGTGTCCATGTTTCAACACTAGTACCATACACTGTTTGGTGGTATATACTACCAAATAGAAAACTGAATGTACACATCATGGTATGTACCAACCTAAATCTAGCAATCCATGAATCAAATGGCCATCTCAGTTCCAAGTGTTGCAGGTAGAGTGTTTTGGTAGAGAGAGAGAGAGTGGAGATGAAAGAAAAGTGAGCGGTTGGAGTGCCTTGGTGGGGAGAGAGAGAGAGAGAGAGAGAGAGAGAGAGATGAAAGATGAGTGAGCGATTGGTGTGTCTTCGCAGAGAAAGAGAGTGAATGGCCTTTGTAGAGGGTTAGGGTAGGGGCCATATGGTACATTTTATATAGACTGTTTGAGTTTAGCAGTTTTTACAACTTTGTCATGATCACTATTGTTTTTGGTTTTGATCTCATTTTAGTTATTGAATTTGTTAGGTCTATGTTTTCTTTCGATTTTTTGTTTGGGGTTAAGCGGGTTATGTGAGTGATATGTTTTTTTGATTGTTTTTTCTAACACTATTTGTAGCTGTTAATTATTTATGGTTGAAAATATGCATGTGGTGGTTTTGCTAGGAGATTCATCTGCTTCCAATTTTTTAATTTAATTTATATATTGCACACATATTAAACTTTTTCGATTTTTCTTAGCTCTGAACAAAAGCAATGGCATACCTATGAATTTTATTTTTTTAGCATAAAATAGTAACAATGCCCATTGTAAAAATTCTGGAGTTTTCAATAATTATATCATGCCATGTGTAATTGGATCAGTATATTTTCTAATTTTTCACAATTTCAAGTTATGGATTCTTATTTATTTTACCTTCAAACTTTGAACAAGTATTGAATTAGGTCATGTGTTTTGAAATATGTGTTGAATAGATGATTAACAACAGCATATAATAAAGAAATTATCTTCAAATTTAAATCATGTATTGCTTTATGTTTTGCAGCGGCATGAAAAACACATGAAATTTTGAGGACGAGATGTGTCCATGTTTCAACACCAGTACCATACACTTTTTAATGGTATATACCACCAAACAGAAAAATGAACGTACCACATCATGGTATGTACCAACCTGAATCTAGCAATCGGCGAATCGGATGACCATCTTAGTTTTGAGTGCTGCGAGTGGAGTGCTTTGGTAGAAAGAGAATATGGATAAAAGAAGAGTGGGTGGGTATTGTGCCTTGGTAGAGAGATAGTGAGCGGTCTTTGTAGAGGGTTAGGGTAGAGGCCAAATGATACATTTTACGTAGACTGTCTGAGTTTAGCAGTTTTTACAACTTTGTCATGATCATTCTTGTTTTTGGTTTTGACCTCATTTTAGTTACTGAATTTGTTGTGTCTATGTTTTTTTTATTTTTTTTTATGGTATATACTAGCTCGAATCTTGCAATCTGTGAAACAAATGGCCATCTCAATTCTAAGTGCTGCGGATGGAGTACCTTGGTAGAGAGAATGTGGATGAAAGAAGAATGAGCGGATGGAGTGCCTTGGTGGAGAATGAGTGAGTTGGAATGAAAGAAGAGTGAGTGACATTTGTAGAGCAGTAGGTTAGGGGCCGTAGTTTATATTTTACAAAGACTGTATGATTTTAGCAGTTTTTATAACTTTGTCATGATCACTATTGTTCTTGGTTTTGACCTCATTTTAGTTATTGAATTTGTTGGGTTTTTGATTTATTTCGATTTTTTATTTGTAGTTGGGAGGGATATGTGAGTGATATTAGTCTATGACTAAATATATATTTTTTGATTCTATATTCTAATACTATATGTACCTGTTAATTATTTATGATTGAAAAAATGCATATGGTGATTTTGTAAGAATATTCGCTTGTGTCAAATTTTCCAATTCAATTTGTATATTGCATACATAATAAAATTTTTGGTTTTTTGTTAGTTCTACGCAAAAGCAATGGCGTACCTATGAATTTTATTTTTTAAGCATAAAATGGTAACAATGCCCTTGCACCAATTTTGGAGTTTTTAGTAGCTATGCCTTGCCATGTGTAATTGCATCAGTATATTTTCAAATTTTTCACAATTTCAAGATATGGATATTTACTCGTTTTACCTTCGAACTTTAAACTTGTATTGTATTATGTCATCTTTTTTGTTATATGTGTTAAATAGAAGATTAACAAGTACATATAGTAAAAGAATAGTCTTCAAAATTAAAACACGTATTGTTTTATGCCTTCCACAAGCACGAGAAATACAAAAAATTTAGAGGGCTAGATATATCCATGTTTCAACACCAGTATCATACACTGTTTGGTGGTATATACCATTAAATAGAAAAATAAACATACCACATCATGGTATATACCAGTCCAAATTAAGCAATTCGTGAATCGAATGGCCATCTCAATTTTGAGAGCTGTAGGTTGAGTGCCTTGGTAGAAATAGAGTGAGTGGCCTTTGTAGAGGGATAGGGTAAGGGCCATAAGGTACATTTTACATAGATTATCTGAGTTTGACAATTTTTATAACTTTGTCATTATCATTCTTGTTCTTGATTTTGACCTCATTTTAGTTACTGAATTTGTTGGGTCTTTGTTTTATTTCGATCTTTTGTTTGGGGTTGGGAGGGTTATATGAGTGATATTAGTATGTGACTAAATATATGTTATTGATTATATATTTTAACACTATTCCTAGCTGTTAAATATTTATGGATGAAAAATGCATGTGATGATTTTGCAAACATATTCGCATCCAATTTTCAATTTAATTTGTATATTCAATATATATTAAACTTTTTTATTTTTTATTCGTTCTGCACAAAAATAATGGCATATCTATGAATTTTATTTTTTAAGCATAAAATAGTAACAATGCCCATTGCAACAATTATAGAGGTTTCAATAGTTATGTCATGACATGTGTTATTGGATTCGTATATTTTCATATTTGTAACAATTTCGAAATATGGATTCTTACTTGTTTTACTTTCAAACTTTATACTTGTATTGTGATATGTCATGTGTTTTGAAATATGTGTTAAATAGAAGATTGACAATAATATACAATAAATGAATTGTCTTCAAATTTAAAACATGTATTGTTTTATGTTTTGTAGGAGCACGAAAAAAACAAGAAATTTAGAGTCATGGGATGTGTCCATGTTTCAACACCAGTACCATACTTTGTCTAGTGGTATATACCACAAAACAAAAATGAATGTACTACTTCATGGTATGTACTCGCCCGAATCAAGCAATCTATGAATCGAATGGCCATCTCAATTCTGAATGCTATCGGTGGAGTGCCTTGGTAAAGAGAGGGTGAGGATGAAAGGAGAGTGAGCGGGTGAAGTGTCTTGGTATAGAGAGAGTAAGTGAGAATGAAAGAAGAGTGATCAGGTGGAATGCCTTGGTAGAGAGATAATGAGTGACCTTTGTAAAGGGATAGGGTAGGGGCAATAGGGTACATTTTACATAGGCTGTCTAAGGTACAATGTTTATAACTTTTTCATGATCACTCTTGTTCTTGGTTTTGACCTCGTTTTAGTTATTGAATTTGTTGGGTCTTTGTTTTATTTCGATTTTTCGTTTGGCATTGGGAGAGTTATATGCGCGATATTAGTCTGTGACTAAATATATGTTTTCTTGATTGTACATTCTAACACTATCTGTAGCTGTTAATTATTCACGGTTGAAAAAATGCATGTGGTGATTTCGCAAGCAGATTCGTCTGTGTCCAATTTTATTATTTAATTTGTATACTGGATACGTGTTAATCTTTTTGTTTTCTATTAGTTCTGTACAAAATCAATCACACAACTATGAATTTATTTTTTTAAGCATAAAATAGTAACAATGTCCATTGCTCCAATTCTGGAGTTTTAAGTAGTTATGTCATACCATGTGTAATTGGATCAATATATTTTAGATTTTTCACAATTTTGAGTTATGGATTCTTACTAGTTTTATCTTCAAACTTAAAACTTGTATTGTATTATGTCATGTGTTTTGTAATAACTGTTAAATAGAAGATTAACAACGACATATAGTAAAATAATTATCTTCAAATTTAAAATATGTATTGTTTTATTTCTTGCAGGAGCACAAAAAATACAAAAAATTTAGAGTCCGAGATGTGTCCATGTTTCAGCACCAGTACCATACATTGTTTGGTGGTATATATGCAATTGGGACAGGGATACAAAATTTGAGTCAATATTATGAGGTTGGTGAGTACGATAAGAGAAACGAATGACAACAAGATTATAAGAATTCTAAACTGGATGATGGTGAGGAAAGTAGTAAGTGCAACAAATCGACAATAGTGCGTACCAAAATAGGGTGTACGGGGCAAGACGAGATGGGGGTGAACACCTCAAGCAGTGAAAAAAAGAAGAGAAATGAAGGAAGAAGTGTAGTAAGAAAGAAAAAATCCAAACCGGAGATGATTTCTAACTCGATCAACAATCTGGTCACATACCATCGGGATATAGAATCGTGCTGAGCTAGAACCACTGTCAAAGTAGCTTCAGTTTTGAATTGCATCGACAAATTAAGAGAGCTTGAAGGGATACCCATTGAGTCTCATTTGTACTTCTATGCTATAGAGTACTTTACATCTGATGTTAATCGTCAAGCATTCGAGATTTGATGACGCTGGAAGAAATGGTTGGTTTGCTACTGTTTAGTTATAATCTATATGTTAACAATTTATTTGTTGCATTTTCCACATTTGCATGGTGTTCATTTACTAGCAAAACACCACATCCTCACCCTTTTCTTTAAAATATATACCTACTTGTCTTTAATAGAAAAATAACAAATGCGTAGTGTGTGTAAACTTTATATTGAGAAGATTATGTTGCACATTTTGTTCGCAGTTGGATGTACAATTCACAATACCATTAGCATGTAGAATCCATTCCCACATAATCCTTATAAATGACCTATTGGATGGCTTGATATGTATTGGACCAAAAATAATATACTCATCTGTTGATCAAATTTGAGGTGCTCCGATACGTCACGAACAATGCCATTCGTAAAATATAATTATTCACGGACTCTTAGAAAATAATGGTGTGTATTAAATTTTAAATTATGTTAAACACTCGCTGTTTATGGTTTTATGAACTTCTTTATGTGTGATAATTTCTAATGCCAAATGAGGATCCTATACAATTATGGGATACAGTTCGAATGGCTAAGCACCATAGGTCCTAGGAATCGATGCACGCAGATAAGAAAATGAAGTGGTTTCCCTTGATGTTTTTTTAGCGATTTCAAGTGAATCATCGTTCCTTAATTTCCATCATAGCTCTTACAAGTAAAAAGGGTTTATTTATGTTTCTTGAGAGCGCTTAGCAGATCCTTAATGCTGAGTTTGTGATGCTTTTTGATTATATACATAACTTACCAAAAATATTACATTCTAATCTAAGGACTGTAAAGTACTGAATTTTATTGGTGCAACCAATAATGGAGAAGAGAAAAATAACAATAACCGTTTTAATGGCAGCTGAATGAGGTAACAAGAGAAACTGCATATAACAATGCAATGAAAAAACATTGATTTTTTATTTAACTGCAAACATGGTAGCATGGTGAACCTCCAGACGAGACCCCGTCAATGTGCTATATAAAGAATATCTAATGCAATATTTCTACCAAATTCACTTTCTCAGCAATTCAACATGATTGATTGGTCACTGACTTGTTGCATGAAAAGCCTTTGCAGGGAATATATTCCATGTAAGTAATGTACTATCAGTAATTTTTTGTTTCAAGAATCAACTCATTGTAAGGAAGACTTTTGAAAATCACATAAACTCTAAAAATTGTCTACAAAAGAGTGCTGCAATTGATGATAGACTACTACCAATACATTAGCTAATCAGCAACTCCCATATTTGTCTTCATAGTTTTCATTTACCAAACCTCCATTGCAATTACATATGGTCGACTCCATAACATTTTAGTTGATTTACAACAATTGGAAGACGACGACAAGAGGTGAGTGCTTTTTTTGTAGGCTCACTTGTCAAATAGTTAGATATTATTATTCTCCGTATGTGAATAGGGGCATAACATATGTTTATCGGCGTACTGGTGAAGAATTAATGCGGGATACGTTACAGGATGATGATACTAGGTATTACTAGGATTTTTGCTTGACATCCAACATATTTATAAATTTTTGCAACCAACTCACAGACAAGTACGCGTTGTTAGACACCGATGGCATTTCGGTGTAAGAAAGCGGTCGAAATGTTTCTTTTCAACGTTGCACACAAGTCCACGCATCATATGGTGCAATCATTTTTAGGCACTCTTTAAAAACAATAAATCGAAATTTCTACCGTGTGTTAGCGGCTATGCTCCATTTTTCATCCGATATAAAAAAACCACACCCAAATTACAATGATGGCATACACTTTCATAGACCACCCAATAACGACCATGCATTCTTTCAGGTAAGAAGTTACAAAATATGAAAATTATATTATGTATATTTTTCAGTTGTGATTAAGAGCTAGAGTAAAATGAATTGTGTTTGGTTTGACAACTGGACTAAAGATGTCATAAAAGTCAACCTCAGGATATTGGTGGAAACCTTTATCTACGAGACAGGCTTTATAGTATGATATGGTGCCATTTGGGTTTTGTTTGACATGAAAGACCCACTTGTAGCCAACAACATTTTGATAAATAGAAAGTAGAATGAGATCCCAAGTCCCATTGATGAGGAGAGCGTTAAGCTTGTTAGTCATGGCTTGATGCTAATGAGGGATATTAAGTTCTTGCAAGACACACGAGCGCTAAATAGAGTCAAGCAAATGATGAGTTGAGGTGACGGTGTGAAGGACTTTAGGATGAGAGATATTATTTTTGGAATGAGTGAACATATGATGAGAATTGTTTGTAAGAGATGAAGAAGGCGACTGTGAGATTGGAAGTGGCGGCTGTAGGAAGAGGGTTAGGATGTAAGCATATTGTATGCTTGAATAACAATAAATATGATCAAATGTGGAATTTGGATTATCGAAATACCTCCGGCCATTGACGACATGATAGTTTTTCGTAGCTGCTGAATTTCTGGTTCAGGAGCTTCTAATGCATTGTTCTAGCCTCTAAAAGATGGTGCAAAGTGAATGAGTAGATGAAATGGCAATAGGGACCCCCAAAGATTTTTTCTTTTATAGACTCGGTCCATCACCGAGTGTTTCTCAAATTGATTCCATAATGGTGGGAATCATGGACTAATCTCAGCAATTTTCAAATTGGCCAGACTTTTATTTGGAAATTCAAATAATCATGGACTAATCTCTGCAATTTCCAAATTGGCCAAACTTTTATTTGGAAATTCAAAATCAATGCAAATTAGTGATTGAGATGGAATGATTTTGGCCATATACGTTTTCCTTGATCAGTGGGTTTTTTCTTAATCTGAAAAGAAAATTTCTACATTCTTCCACTTGGCCCAATATATTTTCTATTATTTGTCATAGTAAGAACAAATACATGAATCGTGGCAATATGTCCTCTTAGAACGAGTATTATCTTCCATGTACCACAATGTATTTTGTAGCTTAACTTTAGTCCATAAATCTTAATGAATGAACCTCATGTTTATTCTAGGTCCAAACTTAATGATATTTCTCCAACAATAATAAATAAATGCGCATAAAACAAATATGAGAAAATGTCATAATAGAGATTCATTAAAAATAGCATCGTCACATACAATGAAATCAAACTAAAAGACCAAGTCCCATACGGTCTACATGATCCTTGAACTTGAACGGTGGCATGCATGTTGTCAAGGGATCAGCAATCATCAATTCAGTATTTATATGCTCAATGACTACTATTTCGTTTTTAACACGTTCTCTTATGGCCAAATACTTAATGTCGATATGCTTGCTTCGACTACTACTTTTGTTGTTTTTAACCATAAAAACTGGAGCTGAATTGTCACAATATAATCGTAATGTCCTAGAAATTGAATCTACAATTCTAAGCCCAGAAATGAAACTCTTCATCTATACACCATGCAATATAGCTTCAAAACATGAAACGAACTCAGCCTCTATAGTGGAAGTAACAGTCAAAGTCTGCTTTGCACTCCAACATGATACAGCTCCACCGGTAAACATAAAAATGTATCCAGATGTTGATTTTTGTGAATCAACACAGCTAGCAAAGTTTGAATAAGAGTAGCTGATAAGTACAATTTTGTACTTATCCGGGCTCACAAATAGGATGATTATGAGTACTCTTAGTTATTTTCAGTTTAATTGCATGTTGTTTTCTTATTGTTTTAGGAAATAATCAAATTCAAGCATTAATCTGACGAAAAGACGAAAAAGAGCGCAAACAGAAGAAAAGATGACTAAATTGAACATACAAAGATACTTCAAGGGCTCAGCATACAAATATTAAAGGAAGAAAACCGGATCTGCAGCCAAGTTAACCATGCGATCGCATGGTTAAACAAGGCTGCGATCGCAAGGTGGACAAAAAAATAAACAGAATGTAAAACGAGTGTACTATGCGATCGCAGGTAACTACACCATGCGATCGCATGGGCATATCAAATACCCGTTTTGGCAGTTTTCTGATGTGATTAGAACTCTACAACTCCAAGATAAAACAGCTACCTAAATCACGTCTTGGAGTCTTTTGGAGAGCATTATAAAAGCCAGATGATAGCCATAAAAAAAGGGAGAATTTGGGGGACGAATTTTGAAAACAAGATACAAGAAGAGAATCGAGGATCAAGGCTCGGGATTGAGGATTCTTCAGCCGGAGTCACGGGTTGTATTTATTTCTTCTTCTTCTTCTTCTTCTTCTTTTTCTTTCGCCGGATCATGGTGAAGTCAATTATTGTTATAATTGACGAAATCATGTCCGGCTAGTTTACTTTTTCTAGGATGAACGATGAAACCTCATGATTCTTAATTAATTATAAGTTTTTCCGTTTCAGTAGTTAATTACTTCTTGGGTTGATTATTCTTTATGCAGTTTTTCTATTATTTTAATGCCTGATCACCATTAGAATATATTGTGATTTATATTGAAGTCGAGAGATTCAATATAGATTAAGCACGTGGTATTGAATAACATAGGGTCCAATAATAGATAGAGATTACTATTATGCTTTATGAAATCCATTTAGGCGTTCTTGAGATTTTAATGCATGTGTTTATGTTCGAAGCTTAATTAGAGATAATGAAGTTCACATAACATATAGAATTGATTGACCATCGAGAGAGGCTTTTGATTAATTTAGGAACGCTGATTTTCAATCTATGGTAATTATAAGCTAAAACGGTTAAACGGATAATTGATTAAGGAAAGTGTTGGTGGATTCGCAAATCCTAGTATTAGTAGATCTTGAATTCGTTCTTACCATTTTAAAGTTAATTGTTTGATAGTTTAGATAAAATTAAAGTAGTTTTAGAATACAAAAATCAAATTGATTGTGTTTCCTTTTATTGTTAGAATTTAAGTTGTTAAATTAATTAGTTAAATTAATATCTGGTCCTCGTGGGTTCGACACTCTTCACATCATTATATTGCTTGTAAACGATCCATCCACTTGCGGGATTTATATCGCACAACAGTAGCCAACTACCACCAAATTATCAGTTCGTCTATACATAAGCATGTAATCCTTCGTCCCTTGAAGGTATCTCAAAACTTTCTTTGCAGCTCTCTAGTGGTCCATACTTGGATTACTATGATATCTCCCAACAACAAATGCAATATCAGGCCTTGTGCAGACATGAGCATACATTAGGCTTCCAACAACTGAAGCATATGGAATGTTTCTCATTTGTTCCTTTTCAAGGTCATTCTTTGGGCATTGATTCAAATGAAACTTATCACCCTTCACTATGGGAGCTATACTTGGTGAACAATCTTTCATCCTAAATCTCTCTAAAATTTTATTGATACAAGGTTCTAATGACAAACCCAAAATGCCCTTATGTCTGTCTCTAAAGATCTTTATGTCAATGACATAAGATGCATTACCCATATCCTTCATGTCAAAATTTTTAGAGAGATACTATTTCACCTTATGTAGCATACCCTTATCATTGGTTGCAAATAAAATATCATCCACATATAGAATAAGAAAACAAATTTTACTCCCACTAACCTTCTTGTATATACATTGATCCATAATGTTCTTTACGAAACCAAATGAAGAGATAAAATCATGAAATTTTAAATACCATTGACGGGAGGCTTGTTTCAATCCATATATGGATTTCTTAAGCTTGCACACCAAATGCTCACCATTAATAGAGGAGAATCCTTCTGGTTGTTTCATGTACACATCTTCCTCTAGTTCTCCATTGAGAAAAGAAGTTTTCACATCCATCTATTATAACTCAAAATCAAAATGTGCAACTATTGCGAAAATAATAAGAAGAGAATCTTATTTCGATACATGAGAAAATGTCTCATTGTTGTTGATTCCTTCATTTTGAGTAAATCCTTTGGCTACGAGTCTTGTTTTAGATCTTTCAGTTTTTCCTAATGAGTCATTCTTTGTCTTAAAGACCCATTTACACCCCATGACCTTTGTTTCATTAGGCAACTCGACAAAATCCCAGACTCTATTAGATGCCATAGAATTCATCTCATCTTTCATAGTATTATACCATAAATTGGATTTCTTACAACTCATGGCATGTGATAATGTTTCGGGATCATTTTCAAAACATTTTCAAATCCAATGTTATAGTCTAATTCTTGTAGATACACGACATAGTCATCTGAAATTGCTGATCTTCTTTCTCTTGTAGATCTTCTTAATATTGGTTCAACATTTTCCTGAGAGTCATGTTGTCTAATTGGTTGTTTAACCATTTCTGGCATTTTCTGAACAACTTGATCTACAGAATCATCATTAGCAGGTTGTAGAACTTTATTGATTTGTTGTACAACACCCGTTTGGACCTAAGGAGTGTTGTGAACAATAACCAATCTTTCACTTGATGTGGAAGGTTGATCTCTTTCAGAGACTATGTTCTAAAATCGATCACTCTCACTGATTAAGTCATGCTCAAGAAACTTTTTTCCATGATTCCACAATTCTAGTGCTATGAGATGGTTAATAAAATCTATAATCCTTAGACCTTTCAGCATATCCAATGAAATACCCACAAATAGTGCTTGGGTCCAGTTTCTTCTCTTATGGATTATAAACTCTAACTTCAGACGGGCATCCCCAAATGCGCATATGTCACAAACTCAGCTTCCAACCTTTCCATAGTTCAAATGGCGTCCTTGGGACAGCTTTGGTTGGAACCCAGTTCAATATATACACAGCCGTTTTAAGAGCTTCAGTCTACAAGGATTTATGAAGCTTGGAGCTTCTAAGCATACTCCGCACCATGTCCAATAATATTCAGTTTCTTCTTTCTGACACATCATTCTGGTCCGAAAAACCAGGCATAGTGTATTGGGCAACCTTCCTTTACATGCATCATGCCTACAATTTTTTCACTAAGGAACACTCCATGTCAATCAAGTGCCCCTTCTATCCGATTTATCTAAAACAGCAGCAAAACCCGAAATACCATCACTCTTTGTCTACAGCAACAATCTGCAGCAGATTCACCCAAATCACAATGTCATTACCACCATCTTTCACACTGTTCATCAAGGATCATTGCATTTATTTTTTCATGCCTTGGGCACTCTCTTGCCTGATGAGGCTAGGTACAAATAAAGTAGCCATTATAATTTTTCAATTACGAAAAGTTCCACCATCTTTCAATTTCAAAGGCTGTTCATTACATTTTTCATCAAACTACGTCCCATCCTTCGTAAAGTTTTCTTTCCCGTTTCTGCCTTTATTTTGTTTCATCATCAAAGTCTCATAGCCCCACCTTAACTCAATCAACCCATCAGCTGCAACAATAACTGATGGCAATTCTTTCACGCCCTATCTAACTCAACTCTACTTACGCCAATGTCTGTAGTCCTTATATGAAATTAAACAACTTGTCCTCCTCGGACATGTTCTTGATATCAAGCATCAAAGAACAAAAATCCTTTACATATGCTTATGTGGTGTTTGTCTACCTTAAATTTCTCAATACCTTCCGCGCAATCCATGCAGTATTACACGGAAGAAACATATCCTTCAACTCTTTTTACAACCTCTCCCAAGTAGTGATGGAAACGGGTAGATTTAGATCGGATTGGCCTGTCAATCCGGGTCAGGCGGGCTGGGCTAGTCTGCCTCCGATGAAGACTGATGACAGCCCGCATTAGAAAAAGTCCATGCCCCAGCGGGTTGCGGGTCAGGTCAACCCAACCCACAAAAATTGAACATGAGCCCAGCCCACATGTCAGCCTATCTGGGTCGAGCCCATGTGGGCCGTGGTTCAACATAGTTTGGTCCGTATGAACAAAAATTAATTTTTTTTTGAAATTACTAAAAAAATTTAGTTACATATTGTAATTATAAAAAAATATTTACATATATAGTAAAAAATGTCTCAATTTACTAAATAAAAAATAAATAACAATGATAAATTTATATTTTTAAATTTTTTAATTCAATTTCTATTTTTTATATATTTAAATACTAAAACAGCACGCATCTGTCACATCTTTTACTTTAAATGGCTCTCTGCCATTTATTAAAAAAAATCAAAATAGGACAGTAGTTAAAGGTCAAATCGCCCGGGCTGTTCGGCCTCCTCGACTCGTGAACAGCCCACGGTTTGGCCTTCTCGGCACGTGAATGGCTCGCCCGGTTCACAGGTCGGCCTGCAATTCTGGGTCGAGACACTCTGTATTCGCCTCGCAATAATTCTGGAAGATCTAAATCTGTGGATTGATCCACCATTTCTCGGGATGGTTCGGATCGGAGCAAATCAAAGCAGTGATTCGTAGACTACTCCATGAATTTTTTTTTGTCTATTGTCATTTAAAAAATTAAACAAACATTAAAAACAAACATTACTACTTTTTTCTTTCTTTATTTTTCAAATGGGGTGGATTGAATCAAGGCACACATGATCCGATATGTCTTGCAATTCGTCCCAAATCACCCAAACCTCTCTCGATCCCCCTCACTAACCCGCAGATCGGGAATATTTTGCTCCATTCGAAGCGGGTATCCATTGGATATGGGGCGAATCATATATTTTTGCCATCTTTACTCCCAAGTCAAAATACCCAGTATGCCAACAGATTTATCTTCCTGCAATCGGGTCCTCCACCATAATTTCGTATCACCCGACAAGTACATGCTTGAAATGTCAATCTGGTCTTCTTCAGGAACATGTGCAGCCTAGAAATAGTGCACCATGTCCCAAAAGAAAATTCTTTAGTTCATTCACACTCTGGGTCCTGTCAAACGGTTTTGGCTTCGACACTTTGATTTTTCAGGTAGCAATGCCGTCTCTCGGGGCAGGAATTGCCCATTTCAGCAACAAAACATTATCCTCTAATGTACTAAGGCAAAAAGTTATGTTCTCAGTCAAGGCCATTATGTTTTCCAGCATGAACGTAAACTTTTCGTTAGTCTTAGCAATGAAATTTTCAAATACGTGCTTCATTTTGGCTTGCAATTCCCTCAAGTCTTGGGCATGCACCACCAAACTAACAACATCGTGGGTCATCAGGGCACTGATAAAATCTTCCAACATCCCAACCTAATCTTTAAGACTCTGAATTGCAGCAATCTTTTTGTTTTGACCAGCAACTACAGTAAACATACATTTATGGAACCTGGCTCTACAATTTCAGCCACAATCCCTAATGGCATTGAAGTTTCACGTCTCAGTCATCCAATTTTCACAACAAGTCACGTAAGACACTTATTGTTAATGAAAACAACCACAATTTGACTAAGTGTAGCATATTTTTAGATAAGGCACGAACAACAATTTACATGAACCGTCCCAACTTTATTTCTCTAGAACAAACAAAAGAAGTTTGTACAAGTATATTGAAGGGTCCAACACACACTCATTTGTTGCCTCATCACTTAGAATTTATATAAAATTCTTATGTACAGTTAACACCCCAAGTGCTATGATAGTTTCATCTACAATTCAGCCTCACTTGAGCCAAACTGCCCCACTATCAAGCACTCAACAATCTGTCGGTTATGTGCTCTCATTGTGCTTGTTTTTGCCGCTGAAATGAGGACTATAGTCAGCTAGATAGCTGGCTGACTTGATGCTGAACCCTGCTTGCACCAACTCTCGAAGTTGATGCCGACGGACTTCCATCCCTAAATTTCGGCCATGTGATGTTGCCATCAAGTAAATCAAGCATCACACGCCTTCGTTACTCGCGCATCATTGTGTCAAGACATCTCCCGTGCCATGTCCATTCTCCTCGAAAAGGGCATCACACACGGCCACAAACATGGAGGTAGAACTCCGAGCGATAAAATTCGGTTTAAATTTGTGTCGCCAAAAAGTGATATACAAGATGTGGGTAGAGATACTATAAAAGTTTTAACTTTTAACGACCCAATTTCTTATCATATAAAGTCATTTTTAGATTATTTTGTCGCAAAAGAATTGTCGAGAAACTATTTAATACAAAAAATTTGGTTATTAAAATGAAATTTCATTGAGTGAAATTGATTCAATGGATGCATTAAACATAATTGATGTGCATTTGGGCCTTTGGCATGTGTAATACTTAGTGGACGACATTATGAATCTTATAGGCCTTCTCAAGGGTGACACATATTTGTCGCCAAGGAAAATGCAGTTGCCGACTTTATGGCCAACGAAGGCTAACATAAAATCAACAAAAAGTAATTGGGACTGTTGAAGTGCAAGGCAAGCTAAAGTACTATTTCTATCTTACAAAGATACGTTTACTTTTTTTTATTTGTATCTTAAATTATAATTTACTTTCTTTGTTAATAGTATAGTTAATTTTTTAATTTTTTAATATATTCCTATTTAATTAATGTGCCTTATGGAAATTGATCACCTGCCCCTTGGTGGGCAGGAATTCACTGCCCACCTGCTAAGGTGTCAGCAGGTGGGTGGTTGGTGTTAAAAATTATTTTAACACCAACCACCCACCTGCTGACACATCAGCAGGTGGGTGGTGAATTCCTGCCCACCAGGGGCAGGTGATCACGCCTGTGTGCCTTATATCAACAAATATGAATTAATATTACATTAATGTAAAGGTATATTAGAAAAAATATAAGTATAATTTATTGTTCTAATTATAATAATTAATTTTTTTTAATCTGTATAAAAATAAAAGTAAATTTATTTTTATGGGATGTAAAGACTAATTGTTTTTGTATGTGAGAAATTTCAATCATTTTGAAAAAAAAAAAAGGTAATGTAATAATCAGATATGTTTTGAAGTACAAACTAAATACATGTGAAGTTCGTTCAAAACAGAATTAATTAGAGCCTACTCAAACTCCATTGATGGTGTCCTTTGATATTGACCTCCCGGCCCTAACAACCTATGCTGTTTCTTTCTCACCCAGTCCCTGAATTTCTCTAAAATAATCAAAATGGCCCCACACTATAATTATATGTCTCACCTTTTCCTTTTAGTTCATACTTTATTGTCCTTTTCTCTTTCTACTTTTCAGAAGTCCTTTTACTCTTTCTATTGGTATTTATTAGTAGAAATATTTTATAGGTGAATTATGACATCATCTTGATCTCATATATGACGATCACATCCTATAAAAATATCAGTCCTATCTGACTTAAATTGGTTTATATATTTATTTATTTATGCATTTAATTGCAAGATTTTATTTTAATTATTGTTTTAGTTTGAATGAATCCAATTAGTTATAGGATTGTGCCAATATATTTTGTTTATTATTTGAAATAGGAAGAAGAAAAAGAATGTATTGAGTATTTTATGCTTTTAGAAGTCGAGTTTCTCAAAAACTCAATTTAAAAGGCAAAACTTACTCATACGAGTCTTCTATAGTCGTTAGTTATTATTTAGATACGTGTTCATATAAAGTTAAGGGTCATTCAAACAATTATTATAACTTCTATTAATTTCTATAATTTATTTTAATTACATTTCCAAATTGGTATGCCCAATACGACCCCAGCACAAAACCAAGTCCCAAATTTGTTGGATAATAATGACTATGGGCTGTAGATATGAGCTTATGGGCCTCTTATATTACTCTTGTTGGATCATGGAACCCAATGATGACTATGGGCTCACTATGTTGGTGGATCGTTGGTTGGAATACAAGTCCAAATGGTGTAACTACAACAGATGGCCCCATTTGATTGTGAGGGGGATTTCAATAAGTCTATTTCCCTTATAAATGTCACTTTCATTTGAAAATGTGTCATTCGAATAATGAGATTGATTTTGAGCATGTTTGGTATGATTTATTTTAATTTTCATTAGAAAAATTTATTTTCAATTACACGTTTGATGAGACTTACAATTTTTTTTCAATCACATATTTTATCTTTTTTTTTTTAATCTTTTAAAAAACTATTAAATTCTACCAAATAAACTCTTATTATTGAATTTCAACTAGAGCCATTTCGTATTTGATTTAATATAAGTGCATCGAAATTCAATATGGCTTTGTACTTCAAAGCGAAGTATATTTGTTGTTAGGAAAATTCGTTTTATTGAGTTAAGCGAGTGAGGGAACATCATTTGACAATAATGATGAAGTTTAGCATGTCTTCGATGTGGCAGATTCTAAAAAATCGCTCACCTCTTCACTCAAAACGGCTTATGCTATCTAACGCCAAATAACGGTCGGGGCTACATCGACATAGTGGGAGAAGTCTAGTAGAACGGATATTCTACACTTGGCTAGATTCATTTCATTGAGGCTTGATTTGAATTAAATATCATTTTCTCGTATCATAAATAGTGTCAATCAATATTATTAGATCGTGAAGAATTTTTCATTTGCAGCCAAAGACCCAATCACTTGTTAGACGATAATGATGAAGTTTGACGTGTCTCAAGTTCAAAATTTTCATAGTGTTATCATCTTGTTCCATTTTATACTAAAAAAATTATGAAATTTTGAATTATGCATATAAATAGTCCCAATACATCAAAATAATTCTAATTTTCAAAGACCGTATTCTTCGGCCAGAGCAAATTGAAACTTTTTCTTGGAAAGTAACAATTAATGTGGCACTGGAACACATTTAAACGCCATGATCGAGAATATTACTTAACTTAAAGAAAATACTATACAACAAAAATTTGAAATTAATAACTTAAAATAAAGAATAATGCCACATAAATTATCATTTACGTATTCCTTATGTAAATTTAAAGTGTAAGTTACACTCACGGTGTTCATTTTTTCAGTTTTGTAATAATATTATTCTCTTTCAATTTTATTCACAGATATCGTCCATCTTTTCATTAAGGCTAATTATATTCACACTACATTTTTCTATAATTGCACCACATTTAAATTGCATAAAAGGTTTATAACCTTTTCTTATTGTTATATTTATGTCCCTAATATTTTTTTATCGCTTTCTTATCATCAACATTCTATTAATTAGCACATATTGTCTATAATAACGGGTTTTGTCCAAAAATTTCATTAAGAAAAAACAAAAAAACTTATTTTCTCTTGTATTTTTAAATAAGCAAAATAAATAAATAAATACAAAATTTCGATTAAATATTTTCACTCATTTTAAAGCATACTAATAAAATTTTTAGAAGAAAATTGTTAGTATGAACGAGATGTGTTAATTAATAGAATGTTAAATATAACAATTTGATGAAAGAAACAGTTAAGGACATAAATGTGAAAATAAATAAAAGTTAAGGACTTTTTATGTAATCAAAATGTGGTTTATATATAATAAAATATTGTGTGAATATAACCACCCACCCTTTCATTAATTTACACATATTGTCACAAAATAATTTTTTTTGATAATTTTACCCTTAAATTAAATAAATTAAAATAAAAAAAATAGAAAACTTAATGAAAAAATTGCAGTTGAAATATCTAACTTTTTCAAAAGTGCAAAATGATCTTTATACATTCTATTATTTAAAACTATTGAGAAAAAATTGTATCTTCTTCCCCCTCCCCTCCAAATTGGATGGGATTTTTTCCCCAATTTCGGACCCAAACTCCGGTAAGTTTGGGTCAAAAACCGGGTGGAGAAATTCCTCCCGGCTTTGCGAAACAAGATCTGCACAGAGTTAATAATCTTATTGTATTGCATATTTAATTTTGTCGTTGAACTGTCAAATCTTATTGTTTCATGTGAAAGCTATTAATCCTTCCTAATAAACGTTTCATTTTTGGTTAAAACAGAATGAATGATTTGGTGAGCAGTGTTGGCGGAATTTCTGTGGAAGTGACACAAAGTAGTAAAAATCAGAAACCGAAAATCTGGAAATGAAGAAGATAAACCGAGGCAAGAGTTGCACTCTTTGTCCTTAAGTCAAATTGCCCCGCAAGGTGCTATCGGTCCTTGGCAAATGACTCCCAAGATACAACGGTTTCGCTTGAGTTTTGTAGCACAACAAACACTCAAGTACAGCGAACCAATGAAGGTTTTGTACTCCAACGAATGAATGGGAATGAAAGACCAGATTTTGTGCAACTTTAATGCAATAAATTTGGTTTAAAGATGAAAAGAATGAGTGCTTTAAGTTTGCAATATGTTTATGTATCAAAATTATCTGCAGAATGGACGTTCATAGCTCTTTTTAACACTGAAGATCGGTTGAAACACGAAAAGGAATGAACCAAAACGTGCAACTCTTCAAAAGGACATGTCTGTTCACGCAAACCTATGCGATCGCATGGTTTAACCAAGCTGCGATCGCATAGCACAAAAATTAGAACAAGACTTCGCCCAGATTAACCATGCGATCGCAAGGCGTTGCCCCCGAAGCGTGCGTCGAAGTGGCAAACAAATTTGCCTAAACGGATTGGGTCCGGACTTGTATATTTGGCTAAGTTGACACGAAGCCACTTAGTTAATTTCTCGACATTTTAAACCAATTTCCAACAAGCAGAAACTGCAGTATGCTGATATTCCAAAGGACATTGAACTTGAAGAAATTCGGCTCATGGAAAATTATGTTGTATCAATTACATGGGAAGACGGATTTAGCCAACCAAGTACATTTATCTAACCTGATTTTTCGCTGGTAAATGATCAATATTTAGTTAAAGGGAATTCGTGCAAGGAGATTCTAGCTGCTTAGAAATATTTTGGCACATTATTGTGCAGAGTTTTCTGGTGAACAATATGAAATATCAGAAATTTGATAATTGCAACTAAATAGTGGCTAGTACTGTTGAAGTAATGAATATGCCTAAAGGATAAATTTTATAGTTGATTTCGGACACTGATCTGAACGGGAAAACAGTTGTTCCGAGGTTATTACATAGATGCCTAAAGGACCCCATTATCATTTTGTACCTTTGTGGGTCTGCTGTTGTATTCACAAGCGAAGAGGGACTATATAAATTTTGTTGCAAACTGTTACGAAAATTAGTTGGAAAACAAAAATTTTCTTTACTTTAATAATACTAGAATTTTTGTTAGACATTCATGTGTTTATTATAATTAAATACTAATAGATTAGTATTATACTTGAATCCATATACAATATTAGATCTTGATATGATTTACGAACTTGCTGCTTTTGATTCACGAACTTGGTACTTCCAATATTCAAATCTTCTATGGTATTCTCCAAGTATAGATTACACCGGCGTATGAGCACCTTTTAATTGAATCAAAAAACTAATTTCTAGACTGGTCTGATTTAGAAAATCGATAAGATAAAATTCAAGTCAAACAAGGTCTAAGAATTTTTTTTCTCTTCTCTTTTCTTAATCGTTGGAATTATTTTATATCACATGCAATGTGATATAAATACAACAAATGTCCTGATCGCAAACAATGACAAGAGTCATGTTAGTATCCAAGTCCAATTAGCTTATGATTGATTTAATTACACATGTAATCCCTGAACTTATATCACAATTACAATCAAGACCAAAACTTTCATAGTAACTGTGATTAAGCCCAAAACTTTATAGAGCTACCACATGACCTGTTCGGACATATATTTTTCAAGTTCCAATAATTAGATTCTGTCTAGTCAACCATAGACCCATCGATCTAATTATTAGTTTTTTGCTTTTTCCACTAAAAGAAAGAGACCGCACTCTCGGAATATATAAGATTACAGAAGCTGTAATACTTTCATCTTACCTACCGTATATATATTTCATCCATGTTTGAGATTTGATAATTAGGTATTAGCATATATGATCGTTTTGACCTTCTAATTATTCTCACTAATTTTAAGTTACATTTTCTTCAATGGGTCTGTGAACTAATTCATAAATGTCGAAGTTTAGTTGTCGCTAAACACTGAGTTCAGATTTATAACCGTTCAATAGAAAATACTTAAGTTGTCACTCGACCCATTTTCCAAGACGACAGTTCCATACACGAATTCGAGTTCTCTACTTCGTTCATTCTCAAACTCCCAACTCATCAAGATATTTGATCAACTAAATTGATCTCACTCATTCGTGAATCAAAGAACCATCAAACTAACAAAAATATATATACAATCATGTCAAAGGATTAGATGAAATACGTGGTGATCAAGTGAAATTTAATTATTCGCACGGTCATGCTATACAATTAAATTTGACATGTGGTCCGTTCAATACACTCCAAGTGTACTAGTGTCACCATTAATCAATTTCTGCGATAAGGATAAATAGCAAACCCGAATGATTAAATAATCAACACTACAACTTTCTGGTACAATGCGCCAACCTTTATACATTAGTTGGAACCAATTTTATTGATGATCAAAATATAAGTTGTGTCACACTATGCTTCTCAACGCAAGCACCCAACTTATATTATTACAAGTGATCATTGACACTTTATTTACATGTTTAATATTAAACGAATGCAATAATAATAAATGAATACAAACCAGAATTTTATTCAATATAAATTGTCATTTCATCATAAGAAAATTATACTATTTGGGCATACAATCAAACAATTCTCCCACTTGCCCTAGAGTATAATCCTAAAATCCATATACCCCAATGGTGAAGAGTAAACCAGCATATAGTTCCTTGTTCTCCGAAGGTACTTAAGGATATGCTTTACAATCACCCAATGTTCTAGTTCGGCTAGACTCATAGCGAGTTATCATACCAACAGCATAAAAAATGTAAGGTTTAGTGCACATCATAACATACACGAGACTATCTATTGCAAATGCACAAAGTATTTTACTCATGTCCTCTATCTCTTCAGGAGTTTCTTTTAGAATGCTCCTTAGATAATTAGATTGTATGTTTGAATGGCAAATTGTCTTTCTTAGAATCTTGCATGGAAATCTGATAAGCATTTTGTCAATATATATAGTTTGTGATAAAACTATCAGCTTGTTCTATTCGATCTCTTAATATCTGAATCTCTAGAACATAACTAGTTTTGTCCAAATCCTTTATATGAAAACTGTTGAGCCAACCACGCTTTTGTAGATAATAACATTTCCACATCATTTCCTATGAGTATAATATTGTCCACATAAAGCACCATGAAAATTACCATTTTGTCCATAACCTTCTTATATGAAATCGAATCATCTACTTGTTATACGGAGATCGCTTGTTTGGATTCTCCTACTAACAAGTACTTAGAAGATTTCTTGATGATCCTCTGACTTTGCCTAATGAACGATGTATCTTGAATTATAACATTTTTATCAATGTTGGTATCAACTTCAGGTGATACAAATACCTCCTCATTACCTTGAACATTTTCTTGATCTATGGGATTAGATGACGAATCATTTCTCCCACTCAGATAACGTTTCTTAGGTATTTGCGATACCATGGGTCATCTATCACAAGGTTGTGTTTCAAGAATTAATGTCGTGAAATCATTCCCACTCATTTATTCCAAAACAACCATACTCTTAGACTAACATTTATTATATACTTATCCTCCAGGAAGGTTGTATTTGTACTGACAAAAAGCCTTCATATCTAGAGGACTATAAAAATTAGTATTCTATGGCACCTTTAGGATATCACACACACAAGCATATTTCTGACCTAGATTTCAATTTTGCTGTCTTCCCTTTCAGCACATAAGTCGGACATCCCCAAATTTGGATGCGACGCAAATTTGGTTTGCGCACATTCCACCATTCTAGGAGAGTCTTGGGAATAGACTTAAGTGAAACTAGGTTAAGAATATATGCAGCTGTCTCCAATGTATATCCCAAAAATGAAATAGGTAGAGTTGAAAAACTCATCATTGACTTAACTATATCTAACAATGTCTTATTTCTTTTTTCTGAAATGCCGTTCCGTTGGGGTCTACCAAGCACACTTAGTTGAGAAATTATACCATTTTCTATTAAGTAATCCTTAAATTCTTTTGAGAGATATTCGCCACCTCGATGTGATCAAAATGTCTTTATACTTTTACCTAAATGTTTCTCGACCTTAGTCTAATATGCTTTGAATTTCTCAAAAGCCTATGACTTTCGAGTCATCAGATAAATGTATCCGAATCTAGAGTAATCATCTGTAAAGGTGATAAAATGCTTATAGCCCCTCTCGTAGATGTACTCATGGGTCAATATACATCAGAATAAACTAGTTCCAATACTTCTTTAGCTCTATGTTCTTTTGCTAAAAAAGAACTTCTTAGTCATCTTTCCTTCCAAACAAGAATCACAGAGACTGGCAATGGTTCGAACTCAATTGAGTTGAGGGTACCATTCATTGTCAGTTTTTGTATCATGTTAAGGTTGATGCGTCCAAGTCTAAGAGCCATAGATATGTATTACTAGTATGGTATGCATTTTGTTTATTATGGTTTGTAGAAATATTGTTGTTTTCATTTGTGGAATAGTTTAATATATAAAGACACTCACCAAATATCCGGCACAAATAGGAGCTTTATCCATCAAAAGTAAAGCGCGTTTGCACAAAATAAGAGGATAACCTTGTCCTTTTAATAAGAAAAGAGAAATTATATTCTACTTTATTTGTGGGACATAGTAACAGTCTTTAAGAATTAAACACTTACCACTATTGAAATAAAATAAACTACTCCTACAGATCTCGCCGAAACTATTGCACATATGCCGACTATAATAGTAAATTGGTCTTCACTGAATTTTCCGCTCTCTTGAATCATCAGCACCTTGCTTCTTTTTAGCTAGTGAATCAGGATAGTCTTTTTTCCAGTGTCCTTTCTGACCGCATTTGAAACACTTGCTTTTTGGCTTTCCATCTATGTTGGTCTTATTGCCTTCCTGCTTCTTGTTAGCTCTTTTCCTTTTCTTTCCATCTCCGCCTTTCGGCTTGGAAACATGTGAGCTACCAATTGCTGCAAAAGCATCGCCAGCTTTAGATTTAAGACCACTTTTCACATTTTGCAACTCATTCATCAACTCAGTCAATGGCAAATCCATCTTGTGTAAGTGATAGTCCTGTGAAAATATATCAGGTAAAGAGTTCAATACCATATCAACTTGAGTATCTTGATCAATAGTTGCACTCAGATTCTCTGCCACATTGAAGTGTCCAATCATGGTCAACATATGGTCCTTCACTTGCGTTTCGGGTTTCATGCCGATGTTTTGTAAGGTACAAATGACTTCGAACTGAGCTTTCCTACTTTAATGTGCAAACATGTCCTTGAGGCTTTTCATTATGTCATAAGATGTTTCAAGACTGTCATCTTCTGCTGTAACACATTTGACATCGATGCCAAAATATAACAGCGAGCCAACTAGACTACAACCACCCACTTATCATAAGAATCTCTCTTGTCCTTGTTTGTAGTTTCAGTGGGTTTCTCAAGCTAATCTTCTTCAAGCATAAAATCAATTTTCTCAACGGTGAGAACAATCATTAGGTTACGTTTCCAATCCACAAAATTTTCTCAAGTAAGTTGGTTTTGTTTTAGGATAACGGAAAATGGACTGAGAGACATTTTTTCTGAAAAATAACAAAATTATTGCATATTTAAATTGAGTAGCGAATTGAACATATGATGCATGAATGCACATGTAGATACATAAAACTACAATAATGTAACGACAACTTAATCACTGTGATCAAACAAGCCTCTCCAAAAGAAAGGTCACAGTGTCCACTGCTGGGACCCTCCCACCAGATAAATCATATCTTGACAGTAAATGTCTAGATAAATACAATATTGCTTTATTTGTTCATCAAGATCATAAACGAGAGCCTCTATAGGAGGTTCGTAGATGATCTCGATTTGATTGTATAATATTTGTCTAGATCTCAAGATTTTATTTAAATAAATACCCTCTCCTACTCAATATTTTAAAATAATTACCAAATGTTCACATTAATTAAATTAACATACAGTTTAATTATTATGGATTTCCCTTTCTACAAAAATTTAATTTAATTTAAATTATTATAGGAAGAACTAATATTTTGATGAAATGCATTTTATTTTAAATTTCACGAGCGATGTCAAAATTAATTCTATATGACATGATCTACTGAATAATAATATTTTAAACAAATACTTAAAACATTCATCAGCAATAAATTAACAATTATTTGTGGCCCAAAATAAGACTCAAGAAATAAATTAAAACTAATTGGATTCAAATCCAATATTTAACTTAAATCTTCAACCCAAGCATTCTAAACAACGGCTATCCGTTGAACCAAATAACCACTATTCATTGCACTAAACATGAGCTATCCCAACAACCAAACAGCCATTATCCAAGTATCTAAATAGCCACTATCTTAATAACCAAACATGGGTCTTCTTCCTCCTTAAGGATTTCTTTTGCCCAAAGCAAACAACCATGGAGCCATTGGAGTCCACCATGACTCAAAACTCATAAAACAAAATCACCGGAGAAAACACCGATCGCGAGACCGTCTGCCACGCAGCTGGTCGCGCAGACCATATCCGAGATGTGCAAGCCTTGGCCGTGCAGATCCTACTGGATCTGCACGACCTAGTTGATAAGTGCGTTTTGTGCACTTATTTGGGTCCTTAAACTAAGCTTTTAATTCGTTATTTTATTAGTTTTCTACTTAATTCGGTGCATTATTCTTCATATTTCAGTTTTGGACTCGTCTGTAAGAAATTGGAGAAGAATGGATGAAAAGAGGTATAAATTGAAAGATTTTGAAAGTATGAGGATTCAAATTGCACACCATTGAAAGATGAAGGACCAAATTGCACATCATTGAAAGATGAAGGACCACATTGGAGATTATTGAAAGATGAAGGACCACATTGGAGATTTTCAAAAGTTGAAGGACCACATTGGAGATTATCAAAAGTTGAAGGACCAAATTACAAACTATGAAAAGTTGGAGGACCACATTGGAGTACTCGAAAATTGTGAGCTGGGCGATCGCCTAACTTATAGCTGGGCGAGCGCCTGGGAATAGCCTGGGCGATCACCCAGGCTAACTTTGGGCTGCACGAGATTTTTTTCCTTTTTCAGTTTAACTCTGATTAGGTAACTTTTGGCCCACGTTTTTTAGGTTTTCTTTGATATCTTTTGGGGCACCATTAGAGTAGTATATATATGAGTTATTAACTCATAGTAGGTTGTTGAGTTTTTGGGAGAAAAACATAGACGAAGGCATTAAACAGAGATCAAGATTGCTTCTTTGAAGAATTGAACGAAGATCAACAACGAGCAATTATTCTTTCAAGTCTTCTTCTTTTCCGGGTGATGAATTCCATGTGTTCTTCCCCTTCTTATTTTCTTATTATTAGTATGCTAGGCTAGTTTAATTAGTGCTAGAATTACGATGAAACTTGTAGTTTGAATTCTTTCATCTTGAGACTTGGTTTTTGACAACTTATTTCAATATAGTTTTGAATAATTAATTTTGATTTGTTTTCATCTACAATTATATACGTAGTAATTGTATGATTGTTGTGGTGTGTTTTACTATCGAAAGGTTGAAAGCATGCTAGACGCCATTTTAATTATCTTAAAGTCCGATAGGGGATAGAAATATACCGCTATGCTTTATGTGATCTTTAATTATCCATAGAAATTTAATGCTTTCATTTGTATTCGCATTCGTCATAGAAATATAGTCGAGTCATGCATATGAATAGGTTTAACTTTATTCGAGAGAAACTGTTGAACAATCTAGGGATATTGATCTTCATAACTGAATTAATTTGTCAAGACCAAGAATCGAGATAGAAGAAATAACAACTACAAGTGGATTCGAAATTCTAGTACTTTTCCTTTTTAAAAGTTAAATTAATCTTTAGTCAATCTTAATCTTTCATTTATTTGAGAAATAGTTGTTTAACTGTTTTTAGTTTACTCTTTCAATTAGTTACAAAACACAAAATCTTTCAAAGTTCTTTAGATTCGTTAAGGTTAGCGTGATTAAATTGAATTATCTAAATCCTCGTGGGATCGATACTTGGACTCAAAATTCATTTTACTACTTGAGCGATCCGTGCACTTGCAGAATTATTAAAGACACAAAATCGCTGACAAGTTTTTGGCACCGTTGCCAAGGATTTAGTTTTAGTTCTTTTCAGTTATATTAGCACTAATTCGAACTTTATATAATTAATTTTTTTTATTATTATATTTTTTTAGTTTATTTTAGTGTTCAATTTGTCTTGTTTTAGACCACAACACAAGATGGAAGACCAGGAGATTGATGAAGACAATATGCTAGTTAGAGACTTTTTTACTCCACAGATCATCCAAAGACAATCTAGCATTGATGAGGACAATATGCTGTTTGGAGATTTTCTTGCAATGCATCACGGTCATGCTTGATAAGTGTGTTTTGTGTACTTATTCAGGGCTTTAAACTAAGCTTTTATTTCGTTACTTTATTAATTTTCTACTTAATTTATTGCATTTTTCTTTCTATTTCAATTTTGGACCCGTTTATAAGTAATTGGAGAAGAATGGACGGAAAGGGCAAAAATTTGGTGAAATCAACGAGTAAATAAGAAAGAAGATAAAATTAATAAGTTAAGGTATGCTGGAGTGACAATGAAGAGTTGAAGCAAACGATCAAAGACTTGAAAGTCAAAGAACTGAATTGAGAAACTGAAGTATGTGGGAAAATTTGTGTACAAATTTTTGTATTAAAATCTTCACAAGGTAAATGATATATCATTAAAAATATAATTGAATTACGAGTCTACCACTTTTTACAGATCTCAATTTGGAGTTTCCTATAAGAAGTTATGGTCGTTTGAAAAACAGCCGCCCATGATAACTTTTGGCTACGGGAATTTTGTTTCCTTTTCGAATTCTAATTCGATTAGGAAACCGTTTTGGACGCGATTTTAAGATATTTTTAGGGCACCATTAGGGTAGTATAAATATGAGTTATATTCTCATAATTTGAATGGAATTTTGGGGAGACGAATTTTGGGAAGAAGATACAAGAGGAGAATCGAAGATCAAAGCATGGGATTGAAGATTCTTCAACCAGAGTCACGGGTTTTATCTATTCTTTCTTCTTTTTCTTTCGCTGGAACATGATTAATACAATTCTTGTATTATTTTCCATAATCATGTCCGGCTAATTTACTTATTTCTAGGATGAACGATGAAACCTCATATTTTTAATTAATTAGAAGTTTTTCCATTTTAGTAATTAATTGCTTATGGATTGATTATTCTTTATTCCTGATCTATATTGAAGTTGAGAGATTCAATATAGATTAAGCACATGGTATTGAATAACATAGGGTCCAATAATAGATAGAAATTACTATTATGCTCTATGAAATCTATTTAGGTGTTCTTGAGATTTTAATGCATATGTTTATGTTCGAAGCTTAATTAGAGATAATTAGGTTCGCATATCGTATAGAATAGATTGACCATCGAGAGAGGCTTTTGATTATTTTAGGAACACCGATTTTCAATCTAAAGTAATTATAAGCTAAAGCGATTAAACGGAAAATTAATTAAAGATCATGTAGGTGGATTCGTGAATTCTAGTGTTGATATAATTCGAATTCGTTCTCATAAAGTTATTTTAATTGTTTGATAATTTAGATTTAATTAGAATAGTTAAGAATTACAAACCCAAATCAAATCTGTGTTTCTTTTTATTGTTAAAATTTAAGTTATAAATTAATTGGTTAAATTAATATCTATTTCTCGTGGGTTCGACACTCTACACATCATTATATTACTTGTAAACGATCCGTCCACTTGCGGGATTTAAATCGCACAACAATGCTATATAATTAAATTCGACACGTGGTCCGTTCAATACACTCCGAGTGTACTAGTGTCACCATTAATCTATTTCTACGATAAGGACAATTCGCAAACTCGAATGATTAAATAATCAACACTACAACCTTCTGGTACAAGGCGCCAACCCTTATACATTAGTTGTGAATAATTTTATTGATGATCAAAATATAAGTTGTGTCATATTATGCTTATCAACGCAAGTACCCAACTTATATTATCACAAGTGATTGTTAGCACTTTATTTACATGCTCAATATTAAACAAATACAATAATAATAAATGAATAAAAACCAAAGTTTTATTCAATATAAATTGTCATTTCATCACAATAAAATTATATTATTTGGACATACAACCCAACAAATTTTTCTCATACTTGGTTTCGTGAAAGTGAGAGGGATTTCTTCTCCCGGTTTCGGACTCAAATACCGATGAGTTTGGGTTCGAAATCGAGGGGAGAAATCCGTTCGATTTGGTCATAGGGTAGGGGTTGGAGTTGGAGAAGAATATGAAGTTTAGTTTCTTTTTAATTGTTTTAAAATAATAGAATGTAAATAGACAATTTTTGCACTTTTGAAAAAGTTATGAACCTCAATTGCATTTTTTTCATTAAGTTTTCTATTTTTTACTATTTTAATTTATTTAAGCTAATGGAAAAATCGTAAAAAAAAATCATTTGGAGACCAGTTGTGTGATGAATTAATGAAAGGATGGGACAATACCTACGAATAAAATTAAATGAGGATGTGATTATTATAAAGTTGAAAGAATGGAGACTGTGAGTTTAATTTATCCAAATCTAAAATGGTGGAGGAATTCTTGTTCGTTAGCTGAAAAAATTGCAAAATGGGTTGGTGCTTCCTTTCTGGTTTTAACTCCGGCGTGATAATAAAAAACAGGTATATGAAAAAAAAATAGCGATTGTATAGGTTGTTGTATATAAAACTTGGGAAGAAGAAGAAAACCTGACCACAATGTAGTCTTATTCATGGGCATTTTATATGTGTCCACCTAGCATCCTTGAAAGTTAGGAAGACACACATCCTAATTCCTAATATCACAACGGATAAAGGGTAAAAATATCTTATTTGCTGTAATGGCCTAACAACTTTCACATGAGAAACTTTGTGACATGTCGATGCATGATGTGTATACGGTCGATTTACTGGCCTTCCAAATGATCAATTGATCGAGCAGGCATGGCCCTTAAGAATTCAATCAACCTCTTCGTAGGTTTTTCATTTTGTGGCCTTGTGAGATGACATTTTTATTCTCGTTGTGGCTAATAGTGTATGTCGATCAACTAACCCTTTGTTCCTATAAATTCGTAGATCGACTAACATTGTTATTCTATGGAGATGTTACACCATTGATAGAGTCCCATTATTTTTAAGTTAACTTCGTTCCTGTAACTATCATCATAAGCCCCTCTACTTCTTGATAATCATAAGCATTAAGAAGTAGCACTGCATACCCCGTTACTAGCTCGATTGACCTTATGGTTCGTACTACCTTTTGATGTTATGGAGATACACACCTACACCTTATGATTATTTATGCTAAACATATATTTTGGTTACGTGCCTTGGGACGACACATCACCTAACCTATCATTCCTCTTTGTGGGGTGTCTTGTGGATAGCCATTAGTGGACCATTAGATGAGGTTCATTTTTCCCCCAAATGGTTCCCTATAAATAGGTTAACAAGAGTTTCATTTTTACTCATTCTCCAAATTGAACTCCTTGAGCTCCTACTAGTTGACCGACCAATCTTAGTCACCACTCGATCAACTAACTTCATTAGTCTCTACTTTTGTTACTCGACCGACTTCTTCTTTCTCAAGTAATCATTACCTTACTTTTATACAATGCACAATCTTGTTCTTACTTCTAGTAGTGAGTCTTTTAGTGGATCAAGCATGAGATCTTTGATTGCCTCAAGATGAATCCTCAAGTAGGTCAACCGATTTTTCATACATGTCGTCTAGTAGTCGATCGACCAGTAGGTCGATGGTTAGTCTTTAATCTCTAGTCATTGTTAACGAATCGAGGCCTGTCGATCGACCTCCTATATTTGAGGAAGCGGTCTCTGATATTTGCATATCTCATGGGTCTAAGGGTTAGGCTACTATTTCTTCGGTCGAGCAAAGTTGAGATGGTGTACAGGTTAACCCTACTAGGTTTTCTCACCAAAACGTTCAAGTCGAATGATCTCCTTCAGGTGAAGTGGTGCCACTCTACATTTTTAAATGGTATTGCATGTACAATTGTGTAAAAAAATTAAATGGGATGGTTGGAAAGTTTAAACTATTTGATGACCATGTTAATAGAGCATATCCCATGACCATGCTAGAAGATGCTAAGACATGTGGCAAGGGGCCATTGGCTCGGCTATCATTTTCTTTAGATTTGGTTGTTATTCCATCATGTGCTTTTGTTGTGACTGATTTTGCCATGTAGAGATTCATTTAGTGGTCCCAAGAATATTCTTTCCATTTAAAATAGACAGATAACGATCAAGGCATAGGTTCGAACCCTTTGCCCAAATCGGCGAAGGTTAGAACAAACTATGCTTTTCTTTTGTCTTCTCAGGGTCGAAGGATTTCTTTAAATAAATCGTACAAGCTTTATTCTTACAGTGTGTCGAAGTTGGACGTCCCTTCGTCCAGTTAAAAATGAGGAGTAACAATAGTCCCCGAAGTCCAGGTTTAATAATTCATATTAGACTGAAGACTTAGAATTAAGGAGCTGGAATTTTAGGGACTTGCTTGGGATCCTTTATTTCGCTCAAATTCCTTTCGGTTTACACTCGCTCTTTTCATAACATAAAATTTTGACACAACAACGACAACTGTTTGTGAAGTTAAACAAACATTTGTCCAGTATAAGGTGTCTAGTTCCCAGGGACTATATAGGGGTGGCAAAAAAGCTCGTCGGCTCGTGGACTCACCGGCTCGGCTCGTAAAAGCTTGGCCCAGCTCAAGCTCGGGCTTGTCGAGAGACGAGCACGAGCTATGGCTGAGCTAAAAAAAAAGGACCAATCTCGCTCGGCTTGGCTAAAAAACGAGCCAGCTTGTGAGAACGTGGGCACGAGCCCAGCTCATTTGGGCTCGCAGCTCGTCAACAGTCACGAAATCATGACCGTTGGATGATCATCCAACGGTCACAAGAAATTTTTTTTTTTTTTTACTTTCATTGTTTTCCTATAAATACTCCTATTCTAAACTCATTTTTTCACACTTCAATCTCTTATCTCTCATTCAATTATATACTTAATCTATTAACAATTCTCAAATTACATTCTCTTAATATTAGTGTTCTAATTAGTATCTCATTATCTAGATATTACTCTATAATTTTAAATTGTAATTTTCTACTTCTACTTATTCTCTATATTTCTATTTTCTAGTTTCCAGTTTCTACTACATCTTCATCTTGTCCTATTTTTTTTATTCTATTATTTCAAATGGCATACAACCGAAGTGATGATAATTTCAGTGGTCTTAATGACATTCTAATTCTAAACGATATTATTGATTAGTTTGGTGGTAGCACTGATCTAATTGATTTGAAGACGTTCATGAAGACATCGATACACAAACTACCATGGGTTCTAGCACTAAACGAAAAGCTACCAAACAAAAGACTAAGTGCTGGCAGTATTTTGAGTTGGTGCCGACTGGTAAACTAGTGAACGGAGTCCATGAGTTCAAAGTACAATGTAAACACTGTCAGGAGAAGTTTGCTTGGCAAAAAGGGGATAGGCACGACCCATCTAAACAGACACTTCAAAAAGTGTCAATACAAACATAGATGTTTGGATACAAATCAGGTACAACTCCAGTTTGGATCTCCCGGAGCCGGGTTCAGTACTCCTACTCTCAACAACTAGATATACTCACAAGAACTCATGTGCCACGAAGGATTGCCAGAATTGATAGCAAATGTTGAGTTTCTACTATACTTGGTGGATAATCCTTATTGGACGTCATTCGTCCAAAAATATCTCTAACCAAGATACGTTAGTATTTCTAGAAATACACTTCGTAAAGACACTATTGTTAGATATAATACAAAGAAAGAAGCTATAATTAATGATATTAATAATTATAACGGTATTGTATCTTTTACATCAGACTTATGAACATGTTGTAACAAAAAAGAATACATAGTTGCAACTGCACACTATATTGATAATATTTGGATAATGCATAAAAAGTTAATAGCATTTAAACAAATAGACTATCCTCATAATGGAAATAATATTTATCATGTTTTATTAGGTGTCTTACATGAATTTAAATGTGATTCTAAGGCTCGTATTTTTACATTTGATAATGCAGGCCCAAATAATATAGTAATTGAAAAATTAATGCAACATTGTAGTCCAGATTTTGATGGTATTTTATTTCATATTCGTTGTGTATATCATTTGTTTAATTTAATTATACAAGATGTATTAAAATTTATACAACATCAATTAAAAAAAATTAGATATGCTATTAATTATATTTCGGTATCACCATCAAGAAAACAAGTTTTTGCTGCTCTATGTACAGAAAATGGGCTGCAATCAAAAAGTTTTGCAACTGATGTTGCCAATAGGTAGAATTCAACATATCTTATGCTTGAATCGTGTGAAGGTTATGAAGATTGCATTACTGTCTATTATAATGGCCGACACTCACATGACTTAGAATATAATTTAGAATTACATGATTGAGAAATATGTGGTCATGTTAGAAAATTTTTAAAAGTTACGACGCAACAACTGCATGATCTGGTGTTTATTACCTAACTACTCCACCTGTTTTAAATCATTTCTATTATATTGCTAACATTTTTAATATGTATAAGAATTTTGCTCTTTTTACTAGTATTATATTGTTATAGAAGTTAAATTTAGGAAATATTAGGAATAATTACTTATGTTATTTCCATTAGCATGTATCATGGATCTCCGACTTAACTTAGAGGGAACGAAAGTAACAATAATGACAATTTCAGATAAATTAAATTACAGAAATCCAGTCACGTATGCTAATTTAGAACAAACTTTATATTCTATGTATGATGTCTATGCTGAAAAGGTCGGTACGAACATTGTACGACCACCTAATCCAACATATACTTCGTCATCAACTGATGACATTGACTTATGGAGTTACGTCAGTACACATAGGAGTGGTCAAGGTCAACAATTAGTTGGTTTTTCTTCTAGTTCTTCCCTTCTCCGTTCTAATGATACACTTGTAGAGTTAGTTATGTATTTTGTACATGATATGCTTAGTATGTTAGATGACGAAGAGAAAAAAACTTTGATATACTACGATGGTGGAGACAACATCAACGTAGTTACCCAATTCTTTCCAAAATGGCAAGTGATCTACTAACACCTCCGGTCTCAACTATAGCATCAGAGGCTGCATTTAGTACAAGTAGTAGGGATTTATCTGATGTCAGGTCAAGACTCAAAGTCGACATTTTAGAAAGTTTATTGTGTCTAAAGGATTGTGATGATGCTGAACTTCGAATCCAAGACAAAGTAGACAGAATAATATCCAAAGAACTTGAATATTTGAATATAGATTAATGATATTCGTAGTAAGTATTATTTTGCATTAGTATTTTTATATTTGATAATTTTTTTTTTATTTTAATAAAAAATTGTACACGTAACATTTTGTTCGTGTACAATTTTAATTCTGCATACTTTTAAAGTAGCCGGTCACAAGCCCGAAAAAAAGTGGAGGGTTTTAAATTTTTCATTTTTAACATAAAGGATTCTCGATATGGTATTTCTTTTTTTATTTTCAAACTTACAAAAAACAAGAACAAAAAAAAGGAGGGTTTTAAATCTTTAATTTTTAATATAAGAGATTCTCGATATTGTATTTCTTTTTTATTTTCAAATTTAAAAAAAAAAAGAAGAAGAGGATTTTAAATATTTAATTTTTAACATAAAGATAAATGATTCATTTCTCGATATTGTATTTCTTTTTTATTTTCAAATTTTAAACAAAAAAATTAGGGCCGAGCCGAGCTCGCCACAAGCTCATGGGCCGAACCGAGCCTCGGATTTGGAGACGATGGGCTCGGCTCCAGATAAGCTGAGCTCGTCCTTTACGGTCCGAGCAGCTCAGCTCGGCCCGGCCCGGCACATTGCCGTGCCTAGGACTATATGCCATTTTTGTCTTGTCGATTGTGAATCTTTTTAGAATGGACAGCAATATTTAAAGGTGACTGCAATATTTGTGATGAACTATATTTTCGCCAATCATCATATTCTAGTTTTGAACTTGTCACTTCTGAAATACTTTTAATTCATCCTCAGATGTATGACGAAAATATTTCAAGAAGACACATATTCAAAACAGTAATGTTAGCAAGGATGCTCTTGGTTATCAAGATTTGATTTTTGAATTCTGAACAATCGATTTTCTTTTTTGATCTCAGATTTACTTTTCAATTTTCGCAATATGTTCTACCCAATTTTGAACTTGCATATCAGATTCTGTAATCCTTATAACGAGTCACAAGTTCAAAATAGGAGTAGAACAGATTGGAAAATAGAGTATCAGAAAAAAAATGAAACCAGAAATGAAAGATTTCTGGAGCTTAAATAAGGTGTATGATTTGATCGTGATCATTGATCAAAAACCCTCAAGATCTGGAAAACATGCATGGAAATTATAGCTCATTAAATTAGACTCTTCGTGTGCCATTATTTAATGGGTATGTGGACCGTTATTAATCATGTGTGACCTTTTAGGTATCCACACGTTTAAAACATGTGAACACGAAGGTATAATAATCATAGTCCCCAAAGTCCGGGTCCATATTTATATTGGGCTAAGGACTTTAGCTTAAACAAAAGCTGAGTCTATGTTGATGAAGCTTGTACGCTGTGCCAATAAGGAGACACGTGTTTGCTTCATGTTAGGAGTTGGGATGTGACCATTTAATGCGCGCATGATTGCACATTGCTTTTACGCACGTTGGAAAAAGACGTGAGTCATGATTGCAGCCATCATTTATCTGAATGGAAGCTATGCTTCACGCGTTTGGGACGCGTGTAGTACTGATGTTAGATCTTGCCCTTTGATTTGAAACGTATTTTCCCAGCTTTTTGTTTTCATGGTCAGGATGAACCGAATATTCAACAGGTCAGATGAATAACTGATTGATCTGATGGTACAGTTGATTTGTAAAAACTATAAATAAGGGCAAAGCATACCTGAGAAGGCTTTTTACCTTTTACATTTGCTCTCAGTATATCTTAGATTTTCACAAGTTTTATCCTTCGTATTACCTGCTCTTCCGGTGGTGTTCCTTGCCATTCTTCTTCCATTATAGGTAACTTTCTTTCATCTTCTTCTACTTCTTCTTTTAAATTGACGTAACATGTCTTCTCAAACTGATTCCCAAAATCCATCGATTGAGGTTGAAGTTGACATTCAAGAGCCAGACTGTCCTTCTCAGACTTCTAGTTCGTATGCAGAAGTGATATCACTCAATGTGTTACCCAGTTTAGGTGTATGGCCTTCTGGTAAAATTTTGACATGAGAGGATTTAGATCAAATGAGGTCTAGTGGGGGTGTTAGGAAAACTAACTTTCATCTCGTAGATGAGCCTATTTCAGAAAGTGCGAACCAAGACGAGGAGGGAGATAGCGAGGACAATGATGAGGGCATATTTCAGGCTAGCGAGATCTTTTCATCCATTAAGATGGACGATTAGCTAGTTGAAATCCAAAACCTTTATAATATACCTGAGGACATAGAATTGATAATACCTCGACCTTACCAAACTACTGATAGGCCTCCCCCCGATTTTGTAGCTATTCATGTCCATTCAATAGAGTCTGGGCTTCGTTTTCCATTTCATCATTGTTATAGTCAACTTCTTAGTGAGTATAGGCTTTCCCCCACTCAACTAGGTCCAAATAGTTGGGCCGTTATGGCGGCTTTTTTCATCCAATGGAATAGTGCAAGTTTTGAAGAAGAGCTATCACCTAAAGTTTTTCATTTTTTCTATCACCCCATACAGGCGGGGAATAAAAAGAATCCCCAACCTGGATATTACTACCTTAATCCTTGCTCAAAATCAAACCCGAAACTAGTTGATACCCCAAACAGGGTGAAGGATTGAAAGGAATCCTTCTTTGTTGTGAGTGGGAACTGGGAGTTTCAACCGATGAACCCAATCCCTGAGATACCTATGGCGAGCTTCGTGACTTCCTCCTGGTTTCTAATAAATATCATGCTTTACTTGTTTCTTTTGTAACTTTTCTTTTTCTCGTAGGCAAAGACAAGGGTCCTCACTTCTCTGATATTCAAATAGGAGATCTTTTTCTCCATATTCGAGGTCCTTTGTTCGAGAATTCTGTCCTCCCTAGAGAGACAAAAGTGCTGTTGCGATGATGTTGTACTGATTTGTACAACGTAGGTTTAGAGATGGCTCCTCGTAAGTTTTGTCTTCTCCTTTCCATTTGGTATCTTTACTATTCTGACGATTTAATGATTTTCGGATCCTTTTTACAGCAAATATTGATTTTACTAAGCCAAGGAACAATTCCGCTCCTTCCTCGACTCCTAAAGTGGTGTAAACTAAAATTTTCCTAAAGACGAAGAGTCCACCGCCTGCTAAGGGAATGGTAATCAAGGAGCCTTCTCCTAGATCTAGAAAGCCTACCACTGACGAAGTTGCAGGCAAAGGTAAGGAGAAAGTCGTGGAACCTCTGCCTAAGGTGAAAACAACTTCAAAACAAGCTCCTTCTTCTTCCAAGGTCGTTCATCGAGAATCCATTTTAAGGAAAAGAGGCCACCCCAGATACTAGGTCTAGCCCTGCTAAGAAGTTGTGAACAAGAGTCTCATCTGGACCTCCCATTGCTGAGCTATTTCGGACCAGGCCTGAAGGTCTGCAGCCTTCTACTGTGGTCAGCTCTTTGCCTAATTTTTCGTCAAAAGCTTGTTTATCGCTTTTTTGGGCTTTCAACGAAGCATGTGAAGATTTTTCTACAATAATGACTGCTTGCCAGATGTCCCATCTTATGGAGAATCACTTCGTGCGAGCCTTCGTTCTTGCACAAGATCAAAATCGTCTGTGCAAAGAACTCTCAGAGGCGGCAGAGAAGTAATGTGGAAGAATACAAGAGAAGGTTGACGAACATTGTTCCATTACTAAGCGCCTTGAGGCTGAGGTGGAAAAGATGACAAAAGAATTAGAAGAACTGAGAAAAAATCCTGAAGTTGAGAAGTTAAAAGTTGATGTTCATCGTCCGGGGAACGACCTAGTTGCCACTTTCTCTCGGGCTCAAGAGAAAGAGAATAAACTTCAGAATGAGATAGAGAAGAAAAGAGAGGAAATAAACTCTTTCTAAGATGTCTTGGGAAGAGGGTTTGGCTAACAAAGACGAGGAATTAGGCATTTTGAACATGAAGGTAGTTTTCCAAGACTTGGCCCTGGCCAAAATGTTGGTGAAGACAGAGGCTCTTCAGGCAGATCTGGTGAATTTCAAAGATTCTGACGAAGAAAAATGGATTTTCGAAGATGGCAAACAAGATGGAGTGACGGAACTTCTGGAATTGATTAAGGACGAGCTTTCCGACATCAATTTTGATTTCTTATACGAAGAAGGTGAGATAATCACGCTTGCCCTACCGTTGGAGGTTGACAATGACGAGGCTGTAATTGCACTGACCTCCAAAATTGTATTAATCCCTGAAGTTGTGGCATGCCAATCAATGAGGCTCATCATTCCCAAGTTTCGGACGAGTCTGCCTCTTCTGAAGCTGTTTTGGAGCAAGCTGCTGGGACTCTTCTTACCCAAGCTGCAGATAGTAGGGTTTTCGCGAATTTACATGATTTGTAACACCCTTTTAAGTATTGATTTTTAACAAATGGTACCCGATTTTCAAGTTTGTCTAATGAATGATGGATTTATCTTTTCGAGTATTGATTTTTGATTTATCTCTATAGTTTACGACAGTGAGTATTGTCCGAAGTTAAATATGTTGAGATATGACACTTGAATGCCATAGTCAACTATAACGGTTCGTTTATACTGAATATAATTGACCGATTGTGATGGCTTGTTTGAACTAATTCATCAAGTATAATGGTTTGTTCAAACCATCAAACCACAATGCCTAATAGTTCGTTCAAGCTGATAGCCATAAACAACGTATCACTTCTATGGTTTATTGCAATAATAATTTCTTAGGTGGCTTTGATGGTGGTTGACCCAATCATTGTATCAATTTTTCTACCTTTCACTTAACAATCCTCAGGTAGTCTTAATGGTAATTGGTCCGATCGGGGTTCGATTCCATTATTTTCTTGATAATCATCATAAGCCCCTCTACTTCTTAATAATCATAAACATTAAGAAGTAGCACTGCATACCCCGTTACTAGCTCGATTGACCTTATGGTTCGTACTACCTTTTGATGATATGCAGACAACGTTTGAATTTACTTTGTTTGCTATACACACCTACACTTTATGATTATTTATGCTAAACATATATTTGGGTTACGTACCATGGGACTACACATCACCTATCCTATCATTCCTCTTTGTGGGGTGTCTTGTGGATAGCTATAAGTGGACCATTAGAGGAGGTTCATTTTTTGCCCAAATGGTTCCCTATAAATAGGTTAACGAGGGTTTCATTTTTACTCATTCTCCAAATTGAACTCCTCGAGCTCCTACTAGTTGACACTACTCGATCAACTAACTTCATTAGCCTCTACTTTCCTTACTCGACCGACTTCTTCTTTCTCAGGTAATCATCATCTTACTTTTATACAATGCATAATCTTGTTCTTACTTCTAGTAGTGAGTCTTTTAGTGGATCAAGCATGAGATCTCTTATTGCCTCGAGATGAATCCTCAAGTAGGTCAACCGATTTTTCATACATGTCGTCTAGTAGTCGATCGACCAGTAGGTCGATGGTTAGTCTTTAGTCTCTAGTCATTGTTAATGAATCGAGGCCTATCGATCGACGTCCTATCTTTGAGGACGCGGTCTCTAATATTTGCATAGCTCATAGGTCTAAGGCTTAGGCTACTACTTCCTCAGTCGAGAAAAGTCGAGATGGTGTACTGGTTAGCCCTACTAGGTTTTCTTACCAAAACGTTCAAGTCGAATGAACTTCTTCAGGTGAAGTGGTGCCACTCTACATTTCTACTTCCTCAGTCAAGCAAAGTCGAGATGGTGTACGGGTTAACCCTACTAGGTTTTCTCACCAAAATGTTCAAGTCGAATGATCTCCTTCCGGTGAAGTAGTGCCACTCTACATTTCCAAATGGTATTGCATGTACAATTGTATAAGAAAAAAAAATTAAATGGGATGGTTGGCAAGTTTAAACTATTTGATGACCATGTTAATAGAGCATATCCCACGATCGAACAACTCTCTAGGTCAAATTCCAGTGAGATAGCAGTTTATAATGATAGTATAGACTGGGAGCTTAGATATATATATTTTACAATTTTTTCGTCTCTTTCTATAATGAGTTTAACCTCACACCCAGCCAAATTGCTCTAAATGCTTTGAGACTGGCAATTTACTCTCTCTATGTGTGCTTGTTCGAAGGCATTGAACCCAAATTAAACCTATTTTGATGTGTTTATAAATTTCACTATCCTTGTGTAATTTCTATGTTAATTTCACTACCAAATTCGTGGAAGAAGCATTCTTTTCTTCGTATAACCTGATGAAGACTTCTCTTTTGATACTTATTGGAGGCATTCCCAAATAGTTTTGTTTAACAGCCCTGTCAAGGTCACTCATTTCCTTCAAATTTAGATAGATCGACTTGTTAACTTAGAACCTCCTACTACGAAATAAGGCAAAGTGTTAACTGACAAAAACATGTTGATTGTGGGGGTAGATGTTACGATCCGTTTTAAATTAGTCAAAGTCAAATTCTACTTAGTCAAAGTCAATGAGATTTTTGGGTCAATTCTAAGTCAAATAGTCAAAGTTGGACTTAAATTAAGTAAATAAAATGTTTGAGGATTATTTTATAAATTATGGTTACTTAAGGATTTAAATGTCACAATATATATAAGTTGGAAACTAAGTGTGTAAAAAGGCTTTAATTGAAATTGAATTTGGGGATCCATTTTCATGAAGAGACACAGAGAGAGAAAGAAACGCAGCCAAAAAAGAAAAAGGGAGAAAGATAAGAAAGAAAAAGGAAAAAGGAAAAAGGAAAAAGGAAAAAGAAAAAAGGAGAAGAGGAAAAAGAAGGTTTCGGCCGAAATCGATTTTAAAGCTTAGGTTCTCCATTTCTTTTCCATTTCCAAGAGGTAAGCAAGAACCCACTTATTTTACAAATGAGGTTAAAAATTAGGGTTTTTACTTATAAGCTTAAATGTGAATGCTATGAAAGGAGATAAGTTATTTTTAGTGTTATCAGCTATAATTACATGTTAAATGAAAGATTTAATGGATGAAATTTTAGGGTTTTTGACTTAGTGGGTTTATTTAGATAATTAAGCTATTTTAAGGATATTAAGGCTATTGTTGGTTTATTTATGTTATAAACTTAGAATGATGATTTTAGTAAAACTCTATAATTTCTATTTGGGTCCTTTAAGTGAATGTAATGTGAAAGAGTATATTTATGAGCTTTATGGAAGAGTAGAATTGATTCAGAATGTTAAGGAGCATTATATGTTATTGAATTAATAGAAATAAGATTCTAGCTTGGTGACTTTACTACGAAAGTTAAGAAAATTATTCTTAGTGGTATGTATTTGATAAAGGTTAAAGTGGAGAAGAAAATGGTTTATTAGAATAAGTATTAGATCAAGTGAGTAAAGGAATTTTGATTAAGTTTTGCTTAAGTATCGGTAAGTTAAGCTTAATCTTGTTTTTAATAATTAGTGTTACTTGGTATGGTTATTTATCTATTCGAGCAATTATGTTTTATTTCAGGAGATGACGAGGAAGTTGGTGCTGCATACCGACCAACTTAGTCCTAGCCAAAAGCTCTGTGAGTGGAAATACTTATTTTTCAAAATATAAGAATTTAAATACCATGTGTATTAGCTGCATAATGATTATGAAGACAAGCATGATTTTTAGAATATAATAGATTTTATAAATAAATTCAGTTCTATCAGTAAAAATTATTATTATGTTCTATCATGAGAAATACCATTATTTAGATATAGTTTATAAAACCACGAGAAAGTACTTGATGATACTGTTATCTACTCTAGTGCACAGAGGGGCTTTGGGCCGTGTACTAGGGTGTATTATGAGAGGTCTTTATGACCCACTTTCGTACATAGAGGGGCTTTGAACCGTGTACTAGAGTGCTCAGCCAGTCTATGCGCATATGACCAGATTACAGATTACAGATTTTAGATTTCAGATTACAGATTACAGATCACAGATTATCAGTGATTCATGATACATTCTGGTGTGATTTTTCAGTATATGACAACTTATTTAGTTTGCGGAAATACATGTTTGCATATATTACTATCAGATGGTACTTCTTTGCAGATTTACTAAATTATCAGATTATCCAATATTTTTTTTTATTTAGAGTTTGTATTTACTCAGTTTATATATAGAACATGAGAAATCAGTTTCTTGAAAATTATGATTTATTATGAACTCTTAACTCACTGAGCTATTAGCTCACGGATTTTCTATACCTTTTTACTCAGGTAGTAGTTAAGTTTTGAGCAGCTTTTGAAGAGCCTATTGATTGTCGAGCCAAAGCCACACGAGGATTAGTTGTATGATTCATCTCCATCGAGCATGACATTATTCATTTTGGGATATTTGTTCTAGGTTTTCTTGATGATTATTTTGGGATCATATGTATATGGTTAGATAGGCTCACTACTCATTTTTTAAATTCATACCTTTGAATTATTTTGTAAAGGACGTTGAAAATGATAGAGTTGTCAGTACTTGAGCATGGTTATTATGTATGTTGTAGGACAGGTGATCCTTAATTGTTATCTTAAGTATGTATTTGGGAAATTTTATTGTTTTTCAGGTTTGGTTTAATCCAATTTACAGGTAGAGTTCTGTCAAAATTTTTATAATATCTTTTTAGTCAAAGGAAAAGTCAGTCAGTCATAGAAAAGTCGAAGTAGCCTTAATGGTGGGTCTACAATCCAGCTGGCATCTATCATTGGCGCACGGCACGTCTTGGGTCCAATAGGGTGATTCAGGACGGATCGTGTCAAGTTGGTATGAGTGCATGGTCATAGGTATGTAGACTTGCATCACATGTATCATAAACTTGTTTTAAGACATGTTATTCCCATTTTATAGGTGAGTCATGGCTCGTGGTGGCAAACAACTCAGGCTCCAAGCTGGGTTGCCTGAAACTCACAATGCTCTGGATATAGAGGATGTTAGAGAGACTAGTAGGGTTGATGAATCAGTTCATCGAACCCATGAGCAGCCTCAACAGAGAAATGCAGTTGAGACTGACCAAATTGCAGAAAAATTTGCAGCTACCGTTGCATCGGCTTTGCAAATGCAACACAATCCTGATAAAGACCATAGTGTCAAGCGGGCAAGAAAATTAGGGGCTAAGGTTTTTACAGGTACATCTGATCTGAGGTTAGCTGAGGCCTGGATGGATAAAATTGAGAAGGTTTTTGATGTCATGGGTTGTCCTGACGACAAGAAGTTGCGTCTTGCTACTTTCTTGTTGGAGGAATGAGCTAATGATTGGTGGCGGTTAATACAGACTAGATATGCAGACCCTAGTGTCGTCACTTGGGTGGACTTCAAGCGTGCTTTTTATGATACTTACTATCCTCGTTTGTACAAAGATGTAAAGCAGAATGAATTCTTGAAGCTAGTACAGGGGTTTATGATAGTTTCTGAGTACCAAAAAAAGTTGTTGAACTCTCAAAGTATGCTCAAGTCTTGGTGGCTGATGAAATCGATAGGTGTAGATGTTTTGAAGATGGGCTGAGAGAAGAGATCAGGACTTCTGTAACATCTGCAGAGTGGACAGAATTTGGAAAACTTGTAGAAGCTTCTTTAAGAATCGAGAAGAGTATTTCAGATAGGCAGATCCAGAGAGATCAGATGAAATTCAGAGGCAGTGGTGGTCAGATCGTGACTTGGACTTATAAGGGCACATCTCAGAAGGATAGACGTGGGTTTTGGTCGAGTGTCGCCACTATCGGCAGTTTCAAGACCAAGTCTAGACCGGGCCAGAGTTCAGGATCTAGCCACGGATTAGTACTGCATCCAGTTAATAGCCGATCTCAGAGTCAGGGCTCTTTTCAGAGAACTTTTGGTTCAAGACAGAGTGAGGGTTCTAGTGGTACCAGATTTCTTCATTGCCAGTCTTGTGGGAGATTCCACCTAGGAGATTGCCTTAAAGGAACTAGCGACTGTTATTGGTGTGGTCAGGTAGGACACATGAAGAGAGATTGTCCAGCTCAGTTTCAGGAGGGTGGTAGATCACATATGATGTTTCTATAGGAAAATGTCAGTGCTTCCAGACACGATCAGAATCAGAATATCGGGACAAGTAAAGCAGGAGGGTCTACTGGAGTACAGGCAAACATCACCAGTAGTAGTGGTGTTCAACAGAAAGGTCATGCAGGACTTCCCAGGACTCAAGAGAGAGTTTTTACAGTGACTCAGCAGGATACCGATGAGTCACCAGATGTAGTTATGGGTACGTTGTCTATTTTTGGTAGAAATACTCGTTGTTTAATTGATTCAGGTGCTACACATTCATTTATTTCTTATGCACTTGCTATCTATACGGATTGTAAGTTGGAATCGTTAGACAGTGATTTAGTTGTGGCGACCCCAGTAGGAGATTCATTTTTAGCTAACAGTGTGTATAATGACTGTGTGATTAAAGTGAATGATTAGGAGTTGAAGGCTAATTTGATTCATCTCGATATTCATGACTTTGATGTTATTTTGGGCATGGACTTCTTAGCTGCAAATCGTGCTTCAGTTGATTGCTTTTGCAAAGAAGTTGTGTTCCGAAAGCCAGGAGAGCCTGAAATTATTCTTAGTGGTGATCGGAGAATTTTACCGTCTTGTATAATATCTGCACTTGATGCTAGGAAATCTCTTAAAAAGGGGTGTCAGGCATATTTAGCTTATGTAATTGATAGTCAGATTACTAAGCTGAAATTGGATGATATTTCTATTGTGCGGGATTTTTCTGATGTATTTCGAGAAGATCTTTCGGGATTACCGCCAGATAGAGAAATCGAGTTCACTATTGATTTGATTCCAAGGACAACTCCTATCTCTCAGGCACCTTACAGAATGGCCCCAATGGAGCTGAAAAAATTGAAAGTGCAGTTGCAAGAACTAGTCGATAAAGGTTTTATTAGACCCAGTGTATCTCTGTGGGGAGCACCAGTCTTGTTTGTGAAGAAGAAAGATGGCACAATGAGATTATGTATCGACTACAGACAGTTGAATAAAGTGACGATTCATAATAAATATCCTCTACCTCGTATTGATGACTTGTTTGATCAACTTCGGGGTGCCACTATATTTTCTAAGATCGACTTGCATTCAAGGTATCATCAGCTTAAAATCAGAGATGTCGATGTACCAAAGACTGCTTTCAGGTCTCGGTATGGACATTATGAGTTTCTTGTGATGCCCTTTGGGCTTACTAATGCTCCAGCAGCATTTATGGATTTGATGAACAGGGTGCTTCACCTATACTTGGATAGATTTGTTATTGTCTTTATTGATGATATATTAGTTTATTCTTGCAGTCACGAGGAGCATGCCGAGCATTTGAAGATTATTTTACAAACTTTGCGAGATAAACAGTTGTATGCTAAGTTCAGCAAATATGAATTCTGGCTTGACAAAGTGGTATTTCTGGGCCATGTCATCTCAGCAGAAGGCATTTATGTAGATCCCATCAAGACCGAGGCAGTAATGAAATGGGAACGCCCTACAAATGTGACAGAAGTACGGAGTTTTCTTGGACTGGTGGATTATTATCGTCAGTTCGTAGAAGGATTCTCTAGAATTGCTCTTCCTTTGACTAGTCTGGCTCATAGAACTCTAAATTCGTGTGGAGTGAAGAATGTGATAAGAGTTTTTGAGAGTTGAAGAACATACTAGTTTCTGCTCCAATACTTACTCTTCTATCTCCAGGTGAAGAGTTTGTGATTTATAGTGATGTTTCTCGACAGGGCTTGGGTTGTGTTTTGATGCAGAATGGAAAGGTTATAGCTTATGCTTCGAGACAATTGAAAAAGCATGAGTTAAACTACCCAACACATGACTTAGAGTTGGCTGCAGTGGTGTTGGCTTTGAAGATTTGGAGGTATTACCTATATGGTGAGAAATGCCAAATTTTCACCAACCACAAAAGTTTGAAGTACATTTTCGATCAGAAGGACTTAAATTTGAGGCAAAGAAGATGGTTAGAGTTGATAAAGGATTATGATTGCGGAATTGATTATCATCCAGGGAAAGCTAATGTAGTTGCTGACGCTCTCAGTAGAAAGACTAGCAGTTCTTCATCTCAATCCAGTGCAGTATGTGCTTCTTTGTTTTGTGAGTTTAGAAAACTGCATGCCCAATTGTCAGCTACTACCTCAGGAGCGATTTTAGATCATTTTCAGGTGAGACCTACTTTGATTGACAGGGTTAGAGAAGCCCAATCTCGAGATCTGACACTTAGATTACTAAAAGAAGAAGTTAGTACTGGTTTGCGGACAGATTATACAATTCGAGATGATGGTGCTTTGGTGATGGAAAGTCGATTGTGTGTTCCGGACGTTTTAGAATTGAAGAAAGAAATTTTAGAAGAGGTACACAATTCAGTTTATGTGATGCACCCAGGCAGTATTAAAATGTATCACATATTGAAAGAGCATTACTGGTGGCCAGGTATGAAGAGAGAAATAGCAGAGTTCGTATCCAAATGTCTCATTTGTCAGCAGGTAAAGCCAATTCGTCAGAAGGCAGCTGGACTTTTGCAACCGTTGCTTATTCCAAAATAGAAGTGGGAGTATATTACTATAGACTTCTTGTTCAGTCTTCCTCGTACTCAGAATGGTCATGACGGTGTTTGGGTTATTGTGGATCGTTTGACCAAGGTTACGAGGTTCTTACCGATCAAAGCTACTTACACTTTAAACAAGTTAACAAAGTTGTATGTAGATGAGATAGTTAGCTTATGCGGTGCTCCATTGTCTATTGTGTCAGATAGAGATCCGCGGTTTACATCTAAATTCTGGCCTAAGTTAGCTTATGCGGTGCTCTATTGTCTATTGTGTCAGATAGAGATCCGCGGTTTACATCTAAATTCTGGCCTAGCTTGCAGGAAGCTATGGGCACTAAGCTACATTTCAGTACAGCTTTTCATCCTCAGACAGATGGTCAATCAGAGAGAACCATACAGACTTTAGAGAATATGTTGCGAGCTTGTGTTCTACAGTTCAAAGGTAACTGGGATACTCACTTGTCCTTGATGGAGTTTGCTTATAATAACAGTTACCACTCCAGTATTGAGATGGCCCCTTTCAAAGCATTATACGGTAGAAAATGCAGAACACCAGTTTGCTGGAATGAAATTGGAGAAAGAAAGTTAGTAGGTCCTGAAATGGTTCAAATTACTTCGGAGAATGTAAAAGTGATTAAAGAAAAATTGGAAGTAGCACAAGATAGGCAGAAGAGCTATGTAAATAGAAGGATAAGAGATCTTGAATTCGAAGTTGGGAATAAAGTTTTCCTAAAATTATCTCCATGAAAAGGTGTTTTGAGATTTGGCAAGCGGGGAAAGTTAAGTCATCGATATATTGGGCCTTATGAAATTATTGAGAGGATTGGGCCAGTTGCTTATCGGTTAGCCTTGCCAGTTGAGTTATCTAGAATTTATGATGTATTCCATGTTTCTATGCTTCGAAAGTATATTCAAGATCCCTCGCATATTTTGGAATTTCATCCGGTGGAATTGAAAGAAAATCTAACTTATGAAGAAGAGCCAGTTCAGATCTTAGACAGAAAGGAGCAAGTTCAGCGGAACAAGATCGTTTTGCTAGTTAATGTTCTCTGGAAGAATCACTCGATAGAAGATGCTATGTGGGAGAATGATGATCAGATACGTACTCAATTTCCCCAGTTATTTCAAGCTTAGCCAATCGAATTTCGAAGATGAAATTCTTTGAAGGAGGTAAGATTGTTACGACCCGTTTTAAATTAGTCAAAGTCAAATTCTACTTAGTCAAAGTCAATGAGATTTTTGGGTCAATTCTAAGTCAAATAGTCAAAGTTGGACTTAAATTAAGTAAATAAATTGTTTGAGGATTATTTTATAAATTATGGTTACTTAAGGATTTAAATGTCACAATATATATAAGTTGGGGACTAAGTGTGCAAAAAGGCTTTAATTAAAATTGAATTGGGGATCCATTTTCATGCAGAGACACAGAGAGAGAAAGAAACTTGGCCAGAGAAGAAAAAAGGGAGAAAGAAAAGAAAGAAAAAAGAAAAAGGAAAAATGAGAAGAGAAAGAAGAAGGTTCTGGCCGAAATCGATTTTAAAGCTTTGGTTCTCCATTTCTTCTCCATTTCCAAGAGGTAAGCAAGAACCCACTTATTTTACAAATGAGGTTAAAAATTAGGGTTTTTACTTATAAGCTTAAATGTGAATGCTACGAAAGGAGATAAGTTATTTTTAGTGTTATGAGCTATAATTACATGTTAAATGAAGGATTTAATGGATGAAATTTTAGGGTTTTTGACTTAGTGGGTTTATTTAGATATTTAAGCTATTTTAAGGATATTAAGGCTATTGTTGGTTTATTTACGTTATAAACTTGGAATGATGATTTTAGTAAAACTCTATAATTTCTATTTGGGTCCTTTAAGTGAATGTAATGTGAAAGAGTATGTTTATGAGCTTTATGGAAGAGTAGAATTGATTGAGAATATTAAGGAGCATTATATGTTATTGAATTAAAGGAAATAGGATTCTAGCTCGGTGACTTTACGACGAAAGTTAAGAAAAGTATTCTTGGTGGTATGTATTTGATAAAGGTTAAAGTGGAGAAGAAAATGGTTTATTAGAATAAGTATTAGATCAAGTGAGAAAATGAATTTTGATTAAGTTTTGCTTAAGTATCGGTAAGTTAAGCTTAATCTTGTTTTTAATAATTAGTGTTACTTGGTATGGTTACTTATCTATACGAGCAATTATGTTTTATTTCAAGAGGTGACGAGGAAGTTGGTGCTGCATACTGACCAACTTAGTCCTAGCCAAAAGCTCTGTGAGTGGAAAAACTTATTTTTCAAAATATAAGAATTTAAATACCATGTGTATTAGCTGCATAATGATTATGAAGACAAGCATGATTTTTAGAATATAATAGATTTTATAAATAAATTCAGTTCTATCAGTGCAAATTATTATTATGTTTTATAATGAGAAATACCATTATTTAGATACAGTTTATAAAACCACCATAAAGTACTTGATGATGCTGTTATCTACTCTAGTGCACAGAGGGGCTTTAAAACGTGTACTAGGGTGTATTATGAGAGGTCTTTATGACCCACTCTTATGCACAGAAGGGCTTCGGGCCGTGTATAAAGGTGCTTATTTCAGAGGTCTTTGGGACCCACTTTCGTACACAGAGGGGCTTTGGGCCGTGTACGAGAGTACTTAGCCAGTCTACGCGCGTATGACCAGATTACATATTACAGATTTTAGATTACAGATCACATATTGCAGATTATTAGTGATTCATGATACATTCTGGTGTGTTTTTTAGGTATATGATAGCTTATTTAGTTTGCAGAAATACATGTTTGCATATATTACTATCAGATGGTACTTCTTTACAGATTTACTAAATTATCAGATTATCCAATTTTTTTATGTTTTACAGTTTGCACTTACTCAATTTATATATAGAACATGAGAAATCAATTTCTTGAAAATTATGATTTATTACGAACTCTCCACTCACTGAGCTATTAGCTCACGAATTTTCTATACCTTCTTACTTAGGTAGTAGTTGAGTTTTGAGCAGCTTTCGAAGAGCTTGTTGATTGTCGGGCCAGAGCCACACGAGGATTAGTTGTATGATTCATCTCCATCGAGTATGACATTATTCATTTTGGGATATTTGTTCTAGGTTTTCTTGATGATTATTTTGGGATCATATGTATATGGTTAGATAGGCTCACTACTCCTTTTGTAAATTCATGCCTTTGAGTTATTTTGTAAAGGACGTTGAAAATGATAGAGTTGTCAGTACTTGAGCATGGTTATTATGTATGTTGTGAGATAGGTGATCCTTAATTGTTATCTTAAGTATGTATTTGAGAAATTTTATTGTTTTTCAGGTTTGGTATAGTCCAATTTATAGGGAGAGTTCTGTCAAAATTTTTATAAAATCTTTTTAGTCGAAGGAAAAATCAGTCAGTCATAGAAAAGTCTAAGTAACCTTAATGGTGGGTCCGGCATCCAGCTGGCATCCATCATTGGCGCACGGCACGTCTTGGGTCCACTAGGGTGATTTGGGATGGGTCGTGTCAGTAGACCTTCTTTCCCACGTGTTCCGTGTTATTATTATTATTTGTTAAGTCTCTCATATTGATGGTTATAGATTGTAGAAATGGAGTTTGATCAAAGTGGTATGTGAATTCCTTTACATTTGGCCATTGATAATGAAATGCCATCTCCTCATCACAAAAACAAGAAAATGAAGGTTAGAAAAAAAAAAAGGTTCGTGTTAATGACATTACAGTCCATGGGTCAATTGAGGAGCGTAAGGGTGATGCTCGACTGGAATCAGGCAAAGGAAAAGATTTTGGCAAGAATGGTAATTATCTTTTTAAGGACAATTCTACTTTTCATCCCACCAACGCAAACAGAGATATGGAGATTGTTAATGGTTGTGTCAAGGCCTCAGTTGTAGGGAAAGTTAATGTTGTCTACCAGCGAAGAGTATGACCTTATCCCTTTTTCTTTTTTCAAAGTACTCTCTGTCTCTGTGTACGTTTTTCCTACCATTTATTTTTCCTTTCCTTGTTAGATTTTGATGATGGAAAAATCTATTTTGAAGGTGATCGAGAATTTGGAAACTCAGCTGAATGCTTTGGAAGAGGAAAAGGATACAGAGGTTGACGGCTTGAAAAAGAAAATCTCTGAATTGAATTGAATTTTTTTTAAGGCTTTAGATTCTCAAATCAAACAACAAGAGGAGATCAACGTCGTTCGTGCTTATCTCGCCCGAGCTCAAGAAGACGTTGTTGAGTGTTATAAGAATGGAAAATGCTTGTTGTATAGAACTGCCTTACAGAACCATTTACAGAAGATACGTGACATTGACAAATTAATTTGGAAAGCGTGTGGTCTCCATAAGTTGTTCATTTGTGCTTTTTTCTTTAAAATTATTTAACTGATGTTTGTTTAAGTTATTTTATTTTATTTTTTTCAAAATTTATTTTCAACCACATATTCTATAAGACCCACAAATTTTAACCAAAAATTTTATAAACTTTTATAAAAAATTCCTAAAAACTACTTTTAATTAATCTGCCATTTATTTGATTGTCGTATCTTACCGACCTATTGTTGAATTCACATATTTTATAGGATTCACAAATTTTAAACTTATTTTTGCTCCCTTGTTGGCTTAAACTTATTATTGTATTATTGTACTTTGTCGGCTTATTTTGTTGTCTTGTAGCTTTTTTATTAGATTGTTGTGTTGTTACCACACGATTATGATATGGCTGCCACATCAGCAGTAGCCCCATCCAAGCCCAGTTATGGCCCAGTTCAAGATCCATCAAGAATCCTATCTGGCTCCTGCTAGAGCCTTGGAAGGCCTACTGCACGCTTGGGCCTTCGGCATCCAGAAATCTGCGAGGCTTGTGAAGGGTCTCGGCACTCGCGTGCGATCCACAAGGCCTCGTCAGGTTTCGTATCATTCGTAACTGGAAAACAGCTCGATATGTTGGAATGACCAGAGAAGTAATTAAAGAAAGATTGCGTTGGATTGGGCGCAAGAATCCTCACAAGGAAACCGAATCGTAATCTCCTAAAATCATGCAACGTGATAAGCTCGAGGAAGGAAGATAATCTCGGATATCTTTATCACATAAGGAAGGAGGATCTGATTGAGTATCAAATTGATTTGTCTCCTAAATCAATTGGAACTCTAGCGCTATAAATACAACGTCTCCAGTTACTCCAAGGTACGCACTTTTTATGCTTAAGAATCTCACCCTAAACTCTGCTCAAATCTCTGCCTGCTTGTCTCTTCCACACCCCATTGTTTTCGCCTCCGTGTATCTCCTATATACCGGCAGTTGACTTGATCGTCGGAGTGCCAACGATCGTCGGACCCTTTTTCTCTAGAGATCTTGGTGCCTAACGATTGTCCTAGTGTGCAGGTAACATACGAGTTGGCAGAGGAGTGACTGAAGATCTGTTGACACGTGGACGCTGCAGGTTCCGACGTCAACAGATTGGCACCGTCTGTGGGAAACGAGAAAAATGTAACACGACCAAAAGGTTGTGGTAAAAGTGTGTCTTCTACCCAAACGAGTATGACATCCGAACATTCCACAGAAGAGGAGATAGAGTCCCACCACACTAACCTGCGACAGGAAGGCGTTCAGGATCTGCAGAACGTCACCCATCGCAGAAAGAGAAGACACCAACAGAAACGGACGGTGGAATAGGAGAACCCAGACCTGGAGTTGGATGACGCCCGGATGAAGGCTGCGCTTGAACTGTTGGAGAATCAATCTCTCCAACATGGACATGAGCGCAGTAGCGCCCGGAGGAGCCCTTCTCGGCCTGGTTCATTGGACAGCCGCTGTCCCCAAGACATGAACGCATTACGACAGGCTGCCAGATGTGAGGACGTTACCCCAATGGTAATGACCATACACTCACAGTCGATGGACATTGACGACGAAGGATTGGATGAGGAGTTAATACTGGACGAAGGTCTAGACCCCTGAATTATAGCTTCAGATTCCCTCGCTTCCTTGGCCGAGGAGTTGGAAACATTTTCGGTGAACCTCTCGGAACCAACCCAGGTATTACAGGTGGGGGAGAAGCTCGAGGAAAGGATGAAGGAAGAGCTGAAGAAATTTCTCCAGGAGAACGCATACGTCTTCACATGGAGCGACATGGTCGGGATCGACCCATCGGTTGTGTGCTACGTTTTGAAAGTAGTTCCGAAAGTACGCCCCAGGATTCAAAAAGGAGGCCTTTGAGTGCCGAGAGGTACAAGGCATTGAAGGAGGAAGTTGACAAGCTACTGGCCAGCGGGTTCATTAGAGAAGCGATTTACCCCCAATGGGTATCTAATCCGGTGTTGGTTCGGAAGAGTACCAAGAAGTGGAGGGTATGCATCGACTTCTCAGATTTGAACCAAGCATGCCCTAAAGATAGCTTCCCATTGCCACGCATTGACCAGCTCGTCGATGCGACCGTCGACCACAAGTTACTTAGCTTTATGGATGCATACTCGAGCTACAACCAGATCCCGATGTTCGTGGGAGACAAGGATCACACGTCATTTATTACGGACCGAGGGCTGTACTGCTATAAGATGATGCCATTCGGCTTGAAGAACGCCGGAGCCACCTACCAACGGTTGGTAAACTGTATGTTCGTCGAAAAAATTGGAAATACAATAGAGGTATATGTTGACGATATGCTGGTGAAGAGCGTGAACGTGGAGGACCACATAGATCATCTAAGGAGAATGTTCGAAGTCCTTTGCAAATTCTACATGAAGCTTAACCCCTTGAAATGTGCGTTTGGAGTCGCGTCTGGAAAGTTCCTCGGCTACATGGTCAACCAGCGAGGGATAGAGGCTAATCCCAAAAAGATTAGGGCGCTTATTGAGATGCGGTCACCATCCTTCCCCAAGGAAGTCCAAAGCCTAATGGAGAGGTTAGCGGCTCTGAACCGATTCATATCCAAGGCGACCGATCACTGTCAACCTTTCTTTCAGACCATAAAAAGGGGGAAGCGATTTGAGTGGACCGAGGAGTGCGAGAAGGCCTTCTAAGACCTTAAGGTCCTCCTCGGAAAATCCCCGCTGCTATCCAAACCCAAGAATGGAGAAACATTACTCGTTTACCTCTATGTATCAGAAAAGGCAGTTAGCTGGGTGCTAATATGAGAAGAGGGTCCAGCACAATTCCCTGTCTATTACGTAAGTAAAGCCCTATAGGACGCGGAGACAAGGTATCCAGACATGGAGAAGCTTGCCCTATCATTGATCATTGCCTACCGGAAGCTTCGACCATACTTCCAGTCCCACAGCATAGATGTTTTGACAAACCTCCTTCTACGACAGGTACTCCAGAAACCAGACACATCGGGAGAGTTGATGAAATGGTCAGTGGAACTTAGCCAATTCGATATCAGTTACAGGCCACGGCCTTCAATAAAGGGACAAGCCTTAGCGGACTTTGTGGCTGAATTCGCACATATTCCCGATGGTTTGCTTGAGGCCCAACCCTTGGAGGTACCAACATGGAAGTTATATGTTGATGGATCCTCGGGGGAGGCCGGAGCTGGAGCCGGGATCCTGCTAGTCAGCCCAAACGGTCATAATCTCAACTGCGCGCTTCGCCTGGAATTTAAAGCCTCCAACAATGCAGCAGAATATGAGGCGCTTCTAGCAGGCTTGAGGTTGGCACGAGAGATGAAGGCGAGGAAGCTCCGAATTCATAGCTATTCGCAGCTTGTTGTGAGTCAGGTTAATGGGGCCTTCGCGGCACGCGAGCAATCCATGGTGTCATACCTGACATAATCCAAGGACCAGCTATCCCACTTTGAGGAATACGAACTTCTCCAGATCTCAAGAATGGAAAATGGCTATGCAGATGCCCTCTCAAAACTGGCAAGCAGTAAGTACTCCGATTTAATGAAGGCCATCCCAGTTGAGAAGCTCAACCGACCTTCAATCGAAGAAGCTCCCGCACCCGCCGTCCTAACTATCTCCAATTCTCCAAAATGGATGAAAGAAATCACCAAATACCTAACCAACCAGATGTTGCCCGAGGACAAGCTAGAAGTACAAAAACTCCGCAAAAGGGCCGCAAAGTTTGTGCTACAAGACGGAATCCTATATAAAAGAGGTTTCAGCCACCCCCTCTTACGCTGCCTAACACAGGAGGAAGCAGTATACGTGATGAAGGAAATACACGAAGGGATCTGCGGCAATCACTCAGGAGGAATGGCCTTGGCACAAAAAGCCTTGAAACAGGGATACTATTGGCCGACCATGAAGAAAGACTCCCACAATTACGCGAGGAAATGCGACAGGTGTCAGAAGTTCACAGCAATACCGAAGCTCCCCGCTCAAAACCTTACCCCAGTAACTAGTCATTGGCCCTTCGCCAAGTGGAGAATCGACTTCATTGTTGGGAGGGGTGGGGTCAAGTTCACGATTGTAGCAGTGGATTATTTCACCAAGTGGTGTGAAGTCGAGCCTTTGGCCAAGATTACAGAGGAAAACGCTTGGAAATTTGTATGGAAAAATATTGTCTGCCGCTTCGATATTCTCCACTCTCTTGTTTCCGACAACGGCACACAATTCGCGGAGATGAAAATTAACGCGAACTGTGAGAATCTTGGTATTCGAAGGGACTTCTCCATCCCTTATTACCCACAATCCAACGGCCAAGTGGAAGCAGTGAATAAAATCATTAAGCATACCCTTAAGCAGAAACTAGAGTCCGCAAAGGGTAGATGGGCCGAGGAACTACCCGAGACCCTGTGGTCCTATCGGACAACCCCTCGCACGGCCACAGGTGAAACCCCGTTCTCCATGGTGTACGGGGCAGAAGCAATGATTTCCGTCGAGATAGGGATATCCTCGCCTAGACACCTGCACTTCAACGAAGTGGCTAACAAGGATTTACAAAGAGCGGGTCTCGACTTGCAAGATGAGAAACATGCAGAGTCGCAACTCCGCCTCGTGGCCTACCAGCGGAAGATGGTTCGATATTACAACTCCAAGGTCAAAGGCAGGAGCTTTTGTGTCAATGATTTTGTCCAGAAAAAGATATTTCAAGCTAACAGGGAAGTGGGAGCCGGAACCCTAGGGCCCACTTGGGAAGGACCCTATAAAGTCATAGAAGAAATCCGTCCCGAAACTTACAGACTAGAAGATTTCGAGGGACAAGAAACAAGGCACCCTTGGAACATCGCACACTTGAGGCCATATCATCAGTAGTGTCGTTTTTCTTGCATTGTTTGGATCTTCTTGCAATTTTTCTTGCCGGACGCCAAGAAATTCGGCGCCCTTTAATAATATTCGTCGTTTATGAATCCGAAGTGTTCCTCATGCAAAAAGTACTAATCCGGCAGCGAGGGAGTGTGGTTCGCGGCTAACTCTACCAACTCCCTGGGTAAACATTTTACGCATAATTAAGCAAGTGCAATCAATTTGGCAACGAGGGAATGTGGTTCGCGGCCAACTCTATCAACTCGCTGGATAAATATTTTATGCGTAAGTAAGTAAGTGTAATCAACTCGGCAGCGAGGGAGTGTGGTTCGCGGCCAACTCTACCAACTCGCTGGGTAAACATTTTACGCGTAATTAAGCAAGTGTAATCAATTCGGCAGCGAGGGAGTGTGGTTCGCGGCCAACTCTATCAACTCGCTGGATAAACATTTTACTCGTAAGTAAGCAAGTGTAATCAACTCGGCAGCGAGGGAGTGTGGTTCACGGCCAACTCTATCAACTCGCTGGGTAAACATTTTACGCGCTATTAATCAAGTACAATCAACTCGACAGCGAGGGAGTGTGGTTTGCGGCCAACTCTATCAACCCGCTGAATAAACATGTTACGCGTATTTTAAGCAATTATGGTCAATTCAATGGCGAGGGAGTGTGGTTCACGACCAACTCGTAACAACTCGCTGGATAAACGTATCGAACGTGCAAACATGTGGAACAATCATAAAAGTTTCCACTAGAATCCCATGAGTCAATTACATAAAAGAATTGTACAACAGCACAACCAAGGAGATATCGCATGTACACGTAATCCTACGTCTCAGTATAACCGAGAACCCTTAGTTTGGCTAGCAGGCTCCTAGCCTTCGCCAGCTCGTTCAAAACTTCGGTCAGTTCTCTATCTTTGGCCTGTATCATATTCTGACAAGACTTCAGCTGCGACTCGGCCTTCTTCTGTGCAAAAATGGTGATTTAAATTGTTATATGGTTGATGTTGCCTATAGAACTTTTATTCCAAACTCTTGGTATTTTGTTAGTGGTTGTTCTAGACATATAACTGGTAAGCAGTCTTATCTAACTAACTACAAAAGTCATGAAGGTGGTCTGGTCTCTTTTGGTGATGGAGCTCACAGTAAAATTGAAGGTGTAGGCACTATTCTAATTGATGGTTTCTCCCCATTAAAAGAAGTTCTATTTTTTTGTATGTTTAAAAGCTAACCTGATTAGTATATGCCAACTCTGTGATGATAAACACTTGGTTATATTCTCAAAAAATTCTTGTAAAATCTTGAATTATGATGGTAGCTGCATTCTACATTGTACTAGATATAGTGATAAATGTTATCTTCTTGACACCAAAATTACTTGTCATATTTCAAAGACTGACTCTACGGAGTTGTAGCATAAACGTTTGGGATATTTAAACTATAGTGATCTGATAAACGTTTGGGATATTTAAACTATAGTAATCTGTTGAGACTACCAAAATTGAATGCAGTATGAGGCGTTCTTAAGCTTACTGAAAAATCTGAAAAATTGTGTGGTTCGTGCCTAAAAGGTAAGCAAACCAAAAGTACTCATAAGCAAGGTAAGTTTCTCACTACTTCTTATGTTTTAGAATTACTTCACATGGATTTGATGGGACCTATTCAAACTGAAAGTATTGGTGGCAAGAAATATATTTATATATGCGTGGATGATTTTTCTAGATATACTTGGGTAGATTTCATGAGAGAAAAATATGATGTTTTTGAAATATTTAAATTTTTCCAAGTAAAATTAACAACATAAAAATATTTTGAGGGAATAAAAATATTGAGGATAAGAAGTGATCATGGGAGGGAGTTTGAAAATGTTATTTTCTCTACATTTTGTGATCAAAATGGCATTTTTCATGAATTCTCTGCACCCAAAACCTCTGAACAAAATGCAGTTGTGGAAAGGAAAAATAGGTCTCTACAAGAGATGGCTAGAGTAATGCTAAATAGTAAGAAGCTTCCTGTAAAATTATGGGCTGAAGCTATTAATACTACTTGTTATATTTTGAATAATGTGTCTTTGAGAATAGAAACCACTCAAGCTCCTTATAAAATTTGGAAAGGAAGAAAATCGAATCTCAAATATTTCCATATCTTTGGTAGCAAATGCTGTGTTTTAAATGATCGGAAATACTTGGATAAATTCGATTCAAAAAGTGATGAGGGAGTGTTTATTGGTTATTCTGAGAACAGCTGAGCTTACAGAATTTATAACATGCGTACTCAGACTATCATTGAATCAATTAATGTAAAAATTGATGACACTGATGATTTTTCATCTTATTCACAGGAGCTTAATATTCAGTCTTTGGAAGAACACGTTGCTCGACGTTAACCTACTCAAGACAATCATGTGCCCGCACCAGACAGTGATAAACAGACAGAACAGCCAGTATCAAGTTCTGATGTCTCTGCCCCTGTTCCTAGAAGTTCTGATGTACCAAATACAAATAACAAACAGAACATGAGAAGGCAACATTCTTCTTGGATACAGAAATCACACCCATTGGACAATATTCTCTCAGATTCTGGAGACGGTATGATGACTAGGAGGAGGCTTGCTATTGAACTTGGAAATGTTTGCTACACTTCACAAATTGAACCAAAAAATATAAATGATACAATTATTGATGAACATTAGGTTCTAGCCATGCATAAAGAGCTAGCTCGATTTGACAGAAATGAAGTGTGGAAACTTGTACCTTGGCCAAAGGACAATAATGTGATCGGGACAAAGTGGATATTAAAAAATAAATCAGATGAACATGGAAACATAGTCAGAAACAAGGCACGCTTGGTTGTACAGGGATATACTCAACTAGAATGAGTGGACTTTGATGAAACATTTGTACATGTAGCTTGACTTGAATCTATTAGACTTTTACTATCTGTGGCATGTCAAATGAGGTTCAAGCTGTACCAAATGGATGTCAAAAGTGCTTTTCTGAATGGAACCCTTAATGAAGAAGTCTATGTTAAGCAGCCTAAGGATTTGTTGAACCTTATTCTCCCGACCATGTGTTCAAACTCAAAAAGGCCCTCTACGAACTAAAGCAAGCTTCAGGAGCTTGGTATGAACGATTGACCATGTTCTTGTTGGAACAGGGATACAACAGCGGAGGAGCCGACAAAATGCTATTCATCAAACATTTCAAAACTGGATTAATAGTTGCAAAAATCTACATCGATGATATTGTGTTTGGTTCTTCACTAGAAACAAAATCCAAGGAGTTATCTATATTTATGCAAAATGAATATGGTTGGTGAACTAAATTTCTTTTTGGGTTTGCAGATCAAACAGCTTGGATCAGAAACTTTTATCTCACAGGTCAAGTATGCTAAAAATCTAGTGAAGAAGTTCGGCATTGAACAAACCAAGTCAGTCAGAACTCCCATGGCCACGTCCTTGAAAATCTCAAGAGATGACCAGGGCAAGAAGGTTGACTCTAGCTTGTACAGAAACATGATATACAGTTTTTTGTACCTGGCTGCAAGCCGTCATGACATATCATTCAGTGTTGGAGTTTGTGCGCATAATCAGGCTAAACCAAAAGAATCACATCTTGCAGCAGTGAAGTGAATTATTTGCTATATTAACTGTACTTCTGATTTTGGTTTATGATATACTAATGATACTAACTCTCATCTTGCACGATACACTGATGCTGACTGAGTGACTGGGCTGAAAACATGGATGATAGGAAAAGCACTAGTGGAGGATGTTTCTACATTGGTAACAATCTCATTGCATGGTTAAGCAAGAAACAAAACTCTATTTCCTTATCCACTGCAGAAGCTGAGTATATTGATATGGGTAGTTGTTGCACTCAGCTACTCTAGATAAAACAGATGCTATGTGATTATGGTGTTGATCATGAACTATATTTTGTGATGACACTAGTGTTATCAATATTTCTAAAAATCTTGTTCAGCACTCTAGGACCAAACATATTGGCATTAGACATCATTTTATTAGAAATTTGGTCGAAGAAAAAGTAATTACTTTGGAACATATTCAGACTAAGTATCAGTTGGCTGATTTATTCACCAAGGCCTTAGATTATGCTAGATTTGAGACTCTACAAAAGGTTGTGGACATTTGGTTGATGCATTAGTTTTCTTTAACAAACAAAAAATTACTTACTAGAAGTAGTGTTTTTTTTTTTTTTTTTTTTTTATTTTATCATGTGTGTTTGTTTGTATTTTTTTATTCTTTTATTTAAAAACAGCAAAAAAAATGAGGAGAATTATTCTTGCAAATGGCATATGATATAAATGTATAATTGGTCTATCAATTTTGAGATTTACTTAGATTAACCAATCAGTACAGTATGCTCGTTATACTTATGGTAAATATGCTCAGATAAGCACACTTTGAGGACATGTTGACTTGTTTGATTGTGCCTTACTACTGACTAGATTGTTATCTTTAAAGTAATTTTTTATTTTATTGAAACCTATGGTCAGTATCTACGTCTCTCGGTACTATAGTATGTTGTTATGTTAAACAGACAATTGGAGAGGGCTACAACCATAGATGTGTGCAGCCGTCCTTGATAATGAACATAAATCATGTAGAAAATGACTATCTTTATGACTGTGAGAAAGCCAACTCTATGTTCTTAAAAACTCAATAGTTTGACAAAACAAAATATATATATATCAATAAAGTCAACACTTTGAGTACTCAAAAGAAAATTGCTATGGTACTCCTGTCTGGCACACACATATTTTTTCTATTTAAAGAGATTTGTTCAGATGATGGCTGGTTTAAAATACAACTCAGTACTTATCTACTTGAAAAGGTTCAATTTGGCTTAGTGGTAGAGGTTATGATTGACTAGTCTAGTATATTCTATCACACACTCATGTTTTAAATCTGACCAATTAATTGAATCTAATTATGCGCATATATCTTATTGGAAGATTCTGGTTGATTTTGATATTTTTGGGCTGATTGTAGAATTTATGGACTATGAAATTTGCCTATAAATAAAAGATTCAATTTTATCTCATAAAATATTCTCATTATTTTTGTGTGATTGTCTTGTGTGGGCCTTTTCATAGAATTTTCAATCAACGGTCTAATTTTTGCAGCACAATCAGCTTAACTTAGAAATATCTGGATGAATTTTTTTGAAATCCAATCTTATTATGTACTGAGTATTAAATCGATATTCCTAATTTAAAAATTCTGTTTTCCTTAAATTTGCATCATATGTGGTTTAATTCAAATTTGACATATCTAATTAAGGAAGGTTTCTATGTCCATAACTGCCAATGATCAGATTTTGGTAACTGCTTCACACACGTCCCAAATTAACTGTTCCTTTTTTTGTGCAATTCTGAAAAAAAATTCCCTATTAAACTGTAACTTAAGGTTTCCTTCTTCATCTTTCACACTTGCTTTTCAATTTCCTAACTCCAAAGCCTCTTATACTTGATTTCGAAGTTGTGTTGAGCTTTCTTTTTCAGATTCAAATAATGGTGAAGACTAAAATGCCAAAATTGAAGAAACATCTAGAAAGTTCATCTAAAGACACTGTTGCTCTAGTGTCTATTGTTGAAACTATGATGGGGCCTCAAATGTCGCTGTCAAGGATTCTCTGGTGAAGTGCACGAAGACTGAAACCCTCGAGTTCAGACCCGAACACTTCTCCAGCGGCAGTTGCATCTCAGGCTGACCAATTGACGAACATTGTTACATATCAACCGCCGGTTAGCCATTCTAACTTATAGGCCTATCAAACATCTAAAGACCCCATTACTTTTCTGAGCAAGAAAGTTACACTAAGTACTCAAGAACCAGATGAAAAAAGAGATGAAGATGACAAGTCTGCGAGTGATAGTGGGTCTGACAATGCTGGAATTGAAGAGGAAGTTCATAAGGATGAAGGGACTGGTGATGAGGAGTCTGAAGAGCGTCTCCCAATCGTAGAAGGTTCAAGTACCCCTTAACCAAAGTCAGATTTTGATTTCAATGTTACTCTTGATGAATCTTCAGAATCTACTCTCACACCTCTTCCAACGAAAAGAGCCATGAGGGCTAAAAGGAAAAGGTAAAATTGGTGTTGCTGCTGGAAAGCCTACACCTGCTGGTCAGAACAGGCCGTCCACTACTTTAGGAGGTTCCTATAGAGTACTGCCTACTCCCAGTTCAGACCCCCAACTATTCAGGCTTGATACTCTGACTAGAGAAAGACACTCTGTTAATCCTCTAAACTACTGCTTTCTATCTAAGACTGCTGAAGGCCTGTTTATTTCATTTACCTCTTTTCTCAAGTTCATACTTGAATGCAAGGTATCTATTCCTGAGTTTGTTGTGTTTGATCTAGATAAGATTGTTAGGTTTCATAAACTATATAATTTGTTAAGTTTTTTTTAACTGTTTAATGAGACTCTTGTCAAGGAGTTTATGGCAAACGTTCCCAAGAATTTAGGTAAGGCTGAAAATAAATTTAGGTAGTAAGTTTATGTCAGGGGAAGACATGTTAATTTCATTCCTAACTCTCTAATAGAATGTCTTGGGATGAATGATGTAGCTATCTCTAGTGATGAGGAGTTAACTAAGGATAGAATTGCTCAAGAGATGATTGGTTCAGCTTGGCCAGAGGCGGGTGAACTGACTGCTTCCAGACTCCTACCGAAATACAAAGTTCTCCATCGTATCTTAATCAACAACATTGACCATTTGACTCATAGATCTGATATCTTGGGTGATAGGGCATTTATCCGATATAAGTTGGGAATGTTTGCGTGTTGATTGGGTCAAAATGATTTTTGATAGAATTGTGTATGAAGGGCCACGGCGGGCTAAGGAGTACAGACTACCACATCCAGCTCTTATTCATCATTTTCTTTCTCATCAAGGCATGCCTCCTATGGATTCAAACAGGTTCTCAGATGCTATAACTGTCTTGGGTGTTCATGAATTTTTAAACTTAAGTGGAACACCAAATCCCACTCCCAAGGTTCCAAAGAACGTCATGTCTTCTTTGGATGTAATGGAAACCCAACTCGGACTTGTCAAGACTCAGGTAGAACAGCTTTTCGCCCTTACCAAAAGTTTTTCTAATGAATTTGATTTCATGCGTAGGGTGTTGGGTAAACTGGAATATCTGGGTGATGAGCATATAAAGTCCACATACTGAATAGTTATTCTGGAATTCTCTGCACATCCCGAAGGTCCAATGGAGATTTCGGCTTCTGATCCAGTCGTTGAGAAGACTGCTGCCTCAGCTGCTGCACCTATGCCTGATGCTCCTCCACCTGTTGCTCTATAAGATATCTCTATTCGCAAGAGAGATGCAAATGCATATGCATCCGGTGTAAAGAAGTCAAGGTCTTCGCGGAACTAACTGCTTTTGGTTCTGACTTCTAACTTTCTGACTATTTGGTCATAACTTCATATGAATGACTGTATTAACTCTTCCATTCTGCTTTTATTCTCTTCAAACACTGCTTTAATGTTGTTTTTCTCTCTCCTCCTTGTTATTTTCTTTGGCTCTCTTATTATTAAAGGGGGAGTAGTAGTATGTATTTTTAAATTTTGTGGTTGTTGGATAAACTTTGATGATGATACCTTATTGGTTAAACTTTTCTAGTAGTATTTTTAGGTTTATGGTGGTTTGATGATTACACTTTGATGATATCTTGTTAAGGGGGAACAATATTAAAGTTGTAGCTAATGTGTGTGGTATTTGCATTTTTTTTGTTAACTTCTTTGCGGGAGTTTTTGGGTTACACACTAAGGGGGAGCAATAACCCTTATATGTTGATGCTCATGGTTTCTTTAATTAATCACATGCCATAACACACTCCATTCTTACATTAAAAATTTAATAGTTATGCGTTTGTAATTAAGCAACGCCAAATGGGGAGATTGTTGGAAAAATATGTGTCATATTTTTCATTTTTTTATATTGACTCACTTAATTAATATTACTAGTTTTTAATGTTAAAAGAGTAGGTCAAAGTTTTCATTTTTGAGTCAAAGTTTTCATTTTTGATTGGTCTGGATAACGTCAGTTCTGACTGACTACGTTGATAAACAGATTATTTTTCCAGATCTTTAAAGCTGCGATTTTATTCTGTTTCTATACACAATATTCTGATCACATGAATATTATTAACAACTTATTTTGTATGTTAAAGAATCTTTTTTTATTCTCTTATATTTGTTTAGGCTGGAAATATTTAGTTTCCTAAATTCTTTCCTTCTACAAATCTAAGAATATCTTTCTATATTTTCTTTCCTATTAATTGTTTTACCATTCTAGTTGTAGATTTTTTAGGTAAGAAATAATTCCTAAATTGATTTCTACTTTAACTATAAGTAAGAGTTCAAATCAATAAGGAATTAGGGCTTTGAAAATAGAATTTTGTTTTTGTTCCATAAGCTTCGAACCACCTGAATCCATTTAAGGTGAATAAGACATCGTGCTTCATTAATTAAGTTTTCAAAGCCAATGAGTTCTTCAAGACATTGAAGAATAAGGGCTTTGAAATATAATTTTTGTTCTTGTTTTCTTCAAGCAAAAAAAAAAAACCGTCGAAATCCATGGAAAGAAAACAAGACATCAAGCTTCATTGACTCAACTTCAAAGCAAAAAGGTTTTCTTCAAACTCATTGAAAAATCAAAAACAAATTGGTATTCAACGAACAATTTCATATCTTGTTCAAGCTACTTTGCGTGAAGTTAAGAACAAGATTTCTTAATCCAAGTGGTGGTTGCGGTCAATTACAATAAGGAAGTGGTGATAAAGTTAAGACCAGTGTGTTTGATTCCACTTCATCAACAAGTCAGAAGAAGAAGTATCAAAGGGAGTTGATCTGTTTTCTTTTGATTGTTATTTTGCTAATTTTGCGAAATTACAAAAATCGATACTATTATATTTTTGAACAAAATTATTAGTGGATTATTTTTACCCATGGCATGGGGGCCCATGAATGTTTCCCTTCAGAGTTTACCACGTTACATCTTGTGTTCGTATTTAATTCTTTCAATTTCGCACTTCACAATATTAGGTGAACAAACACTGCTGTGCGAGTAGAACTGCTATCATTATCACTAGTCAATTCTGACTACGATCTATCCACTGCTTGTTTAATTAAGATTAAGATTAAAATTAATTTAATTAATCTAGGTTTTAGAACTTTCGACATGTTTATCATGTTATTCGCATTCAATGAATTCCTTCTATGATTGATTGTCTTAGGTGTCAGGCTTTCTATTTATTACATTGGTTGATCGGTTTAATTTAACCTTAGACGTTTTTGGTTAAGTATAGCACTTTTAACCTACTAAGTAGATCGATCGACTTGATATTCTCTTAGTTATTTTTTGCCTAAGTATAAAATCTTTAATTCACTAAGTCGATAGATTGACCTAGTGGTCACTTAACTATTTTCTGGCAAAGTATAAAATCTTTAAACCACTAAGTCAATTGATCAACCTAGTGGTCACTTAGCCATTTTTTGGTTAAATAAAAAATCTTTAACCCACTTCTTAGACATTAATATATTTAAGTATAAAATCTTTAACCCACTAAGTCGATCGATCGACCTAGTGTGCACTTTACCCATTTTTTGGCATCATCCTATTCTCCATCCATTTTATTAAGTGATTTGGAGCATTAACCATTTTATAGTTTTATTGTGCTCACCACCTGACTTATCGAGTGATTTAGAACATTAACCAATTCATAGTTTTATTGCGCTCACCACCCAACTTATTGAGTTGTTTGGAGTATTAACCATTTTATGGTTCTATTGTCTTCACCACTAGGGGTGTGCATTTTAACCGGAACTGAACCTCTCGAATCAGAACCATCTAAAAAAATAAAATTAAGAATCGAGAACCGACCGAGTCCAGGTTAGTTTTTGGTTCTTGAACTGGAACCGTATATACCCAACTTAGAATTAAATTTTTTATATTTTATAAAATTTTATTTTTTATAATTTATTCACTCCGACCCGACCCGACCCAACCCAACCCAACCCAACCCAACACTACGGTACCAAAGACAAGAGTCCAAGACCCAAACCAAAAGTCCAAAATCTACCACCCATAAACCCAAACTAAATTGAGACAATTCTAAATACTCAATCGCTATTTGCTTAGATACACAATATAAATATTGTCATCTGTCTAACACTCTCGTTCAACACACAGTGAGATGGTGAAGGCGAAACTAATCTGTAACTAAAACGAATCCTCAACTTTGAGAGGCAATTTCTCTTTTTCTAATATTAATTTATGGATTTGCAAATCTGGTGTGTATTCTTCCGATTATTTATATATTTCAGAAATTTTTTTAATCTCTAGCGTATTTTAATGTTAACGGGTTTGCAATTTGTAGTTTTTTTCAAAGTATGCTTTCAACAGACGATTTAAAAAAAAAATGTTATGGGTAGAACCGAACCCATACTGGAATTGACAGTTCGGGTTCGAATTTGGTTCCAATAATTACGTGAAACCGAATTGTTGCATTTACGAAACACCCGAAGTATAACGGGTGGTTTCAGGCATTGAAATACTCAGACCAACCCGCCGATTCTCATGGCTACTCACCACCAGGTTTATCGGATAATTTAGAGCATTAACCAATTTACAGTTTTACTGCACTAATGCGCACTCTCGTTCAACTCACAGTGAGACTCTGAATGTAAAACTATTCTGTAACTAAAACGAATCTTCAACTTTGAGAAGCAATTTATCTTTTTCTAATATTAATTTATGGATTTGCAATTCTGGTGTGTATTCTTCCGATTGTTTATATATTTCAAAAATTTTTTTAATCTCTAGCGTATTTTAATGTTAACGGGTTTGCAATTTTTAGTTTTTTTCAAAGTATGTTTTCAACAGACGATTTAAAAAAAATGTTATGGGTAGAACCGAACCCAAACTGGAAGTGACAGTTCGGGTTCGAATTTGGTTCCAATAATTACGTGAAACCGAACTGTTGCATTTACGAAACACCCAAAGTGTAACGGGTGATTCCAGGTATTGAAATATTTATACCAACCCCCCGATTCCCAGGGCTACTCACCACCAGGTTTATTGAATAATTTAGAGTATTAACCAACTTACGGTTTTACTGTGCTAACCACCTACTTATCTAGTGATTTGGAGCGTTGACCATATTAAGATTTTATTGGACTTAACACTCGGCTTATTGAGTGATTGAAAGCATTGATCATTTTATGGTTTTATTGTGCTCATCACCCGACTTTATCGGGTGATTTAGAGCATTAACTAATTTATAGATTTAGTACACTTATCACCCATCTTATCGAGTAATTTGGAGAATTAACCATTTTATGATCTGATTCTGCTCACCACCCAGCTTATCATGTGATTTAGAACATTAACTAATTTTTTTTATAGTAGATGGTTTTAGTCTTCAAGAAATTATGAACTGAAGCAATGAACTTATACTAAGGCACAACGGGACGTCCCGTTCAGGCTAGCCCTTCCATAGAGTCATTGAAAAGTAGAGGCAAAGTGCAGGATTACAACGAGCCATTGCCCTTTATAGGATAGTAGCTTGCGTTACTTTGAAAGAAAGCCTGAAATGTCAACAACTTATTACATGACTAAAAAATGCACTAAATCTGTCTCTACTGGTAGTACTTTTAAAGATGTTCAGCGTTCCACAGTTTTTCCAGGAGTTTTCTATATTGTAGGCTCATTTTCCAACACTTCTAGTTAGGTCATGTTCGCTGCCTATTTTTCAATTGAAAAATCCATTTTACAATAAATTCATGTGGGCCATGGGTGCAGAATCAGCATGAAAAGGAGGAAATTTGTACACCTTTTCCCTCTTTCCCATTTTTGACCAACAATGTTATTTTACTCTTCTACCCTTTTCTCTTTTCTTTCATCTATTGGTTTTCTTATTCATACATACATATGGTTTTCTCTCTCTATACATACATATGTGTATGTATGTATTCCTATCATATTTATCATCTTGAAGAACATAAACAGTGTTTTTGCATGAAATACAACTGCCCCATTAATTGAAATATACAAATCTAACAATGGTTATTGGCGTAAACATAAAAAAAAAATGATAAAAAATTGTTTGGCCTTGACAAAAAAAATTGTGTTCCATGAACGAGGGCAGCGGTTTGTTCCACGGTACTGTTTGCCGCGGCTAACTGCAGTATGCAAACCGCGGCAAACAGGCATTTTATGTTTCCAGCCGACTGATAACTGTACGCATTCCGCGGTGGTCGGGTGTTCAACATTGGTGTTTTCCATTTTTGCAGGTTGTTCCTTCATCATCAAAATTGGAATATTACTTGATTTTACACCAAGTATCAAAAGTGTACAATTCAATCCTCCAAGTTAGCGTGCAAGTCATTTGATTCATTCATGGTATCCGTCACGTACAATATTAGCAATCATTCCTGATGAACCATGAAATGTAACACAATAGCACTTCGAATATCACAATTGTTGTGCTATGGAATCACGATATTGATCCCATTCTGTGTTCAAGATTTGTGGTGCATTGTAATCAGCCGCTGTTTGCTCTATCTCGTCTGGTAAATCAATCTCGGTGGGTTCTACATCCTCTGTCGCAGTACGAAATGTGTGGTCTCGTTGGCCTGCCTGTCGAATGAAGTTGTGGACTGTCATTGCCGCAACAACCACTGCGGTTTGTTTTCGAAAAGGATAACGCGGCATACGATCTAAAATTGTCCACCTATTTTTCAACACACCAAAAGCACGTTCAATTACATTGCGTAAAGATGAGTGTTTAAAGTTGAAATGCTCGCGCGCATCCCTGAACCTTCTTCGACCCCCGCTAGATTCCGAACGGAACTCTTGAAAATGATATCTGATGTTGGCTCCCTTATACGGGGCCATGTATCCAGTCCTATGCGCAAAACCAGAGTCTACCAGATAGTACTTTCCGTTGGCCGGCAATGAAAAATTTATATCAGGATTATGAATTGCCCTAGCCAAAATTCGGCTATCGTGTACGTTTCCAGTCGTCCCAGGGAGGACAAATGTGAAGCAGAGATCAAAGTCACATGCCGCCAACACATTTTGCGTTGGGTAGCCTTTTCGTCCTATGAAGTGCAGTCGCTCGTCAGCAGGTAACACCGCTTTGACGTGTGTCCCGTCAATCGCCCCAATGCAATCCTAATATTCGTATCAATTGAAAATGTGTTTCATTATAACCAATAAATATATATACATGATCAATAATATTACGATCATTTTTCATAAACTTCACGATCACATTTCATAAACTTCACTCACCTGGAAGTGGGGATGTTTGTTTGGACATGGCCTGTGACCAGGTGGACTTTCGTTGTAATTCGGTTTCGGTCTTATTATTCTAGCCCCCAAACCAACAACTGCATGCAGAACGACACCAAAGTAATGGTGAATCGTGTCCATGGAGTGCCCAAACCTATTACGCACTTGCCGATACCCTTTTCCATGTGCTAGAATACATAAAAACATACCTACTTGTTCATAAATATCCACATTTTGTCCACTAGTAAGCCCAAACTCATCACGTAGTAAGTGTGTAAAATTGACGAACAAAGGAGGATACATTCTAAATTCTTGAAATGCTATGTGAGGATCTTCTTGGAGTGCTTCGAGCATGAAAATGTGCCCATTTCGTGCATGCAAAAATTTTCGAATTCTAACTCGACTACGTTGCAGATAATCTCGAACGATGCTTTCAGTAGCACGAAAATACTCGAGCCACAAATGTATATCTTGTTCTAGTCTGTCCATGTCATCTTCATCGGAGCTGTTATCGTCGGAGTCAGCAATACGTACCGAGTCATACACAAATTGATCATTCATTGTTGACATGAAAATGGGAAGTTTTACACTTGAAATTCACCAAGTTTCTTTTTACCACTGTGTATGCATTACTCTGAAACAATTGTTCCTCATTTTATAATAGGGAGTTTACCTTCTTGTCCAATGTCAATCAAACTTGATTGTTGTCCATTCACTGCACGCCAACAAAATCAAATCTTGAACAAGGGTGATTTTATTCACTAAAAGGACAACTTTTTACTATTGGAATAAATATTATCTCCTTTCTATGTACATCTTTTAACTGTGTAAGAAACATTATCTTCTCTCAAAGTACAACCTAGTAATATTTAACTTCGAATATAGTGTTGAAAATTGATTTAAGAATTCGAGAAATTGACTAAATACTAAAGTGACTTCGTATTCACTTTGGCCAATATATTTAGACCCGACTCAATCTGTTTAAGAAAAATAGTTTGCCACTTCACCGCTTCAGGGCATCAAAACAGGGATCGACCTGCCCGATCAGGTCACGGGGGTCGATGGGGCAGCGCCCCTCGTGGGGGCTCGGGGGCAACACCCCCGAAAGAGAATTCAAATTTCTATACATGTATTGAAGTGTATATTTGGCATATCGAAACCAAGATCGAATGAATAAGAAATTACGAAAAAATGACAACATCGGGTCAATTTTGACCGTGCGATCGCAAATTACTAAAATTTTAAGCAGAATATTTTTTTAGTCTACCATGCGATCGCAGTATACAAAGCCATATGATCGCATGGATATCCTTGTTTAAGTTCTGTCCTAAAAAATGAACCTTGCGATTGCATGGCACAAATTTCTACGATCGCATGGCATAACATAACACAGTTCTGCTACCAAAATGGGCAACTTGCGATCGCATGGTTTTTGTCCCATGCAATCGAAGTAAAGGTGGCCCTTGCGATCGCAAGGCTTAATGTCCAGCGATCGTATAGCTTAACTGAAAACCTTTCTGCTACAAAAATGGGCTGGCTGCGATCGCATTGTTTTTTGCCCATGCGATCGCATGGGCAAATTTTGCATGTGATTGGAGGTTGTTCTTGATTAATTACAATTCCAGTCCCTGAGCTCGAATAAACTGCATTAGTGGCTAAAGTCCAATAGATAACATAGATAACTAATAAACTACATGAAAAAACTAAAAATATCCAATTGTTTTGTGGCTAAAGTCCAATAGCCGCACCTATCACATGCTGAGTCACAAATCCAACAAGTCCCAATCCCAAATGAAAATGAAATGAAAAATGAGACATAAAATTTGTGAAACTCATTAACTGAAAACATAAATCTGATACAAGAATTGGAAAATAAATTACGCCTAACAGAGACTTTTAATCAAATGAATGTGGATTGTTGCACAACCAATTGGTGTACTCGAAGCGCATCCATTTGATTTTCATGTGAGTTGAGCGACATCCTTCTAAAGCAACACGGTTTTTTCCCTTTCTCAAAAAACTGATGGCCCAACATTCGTAATTCTCATCTCCGTCGAAAACCCCTAATTCATTCAAATCCTTCATGCACTGGTCAAACGAAGGAGGGCCGGATCTCGACTTCAAGTGCGCAGCCAATGCATCTCCGGCCGATGCCAATTTCTCAACTGATTCTGACAATGCAGCACGGGAGTCAACCTTCTTCTTTCCTTTATCAGCACGAGAGCCTTTTTTCCTCTTCTCCCCACTGTGTCCGCCTGAACATTCCATTCTCGACGTGCTAAATGGACCGAAAGATGGCACGTGCTCATCTCGCATCTCAGCGCTAAATGGCATCTTGTCTAAACTGACAACATCGTCATCGAAACCCTTTTTAGAGAGCTTCGACGGGTTGAGGGCATATTTTTTCGAGTCGTACATGTCACCGAAAATACTACGGTACTTGTGGAAAATTTCCGCACAATTCTTTCCCTTAAATTTGGCGTAATCTTTGTTTTCCTATACAGAAAATAGATGCATTCAGAGTTCTTGAACAATATTTAAGTTGTACAATATTAACAATTGCAAGAGCAAATTTGTTGATCATTCATCCATCATTGAGAACAGAAAGGAACAACACCAAACTGTATACGTCGAAGTCACAGGACAACCATATATTCACTTTGTGTGTATAGAGAAGAGGAGTCGGTGAATAAGTATGTTAATTAAACAAAGCAATGTATTCTTCAATCTTCATTAATTGGAAACATGACTTATAATTTTTTCAACATACGAATGTATTCTTCATTAATTGGAACCATGACTTATAATTAATTAATGGCATATATAAATGGTATTTCACAATTGTTGAAACTATTCTCAGTTGAGACGGCTATAGCATGGATTATGAATAAATCGTGTTCATGGCTTGATTCGGGCAGTAATCATTAAATTGTAAGAATTACTTTGAATTACCTGGATCTTTCTCACCCATCACCAGTCATCGGCAACAATAACGTCTCGGCTGTGGTCGTACTCAATTCCAGTACAACGGAGAAGCTTGTTAAATTGTTGATACTCCCTTTGCATACTAAACCAGTGGTTCTTCAGCTGGGTCCGAGTCCAATTAATCCCTGCTTCGGAGTTGAACAACTTTGTAAGATTCTCCCATCCCGGTTTGGTAAAACATTTCCCGTGTTGAAATCCTTGAGCAATCATCACTTCACAACAATGAAGAAAATTTTGGTGAGTAGAGTCGTCCCATTTGGCATTTTTCCGCAAGAGGGAGCTCGATTGTGAAGGCAAAACAAACGATTCGATGGGTACTGCGCCGGAGACATTATCGGCCAACTGAAAAAGGGGACAAAATTAGGGCAAATCATTTTTTCAATGTATATAGCTAATATGAGACATTAGTTATAAGAAACTAACAAATGAGGAACATAGACAACATGTATTGTGAAATTGGTTTTTGATTTTGCATGAAAAAGAGGAAACACCTTCGCCGGATGAGTATGAAAAGGAGGTAGATAGCTTACCATTTTGAAATGATCAGCAAAAAGTCGAGATTTGCGTCGATTTTGCATTGAAAAATGTCGCGTCCGACGGTGTTGGCAGATGAATCGATGGGTGGCAGTGGTTCGGCAGAGGCGGAGATGGAGCCGGAGGAGAAAAATATTTAAGAGGAGCATGGTAAACATTGTGTTGCTGTTTTTCTTATTTTGGACTCACCTGAAAATTTTGCACCGTCAAGAAGAAGGGCATAATTGTCCAAAATGTGAAAGTGAAAGAATTTTAGTCAATATTTTACCACTGCAGTTTGTACTTCATATGGCCCACTCCAATTAATAATAAAATGCATTTTTGATTCAAAACGGCAGCCGAACATGCTTAATTCGTAAGAGCCTTCTCACTTCGGTTGTAACTTAGCAAGAGGTTGTCCTACAGTCACAGCATCTCAGAGAACTAGATCTCCAAACTAAAACACTATAGGTCTCATATTTCGATTAAAATATTGAGCATCTTTTCGCTTGTAGGTTGCAGTCTTTATGAACGCTCTCTCTCTTATTCTCTCAAGTAGGTCGAGTTTGGCTTAGTAGCGACAGAGTTGAGTTGCTTGATACTTATTTAGCCTAAGTGATTCAAAATTTTCACTGAAACTACAACTTCCATCCCAAAAGATATTTTGAAGGGTGATTCTCTTGTTGGCTAACTAGAAGTTGTATGATACATCCACAACACATTAGATAATTCATTTGCCCAAAGTCATTTTTCTTTTTCGAGCTTGGTTTTCAAGTCTATGGTGTGATTCGTTACTTCGACCTGCCCATTAGCTTGTGGATGGAAGACTGAAGTTAGCTGGTGCTATTTGTGATAGCTTTCACAAAAAGCCTTGAATCTATGGTTGTCGAACTATCTACCACTATCAGTAAGATGAACATGTATATAAATACTGTTTGATACAAAACTTTGTATCTTGGTTGTTGTGATTGTAATTAGTTGTTTCTACTTCTACCAATTTAATGAAATAGTCCATGGCGACTAGTAGAAACTTTCTCTATCCCTAAGCCATAGGTAACAGATCCACCCCTCGCTGAAAGAATGGATACCCAAAGATTGTAGACTTTTGTTCAGATGGTGTGTGGATCAGGTTTCCATGATGTTGGCATGCATCTCATTTTTTCACCAACTCTCTTGCATCTTCCTTCATAGTGGGCTAATAGTAGCCATATCTCAAGGCTTTAAATGAAAATTTGTATCCCCCTGGTGATTCCTGCAGATTCCACTATGAATTTTGGACAGCATTTCATTTGCTTCCGTTGGTCGCGAGCATTTTAGGTAGGGCATCGACAAGTCTGATTTGTACAATTTTCCATCCATAAGGGTAACATGGCCGCTCGGACTCTTGACCTTTTTACCTCAAATGGATCTTCTGGTAAGTTATCGTTCACCAAATAGTCCACTATAGGATCCATATAGCTAGATTACTGATCCATCTCTCTGATTTCAATTACACGCACAATTCTTGCCGTTCAGTGCTTAGACATTAGCCGTTGCAGGATAACTTTGAAAGTACACTTGTGGGCGTGTTGTTTTTGCGCGGGACTTTAAATATTTTGAAATTACTAAACTGTCTCTGCAAGTCCTTTACTTTCATAAAAAAAATGCAGCAAAAGTAAGGATTAAGCATGCGTTGACATAAAGTAAAGATTAAACAATAAACACCAATGTTATAAGGTAATAAAATTCGCACTAGAGAAATATCTACTGACCTGCAGAAAATCTAGTCAGAAAAGAAAGTTAGAAGCAAATGGTTTTGGGATTTACAACTACAACTAAAATTTTAAAAAAAAAAAAAAAACAGATACGGAATTACAAGATACAAAAACTCCATATTTCTATCTCTGCCTCATCAAGAATAGAACTAAAACCTCTTGTCTTGATTTTACATCACTCCGATTGTAACTTTGATCATTATTATGAAGTAAAACAATACCCCGTCATTACTTATCACTAATTTGCTTTTCTTATGTATTCTGTCATGTCAACACATGGATACTCCGGTCCACACCCTTGTCTCAACCAACTGCCCACTTTAGCACCAAAACTGTCTAACATAAAAAATAAAAATAAAAACTCTTGAATATTTATATTCAAAGAAACAATATTCTTGCAAACTCCTAATATATGGAAACACAATAAGGAATAACGAATAGAATATATATTAAATAGTCACCTTATTGTGCACATGTAATCAAATAAGTTTCCTTGACACATAAATCACAAAATTTTTAATAAGGACATAAGATTTGATTGATACCATCGAGGAAATAGTATCACAATATATTCTTCATATAAAATCCGAATATATTGAGACATAAATTACTTTGTGCACATCTGTACTTCAAATATTTCAACAAAACCTAAATCACAATATGTAGAATAAGAAAATAATATATTTTTTTGAGATTCGAACAATGTTGACATTTTAGTTAAGGAAACTGGCATATTTTCAAAAAATTGTGATATTCCAGAATTTCAATTTTTTCGGTCATGACTTACTATCCAAATTCACAATTTTTTGTTAAAATTAATTGAAAAATTAATCTTTTAAAAATTGGTTCAACTGCAAATAATGATCAACAAAAGTCAACTAAAAATCGTAATTAAAAAATTCAATTAAAATAATAAAAAAATTATCGACCCAATTTTTCTCCACATAATTGATTCTATATACTCAAATCAAAATATTGTTCTCAAAATACATATATAATGAAACCATATCCTTCCGGATGTTAGGATAGAACAATAAATAAAAGGCGAAAAATAAAAAATACCAAGATCTATACATGTTCGTCTCAATATAATACTACATTCTGTCTTGAGCCACTACAATATTTTCACTATAATGAATGATGATTATTGTTTACAAGAGATGAATCATATATATAGCAACCCAATAAATGTTAATAACTCAATGATCATTGTCTTCGATCCAAGCTCAATTCTGTATAGCGCAACAAATTAGGCTCCATAATTGAACAATGGACATGTACCACGTTTTCCTTAGTGTACACTACCATCCTATTTGTTGGAGAATACAGTTTTTTTGGCATACTTAATTATAGTTTATTTATTGATATGAGCCAATTAGGATTCAATGACTATCTAGTAGTTGTATGGAAACTGGAAAACATAATGCTATATTTATCACAATCTATTTATCAGTTTTAGTTATTCTAAAACTCTTGTTTCTTATCAGATAAATAAGTAATTACGTAAATTACATATTTAAGCATTCTAATTGAACTAGGATAATAAGTAGATAAGATATTGGAATATTATCTTTTTATTTATCTACTTAAATGAAAATATATAACTGGATTTATTTCCACATTCTTGTGATATATCTCACATTATCTTTTATAAAGTTTATTTAAACTTAGAGACTTATTTTGTCTTATCTTTGTATAAGATAAATACTAAGTCATTAAATTTAGAAAAATCTTTTTGTGCTATAAATAAGACAGGTGGTATTCCAAAAATTCTACGGACTTTGAAAGCAAAGATACTCAAGCATTTAAGAAGAAATTATTTTGTGAGTTCTAACTTCCAAATAAATATTCCTAAGTTCTAGCCCAATCAAAAATCTATTTTTGAGAACGGCTCTGAGAAACTGAGTGTTGAAGAAATTCATTGTGAAAGAGAATGACATCTCGATGGCAAGATAATGACTGGGTCCTTATTCCGATTTGTGGAATCAATCTAGGACACTCATAGAATGGACCAAGATTAAGTCCGAAGTACTTGACTGCATTCATTGACTAGTTAAAGAAGATATAAAATAGGAAAGTTTTATTGTTGTTCTTAACTGAGTTTTACTTTTTGTAAATTGCTGATAAAGTTTTAGATTAGGTCTAAAATTGTAATTTCAAAAAATTGAGACGTGTGTAACCTATTCTAAAATAGTGGATTTGTTTACCCTTGGTATGGGGGCCCGTTGATGTTTTTCTTAGGGATTTACCATGCTATATCTAGTGTTAATCAATGTTTTAATCGTCTTACATATTAATTGTCTTGAAACTGCGAAACGTTCAGTGAAATGTTCTGACGTTCAACAAACTTTCATCAATATCAGAACATTAAAGTGAACGTTGTGTTTTTAAAAAAAAATATTTACAAATTTTTAGTAACAACCTATTCAACCCCCCTTCTAAGTTGATTGTTATCTATATTTAAAACTTACAATTGGTATAAGAGAGGGTTCACTTCTAGAAAGTGAGATCCAATGAATCTAGGTATGGACAACGCTTCTTTTCGACTACCAGTCTTGGATGGAACGAACTATAATTATTGGAAAATCCGTATGACTGTTTACATTCAAGCCCTAGATGAAAAATCATGACATTCTATCATTAGAGGTTATAGTCTTCGCACTATCACAGAAAATAATATTGAAATAGAAAAACCATGTGAACAATGGGTAATTATTAACTCCAATAATGCTAGTTGGAATAGCAAAGCCTGGAATGCTATTTTTTGATTTGTAAATGTTAATTAATTCTAGCTAATATCTAATTGCAGGATAGCAAAGCAAGCTTGGGAGATCCTACAAATAGCACATGAAGGAACATCCAAGGTGAAATCGTCTAAACTACAAATGCTCACCACATAGTTTGAAAACCTATGCATGACAGACAATGAATCATTCAAAGATTTTTATGCTCGGTTGTGTGACATATCAAATCAAGCACATGCCCTTAGAGAAAAATATTCAGAGTCAAAATTGGTCAGAAAGGTCCTGCGATCTTTGCCAAATAGGTTTCACTCCAAGGTGACCACATTTGAAAAAAGCAATGACATAGACGAGATCAAAATTGAGGAGTTGGTTGGGTCATTAATGACTTATGAACTAAACATTGGCACAAGAAAGAAAGAAAAAGCTATAGGCATAGTATTTTGAGTTGAGGAAGAAAAAGATGAATGCGATAATAGTGATTTAGATATTGATATTGCATTAGTTACCAAACAATTTGAAAATTTTTTGAAACAATCTCAAAGATTTTAATCAGCAAAAAATCAGAAATCATAAGGAAAGAAATATCCTTACCAAAATAGATAGAGTTCATGAAATCCTCTAAAGAAAACAGAAAATCGTATCCATTGCTATACTTATGAAGGATACGGTCACATTGCCTCTGAATGTGCTAACAATAAAAAAAAACTTTTGGTAAAAAGACCATGAATGTAACTTTGAGCGAGAGCAAAGAATCAACCAATGATCAATCAGGAAATAGGGAAGTTTCTAATACTCAAGATATTTCATATACAGCATGCTCTATTTCTGATTCTGAATTATCTGATCTTTTTTATGAACGTTCTGACATAGAACCGAACGTTGGAGCTAATGACATCAGGGTCGATCTAAAGGTTTTGACTACTGTGTCTACTAAAGAACAAAGTTTCTCCAGTGATAATATAACTTATTTCAAAATATTGTTGGCTAATAAAAATAAATAATTGTATGATTTGCAGGAAGAATTGAAACGAAGTAAGGAAGCAAACAAACAATTGACTATTGGAGCTGCTTGACTGAACGAGGTGCTGAGCTATGGAAGAACCACCAATATCAGTAGGATACACTCAGCATGTAGAAGATAAAAGAAGCAAAGAAAATCATGTTTGTCATAGGCATAACAGAAACATGTTCTGATGTCCACTAAATCTATAATCAACGGTCAAATGTTGAAAGAATCAAGAATTACAGAAACTGTTGACAAGGTAAACAAAAGTGAATCTAAAGAAAACATACTCTTATATCCTACTTGTCCAACATATGGTAAGATAGAAAAAAAGCATGTTAACATCTCAAATTTTCCACCCAAGTACAAGAAAACTATTTGTAGAACTAGCATGAAGATGAGAAACATTTTACCAAATAAAAGAAGACAAACTAAAATCCGACAGATATCGTTGAAGAAAACTGACTTGAAATGTTATGTGGTTGATCTGGCATTCCATGCATTTGTAAGAAATTCTTGGTATTTCGACAGTGGATGCTCTAGGCATATGACAGGAAATCAATCACTCTTGTCTGATTTTAAAAACTATTTTGGGGGTCGAACCGTCAATTTTGGTGTTGGTGTAAAAGGTAAAGTAATTGGGACTGGATCTATAATAATTAAAGGCTCACCACCTTTAACAAATGTTCTTTTTGTTGAAGATTTAAAAGCAAATCTAATTAGTGTGGGACAAATTTGTGATGATGATCTTACTGCTATTTTTAACCAGAAAACATGCACAGTTGTAAATAGTAAATATATTTTCTTGTTGACAGGAACTAGAGCTAGTGATAGATGATATTTACTTGATCATAGTCTTTCATGTCTTGTAGCTAAAATTGATTCCACAAAACTATGGCATCAACGCTTGGGGCACCTTATTACAAAGATCTAGTAAAATTAAGCCAAGGTAATGCTATAAGAGGAATACCAAAATTGAAGGACAAACTTGAAGGTATATGTAGCTCATGTCAATTTGGTAAGCAAACTAGATGATCAAATAAATAGAACAACTATCTTGCCACATCAAATGTCATTGAATTAATACATATGGATCTCATGGGACCCATATGAGTCGAAAGCATTAACAGAAAAAGGTACATTCTTGTGTGTATTGATGATTATTCTAGATATACCTGGGTTAGCTTCTTAAAAGAAAAATCTGACACATTTGAAAGATTTAAAATTTTATATGCTAAGCTGGCCATTGAAAAAGATAACCATCGACAAAAAATTGGTAGAATTAGAAGTGACCATAGCAAACAATTTGAGAATACTAGTTTTTCTGGCTTCTGTGAAAATAATGGTATCTTTCATGAATATTCAGCCTCTAAGACACCCGAACAGAATGTGGTAGTTGAAAGAAAAAAATAGAACTCTTCAAGAAATGGCTAGGGTATGATAAACAGTAGAAAATTACCTCTAAAATTATGGGCTGAGGTAGTCAATACTGCTTGTTATGTTTTGAACAGAGTTACCATTAGGGCAGACACATCTCAAATACTTTATGAAATTTGGAAAGGCATAAAACCTAATCTTAAGTACTTGCACACTTTTAGCAAGTGTTATATCATAAATGATCGTAAACAAATAGGAAAATGGATCCTTAAAGTGATGAAGGAGTATTTTTGGGATATTCTGAAAATAGTCAGGTTTACTGGGTCTACAACATGCGTACTCAAAACATAATTGAATCAATAAATGTTGTAGTGGATGATGCTAATGATTTTCCTGAGTATTTACAGGAACAAGTCATTCAGACATTGATAGAAAAACTGAGGCAACAAGCGAACATCAGAACTTTGGAAAAGACACTGACGAAATTCAAAACATTCTTGGAGACGTTGCCAAACTAATGCAATTAAGAAGATAGAACAAATTGAAAAGAATAATGCTACAGGTGATAGTACACACACATTCGAAGATTAGAGCACCCAAAGGGAACCACCTACCTGGATACAAAAAGCACACCCCACATCTAATGCCATCGAGAATTGGGATAACGGTATGGTGACTTGAATGAAAGCTTCAAATGAGATAAGTCATATGTGTTATATTTCTCATGTTGAACCAAAAAATTTGAAAGAGGCTTTAGAAGATAAATCATGGGTGTTAGCCATGCATTATGAACTTAACCAATTTGAAAGAAATAAGGTTTGGAATTTAGTTCCTCGACCAAATAATGTAAATATAATAGGAACTAAATGGGTTTATAAAAACAAATCTGATCAGCATATAACTATACTTAGAAACAAAGCCCGCTTAGTAGCCTAGGGATATAATCAAATTGAAGGATTGGACTTTGAAGAAACATTTGCTCATGTTGCTAGATTAGAGTCTATAAGACTTTTATTTGCTATTGCTTGCCAAATGAAATTTAAACTATTTCAAATGGATGTCAGAAGTACGTTTTTAAATGACTATCTTAATGAGAAAGTTTATGTTGAACAACCTAAAAGTTTTATAGATCTCCATTTTTCAAACCATGTGTATAAACTTGAAAAGCTCTTTATGGTTTAAAACAAGCTCTACGAGCTTGGTATAAACGTCTAACTACTTATCTTATTGAAAATGGGTACAAGAGAGGGGGAGTCGACAAAACTCTTTTTATCAAACACTTAAATGCTGATATAATTGATGCTCAAATTTACATCGATGACATTGTTTTTGGCTCAACTTCAAAAAAACAAACTACTAATCTCATAAACTTAATGAAAAAAGAATTTGAGATGAGCATGGTATGAGAACTAACCTTCTGTCTTGGTCTGCAGGTTAAGCAAATGGGCAATGATATTTTCATATCTCAATCAAAATATGCAAAAAATCTTATCAAAAAATTTGGACTTGATAACTCCAAACCAATGAGAACTCCTATGGCCACAAATTTAAAAATCACTAAAGATGAAAATGGAACAAATGTTGATTCTAGTCTCTATTGTAGCATGATTGGAAGTCTATTATATTTGTCGACCTAATATTGATTTTAGTGTAGGAGTTTGTGCTAGATATACAACAAAACCAAAAGAGTCACATGTGGCTGTTGTAAAAAGAATAATTTGATATATTCATTCCACTATTGATTATGGTTTGCTATACTCAAGTGATACTAACTCTCATATAGCTGGTTTTAGTAATGCTGACTGGGTAGGTAATATTGATGATAGAAAAAGTACCATAAGAGGATGTTTCTATCTGGAAAACAATTTCATAGCTTTGCTTAGTAGAAAACAAAACTCTATCTCAATATCTACAGCCGAAGCATAATACATCGCAGTATGTAGTTGATGTACACAATTACTATGGATGAAGCAAATGCTAGATGATTACGGTATCAAACAAAACTCTATCACTATGTTTTGCGATAATACTAGTGCCATAATTCTATCAAAACAACTCTATTCAACATTCAAGAATGAAATACATAGATATTAGGCACTAGTAGAGAGTAAAACCATCACAATCGAACACATACAGACTAAAAATCAACTGGCTAACTTGTTTACTAAAGCTCTGGTTACTAATAGATTCAAAAATCTAAGAAAAACTTTAGGTATATGTATCCTTGTCTATATATATATATAAAGGAATTTTTTTTTTATTTGCACACTCTTGAGTTAATTATGCAGGAAATACTGATTTTCAAAAGTGTTATTGCTTTTATCATAAATTTTAAAAATATAGTTTGAATCTCCATATATTCATCTTTTGTTTATGCACTTTATAGATGTCGAAATTGGATTGATAATCTTTTGACAAATTATGTATTCTACTTTTTGATTTATTGACTAAATATGAAATGAAGACCTATGGTCAATATTTATGTCTTTCGGCACCATAATATTATGTCATGTTAACGAGCAGGTATATTTGAAGGAGGACTACCTTTCTCTGGATGATGAGAAGCCATTCTTGATAAAATAAAAAATAATAATAAATCATGAGAAAATGGCTGCCATTTTGAAAGTGTGAAAGTCACTTCTTGTATACAGTATACGTAACTGGCTATGCAAACACAAAATAAAGGTGTAAATTCTTTTAAAAAAAAGCCAGAGTTGAAATAATAAAAAACAAATTTCACTCACGCTTGGCAGGTCAAGTATTTTCTTCATAATAAGGACAAATAAGATGATGGTTGATTTGAAACTCTATTATATAAAATGTTATATGATTTAGAGGGTGGTGTTGATATGTCTTGATATTATTGATCTTATTTTGATTATTTATTCACACACTACACTCCTTTTCATGAATAACATATGAGATTTTGAACTATATTAACAATTTTCTATGATCAAGGCTGACCGAAAGATAATTAAGATTTCTTCAAAGTTGCTCATGAATTTTCATTTATAATTAAAAAATATATATAAAAAAAACATTTTTTTATCTTGTTATTTGTTTCTTTTTTGCACTCAAATTGTTTTAGGTTTAGAAGTTTTTTTTTCATGTCCCACTTTAAAAAGTGTCCATTCTTGAAAAGAGTCGTTCCTTAAAAAGAATCCTTATTTCATTCATTTAGCAAATAAGTACTTATATCTTCATCTTCCTCTTCCTCTTTTCTTTTCAAAACCTTAAAATCCCAAAATTCTCGTGTTAATTTCTTGATTTCTTTTATATCACTTAATCTTGTGAGAGTGTTTAGGAAACAATGAATGGTAATGTCAATGACCACCCGGATATTCGTCGTAGCTGTCGCGGCGCAGCCACTGCAACAGCCTCAGCTGTTCTTCCAACGACCACACCTCCACCACTACCAGTGTTTTTGCCTACATCTTCTAAAACACCGCCTTTGTTGCCGCCACCTGTTCCATTTTCTTCAGCCCCTCAACCAACAGCCACCACCATTGAAGTTTCTTCCACCACCGCCTCCTCCTACGCAAGTCACAAGTCAGGAAGAGTTTGATGAGGACACGGGTTCTAATCATGTAACTGGGTCTCAATCTGGCAGTGAGTTCGATGACATTTTGGGAGTCTCCACATATTGAGCAACTTGAGGAAGAACAAGAGAAATCAGTCTCAGATTTTGCAGATAAAAAAGAAGAAGAAGAAGAGTCCATGAATGAGGAAGAGGACAACTTAAGTGCTGAAGAATCTGTCCCTGTCAGGCTCTCATGTGTACAAAAGGCAGAAAATTGATGAACGTTCAAACGTTGCTAATCTTCCTGCTGAACATCAGAACATTGGGCACCCTTCCTCCGATGTTCCACCTTCAGCGACCCATCCTCAATTGTTCGAAAAAATCTTGCTTTGTAAAGTTAACTATGTTTTCACTCATCTGAATTACAAATTTGGAACTCTTGATGCACAAACTCAAATTCACAAATTTATTTCAAATTGTGTTTTTGTGATGGAATTTAATGTCAAAGAGGATGTCATTAGAGAAGCTAATCTTGTTGAATTAATTGAGCATTGGGGTATAAAAAAACTGTTGGGTTGGATTGAGAGACCTTGTGAAACCTTGATCAAAGAATTCTTGGCTAATATTTCTCGTCAGGTTAAACAGTCGAGTAATAATTTTAGGTAGTCAATCTTCGTCGTTGGCTTGAGTTATCACCCATAACTAAATGAATGAATGATGAATTTGAAGCAGCCACTGATACATTGGCCTTAGAACTCAATGGAAATCCTTGGCCTACGGGAAAAATGACTGCCGCATTGCTAATCCCCAAGTATAAGGTGCTTCACGAAATTGATTTCCACAATATTGATCCAATTCAACATCGGTCAGACATTGCGATGGATAAGGTTGAGTTTTTATACAAACTGGGCACCCTCTACCTGCTGGATATTGCTACAATTATTTTTTACAAAATTGTGTTTGCGGCGACCCGTTAAGCATACTCTAGGATGTTGCCTTTTCCTAGTTTACTTCATGCCTATCTCCAACATCACAAGGTTGCTATTATTCAGGGTGACACATTCACATCACCAATCCTGATCCTTCGTCCTTCTAAGAAAGTCACTAAGAGACCAGTGCCTCTGGCAAGACCAAGTCTCTCCGAGGATCACACCAGTTCTCTTGAAACTCAGGTGAGGCATTTAACTACTTTGGTGATTACGCTGTTTGATAATTTTGAGCATCATCACAGATTCATGAGATCTTTCATTGTGGCATTGGCCGAGTGGACTGGAACTCCTATTCCAGAAAAACATCAAGATGCTGCCATGAATCCTCCTCAAAATCCTGATATAGGTTCTGATGGAACTCAACATCCTGACACTGGCCTTGAGAATTCACCACGTACTGACCTTGATGTTGATATGTCTCCATATCAAGATGTTGCTCCTATGCCTTTGTCCACCAAGCACAAGAATAGAACACAGACTGGTGGTTCAAAAAAGAAGACCCGCAAGAGCACCTCATAGAGTGGTTAACACTAAGTATCATCATGTAATTGGTTGTTTTCTCCATTTTTCTTTCGAACCCTTTTTTAAATTAGTTTCTTTCATTGATTTCTTTTTGCTTTGGCCCCTCTTTATTACAAAAAAGGAGAGTAGTAAATTAGGAAAAACTTTTGCTTAATTATGAATTGCTTTAAATTAAATAGCTTGCTTTTGATTTTGGTAATTAAGATTTATTGCTTTTAATGAATCTCATGTTCTTTAATCTAATTTGCTTGCTTGCTCACCTCAAAAACAACTTGCTATAAGTTTTGTAATTAAGAGATGCCAAAGAGGAAGATTGTTGGAGCATCCGGTTTTTTTGGCATGCTTAATTATAGTTTATTTATTGATATGAGCCAATTAAGATTCAATAACTATCTAGTAGTTGTATAGAAATTTGAAACCTTAATGCTATATTTATCACAATCTATTTATCAGTTTTAGTTATTCTAAAACCCTTGTTCCTTATGAAATAAATTTATAATTAAGTAAATTGCATATTTAAGCATTCTAATTGAACTAAGTTTCTAAGTAGATAAGATATTGGAATATTATCTTTTTATTTATCTACTTATATGAAAATATATAACTGAATTTATTTTTATATTCTTGCGATATATCTCACATTATATGTTATAAAGTTAATTTAAACTTAAGACTTATTTTGTCTTATCTCTGTATAAGATAAATACTAAGTCATTAAGTTTAGAAAAACTTCTTGTGCTATAAATAAGATATGTGGTATTCCAAGAATTCTACGGACTTTGAAAGCAAAGATACTCAAGCATTTAAGAAGAAATTATTTGTGAGTTGTGAGTTCCAAATAAATATTCAAAAGTCTTAGCCCATTCAAAATTCTATTTTTGACAACGGCTATGAGAAACTGAGCATTGAAGAAATCCGTTGTAAAAGAGAACAGCATCTTGACGGCAAGATAAGGACTATGTCCTTATTTCGATTTGTAGAATCAATTTGGAGAAACTCGTGGAATGAACACAACTAGAAAAATAGCCTTTTGCAACATATAAACAACAACATTCATTAATCGCTTATTGCTAAAAATAGTTTATCGCAATAATCATTAAATGTATGTTGCCATTGCTTAACTTAATTGAGATTTGGCAACAGTTTTCAAATGAACGTTGCCAATGTATCCTTTTGCAACGTTCATAGTCTGTTGCAAAAAAAATTATATATTTTTTCATTTAACAATGGGCAATGACTGTTGTCAAACAATAGAATATTTGGCAATGTTCACGCTCGTTGCTAAATATATAGTTTTAGGACATTTCGCAACGTTTAGAACCTGTTGCAAAAAAAAAATTATATAATAGCTTATTTGGCAACATTTTGTGAACGTTGCCCTTTGTTAATAGCCCAATTAAATGTCAAATTGTAGCCCAATTTAACGTAGAATTCTACCTACGCAAACTATTCTATTGGCTCCAAACCCAAAATCCAATTAACAATGTCGCGTGTCTCCTACTTCTCTGAATCTTGTAAAAACCTAATTATCTTTCGGCACCTTCACTATTTTTGTTGGAAAGAAGACGTTGTATAAAATCAGTTGCCTATGATTGTATCAGTTGCCTAAGACTGCTGGGAAGAAGACGTTAGAGGTCCATCGTCAATCTCATACAGATAGGTGAATCAAACTCTTCCTATGATTGAGATTAACTTTAGGTTATACCATGGGTTGAATTTCTTAGTGGACTTCCCACCACATTTCTCCAATTTTGCTAATCAATTGAAATTTTGGGTTTAATTTCATTAATCTGATTTAGATTGGTTTATGACTTTATTCTTTGTTTTGGGTTTAATTTCTTTGTTTTGGTAATGTGCTATAGAATGGAAGATTTAGATTGGTTTAATTTCGTCAGTCATATGATTTAAATTCAATCAAAGTATTTTTTTTCATCAACCTGTCTCTTTTTCTTCGAGTTCTGTTAGAAGGTGGAATAATAAAGAGAAAATCAGTATCGGGCCTATATTGAAAAAAACCTATAAAGATTTAATGATTGGCAAAAGATTTACATCTTTGAGCTGCGAAAAGGTTGAGAAATAATTGTGTTAGGTTTCTAATTGGTTGTTGCAATGACTACCTAATATAAGCTAAACATGATGTGCAGTTAGATGGATTCGATACTTATTTTAAGGCTTAGAATACACTAATGGGATTACCTTTCATAGACTCTTCCTTCTGATAAGAACTCTGAATTTGCTTAACATAATGCACTCAAAATTGAACAGCAAATGAAATTGTATTTTTGTAATTTTCCATACTGATTGTATCAATGACTCAATTACAAGGAAATAAAGTAATTGAATTACAAATAAATGAACTGCAAGACAAATCGTTTTTAAACATTCGAGAGGTTCAACTTTTCTTCCATTCCCCAATCTATTTTCTGGATAATCCCTACAGATTACCCCTTCCCTTATTTATGTAATTGGTTCCAATCCTTATTCTATAAAATTCTCCAAATGCACTTCCCCCTATATTAACTATAACCGAATGGAAGCCTATCACCTTCATGCTCATGAAATAATCAAAATTTGTCATAGAATTTTTCATTACTTCCCAGAAAAGGAGTAAGGAGTATGTGGGCCTAGTATCGTGCACAGCCTTGACCTTCTTCTGTCACCTAGTTGCAGTTTCCGTTTTACTTTCAACCATGTAGATAATAAATAGGCGAGGAAACTCATTACATGTCAAGAAAAGTTAAATACACGAATCAAAGGGCATCTAAATGTTGGTTTAATTGGATATTCTTAGGAATTCAGATTCTTATGTAGAAGACATGTACAGGTTCATCATGTCTCTTCATCACAAGCACTCTTTGAAACCTCCTTTCTGCAGCTTTGTGTCAGCGATTTTATATCTTTAATATTATTCCGCAAGTGTACGAATCGTACAAGTAATAAAATGGATTTTGAGTCCAAGTATCGAACCCACAGAGATTTAGATAGTTCAATTTCAATTACACAAACCTTAACCGAATCTAATGAACTTTTGAAGGTTTTATGATTGAAAACTAATTAAACTATAAACTAAGAACAATTAACTAATTAATTATCAAACAATTTAGAGATGAAATTGATAAAATATTAATTTAACTTTAGAAAAGAAAAGCGTACTAGGATCTCGAATCCACTTATATCAATTTCTTTTACACGAACCATTAAATTTGATAACATGATTTACTTATGAAGATCAATATTCTTAATTTAATTTAACAATCTCTCTCGAGTAGAATTAAACATATTCCTATATGCGACCCGACTGTATTTCTATGATGAATGCGAGCATACAAAAATGCATTAGAATTTGTAAATACTTAGAAATCACGTAAAGCATAGTGGTATATTTCTATCTCCAATCGGACTCTGCGACAATTGATACTATGTATAACCTATTTTCCATCTCTCGAAGGTAAAACAAGCCACAAGAATCATACAACTATTGCGCATATAATTGTAGATGAAGAGAATCAATATCAATTATTCAAAATTAAAACATGCTTAAATATCAAAAACTAGAGTCGAAGAATTAAAGATTCATGATACAAGCTTCATCACGATCCTAGTACTATTTAATTCTAGCCTAGCATACTAATAATACGAAAATTAAAAAAAAAAAAGAAGAAGAAAATATGGAATTCATAACCCTGGTAGAAAGAGAAGAAATCTTGATCTTGATTTAATTCTTGAAGAGATGAGTATTGATCTTCCGTTTGTTGGTTCGTTTCTTCTTTTTCTCCCTAAAATTCCACCCTATATTATGAGTTAATAACTCCTATATATACTCCCTAATGGTGCCCTAGAAGATCCCCAAAAGACCTAAAAATCGCGTCAAAAAAAGTTTCCCAATCGAATTAGAATTCGAAAAGGAAACAAAATTCTCGCACCCAAAAGTTAGCTTTCCCGGGCGATCGCTCAGTTCACCATTTCTGCTCTCTGTTTGTGCATTGATAAGCTGGGCGTTTGCCCAGCATTAAGCAGGGCGATCGCCCAGCTTGATTCTTTCAAACTCTCGCACTTTGGTCCTTCTAGTTTTCACATTCTCCAATTTGGTCCTTCAACTTTGGGTCTTGGTAATTTTAGTTCTCAAACTTTGATATTGTCTTCTTCAGTCCTCCAACTTTTTATAATCTCCAATTTGGTCCTTCAAATTTTTATTGAGTGAAATTGAGTTCACAAACTCTCTAAATATTTGCCAAATTGTTGCCATTTTTGTTCATTCTTCTCCAATTGCTTATAAACGGGTCCAAAACTGAAATAGAAGCAATAATACACTAAATTAAGTAAAAATTCAATAAAATGACGGAATAAAATCTTATTTTAAAGGTCCGAATAAGTACACAAAATACACATATCAAACACTCCCAAACTAAATATTTGTTCGTCCTTGAACAAAAATAAAAATAAACTACAAATTTAAACTAAGCTAAAAGAATAATCATAAATATAGCTAATGTTAAATTTCTTACTATATGCCTCAAGTTCGAAAATAAAGCAACACTTTTAGAAAAAAATTAGATAACACAACAAATAAATTGTTACTTATCCGATGCTCGACCTTTTGTGGTTTTGTGAAAAGTCAGATATTGAACTTACACCTATATTAGACCACGACCAACATTGTGTTATTGATATTTTTACAATCTCAAACCCTTTGTAGTTATTTATTCCTTACACCTCTCATAAATTACATACTTCTAAAGCTTTTCTCTTCAATCCCGAGGTGTTCTAACAACTTTGGTTCTTATTGATCAACACAATGCTCTTTTCAAATAAAATGGTAAAAATTAGAACTTGTATTCTTAGAACTAAGATGGTGAGTGATTTTTAAATTCTCATCTCCATTCTCTTAGGTTCTAACCTAGCAATCCTTACCGGTCACTTTAACTCTTTTTATTTTATTTAACCAATTTAAACTATTTTATATCCTGTGCAATACTTTTCTTTCACAAGCTTTCTATGTGACTCTTGTAGTGAGCTTTGGGTCGATGACTCCCAAATCAGATGGCCAGAGGGCACCAGGTTTTGAAATACTCTAACAGACTTAATTGATCGAATCTCACATGATATAAAAGAAGTAAAGATGTAAAATTTAAATTTTATTTTATTATTATTATTTTTTTAATGACCTATGTAGCGAGCTTTAGGCCAATGACTCCCAAGTTAGATGACCATAAGGCACCAAATTTTAAGATACCATAACATGCTTAATTGCTCGAGTCAGATATTTTATTTTATTTTATCAGCATTGAGTAGTGCTCAGTTTAGATTTCTTGACTATAACCTATTCAACCAAATATGAGACCTAGAAAATCCAAACCATCAAAATTATACAAAAACATGCACTAACTTTAACACCCCCAAACTGTTCGGGTACTAGTCTAAAGATTTAGGAACGGAATTTTTCATAATAATCCCAAGTCAATAATATCAACACAAACACTCAAGTCATGTTTCCAATAAGTGATAAGTTAATAGTGGCTACGTGCTTCAAATCTAGTCTAACATGGATAAGTATTCAGATAAAAGTATGAATTAAAGTGTTGTCTAATATTCTAACAAAAAACGTACTTAAATTCAAACAAATATCATCATTGGCGGCAAGATATTCAACAATAACTAATTTTTTTTTGATAAATGAAACAGTAAAAATATATATATATATAAATTTTTTTTAACGAAATATATAAAAAAAATAAATTTTACAGTTACTTAGACCTGAAAAATAAGCAAATTCAAAATAATTAAGTATCCTAATACTTAACTCACCTCCAAACTAAAATATTACATTGTCCCCAATGTACTAACAAAATAAAGCAGATAAAGGATGGAAAAGATTAGTTACTTCCCGGAGATAGATGTGGAGAAGATGGGTCTGGCTGGCTGAAAGTCCGGTTGAAGTGGACTCAGATGTAGTGCTGTGACTATTGGTCAAAAGATGATGTCATATATATTATCCAAGCGGCTCGCAAAGTGGGATATCCTACAATTGATATGGGAGGCTTAATTAGTGCACTAAATAATAAATAAAATAAAAACTAATGAATTATTTAAACTAACTAAAACTACTACATATAAAACAAGTAAATAAAAGGGTTAGAAGATGGTTTGCCTCCTATTAACTGCTTATTTATAGTCATTAGCTTGACTTATTGTCTAATTGCTCAAGTAGAAGAGGGGGGGAACTCGAGATTATCGAATGTGTCACTCTCCAATATTCTCTTGTTTTTTTTTTCTCCATGCTTTGTGGCTTGTCCTTCATCTTCCTCTTAACAGCTCCAACTCGTGCTTCAGGGATGACTTCTTCAACTTCAACTTTATGTTCACCAACGACAGCTTCTTGCATCTGAACAGTCTGTTTACCTGTGTCTTTCACCTTTACTGTTGGCTTTGTATCCCAAAACTTTTTAAAGAAGTTGTTTTTGAATTTCTTCAAAGTCTCCACTTGATAACCTGTCCAATAAGAAAGATGTGGTGGTGGTGCTACATCTCTACCCAACATATAAAATACTTCCTATTCATGCTGGACTCTCAATGTCAATACACCTCATGAAACATCAATGAAAGCATCTGAAGTAGCTAAGAAGGGACGACCTAAGATAATAGGGATTTCAACATCCTCATGCATATCGAGAACAACAAAATCCATGGAAAATAATAACTTTCCCACTCTCATTACCACATCTTCCACTATTCCAAGTGACTTTTTAACAGATCGGTCAGCTAACTGAAGATTGGATTTTGCAGGTTTGACTTCACCAATTCCTAATCGTCTAAAAATAGAGAGAGGCATTAAATTGATACTTGCACCAAGATCACATAATGCCTTGTCAATCATGAGATTACCGATGGTAATTGGAATTGTGAAGCTGCCTAGATCATGTCTTTTGTCTAGTAGTTGCTTTTCCATTATAGCATTTACTTCTCCTGTAAGTTGTACTATATCCTCTTCTGCCAATTTTTTCTTATTTGAAAGCAGTTGTCGCATATACTTAGCGTAGTTGGGCATTTGAATCAGGGACTCCACATATGGTATGTTGATATGAAGCTTGCTTAGATGATGTAGAAATTTTGCACATTGCTGATCCTGTTTCTTCTTCTTTGGATTTAACCTTTGTGGAAAATGGATGGGAGGTTCATATGGTTTGATAGGAACGGCTGCCTTAACTTGTTGTGTAGCTGAACTCTCTTCAAAATCTACTGCTTGCTCAGTCTGTTCCACGTGTTCCTCATCGTTGGAAGGTACCTTTTCTTTTTATGCAACTGATCTCTTTATATGAACTTCTGGTAACTGAACCCCACTTCTGGTAGTTATAGCATGTACTTGTTCTCCAGAATTGAACTCGGTGTTGCTTAGCAAGGTACCATGTGGTCTACTTGATATAACAACTGCCATCTGACCTATCTGTGTTTCTAAATTTTTAATTGAAACACCTTGATTTTGAAAATTGATTTCTGTCTATCTCATAAACTAATCAGTCTTTCTATGAATTTATCAGTTCTCTCGATGAATTTACCGAGTGCGTCTTCTAATGTAACTCTTTCTGGCTGCTGAAACTGAGAACATTGTGGTCTGATATTATTGTAATTATCCTTCCAAGAGAAATTTGGATGATGTGTGATGAATTCTCTAACAAGCATGTTGTCCTTATCAATCTCTTAGAAGTAGTCTCATATCTCGTTATATTGGTCTGCTGCATTGCAAGAAAATCTCCAAAAAAACATGTTGTCCTCATCAATTTCAGAAATAGCCTCATATCTCGCTATATTGGCCTGGGGCATTGCAAAGAAATCTCCAACAAGCACGTTGTCCTCATCAATGCTAGATTGGCTCAAGATGATTTGTGGAGTCAGAAAATCTCCAACTAGCATATTATCTTTATTGATCTCCTGGTATTCCATCTTCTGTTTTGGTCTGAAAATAAAGAAGAGAATACTGAAATAAACAAAATAATAATAATAGAAAAATTAAATAAATAAAGTTTGAATTAGTGTTAAAATAACTGAAAAAGAGCTAAAACTAAATCACTGGCAACGGCGCCAAAAACTTGTCAGCAATTTTATATCTTTAATATTATTTCGCAAGTGTATAGATCGCACAAGTAATAAAATAGATTTTGAGTCCAAATGTCAAACCCACAGAGATTTAGATAGTTCAATTTCAATTACACTAACCTTAACCAAATCTAATGAACTTTTGAAGGTTTTGTGATTGAAAACTAATTAAACTATAAACTATAAATAATTAATTAATTAATTATCAAACAATTTAGAGATGAAATTGATGAAAGATTAATTTAACTTTAGAAAAGAAAAGCGTACTAGGATCTCGAATCTACTTATATCAATTACCTTTAACCCGAACCATTAAATTCGATAACATGATTTACTTATGAAGATTAATATTCCTAATTTAATTTAACAATTTCTCTCGAGTAGAATTAAACTTATTCCTATATGCGACCTGACTAATATTTCTATGACAAATGCGAGTATACAAGAATGCATTAGAATTTGTGAATACTTAGAGATCACGTAAAGCATAGCGGTATATTTATATCCTATCGGACTCAACGACATTTGATAATATGTATAACCTCTTTTCTATCTCTCGAAGGTAAAACAAGCTACAAGAATCATACAACTATTGCGCATATAATTGTAGATAAAGAGAAAATCAATATCAATTATTCAAAAATTAAAACATGCTTAAATATCAAAAACTAGGTTCGAAAAATTAAAGATTCATGATACAAGTTTTATCATGATCTTAGCACTATTTAATTCTAGTCTAGCATACTAATAATATGAAAATAAAGAAAATAATAAAATATGGAATTCATAACTCGGGTAGAAAGAGAAGAAATCTTGATCTTGATTTAATTCTTGAATAGATGAGTCTTGATCTTCCGTTTGGTGGTTCGTTTCTTTTTTTTCTCCCCAAAATTCCACCATATATTATGAGTTAATAAATTCTATATATACTCTCTAATGGTGCCTTCAAAGATCCCAAAAAGACCTAAAAGTAGAGTCAAAAAAGGTTTCCTAATCGAATTAGAATTCGAAAAGGAAACAAAATTCCCGCAGCCAAAAGTTAGCCTGGGCGATCGCCCAGTTCACCGTTTCTACTCTCTGTTTGTGCATTGATAAGCAAACTTGATTCTTTCAAACTCTCGCACTTTGGTCCTTCCAGTTTCCACATTCTCCAATTGGTCCTTCAACTTTGGGTCTTGATAATTTTAGTCCTCAAATTTTCAAATTGTTTTCTTCAGTCCTCCAACTTTTCGTAATCTCCAATTTGGTCCTTCAAATTTTGATGGAGTGAAATTGAGTTCACAAATTCTCTAAACTTTGCCAAATTGTTGCTATTTTTGTACATTCTTCTCCAATTACTTATAAACGGGTTCAAAACTGAAATAGAAGCAATAATACACTAAATTAAATAAAAATTCAATAAAATGACAGAATAAAAGCGTAGTTTAAATGCCCGAATAAGTGCACAAAATGCACTTATCACTTTGTCTCGTAGTCTTACACTTATGTTCCATTTCAGATTATCAGAAGTTGGGAAACTTCTTGTTTTCAGGTTTTGACAGTACCTTTGGAGCTTGTACTTAATTCTTTTGCAGAGAAGCAGTTGTTCATTTTTTCTCCTTTGATTTTTATTGTGTACACGTGCTTGTAGTAGCTTTCTTTCTATGCTTTTATTACTCTTTTCATACTTCCATAATTAACCAATGCTTATTCTAACATTTGTCCTCAAGGCAATTAGCTGAGTAGTCCATGACGACTTCAAATCTAGTTACGCATGGACATGTTGGACGCAGTGTCATTGACACATACAATCATCTTCTTGGTTCATATTCTTCTTTGAGATATGACAGTTTGTGTCAATGCTTGTTCTAATAAGAAACAAAATTTTATTAATTGTGTCAAGAAGATACATTCAGCAAGAGGACAATGAGTCCTCTTAAAAAACAATAAAAACGAGTTCAAAAACAAAAATCATGAATACATCGCATTCTTACCAACTCATCCTATTGTTCTAACTTATCACAAGATCAAGAAAAGCATTTGATCCTTGTTCGAACTCATCCTTTTTCTTGTAGAAGTTTCTCTTTATTTCATCATCGATATTGTTTTTGTATTATTTTTCTATCACACATACATTTTCTCATCTTGGTTTGGGCACTTTATAGAATGTCCTTTTCGCTAATAAAACCACTATTTGTACTCTTGCTTTTCATTTAGACCAAGGGGTTTTCAGTATTATCCGGAAGACGTAATCATTGGCCACTGTGGCTTGGTTGTTTTTCTTTCTTTCTATATTTCTCCTTTCTATTCTTTTTCTCTCTATTTTTTTTACCTTTTTTTTCTTTTGGGCAGGCGAGTGTTGCATTGAAAACCTTATTGCAGGTTTGAAGCAGGCAAACATTTAGGTTTGGCAACAAGAAATGGTAAAGTGGGTAAACTGAGACTTTTTTGGGCAAACAGGAAATAAGCTATGAGAGACTATTTTTGTATATGTACTCACTATATGTCTCGTCTCTTCTTTTTGCAGAATAAATTTCCTTACGAAAGTTCTAAAACCTAGATTAATTAAATTAAAAACAAATTTTAATCTTAATTAAACAAGTAGTGGACAGAACGTAGTCAGAACTGACAAGTGATAAAGAAAACATTTCTGACTCGCACAACAGTGTTCGTTTACCTAATCTTGTTAAGTGAAGAATTTAAAGGATTAAATACGAACACAATATGTAACGTGGTAAACCCTGAAGGGGAACATCCACGGGCCCCCATGCCATGGGTAAAAACAATCCACTAATAATTTTGTTCAAAAATACTATAGTATCAATTTTTTTTGTAATTTCGCAAAATTAACAAAATAACAATCAAAAGAAAACAGATCAACTCCCTTTGATACTTCTTCTTCTAACTTGTTAATGAAATGGAATCAAACCCACCGGTCTTGAATTTATCGCCACTTCCCTATTGTACTTGACCGCAACCACCACTTGAATTAAGAACCTTCGTTCTTAACTTCACACTAAGTAGCTTAAACAAGATATAGAATTTTTCCTTGAGCACCAATTTGTTTTTAATTCTTCAATGAGTTTGAAGAAAACTTTTATGCTTTGAAAGTTGAATCAATGAAGCATCGAGTCTTGTTTTTCACAAAGGATCCGGTAGGTTTTTGCTTGGAGGAAACAAGAACAAAAGTTATATTTCAAAGCCCTTAATTCCTTATTGATTTCTACTCTTACTTATAGTTAAAGTATAAATCAAATTAGGAATTATTTCTTACCTAAAAATCTGCAACAAGAATGGTAAGAAAATTAGTAGGAAAAAATATATAGAAAGATATTCTTAGATTTGTAAAAGGAAAGAATTTAGGAAACTAAATATTTACTTCCTAAACAAATCTAAGAGAATAAGAAAAGATTCTTTAACCTACAAAAAGAGCTGTCAATAATATTCATGAGATCAGAATATATCAAGTATAAAAATAGAATAAAATCGCAACTTTACTAATCTGAAAAAATAATCCGCTTATCAACTTAGTCAGTCATAACTAGAGTTATCCAGATCAGTCAAAAACAAAAACGTTTACCAGCTCTTTTATCATTAAAAAATCAGTTATATTGATTAAGAGAGTGAAGATATAAAAAGTAAAAAATATGACACATATTTTTCCAACAATCTCCTCATTTGGCGTTGCTTAATTACAAACACATAACTATAGGATTTTTAATGTAAGTGTGATGTGTGTGGATAAATAAAGAAACTATGAGCATCAACATATAAGGGTTATTGCTCCCCCTTAGTGTGTAAACCAAAAACTTCTGCAAAGAAGTTAACAAAATATGCAAGCACCACACACATTAGCCACAACTTCAATATTGCTCCCCCTTAGCAAGATATCATCAAAGTGTAATGATCAAACCACCATAAACTTAAAAATACTACCATTAAAGTTTAACCAACAAAGTATTATCAGCAAAGTATAAACAACAATCACAAACTGACAATCCACAAAATTAAAAAAAATACCCTACTACTCCTCCTTTTGTAAGAGGAACGCCAAAGGAAATAACAAGGAAGGAAGAGAAAAATAACAAAAGTAAAGCAGTGTTTGAAGTGAAGGAAGGCAGAATTTAAGAGTTAATACAGTCATTGATAACCAAATAGCTAGAAAGTTAGAAGTTAGAATCGGAAACAATTAGTTCTGGGAGGATCTGGACTTCTTTGTACCAGATGCAGATGTGTTTGTAGCTCTCTTGCAAGCAGGGGTATCTGAAGGAGCATCAGTTGGATGAGCATCAGCGTGGAGAACAGTAGACCCACCCACCGAATCAGTATCAGGAATCTCCTCATGTCCTTCAGGGTGTAGGCGATAGGTAGACTTGATATGGTCACTTTCCAGGTATTCAATTTTAGTTAAGACCCTACGCATAAAATCAAAGTCATCAGAAAAATCTTTGGTTAGGATAAGAAGTTGGTCTACCTGTGTTCTAACTAGTCCCATCTAAGATTTTAGTGCATCCAGATGTCTAGACTGGTCCAACAAAGATAGAACGTGCCTAGGAACTCTGGGAGTGGGATTTGGTGTTCCACTTAAGTTTGAAAATTCATGAACGCCCAGGAAAGGTATAGCATATGAGAACCTATCTGAAGCCATAGGAGGCAATCCTTGATGAGCAAGAAAATGATGAATAAGCGCTGGATGTAGTAGTCTGTACTGCTTGGCCCTCCACGGCCCTTCATAAACAATTCTATCAAAAACTATTTTGACCCAATCAACTGACAACCTCATCCCTAACTTGTATAGTATAACAGCCCTGTCCCCTAAAATGTCTGATTGATGAGTCAACGGATCAATATTGTTGATAAGAATCCGATGAAGAATTTTGTATTTGGGCAGTAGTCGAGAAGCAGTCAGTTCTCCTAATTTTGGCCAGGCATAGACAGTCATTTCCTGCGCAATGTTGTCATTGGTCAATTCTTCGTCACTTGTAATGGCCATGGTAGTCACCCTAAGCCAGTCCCTAAAACATGTCTTCTCTGGACATAAACCTACCACCTGAATTCATTGTCTGCCTTCCCCAGATTCTTTGGAACATTGGCCATAAATTCCTTGACCAGAGTTTCATTGAATGGCCCAGAAAAACTTAACAGATTATGTAAGTTGTGAAAATCAACAATTTCAACCAAACTAAATGAACTAAATTCAGGAATTGCAACCTTACACTCAATGATAAACTTACGGTAGGTGGTGAATAAAAGAAACAGACTCTTAGCACTCTCCGACAGAAAACAGTAATTGAGGGGGTTAACAGAGTGTCTATCTCTACATGTCTACCTCTACATAATGTTTCAAGTCTGAACATTTGGGGGTCTGAACTGGGAGTAGGTAGTACTTTGTAGGCACCCCCAGAGACAGTGGGTGGCCTGTTTTTACTAACGGGTATGGGTTCTCCAGCAGCAACACCAATTTTAACTTTCCCCTTTTTAGCCCTCGTGGCCCTTTTTGTTAGAAGATGTGTGGGAGTAGATTCTGAAGATTCAAAAGAGTAACATCAAAATCAGAATCTGATTTTTGAGAAAGGGGCTTACTTGAACCTTCTGCAATTGTAGGAGGCTGTTCAGACTCTTCATCACCAGTCCTTTTATCCTTATGAACTTCCTCTTCAATTTCAGCATTGTCAGACCCACTGTCACTCACAGATCCGTCATCTTCATCTCCTTCTTCATCTGGTTCTTGAGTACTTAGGGTAACTTTCTTGCTCAGAAAAGTAATGAGGTCTTTAGATGTTTGATGGGCCTGTGATTTAGAATGGCTAACCGGCGGTTGATATGCAACAATGTCTGTCGATTGGTCAGCCTAAGATGAAATTTCCATTGGAGAAGTGTCCGGGTCTGAACTTGAGGGTTCCAGTCTTTGTGCACTTCACCGGAGAGTCCTTACCGACGACATTTGAGGCCCCATCATAGTTTCAGCAGCAACCAACGGAGGAACAGTGTTCTTGGATGAACCATCAGCATTTTTCTTTGATTTTGGCATCTTAGTTTTCACCATTGTTTGAATCTGAAAAGGAAAACTCAACACAACTTCAAAATTAAGTGTAAGAGACTTTGAAGTTAGGAAATTGAAAATCAAACGTGAAAGATGAAGGAGAAAACCCTAAGTCACGGTTTAATAGGGGGAGATTTTTTTTTTAATTGCACAATGAGAGATTAGCTAATTTGGAACGTGTGTAAAATAGTTACCAAAAACTGATGATTGGCAGTTATGAGCATAGAAACATTCCTTAATCAGATATGTCAAATTTAAATTAAACTGCCTAAGATGCCAAGTTATGGGAAATGAAATTTTTAAGAAAAGAAGATCAATTTAATATTCAGTATAGAATAAGATTGGATTCTATAAAATAAAATTCATCCAAATTTTTTCTCAGTTAAAGCTGATTGTACTACCAAAAATAGACTGTTGATTGAAAATTCTACGAAAAGGCCCACACAAGATAATCACACAAAAATAATGAAAATATTTTATGAGATAAAATTGAATCGTTTATTTCTGGTCAAAAATCATAGTCCACAAATTATACAATCAGTCCAAAAATATCAAAATAAACCAGAATTTTCCAATCAGATATATGCGCATAATTAGATTCAATTAATTAGTCAGATTAAAAGCGTGTGTGTGTGATAGGACATACTAGACTAGTCAATTATAACATATACTACTAAGCCAAATTGTATCTTGTCAAGAAAATGAATACTGAAATGTATTTCAAATGAGTCATCATCTGAACATATCTCTTTAAAAAGAAAAATATGTGCGTGCCAGATAGGAGTACAAAGCAATTTTCTTTTGAGTACTCAGAGTGTTGACTTTATTTATGTATATATATTTTTTATTTTGTTAAGGCACTGAATTTATAAGATCATGAAGTTGACTTTCTCACAGCCATAAATGTAGTCATTTTCTACATGATTTATGTTCATTATCAAGGACGGCTGCACACATCTATGGTGGTAGCCCTCTCCTCCATGAAAATGTTTGTTTAACACAACAACATACTATAGTGCCGAGAGACATAGATACTGACCATAGGTCACAACAAAACGAAACTAATTTAAAGAAAACAATCTAGTCAGTAGTAAAGCACAATCAAACAATTCAATATGTCCTCAATGTGTGCTTATCTGAGCATATTTTACCATAAGTATAAAAAGCATACCATATTGATTGGTTAATCCAAGTAAATCTCAAAATTCATAGGCCAATCATACATTTACATCACATGCTATTTGCAAGAATACTCCTTCCCTTTTTTTTATAAATTGAATAAAAAACTAAGCAAATGCAAACAAACTCACATGATAAAATCAAACAAAAAAAAAAGAAAAACACTACTTCTACTAAGTAATTTTTTTTCAAAAAAAAAAAAACTAATGCAGCAAGCAAATGCCTACGGCCTTTCATAGAGTCTCAAATCTAGCAGAATCTAAGGCATTGTTGAACAAATCAGCCAACTGATACTCAGTTTGAATATGTTCCAAACTAATTACTTTTTCTTCGACCAAATTTCTTATAAAAGGATGTCTAATGTCAATATGTTTGGTCCTAGAGTGCTGAACAAGATTTTTAGAAATATTGATAATACTAGTGTTATCACAGAATATAGTAACAGAGTCTTGATTAATACCATAATCACATAGTATTTGTTTCATCCAGGGTAGCTGAGTGCAACAACTACCCGCAGCAATATACTCAGCTTCTGCAGTAGATAAGAAAATAGAGTTTTGTTTCTTACTTAACCATGCAATGAGATTGTTACCAATGTAGAAACATCATCCACTCGTACTTTTTATAACATCCATGTTTTCAGCCCAGTCAGCATCAGTGTATCATGCAATATGAGAGTTAGTATCATTAGTATACCATAAACCAAAATCAGAAGAACAATTAATATATCGAATAATTCGCTTCACTGCTGCAAGATGTGATTCTTTTGGTTTGGCCTGATAACGCGCACAAACTCCAACCCTGAATGATATGTCAGGATGGCTTGCAGTCAGGTACAACAAACTGCCTATCATGCTTCTATACAAGCTGGAGTCAACCTTCTTGCCCTGGTCATCTCTGGAGATTTTCAAGGACGTGACCATAGGAATTCTGACTGACTTGGTTTGTTCAAGGCCGAACTTCTTCACCAGATTTTTAGCATACTTGGCCTGTGAGATAAAACTCCCCGACCCAATCTGTTTGATCTACAAACCTAAAAAGAAATTTAGTACACCAACCATACTCATTTCAAATTCATTTTGCATAAGTGTAACAAACTCCTTAGATTTTGTTTCTAGTAAAGAACCAATACAATATCATCGATGTAGATTTGTGCAACTATTAATCCAGTTTTGAAAAGTTTGATGAATAGAGTTTTTTCAGCTCCTCCTCTCTTGTATCCTTGTTCCAACAAGAACATGGTCAATCGTTCATACCAAGCACGTGGAGCTTGCTTTAGTCCGTATAGCACCTTCTTGAGTGTGAACACATGGACAGGAGAATAGGGATCAACAAATCCTTTAGGCTGCTCAACATAGACTTCTTCATTAAGAATTCTATTCAAAAAAGTACTTTTGACATCCATTTGGTATAGCTTGAACCTCATTTGGCATGCCACAGATAGTAAAAGTCTAATGGATTCAAGTCGAGCCACATGTGCAAATGTTTCATCAAAATCTACTCCTTCTAGTTGAGTGTATCCATGTGCAATCAAGCGTGCCTTGTTTCTAACTATGTTGCCATGTTCATCTAATTTATTTTTGAATATCCACTTTGTCCCAATCACATTTGTGTCCTTTAGCCGAGGTACAAGTTTCCACACTTCATTTCTATCAAATTGAGCTAGCTCTTCAAGCATGGCAAGAACCCAATTTTTATCAATAATTGCTTCATTTATATTTTTGGGTTCAATTTGTAAAGTGTAGCAAACATTTCCAAGTTTATTAGCAAGCCTCCTCATAGTCATCATACTGTCTCCAGAATATGAGAGAACATTGTCCAATGGGTGTGCTTTCTGTAACCAAGAATGAGGTTTCCTTCTCATGTTCTGTTCGTTGTTTATATTTGGTACGTCAAGACTTTTAGGAGCAGGGACAGATACACCAGAACTTGATGCTGGCTGTTCTGTCTGTTTATCACTGTCTAATGCAGGCATATGATTGTCTTGAGTAGGTTGACGTCCATCAACCTGTTCTTCCAAAGATTGGATATTAGGCTCCTGTGAATAAGATGAAAAATCATCAGTATCATCAATTTTTACATTGATTGATTCAATGATAGTCTAAGTACGCATGTTATAAATTCTGTAAGCTCGGCTGTTCTCAGAACAACCAATAAACACTCCCTCATACTTTTTGAATCGAATTTACTCAAGTATTTTCGATCATTTAAAACATAGCATTTGCTACCAAAAGTATGAAAAATATTTGAGATTCGGTTTTCTTCATTTCCAGATTTCATAAGGAGTTTGAGTGGTTCATGTTCTCAAAGACACATGATTCAAAATATAACAAGTAGTATTAATAGCTTCAACCCACAATTTAATAGGGAGCTTCTTACTATTTAGCATTACTCTAGCCATCTCTTGTAGAGACCTATTTTTCCTTTCCACAATATCATTTTGTTCAAGAGTTTTAGGTGCAGAGAATTCATGAAAAATGCCATTTTTATCACATAATGTAGATAAAATAGCATTTTTAAACTCCCTCCCATGATCACTTTTAATCCTTAATATTTTTATTCCCTCAAAATATTTTTCTATTGTTAATTTTTGGTGCAAAAATTTAAATCTTTTAAAACCTTCAGATTTTTCTCTCAAGAAATCTACCCAAGTGTATCTAGAAAAATCATTCACGCAATATTTCTTGCCACCAATACTTTCAGTTTGAATAGGTCCCATCAAATCCATGTGAAGTAATTCTAATAAATGAGATGTAGTAAGAAACTTACCTTGCTTGTGAGTGCTTTTGGTTTGCTTACATTTTAGGCACCAACCACACAATCCTTCAAATTTTTTAGTAAGCTTAGGAACGCCTCGTATTGCATTCAATTTTATTAGTCTCAGTAGATCACTATAGTTTAAATGTCGCAATTGTTTGTGCCACAACTTAGTTGAGTCAGTCTTTGAAATATGACAAGTAATTTTGGTGTCAAGAATATAACATTTATCATTAGATCTAGTACCATGTAGAATGCAACTACCATCATAATTTAAGACTTTACAAGAATTTTTTGAAAACATAACCAAGTTTTTATCGTCATAGAGTTGACCTATACTAATCAGGTTAGCTTTTAAACCTACAACGAAAAGAACTTCTTTTAACGGAGAGAATCCATCAATTAGAATAGTGTCTACACCTTCAATTTTACCGTGTGCTCCATCACCAAAAGTGACCAGACCACCTTCATAACTTTTGTAGTTGATAAGATCGATTACTAGTCATATGTCTAGAATAACCACTGTCAAAATACCAAGAGTTAGGAATAAAAGTTCTATAGGCAACATCAACCATATAACAATTTAAATAACCATTTTTAACCCAAATTTGTCTTACTTTAGTGTTGCTATGGTGTCTCATTTGTCTATTAACCAAGTTTTTACTATATAAACAACGAAAGGAGTCGTGTCCTAGATTACCACAGATGCAACATTTTACAAAGTACTTTGTTTTACCTCTCTGTCTTGAGAATTGATATATTGGTTGTATACCTGATGGTCGTGACTGTTTTTGAGTCTTGGCATTGGTCAGAACCTGTATAGGCAGGTTAGCCTTAGTCCTGACAGTGATGAGAGCAATTTTGTCTGCAAATACAGCGAACTTTGTTTATTTGATAAAGGTGATCTGATTCCCAACTTTTCTTTTATCTTTTCCAACATATCCCAAACCTTCTTTGACGTTTGAAGTTCTTCCATAGCTTAGGGTTTCACTCAAGCGAGAGACTCCAATTGTTAATTGCTTGATCCTTTCTTTTGAAAATTTTTATTCATCAAGAATGTTTGCAATTTGATCATCCTTCTCTTTTAAGATGTTGGCTAAAATATTATTTTCAGAATCAATTTCAGCCTTGTCATTTTCCAAAAATTACATCATGACTAGAGTAGACAAGTTTTTTTTTTTATGTTCGTCTTTTAATTTTTTGTTCATACTGCTACAATTATAACAGACAGGGACTGATTATTCAGATGTTGTAGTCAAGAAGTCAGAACCTGCAGTCAATTTTTGCACAGAATCAGTTCGAGAAGTTAAGTTCACAGTTAAAGACGTTACCTGATCAATAGTGGTTCTGTCGTCCTCGTCCTCATCCTCATCCTCATCTGAATCTTTTTCATCATCTTCACTCTAAGTGATATTCATGACCTTCTTGGTATGAGATTTCTTTAAAGTATTTACACATTCAGAGACTATGTGACCAAAACCCTCACACTCATCAGATCTATTCATAGATGTAGTGGGGTTTTGTTTTGTGTTGTTCGGAATTCTCTTCTTTTGTTGGAGAAGGGTATTCAAGTTCTTTCACTTTTGATTTCCTTTTAGAAATTTTTTGAATTGTTTGGTGAGCATGGCTATGTTTTCATTTGTTTCACTCTCCTCACAATCAACCTCGTTTTCATGGTTTTTAATTTTGAAGGCAATACCAGATCCATTTTCTTTCTTTCTCCTTTGTAGATGTAGTTCTATGTCATCAATGATCCCACCAATTCTTCAATCTTCATGTTCTCAATCTCCTTACTTTCTTCAATTACAGTTACTTTGGAATGAAAACGATCAGGCAAGGATCTAAGATTTTTCTTTACAATTTTGCTCTCTGAATATTTCATTCCCAAAGTATAAGTAGTATTGGTGATGTCACTGAGTTTTGCATAGAAGTCCTTAAATTGTTTATCGTCTCTCATGATTAGTTGTTCAAACTCTAGAGTAAGAATTTGAAGCTTGGATAACTTGACCATAGTGGTTCCTTCGTGAGCAATCCGTAAGATGTCCCAAGCTTCTTTAACAATCTGACAAGTAGAGCTCAAACGAAATTGATTAGAATCTACGAAGGAGAATATGGCATTTAAAGCTTTGAAATTCTAATTAGTATAATTAAAATCAGTTGTAGCCCACTCGTCTCCCTTTTTTTCTCTTTCTACACCATTTTCAACAATGGTGGAAGTTTTATAGCCATGGGCAATAGAGTACCAAGCTTTTTCATCAAGGGATTGGATATAAACTTGAATTCTAATTTTCCAATAGGCATAATTAGTACCATCTAAAACGGGTGGTCTAAACGGAGCTCCGTCCATAGCTAGGTTTCTTTGGATCGCACTTATAAAGTGTACCAGCTCTAATACCAATTGAAGTTCTAAAACCTAGATTAATTAAATTAAAAATAAATTTTAATCTTAATCAAACAAGCAGTAGACAAAACGCAGTCAGAACTGGCAAGTGATAAAGAAAATAGTTTTGACTCGCACAACAGTGTTTGTTTATCTAATTTTGTTAAGTACAAAAATTAAAAGATTGAATATGAACACAATATGTAACGTGGTAAACCCCAAATAGAAACATTCACGGGGCACCATGCCATGGGTAAAAACAATCCACTAATAATCATGTTCAAAAATACAACAGTATTGGTTTTTTTTTTTTTTTTTGTAATTTCGCAAAATTAACAAAATAACAATCAAAAGAAAACAAATCAACTCCCTTTGATACTTCTTCTTCTTCTTATTTGTTGATGAAGTAGAATCAAACCCACTGGTCTTGACTTTATCGTTACTTCCCTATTGTACTTAACCGCAACCACCACTTGGATTAAGAACCCCCGTTTTTAACTTCACGCCAAGTAGCTTGAACAAGATATGAGATTGTTCCTTGAGCACCAATTTGTTTCTTATTCTTCAATGAGTTTGAAGAATACCTTTTTGCTTTGAAAGTTGAATCAATGAAGCATCGAGTCTTGTTTTTCACAAAGGATCCGGTAGGTTTTTGCTTGGAGGAAACAAGAACAAAAGTTATATTTCAAAGCCCTTAATTTCTTATTGATTTCTACTCTTACTTATAGTTAAAGTAGAAATCAAATTAGGAATTATTTCTTACCTAAAAATCTGCAATAAGAATGGTAAGAAAATTAGTAGGGAAGAATATATCGAAAGATATTCTTAGATTTGTAGAAGGAAAGAATTTAGGAAACTAAATATTTTCTTCCTAAACAAATATAAGAAAATAAGAAAATATTCTTTAACCTACAAAAAGTGATGTCAATAATATTCATGATATCAGAATATATCCAGTATAAAAACAGAATAAAATCGCAGCTTTACTGATCTAAAAAAATAGTCTGCTTATCAATCCAATCAGCCAAAACAGACCAGTCAAAAACGAAAATGTTGACCTACTCTTTTATTATTAAAAATCAGTTACATTAATTAAGAGAGCCAAGATATAAAAAGTGAAAAATATGACACATATTTTTCCAACACCTTAGAATATTAGAATATCTTCCATGTTGTTTATCGTAGCATATCCATTGTCATTAAGGGGTGTATCTATTTGTGCAATGCAGGTAACAAGTTCTATGTTGTTTATGAAGGGTATTCAACAAGTTAAATAACTAAATGTACGTAACTGAATTTCATAAGCTAAAAAATTGTGCGGAATTTTGGGGTTGGGCTACTGTTTATTTTTACCCTCACTTATTCTAGGTATTTTAGTAAGTTGATTGAATATATTTCCTTGCATCAATCCTGGTTTGGACATTTGTGATCAGTCAGGAGCTGTGAACTTAAATCTTCGGACAATAAATGTTTGACGTTACGGATTCGTTGATTCGGGGTGTTAGTTATCAAGTTTGTTTTGCTATATCTTGGTAGATTAAATGTTCAACATTGTAAGAAACTTCCAGGACATATGTGTTTTGCTAAGTTTGGTTCAAACATTGTATGTTTAAAGATACTTGTAGGTTATATTTTGTATGAAAATTTTCATTAATATTGTATAAATTTCAGTTAAGAGTTGATGTGATGTATGGATTGAGTTTTATTATATCTACAATGTAATTTGTATTTAAATGATTGAGAAAGTAAATGTACAGAAATATATATAAAATATGTTTCAAAATAATAGATAAAAAAAACCCAAGGTCTACGTGCACAAGAACATTGTTGAAAATGAATGACAGCAGAGGTAACTACAACATGCAAATAAACGTTGCTAAAACTAAATGACAACACACAGTGAACGTTGCTAAAAAATAAATGACAACGCACATTGAATGTTGTTAAAAAGATATAACAACGAACACATTAATGTTGCTAAAAATAAACTACAACGTGCGGCTGAACGTTGTCAAAATACTACTCGTTCATAAAAGACAATGTATATTCACTATTGTTAAAAAAGAAATGGCAACGCACTTTTTTTAACAAGCAATGCATGTTGCCGTAGATAGATACTTTTCGACAAGGGTAAATAGCACAAAACGTCCCTACCTATTGAGGGTATTGTGGAAAACATCCCTACCTTCAAAATTTTGGCATTTTCACCCTTAGCTACTGGATTTCCTGAACAAAACGTCCTTTAGTCCAAAAATCAGCCATTAACATAGGGGTAAATTAGTCCAACCACTTTTTTCACATTTATATTACTTCTTTTAAAATTGGGGGGCTTCCCATACAATTTCCAAAATTGCACGGCAGGCCACCATCCCCAAATCTGCCAAAACAATTACCCAAATATGACCCACCTTCTCAAAACCACTAAGGGATACAACTGCTGGCTTTACATCAGCAAGCTCTCCAGCTGTGATATTTCTCATCCATGGCTCAGGATGTGCATCCAAGAAATGAAGCCCCTTTAGTTCCAGTATGATTTCGTAGATGCCTGTTTTTATAAACTAGATACGAAACTTAAAAATAGGACATTTATGGGCTATATCAATTCATTGGTCTCTAATTTTGAACAGGGTTAAAGCCTCTGAAATCTTCAGGGATGAAAATGTGGGTTTCGCATATTCAATCAACATAAGAAAGTTGGTGAAACCTCCATTGCCTATTGGCTACTGGGGCAATGGCTGTGTCCCAATGTACGTACATCTCACTGCTAGAGAACTGGTGGAGCAACACATATGGAAAACAGCTGATTTGATCAAGAAAAGCAAATACAACGCCACCGATGACTACGTGCGTTCATACATTGATTTTTAGGAGTTGCATTATGAAAAAGGCATCACAGCGGGTGCAAGAGTGAGTGGGTTTACAGATTGGCGGCACTTGGGCCATTCCACGGTGGACTTCGGCTGGGGTGGCCCTGTGACGGTGGTGCCGCTGTCCAGGCACCTTCTGGGGAGTGTTGAACCTTGTTTTTTCTTGCCTTGCTCCTCGGCTAGTGAAGGGAAGAAAGATGGGTTCAAGGTTTTGGTGCATTTGCAAGAAGATGCATTGCAAGGATTTAGAGAAGAAATGGACAAGTTAAAGTCTTAAAGAACATGGATCTGAAACCTGCCGTGTCTTGATTTTTTTGTGTGGGGAGAAAAATGGTACTGAATAATTCAAATGCATGTTCGTCCTTTGGCACGCCTCCTCCAATTTCAGCTACGGAGGTAATGTAGTACTCTGTATCGTCGGCATCAGTGTCAGCATCAGCGGGTGCGTCAGCAGGTGCATATGCCGGTGCGGATATTGGCAAGGTCTCGGGGGTGGTTATGGTGTAGAAAGAAGGGGATGGAGCTTGATCGGTAGCCTCTGGTGGCAGGGTGGCTTTCGTGAACTTGTAGGCCTCGCCGGACAAGGCGGAGAGGAAGATGGAGAGGGAGATTTAACATTTGGGTAATTGTTTTGGCAGATTTGGGGACAGGGCCTGCCGTGCAATTTTAAAAATTGCATAGAAAGCCCCCCAATTTTAAAGAAGTAATATATATGTGAAAAAAGTGATTGGACTAATTTACCTCTATGTTAATGGCTGATTTTTGGACTAAAGGACATTTTGTTCAGGAAATCCAGTAGGTAAGGGTGAAAATGTCAAAATTTTGAAGGTAGGGACGTTTTCCACAATACCCTCAATAGGTAGGGACGTTTTGTGCTATTTACCCTTTTCGACAACATCAAAGGACGCAACGTACGTCTGAATGTTGCCAAAACCCTTTTGCAACGTATTCTACTCGTTGCAAAAGGCTCTTTTTCTTGTGGTGGGACGAAAATCAAAACTGAAGCGCACTCCTTGACTAATTAAAGAAAATATAAAATAGGAAAGTTTTATTATTGTTCTTATCTGAGTTTTACTTTTTGTAAATTGCTGATAAAGTTTTAGACTATGTCTAAAATTGTAATTTCAAAAAATTGAGACGTGTGTAAGCTATTCTAAAATAGTGGATTTATTTACCTGTGGCATGAAGGCTCGTGGATGTTTTTCTTAGGAGTTTACCACGCTATATCTGGTGTTAATCAATGTTGTAATCGTCTTAATTATTAACTGTCTCAAAACTGCAAAACATTAAGTGAAATATTCTCACGTTCAACAAACTTTCATCAACGTCTGAACATTAAAGTGAACGTCGTGTTTTTTAAAAATATATATTTACAAACTTTCAGTAACAACTTATTCAACTCCCTTCTAAATTGATTGTTATCTAGATTTAAAACTCACACTATTATATCTTGCATGTTTTTAAACCTACAATAACTAATTCAACTACATTTTTCCTTTGTGTTTTTTAATGATTAAGAGAACAAAAAGTGAGACAGCAGAACAAAAGATATTGTGTTAACCTCCAACAATCATCATTAATTACTCCAAACATTCCCCTGTCTTTGTGCAAAAAGGAAAAAAGTAAAAGTAGATATAAATATTGATAATCAATCTTCAATGGTAAAGCTATGTGGATCATGTTTTTATTTAATTTTTTTCATGTTTTTCTAGGAAGCAACTCTGGTCGTGGGGTGGGGTGTTACAAAGTTGTTCCTTTTAGTAGACTTGAGAAGCTTATAGGATAAATAATTATAATTTATAACTTATAAGTGCTCCCTACAGATCCTTAAAGTGCAATCATGCATAGATTATATATATATGAATGATTCTCTAGGTACTAGATAATTAGTGATTTTTTTTTTATTTAAGAAAATTAGTAACTTAAAAAATTCAAAGATGGCAAATATACATCCTAATAAATTCTTTTTAATACGATATAGTACAACCTATATTTTTAATTATGCATTGCTAAATCTAAGATTACAAATTACCACATTTAAATTAATTTTTCAAAATTACTAACTTATAATTTATGATCATTGATTTCTGTTGGTAAAAGTTTTACCTAACTCAATTTTCGATCGTCGAAAACCAAAATTTGACTTTGAGCGACGTTTGCACTCTTCATCATTTACTTGGGATCAGGGTTTTATTATGAAATATATGATTCCCATAGAAAAAAAATAGATGATCTATATATGTAGCATCTTCACACGTGGGTTAGAAGTTTCATTGTAGTTTCCAAGGTCCCATGTCTAGTTGTATATCTTCTTAATTATAATACAATGATACAAAATCAGTGGAACAGTTTTTCCTCCAAATTAATTAATTAATTTAAGAATAAAATCTTCGACAATGGCTAGAAATGGATTCAGGGGAATATTTTATATGTCCACATTAATTACTACAGAAAAGAGAGATCTAGGAATCCCATAAGATTTTCATACTCAATCATGGACACTAAATTACTCCATTCTTGATAACTGCAACACGTATCAAAACAAATCCACACACGTTCTGCCAATGATCAATATCTTGGAAGATAAAGGATATCCTTTCATGCATACAAAAAGAAATTATATATGTCGATTGTAATATGTAATTCCGTGCAATAAGACGAACAAAATATATCTTAATTGGTGCCGCAGAAGCACAAAAAGATTCAAAGTCCGTCGATTTTGCAAATACTTGAATGTTTTTAGAGATTCGTTGATTCTTCGCAAGAATATGAAAAATTCAACAAGAAGATGACAAGACTCACAAATTTTTGATTTACTAATCAAAACTGTCCAAATAAAACAACAAAATGTTTAAATAGTAATTCCAAGAAAAGAAAAGAAAAGAAAAAATTAAAACCTAATTAATTAAAGACTTAAACACCCTAAGAGCATATCCAATGCTTCATGGATTGCTCAAAAAATTTGGCACATTAGTGAAATGAACAACCTCTCCAATGTAATCTGGTAAGGATTTTGTCAAGATGATATGTCAAAGGAAAAAATAGACATTGTCTATAACTTCATCTAGATTCAGAAATTCTGTTAGACACGCTGACACCAATTCAGACTTAGACGTGGTTTTGTTTTCATTTTAAGAAAATACATATAGACAGCATTATCGGGTTGTAGATATCATTCATTGAAGACCAATTTTGGGTTAGAGTGTGTATTACATTCGTTAGATATAAATGTCACATAGACCAAAATTCTTTCCACTTGTATGCTACCTATATAGCAATCCATAGAATGGATTGGAGATGCTCTAATCACTTAATATACAAGAAAGTAATTAATTAAAATAAGCTAATAAAAGAGATCAAGGTTCGGCCAAAGCACGTTCGACCCGCCATCTCCTTCAGCTCCAACACCAATCATATTTTTGGTAATAAGATTTGATAGTTCTGACAAAAATCTTATTTATTATATTGCAATACAAGAAATTTCACTTTTAAAGTCGAAGATTCTTGTCTTCAAAAGTCATTGTTTCATTGCTACGCCAAAAATGGGTCATCGAAAAACTTTTCAAGACTAAAACATCCGTCATTAATAGTGAAATTTCATGTACTCTAGTACCTTGTACCAAACATACGCCAAGAGCACGAGAAAAGGGATGACAACCGAGGAATAAAATTGATTCACATAAGTTCACATCTATCATTGTGATAGAGAATATGTGATGATATGTGAGAATTAATGAGATCAATCTCAACAAGAATCTTGAATTATTCTTTCATAGATATATACACTTGTAAAGTTGTAAGCAAAGATGATTCTAAAAGGAAGAGTATCCTCAATCTTTTAACAGGTTTGATGGGCATAAATCCCTATAAGTGTACATATAAAATTATATATATAATATAGGATTAATATGGCAATAAGGATGATTTGATGTCTAATAAGATTGAGTTGTAACTGCTTAAGTGTTCTATGAAACAGGCAGCGAGCTTCAAGGGATTGCTTCGAGGATAGTGCATATATATATAATGTAATTTTTACAACATGTGCCCACAATCTACATTAGATATTATACCCATATTTTACACTTTGTTTATCTTAAAATAGTATGAATCGAGTAATTAATTTAAAAGAATATTGAATCAAACGTAATCAACATATAATCTCTTGTTTCCATCTTTTTACTTGTTACTAGCTATTATAAGATAATTTCTTTGTACTTTGTCATGATATTGAACAATATCATGTTTTGGTTAAGCTTAATAACCGCGCGTTATAAGTAAAAATAAGTTACTTATTTTGATAGTATTTAAAAGTTACTTTAAAAAAATAATTTTTTGTATTTCAAAATAACTTTTTTGATCAAACAATCACTAGTTGTCCGATTCTTTTGCATATATACTCAACTAAACATTCTATTTCTTGTGATACATTGTATGCATGTGAATGTATAGTTACAAGGAATCTTTCGATGTGGTACTAATGTTGGGTCCTCTCAACTAGCATTACAATATGACCATATAACACAATACTATTAAAAAAAGTAATGTTTCAACAATGGCTTCATAAAATCTTTGTGATGACGACGTAACTAAAAAAATTTAAAAGTTAAAGAATACTCAATTAGAATGAGGAAATTACTAAAGACATGTCCATGATTATTGGATCAATGAACTAAAGAAATGCTTGGGTATATAAAAATTTCACATTAAAAAAATAAATAAATAAATAAAAATTGGCACATCCTCTTAGTTCATAAGTATAGCAATAAATTTGCAGGAAATCGACACATCCTCTTACTTGTTTGTATGAGTTTAAATTATAATTTAAGTTGGTCAAATATACTTTTTATTTATAGGACTACTTACTTATTTCCACAACTTATAAGTACTTAAAAATAATTTCAGCACTGCTAAACATGCAAGTCGAATATACAATCCATTCAAATTGTTTTGCTATCATGCCCCCTTGAGAGATAATTATGTGAACTCCTAGTTCGTTTCAAAACATTTTAAAATCATCGTTTGCTACTTGGATAGTGAGTATATGAACTAGCTAGTTGTGACGATGAAGGAACATACCAAGAAACAAGTAATCCAGTAGCAACTTCATCTCATACGCCATCAGATCCAAGGCTTTTCGCTCGCCTATTTGAGGCTTACGGATGAATTTATGTAACAGAAACAGAATTGAGAATACTGTCATAGAGAAGCCATCGAATGTATTTGATAAAATTTCATTTCATCATCAGAATATTGTCAAAATAACTTCCACTACAATGCAAATGATCTTTCCAATGGAAATTACAAGACAAGAGCATCAAGATTCTAAAACTTGATTGTAAGTTGACTCAAGATGCTCAACTTAATTACAAATCTATTGGCTAAAGTTACTTAAAATGGTACTTTAAACTCATAATCTGAGCTCCAAATCTATTTCTTGGGTGTCACTTGTTTCAGAATTTTGACTACTTGAGCCCATTGAATCTCTCCTGCCTTTCTTCTTCCTATTGAGTGATCCCTGCAAAATGAATTGAAATAGAAACTTTTATTATTAGCATTGATTATGTTCTACCAATTCGAAGCACTGCTATAATTAAATTGGGTGACTAACGATATTTTCAACCCGTAAAATGTTGTAAAGTACCTCTACTTCTAGGTTGAAGAAGTGCTTCGTCGCGTTTGGCTGAGAAAAATGTTGGGTTCCCGACATGCCTGGATGCCATCTGGTTTACATAGCAAAGTTAACAAGAAAAGACATATTTTAGACCAAACTTTCGGAAAAACTAAGAGAAAATCTTGCACAAAGTTGAAAAGTACTTTGCAGCACTGCTCGGTTGGGAATCTTCATATCTGATTTTTGCCCTTTCTGAGTCTGGCAAACCCATCTATGATAAACACAGACATGTTCATAAGAATTAGAATAAAGACATGAACATATATTTTCTGTCATGTTTGTCTTTGAATCCATCATAACTTTCCCTTTTCACAAATTAATGTTTTTACTACATAAATTTGTTAGAACAAAAAATATCCATATCTTGAAATCTCAATAACCACTAGACTCGACTCTTATCTAGGGTTTATAAGTATATTTTAATTATGAGATATTTCCTTATAAAGTGGCATCTCAAAATTTGAATGAAAAAGGAGGATGAGACAATCTGACACACAGATCCGTACTTAATTACCTTCTATTGTGTTTTTTACAGTAGAATTTTGATTACAAACCTAATTGTAATTATCACAATTCACAAGCAAAACTCTTTGAAGGCTATCATACCATGATGTTATGGGGGCCTGAAAATCCATAAGAAGGGGAAGATATTGCAGATGATGAATATGGGAAGGACAAGGACGATGGCGATGATGAATAGCCTGTTGGAAGTCTCATATCTTCCTGAAGAAATGTCAACACATAATAAAACTCCAAGAATTAGTAACAATTCACAAATATATCAGCAAATACTTAATCCCTTTAATGGTTTCTAACAAATAAAATGAAGTGAATACCTGGCTGAAATTTGGGGCATAAGGGGTATGAACAGAAGGAAGATAAGTGCAGCCCATTTGGCTATGGAGTCTAATCTTTTCAAGCTGTGCAACACCAAGGCCTCTTTGAGGTTGTTTAGGCTTGTCTGAATTACTTTTCTTGCCTTTTCTTGATGAAGATGATGATCCTCTTTCATTTCCTAGGTTTGGCTCCCCAAAATAATTGCTTCCCATCACTTTTTTTGTATGATTTTGACTCAAGAAATGATGTAAAATTTGCTTACACTTAACAAAATTTGATTCTTGAAAACTCTTAATACAAAAAAATTAAAAAACTGGTAAGGAATCACTAATCAGAGAGATCTTCTGATACCCTTTTAAGCTGTCAACACTTTGCACTGAATAATTATTTGCATCGCTGGATCAGATTGTATGTAGATTTATGTGATTCATTCTATCTATATAAATATATACTTAGATTTTATAATAATGTGTCGTTCTAACTCGTTTTGATAACTTCTATAAATCCCTAATATTATATTCTTTCCATAGTCATCGAGTTGGAAAAAAAAAAAAAACTAATGACTTGAAAGTGATTGTCTCTGATTTTTAACTGATTTAATAAATGCAATAATGCAAAAGATTTCTTCTCCAACGCGCCTCTACAACACGTTTGCTCTTTTTTCTTTATTTTTTTTATATTTTTCCATTCAAAAAATAATAAAATATAGTCAATAAAATAAAACAATTTTTCAAAGAGAAAAATTATTAATTATGCTCTCATGCACCACTATGTTTACTATTCATTATATTAAATTAAGGGTAAATATCACTAGGGGTCCCTAACCTTTGGACCTTGTAACGATGGGGTCCCTAACCTTCTATTTTGAACTCCCGAGTCCTTAACCTATGAAACGTTAGCACCTGAAGTCATTTTTTGACCAAAACTGTTAGTTTGACCGTTAAATTGTCAAAATCTTGTTGAATAGACCAAATTACCCTTAAATTAAATAATAAAAAAAGAAAAAAAAAAGAATAATAAAATTAAAATTGCAATCAAATCCCTCATCAACTTCTTTTTCTCCAACTCACCTTTACCAACTCCGGCGCCAACTCCAATCTTCACCTTCACCAACTCCGGCGCCGGCAAGAAGCACTATTCACCTTCACCAACATCAACTTCTTCTTCTCTTTATTGTTTGACTTGGCCATGTTTACTGCTGTAGGTCTTGAAACAGAAGAAACTAGCCAATGCACCCAATTTAGGTTTCGGGGCATTAGTTTCGCCGGGCAGGGAAGTTTCACCAGGTCCTCAAATAATACAACGTGACCCTCATCGCTGCCAAAATTGTGGAGCTTATGCCAATCTTTACTGCAATATTTTACTTGGCTCAGGCCAGTGGCAATGTGTGATTTACCGAAATTTGAATGGAAGCGAAGGGGAATATATAGCACCCAGCAAGGAAGAGCTCCGAAATTTTCCAGAACTATCCTCTCATTTGGTCGATTATGTCCAGACTGGGAACAAGAGACCTGGCTTTATTCCCGTGTCCGAATCTAGAATGTCAGCGCCTATAGTTCTGGTAATAGATGAGTGTTTAGATGAGCCACACCTGCAGCATCTACAGAGCTCCTTGCACGCATTTGTTGATTCTTTACCCCCAACAACAAGACTGGGGATTGTGCTCTTTGGCCGCACAGTTTCAGTGTATGATTTCTCAGAAGAATCGACCGCATCTGCAGATGTACTTCCCGGTGACAGATCGCCCAGTCAGGAGTCCTTAAAAGCTTTAATCTATGGTTGAACCGGAGTTGGTGAAGGTGAATAGTGCTTCTTGCCGGCGTCGGAGTTGGTGAAGGTGAAGGTGAAGATTGGAGCCGGCGCCGGAGTTGGTAAATGTGAGTTGGAGAAGAAGAAGTTGATGAGGGACTTGATTGCAATTTTAATTTTATTATTCTTTTTTTTTCTTTTTTTATCATTTAATTTAAGGGTAATTTGGTCTATTCAACAAGATTTTGTCCATTTAACGGTCAAACTAACAGTTTTGGTCAAAAAAGGACTTCAGGTGCTAACGTTTCATAGGTTAAGGACTCGGGGGTTCAAAATAGAAGATTAGGGACCTCATCGTTACAAGGTCCAAAGGTTAGGGACCCCTAGTGCTATTTACCCTTAAATTAATTTAGAAATAAATTAGTGTCGGACTGCCCAACCTTTCAAGTAATTTGTAGATGACTCTTTACTTACTTAACACTGTAAGATTGGGTCCCTACGTGAAGTGACTTTGACGTGAATTAAAGTTGTAAAGAAAAATTGTCAAACTGCTCAATATTGCTCTAATTTTAACATTAAAGTCGCTTACTTTTTTACTTTCAAATTTCGATTTCCGTCACTTGGAAACCCCATCTCACAGTGATAAATAGGTTGGGGAGTCAAAACCTTACTTTTGAAGATTGGGGAGCCATTTTCACACCAGCTGAAAGGTTGAGGAGTTATGTCCCTAATTTTTCCATAATACATTATTTTTTTACTTGTTAAGAGAAGAGTAGAAATCTTGGAATTTGTGCATTAATAGGATTGAGGGAGGGACCATTAATTTGGAAGATTATTTAATTTAGAAATTTATACATATATATCAATTCGAATATCTAAATAAAGACATTAAATTCCATACAGAACTAAACAAGAAAATAATTTAATAAATAAGGAATTATATAATTCAATAAAAAAAAAAAAAAAAAAAGCTATTTAGATTCCAAAAATCTTATAGCAAATATTGGGGGATTGTTTTTAAAAATATATTCTCCAATGAGAAAATATTATACTAAACAAGGAAACATACGACAACAAATTTATGAGGATTGTTTGTAAAAATATATTCTAAAAATTGTAATAAATAAGGAAATATGAAATGTAAAAAATTGTATATTTGATTAGTTGTAATAAAATAAATAAATTATTCACGACCTTGTAACCAGTAGATCTCAATTGGAGATAGAAAGATTTCCATAATATTAAAATAGATATATATATCTTAAATATTACTTTTTCTTCATGCTCTCTATATCATTGTAGGCTATCTTTGTACTTCCAAGATTTTACTTCGTATCTTACAATTTACATCATAAAACAATAATATATATTAAGATTTGGAGTTTCATCTTAAAATGTTAACTTTAAAGTATTCCAAGTGAATTATATGGATTATTATATATTTGGGTAGTACAAGACTTCTAATCTCTATAGTACTCTCGGTTAGTGTCTCTGTCACTATTTAATTGACATGTGTATTTTTGGATCCAAATTAAACAATGGGTCCTAGTTATTCAATACTCCATACTTCGAGAATACTAGAAATAGACATTTAAGTTCAAATTTAATTTCCAATGTATTCTATGAATTGCTATCTACGTGTATCTTATTTTATTAGAACAAATATATAGAAAATTTACATTTTCCTGAGTCGGCATGTCTAACGGAGCTTCTGAATTTAGTCGGGTTCTAAAAATTGTCTATTTTTTTTTTATCAGGTCAGCTTGACATAATCATTAACAACTTACAATATTAAAGATTAATTTTTTTAGACATTATATATTTTATGTATAGTTGACGTGGAATTTAATATGTAGATAGAGAGTGTACATGTAAATATAGATTATGAGTTGCCATGCACTAAATGTAATAATGAAGCTGTTCGACGCATGATTTGTGGGTCATATTATATGAGTTGTTGTGTGGTGGAAAGTAAGAAGTAGCTTATTTGTTAAAGAGACATGTGAACTTAGGTAATTACATGAGACAAACCATCTATTGCTCAAAAGCATATCATCCTTAACTTTTAATATGAGTTGTTTGTCTGCCTGTCTCTCCCAAGTGTGTCATTTTGTTAGGGACAATCTTCGAGTTCATTATTTTTCCCTCTTCATTAATCTATCCGTGCCCTTCAACTAAAGATTGATTTAATACTTCTATTCTTTACCAATTTTAATAAATCTATACTCGTATTTTCGGCAAGTTTTGCCAAGTTGAAATTAATTATGTGGTAATGGTGAGACTAATGATTGTATTTTTCCATTCAACAGAGATCCAATAAGTACTTGTTTGGTAAAAAATTTTGTATATTATAAATAGTAGGTTCTACAAAATGTATAGGTAAAATTATGTTTAATCAATTTATAAGTGTCTACAACTACTCTCAAACAAGCACTATACAATTGTACTCTACAGATTTTTGTACTAAATTGACCTTCTTATCAATAACTTCAAATATCATTTTCGATATACACGACTAAATTATCATTATTTTATATATATTTACATTTCAACTCTTGAAATTTGTTGCAAACTTGAATATTTTTTTGATGCTACAAGTTTGTTGATCCCATATTGTTCACATTTGTTTATTTACTTCCTCTTCAAAAATCCTTGATTTTTCTGAAAAATTATAAATTTTCCGAATTCTAAATAGGCTCTCATATCAAATTTTTCTTCAATTGCCCTCATTTTTAACTACATATTTCATGGGACCCACAACTTTTATCAACTTTTCAATCACATCTTTCATCATTTTTTATCAAAATCTCTTAAAAACTACTTTTAAACTCTACTAAACAGATTCTTAATTTAAATTAAGTTTTTCCATATGCAGTAAATTTGTACTCTTATGAGAAATTAAAAGCTCACTACAGTTACCAACACGCTACCAACTCTTGTACTAAGCTTTGATACTGACTAGCACGGGTTATGCCCTTACAAGATCTGATGCGATACTTACCTCCTCAATTTTATGGCACTAAACTTAGTTAGCCTGTCTCTATTGGTATGTTTTTGGCTTGAAAACGACTAAAGCAAAAATAATTTTTTTTTGCAATTATTGAGAAAAAGGGAATTTATAAGAACACAACACTACAATTTGTTATAAGCGTACTATATTTTAATTGTACTTAAGATACTCAACTTTTATTCTTTGTTGTATTTATGTTCTTAACTTTTTGTCATTGAATTATTATCTTCAACTTTTATTAATTAGTACATTTTATCATTAATGATGTTTTCTGACGAGATATTTTGTTTACGTGTTTTGAAGTGAGGGAAAAATATTTTATTATATTTTTGTATCTATTCTTTTTTTTTTAAAATATGACAGAAAAATAAGTCTTTTTGCGAATTCCCAACAAATGTTTTAGACGAAAACCTTTATCAAACACAAGATATGCTAATTAATTAAAAGTTGAAGAGAAAAATGTGATAAAAAAAAATTGGGGACATGAGTGCTATAATGGTTAAAGATTAAGGATGTTAAATGTAATTAAAATATGGTACAAAAAATATTAAGTGTTGATTGAATATAATTACATTTTATGTTTCAACGTTGACAACCTTATAATTACTCAATTCACCCTCTCAAGACGGATTCCATCAACTTTACTCAATTGACCCTCTTTAAGTTTTACTATGGTGTTAGTCGTCAATGACGGATTCCCATCTGGTTCACAATTAAAAGTCAAAATATCTAAGATAAAGCTTGTTGTACAAAAAAAATTATAGAAAGATTGACAAGCTGACATGGTGAGTGTGTAAAGACTTATTTACCCTTATTAATTTTTCCAATTTCCATCATTGGCCGTCCAAACAGAGAGAAAGTCCAAACTTCATGTTTGTTTAAGATTTTTTATTCTTTTTTCAAACTCATTTTCAACCACATATTTTTTTGAGATCCATAAATTTTAACTACACATTTATCAATTTTTATCAAAAACTTCTAAAAAAACTACTTTTAATTAATATGCTATTTATTTGATTTGATTTACATTATTATGATTTTAATAATTTACAAAGAAAATTTTGATGACTATATATATAGTTGAAGTTTTTGATATTACACTTATATGATTTGAACTAAGTTAAATATGTTTTTATATATTTATTTATTTTATTTATTTTCTTCAAGTGGATGAAGTATATTTTTTTTCAAGTTTTCGCAGTATATGCCCAAGTTTGTTAAAGTGATTTTGTCGATCTAATTGATGTGATGAAAAACGTACATGCAATTCTAATAAAGTGTGTTTCTTACTTTCTTTTGATTTTTCCCTCTCTAATCAATGATGATAATTTATTAGAATTAGATTTTGGGCACGTTCAAATACTTTTCCACATGTTTAAATAATTTATTTAAATCATCAATGATAAAAATGTACGTGCAATCAGATGTGGATCCAAAAAATTAGTTCAGAGGAGTTAAAAAAAATTTTTACGTGCATTTTTAAAGAATAAAAACAAATGTTTCTTCACTTGATCAAAACTTAACTTTCCATTTATAAATTCTAAAAACAACACACACACACACACACACACACACACTATCAACAATTCAACAGTAGGCCAGCAAGGCAGAACAATCTAATAAAAATCCACAAGGCAACAAAATAGACTAACAAGATAATAAAATAGACTGACAAGACAACAAAATAAGCTGACAATGCACAACAATACAATAATAATTATAAACTAATAAGGGAGCAAAAATAAGTTTAAAATTTGTGAATCTTATAAAATACGTGGATTCAACAATAGACCGACAAGACACAATAATCAAATAAAAGGCAGATTAATTAAAAGTTGTTTTTTAGGAGTTTTTTTATAAAAGTTGATAAAATGTGTGGGTCTCATAAAATATGTAGTTGAAAATAAATTTAAAAAAAAATAAAAATAAAAAACTTAAACAAACATTAGCTAAATATTTTTGAAGAAAATAGCACAAATGAAAACTTAGGCAGCCCACATGCTTTCCAAAATCAAAGTTTTGACACGTCATATGTAACTGATTAGGTAAGACTTGATGTACAACAAGCATTACCCAAATATCTATTAAAAACTCCTTAATATCCTTAATTTAATGTAAAATAAATAAGAAAAAAAGGAATAAAGAAAAGAAAAACGAGAATTGATCTACACAAATGCATAGGGACATTTGCAAAAATGAAAACTATTAATAATATTTGTAAAAATGGCAACTTTTTGTGCAAATAGTATGGATACCTTTTCGCCATAAGAGAGTTAAATTGTCGGAATACTATTCAACTGTCGTTGGTTTTTTTTTTTTTTTTGTCATTCAAGTGTCGCATGTAAAAGATAGAAAGAAAGGAAAAAAAAAATCAATTGTGGCCCAACAGTTACAAAAATTCAATAGTTTTTATGCTATATTAATTTTGTTGTTTTTAGAGCTAAAAATATGTAGAATGTAATTGTTTAAAAAATTGTTAGAAGAGATTGGGTTCATAAATTAATGTCTGGTTGGAGAAGAAATTCGGTCACTTTTCTTCTTCTTCTTGATAGTTCAAACGACAATCGATCAACCAGACATTAATCTATCAACTCAGTTTTTTTTTTTTCCCTTTCACATTCTTCTTTTCCAACCAGACATTAATCTAGAACTCATTCTCTTCCAACAATTTTTGAGCAATTATATTCAACATATTTTAACATCTAAAAACAACCAAACTAATCTAGCACAAAATCGATTGAATTTTTTTATTTTATAATTTAAATTATTCTATAAAAAAGTAACTTATTTGAAATGGATTAGTTTTTTTTTTTAGTCAACATACCATCACATCCCAGTGTGGTTGTCAGGAGGGGCGAAGCAACCAAAGGACAAATGGGGTCAATTGACCCCGCAAAAATTTTGAATAATTGCCCAAATCTAAATAAAAAAGTATAAATTAGCCAAATAACTCAAACCCAAGGAACAACACAAATTATTTAATTCAAGTCCAAGTTTTAATTCAGCTGATGAACCAAGTCTTAAGCCCATGATATTATTGGCGTCAATTATCTTCCTTGAGTGTGCATCTTGACTCAAATTTTCACTCCATTCTACAATTATAAGCAAAAATAAGTCCTTAATCCATTAACCCAACTATACAGCTCGGAGAGGGAGAATATGAGGTTTTAGCTTGCTCCCTTCCTGAGTTCATGGTCATTATTTCAAAAGGAAGGCGTCCAGACCCAAGTAATTTATTTCTAAATCAACCATAAATCCATTAGCATTTATGTAAACTTTAATGTTTAGGGTCTTATTTCATTACTAAAAATTGCATTTTCACCAATGGATATTATCCGTTGGCAAAGGTTATAACATTTCACCTACAACAATAAGCAACGGTTTTTCCGTTGGCAAATATATTAGCTTTTTACCAACGGATTTTTCGTGCCTATAAAAGTCATATATATTACCTACGAATTTTTCGTACGTGATATTAATTAATTTTGAAGACCAAAAAATATTTCAACCTTTCACCAACGGAATTTTCGTTGGTGAAGAGTGAATCATATTACCTACGGAAATTTCGTAGGTGATTTTAATTAATTTTGAAGACCAAAAAATATTTTGACCTTTCACCTATAGAATATTCGTCGGTGAAGATTGGATCATATTACCTACGAAAATTCCGTTGGTGATATTAATCAATTTTGAAGACCAAAAATATTTCGACATTTCACCTACGGAATATTCGTTGGTGAATAATGGATCATATTACCTACAGAAATTATGTAGGTGATATTAATCAATTTTAAAGACTAAAAAATTTTTCGACCTTTCACTTACGGAATATCCGTTGGTGAAGAGTGAATCATATTACCTACAAAAATTTCGTAGGTGATATTAATCAATTTTAAAGACCAAAAAATATTTCGACCTTTCACATACGAAATATCTACTGGTGAAGAGTAAATCATATTACATACGAAAATTTCGTAGGTGACATTAATCAATTTTGAAGACCAAAAATTATTTCGACATTTCACCTACGGAATATCCGTTGGTAAAGAGTGAATCATATTGCTTACGAAAATTCCATAGGTAATATTAATTAATTTTGAAAATCAAAAAATATTTTTACCTTTCACCTACGGAATATCCATTGGTAAATAATGATTCTTTTTACCTACGGATGTTCTGTAGGTGATATAAATCAATTTTAAAAATTAAAAAAATACAATTCAACGATTCACCTACCAGAAATTTATGTGAAGAGTAATTCATATGTCAAAAAAATCTTTTGACCTATCACCAACAGATAATCCGTATGTGATATTAATATTTCAACCATTGAGCTACGGAAAATATGTTGGTGAAGAGTAAATCTTGTTACCCGCATGTTTTTCATAAGTAATGTAAAATTTTGAAAATGAAAAAAGATTCAACTATATGGAGTTGAAAGTTAATCACTTAAAGAATAGCTGTAAATTAAGTTTCATTCATTTAACATTCGAATTTTCTACAACGAAATTATACAATTACAAAAATTAAAACGATTCAAACTATAATCCCGTGCGAAGAAAACATAGGTAGAGTAGTTTACCTATTGTATGACATCCCTTTAGTTAAGCATTTTGTGTTTAAATGTGAAAGCAAATAATGTTTAACATCATTTCATACAGTTTGTACAGCTATAAATTTTTTTTTGAGCAATGTGATATTTTAAGTTTAAGTGTTAACACAATGTAGAATTTGATTTTTCATTAACATTTATTTTTTACTTTATAAGCAATTATGGAAAATGTTGCTCATTGAACTAATATATATTATAAAAATAAATATAATCACAATAATTCATTTGTTTCCAATGGTTTGGTTGTAACTTCACAACTCTTAAGTTAAAGGTTCAAATCACATTATATTCATTCTAATTCTAAAATAATAATAAAAAACTTGACAAATCTTAGTGGATTGGGTCGGACTTTGGTGGGTTGAGTTTCGAGTCCATACTTGGCAAGTCGAGTCATGGATCCACCAGGTATATAAAATTAATATTTTTTAATTATTAAAGGCTTGAGACATTACCTACAGAATTAGAAATGTCACACACTTTTACCAACAGAAATTCCGTTTGTGAAAATCACCAATAAACAAATAAAAGAAAATCACCTCTCCAACCTTATATAAATAACTTATAAAATATACATGAGAGGGGGGCTTAAAACCTGACCTCCAATCAGAATAGCTAAAGCAAACAAATAAACGAATAAGGAGGTACCACCTTCCAAACAATAAGTCCTGAAAAATCTAGACCCCTAACTGCAGGAAGCCATATCTATCAATATGAACTAAGTTACAATAGAGCCGTGGTAAGTCTTAAGCGATGTATTCAAAATAGCAACGACGATCTCAATTCTCTGAATTAAGTAAATCAGCCACCTGGTTGCCATTGCGATACATATGAGAAATAGTATCATGGTTGAAGGGCAATGAGATATCTGATGTAGTAAAGAGTGGTCTAAATAGACCAAGGTTCTCTATCTCTGGTGATGCAGTAAATGGCCAAAGTAGAGTTGACCTCAATCCATAAATCTGATAGTATATTCCTCTGAGCAAGAATGATACTGTCAAGAATAGCCATGAGCTCGGCCTCCAGAATAGGGCACTCGCCATATGAAAAGAAGAAGGCGTGAACACACTGCCCTGCTGAATCTCTAATAATCTCATCTCTACTCGTAAATTCATCTTTGACGTATCCATCAGTGTTGACCTTGTAAGATTCCACTGGTGGAGTACGCCAATAAACCAAGACAGGGAGAGAAACGGATGGAGTAGTAAGAAAGATACCAAAAAAAGGAGCAATATCTAGATCCCTTCGTCAATAAATAATCTAAATAAACGGCATGTATGTAGTAGGGAGATAGTATGGTATACTCTCCAGATAATCCGTCTTGGTTCCATAAAGATATCCTGGTACTTCACAAAATTCTTCGCAGTCCAAATAAATTAGAGAATCAAAAGAAGAATGATCATGCGAATATAACCCTTGATGGTAAATGGTAGCGCAAATGCGGGTGGTGCAGCAAGATTCGATTTTAATAAAATAATTGATCTGATTTTGAATTAGATTTAAACATGATATAATCGGTGTTTAAGTAATTGTTTGAGGTTACATTTGTCCAAAATAACTATTTTTCAATATCACTTCATATTTCCCACCTTCCATCCCTTCCTCTAGAGCTGGCAAATGGGTTGGGTTGGGTTGGTTTGGGCCAGTCCAACCTGCCAGAACAGGGCCACATATGAAACTGGACTGGGCTGGTCCAGCCTAGTTTTGTATGGGCCAGAAATATGCTAGCCCAGTCCAACCCATTGGCCCAACTTATCTTAATTTTCTTTTTTTTTTTTTTAAATAAATTTTTTATACAATCTAATACATTACATCAAATACAATCTTAGATAAATTTAGATTATTTAGATATTTTTAAAAAGATTAATTTATAAAATTGGAGCTCTCATGTATTAGTTAATAGATAAACGTCAATTTTTTTTCAAAATAATAATTTTTTTTGTTAATTGTAAACTATTTGTACACTTTTTAAAAATATCATTTGTAACATTTGTATCAAACATTGATACACAATATTATTTGTAATATATGTATCAAATAGTGATACTATAAAGGACTAAATTGATATAAAAGTATAAATATGGGATCAAGTTGCAAAAATTTAAAAGTTGAAGGACTTAGGTTGCAAATAAAAGAGGACGAAATTGAAATGAAAGAAGAAGTATAGGGACTAAAGTGAAACTTTTATAAAGATGAAGGACTTATTGTACAAATAATCAAAAACTCAAATGCAAATTTAAGTGAATTCACGTGAAAATATATATTTTGTGGTATATATTTGATTTTAATTTATTATTTTATTAATTAATATAATTTTAAGAATGTAGTATTTTTAGAATAAATTTGTTAAGTTGATAAAATTAGAATTATTTTTAAAAAGTGGTTTATTTATGAAAAATTCCTTGATATTATTTAAATTATGTATTGGGGCTATTCACAAAATGAGTTAATTAGTGTTAAGGAGCCCAAAAAATAAAATCAAAATTAAAATCAAAATCAAAATCAAAATCAGGCCTGCCCAACTAGCCCGCGGGCTAAATGGGCTGGGCCATCTTGGTCCAATTTTATTTGGGCTAGGGCCAACCCAACCCAAGAAGGCGGGCTACATGGGCCGGCCCGCGGGCTGGGCCAATTTTGCCACCTCTACCTTCCTCCCTCCACCATATCATCGACTGCCACCATCGTCCACCAATGTAAACCACATCGCTTGCGATCACCACCACCACCACTCAAATCAACACCGACACCGCCACCGCCACCTCCACCTAACATTAGAAAACCATTATCCACATCCTCCCAAAAACCCACGACCATCATCTACCGTTCCTTCCATCGACTGCCAACATCGCACTATCATTGGAAAGGATAAACAAAACACAAAATGGATGTGATGCAGGAGCAAGATCAAAATGTTGAAAATTGGTTCCAAACTTCTGTTTAAAACTGGACCCGTATCTAGAGGAATTTATCGAAAACTTTAGTTGAAAATTGGTTCCAAATCTTGATTACTCTTTTGTTGAGTTCTATTGAAATTTGTTGAATTTTTTGAAGATGTGTATGTATGTATGCATGCTAAATGTACATGTTCGTGTACATCTATATATATATATATATATATATATATATATATATATAATTGTTGCAGTTATTCTTATGGAGGTGTATTTAAATTAAATTTTTAAAAAATTTGATTAATATTCTTCAAGTGATTGATTTTTATAGATTTCATTCATTTTTATTGACTTTTATATATTTTAACAGACTTCTACGTACTTTTATAGATATTCATTTTGAAAGAATTTCCTAGACTTTCACAAATATTTTTGGACTGTTATAGACTTTTAAGTTTTCAATTAAAAATCTTGAATATAAAAATTTGATATTCCACAGTTAAAAAAAATTCATATTAGAAAAGTGTGGTAATAATTTATTTAATTACATTAATTATATTTAATTCATAATAGTTAGTGTTCTATTTAATTAATGCAAGTCAAAAGCTAAGGACATAAATTATTGGTTCACTCTCTTTTTCTTTTGGTAAAATTATGAACTTCCAAATAGTTTGTAGATAAATTCAAAAATATATGGCATGTGACTCTTTTTTAAAATATTTTTCAACAAATTTTTTTATTCTGTTCATAATCTCATTTCTTACATTTAATATTCTATTGGTAACATATCATTATAAGTCATCACAATCAATAAATAAATAACCTAAGTACCAATTTACAAAGGAAAAAAAATACACACATGCTTATCAAAATAAATAGAAAAAATAAGAATGAAAATTAAAATAAAAAATATAGTAATAAAAAATTATTTTTTAATCTAATAAAAATAATTAATTAACTACAATCAACAATTATAGTTATAAATTTATCTTATTTTTTAATGAAAAATAGAAAAAAATGAAAAATAAGAAAGAGAAAATAATTATGGAATATTGAAGAAAAAAATCACACTTAAGAGATAAAAAAAATATTAATCTTATTTTTTATATAAAAAAGGTTGGTAATTAATCATGTGGAAAAAGAAGAAAAAGAGAAAATGGTTAGGGGATTATTGAAAAGAGAAAAAAAAATTACATTGACTAGAAATAAAAATATTAATATTCTTTTTCATAAAAAATATTCATAATTAATCTTGGCTATATGATTCGTGAAGGAAAAACAAGAAAAGGGGAAAATGTTTAGGATAATATTAAAGAGGAAAAAAAAATCACATTGAAGAAAGCGAAGAATATTAATCTTGACTCTAAAGTTTGTATATGGAAAAAGAAAAGAGAAATATTACATAAATAAATAAAAAATTAGGAATTGAAATATTTTTTTTTTAAAGACTTGAGATTAAATGAGAGAGAAATTATGATATCTTTTATTTATACTTTGTGCTTTAAAGTTAGTACATAGAAAATTCTCTATAAAGTCATTAAAAATTATCGACATTTTGAATACCTCTGAATTTTGTAGGATTTTAAAAAGTTTGAATTGAATATTGTATAACTTTATAAGACCTTTTAAAAGTTTTTAAAAATCTATATTGAATACCTCAACATTTTTATAGAGTTTAAAAAATTTGAATTGAATACACCTAAACTTTTAAACTTCATTAAAGTCTTACCAAGTCTTAATTGAATACACCCCTCTTAATGTGTGTTCATCGAGCGTAGATGATCCTTTTGGACGGAATCTGCCCAAAATATCCGTTAGTTTAGCTCGTATTTTACACTCTTCTTTAATAGTAGAGAAAACAATACAAAAAATTTGCATATCAAATTCAAAGACAGATTTGTCAATTTCAAAATAAATAATAAAAAATTAAATTAAAAAAATAATAAAAAAGATCATATTCTTCAACCCACCCCTATCCCATCACACCTATCAACACATAACGTAACCACCACCATGCAACCGCCACAAGGACAAACTTATCTTCCCTCATTTCTACCATTAATGGTAGATTTTGAGAGAGAGAGAGAGAGAGAGAGAGAGAGAGTCCCTCCTCAATTTCTGCCAACCATTGATGAAAGAAATATGAAGGGTTATTGGTGGAAAAGTCCACCTCAAAATCTGCCATTAATGATAAATTAAGAGAAGACTAACCCCCCATCCCTCCATCCAACCAAAGTCATGCAATTAATGGCAGATTAAAATGGAGAGAATAGAATAGTCCCCTTGGTTTTGCCATTAGCAGTAGAAATCAAAAGGGGGCTTCTCTCCCCTCAAAATAAGCCATTAATTGTAGAATTGAGGAAGAACAAGTCCCTCCAGTAGCGGTTAAGCTCTAGCTTGGCGATAGTGGTGGCATGAGTTGTAGAAGATGATCTTTTTTATTCTTGTATTTTAGAATTGACAAATTTGTCCTTGTTATTAAAGAAGAGTGAAAACCACGCGTAAAACTAACAAACATTTTGGACACATCTGTCCAAGAGGACCATTTGTGCACGCATAGGTTCGGGACTTGTCTACAAAAAATGAAAAGTTAGGGACATAAACATACGATGGCCTTACGTTAGGGACCATTTGCGCCAATTTCCCATATATACTCATTAATGTTGGAAAGTGGTTTGTAAGATTGTAATAGTTTAAAAGTTTTAAATGGGCTCTTAGTAATTGAATTTGGCTAGATGTTTAATATGTGTTGTAATTTCCTAATTCATTCACATAACTATTTTAGTGGAATATCTTTTTCGGGAATAAATTGCTTTTTCGATTCTTCAAACATTGATCATCTATCACCAATACGAATCTCAATTCTTCAAGATTTATTGAATTTGTTTCAAAACTTTGATACTTCTAATCTTTCGAATCTTCTTTGGTATTCTCAAAATACAAAATTGAACTGATGTGTGGGCACCAAAGTCAAAATCACAAACCCCAAATCTAGAACCTAATATGCAAGGCGAAAAACCCTATCCTCTTTGCATATTTCTTGTATTGGGGGTTGTAGGTGCATATATTAAGGGTGAACACAGTTCGGTTTGAATAATTTTTGGCAAATTCCCAAATCAAATTGAACTATTTTATACAATTCATCACAGTTTGTGTAGCGACATAAAGTAATACTTACAAACAAATTAAAACAAAAATATATTGGTTATGATGTTAATTATTCATGAATTATATCAAATTATTTGGCTATTTAGTTAATTATTCAACTCTCTTTAAATTTTACATATTTTTGAATGAAGGTGTTAAGACATTACATATAAGAAACTGTTAATTTTCAATATAATATCATAGCAAGTCTTCAAAAACCGACAAATACTTTCGAAATATGAGGTATATTTGTTTCATGACAACTTTGTTCTTCTAAAAAGTAGTTTAATTTTTTTAATTGTGTAAACGTTCAACTATCAAAATCCAAACCAAACCATTTCTAAACAGATTGGTTTGGTTCAAAACTGGAACAATTCAATATAAAAAATTCAATTTAATTTTATATTTAATAGTTTTTTGGTCACCCCTTGTAGCGACAGAAAAATTTTAATTTCTCAATACAGAAATTTTCATTGTTAATTTTTAAAATAAAATTTTTCAATTCATCTCATCGATGCGACGCTTCCTAAAAATTACGAATTTAATTATTTTGGTCACAAAGAAACTTGTACGCACTTGCCTTATTTCATTGACATATTGGACTACTTTTTTATGACGAGCCTTGTTACATTTTTGGGATTAATTAAATACTAAATTTAACTTGTCATATGAAAAATCGTCTCACGTGTTTTAATTCTTTTTATTCCGCTAATTTGATTTAAAAACCGAATGATATGTTAAACACCAAACACTACCTCTTTTTCAGCCCAAAATCCCAGGCACTTCAGTCCTATATTTCTAGCCCAAAATTGACGTCTTTTAGCCGAAAACTTAGCCCATAAAACCACCTAAAAATCGGCTCCAACCACTGCCCAAGACCCACCCAAAAACCTACCCCAAATCACCTAAGAAACCGTCCAACCTTCTACTAAACCCCTTCACTCCTCCCACATTTCTGCCTAATTGCCCCCATTTTCCCACCACCAAAACTGTCCCCCATGCATCCCCAAAACTACTCTATTATAAACCAAAAAAACTACCCCATTACCCATAACCAACCCACCAATTTCTTCCCATTTTCCCCTCTCTTTTCAATCCCAACTATTAGCTTAATTTTTCCTCATTTCCCATCCAAAAATTAGCAACTACCAAACCCATCAGACTTCTTTTTTCTCCTTCCCCAATTTCAGCCACCATATATATCTCATTCCCTTCCATAATTCAGCCCCAAGAATTTACCCTCTAAATCTCCCTCCCTCTCGGTCCCTCACTTCTTTCTTTCCTCCATAAATTCGGATACTATACCTCACTCTTTCCACCACAAAGTCAAGCCCAAAAATGCCAAAAAACCTCAATTTTTTCTCTTCTGTAAACTCAGCGATAACCCCTTCTCCCTCCAACAGTCTCAGTCCAAAAAATCTTAGATTTCTCCCTCACCCCCTCTCTATTTTTGGCTATTCATCTCTTCCTTATCCTCATTTTTCCTCTCCCATTTCTCTCTTTTGTTTATATTCTAACATAACACAAAACAACTATTTTCACAAACAATTTTTACAAAAAAAAGTAAAGCAAACGTACGGGATCCACCTTACTTCTAACTTCTAACTTTTGTTGGAGTCGTTGGTTGTGGCCAATCTAGCACTGCTTCCATCTTACTGGGATCGACTACTATACCTTCATTCGATACTACATGTCCCAAAAACATCACTCTTTCTAACAAAAATTCACATTTCTTAAATTTGGCATATAGTTGTTTTTCCCTTAACATTTGGAGAACTATTCTCAAATGAGTCGCATGTTCTTCTCTCGTCTTAGAATAAATCAAAGTGTCATCAATGAAGACTATTGCAAATTTATCCAGATATTCTTTAAACACTTGGTTCATTAAATCCATAAACAATGCAGGAGCGTTTGTTAACCCAAAAGGCATCACCAAAAATTCGAAATGACCGTACTGAGTACGAAAAGCTGTTTTTAAAATATCTTCATCCTTAATCCTCAATTGATGATATCTCGATCTAAGATCTATCTTAGAAAATACTGTTGAATCTTGTAAATGATCAAACAAATCATTTATCCTGGTAATGTGTATTTGTTCTTGATTGTCACTTTATTCAGTTCCCGATAATCAATACATAACTTCATTGAAACGTCCTTTTTCTTTACGAATAATATTGGAGCTCCCCAAGGTGATGAACTAGGTTGAATAAAACCTTCTTGAATTAACTCATATAGCTGAATTTTTAACTCTTTTAGTTCAGTGGGTTCCATTCTGTAGGAAGTTTTAGAAATATGTGCGGTTCTTGGAATTATTTCAATCCCAAATTCTATTTCTCTTTTAGGGGGTAATCCGAGTAGGTCATCTAGAAACACATTAGAATATTCATGTACTATGGGTATCGAATGTAAAGTAGGTTTGAATTTTTCCTTAGCCTGAATTTAAAGTAATCTAACCCAAAATCCCTCACTACCATTCTCTAACAATTTAGAAGCCTTCAAAGCTGAAATCACGATTTTTGAAATTTTCTCTGGCATAGGAAATGCTATTGTCCCAATTCCAGGCATATTCAATGCCTTTGACATATAGTCAATGGTTACTTGGTGCTCAGACAGCCAATCCATTCTTAATATTACATCAAAATCCTTTAGATCTAATAAAATTAAATCCGCAAGGCATATTTTCTCTTTAATTTGGATTGAGATATCATGAAGGAATTGTTTTACACAACAATTTGGTTAGGAGTATATGCTTACTTCTATTTCTGAAGATAATGATTTAGGAGCCAATCCAAGCATTGTTAACATAGTGGTTGCAATAAATGAGTGGGTAGCTCATGAATCAAACAAAGCATGCATTGGTTTAGATTTGATGTAAATTGTACATGTGACTACGTCATTACTTGGTCCAGCTTTCGGCCTGACCAATGCAAACACTCTTGCAGACCCTTGGTTTTCTTTGGACCTGGTCAGACATTCACCAGCTATCCGGGTTTATGACATGAGTAACGTACTCTTTGACCAGCCAAACACTCTCCATGATGAGTTTTACCACACTTCACACAATTGGGATATGGTTGAATTCCAAACTTGTTTTCTGGCTTTCTTTTCTTAAAGTAAGGTCCCTTTTGATCAGACTTTTCTCCTTGAGGTTTATTCGCCCACTTTCTTTTATTTTGGTTATTATTATTATTATTATTATTTCTCCACTTTTGATTTGATTGAAACTTTTCTTTTCCTGTACCTTGATTTTTATTTTGATACCTAAATTCTTAGACTTTAATAATTTTCAGTTCAGATTGTTTAGCCAGTAATGCCTTATCAGCGACCATAGGAAAAGTCATGTTTTGTATTCTCGACATCAATACATCCCTATTCAATTCCGGCCTTAATCCTTCAAGAAACCTATCAACCTTATGTCCATTCGTGCCAACCATGTGCATGGAAAAACGTGACAATTTCTCAAATTTTCTAATATATTCTGCCATCTTCATTGACCCTTGCCTCAATTGGATGAATTCATTCATCTTATGGTTTCTCAAATTCTCTACTATTCAAAATTTCAAATCCTAGATTCCTAATTCACCACTATCAATTCATTGCTCCTTCTAGAAAATCAAAAGAGAAAGGCAAACTAGTGGAGTCTTCATCTGCTACTGTTGAAAAGAAGAAACATGTGGCCAGGAGAGAGGAACCTGCGGCTGGTCACACCTCTCATCATGCAACCGTGGTCTGGAAGCGGTGAGAGATCAATTTCCATCCCTTTGGTTCAAGGATGCTACAGTCCAGTCTCGATTCGAGAAATTTGAGGACAAAAGTTTCTCTGGGTAGGTTTCCCAATATCCCATTTCTAGAGTCCATTTCATTTTCTTATTTAGCCCAGTTTAGAAAGTTTGGCTGGATGAATCTACTAGAGGTTAAGGGTGAATTTAGTGAGAGGATTGTGAAGCATTTTTAAATAAATGCTGAAATGTTGGAAAATGAAGATGGAGTTGATACCTATGTCAAGGGTAAGCCTATTGTAGTTGATGAAAAATTAATCTCGAGTTTGTATGATGTGCCATTGCCTGGAGTTGCATTTGGAGAAACATTTAATCTTCTAGAGGCATGTAAGATAGTATATGAAGACTGGGAGTTAACTGCCACTCGGAAGGATGTTGCTAATTTAGGGAAAGACATAAGATTGTTACATCTTATCGTTGTTTATTTTCTTAAACAAAGGTCTGGTAGGTTGTCACAATTGTCTCAGGAAGACATTTGGATGATGTAGAAAATCATTGAAGGTCAATGTATTAATATATGTGACCTCATTATATATGGGATTTCAGAGCGTGTATATCGCCCAGCTCCTCAGGAAATTACCTATGGTTGTTTAATAACCGATATGATGGGTAGGCTAGATATAGATTTAACTGATGAAAAAATGACTCGTTTACACTCGAATTATGAGATTGGAGAAAACTCACTAAATAAGGCTAATTTCGAGTTAATTGACGGGGTGTGGACCAAGTCAAAGAAGGCATTTGGTCTTGCATCATTTATGCCTTCTACACCTGCAGCTTGGGAAGATTTTATGGTGGATTTTTGGAGTTTTTAGACTGATGTTCATGATCAAATGCAAGAGCTGCTATCTCATCAATCCTATTTGGAAGATGCAGTTCATGCTTTGGCGAACTCGGGTAACAAAAGTTCTGATGAAGAGGAAGAGGGTGAGGACGAATCCTAGATCCTTCATGATTCTTTTGTTAACTTATGGTATTACTAAAACTTTTCATTGTTTTATTTAGCTTTTGGAAATATTGTGACTAGATGGGACTAAACTTATGTTGGGGTTTTCGATTAGTAAGATTTAGGTAAAATTCCCTTCCCTGCACAACTTATGTATTGGGAATTTTTGATCGGCTTATATATTATGCTTATTCTCTATTTCTACTTCTTGTTTTCGTTTTGTTTTGTGACAATTTGCCTTATGGTTTATTATGTGCTGCTTGAATGCTACATGCCTAATGTTTACTATTATGGTTGAAACTTAGATCATTAGGCCAAGTTAGTCATTTTTTATTCTTTTTAGATTTTAGAATCCTAAGTTGAACTTCAAGATCCTGAGGTTCTCAATTAAAAGTGTAATCAACATAATAAAATGACTTGAATCAAAATGTAACATATTTAAGGATACTGAAAGAAGGTTTGTACCTGGAGGTAGACGTTGTTGACAGGAAAGTATCATATCATCGTAGTCTACAGAATCTGTGACCGGGCACTCTAATACCAAAACTTGTGACAACTCCTAAATTTGCATTAAATTTTTTTTTTAAATTTTATCTTTACTTCAGGTCTGCTGAAGGCTTCTAGTAGCCTCAAGATGTAATAGAAAACCAACTTTAAAAGGATTATAGTATCCTTCTATTGAACGCAGAGCAGGAATTTGTCTTTGCTTCAGGTCTGAAGGCTTCTAATAGTCCCGAGTTGAGTTAGAAACTAGCTTCTGATTGATACTAGTATCCTTATACCATTTACAGAGTAGACATGTCCATATCCGTTTTAAGTTTATTAGATTTACTCTTAATACTCAAACTAAAACTATAATTTACTATATTTAGGTTTTTAAAATTGAGGCAAGAAATAAAACTTTTAAAAAAATGTAGATGATGAAATTTAAAAGCTTGAATACATAAATTTAACCACAAATATAGTAAATAAGATTCCCATTTCTTTAAGTACATCGGGTTTCTATACTTTACAAAATCATGTATCTCGATTTCTGCCAAAGAAAACAAAACAACATTATTCAATACAAGGGAATCTACAAAATAGATTGAACCAAAAAAAAAAAAAATAATAATAATAACGATCATACTTCATGTGATGAAATATAGAGTTCTCAATTGCTCTAATGTCATAGCATTATAAATGGAGACCATTTTATAACTCCTTTCTTTTATGTATACTTCGGGCCATAACGGATAGTGAGTCCAAACGTCCCTTTTCGTGACAATATGATACTCTCTTCCATCATTGGACGTCCTTTCCCACATTTTCACTACCTCGGTGTATCTTCTATCAATTTTCTACAAAATTCATAAAACAACTTATAAGCTGCGAAGTTTAGCGAGTAAAACAACAAATAAGTCACATAGAATAAGAACATATTATCATTTAATTAATACATTTCAAGAATACTTTGTTCATAACCATCTTAACTCTTAACTTTAACTTGTAGTTTCATATAGGCTAAATAGGAATCAACACATGAACATCCAATTACATAGGGAAAAAATCATCTTCATATTAATCACCACATTTATATACATGTAAGGAAAACACAAGGCTGCACTTGACAAAAATCTGCATTCTTGAAAAGAGAATTTAATTCACATAATTCACCTATGAACCAAATACATATCTAAATATTGAATGCATAAGCCACCAATTTTATCTTGTCTTTGGACCCGTCCCATAAATAGAAACTTGTACACCGAGCACTCAAACATTGTGCTTAAAATTGTACTAAGGTCACCATACTTTCTTAGAGCAATTCATTGCTCATTGGGATCCCAAAGGCTTTATGACCTTAACTCCTCAAACAGACCTTGTGGCCATGAGCTTATAAATGGCCGTTGTGGCCTTAACTTTCATATGGCTCTTCTGGCCGGTGACCTTACTGATTGGACCCTATGGTCTATGAGGTACTTAATAGCCCATTGGTTACATCTATTTAGGGAACTTAGTGATTTATCATGATCTATTTTATTCTTGCATAACACATGAGTTAAGACTCTTTAATGATCAAGATTAAACATAAACATCTCAAATCTTGTCAAACATGTTTTCATTTCAACTCTATAACAGAAACATAAGAATCATACTTGAATGAAAACAAAAAATAGAATGTAACACATGTTGTTCCTGTGAGAGGGCTACTAGAAGCATGAATCCAAGAAACACTTTGAATTTCAACATCAAAACATCTTAGTGCAGCTTATCATTTAATTTAACAATCATAAGAAAAACCAATATCCATTCTAAGTGTCATTCTAAAATCAAATAAGGCACTTGCTTGAGCATATAGTACATGTAAAGTGAAAGCCTTTGTAAAATTTACTTAAGAAAATGATTGGATTAAAATAGAATCAAGACTTGAACCATAATTACATATCATTTACTCACATAATTTCTTGATCTCAAATAAGATAAACTAAAGTTGCTCAAAGTAAAAATATTCAATTTAATTATTACCAATCGTTAACAAGTAATAAAGTGATGTGAAGAGTGCGAACCCACGAGGACTAGGTACCAATTAACATTTTAATGTATACTTCTAGTTTTAACAATATAAGAACACAGATTCGTTTGTAAATTTAATCCTAAAATTATTCTACTTATGTTAAATTAAATCTAAATTATCTCACAATCAAAATTAATTTTTAAGAATGAATTCGAATTGTACTAGCACTAGGATTTTTGAATCCACCTATGCGTTCCTTAATCAATTATCCGTTAATCGTTTTAGCTTATAATTATCCTAGATTGAAAATCGGCGATCCTATAATAATCAAAAGCCTCTTTCGATAGTCAATCAATTCTATATCGATGTGCGAACTTAATTATCTGGATTAAGTTTCAAACATAAAAATATGTATTTAAATTACAAGAACACCTAAACAGATTTCACAAGGCATAATAATAATTTCATATCTATTATTGGACCCTATGTTATTCAATACCATGCTTATCTAGATTGAATCTCTCGATTTCAATAAAGATCACTAAACATTTTAATGGTGATCAAGCATTAAAATATTAAAAATAATGAATAAAGGATAATCAATCCAAAAATAATTAATTACTAAAAAGGAAAACTTTTAATTAATTAAAAACGTGAGGTTTTATTGTTCATCATAGCAATAAGTAATTTAGTCGAACAAGATTTTGTAAAATAATACAAGAATTGTGTTAATCATATTCCAGAGGAAAAAGAAGAAAATAGAAATGCAGCCTGTGATTTTTGGCTCAAGAATCTTCAATCCGTTTCTTGATATTCGATTCTTCTCTTGTATTTTTAATCCCAAAATTCGCCTCTCGTGATTTGTCTATTCTCTTTCCTTTTAACCTCATCCAAAATCTTTGAAACATGTTTTAAATCATTCTTTTATTCTATACTCGGTAGAGTTCTATTTCCATCAGGAAACAACTTAAGATTCTGCACGGAAAGACATGTGATCGCATGGTTTGGTCAAATAAAGTTCTGTAGAATAACTTGGTGTCTTGCGATCGCAGCTAATCTTAACCATGCGATTGCATGGTCAATTTGTACATAGTTCCTAGATTTCTCTCTTTGATATTTGCATGACAAGTCCCTCAAGTCTCTTTGTCTGTTCAATTAAATATATTTTTCTTTTGTTTGCTCTCTTTTCGTTTGATCGACACTTGAATTTGATTTTTTCCTATAATGATAAGAAAACAATGCGCCATTATACTGAAAATATGTAAGAGTACTCATAATTGTCCCTTTTAGTGAGCTCCGATAAGTACAAAATTGTACTTCTCAAACACCCCCGAAATTGAAAGAAACGTTGTCCCCAATGTACATTTAAAAATCTAAAGAAATGTATAAAAAGATCAGAGACTTCCCAGAGGTGGATCAGAAGGTGCTAGAAGAAAAAGTGTGGTAGGATCCTGTCTAGGTATAAGTCGACAAATCTTGGCATGAATATCATCCAGCTAGGCCGCATAGTGTAACTCTAAGAAAAAGAATAATAATAATAATAATTTTTTTTACGTTTTTAAAAATCTCTGGGTTTCCTTGCGATCGCATGGCCATAATGTCCTACGATCGCAAGTATATTAAATTCTAGGCAGCCCAGGCATGCGATCTCATAGTATAAAATTGCTGAAGATTAAATTTTTTTTTTTTAAAATAGAACTTAAAATTGTACTTATCAGTGTGAAATCGAGTTTCTATTTTCCATTATTATCTTATTGATGATGGTTCCTTTAGTAAAATCAATGACACACTATAACCATTGTCAAATCAATGACAATGGTTGCTGTGTTATAGTGTGAACCACTACTTTAATTTTTACATTTGAAGAGATTTTTTGTGGTGTAAAACAGTGTTGCTGTGTGAACCATGCTTTAATTTTTCATTTGAAGAGATTTTATGATGATGGTGCCTTTAGGAAATTAATGACAGTATGTAACTATTGCCAAATCAATGACATACGAAAACCAGATTAAAGTACAATTTGATGGTATTCAAGTTCACCAACCTATTTTTTGTGTTTGTCCTACATGAAAATATGTCACCTTTGGCTTGATATGCCAGTTCATATTCCAAATACAATATGTTTGAACATGCAAACTAACAAATAGATGGTATGATCACTGTTTTTTGAGATGTATATCATTTTTTTTATCTCTGTCTCTTTTTTAGAGATGTATGTCACTTTTTTAGATATATGTCACTTTTTGAAGATGTTTGTCACTTTTTAGATCATTTTGTCACTTTTATTTATTTTTATGAAAATGTTGAGAGAAATCAAATAGAGAGATAAAAAAGTTGATATGGTTAATTTGGAGACAAATGTATATGTAATTTTTGGAATTATATGTTCTTTGACATGCTTTTTTAGTAGGCATGTTTTATCTTTGCCTTGGATGAAATGAGCAATTCAAGAAGAGATTTAGTTGTATACAAATAGATGGTATAATCAGTGTTTTGTGAGCTGGCATGATAATTGTTTTGTGCTTTTCATATTTTGAGCATCAATAGAACATTCGTGAAAAAATGTATGTGTGACCTTTTGTTCAAAAAGTGACAGAGCATGTCCTTTTTATTTAATATATGTTAATTCTATAAAACTATTATTTGACTAACCATCTTTGTTTTTTTTTTCAGGACTGAGAGCTGTTAATTCTCTAGGACTATTGGTTTCCTGGAAAAATGACATTCTACTCACCATATATAGTTATCAAATACTTGAATGACAAGTTTACTGATAGCCAAAAGCAAATATTTTGGGAGACATGCTTTGGACCATACATTGATTTGAAAGAAACGGTGATTTAGTACTAGTTATTAAGGCAAGTGAAGCAACCAAACATAAATGAATTGTCGTTCAAGCGAAAAAATTGTCAGATTTTTTGTTGAAGAATTGTCTAATGTCTGGCCTTTGGTGCGTGGGTAATGGTGATTTTACCAAGTATTGAATGCGTAATAGTACGATTAAGGACCGATATTTCAAGAAGTATGATAGCATTTCAACATAGTGTGTTGAAAAAGTGTTTAAAGAGTTTCTATCTGATACATTAGATAAGGATGTGGTAGATGTTAGTATTATTTATCTTGATTCATCGTTCTTATTGCCACATCATACCATCAATGTGTCGATGATTTAGTTTTTGGACTTGTTGAGTTAGGTGATATGGAATCTTTTCCATGGGAGGAAGGAGCTATACAGTTTGACCTTGATGTCTCTCAAAGGTGCATTGACCAAGAGGATCATAAAGTTAGATCCTTGAAAAAAACATTGGAGATAGGCTTAATGGCTTTCTTCTTGCTTTCCAAGTTTGGATATATGAGATTATTCCTACAATAGCTAGAAAAAGGTTGTGTGAAGTACAAGCCATTACACCCTCGAATTTTGAGTTGGAGTTCTAATGTACATTTGGCATTGTTACAATTGAACAATTGTGTTTTTGACTTGCTTAAAGTAAGCTCTATTCATTATTTATGCTAGTTTTCTTTACATTTTTCATCATTGTTTGTTATATGTTTTGTTATTTAAAATTGGCTTTTTTGCACAAATGGCCTCTATCTTTTGCACTTACTGTGGATTGAGGACCTATCTTTTTATTTTTTGGCAGTGTAGTCCCTATTTTAAACTTTGTTGGCGACAATGACCCTTTCCGTCCAATTCCATCAAATTATCCGTTAGTTCTGGTATTTTTGCACAAATGGTCCCCGCATGCATTCCACACTCTTTATTTCACGAGGGTATTTTTGACATTTTACTGTTCGTAAATAAAATTTTGCAGCAGAGGTCCTAAACTTAAAAGGAAAAAAATAATAATAATAAAAACAAATGTTCTTCCACCCTACCCCACCCAGTTTGTGAATCAGTGTATTATGAACAGCAAAATGTCATAATGCAAAAACTCCATTTCTGAATCATTGTTATCAAATTAAGGATAAAAGAACAGAGAAATATGATGGAAAAAATCCCATTGGGCTTCAGAAGAGCGGCAACTCAATCTCCAATAGCCACCCTCCTAAAAAAACAACGTTTATTCTTCTCTCCATTAGCCAATTCCTCCTTTAAAAACTTACCAAAACTCTCCCAAGAAAAAAACCATAAAAGACAATGCTTCAACCACAAATACAAGCACCCCGCCAATCATTTTTAACTCCCCAAAGCTCTCAAATGCCAAATATCTGTTCAATTCACTTGTTACCACTAGCAAGAACACCCCTTCAGAGCCCAGATTCTACAACTCAATTTTGGAGTCATTTTCCTCAGTCTCATCTCTCTAAGACTCAATTTTGTTTCTCAATCACATGATCAAGAAACACCCTTCCTTTTCTCCTGACCAGTGTACTTAACTCCTTGTGCAATCTTGAAGAGCGCCGAATGACCCTTCACTTTCAAATGTCCAACTAGAGATGGCAATGGGGCGGGTTGGCCCCACCCCGCATCGCAAAAATTTTGACCCATCCCGTCGTGCAACCCGCGAATTCGCTGGGCTGGGCGGGGCGGCCCCTCAACCCACCAACCGCCCAGGTTAAATATCTTTTTTTTTAAAAAAAATAATTAAAAAAGAAATAATTTTTTTATATATATTTGTACCAAACAAAACAAAACAATTATAAGATTGAGGTTATGGTGTAGTGGTTATGATTAATAGTTTACAAGTTTCAACCAGGGTTCGAATCTTCTTTAGTCTATTTGTAGTGAAATTATAATTTTTATTCTATTTTATGATTTTTCAAAAAAAAATAGAGGGACGGGTCACGGGGCGGTGAGGCGGGCCGGGACCCGTCCCTATTATCCGACGGGGCGGGGTGGGGCGGTGCTTGGCGTGGCGTGGCGTGGCGTGGCGTGGCGTGGCAGGTCGCGGGTTTTTTTTGCCATCTCTATGTCCAACGGGCCCTCAACCTCATGACTACCAATGGTTTTCCACCCAATCAAGTCTACACAGATATTGTGGTGATAGCCCTTTGTGCTTGTGGCAGCATAAAGCACTCCATTCAATTGATTAAAGAACTGGATGGGGTGGGGTGGAAGAGCAATTGTTTTAATTATTTTTATTATTTTTTTCTTTTACGTTTAGGACCCCTGTTGTAAATTTTTATTTATGTACAGTAAAATGTCAAAAACGCCCTTATGAAATGAAGAGTGTGAATGCACTCTGGGACCATTTGTGCAAAAAAAACTAGAACTAACAGATAATTTGACAGAATTTGATAGAAATGATCATTGTTGCCAACAAAGTTTGAAATAGGGGCTACATTGCCAAAAATGAAAAGATAGGTCATCAACCCACAGTAAGTGCAAAAGATAAGGACCATTTGTGCAAAAAAGCCAATTAAAATTTATGAATATGTGTTTTGTTGTTGGAAGTCAATGTTCTTGGGCCAATTGACGCAAAGAATGAGGAGGCATACATTGATGGTTTGTTTGTAAATTGCAAGTCTCAAGGGCAAGATGCCGATGATAATGACGACTTTGATCATCCTGTTATTCATCATCGAAGCTGTTGATTACAGCCCAAGAACTATTAGTTGGCGATGAAAGTTCTTCAAAGTTGGAGAAAGAGAAGAAAGTTGAGGTTTGTGAATATTTATTTACCTTTTTATGCTTTCTATATCATTTTTGTTTATTATTTCTTATTATTATTTTTTTCTCTAATTTTTGTATTTTTAGATACATTCAGAATCGAATGAAGAATTCTTGAAACATTTAGAAAGGATTGAGGTGAAACTTCAATCAAACAAAGAAATTTTGAAACATTTAGTGGAGATTAAGGCGAAAGTTAAATCAAATGATATGATTTTGAAATGTCTGACAGATATAGAGTCGAAAATACAATTAAACGAAGAAATTCAGAATCGACTAGCAGAGCTTGAAATCAAAGTTCAATCTAATAATGAAATTGAGAAACAAATAAAAGAACTTTGAGAGAGAGTGAAATCGATTGAATAAATTCTAGAATGGGTGGCAAATGTTAAAAGCAAAGTGAATGACTTACAAATGTTGAAGTATGTAACATTTTTTATGTCTTTTGTCACATTTTCTTAGATGTATGTCACTTTTTTAGATGTTTATCAACTTTTTAGATCTATGTCACTTTTAAGAGATGTATATCATTTTTTTTAGGTCTATGTCACTTTTTGGAGATATTTGTCACTTTTTAGATCATTTGTCACTTTTATTTACGTTTGTGAAAATGTTGAAAGAAATCAAATAGGGGGATGACAACGTTGATGTGGTTTATTTGGAGACAGCTCTATATGTAATGTTTGGAATTATATTTTCTTTAACATGCTTTTTTTAGTAGATGAATTTGATTTTTTTTTTCATATTTGTCACTTTTAGAAGATGTGTCACTTTTTAAAATATGTACGTCACTTTTTTAGATATACGTCACTTTTGGAGATGTATGTCACTTTTTATATAGATATGTATATGACTTTTTATTTATTATTTTGTCTAGAATGGTGCAGAAAATGTAGCTAATAATATAACAAGGGACATGAAAAATAATGTAAATGACTGTCATAGTTTTTCATTAGGTATTGAGTTTGATATGACTAAAAAAATATCAAGAGGCCAACTGAAGCTATGGTGGAAAATGTATTATTCAATTCCAAATGTATTGTATTTTTAATTTGAGATTTACCTTTTTGTTGTTGTGCACTATATAATGTGACTTGTTTATTTTTGATTCAGCCTATTTGTTCATAACAATTGATCAAGATTTAATAAATTTTAATGATGATGGTAAATTAAATGAAGAGGCCTAAAAGGTTGTTGGTCATTATAGCACGTAGTTTAGCCAAAAAAATGCATCAATACATTTTCACCTTTTATTTTGGATTTTTATTTTGTTATATCTGTTTCTGCACTACATAATTTGATCTCTTGTAAGTTTATGATTTTTTTTTGTTCATTATGTTTGTGCATCGTCTTCTAAAATCTGTGGGATTAATGTAAATGATGAGATTGAATTGAAAGATAAGGATTAAAAAAAAGTTGATGAGATTACGACTACTGTTTTAGCTAAACATAAACTTGAAGAGTCAATTGTTTGTTTAAATAAATTATTTTTGTGTTTCTGCATAATATAACTTGACACTTTTAATGTTTTGTGACATTTAGACTAATGCCGAAATCACTCCGGATGCACTTTTGAAGAAGCAAAAGAAATATGTCGCACTTCTTTAGTCCCCCTAAGTTAATGAATATGATTCTACAATAGGTACTACAAAGCATGTGGTGAAGGGTACGTTTGCATTCAAGGTTGGGTTGTCCCCCCCATACAGACCAGATGTTGAAGCATTCGAGAGTTGGTGACGAAAAATAAGTAAGTATATGATATTATGTCACTTTTTTCAGCAAAACTCACTTTTTAATAAGAAAAGTGATATAATATATCATTTTTCACTATAAGTATGTCACTTTTTATTAAGAAAGTGACACAATATGTCATTTTTTATTATAAGTATATCACTTTTCACTATAAGCTTTTTTTTAATTAGATTAAAATCACTGCATGTTACAATTCTTGTACAAGTGTAATTATATGTGACCTCTCTTTTTCGTAATACAAGGATAAGCATTTCAATTATGAGAATATTGATATTCGTCATTGCTTCTATTTCAGCGATATTATAATTTCTTCTAAAATATGGTGGTATGAATTAGTGACAACTAATGAGACTTTGGATGACACAGTAAATTTTTGTTTGTTAGTTGTTTAGTTTAAGATTTATATATATAATTTATTAATACATCGCTGATTTTTTTTTATACATTTGTTTGTAGCATATGGATGTGTGTTTTTATTATTTGCGGAAGACATTAAGGTATAGACATGGCATAAATTTCAAGGCTACAACTATGGACTTTGCCTTTGACAGCCAAGTTAGGGGTTGTATAATTATTTTTTGAGAGATCCATTAGTTCCTATAAAGAAAACTTCTCTCATCTCATATCCAATTGGATTGTACATGTCTTGCAACACAAGTTGGCGTAATGTTGACCATGTCCTTATGCCTTTGAGGATGTTTAACTAAGCTCATTGGATTCTATGCCATTTTGATATCAAGGAGATGTGTTTGAACGTATATAATTTTTACAATAAGATAGTCAAAAAGCCTATTGTACTTGAAGCCGTTCGACCATTTTCAGTTATGATTCTTCATCTTCTGTTTAACACTGGATTCTTCAAAGGTAAACACATTTAAGAACAAGAGGCACTAAAACCACTTGTTATAAAGATGGTTCCAAAACTATTACATCAAAAGAACGGGTTAGATTGCTTTTTAATAATTTGACTTTTTATATGTCGGATAGATAGAAATGTATGGTCCGCGTTCAATTCTTGGTAAATGTGCCCCACTTTTTTTGTCGAGTGGTGATTGTAGAATTTATGTGATTAAATACGCCGAATATTTCATCAATGCAATGTTGAAAGAGATGTCAAAGACTTTCAACATTGCACAGGTTTGGAAATACTTGGTCACTTAATTGTATGTGTATGTCAAGAAAAAACGTGTGGAGAATTACGATACTGTTAATAATTGAGTGCCAAAGGATGTTTGACAAAGCAAAGAAAATGCTGGAAATTGTTTTTTGTTCTGAAGACGGGACTAACATAAATAATTTTTTGTAAGATGAGATATCTAGGACTACATGTTATGTGTAAATGTAATGTATATGGTAAATGTAGTTTTATGTAAATGGGATTAACAATGTATGTTTTGAAAGTTTATTTGCAAAGAATGTAGGTACAAATTTTTTTTTATATATAGAAGTGACATGGTATTCATGTCAAAAGTAACAAAACACGATTATTTTGATGATTTTTTATCGACCATTGAATATAGATGGTAGAAGTGCATCTAATTGAAACATTACTGTAATTATGGAAATCATGTATATATTTTGACAGCCAAATCAGGGGTTCGTATGACAAAGAAGTGATGTTGTATTATCATGTATATATTGTCTCACTTATTGTTCTAAAAGTGACATATTGTGTCACTTTTTATTCTAAAAAGGACATACTGTAATTTCAATATTCATCAAACTTCTTTAATAGTTGAAGTATCATGTATAAAATTTAGTTTTAAATAATAAATTTTACATGCCATTGTAATGTCAAAACCTATACAAAAGAAAAACGCAAGATTATTAAGGCTATTTTGAATAGAAAAATCAATCGTGTGAAGAAGTGATATTTTGTCAATTTTTGTTCTAAAAGTGACATACTGTAATATCAATATTCATCAAACTTCTTTAATAATTGAAGTATTACGTATAAATTTTAGTGTTTAGTGATAAATTTTATATACCATTCTAATGTCAGTACCTATACAAAAGCAAAGCACAAGAATATTAAGTCTATTTTGAATAGAAAAATCAATACGTATGAAGAAGTGACACTAACTTTTTGTTCTATGATACATTGTATCACTTTTTGTTCTAAAAGTGACATACATATACAAAAGCAAAGCACATGAATATTAAATCTACCTTGAATAGAAAAACCAATATATATGAAGAATTGACATTGTGTCACTTTTTGTTCTAAAAGTGATATACTGTAATTTCAATATTCATCAAAGGTGATGGAGTTTCAGATATGTATTATACAGTGAAAAAAATCACAAAAAAAATCATAAATCTTACAACTTTATTTTCTTTTGTGGTTTCTTCTTCAAAAGGGCTAGAGTTTGGCATAATCATCGATTGTGGCCATACTTTCCAAATATACAACATTTTGTAGTTTGGGTGTTTTTCCTTTTGATGGTATTCTTTTCTCTTTAGGTCATTCAGATTTTCTTTTTGAATCAAGAGCCAAGACTATTCTTGTTTTACATTTGTCCACATGGAATCGGTTGCATTTGCACATCTCTTCTTCAATATTCACCAAATATGAGGCACTATATATTATTGAACTTGAAGCCGATGCATGTGCAAATAATGCAAGAAAATACTGTATTCATGCTTTCATGTCGTTTAACTCCAACTGATATCTAATTATATGTAGACTCAAAGACCATATGAACCTCATCAAATTTCATGTCATTAAGAATCCAAGGTATGTCACTTTTTACTAAGAAAGTGACACACTATGTCACTTTTTTAGTATAAGCATGTCTTTATTACAATAATACACCAGCATATATTAATACTACAAAAGTATAATCTTTTCCAATCAAACATTAATTCAAAAAACCAAAAAGAAACAACTAAACCTTATATTTAATACACACCGACTTTTAATATAAAATGTGAAAAAATCTGTCACTTAGTTATATGTGTTCAAATGTGCCCATATGAAAATAAGATTTAATTACACTAATTTGATCGAAAGGTTATGCTTTCATGTCGTTTAACTCATATTGATATGTAATTATAAGTAGACCCAAATACTATATGAAATACAAGGCATGTCATTTTTTACTGAGAAAGTGACACACTATGTCACCTTTTTAATATAAGCATATCTTCATTTCAATGACACACCAGCATATAATAATACTACAAAATCATAACCTTGTCCAATCAAATATTAATTAAAATAACAAAAAAGAAACAACTAAACCTATATTTAATAAACACTGGTTTGTTATGTAAAAGGTGAAAAAATCTGCCACTTGGTTATAAGTTTTCAAATGGGCACCCATATGAAAATAAGACTTAATTACACTAATTTGATTGTAAAAGCTAGAAACATATCGTTTAACTCATACTGTTATGTAATTATAAGTAAACCCAAACACTAAATGAAATCTAAGGCATATCACTTTTTACTAAGAAAGCGACATTATGTCGCTTTTTAGTATATAAGCGTGTTTTCATTACAATAATACTCAGCATATAATATGACAACAAAAGCAGAACTTTCTAATCAAATATTAATTCAAATGACAAAAAAAAAAAAAAAAAAACAACTAAATATTATTTTTTAATTCAATGCCAAATGAATGATATTTAGTTCATGTAATTTATAGCATTTTATCTTCATTTTCTTTGACTCCACAGATTTCTCTATCAATATTTTCTCTTGCTTGTTTGCAAGTTTGTGAAGGTTGCCCGCGCATCGTTTAAGTGTTACACAAACCATTCTTGCATCAAGTATCTTAAGAATTCCAATAAAAGTTCTATATGACAACCTTTTGTTATTTTTGTTATCAAATGTATTGATTCAATTATATTTGAAGTCATTATAGAGAACATGTTATTCATGTATGCCCTTGACCACTTGTTATAACCAATCTTTTCCAGCATAAAGAACAATCAAAATATTAATCATTTCTTTTATATAATTTGCTATGCATTCAAAATAAATATTTTTGAACATATCAGGTGTGATCGAATCCATTTATGTATTTCATCGAGTTGTTTCATATGGAACTCAAAATCATTCTTCGTGTAAGCTCTAACAACTCTATTGAATGGTTGTGTAATGTTCTTTCCATTTTTTTTTTCCAAACCCTGACTTTAAATTTTGTAACAGGTGGTAGGAACATAGACAGTGCATTGCATTCTTATACACCTTCTGGATTACATTTTTTATGCTTTTATGACCATCTGATATTACATACAATCCTTCTGGGTCACCATAAGCTTCTTTTAACATAAGTTAGAACTACTCCCTTGAATCATTAGTTTCTAAGTCACCAACTCCAAATGCTAATATGAAAATATTGTTGGCATCTTGTATACATACTGTAAATAATATTCTACAATAATTTGATAGCCCAAGAATAACTAACCAAGAGGGGAGTGAATTGGTTTTCTCAAACTTTTTCCGTAAAATATTCTCAAAATAAGAAGTTTAAGAAATAAAAATTAATCCACAAAAATATGAGCACATTGTAAATAAATAAAAGGGTAGAGAGAGTGCAAACGATATTTTTATAGAGGTTCGATCCAACCAATGATCTACGTCCCCCGTTACCAAGCTCTCCAATACCAGCACGGCCTTTCCACTATCTTGATTGACTTATGGTGTAATCTAAACCCTTACAATGTATCCAGTGACTTATAAATAAGGAGCACCGATCCTTATACAATATTGAACTTTCAAGGGACCTCAATACGATCCAAATATATAAAAAGATAGATTTAAGAATGTATTTCTATCTTGATGAATGATAAATACAAGTTTGGTTATAAGAGAAACTAACACTTTAATGAATAGCAATAAATGAGAAAACTCAAATGTTAGAAGAAAATTTTGTTGATAATGATGAATCAAAAGTTTGATTTAATCAAACAAAGTTTTTCAATGAATGATATTGAAAATATAAATGTAATAAAGCTTTTAATGAATTTTCTCAATATGATTCTTTCTATAAATGCTCTTGTAAGTGTTTTTGAATGATAATAAATGAAGTGGTATTTATATAGATGAATTTTTATCACTTTCTGTTGAAGCGGATGACCAAATAGTCGACCGGTTAGACGGTCAAAACTAGCCGTTGAAACAGAAAAAATCAGAATAGACACTTTTTAGAAAGTGACAGTCAGACGGTCGAACGGTTCAACCAGTTCATCAAACGGATAACTGTTTCCACAGTTTTGAAAAATTGATTTTTGGCTTTGATAAAAATATTTTATGCAAGTGATAATGGCATATGTTTTGTGCATAAAAGTACATTTGAGCTTTCATTCATTTAATTGCTAAAGATCAAAGAGTTAATACATTTACAATTTTATCTGGAAATCTATTATTTGATCTTGATCTTCGAATCTTGAATTTTGGATCTTGAGATGCTTGAACTCTTGTATTGATTTGGCTTTGATCTTGACATTGCATGAGAGTTTGATTTGTAGTGCTTTGAATACTACTTGAAAATAGATTGTTAGTAAACACAACTAATTTGTTTGTTATAATCAAAACATTAAGGTTTAAAGTTAACCATATGTCAACATAATTTTCCTTTAAGAAGGTATCATCAATAACTATTATAGGTCTACAACATTCCCACCCCTAAATAGATGTTCTTAACACCATGAAGATGTATTTGAATTTGTTGTTCTCATAAGTCTCAATTCTTGTAATTGATCTAGGACTTGTTTGTTCTATCATGTACAAGTACTTTGGAAGATTTTCATACGACTCTGTCGAATCTCCTCTCACCAATTCCAAAGCTTTCTTCTTAGATCTCCAAGATTTTTCTTAACTCATCGACACTCCGTATGTATTCATCATGTCACTTATTATGTCTATGGGAGTATATGTTGTTTTTGTTGAGGCATACTTGTACTTGATGCATTCTCCTACTGAGCTTGTTGCTTGACGATGATCTAACAAGATGATGTTATTTGTGTGGACATATGGTTAACTTTAAACCTTAATGTTTTGATTATAACAAACAAAATAGTTGTGTTTTCTAACAATCTATTTTCAAACAATATTCAAAGCGCTACAAATCGAAATCTCGTGCAATGACAAGATCAAGTCAAAATCAATACAAGAGTTCAAGTATCTCAAAATCCAAATTTCAAGATTCTATGAACTAGATCGAAGAATAGATTTCTAGATAAAATTGTAAAGGTATTAACTCTTTGATTTCTAGCAATTCAATGAATGAAAGCTCAAAAATATTTTTTATCACTTGCATAAAAATATTTTTATCAAAGCCAAAAGTCAATTTTTCAAAACTGTGGAAATGGTCAATCCGTTTGATAAACTGGTTGAACCGGTTGACCGTTTGAATGTCACTTTCTAAAAAGTATCTGTTCTGATTTTTTTTACAGTTCTAACGACTAGTTCTAACCATCTGACCGATCATCCGTTTCAACAGAAAGTGACAAAAATTCATCTCTATAAATACTATTTCATTTATTATCATTCAACAACACTTACAAGAACATTTATAGAGAGAATCATATTAAAAAACTTCATTCAAAGCTCTATTACATTTAAATATTCAATATCATTCATTGAAAACTTTGTTTGATTAAATCAAACTTTTGATTCATCATTCTCAACAAAGTTTTTTCTAACACTTGAGCTTTTCTCATCTATTGCTATTCATTAAAGTGTTAGACTCTTTTAGAACTAAACTTGTATTTTATCATTCATCTAGAGAAAAATACTCAAATCAATCATTTTACATTTTTGGGCCATATTGAGGTCCCTTGAAAGCTCAATATTGTATAAGGATCGGTGCTCCTTGTTTGTAAGTCACCGGATATATTGTAAGAGTTTGGATTGCACCATAAGTCAATCAAAATAGTAGAAAGGTCGTGCTCGTGTAGGAGAGCTTGGTAACGGGGGACGTAGATCATTGGTTGGATCGAACCTGCATAAAAATATCATTCGCACTCTATCTTCCCTTTTATTTACTTATATTGTGCTCATATTTTTGTGGATTAATTTTTCATTTTTGTGGATTAATTTTTCAATTTACCCCCATCTTGGTTAGTTATTCTTAGGCTATCAATTGGAATCAAAGCAAGGTGCTCATTTTTTTTGAAGATTATACAATCTTGAGTAATGGCTAATCAAAATAGTCAAAACCTTGAGGGTCACTCTACAAATCGTCATCCCTTCTTTAATGGCATCCATTACAATTATTAAAAAACTAGAATGATGATTTATATCCAATCAATTGATTATAACATTTGGAAAGTCATCGAGTTTGGTCCATATGTGCCTATAAAAATTATTAAAATTGATGATAAATCGGACCAAACTACTTCTAAGCCTATAGAAGAATATGATGAAGAGGAAAAAGAAAATTGTTTTTGAATGCTAGAGCCAAAAATTTATTTTATTGTGCTTTGAGTTTAATCGTATTAGCACATGTGATTCCGCATATGATATTTGGCATGCATTAGAGATAACTCACTTAGGTACCAATAAGGTTAAAGAAACTAAAATAAATCTATTGACAAAAGATTTTGAAAATTTCTTTATGAAGCAAGATGAACCTATTGTTGATATGATTACTCGTTTGACCGATATTATTAATGGCCTTAAGGGCTTTGATCGAAAGTTTACTAACGGTGAACTTGTGACTAAAATGCTTAGGTCTCTCTCAGAAGATTGGATCTCCTTGAGGATGTTGATAGAGAATACAAAAGATATCAACACTTATCCATTGGAGGAGCTATATGGAACATTGATGACGTATGAACTCAACAAAGTCGAAACAAAGGAAAAAACAAGAAGAAGTAAAGAAGAGATGAAGGAGCCTCCCAAGAAGCAAATTGCATTGAAATCAACAAACGATGAAGGATCCTCCAACACAAACATGAGTGATGAAGAACTTGATGAATTAGTTCTTCTTGTCAAGAAATGGATAGGATTTCGAAACAATAGGCGATTTAAAAAGAAAGATGATAAAAGTGAAGAGAAAAACAAAAAGATCATATGCTATGATTGTGACAAACTCGGTCATAAGAGAAGTTCACAAAAAAGAAAGCTCTTCAAGCCACATAGGACGATAGTGATGAAGATGATCTTGAAGAAGATGAAGTTCAAGAAGAAATCGCCAACATATACTTCATGTCTATTGAGGATGAGGTAAGTACAAACAACAATGACTCTTACATTAACTTATCTACCTCTTATGATGAAATTCTTGAAGAATTTGAGAAACTTGTTTCAAAATACTCTATTCTTAACAATAAATACTCATTATTGAAAAATGTAGTAAAGAAACTCTTTATTGCACAAAAGGACTTTGAAAAAGAAAAAGATGATCATAAATACTTAATGAAAGAAAATGTTTCATTGAAAGAAAAAGGGGTTGATTTAACAAGCATTATTCACAAGTTTACCCAAGGAAATAAAAATTTTGAATTAATGATTGGTGAGTAAAAATGTGTGTTTAACAAAGGGGGAATTGGATAGAAACCTCTCTTGAAACAAAAATCCCTTGAAACCATATTTGTGAAATCATCCAATTTTTCTCAACAAAACATCACATGTAGTTTTTGCAAGAAAATTAGTCATGTTGCTTATAATTGTTCAACTAAAAAGAGACTATACTTTGAAAGGAAACACAAGTGGATAAAGGAATTCACAAACACTAACTAACAAGGACCCAAACTTATGTGGGTACCAAAAATTAAAAATTAAAATTATTTTTGTAGGTACCACAAAAGGTCAAGAGCAACTGGTTCTTGGATAGTGGTTGTTCAAAACAAATGACGGGAGATCAATCATTACTAACAAATCTCAAAAGAAAAGATAGAGGTCATGTAACTTTGGAGACAATGCCAAAGGAAAAATCATAGGCATTGAAAATATTGGTAATCGTTCTTCTCCCTCCATTGAAAATGTTTTATTAGTTGATAACCTTAAACATAACTTGCTTAGTATAAGTCAATTGTATGATAAAGATTATCTCATTAAATTTGATTCTTCCAAATGCCTCATTAAGGATGCTATATCTAAAGAGGTATTGTTCATAGGGAGCCGAACTAAGGATGTTTACATCATAACTATTGAATTTGAACTTGAAAAAGAAATAAAATGTCTTTCAAGTATAAAGGATGATTCTTGGTTATGGCATAGAAGATTAGGTCATGTTAGCATGGACTTACTTTCAAAAATCTCCAAAAATAACTTTGTAAAAGGTTTACCAAATATAAAGTTTGAAAAAGATAAAATTTGTGATGGTTGTCAATTTGGAAAACAAGTAAAGAGTTCTTTCAAACTTAAACAACACTCTTGTACTTCAAGACCTTTACAACTTCTCCACATAGACTTATTTGGACCCTCTAGAACCGCTAGTTTAAGTGGAAAACATTATACATTTGTTATTGTTGATGATTTTTCAAGATTTACTTGGGTCATTTTCTTGAATTTAAAAAATGTAGCTTTAAATGCATTTATACATTTTTGCTAAAAAGTCCAAAAGGAAAAATGATACACCATTACCACAATTATAAGTGATCATGGTAGAAAATTTGAAAATATAGCTTTTGATGAGTTTTGAAAATCAAATAGATATGAACATAATTTCTCGGCTCCTAGAACTCCTCAACAAAATGGTGTAGTAGAAAGGAAGAATCGAACATTGCAAGAAATGGCTCGAACCATGTTGAATGAAAATAATTTACCAAAATACTTTTGGGCCGAAGCCGTAAATACTTTTCTAAATGTTGAATGAAAACATTATATTTTAAATAGAATTTTGGTTAGTCGAAAGAAAACCAAAACTCTATATGAGCTTTAGAAAAATAGAATTCCCAATATTGGATATTTTAAAGTTTTTGGTTGCAAGCGCTTTATTTTAAACACAAAAGAAAATTTGGAAAAATTTGATCCAAAATCTGATATTAGAATTTTTCATGGATATTCATCTACTAGCAAAGCTTTTAGAATTTTTAACAAAAGAACTTTAGTAGTTGAAGAATCTATGCATGTGGTCTTTGATGAAACTAACTCCATTGAACAAGAAAAAGTCATTGATGATGAAGAATTGAAAATCCCATTTGAACAACTAAGTGTTCAAAATCAAGACAAAGAGAATCCAAATAACGTTGAAATTCAACATGAGGAATAAACAATTATGTAACAAAATGAAGAAGAACCTCATGAGGATCTTAACACTTCATCATTACCTAAAGAATGGAGGTTTGTCCCTTTTCACCCAAAAAATCTCATCATTGGTGATCCATCAAAAGGGGTAAGCACAAGAAATTCATCTAGAAATTTTCATAACAATTGTGTCTTTCTTTCACAAATTGAGCCAAAGAATTTTAAAGAAGTCGAGTTTGATGAATTTTGGATTCTAGCTATGCAAGATTAACTAAATCAATTTGAAAGAAATCATATTTAGGATTTAGTTTCTAGACCAAATTCACAAACCGTAATTGGCACAAAATGGGTTTTTCGAAACAAACGAGATGAAAATTGTATAATTGTACGTAACAAAGCTAGATTAGTGGTTCAAGGTTACAATCAAGAAGAATGCATTGATTTCGAAGAAACTTTTGCACCAGTTGCTAGATTAGAAACAATTCGTATGCTTCTTGCTTTTGCTTGTCATAAGAATTTTACTCTCTTTTAAATGGATGTCAAAAGTGTATTCTTGAATAGAGTCATTCAAGAAGAAGTTTTTGTTGAGAAACTGCCCGATTTTAAAAATCATAAGTATCCGGACAAAGTTTTCAAACTTAGAAAAACCCTTTACGAATTAAAGCAAGCTCCTAGAGCATGGTATGAGAGATTAAGTAAATTTCTCTTATCAAATGGCTTTTTAATGGGTAAAGTAGATACAACACTATTTATAAAAACCTAGAAAAATGATATAATTGTTGTTCAAGTTTATGTTGATGATATCATTTTTGGTCCTACTAACATTTCTATATGTGAAGAATTTTCTAAGTGTATGAGCAGGGAATTTGAGATGAGTATAATAGGTGAACTCAAGTTCTTTCTTGGGTTTCAAATCAAACAAACTAATGATGGAATATTCATTAGTCAAACCAAGTATATCTTGGATATGCTCAAAAAGTTTGAAATGGAAGAAGTGAAGTCAATGAATACTCCAATGAGCTCATCAATCAAATTAGATAAAGATGAGCAAGACACTTCCGTTGATATAACAAAATATCAAGGTATGATCGGATCTCTTCTTTATTTAACCGCTAGTAGGCCCGATATTATGTTTAGTGTATGCTTATGTGCTAAATTTCAATCTAATCCTAAGAATTCTCTTCTTAGTGCCGTAAAACGTATTTTCCGTTATCTTAGTGGAAATAGATCCTTAGGTCTTTGGTATTCTAAAGAAACTCATTTTGATTTACTTAGCTACTCGGATGCCGATTGGGCCAGTTGCACAATTGACCGTAAAAGTACTAGTGGAACATGTCATTTTCTAGGCTTTGCTTTAGTTTCTTGGTTTAGTAATAGACAAAATTTCATTGCCTTGTCAACCGCCAAAGCCGAGTATATCTCTGCAACTAGTTGTTGTGCTCAAATCCTATAGATGAAACAAACTCTAAATGACTATCACCTATCTTTTGAAAAAGTTCCTATCATATGTGATAACACTAGTGCCATAAATTTATCCAAGGATCCTGTTTTGCATTCTTAAACCAAACTTATTGAGATTAGACATCATTTTCTTCGAGACCATGCACAAAAGGGAGATATATCTTTGGAGTTTGTAAACACCAAAAATCAATTTGCCGATATTCTCACAAAACCATTAGCACTCGAAAGATTTTCATACATTCGACGAAATTTAGGTATAATTGATGAATGTGAAATATGTGGCTAACTCTTTATGTTCTCTATAATTGATTGCATTTCATATGATAAACATGTTTTAAAGTAGTTATCAAAGGATCAAATTGTTAAACATTTTTTTTTTGAAATCCACTAAAGCGGACGACTGTTTAGACAAACGGACGTCTGTTTGATGCTAAACGGATAACATTTTTTTTCATCTGGGTAATCATCCGTTTAAGCAGAACATTTTGCACAAATTTGATCAACTAAAACGGACGACCGTCTACTCGTCCGCTTCATCATCCGTTTGAACAAAATGTTTTCAACATAAATTGGTAGACTCAAACGGATGACCGTTTAATACAATACTATCGACTGCGTAATCGTCCGTCTTCTCATCCGTTTGAACAGAAAGTTTTTTTTCAAAAATTCAGTTCAAACGGTCGACCATCTGTGGTTTATGGACGACCGTATCAGCAGAAATCAAGGTTTTAAGTTAGAAAATTTTCAAATTTCTTCATTCCAACTTTGCGCGAGCCACGGTTTTTCTATCCAAATCTCTCCCCATTCATCAATTTCATCTCAAATCTTCAAAATTTTCACTTCAAATCAAAAACCCATATCAAATCCACGCTCAAAACTGCAAAATCCCCAATTTCTATCCACAGAATTGTGAAAACCACTCAAACGGACGAACTCAAACCCTAGCCTCCCAATCTGTTTTCCAACACAATGCCTCGAGTTAAAATGGTTGCCAAACGCTCTAGGAGGGAACGGAAACCTTCTCCATCCTCTGAAGACTAGGATTCTCCCTCGGAAATTCGAATTGCCAAATGTCCCGTCCTTATCGGTAAGAACGTTGACCTTGCCTCTTTTACTTTTGAAGCCCCATCCTTTCACATAGAGGATCTTTTCGTAGGGATGGGTTGGGTTAGTATTCTCACGCTAATTGATAAAGTTTACCCTTCTATTGTAAAAGAACTCTATAAAAACATGACTTCATCTCCGGGGTCAGGCATCTCGTGTCTAGTTCGAAATAAACGAATAAGAATCACTCAAGACCTTATTCGATCAATTCTTTATCTTGAAGAATGTGGTATTCACCTTTATACCACAAAAACAATTCCTCACACTGAAGAATACAACCCGGTCGAGACATGTTGTCGCGTCACCGAAAACACTTTGAGGCAACTCACCCTCTCGTGTCATGTCTTATACAACATCATCACCAATATCATTGTTCCTCAAAAAGGTCATTTAGATGAGGGCAATCATTATGACGTATTCCTTCTCGACTCTATCCTCCGTGGGCGCAAACTAGATTTCTCTTACATCATGCTCCAACACATGACCTCAGTCCTTAGCGGCACTAGACTTAAGGCACTTCCTTACGGAATGATTCTCACTAAAGTTTTTCAACACTTCAAAATCTCCTTCCATGACTCTGCCCTTCTTTCCAAAGGCACCGATACCATCAATATCCTTACTCTCAAATGAATGAAAATTTTCAAAGAAGACGGACAATGGGTGGCAAAGTCCAAAGGGTTTGACGATGAGTTGGGACCCCTACCTTACCATTTGAGGATGGCGAAGAAGTGTACGAAAATGATGATGATGAACATGCTCCTCCCCCATCTCAACCACGACCACGATCACATCGACCATCGTCCTCCACCTCCGACTTCAATGAAGACCATTTCAATTTACTAAATGGACAGATCGACTCCCTCGCCTCGACGATTGAAAGCGTGCAATCATTGCTCCACCAAGTGCTTGCCTCCCAACAAGCACTTCATGCTCATTTCGGCACCGGATTTCCTCCGCCTCCTCCACCGGAGATCTAGTTTATTTATTTTTGTTATTTGTTTCTATGTTTTTGAAAACAATTTCTTTACATTTTCAACTTCTATCCATGAATGACATCCTTTGTTTACCTTAATGTTTTGATTTTGCCTTTTTGTTTATGCCAAAAGGGAGAAGAATATGTGATGTGAAGAAATTGGTAAGTATGATAAGAATATGTTGTGAAGAAATTGGTAAATATGATACGAATATGTGATGTGATATTATGAAAATTTGAATATGAATGTGAATGTGATGATATGATGAAAATTTGGTAATTAGCAAACAACTTGAACATTTGATATGTGATGAAATTAGTAAATCAAATGAAAATTGTATCATACTACAAATTCATCAAACCATGTTTACTTGAAAAAGAAAGGGAGAATATATATGCTTTATTTTATCTCATTATTCTATATTCTCACATTGTTTGTCATAATCAAAAAGGGAGAAATTGTTGACCTTTGGTAACATTAAACTTTAATGTTTTGATTATAACAAACTAAATAGTTGTGTTTTCTAACAATCTATTTTCAAGCAATATTCAAAGCGCTACAAATCGAACTCTCGTGCAATGGCAAGACCAAGTCAAAATCAATAGATGAGTTCAAGTATCTCAAGATCCAAATTTCAAAATTTGAAGATCAAGATCGAAAAATAGATCTCTAGATAAAATTGTAAAGGTATTAACTCTTTGATTTCTAGCAATTCAATAAATGAAAGCTCAAAAATATTTTATTTTTTATCACTTGCATAAAAATATTTTTATTAAAGCCAAAAATCAATTTTTCAAAACTGTGGAAACGGTAAATCCGTTAGATAAATCGGTTGAACTGGTCGACCGTTTGAATGTCACTTTCCAAAAAGTGTCTGTTCTAATTTTTTTTTTTTTTGCAGTTCTAATGGCTAGTTCTGACCATCTGGCTGGTCGACCGCTTGATCATCCGTTTCAACAGAAAGTGACGAAAATTCATCTCTATAAATACTACTTTATTTATTATCATTCAACAACACTTACAAGAACATTTATAGAGAGAATCATATTGAAAAACTTCATTCAAAGCTCTATTACATTTATATATTCAATATCATTCATTGAAAACTTTGTTTGATTAAATCAAACTTCTGATTCATCATTCTCAACAAAGTTTTCTTCTAACACTTGAGCTTTCCTCATCTTTTGCTATTCATTAAAGTGTTAGTCTCTCTTAGAGTTAAACTTGTATTTATCATTCATCTAGAGAGAAATATTCAAATCAATCTCTTTATATTTTTGAGTCATATTGAGGTCCCTTGAAAACTCAATATTGTATAAGGATCGATGCTCCTTTTTAGTAAGTCACCGAATACATTGTAAGGGTTTGGATTACACCATAAGTCAATCAAAATAGTGGAAAGGTCGTGCTCGTGTTGGAGAGCTTGATAACGGAGGACGTAGATCATTAGTTAGATCGAACCTGCATAAAAATATCGTTCGCACTTTCTCTTCCCTTTTATTTACTTATATTGTGCTCATATTTTTGTAGATTAATTTTTCATTTCTTAAATATCTTTTTTTTTTAGAATATATTTCGAAAAAGTTTGAGAAAACCAATTCACCTCCCTCTTGGTTAGTTATTCTTGGGCTATCAATTTGAGCACGTGTGATCATTTCTTATATATCTTATTTTGAACATTTATGTTCATCCAAGTCTTGAAACTCTAAAAGTCCATTTGTAATTATCATCTATGCATTTCAGCACATATTCTTTCTTGTTCGACTTACTTACCTTAAACTGAAAGTTTTTATGTATCGCATATACCGAAATACTTTTCTTAACCAATGTCTTGTTTCTAACAACCTTTTGCTCTGCATTTTCATTCAGACTAACAAATGAAATAATTTCACTTCCTGTTTCATTACCCATTTCTTCAACTCCCAGTATGCATAAAGAAACATCAACAGCTAAGTCTTCAATAGTTGGTAGACTTTGAACTGATGTTATGCCAAACCACGAGTTTGAAAAACCTGTAATTGCATCATGTCATTTTCTTCACCAGTAGTAGTTTCTAAAAGTTGTATGTCTTCAAAACTTTCACTTCTGTGACATACTAAAACCGGTGTGACATTTATGCACAAATGAAAGCTTGCAAGGTGTTTCTTCCTTCTTTGAGCTCCAAATAGATTGTGAAAGAATAATTGTCTGAAATCTTCATCATATATTCATATGCAGGTTTTTCTTCACCATATATTGTATTATTATTGCATGTGTCACTGGACTTATGTTTATAACTAAATATATCATGCCCTCGAGATCACTGTATGTACATTCTACTGGGACGACAATACCAGTCATTTTAAAATTTATATATTGGTTACCTTGTTCCCATTTGCTCTCATAATAGATGAAGACATTGATTTTATCCATATCTGCTAAAAAACACAGACATATATACATTATTATCAAACTGAAACATCCATATGAAACATTGTGTGATCTTTTGATTAAAAAAGTGACATTATGTCAATTTTCAAATGCACAAATTTAATTCATATTTAACATAAAAAGAGTAGGGAGCAATATCGAAATATCAATTAAAAGATTTTTATAAACTCATTATATCCTTAAAAAAATATGTTACATTGAAAAAACTCGAATTTGATTGTTCAGAAAAAAATGACAGAGCATGTCACTTTCTTATCAAGTATATTAATTCATATTCAAGACCCAAAAAAAAAAAAAAAAGATACATTAATGCTTGATCATCATCAACAAATCATGTCACTCAATAATACACAATAAATATCAAGTTCAATCTAGCAGTTAAATCAACTATAGAGAGGTTTGTGATAAAAAAATGTTGTCACTTGTATATATTGATCTGTCACTTTTTAAGCAAAAAATGACATATCATATAACTTTCTTATCTAGTACATTAATTCATATTCGAGACAAAAAAAAAATGATACATTAATATTTAATCATCTTTAATCATTCATATTAATCAATAACGCACAATAAATATCAAGTTAAATCTAGTAGTTAAATCAACTACAGAGAAGTTTGTGATCCAAAATTATTATGTCACTTGTATACATTGTTCTACCACTTTTTAAACAAAAAGTGACAAAGCATACAATAAGAAGATTAAAAATCTGACTGAAATACACAATAAAGTGTGTAAAGGAAAGAGAACAAGTAAATTGATCTAGAAACACAAAAATTGTATCATGCATTGTTCAAAATCAAATTTGAAATCCAACGTAGAGAAATGTGAAATCCAGCAGTTAAATCAACATAGAGAAGTTTGTGATCCAAAGTTGTTATGTCACTTGTATCTATTGTTCTGTCACATTTTCAGCAAAAAGTAACAGAGCATGTCACTTTCTTATCTAGTACATTAATTCATATGCAAGACAAAAAAATTATACATTAATGTTTGACATCCTCAATAATGCATGTCACTCAATAATGTACAACAAATATCAAGTTAAATCTAACAGTTAAATCAACCACAGACACAGGCGGATGGAGGGAGCTGGGCCTGACTACTGCCCGTGTCAGGCCCAGCCTAGATCCAAAATTGAAAGGCAAATTTTTTTATTTGAAGTAGCACATGCAAAAATTTAATAGCCCATGTAAATAAATGACCCAATTCTAATTTCCAACCCAAATGTTGAAATTTAAATCTCAGTCCAATTTATAATATAATAAAACCTATATTTCCAACCCAAATTCAACGAAGACCCAAAACAAAACAAAATCAACCCAAACAAAAGACCAAGCCCAATTCTTTGAAGGAAATTTTTTAGTGATAATTTCACCATATACTACAAAATATAAAATAATTTAAAAAATACTGTTTAACTTTTTTTATTCTAAAAATACTGTTTTTTATTTTTATAACACTTGTTGTTACATTTGTTATATTTGTTAATAACAAATGTAACACATTTATTATAGCTAAAGTAACAAATGTAACAACAAGTGTTACAAAAATAAAAATAAAAAAAAACAGTATTTTTAGAATAAAAAAAATATGATAGTATTTTAAAAAATAGTTTATTTATTGTAGTTATTTTTGAAAAAACTCCAATTTTTTAATTGATTTTCAAGCCCAATTGTAAAAAACAAATGGAGCGCCTTAATCTGATTCTCCATTCAACATTTTCTTGGACCTTGGTGTATGTATATCGGCCCAATTGCCTAAACAAAAGACATTCACCTTCATTCCCAAATGGGAATCCCAGATAAGTGTGCGCGAGAAGGCGGAAGCTCCGTTAATCAATTTATTTTCTCATTTTTCTCAAATTGAAGCTCCAATCACTCAAAACCAACTGCAAATACGTTAACCCAGCTTGGTGGCTCCGTTACCCTGCCTTAAATTAGTCGAAAATCCATTGTTTTCTTCCGACAACAGTGTTGCCTTTCCAGTACTGGAGAACATTTATTTTTCTTTATTTTGTTTTTTTTAACATTTGTGTAATGTTTATATTATTTTTCATATTTTATTTTTGATTTTATTACTGAAGACGCGCTTGATTTGAAAAACAAAAAACAATAAAAGAAAGAATAGAAAAGAAAAGTTACCATGTAGTAGAGAGAACCGCCATTGTAGAGGCGCTTTATGGGTTTGTCGACGGAGGAAGAAAGCCTCCGGATAGCCATTGTTAGCGCCATTTTTCTTCTATTCCTCGATGTATAATTTCTGTGTCTATGTGGATACACCACACATTAAACTTGTTTTTTGTCTCTCGTTTTGGTATGATATTTTGAGTGGTGGGAGAAAATTTAAAATAAAATTCAAATTATGGTTTCTTGTCGTGTTAAAAGAAATGATTTATGTGGTTCCTTCTTGGTAAAAATCGTTTTTTATAGTGTAAAAAAAATTTTTAGTAACAACTCGGTCTTAAAGTGCAAATTTATTTTTCTTTACTGTAGCAGTCCGGACTCCAAAAATTCCTGGATCTGCCTTTGACCATAGAGAAGTTTGTGATCCAAAATTGTTATGTCACTTGTATACATTGATAGTGACAAAACATGTCACTTTTCTATCCAAAAACTCAATTCATATTTATATTTACACTTGTACAAACACTTTGTATCAATCTCCATCTCTGTAATTGATATTCACACACATTTTCATAAGACATTACTCAATACTATTGATCCAAGATTGAATTTTGATATATATATATATATATAACATAAAAAAAAATCTAAGAAATCACAAATCTATAATAAAAGTGAATGAAGAAAGATGTGTTGAGATTGAAATATATAACATAATGCAGCAACCTTTTTCAAAGTAGATTGTGTTGATAATTTACCTTTGGAGAATGAAATTAGAATATGAGATAAAATTATTGCTGGAAATCTGAAATTTTCAACGTAAATATGTTTGAAACATTCGAAATTTTGACAAAATTAAAAAAGAACGTGCTTGAATTGAATTATGTCTATGCCGTGACCGAGTAATTTGTGGATTTTGAAGGTGGTTTGAAGAAAATGATCATGCCGTCACTGTAGAACTATACTTATGTTTGATTTTGGAATTGAAAACCGTAAGAAACACAGTTGTTATTATGTTTTAAGAGTATTTACATTGTAAACTTTTATTTACAGTGGCTTTTCAAAAAGTTCCCAACATTTTGTGTAAATGTGTAATTTGCCCTCAACTACAAAAAATAAGACCAGGTTAATGATGGAATCAAGTTACCAATATATAGAAATTATAATCGATTAGTGGTCGAATTCAATCCACATGGAATATGGATAAGAACTGACAAGCTTGACTTATAGCTAATGCCATAAAATTTGGATTTGGCTTACTCGGTCACCGAAAGGGGCAATGCTGCGAAAGCTTTTATAATATTTTTTACAAAAAAATGATGTTATTCTCTTTCTTTAGATGAATTGGTTTACCACTACAAGAAATTTCACTTTTAATAACAAAATTTTTTGCCTTGTAAAGTCTCTCGATGATCCTTTTTCGACGAAACAACCTAAAAATAACTTTCTACGACCAAAAATTTTATCGCTAAAAATAAATTTTCTTGTAGTGTACATAGTATATATTAGAACAGACAAAACATCATAGTTTAAATCTCACCGTCACTAATTTATTAAAAATTATACACGTGTTAAGTTTTAATAAGAAAAAATAAACTCGATATACACATTGAAAAAAAATATTTAAATGAATATATATGACATTTCTCTAACAACTTAAATTTAGGATCAAATGATTCAACATGAAAACTTTCAAACTTCCTTATATTTGGAAAATAAGAATAATTAAGCTAGCCAAAACTCATCAAGATTTGTTTTTATTTTGACTGTGATTGAGATGGAAAATAATTAGTATCTGTTAAAATTAAGTGGAACAAGTTTTGTCTCTCTTATCCACACACTTGGAAGTCCTGGCGGTTTATATGCTATTCCCAATAAACTTAATATTTTCTTGCCTTCATTTTCCTCAAAATAACATCAATGCCACAATGAAAATATAGAAAGAAAAGATTTAAAAAATCATATATTTTATGCTCAAATAGAAAATATTAGGCATAAAATAAAATTGAAAATGAAACTCTTGCAAAGTTGGCATTCAATGAAATGATAAAAGATTATAAATAAATTAGAAATTTGAGTAATTTTGTTCACTTCAGTCAAAATTAAAATTAATCTGGCCAGTACAATGAGTCTGTATTATAGCAACTACAAATAATCTAGCCAAAACGTAATAGAAATTAGACCTAACACGTGATTCTTGTCCCACTCTCACCTTTGAGCTCGTCCATTCGTTGGGTGATCCCTTGCTCTCAAGTTCGAGTGTTTGCTCGTCGTTTAGGCTCGTGAATGAGATTTCTACTAATTACAGTCACCTCCGATGTTCTTCGCACCTGGATGGTACCAAGACCTTTGTGCCCCTGCCCTTGATTAGATAAAGTTGCCCGCCATGTCCTATATTAATTAATTTATTTTTTACCTCTTTTATTTCTTTGTTTTGTATTCAAGTATGTATTTCATAATTTTAAGGTATTCTTGATATTTCACTCTTCTATATGGGCATTTTTTTTAAGTTTCTTACCTAAATTTCACCACTAATATTCAATACGGTTGATCATTGCATGTATAAAAGTAGAAAAACATTGTGAAAATATTTCAAGAACAAATCCCCCATTTGTGGAAAGATTTGAGTTCTTCAATGTCTAGTTTGGGCAAAATAATTGTTCTTCTACCTTTTCTTTTCTTCTGCGTTTTCGCAAGACTCTCTTCTCTCAATCCTGTTGAGGAAGGAAAATCAATCAATTTCCAAGCAGGTTTTGGTGGAATCACCATCGGAATAGGTGGTAGTGGATCCGAGAATCCGGATGACGAATCGGATCCCGACCACGATAAGAAACCCGTAAACGGAGACGAAAAGGATAAGGATGGCAATAAATTCGGGTCGGGAGGTGAACAGAGAATTCGATTCCCGTTCCCACAGTTTGGCAACCACGGCGAACCACGAAAAGAAGCTACCACCAATGATGGGCCGAAACCGGATTTCGAAACAAACTTCCTAGGTTCATGGAAGGTGGATAATCCAAATGCTGGTGTTTCAGCCATGCACATACAATTGTTGCCAAATAACAAGGCTGTTTGGTATGACACCGTGAACCTCGGTAAATCGAACATCCTTGCCGATCCTCCGGCATGCCGCGGGCTCGTAGGAGGGAGGCAGGGTGAGAAAGGACCTGACTGCACTGCTCATGCCATTGAATATGATGTAGAGACAGCCCAAGTCAAAACCCTAAAGGTTTGAAAATGATTCATTTCTTCATGCCTTCATCACGATCTATATTCATGCCAAACCATAGCATGCAGGGTACTTAATTCATTCCATGATGCACAGAAATTTGAAAGAGGGTAACATTTTTTTTTTTTTTTTTTTTTTGAAAATAACTTTTTTACCTGACCCATCATATATTTAGGGTGAGATGAGAAATGTGGGATATATTTGGGGCTTGTTCGATGTAGATTTTTTTTTTTTCAAAGAATAGGTTTTTTTTTCCACATTTTTTGACTTTCAAACTTTTTTACTGTGTAAAAAATTTGAAAAGTTAAAAAAAGTAAGCAAAAAATGGATATTTTTAGGGAAAAAATAGGAGCTGAACATGCCCTTTGGTTGTCTATTCCTTCAAATTGATATGATATATTTAGGGGTGGGCATGGGTTGGGTTGGTTCGGTTTTGGGCCCAAACCGACCAATTCGTTTTGGCTATTAATTGAAACCGAACCAAACCGCTTCGTTGGATAAAATCGATCCAAACCGAACCGACCAATCTTGGTTTGGTTCGGTTCGGTTTGGTTTAGACGGTTTGAGTTTGAATGTTTTTGACTTGTATTTGTATTCTCAGAATTACATAGACAAACAATTTCATCAGGCACAACCCAAAACTTCCTCAAAATTTATTCAGCAGGCACAACACTTAATCAAAATTATTCATCTTCACATGGATTGAATTAATACTTCTTGACAAAATGAAAATTCATACCTTCAAATTGAGAAATTATAGCAGCAACGAGCTGAGAATAGAGAAATTATGGAGATAATGCCACTATAGTCGATAATTAGATGTTATCAGTTTTGATTTTGCACAAAAGAATGAGTTATACACAAAAGAGCATAAGAGATAATCTATTACCTGATTTGTCCGAGAATTTGGATCGAAGATAGAGGCAAATCAAAATGAGGAACCCTAGGTCTTCGATTTGGGGCTTGGAGCTTAGACAAAAATAGCAGCCAATGTCGCCTTCACCTTTAGAGAGAGATTAACGGACTGAAACTGATGAAGCAGCAGCCAACAGCCAGCACTTCCCAATTCGTGGTCGCTTCGCTTTAATACTATGAAGTATGAATTGAAATTAATGAAGATAGTAAAAAGGATGAAATAGAAATGAAAACTACGCAGTCGATGAAATGGAGAAAGAAATGGCAATTTCAGTGGCGATGAGAAGGAGATAATGAAATGGATAAGGAAAAGGCGATTTCGGCTGTGATTAAATCTAGGGTGGACGATGTTATTTGGAGAATTGGTTATGTGGACATACTGATACGTGAAATGGATTGGGCTGGGTTGTTGGGTTGGGCCACTTGGGTTGAATTTCATGTGTGTTTTTCTCAGTTCGGTTTTTCAGCGGTTTGGTTTGGTTTATTTGCTACAAACCAAAACCAAACTAACCCAAATTTATTTTTTAACTTAATAAACCAAACCAAACCGCTAGGGTGTGACAAACCGAACCAATTCGGTTCGGTTCGGTTCGGTCGGTTTGAACAGTTTGGCGGTTTGAATGCCCACCTCTCATATATTGGTAACATCACAAATCTAAGTAAGGGCATGTTCAGTTCCCATTTTTTTTTCCAAAAAAGTTTATTTTTTACCTATTTTTTTTACTTTTCAAACTTTTTACACAATAAAAAAGTTTGAAAAGTCAAAAAAGATGGGCAAAAAAACCCATTTTTTGAAAAAAAAAAATCCTAAATTACATCGCACAGTATAGTATAGATATACCCTCGAGATTTGTTTCTTAGTGCTCGCTTACTTTGCTAAAAATCAGTTTTTTAGCAGATTTTGATATAAGTTGATGAAATGTATAATTAAAAAGTTGATAAAAATTATGAGTCTCGTGAAATATGTAGTTAATGAACCCCTTTTTATGCTCTAGATGCGTAATTCCAAGACTTCATCCGTAAATTATTCTTCGACTCAATTTTTCAGTTGGAATATGATACATGGTGCTCATCCGGAGGTATGTCACCAAACGGAGCCCTAGTCAGCACAGGAGGTAATCAGGAAGGATTTCGAGCCCTCAGAATTCTCAATCCATGCAAAAACTGCCAGTTTCAGGAAAATCCAGAAGCACTTTCAGCCAATCGATGGTAAAAGCAAATAAGATAAAATCTTGTTTATTATATTGTAAAATTATATTCAATATTGCATACCAAACATATACTAACTTTCGTACACTTGCGTTGTAGGTATGCTACACAAATTTTGCTGGAAAACGGTAGCTTTGTTGTGGTTGGTGGTCGAGCCGCGCACAACTACGAAATAATTCCACCAGAAAAACTGGATTTTCCGATTCAACAATTTGGCCTACCCCTCCTTGACGAATCACAGGATGAGAAAGAGAATAATCTCTACCCATTTGTTAATCTACTCCCAGATGGTAACATTTTTGTATTTTCAAACTACAAATCTATCATCCTCAACCCTTACACCGGAGAAACCCTTCGCAACCTCCCTGACTTGCCCGGTGGTTCCCGGAGCTACCCAGCTTCAGGAATGTCGGCCCTACTCCCAATCAATCTCAATGTAGAAAACCCAGAAAACGTCGACGTTGAAGTGATAGTCTGTGGTGGCAACGCACGAGATGCATTCAAGTTTTCCGAGTTCCCGCCAAGGAAATTCTTCACTGCATTTAAAGACTGTGGAAGGCTAATCCTCACTAAAGAAGGGGCTCAATGGGAGAAAGAGGATATGCCATCGCCACGAGTCATGGGCGACATGCTTCTTCTTCCAACCGGAGATGTACTCATAACCAATGGTGCACAGGCAGGTACTTCCGGATGGGATGCTGCAGAAACTCCAAATCTCACACCTGTACTCTACAGTCCAAACAAAAATAATGGTGAAAGATTTAAGGAATTAACGCCTACAGACATACCTCGCATGTACCATTCAACTTCTGCAGTTTTACCCGACGGACAAATCCTCATAGCCGGAAGCAACACCAACGATTACTATAAATTCAACAAAGCTGACAATCCCGAAATGATTTATCCTACTGAAGTGATCGTCCAGAAATTCTCGCCACCATATTTGGCTCCGGAACTTCAACAATACAAACCGAATATATTAGAAGTATTTTCAGACAAAGAACTCAAGTATGGAGGTGAATTCAATGTGCGGATCAGATTGAATGCACAAATTGATCAGTCTGATATTAAGGTGACTATGTACTCGCCACCATTCACCACCCATGGGTACTCTATGAACCAGAGACTGCTTATTTTGGGGCTCAAGCAAGTGACACACCGAATCGTCACTGCAGTTGCACCACCATCGGGGAAGCTTGCTCCTCCGGGCTACTATCTTCTCTTCGTTGTTCACCGTGGAGTGCCAAGCCGCGGAATGTGGGTGCACATCGAGTGAAATATGAATCTTTAGTGTTGTCCTTATTAAATCTATTGTACCATTAACCACGTTAACATTTTTTCATACAATAGATCCATTGGAGATATTATCTTTATTAGTTTTGTTCCTTAGCATTTATTGTCTTTTTCGTCTGAAGTAAAGTTTTTTTTTAACCTACAAAGCAAAGAAATCGGCAATGCAGAGCAAAGCTTGAGATTAACACAAAGATTTCGTGGACTAGAAAACTCGCATCGAATATATTACAAGTAACGAGTAACTAGTTAATCCACATGTAATCGGGTACAGATGCAAACGGATTGATCTCACAAATTAGCAATTTGCTCCTCGCCAGATTAACTTTGCTTGTCAACAGTTACTGCTACTAATTGGCATTCTGCAATCTAATTGTCCCACCTCAATCGACAATCTCCTATCTGGTAAAATTGTGACAAACTTAGCTCATCAATCATCAATCTAGAATGTTGTCTTCCATTTTCCGCTCATGCCTACTCCAGAAGTCCAGCTTTATGTTGAAGGAACCAGCTTGGTGATCATATCCAATGGATTATCATATGGAGGATTTTTAACAATCTCTACAGTAAATCAAGTCAGGATATTTTCGGTCATCGTATCACAGGGTGCCTTTCTTTCTAGCACAGAAAGGGGCACCGTGCGGCGTTAGTCTACTCTGCTAGACTACCTTCCGCTTGTTCTCGATCGATTCAATAATGAAATACAATTTAAAAAAAGTTTTGCAACACAAGATTTGAATGCATTGTAAATAGCTTGTTCATTGATTGATGAAAACAGAAAATTACAAGCTGATAAACACTAGCTTGACAAGACTTCAAATACCAACTACCTCATACAATAGCTTAATTAACAAAAATATAAGTTGCATGAGTAGACGTTTAAAAGCTGAAAAATTATAACAAAAAATAAATTATTACAAATGAACGAAACTAACAACTGAAACTAATATTTACAAGATTCGGCCGAAGTTGGGCTACTGCGGCTGCAAGTGCTGTCCGGGGGCTAAGTATAGCTGCAGACCCTGACATTCTTCTCCATTTGATTTGGCGACGTCCTCGACGCTATCTTTGCATGATATTCTTTAAGTAGAGGTTTGAAGGCTCCAAGGTCTTTAACTCTTTCTCAAATATTCTCCTCGCTGCTGCATACGCTCTATTTAACTAAGTACTCCTAATAATTTTTCTTGGAAGTCCGGGTAACTCGGTGATCAATAATAGCTTCGACAACCTTCTTACTTATATTCTTCAATTCAAATTTAGGTCGCTTTGGCTTATTTCTAGATGCATCCTCCTTATCTACAAAATATGGCTTGAGTGTACTAACATGAAGGACATTGTGGATTTTGCACTATGAAGGAAGTTCTATTCTGTGGGCAACTTTTCCAATCCGCTTCATGATGGATAATGGCCCGTTATATTTCGGCAGCAATCGATAATCTTTTCCTCTTATTGTCTTATAATGGTGTTTGTCGAAGAGTTTCACCATCACCACATCTCCCACGTTGAATTCTATAAAACAACATTTCTGATCAGCAGTCATTTGTACCGTCTGTGTGCTTTTTCAAGATAACTCCGAGAAATTTCGATATTTCGTTTCAATTCTTGAGAAAAGCTTTTAGCTTGAGGAGACTTAGTACTTTGATCAATGTCCACAGTATGAGGGAGGAACGGTTACTGGCCCATAACAATCTCAAAAGGACTCTTGTTGGTAGAAGAGCTCTTTTGGGCATTGAAGCAAATCTGAGCTGCAACCAAGAGTTTCATCCAGTTTTTCTGTGAAATAAAGATAAAGTGCCAAAGATATTCTTCTAGCGTAGAATTGAACCGCTCCGTCTATCCGTTAGATTGTGGGTGAAAACAAGAACTCGTGCTCAAAATTGAACCAAAAAGTTTGAATAATTCGGTCCAAAATGTGTTGGTGAATCGAGGTTCTCAATCACTGACTATATCTTTAGGCAGCTCCCAGTATTTGACAATGTTCTTGAAGAAGAGACGAGCACTCTCTTCAGCGGATACATACCTAGGTGCTGTGATAAATGTTACATATTTTGATAAATGGTTCACCACAATGATGATAATGCCAAGATCTCTAACCTTCGGCAAGCTAACAATATAATCCATCGAGATACTCTCAAATGATCTAGTTAGAAAGGAAATGGGCTATAGTAAGCCTGTCTTTTTCTGATGATCTGGCTTAACTTGTTGACAAACCAAACAAATTTTCACATAAGTCGCAATGTCATCCCTCATTTGCAGCCAATAATATACATACTGCAACAGTGCAGGAGTGTGTTCCTCTCCCTGATGTCCCGCCCGAAACATGTCGTGGCATTCCGTGATTAAGGATTTCCACATATCTCCACCATTTGTTGCATAGAAGTAGTTTTCTTTTGTCTTCAATAGACCCTCATCCAGCCAGAACTATCGAGTTTTTCTCTACTTGATGAGGTCGACCAAATAATGTGTTGCAGGGTCCTTCTCCAAAAGTGCCCGTATTCAGTCCCTTGTGGTTGCAGTAACATCGCTCCCTAAAAGAGTAGCCATTGAGAAAATAGCGACCAAGTCAGCACGCCGACTGAGTGCATCTACTACATGATTGTTGGATCCAGCACTATTCTCCAGTACAAAGTTGAAATCAGAAAAAAGTTCCTTCCAACGAGCCAGCATGCTCGAAAGTTTTAGTTGTGACAAGAAGTAACTCACAGAAGTATTGTCTGTCTTTATAATAAAGGGAGACCCAGTGACGCCAAACTCTGAGGCAATGGACTACTACTAGCAACTCATTTTCATGCGCCGAGTAACAATGCCTTACATTATTCAGCTTTCAGCTCTCATATAAAACTGGATGCCCTTCTTGCATTAGGACTCCACCAAGAGCAAAATCTGATGATCTATCTACACTTCAAAAGTTTTAGCCATATCTGGTAAGGCTAACACTAGATCTGTTCGCATAGACTCTTTCAGTTTCTTAAAAGTAGCTCGGCATTGTGCCAACCACTCCCAAGCTTTTTATGCTTCTTCATTAATTCGGTTAGCGGCAGTGCGATTTCTGAATATCCTTTCACAAATCTTCAATATTAGTTGGCCAACCTGAGGAACGAGCGTACATCATGTACGTGCCTTTGTGGTTGCCAATCTTTGATAACCTTAACCTTTTTAGTATCCATGAAGACTTTTCCTTGCTCAATAATATGACCCAAAAAGCTGATCGACATTTGGGCGAATGAGTATTTTGATGGTTTTACATAAAGTTTATTCTCTCGTAGCCGAATAAGAACTTTTCTCACATGCTGAACATGCTCCTCAAGAGTTTCACTATAAATTACAATATCGTCCAAGTACACCACTACGAAATCATCCAGAAACCAGTGAAGTATCTGATTCATCATCGTGAAGAACGTTGCTAGAGCATTTGTAAAGCCAAAAGGCATAACTTTGAATTTGAATGCTCCATAACTAGTTACCATTGTAGTCTTCGTTTTATCCCCTTTCTTGATCTGAACTTACCAATATCCGGACCTTAGATCAATTTTTGTGTAGTACTTCGCCCTGCTCAAACGATCGAAGTAATCTGCCACTAGTGAAATTGGATAACTGTTTTTCACTGTGATTTTGTTTAAGGCTCGATAGTCACAGCACATCCAAAGAGAACCATCTCAAATAGCACTGGAGCTCCATATGGAAATTTCACAGGCATGCTAATCTCACTGTCTAATATTTCAGCAAATTGCTTCATAGCTCATCTAGCTCAGGTTGAGCCATACGGTAGGATACCCTAGCAGGAAGTTTGGTATCCAGTATAAGCTCAATTTCATGATTAATAGCCCTCATTGGTGATAATCTCCTTGGAAATTCCTTCAGCATAATATCTTCAAATTCTTGTAGAAGTCATCTAATAGGTTTTTGGATAGGGTCAGTTGCTTCCTCAATCTCTTCCAGTCGAATAGTACACAAAAATGAGGGTTTATTTCGCTTGAAGCCCTTACTGAACTGCATGGCTGAGATGCTCTTCTCACCCATTTTCCCAACTATTGTGGAAATGACACAAGGCTTACTCTTCTTCATCATCAAGTAATCAAAAAATGGCAACATTGCTGTCTTCATATCCCGAAGAAACTCTAATCCTAAAATCATCTTGAAGTCATCTATCTGGACTGTAGACAAATTAGTCCTCCTTTCAAAAGGACCAACTTTAATGAGCACAGACTTGGCTATTCTGGAAATCGGTTGAGCAACTAAGTTGATTGCCTTGACCTTCCCACTACCTTTCTCCAACACAAGCGCTCTACTTCGGAAGTTGCAAGCTAGTTGTGAGTAGCACCGGTATCTACCATGGCCTTGATTGGTTTTCCATTGATCTTCACATTAATTTACATCAAGCCTTTAGCCTTACAAACATGAGGTTTCGGCTCTTCTTTTTCCATATTTTTCTAGAATATGTCTCCCTCTTCAATCACCCAATGCGATATTGTGCTGCACTGGTACAAAAATGTCCCAACGACGTTCTCATCCTCCTCTGAATTGGTCTTGCAATAACTGTTGGCTGGGAGAATGTGTTGCTTCGAACTCGATGCTCTACTTGTTAGTTAGCTCAATACATTCACAAACTATTTTTGCGGGCAATCCAACAATCGGTGAAGCCCACCGCATAAGACCTTTCTAGGAGTGGTACTTGATTTGCTCTATGGCACCTTTTCTTTGTTCAAGTGGCTACCTTGATGGTTATCCTAATAGTTGTCCTGATGACCTTCCTTATGGTAAGAGTAGTATTCTCTCCTATTTAAGTTTGATGTACACTTGAAGGATCTATTTATTCCCATCAGGATTGGCTATTTACTTGCAACCGCTCTTTCTGGTTCTGATTGATTGTCCATCAAGCATTCAGTAGCTCCCACTTCCATGCTTACATAAGCCACCTTCTGTCTTTGGAGTTTTGTTCTTTTCCATGGTTTCAGCCCTTCCATGAAAGTAAAGAGCTTGTCCTTTTTAGACATGTCTCGAATGTCCATCATATGCCTTGAAAAGGTTTTTACATAGTCCCGAATGGAACCAGTATGTTTTAGTTCTCGTAGCGCCCGTCGGACCTGATATTCCACATTTTCTGAGAAAAATTAATGAGATCCCATTTGTCTATCTGGCATCTTGGCTTGAATATTAGCATATTTTGTCTACCACCATAGTTTAGCATCTCCATCAAGATACATAGTAGTTGTCGTTACCCTTTGTGCCCCGTCTTCAATATTTGTGGCAAGAAAATATTGTTCCATATCAAACAAAAACTTCTCAACTTCCTTTGCATCACGCGTCCCACCATAGGTGCGCACTTCTAGAATTCTGAGCCTAGGTGTGTACTCTTTTGCAGGGGCTTGCCCATTGTCAACTACATGCTGAAGTATTCGCAACTGAAGTCTTATGGCTTCTATTTCTTCCCGCATATTAGGAAGAATTGCAAAATCATTAGTCATCACTGTGCAAATCATTCGGCTCTCATCCATCTACATGTTCAATTCACGGATGTCCACCTCTACTATCTCGACCTTTTTCTTGATAGTATCGCATAACCTAGTACTTTGCCCATCGAGCGCATCCAAGCACTGTTTAGTATTGTTTTTGTGATCCACCACCTCAGTGGTGTGTAATGTATTCGGATCCATCAATTTTTCCTCGAGGGTTGTGAGCTGCAGCTCTGATACCAACTATCACAGAGTACCTTTCTTTCTAGCACAAAAAGGGACACGGTATGGCAGTAGTCTACTTTACTAGACTACATTTCACCTGTTCTCGATCGATTTAGTAATGAAATATAATTTAAAGAAAGTTTTGCAACAGAAGATTTGAATGCATTGTAAATAGTTTGTTTATTGATTGATGAAAGTAGAAAATTATAATAGTTGGTGCATAGGGTGAACACCAATGAGCTTGACATGACTTCGAATACCAATTATCCCCTATAATAGCTTAAGTAACAAAAACCTAAGTTATATAAGTAAAGTTTAAAATCATAAGAATCATAACAGAAAATAAACTATTACAAACGAACAGAACTAACAACTGAAACTAATATTTACAAAGTACGGTTGAAGTTGGGCAACTGTGGCTGCAAGTGATGTTAGAGGGCTAAGTATAGTTGCGGGCCCTAACACATCGTCTATGGACAATTTCATACGCCATTAGCTTACGTACTGGGCGGTTTTTCCCTAAGCTGGATTTTTTTTACGTTCCCAGTAATTTGAACCATTGACCTCTCCATAAGAATAACTTATGCTGAATGCTAATACCAATTGAACAAATGCAACAAAATAAAATAATTAATTAACTTTAATATTCATAATTTAAAAATGATCACCAAATAATATCTTATTTAAAAAAACAACTTATTCGTAAAAAATTTACTTATAAAAGTTTCGTAATTTTAATAGTAAACTCCTAAATTAATTTCTCTAAGACGGGCCAAGTCCATACTCCGATCTTCGCAAGTCCTAGTTACCTAGAAGGGAAAAAATATAAGGGTGAGAAAAATCTGAATAAGCATATACGCGTTCATAAATCTTAACTTTGTGGAATCATAAAACTTGCATGAATGAGACACAAAAAAACTATATCGAACTTAGATAGTATTAGTTTTTTATGCGTAGCACTACTAGAACTCCGGTCTGAACTTATAACATACATATGGACCTTAATTTCAAAAGTGAAACATAATAAACACATGTATACTTCTAGTTGTTTGAATGATTGAAAAAATCTGACTTGTTCGACTTTCACCTCAATATTTCTTGAACCGTGTGCATATATATATATATAAGAGTGTAGTAGAAACTAAGAGAGAGAGAAAGAGAGCAAGATATATATTTTGTAGAATTAAAATGCTGGAGTAAATAGGTCTATTTATAGGTTCACAAAAGGACGTGACTCGATCTGATTGAGAGTCCTTAAAAGATAAACATGATCAGGAACTCTTATCTATGAAAAACCAATCATATCTTATATGATAAGATTCACCGAAGATAACATAATCTCACTAGAACTCTATCTAAGAGTCCATTCAAATTTTAAATGATATAAACTACTATAATTATCACCATTAATTAATTAATTAATTAATTTAAATGACATGCAAGATTATATCTAATTATCTAATTAAAACAAAAATCTGTAACACGTGGAAAGAAGAAAAAAGACCTAGTTTAAAGCTAAAGGAAGTTGAGACTTTGAAAGATAGAGCTTCAATCTATCTTCAAGGTAGAGGTAGCCCTTTAAATACTTCGGTTTACTTTCCTTCAGTTAACTATAAAGTCACAAATGTATAACTCCCTAGCAATTTCAATTGCGCTCATATTCATCACTGCGGGAATTAGGTTAAATAAATTTTTCTATGGTCCCAAACTATTAGTTAACATCTAAATCGGTCCATAAGCTTTCAAATAATAAATCTAACCCATAGATTCAAATTTAACGACTACATATGTTAGTTCCGTTCTACCGACCTAAAACAATGTTCGTCCTCAAAAAATTTCTCAGCTGTCGTCAGCAAACATCTCTGGTGCATAGCGTGATAATTTATCAAACTTCATTTCATATTCCGTCAGGGTCATTGTACCCTACTTCTGATAGCCCAAGAATAACTAACCAAGAGGGGGGGTGAATTGGTTTTCTCAAACTTTTTCGAAAATTATTCTCAAAAATGATATTTAAGAAATAAAAATTATTTCACAAAAATATAAGCACAATATAAGTAAATAAAAGAGAAGAGAGAGTGCAAATGATTTTTATGGAAGTTCGATCCAACCAATGATCTACGTCTCCCGTTACCGAGCTCTCCAACACGAGCACGGCCTTTCCACTATTTTGATTGACTTATGGTACAATCCAAACCCTTACAATGTATCCGGTAACTTACAAACAATGAGCACCGATCCTTATACAATATTGAGCTTTCAAGGAACCTCAATATGACCCAAAAATATAAAGAGATTGATTTGAGTATTTCTCTCTAGATGAATGATAAATATAAGTTTAACTCTAAGAGAGACTAACACTTTAATGAATAGCAATAGATGAGAAAAGCTCAAGTGTTAGAAAAAAACTTTGTTGAGGATGATGAATCAAAAGTTTGATTTAATCAAACAAAGTTTTTCAAAAAGAGATATTGAAGATATAAATGCAATGAAGCTTTGAATGAAGTTTTTCAATATGATTCTCTCTATAAATGCTCTTGTAAGTATTGTTGAATGATAATAAATGAAGTGGTATTTATAGAGATGAATTTTTGTATCTTTCTGTTGAAACGAATGACCAAACGGATGACCTAACGGTCGACCGGTCAAATTGGTCAGAACTAGTCGTTGAACTGCAAAAAATCAGAACGGACACTTTTTGAAAAAAAGACGTTCAAACGGTCAACTAGTTCAATAAAAATGGTCGACTGGATCAACCGTTTTACCAAACGGATTGTCCGTTTCCACAGTTTTGAAAATTTGATTTTTGGCTTTGATCAAACTATTTTTATGCAAGTGATAAAAAAATGTTTTTGAGCTTTCGTTCATTTAATTGCTAAGGATTAAAGAGTTAATACATTTACAATTTTATCTAGAAATCTATTCTTCAATCTTGATCTTCGAATCTTGAATTTCGGATCTTGAGATACTTGAACTCTTGTATTGATTTTGACTTTGATCTTGACATTGCATGAGAGTTCGATTTGTAGCACTTTGAATTTTGCTTGAAAATAAATTGTTAGTAAACATAACCAATTTGTTTGTTATAATCAAAACATTATGGTTTAAAGTTAACCATAGGTCAACAATTTTTCCCTTTTTGATTATGACAAACAATGTGAGAATATAGAATAATGAGATAGAATAAATCATATATATTCCCCATTTCTTTTTCAAGTAAACATGATTTGATGAATTTGTATTACATGATATCAATTTCATTTGATTTGCCAATTTCACGACATCACATATATTTCAAATTCATCTCACATTACATACACATCACATATTTTTCAAATTTATCTCACATCACATATTTTCCCCCTTTTGACATAAACAAAAAGGCAAAGGCAAAACATTAAGGTTTAAAATATATTTTCCCTAAATGAAACAAAATATGGCATTCATTGATAAAATTGAAATCTAAAAACAAGCATAGTTCTAAGATACAACATAGGATTGTTTTCGAAAACATATATACAAAAACAACAAAAACAAAGAAAATAAGCTAGGTCTCCTGTGGAGGATGCGGGGAAAGCACGGCATCAAGACGGGAATGAAGATCTCGGAGCAATGAAGTCATGCTGTCAATCGAATGTTGGAGAGTCCCCACTGTATGGTGTAGACTCTCGACCGAAGAGAAAAGTGAGTCGATCCGTCCATGTAGTAAAGTAAATTGGTCCTCGTTGAGGCCGGAGGTGGAGGACGACGGCCGTTGTGATCTTTGTCGCGGTGGGGACGGAGGAGGAGCATCTTCGTCATCATGTATATCTTCTCCCTCGAAGGGTAGAGTGGAGGGTCCCGACTCTTCATCAAACCCCTTTGACTTTGCCACCCATTGACCGTTTTCCTTTACAATTTTCATCCGTTTGAGCGTAAGGATATTGATGGTGTCGGTGGCTTTGGGAAAGAGGGTCACCGAATCACGAAAGGAGATGTCAAAGTGTTGAAAACTTTTGGTAAGAATCATTCCATAGGGAAGCGCCTTATCTCTAGTGCCGCTAAGAACGCAGTGCATACGTTGGATCATTATGTATGAAAAGTCTAGCTTACGCTCACGGAGGATAGAGTCGAGCACGAAGACATCAAAATGGTTAACCTTATCCAAATGACCCTTTCGAGGGACAATTATGTGGGCGATGATGTTATAAAGGACACGACATGGAAGAGTGAGTTGATTTGTGCTAAGACGTACGGCAGCCTCAAAATGCTTGCCGGTGACGTTACAACATGCTTCGACCTGATCATACTCGGTAGTGTGAAGAATTGTTTTGGTGGTATAGAGACGCATACTACCATCCTCAAGATGAAGAATGGAACGAATAAGATCTTGAGTGATCTTAATTCATTTGTTTTGAAGAAAGGACGAAATACCCGACCCGGAAAATAAACCATATTTTTGTAAAATTCTTTGACAATGGGGGGGTAGACATTATCATTTAGGGTAAGAAGAGGAACCCAACCCATACCCATAAAAAGATTTTCAATGTTGAATGATGGTGCATCGTGCGTGAAAGAGGCAAGGTCGACGTTCTTATCCATGAAGACGGGACACCCATCTATTCGTTTGGATTGAGGGTCCTCTTCGGAGGAGGAGGATGGTGAAGAAGGTTGCATTTCCCTCCTAGGACGTTTGGCAGCCATTTTCATCAGAGGCATGTTGTTGGAAACTGGATTTGGAGGCTAGGGTTAGGTTCGTCCGTTTGGGATGGAATGGAACGATTCCGTGGATAAAAGTTGGGGATTTTGCGGTTTAAAGTGTGGAATTAATATGGGTTTGTGATTTTGATCACAAATTTGAAAATTTTTAGAGAGATTTGATGAATGGAAAGAGATTGGGAGTAAAAAACGTGGGTTCGCACGAAGTTGGAATGAAGAAATTTGAAAAATTTCAAACTTAAAACCCTGATTTCCACTGAGACGGACGACTGGTAAACTAAGACGGTCAACCGTTTGGTCTGAAATTTTGAAGTTCAACTCTCTGTTCAGACGGATGAGAAGACAGATGATTATGCGGTCGTCCGTGTAAATTCATATGGACGTCCGTTCACGTGAAATGGTCAACCGTTTAAACTTTTCAATTTTGGCAAAAGTCTCTGCTTAGACAGATGATAAACCGGATAATCAGTTGGGCCATCCATTTAACTTCAAACGGACGTCCGTATTGAATAACGGTCGTCTGGTTGGACAAATTTTCACAAATTGTACCAAAATCATTGATTTGAAAATCATTGATTTGGTCCTTTGACAAATGATTTTAAAACATTTTTGTCATATAAAATGCAATCAATTATAAGAAACATAAAGATTTAGCCACATATTTCACATTCATCAATTATACCTAAACTTGATCGAATGTATGAAAATCTTTCAAGAGCTAATGGTTTTGTGAGAATATCGGCCAATTGTTTTTCGGTGTTTACAAACTCTAAATTTATATCTCCCTTTTGTGCATGGTCTCGTAGAAAGTGATGTCTAATCTCGATGTGCTTGGTACGAGAATGCAAAACGGGATTTTTAGATAAGTTGATCGCACTAGTGTTATCACACATAATAGGAACTTTGTCAAATGAAATGTGATAATCATTTAGAGTTTGCTTCATCCATAGGATTTGAGCACAACTACTAGCGGCGGAGATATACTCGGCTTCGGCGGTTGACAAGACAACGGAATTTTGTTTCTTACTAAACCATGCAACTAAAGCAAAGCCTAGAAAATGGCACATTCCACTAGTACTTTTACGATCAATTGTGCAACCGGCCCAATCGGCATCCGAATAGCTAAGTAAATCAAAATGAGTTTCTTTGAGATACCAAAGACCTAAAGATCTAGTTCCACTAAGATAACGAAAAATGCGTTTTACGGCACTAAGATGGGAATTCTTAGGATTAGATTGATATCTAGCACATAAGCATACACTAAACATAATATCGGGTCTACTAGCGGTTAAATAAAGAAGGGATTCGATCATACCTCGATATTTTGTTATATCAACGGAAGTACCTTGCTCATCTTTATCTAGTTTGATTGATGAGCTCATTGGAGTGTTCATAGACTTCAATTCTTCCATTTCAAACTTTTTGAGCATATCCAAGATATACTTGGTTTGACTAATGAATATTCCATCATTAGTTTGTTTGATTTGAAGACCAAAAAAGAACTTGAGTTCACCCATCATGCTCATCTCAAATTCCCTACTTATGCACTTAGAAAATTCTTCACATAGGGAAATGTTAGTAGCACCAAAAATGATATCGTCAACATAAATTTGAACAACTATCATATCATTCTTTTTGATTTTTATAAATAATGTTGTATCCGCTTTACCCATTAAAAAACTATTTGATAAGAGAAATTTACTTAATCTCTCATACCATGCTCTAGAAGCTTGTTTTAAACCGTAAAGGGCTTTTCTAAATTTGAAAACTTTGTCCGGATACTTATGATTTTTAAAACCGGGTGGTTGCTCAACAAAAACTTCTTCTTGAATGACTCCATTCAAAAATGCACTTTTGACATCTATTTGAAAGAAAGTAAAATTCTTATGACAAGCAAAAGCAAGAAGCATGCGAATTGACTCTAATCTAGCAACCGGGGCAAAAGTTTCATCGAAATGATGAGATCTTTTGGGTGAGAGGGGACAAACCTCCATTCTTTTGGTAATGATGAAGTGTTGAGATCTTCATGAGATTCTTCTTCATTTTGTTGCATAATCGTTTCCTCCTTATGTTGTATTTCAATGTTATTTGGATTCCCTTTGTCTTGATTTTGAACACTTAGTTGCTCAAATGGGATTTCCAAATCTTCATCATCAATGACTTTTTCTTGCTCAATGGAGTTAGTTTCATCAAAAACAACATGCATAGATTCTTCAACTACTAAAGTTCTTTTGTTAAAAACTCTAAAAGCTTTGCTAGTAGATGAATATCCAAGAAAAATTCCAATATCGGATTTTGGATCAAATTTTCCCAAATTTTCTTTTGTGTGTAAAATAAAGCACTTGCAACTAAAACTTTAAAATATCTGATATTAGGAATTCTATTTTTTCAAAGCTCATATGGAGTTTTGGTTTTCTTTCGACTCACCAAAACTCTATTTAAGATATAACATGAAGTGTTTACGGCTTCAGCCCAAAAGTATTTTGGTAAATTGTTTTCATTCAACATGGTCCGGGCCATTTCTTGCAATGTTCGATTCTTCCTTTCTACTACACCATTTTGTTGAGGAGTTATAGGAGCCGAAAAATTATGTTCATATCCATTAGATTTGCAAAACTCATCAAAGGCTATATTTCCAAATTCTCCACCATGATCACTCCTAATTGTGGTAATGGTGTATCCTTTTTCATTTTGGACTCTTTTGCAAAAATGTTTAAATGCATTTAAGGCTTCATCTTTTAAATTCAAGAAAATGAAGTAAATCTTGAAAAATCATCAACAATAACAAATGCATAATGTTTTCCACTTAAACTAGCGGTTCTAGAAGGTCCAAATAAGTCCATGTGGAGAAGTTGTAAAGGTCTTGAAGTAGAAGAGTGTTGTTTAAGTTTGAAAGAACTCTTTACTTGTTTTTCAAATTGACAAGCATCACAAATTTTATCTTTTTCAAACTTTATATTTGGCAATCCTTTTACAAAGTTATTTTTGGAGATTTTAGAAAGTAAGTCCATGCTAACATGACCTAATCTCCTATGCCATAACCAAGAATCATCATTTATACTTGAAAGACATTTTATTTCCTTTTCAAGTTCAAATTCAATAGATATGATGTAAACATCTTTACTTCGGCTCCCCATGAACAATACCTCTTTATATATAGCATCCTCAATGAGGAAATTGGAAGAATCAAATTTAATGAGATAACCTTTATCACACAATTGACTTATACTAAGTAAGTTATGTTTGAGGCTATCAACTAATAAAACATTTTCAATGGAGGGAGAAGAATGATTACCAATATTTCCAATGCCTATGATTTTTCCTTCGGCATTGTCTCCAAAAGTCACATGACCTCCATCTTTTCTTTTGAAATTTGATAGTAATGATAGATCTCCCGTCATATGTTTCGAACAACCACTATCCAAGAACCAATTGTTCTTGACCTTTTGTGGTACCTACAAAAATAATTTTGATTTTTGATTTTTGGTACCCACATAAGTTTGGGTCCTTGATAGTTAGTGCTTGTGGATTCTTTTATCCACTTGTGTTTCCTTTCAAAGTATAGTTTCTTTTTAGTTAAACAATTATAAGCAACATGACCATCTTTCTTGCAAAAACTACATGTGATGTTTTGTTGAGAAAAATTGGATGATTTTACAAAAATGGTTTCAAGGGATTTTTGTTTCAAGAGAGGTTTATATCCAATTCCCCCTTTGTTAAACACACATTTTTGCTCACCAAGAATTAATTTAAAATTTTTCTTTCCTTGGGTAAATTTGTGAACAATGCTTGTTAAATCAACCATTTTTTCTTTCAATAAAATATTTTCTTTAATTAAGGACTTATGATCATCTTTCTCTTTTTCAAAGTCCTTTTGTGCAATAAAAAGCTTCTTGACTACCTTTTTCAACAAAGAGTGTTTATTGTTAAGAATAGAGTATTTTGACATAAGTTTCTCAAATTCTTCAAGAATTTCATCATAAGAGGTAGATAAATCAATGTAAGAGTCATTGTTGTTTGTACTTACCTCATCCTCAATAGCCATAAAGCACATATTAGCGATTTCATCTTGAATTTCATCTTCTTCTTGATCATCTTCATCACTATCATCCATGTAGCTTGAAGTGCTTTCTTTTTGATGAACTTCTTCTTATTTGGGCATTCGGTCCTCTTGTGACCAGGTTTGTCACAATCATAGCATATGATCTTTTTGTTCTTTTCTTCACTTTTGTCTTCTTTCTTTTGAAATCGCCTATTGTTTTGAAATCCTCTCCATTTCTTGACAAGAAGAACTAAGTCATCAAGTTCTTCATCACTCATGTTTGTGTTGGAGGATCCTTCATCGTTTGTTGATTTCAAATCAATTTGCTTCTTGGGAAGCTCCTTCATCTCTTCTTTGCTTCTCCTTGTTTTCACATTTATTTCGGCATTGTTGAGCTCATACGTCATCAATGTTCCATATAGCTCCTCCAATGGATAAGTTTTGATATCTTTTGTATTCTTTATCAACATCCTCAAGGAGTTCCAATCTTCCGATAAAGACCTAAGCATTTTGCTACAAGTTCACCGTTAGTAAACTTTCGATCAAAGCCCTTAAGGCCATTAATAATATCGGTAAAACGAGTAATCATATCAACAATAGGTTCATCTTGTTTCATAAAGAAATTTTCGAAATCTTTTGTCAAAAGATTTATTTTGGTTTCTTTAACCTTGTTGGTACCTAAGTGAGTTATCTCTAATGCATGCCAAATATCATATGTGAAATCACATGTGTTAATACGATTAAACTCATTTTTGTCTAAAGCACAATAAAGTAAATTTTTGGCTCTAGCATTCAAAGATAATTTTCTTTTATCCTCTTCATCATATTCTTCTCTAGGTTAAGAAATAGTTTGGTCCGGTTTATCATCAACTTTGATAATTTTTGTAGGCACATATGGACCAAACTCGATGACTTCCCAAATGTTATAATCAATTGATTGAATGTAAATCATCATTCTAGTTTTCCAATAATTGTAATGGGTGCCATTAAAGAAGGGAGGACGATTTGTAGAGTGACCCTCAATGTTTTGAAAATTTTGGTTAGCCATTACTCAAGATTGTATAATAAAAAAAATGAGCACCTTGCTCTGATACCAATTGATAACCCAAGAATAACTAACCAAGAGGGAGGTGAATTGGTTTTCTCAAACTTTTTCGAAAAATATTCTCAAAAATGATATTTAAGAAATAAAAATTAATTCACAAAAATATAAGTACAATATAAGTAAATAAAAGAGAAGAGGGAGTGCAAACGATTTTTATGGAGGTTCGATCCAACCAATGATCTACGTCCCCCGTTACTGAGCTATCCAACACGAGCACGGCCTTTTCACTATTTTGATTGACTTATGGTGCAATCCAAACCCTTACAATGTATCAGGTGACTTACAAACAAGGAGCACCGATCCTTATACAATATTGAGCTTTCAAGGGACCTCAATATGACCCAAAAATATAAAGAGATTGATTTGAGTATTTCTCTCTAGATGAATGATAAATATAAGTTTAACTCTAAGAGAGACTAACACTTTAATGAATAGCAATAGATGAGGAAAGCTCAAGTATTAGAAGAAAACTTTGTTGAGAATGATGAATCAAAAGTTTGATTTAATCAAACAAAGTTTTTCAAAAAGAGATATTGAAGATATAAATACAATGAAGCTTTGAATGAAGTTTTTCAATATGATTCTCTCTATAAATGCTCTTGTAAGTGTTGTTGAATGATAATAAATGAAGTGGTATTTATAGAGATGAATTTTCGTATCTTTCTGTTGAAACGGATGACCGAACGGTCAACCGGTTAGATTGGTCAGAACTAGCCGTTGAACTACTAAAAATCAGAACAGACACTTTTTGAAAAAAAGACGTTCAAACGGTCGATCGGTTCAATTCAAACGGTCGACCGGATCAACCGGTTTACCAAACGGATTGTCCGTTTCCACAGTTTTGAAAATTTGATTTTTGGCTTTGATAAAACTATTTTTATGCAAGTGATAAAAAAATGTTTTTGAGCTTTCGTTCATTTAATTGCTAAGGATTAAAGAGTTAATACCTTTACAATTTTATCTAGAAATCTTTTATTCAATCATGATCTTCGAATCTTGAACTTCAGATCTTGAGATACTTGAACTCTTGTATTGATTTTGACTTTAATCTTGACATTGCATGAGAGTTCGATTTGTAGCGCTTTGAATTTTTCTTGAAAATAGATTGTTAGTAAACATAACCAATTTGTTTGTTATAATCAAAACATTAATGTTTAAAGTTAATCATAGGTCAACAACTTCAACATCAGAAACTCTGCCTCATTCTGACTTCAGATGCTTGCTGTATGGTACTTCTGTAGGAAACATTCCTTGAATTGATTCCAAGTCCACACATGGTCACTAGCCCTGGACCTGGCTATCGAGTCCCACCAATGCCTAACTCTCTATTGCAGCATAAATGTTGTACAAGTCACCTTCGTAGGATCTGGGCAGTCAATGAGATTAAAGATAAGCTCAATTTCAGCTATCCAATATTTGGCTGCTAGAGGGTCACGCCTATCCTCAAATGCTGGCGGTTGGAGCTTTCCGAATTGTTCAACAATGGCAGCCACATTGTTCCACTGATTTAGGTTTGTCCAGTTGATTGTGGTGGCACAAAGTTGTGTATCACGTTAAGGAACTACAAAATTTACTTTCATTTCCACGTGATACAGATTTTGTTTTGATTAGATATAATCTTGCATGTCATCTAAACTAATTAATTAATTAATTGTGATAATTATATTAGTTTACATCATTTAAAATTTGAATTGACTCTTAGATAGAGTTTTAGTGAGATTGTGTTATCCTCGGTGAATCTTATCATATAAGATTTTGTTGGTTTTTTTATAGATAAGAGTCTGAGATCATGTTTATCTTTTAAATACTCTCAGCAAGATTCTATTAGGTCTCTTTGTGAACCTGTAAATAGGCTCCTTTAGTCCAGCATTTCAATTTGAAATGATATATTTGTATATATAATACGCACACTGTTGAAATAATGTTAAGTTGAAAGTCTAACGAGTCAGATTTCTTCAATCATTCAAATTACGATAAGTATACACGTCTTTATCAAGCTTCACTTCTGGAATATTATTGGTCCATATGTATGTTCTGAGATCATACCAGAGTTCTAGTATAGATACGCACGAAAAACTAATACCATCTAACATTGGTATAGTTTTTGTGTCTTCTCTATGTAATTTTTATGATTCTATAAAGTTCTTAAGATATGAAATCGTATATGCTTATTAAGATTTTTATCACCCTTAAGTTTTTCCCCTTCCAGGTAACTAAGACTTGTGGAGAGATCGAAGTATGGATTTTACCCATGGTGGAGCTTAAAGTTTTCTTTTAAATTAAGAAACGCTTATAACTATTTTTTTTACGAATAAGTTGTGTTTTAAATATGATATTATTTGGTGATCATTTTCACTTTTAATCATGAATATAAAGTTACTTAAGTATTTTCTTTTACTGTATTTTTGATATGTTATTATAACCCTAAGGTTTTAGGATCGGGTTGTCACAAAGTGGTATCAAAGCAAATGTTAACATTCTTGTAGACTTGTTTTTTTAAAAAAAAAAAAAAGTGAGTTACTGTTCACGTGATGGTGCAATGTTCATGTCTGTGAACAATAAAAAGAAAAAAATTCAGTTGTGACTTTTTTTAAAATAAGTTATTATTTTAGAATAAGTAATAAAGATTATTTTACAATAAGTTGATTTAAAGTTCACCATGAAGATCGTCCAAACTTCAAATCTTCAAACCAGGTAAAAAAAAAAGTAGTCATGCATAATGTATTAATTTTAATTTTCTAAGTTATCATGTGAACGTTACTTGTTAAGTGTTTGAACATGTATGACATCTATGTTGAAAATAAGAATTTATGTGAAAAGCATGTTTTATATTTAAAATTAATTATGTGTTATTTTGCCATTTAAATTGTCAAAATATCCAGTGAGAAACTTATATATAAAACCTTTTAAGTTAAGAATCTATCCATTAGAAATTACCCAAATAGGAAATTTATATATTTTTTTAGACACTTCAATTTCTATTCATTGTTTGAGTTTTCTTGATTTGGTACTCACAAAATTGAAAGACTTTGTCAAAAAGAAATAATTTGTCTAAAGAGGGCTTGGGATTTAATTGGCCCAGTGACCCCCTCCCCCTCTCTCTCTTTCTCCTAGAAGCCTTTTAGTTGCGCCATACTCAAATCAATGAAGTAAAAATAATATTATGAAACTCTTATTTAATAAGTCTAAGTGAAAGACATTTAATTATGATTTGTTTCCTTCTTTTTAGATGGTTGATAGACGTTCACAAGTAGTTAGAGCCTAGGCCAAGAGACGTGAGATGTTCTTGAAATTACATAAGACATATGTGAAAAACCCGAACCATAACCTAGTGGAGCACTTGAACACAATAAACAAAATTGTAAGAGGAGCACAGAGAAATGGACATAACTTTCATAGAAATGGAGTTGTTTATCACCTCTATAAGACATTTAGCCCTTACCGAAATAGTTTATAGAGGAGATTGAATGGAAGTTTGAATATCACACACCTCCACCTTTTTAATGGCGTGTCTAGGGGAGAAGTGGTTAATTAGCGACAATAAGAAAACTGAAAGACCTTTGGGATATGAGCTCGACCTCACAGTTGTGCCCTTAGTTGACAATAGTGGTAGCATCATTGAGCAAAACCCTAATGAAGACTCTGAAGAAAGCCCTCAATACAACCCCACACCATACCCTTGAGAAAGCACGTGAACCAAACCATGGGGATAACCAATAAACAAGACTAAATAAGAGCGATGGAGAGAATTTTTAGATGACTAGAAAGATATGTTATTTATGATTTTTATGTTCTAAGTTTTCGACTCTTATGCCAAGTAAACCTTTTCTTTGAATACAGGTTATCAAGATTTATGAAATAAAGTATGTTAATCTATTTTTCAAGTTTAGTGCTTACGATGATTGATTGTTTCACGTTTATATGTTAACTAAGGTAATGGAAACCCGCACTAGAAAGGCAAACAATATGAACGATCAGTCACAGAACGAGGCAAACGAACCAAACAATCAATTTATGCAGTTCCTTAACATAATACGCAACTTGGTGCCAGCACCACCATATGAACAACCCAAGTTAAGAGAACAATGTGGTTGCCATTATTGAACAATTCAGAAAAATCCAACCGCCGGCATTTAAAAGTGGGCCTGACCCTCTGGCAGCTAAAGATTGGATAGTTGGAATTGAACAGATCTTTAATCTCATTGACTGTCCAAATCCCCAAAAAAATGACTTGTACAGCATTTATACTGCAAGAGAAAGCCAGGCATTCATGGGACTCGACAACCAGGTCTAGGGCAAGTGACCATGTGTAGACTTGGAATCAATTCAATGAATTTGTCCTACATAAATACTATCCAGTAAGCATCTGAAGTTAGAAGAAGGCGGAATTCCTGATGTTGAAATAGGGTACAATGGCCCTAACGGAGTATGAAAGTAAGTTTGATGAATTATCACGCTACTCACCGGAGCTGGTTGACACTGAGTTTAAGCAGGCAATATAACGCCCCAAAAATTTAGAATTTTATTTCGGGCTAAGTAAAATTCTTAGCAAATAATTGTGGCCACATGTCCGTCCAAAGTCCAAACGGGGTTCAATAATAATAAACGACCCGAGTCCACTAGACAAAATATCCAACGATTTTTTAGATCTATTTAATTAATTATATTATATTATATTTATTTTTCAAAAAAGGGGAAAAATGGTAAGATATTTTAAAATTTTGGTAATTTCACATATTAAAAACTTACCAATTTCCAAACAGGTAAGTGCTTACAAGAGGATGGAATAAACTCCAAAATTCTCTAATTCATCCCTTCCCCTCCTCCTCCTCCTCCTCCTCCTCCTCCTCCTTCTCTCAAATTTGGCCCTCCCTCCTTCCCCTTTCTCTTACACACTTAAGCCATTTTTACAAAGAAAGAAAAGAGAAGAAAAGAAAAGAAAAAGAAAAGAGAAGAAGAATGAAAAAAGAAAAAGATTTTTCATTCTTTTTTCAAGAAGCAAGGTAGGAAATATCTATATGCAAACTTGAATCAAACCACTATTATGTATTGTAGTTATGTGCATTCTATGCTAAATGATTTAATATTTATGGTCATCTGGATATGAATATGAATGTAGTTTATTCTTTTGGAATGAACAAGAAATGATATTCATCCTACTTTGGATGTAATTGAAGAATGTTTATGGTTTTAAATCCCTTGGAATTAAACCTAAGAAAGAATATTTATGTTTTTTAAATCCTTTGGGATTAAACCTACAAAAGAATTTAGGGTTTCAACCCTTTGAGCTCACCGGAATATGAATGTTTGCATGGTTTACTTACATTTAATTGCGGTATATAAATTAGGGTTTGCATATTTTTAAATGATAATATTCATATTGAGTTTTCTCCCAAACACACCCTATTCTCATTCATAGATTGATTGTAGGGTCGGATAGAGGCTCGATGATGAAGGGATTGAGCTATGGGAAAAGAGATTTCGGTCAAGAAGACAAATAAATGACAATTGCTTTATATTGTTATGATTTCTGAATTTTATATGTTATAAGATGATTTTGATATGATTATTAATTGTTAATTTGGCATAAACTTGTTCGGAACTCTTTGAAATGATATTTTTAATATTGATGAGTGTTGGAAGATGTTTAAACGGTATAATGTTGACTGAGATGTAACTGTCCAGAATTTTCAGCTTGCAAGTCCAGTTTCAAATGGATGTCCATGTTTTGGGATGAAATTTGGTGGGATTGATGACCTATCAACTTTGGTCCTTTAAAACTTAGAATAATCTCGTTCAGATGTCTGTAGAGCAAGATATGCAAGTTTTGGTGATGATGGACTGTTCTACTCGAGAATCTGCCTTTCATGTTTTAGATGTTAATTTGGAGACCTTACATATTATATTAAATTCCGAATTTTATATATGAGTTCATAAATTATGTGATGTTTTATCTCTGAAAATATTAGAATTTTTCAAGTTCTTTTGATAGGGAAAATTTGGGATTAAAAATGAGTATTGAAAGCTATCTAGTTTCTATTTTTCGTGTACTTTGTATTCCCTTTTGATGACCTTAACTATTTCCTAAAATTGTGAAATTTTAGTATGTATTAGAGGGATATGTTATGATTATTTGGTTAAAGCTTCATAAGTTTTTGTGACCGTTGAGTTGCTCGTTTATATGCATAAGTGATAAAAGGGCAGTAAACTTATTTCACAATTAAATTAACTAGAAATTTTAGCTTTAAGGAAAAACCATTAATGTTTCTTAACCTCAACTTTAAAGTCCTTATAGTTGATAAGTCACATTTTTAAACTTTTAGAATAACATCTAGAATTCCGTATTTAATTTACTTTCAGGCTTTAAAATGTAAGAATATGATAGCCATGTTGGGGCCTTGTAGCGGAGGTTTTGGTGGCGTCACAGCTTGATATCATAGCCCAGAGTTTTAAATCTGTTATGTAGACTAAGAAAAATTTAGGAACCAAGAGAGAACGAATCAAAAAATATATATTTTCCCTCGAGCAGGCATCTGTCTGCTCGAGCGAACACTGTTCACTTTTTTTAAAAAAATTATTGTTTTCCTTTTCTCCTAATGTGTATTTATTTAAATATATGATGATTTCTTGTGTTACCAAAATATATTACATGATTACATTAAAGTTTGTATTTTTTGGTAATAGAGAGTTTAAAATGTAAAGATTCCCCATGGCTATCCTACTTCATCTGACGGCTACCATCCTCAAACCCTAAGGTATGATTTTACATGAGACAAGAAAGAATTATTTCAAGCCTTCTAGCATTAATGTTTTTAAGTTGAGTTTGTATAAAATTATTTTTGCAATCAAGAGAATGCTATATATTTTGCTTGAAATTTCTTAAATTTTTGGACTTATGTTGGACTGGACTTAGGACAGAATGGCTAGAATGAGGTATACTACTAGAAAGTCTATCGGTTTACCACATCACGGATGACTATGAACTTTAGTGAAACAAGCCTATGAGAATATCGATTTAGACATTTCCCTACTTCAACACATTGAGATATTCCTTCTTTTGTGGAGAAAGGCGACGAGTCATGGGAATAGAATTGGTAATGTTGAGGCTATTGATCACCTTTTGCGTTCATTTACCCCACTTGGAGTACAGATGGGTAATATGATCACGAACAAAATGTTGAAAGAAGACCCAAACCATATTGATGTTGAGACATATTGCTACATCCTAAATCACTATCACGAAGATTATATGAATTGGAAATTTCCAAGTAACGAAGAAGACTCAGATACGGGATCATAGACTTCCGTCAATCAACTAACTCGCAATCGAGAAGAAGATTCAGATTAGGCGTCATTTACTTATTTTCCATTAGGTTATTCTCATTCAGAATTTCACTAAGAGAACTTTCTAGATTTGCAGTTGTAATCTAATTTTGCTCTTGCTACTTTCCGTATTATTATTTCCTTCCAAACAATTGCAGTTTTCCAACATTTTGTCGAAGATTATTCTAAAAATAAAAATTCCATCTTTCCTTATGTCATTTGAGATAGTGGTTTTATTGTTGTCTGATGGACAAACTTTATTTTGTCTATAGAAAATGACACATCCAACTCAAAACAACCTGATCAGAGATCTTCAACTTCAACTGTTGTCAATCATGTTACCATGATAGAACAGTTTCGTAGACACAAACCCACTACATTCGATGGCTCTTCAGGACCACTAACAGTAGAGGAGTGGCTGCGTAAGTTGGAGTGCATCTTCTGATTGCTGACAAGTACTGATGCGTAGAAAGTTAAGTGCACAGAATTCATGTTCGCCGGTGATGCCAGTCACTAGTGGGAATCTATGTCCCGCACTAAGAGTGAGTCAGAGTAGGATACTCTAACTTGGAGACAATTCAAAGATGACTGATGGAGAAATACTTCCCGCAGGCAGTGAAGGCAAGGCAGCATTCACTACCAGAATATGAACAAAAATTTGAACAATTATCTAAGTATGCACCTCACTTTATTGATACTAAAGCTAAGAAGATCAAAAGTTTGAGCAAGGATTGAGCACAGATATGAGCTTAATTCTCCTGTCTCATAGCTTTACCTCTTATAGGGAGATGCTAGCTCGGGCCAAGATAATTTGGTACCGTAAAGCCAGTTCAGATCAGTCTGCCTCTCAAAATAAGGAAAATAAGGATTTTGCTGGGAAGAGAAAGTAGAGTGGACAGGACAAAGGAAAAGGAAAATGGCAAGAAAAAAATCTGAATACAGGATCCAACAACGTCAAGCCATGAGCCTCTGCTCCACCTTACCCAAAATGTAACAATACTCACCTAGGAGAGTGCTTGTTTGGGAGATACGTATGTTATCGGTGTAGAAAATTGGACCACATGATCATGAATTGTCTAGAACCACTCAAAAGAAGAGATGGAAATGAGAGAGAGAGATAGAAACAAGAATAAGAATAGAAAAGGGCGAGCATTTTTCCTTACCCAGCAAGAAGCAGACGAGAATCCCAACGTGATAGCAGGTACCCTTCTGTTGTCACATTTTTCTGCTTACGTGCTTTTTTATTCTGGAGCAACGTATTCTTTTATCTCTGCATGTTTTATCACCAAAGCTAGACTTGCGTGTGATAAATCGGCCAGTATACTACAGGTTAGCATCCCTTTAGGAGAGTCATTTTTTACGAATTACCTAGCTAAATTAGTTAAGATAGAGATTGGAGAAAAATTACTAGAAGCAGATTTGTACATCTTAGAAATGAGAAACTTTGACGTAATCCTAGGCATGGATTGGTTAGGACATAACCACACGTCGATCTAATGCCACGAAAAGGATGTAGTACTTCAGAAACTATGAGAAGATAAGTTTTTATTTCTCCAGGACGAAAACGTCAGATAAAGGAAAATCTTTCAGCGCCTCAGGAAAATCCCAACCAGAGGTAACTATTGATGACGTAGAGGTGATACGGAAGTTTCTCGACGTGTTTCCTGAAGATCTACGAGAAATTCTGCCAAACAGGCAACAAGAGTTCACGATTGACTTTGTTCCTGTAGCGGCACCGATGTCTAAAGCACCTTATAGAATGGCACCAAATGAATTACAAGAACTAAAGTCTCAACTTCAAGAATTGTTGGATATAAGCTTCATCTGACCAAGTGTGTTACCGTGGGGTGCACCAGTTCTTTTTGTGAAGAAGAATGATGGATCAATGATAATGTGCATTGACTATCGAGGACTAAATTAGTTGACGATAAAAAATAAGCACCCTCTTCCAAGGATTGAAGATTTGTTTGATTAATTGAGAGGATCAAAGGTTTTCTCAAAGATTGACTTGAGATCCGGGTACTATCAATTGAAGATTAAGGCTAGCGACATACCGAAAACAGTTTTTCGAACTCGTTATGGGCATTACAAATTTGTGGTTATGCTTTTTGGCTTAACCAATGCACCAGTAGTGTTCATGGACCTAATGAATAGAGTGTTTCATGAATTCTTAGAAAAGTTCGTCATAGTTTTAATCGATGACATTTTGGTATACTCTGAGAATCGTGAACAACATGAAAAACACCTCAAGATAGTGTTGGAGATATTAAGAAATGAGAACTTGTACGCAAAATTCAAGAAGTGTGAATTTTGGCTTGATCGAGTAGGTTTTCTTGGGCACGTAGTTACGACCCAATGGATTGAAGTTGACCCAGCCAAAGTAGAAGCAGTAACGAATTGGAACCGACCAACCAATGCTGGAGAAGTGCGCAGTTTCTTAGGGTTAGCCGGTTATTATCGAAGATTTATAGAAAGTTTCTCTAAAATTTCTAGATCGTTGACTCAGTTAACCAGGAAATGAGTAAAGTTTCAGTTGGACGACAAATGTGAACAAAGTTTTCAAGAACTTAAGCAACGTTTACTCACACCTCCAATACTGGCAGTACCAGAAGTATCAAAAGAATTTGTCATTTAGAGTGATGCATTCAAACTAGGTTTGGGATGTGTGCTTATGCAACATGGAAAAGAGATCGCCTAAAACCGTATGAAAAAAAATTATCCAACGCACAGCCTAGAATCAACTGCAGTAGTTCACACCTTAAAGATATGGCGTCACTATATGTATGGTGGAAAGTGTGATATTTATACAGACCATAAGAGTCTCAAGTATTTCTTTACCCAGAAGGAATTAAATATGAGACAACGAAGATGGTTGGAGTTAGTGAATGACTATGACTATATAATCTATTATCACCCAGGTAAAGCCAATGTCGTGGTTGACGCCTTAAGAAGAAAGACAGTAGGGTAGTTGACATCGATAATAACAGTACAGGAACAACTGGTAAGGGACTTCAAGAGACTACAGCTAGAAGTTTTAGCACCTTCAAGTCAAGTTGCTACAAGAATAACGTCCTTAATGATTCGACCCACTCTCAGAGATCGAATTCGAGGGTCTTAAGATAATGACCATTTTTTGCAAAAGATCAAGGCTGAAGTTGGTACAGATAAACACAAGGATTTTAGTTTGAATACAGACGGTACACTCATGTTCAAAGGAAGATTATATGTACCCAAGGATGAGAAGTTGAGAAAAGAAATTTTGGAAGAAGCTCACTTAACCCCTTACACAGCACATCCTGGAAGAACGAAGATGTATCGTGACCTCCGAGATACCTTTGGTGGAGAAACATAAAGAGAGGTATAGAGTTGTTTGTGGAAAAATGTTTAGTTTGTCAACAAGTCAAAGCAGAACATCAAAGGCCATCAGGGCCGTTGAATCCATTAGAAATACCAGAATGGAAGTTGGAACACATAAACATGGACTTCGTAGTAGGTTTTCCAAACTCAGCAAAAGGTCACAATGCCATTTGGGTAATAGTGGACTGATTGACCAAGTCGGCCCATTTCTTACTAGTAAAGATGACTTTCAACATGGATCAATTAGCGCAGCTATACCTTAGAGATGTTGTCAGGTTGCACGAAACCCCCTTATCAATAGTGTCGGATAAAGATCCGAGGTTTGCATCAAAATTTTGGAAGAGTTTGCAGACAGCCTTAGGCACCAAGCTTAACTTCAGTACTGCATATCATCCTTAAACAGATGGACAGTCCAAGCAAACTATTCAAATTTTAGAACACATACTTCGGGCATGTGTTTTGGACTTAAGAAGCAATTGAGAATCCCACTTGCCGTTAGTGGGATTTGCTTACAACAACAGCTTTCAAGCTACGATTGGGATGGCCTCTTACGAGACACTTTTATGGCAGAAAAAGTAGATCTCCAATACATTGGGATGAAGTTGGAGAAAATAAAGTGTTAGGGCCTGAAATCGTTGAACAAACAGTTCAGGCTATCGATACAATAAGAGCTAGAATAAGATCTTCCCAGGACCGAAAAAAGCTATGCAGATAAAAGAAGGAAAGTTTTGGAATTCGAAGTTGGCGAAAAGGTTTTCCTCAAAGTAGCACCAATGAAAGGTGTTCTCTGTTTCGGTAAGAAATGAAAGTTAAGACCTAGGTTCATCGAACCTTTTGAAATACTTGAGAGAATTGGTAATGTCGCTTACCGTTCGCTTTACCTCTAGAACTCTCAACGGTGCATAATGTCTTACATGTGTCTATGATCAAAAAATATGTTCATGACCCCAGACACGTACTAGTCTTTGGAAATGCAAAAGGATCTAACCTATGAGGAGACCCCAATCTATATTTTAGACATAAAAGTTCATGTTTTGAGAAATCGAGAAGTGCCGCTAGTCAAAATTCAATGGCGAAATCATAGAGTGAAGGAGGCCACTTGGGAGAAATAAGAAGAGATCAAAGTCAAGTACCCTTCACAGTTTCCATCATAAGGTAAATTTCGAGAACGAATTTTTTATAACGAGTAGAGGATGTAACGCCCCAAAAAATTGGAATTTTATTTCGGGCTAAATAAAATTCTTAGAAAATAATTGTGACCACATGTCCATCCAAAGTCCAAATGGGGTCCAATATTAATAAACGACCCGGGTCCACTAGACAAAATATCCAACGATTTTTGAGATCTATTAAATTAATTAATTAATTATATTTATTTTTCTATAAAGGAGAAGAATGGTAAGATATTTTAAATTTTTGGTTATTCCACCATATCAAAAATTTACCAATTTCCAAATAGGTAAGTGCTAGCAAGATGATGGAATAAACCCCAAAATCCTCATATCCATCCCTTCTTCCCCTCTCCCTCTCAAATTCGGCCCTCACTCCTTCCCATTTCCCTTACATACTTAAGCCATTTTTACAAAGAAAGAACAGAGAAGAAAAGAGAAGAAGAATGAGGAAAGAAGAAATATTTTTCAAAATGTTTTTCATTCTTTTTTGGGATAATTGCATCAAAGGTCCCCCAACGTTTCAGAATCGTTAGGGATATGCCCCAACCTAAAATAATAGCACCAAACATCCCCAACGTTTTAAAAACTTGGCATGGTAGGTCCTTTATGACGAAATTTCTCTTTTCTTTAAATAAACAAAAAACAAAAAACAAGAAAAAAGAAAAAAATGATTAAAAACTAATCAAATGTACCCCAAAAAATAAAGAGTAAGAAATGTACCCCTAAAAAATAAAAATTAACAAAAAGGCACACACTTCATTTTTTTATTTGTTGGTGGTGTAGGTAGAGCACGCTCCGCCGCTTGCAATTCTTGAGAAGGGCCAGCGATTTTTCAAGATTTTTCGACACCTCGGAGGCGATACGGCGGAGGGGGCAGTCGTAGAAGAAAATACCAGCAGTGGTGGATGTGGAAAGACACATGGCAGTGCGTAGCATCTGGCAGAGATTGCCCACTTTCTTGCCCACCTCTAAGCACTCGAACTTGAACGACTCTGCTTCCTTTACAGCATCATCAACCCTGTCCGACAACAAAATCAGAATGATAAAACCTCTTCGATTTGCTTTTCTTGTTCGATTGTTGTTGGATTTTGGGTCTGCTTATTCTGAGGAAGTATTGCTGCTAGTGGTTTTGTCACCATATATCAATTGAATTCAACTGAAGAAAATTTGATAAAATCAAACGTTAAGATTTCAGAAAAGTTGTGGAAAATTCCAACAAGTCATTGGTCGAGTCAAAAAAGTGGATTTTCCTTTCTGCGCGTGGGCATGAGCACGAGGTTTTCTTGGTGGTCTGAGAATATGGTGGGAGAAAGGAAGCACAAGCGCAAAGCCAATTCTCCTACACCACCACCAGCAAATCCAGTCCTCCTGATGCTTTAGCACTACCGCTAGTGACGCACCCAGTGCTAATGCACCCATGTCTGACGATAGTGGCGCGGCAGCATTGAAAATCTCATCTGCTATAGTGGTTGCCAGCGCAACTGGATTCTTCTTCTTCTAAATATGCTGAATGCAATTCTTAGAGCATGTTTGGCTCAACTTAAAAGTCAGAAGACGATGCGAAACTTTTTTGAATATATGAAGTGTGTGGCCTCTTTGTTACTTTTTATTTTTTGGGGGTACATTTCTTACTTTTTATTTTTTTGCGGTACATTTGGTTAGTTTTTAATCATTTTTTCTTTTTTCTTATTTCTTGTTTTTTGTTTATTTAAATGAAAGGGCAATTTTGTCATAAAGGACCTACTATGCCAAGTTTTTAAAACGTTGAGGATGTCTGGTGCTATTATTTTAGGTTACGGGCATATCTTTAACGATTCTGAAATGTTGGGGACTTTTGATGCAATTATCCCTTCTTTTTTCAAGAAGCAAGGTACGAAATATATATATGGAAAGTTGAATTAAATCCCTTTTATGTATTGTAGGTATGTGTATTCTATGCTAAATGATTTAATGTTTATGGCCATCTAGATATGAATATAGTTTATTCATTTGGAATGAACAATAAATGATGTTCATCCTACTTTGGATGTAAATGAAGAATGTTTATGGTTTTAAATCCCTTGGGATTAAACCTAAGAAAGAATGTTTATGGTTTTAAATCCTTCGGCATTAAACCTATGAAAGAATTTGGGGTTTCAACCCTTTAAGCTCACCAGAATATGAATGTTTGCATGGTTTACATACATTTAATTGCAATATATAAATTGAAATTTGCATATTTTTAAATGATGATATTCCTATTGAGTTTTTCCTCAAACTCACCCTCCTCCCATTCATAGATTGATTGTAGGGTCGGATGGAAGCTCTATAAGGAAGGGATTGAGCCATGGGAAAAAAGATTTCGGTCAATAAGACAAATAAATGACAATTACTTTATATTGTTATAATTTCTGAATTTTATATGTTATAAGATGATTTTGATATGAATGTTAATTATCAATTTGGCATAAACTTGTTCAAAACTCTTTGAAATGGTATTTTTAATATTGATGAGTGTTGGAAGATGTTTAAATGGTATAATGTTGACCGAGATGTAACTATCCAGAATTTTTAGCTTGCAAGTCCAGTTTCAAATGGATGTCCTAAATGGTAGACTTCATATTTTGGGATGACATTTGGTAAGATTATGACCTATCAATTTAGGTCCTTTGAAACTTAGAATCATCTCGTTCGGATGTCTGTAGAGCAAGGTATGCAGGTTTTGGTGATGATTGACAGTTCTACTCAAAAATCTGCCTTCCATGTTTTAGATGTTAATTTGGAGACCTTACATATTTTATTATATTCTAAATTTTAGATATGAGTTAATACATTATGTGATGTTTTATCTCTGAAAATATTAGAATTTTTCAAAATCTTTTGATAAGGAAAATTTGGGATTAAAAATGAGTATTTAAAGCTGTCTAGTTTATGTTTTTCGTATACTTTGTATTCCCTTTTGATGACCTTAACTATTTATTATAATTGTGAAATTTTAGTATGTATTAGAGGGATATGTTATGATTATTTGGTTAAATCTTCATAAGTGTTTGTGATCGTTGAGTTGCTCGTTTCTATGCATAAGTGATAAAAGGGCAGTAAACTTATGTAACAATTAAGTTAACTAGAAGTTTCGGCTTTAAGGGAAAACCATTAATGTTTTTTAACCTCAACTTTAAAGTCCTTATAGTTGATAAGTCACATTTGTAAACTTTTAGAATAGCATCTAGAATTCTGCATTTTAGTTTGCTTTTGGGCTTTAAAAGTGAAGAATATGAGAGACGTGTTGGGGCCTCGTAGAGGAAGTTTTGGGGGCGTCACAGGTAAAGCATTTCGAGCAAGGCTTGAGAGATAATCTCAAGCAAGCAGTGTTGACTTTTGAGTTACGCACGTAACATGAAGTCCTATCTAAGGCTCAGCTAGCCAATTTCAAGGATAACTCAAGCAGCAGTAACAAGCAACCACAATCCGAGTCATTCAAGAATTGTAAGTGGGAGGCAAGTTGGGAACACGATGATGAAATGCGATATAAGTATCTCCAACTATTTGCCGACGACTGCTAAGGTAATTTTATAAAGACAAAAATTATTTTAGGTGGGTAGATTATAAGATCCCGGAACCAACATAAGTAGTAGTTAAATTTAAGTCTATGGATTGGATTTATTATTTGAAAGCTTAGGGAACGATTTGGATATTAACCAATAGTTTGGAATCATATAACACTTTACTTTCTTATACATGTGGTACAGATTTTGTTTTAATTAGATAATTATTTATAATCTTGCATGTCATTTAAATTAATTAATTAATTGTGATCATTATAGTAGTTTACATCATTTAAAATTTGAATGGACTCTTAGATAGAGTTCTAGTGAGATTGTATTATCCCGATATATCTTATCACATGAGATGTTGTTGGTCTCTCATAACTAAGAGTTCGAGATTATGTTTATCTTTTAATGACTCTCAGTGGGATTAAGTTAGGTCTCTTTATGAACCTATAAAGAGACCTTTTTAGTCCAGTATTTCAATTCCACAATATAAAGTTAATTAATTATTTTCTTTTACTGCATTTTGATATGTTATTATGGGCCATAATAACATATCAAAACGCAATGAAATAAATACTTAATTAACTTTAATATTCATGATTTAAAAATGATCACCAAATAATATCTTATTTAAAAAAAATAACTTATTCGTAAAACAAAATATTTATAAAAGTTTCTTAATTTAATAGAAAACACTTAAATTAATTTCTCCACCATGGGCCAAGTCCATACTCCAATCTCCACAAGTCTTAGTTACCTGGAAGGGGAAAAACATAAGGGTGAGAAAAAATCTAAATAAACATATACGTGTTCATATCTTAACAACTTTATTGAATTATAAAACTTGCATAGATGAAGACACAAAAACTATACCGAAATTAGATGGTATTAGTTTTTTGTGCATAGTGCTACTAAAACTCCAGTCTGATCTTAGAACATACATATGAATCCATAATAATATTCCGAAAGTGTAGTATAATAGACACTTGTATACTTACCGTTGTTTGAATGATTGACGAAATCTAACTTGTTAGACTTTCACCTTAATATTCCTTGAACTGTATGTGTATTACATATATAAATATATATAAATAGGCGTGTCTAGTATAAATTGAGAGAGAGAAGGGGTGGGAAATGTATATCTTATGAATTGAAATGCTGGACTAAAGTGGTCCATTTATATGTTCACAAAGAGACCTAATTGAATTCGACTGAGATTCTTTAAAAGGTAAATATGATGTCAGACTCTTATCTATGAGAAACCATCCACATCTTATGTGATAAAATTCATCGAAAATAACACAATCTCACTAGAACTCTATCTAAGAGTCCATTCAAATTTTAAACGATGTAAACTACTATAATTATCCCAAATAAATGAATTATTTAGTTTAAATGACATGCAAAATTATATCTAATTATCTAATTAAAAAAAATATGTATCACGTGGAAAAGAAGTAAATTGTATAGTGGTCTCAAACTATTGGTTAACATCCAAATTAGTCTCTATGCTTTCAAATAATAATCCAACCTATAAATTCAAATCTAACGGCTACCTATGTTGGTTTCGGGTCTTATAATCTACCCACCTAAAACAATTTTCGTCCTCAAAAATTATCTCAACTATCGTCAGCAAACAGTTGGGATACTTAGATTGCATTTGTAACGTCCCGAAAATTTCATGTTTTAAATTTTTATCGTATATTAATTTACTTCAAATTCATAAGATCAATTTCTTTAAGAATTGAAGATTTTCTATGGTGTATGCTGTAAAAAGTATAGGTAAATGTGTAGATTAAGTTTTAAGGACCAAATTAGAAGAAATTGAAGTTGAAATATTAGGACCAACTTAGTCATACTTTATAATTGAAGACAGGAACCAAAATAAAAAAATCTAGAAAGTTTGGATATTACAGTTTTTTTCGAGCGTATTTATTTCGTGAATAGCACAATAAAGTATGGACGATGCATGTTATACCACCTCGAAGTTCATGTCAAAATCTTCGTTTTGGTATCAAATTTGTAGACTTTTCGAGTCGGGAGAAGCATAGTAAACTGAACCAAAGTTGAACCGATGTTGAACCAAAGTTAAGTGAAATCTGGAATTTTGGCTAAGTGTAAAATTTCGTGGTCAAGCAGCCTACTTTGAGTGAGTCGTACGAGTAGCCGGATGATCCGTTTATTTTTCATGTGTACTCGTTGCAAAGCTTGAAGTATGAACTTTACGACAATATAAAGTTTGACTAAATTGGAGCACGTCTCGACCCTCAAATATCGACCCGAACACAACATCTCAAACATGAAAATCTGCCTATTTTTCTATTAAAATATTGGATTTAGGGACACTTGTCAAAAGGTAATCATGAATACTTAGTAGCTGTTTGGTAGAACTTAAAATCGAAAAATAAATTAATCCAATAACACAATATTATATTCGTATGAATAACGAAATTTGAACAATCAAACATTAAATAAGTAGAATCATAAAAATGAGAAAGAACAAACAAACCCTGAGGCTCATTTAACTTTCCCTATAAATATAGCACTTTAGCCTTTGAGAAACTCACAGCCAAAAAGAGGTGAGTAAAATATTTATGTGTTTATAATTCTGCCGTAATTAATACTTTTGATTTTGTTCTTTCTTTACTTTTAATGTTTATGCTAGAATTTTAGAATTTTTGCTCTATGTGTTCGTAAGTAAGAAGAAATTCTGCAGTAATTCATTCATGTTTATTCCTTAGTTATGTTTAATTAATTGATGTTTATGTTGGATTTTAGAATTCTACTATACCTATGCTGGAATCAAGAAAATTTCCTTAATTATCTTCCTTTACCGTTGATATTCCAACAATTTCTTCATCTCTTTCTAGAAAATACAGCAACTATGTTCTTGCAATTACTTACTAGTTTCTATCATTTATCGTATGTTGTTTCTTGCACTTGTTTTCTGATTTTCAGCAGTATAATTTCTTACTTTAAAACAATGTTTTCATTCATTCAAAATGGGTAATCAAATTCAGAAATTTTTAAGGTTCTTAAAGGTTAGCTTCTTGCCTTACATGTATTTAATCTCTTGAGTTTTTACCACCAGCAGTTGTACTTTTCTTTTGGCTAAATTTCTATAACTAAATCATAAAGATTAAGTGTTTACAAAGTTCAAAGGTTTTATATCATTTAATTCAACTTTTGGAGTTAGTTAAATAAAATACTTTTACTTTGAGCAACTCTAATCTATCTTATTTAAGATCAAGAAATTATGTGAGTAAATCATTTACTTGCTCTATGTGTTTATTTTGTTTTTAAGTAAGAGTAAAATTCTGCAGTAACTCATAATCTATTCATGTATACTCTTTAGTTGTGTTAGATTAATTAATGTTTATATTGGAATTCTAAATCGTTGCTCAACCTATGTTAAAATTAAGAGATTTTTCTTTACTTCATGATAATTCAGCATTATTTCCAAGTTTTCTTCCATACATTTCAGCAATGATATTTTGCATTTTTTTGTTGTTTAGTATCATTTAAAGTTGCTGTTTTTCTTGAATTCATTTCATAATTTTAGCTTTTCAGCAGTATGGTTTCTTAGTCTAACTCAATGTTTTCATTTATGCATAATAAGTAAATCAATTCCATGAAGTTTTAAAGTTCTAAAAGGATATATTAGTACTTTATATCATGAACTTTTATTACCATTGGCTGTAAATTTCATTTGGACTGGATTCTGATGTCTTCAAAGTTTCATGTCACCTTAATTTAACTTCTTGAAGTAGTTAAGTTGAATATTTTACATTGAGCAACTTTAATCCATTCTATTTGAAACTATAAAAAGTTATTGCAGTAAGATACTTGGTGTAGGACATTCCTTGACTTCGTACTTCTAGTACCTTGTTTTCATGCTTTTGGTATTCTGGATACGAGCTTCTAGTAGCTCTCTTACAGAACATCATATAGAAATTGTGCATATGTTATATTCTGATTATTGTTTCATTCAAGCATGATTATTATGTTTTATTGAAATAAAAATATGCTTGACAAGATTTAAGATATTTATGTGGATTCATGATCATTAAGAAGTCTTAATTTATGAGTAAGGAAAGAATCACGAATCATAACTAAGTTCTATACATAGATATACACAAAATGAGGTTGATGTCTCATGGACTTTAGGGTCCATATAGTAAGGTCATCGCCACGAGGGCCATATGAAAGTTAAGGCCACGAGGGCCTTTTTATAAACTCCTAGCCACGAGTGCTGTTTGAAAAGTTAAGGCCATAGAGCCTTGGGATCCCAACGAGCAAAGACTTGTTCGAGAAAAGTATGATGACCTTAGTGCTATTTTAAGCACAAAGTTTGAGCGCTCGGTGTACAAGTTTCTATGTATAGAACGGGCCCATAGACAAGATAAAATTTAGTTGCATATGCATTCTATATTCAAGTATAAATGATTGGTTTTTAGATGAATTTTGAATGCAGATTTTATTAAGAGCAACCTTATGTTTTTCTCATATATGTGTATTAATATGGTGATTAATATGAAGATGATGTTTCCTTATGATATTGGATGATTATGTATTCATTTTCATTTTGCACATATGAAATTATAAGCTGAGGCTAAGAAGTGGTATTCATGAATTATATGGATTAAATGATAACATATTTGTGTCTATTATGCATTGATTGTTGTTTTACTCACTAAGCTTCACTGCTTACAAGTCGTTTTATGACTATTTAGAAAATGTATAGATAATACACAGAGATAGTGAAGACTTGGAGTCGGACGTGCAATGATGGGAAGGAGTTTCATGTCATTACAAAGAGAGAAAATTGGTTTCACTTTCCTCAAATGCCTGAAGTATATATTAAGGAAAAGAGTTATAAGACGGTTCTTATTTTCAATGCGATGACTTTGGAGCTTTTAAGAACTCTACACTTCATCACGTAAAAGACAACTGTTTTCTTTTGGTCCAACTCTTTCGAAGATTCTCTTATAATGTTGTTTTGGTTCTTTAATGTAAATTGGGAAACATAATTTTGTAAATTTCAGAATTCCGATATGTTTAGAAGAAAGAGAATCTTATTTACTATGTTTGTGATTAAGACTATATAATCAAGTTCATAAATTATTATATTTGGTACACTCTTAAAAGTTTTATTTTTAGTTTCAATTTCTAAGTCTTAAAAATCGTATGTTATAATTTTAAATTAAGCATTGGGAGTTAAGGTAACAAACTGAAATATGGACATTTACATGTTTGACTTAAAGATACTAGTATCAGTTGGAAAGTAATTTTTAACTCAACTCGAAGATACTAGTGTCTAGGGGTGGGCGTGGGTTGGTTTGGTTCGGTTTTGAACCCAAACCGAAACCAAACCGCCTAAATCGGTTTGGCCATTAACCCAAACCGAACCAAACCGCCGCTACTGATGAAACCGAACCAAACCAAACCGACCAATTTTGGTTCGGTTTGGTTCGGTTTGAGCGGTTTGGGCCTAATGTTTTGGGCCTAATGATAATAACTCATTTCCATAAGTCCTAAAACTAATAAAAAGATAGTTACTTGCCAGAAAGAATTGCTTATTTTCTTTTTATTATTCTATCTTTCCCTATATAAACTCTCTTAATATTCTATCTTCTTATTATTTAATACTGTGAAGTATGAACTGAAATTGATGAAATGGATAATGAACACTACGCGGTTGTTGAGAACTGAGAAGGAGATGATGAAATGGAGAAAGAAACGACGATGAAGAGAAGATGGAATGGAGAAAAAGAGGCAATTTCGGCTGTGAGATTTAGGGTTCACTGTTATTTGGTTGGAGAATTGGAGAATGCGGAAATGAATTGTGGTGGATAATTGGACTGGGACATACGTGAACGGTGAAATGGAGTGAAATGGATTGGGCCAGGTTGTTGGGTTGGGTTTGGGCCAATTGGGAAGAATTCTCATTTCAGGGGTTTTTTTATCGGTTCGGTTTATAGCGGTTTGGTTCGGTTTTTTTTCCTCAAACCGAAACCGAACCAAACCGACTATATTTTTCAAATTCGCAAACCGAACCAAACCGTCAGGGTGTGAAAAACCGAACCAAACCAACCCGATTCGGTTCGGTTCGGTCGGTTTGAGCGGTTTGGCGGTTTAAATGCCCACCCCTACTAGTGTCCTTCAGACCGGAAGTAGAAAAAGAAAAATATACATGTCATGTTTTCTTTAAATAGGATATTAAATTCTTTAAAAAGTTATTTTTCTAATTCTGCTATTAAGAACCTTCAGTAGATGTGAAAAAAAAAAAAATTAACGAAAATTTAGAAGTCGTCACAGCATTCCATCCCCGCGTTCTCAAGTTGCCTGCCATTTACACTTCCTAAAGGGCCCGGACTGTGGTTGCTTGTTACTTCTGCTTGAGTTCTCCCTAAAATTGCTAACTAAGCCTTAGCTAGCACTTCATGGTATGTGCGCAATTCAAAGGTTACCACTGTTTGCCTGAGATCATCTCTCAAGCCTTGCTCAAAATGTCTTGCGTGCTTAAACTCATTGTCAACTAGTTCCGGTCCGTAGCGTGATAATTCATCAAACTTCCTTTTATACTTCGTCAGGGTCATTGTACCCTATTTCAACATCAGGGACTCTGCCTTTTTCTTACTTCAGATGCTTACTGGATAGTACTTCTGTAGGAAACATTCCTTGAATTGATTCCAAGTCCACACATGGTCACGAGCCTTGGACCTGGCTGTCGAGTCCCACCAATGCCAAGCTCCATGTTGCAGCATATATGTTGTACAAGTCACCTTCCTGGGATTTAAACAGTCAATGAGATTAAAGATCCGCTCAATCCCATCTATCCAATCTTCGCCTGCCAAAGGGTCAGGCCCACCCTCAAATGCTGACAGTTGGAGCTTCCTGAATTATTCAACAATAGTAGCCTCATTGTTCTCCTGATTTGGGGTTTGTCCAGCTGATGGTGCTGGCATCAAAATGCATATCACGTCAATAAACTGCATAAATTGATTGCTTGGTTTGTTTGCCTCATTCTATGGCTGACCGTTCCTATTGTTTGCGTTTCTAGCGAGGTTTCTATTACATTAGTTAACATATAAATATGAAACAATCAATCATCTAAAAAGAAGGAAACAAATCATATTTAATTGCCTTTTACTTAGACTTATTAAGTAAGAGTTTATTTTTGCTTCGTTGATTTGAATATCGCGCAACTAAAAAGTTTCTAGGTGATGAGGGGGTTACTGAGAAAAATAATAACTTATTTTTTAAAAAAAATACTTATAAAAGCTTACAGATGATTAGGGGGTCACTATACAAAATAATATCTTATTTAAAAAAAATTACTTATTCGTAAAACAAAATACTTATAAAAGTATATTAATTTGATAGAAAACTCTTAAATTAATTTCTTCACCAAGGGCCAAGTCCATATTCCAATCCCCACAAGTCCTAGGGGAAAAACATAAGAGTGAGAAAAAAATCTCAATACACATTTACGTGTTCATATCTTAATAACTTTATGGAATTAAAAACTTGTATAGATGAAGACACAAAAACTATATCGAAGTTAAATGGTATTAGTTTTTTGTGTGTAGTGCTACTAAAACTCCGATCCGATCTTAGAACATACATATAGACCCAAAATAATATTCCAAAAGTGTAGTATAACAGATACTTGTATACTTACCATTGTTTGAATGATTGAATGAATCTGACTTGTTAGACTTTCACCTTAATATTTCTTGAACCATATGCATATTATATATATAAATAGGTCTATGTAGTATAAAATGGGAGAGAAATATATATATATATATATATATATCTTGTGGAATTGAAATGCTGAACTAAAATGGTCTGTTTATAAGTTCACAAAAAGACTTAATTGAATCCCACTAAGAGTCTTTAAAAAATAAACATGATCTCGGACTCTTATCTATGAGAAATCAACCACATCTTATGTGATAAAATTCATCGAGGATAACACATTCTCACTAACACTCTATCTAAAAACCCATTCAAATTTTAAACGATGTAAACTACTATGATTATCACAAATAAATGAATTATTTAGTTTAAATGACATGCAAAATTATATCTAATTATCTAATTAAAACAAAATATGTATCACTTGGAAAAGAAAGTAAATTGTTGTATGGTCCCAACTATTGGTTAACATCCAAATCGGTCTCTAAACTTTCAAATAATAATCCAACCTATAGATTCAAATTTAACGACTACCTATATTGGTTCCGGGTCTTATATTTCATAGCTTCCACATCTAATTTTAGTCTAACCAAATAAGATCATCCACATCAATTATCCCCTACCAAAAAAACTCAAGCAGTCAAGGCAGAGGCTGGTCCAAGACAGAGGGGGAAGGACTTGCAACTCACTGAGCTTCAATGGTGATGAATCATTCGTGGGAATAAACTTATTAATCATAAGATTGTTAAGCTTGAAGGAATCTGTGCTGTTGCAACCACATTCTTGCACCTTATTCTCACAGTCATGATCAATGTAATAAGATATTGAAAGCTTCCATAAGTGTGCTGCACATTTTTAGTAAATCCATCAATATTATAAGTTCACGCATAGCATTTGCAGAAGCAATATTTCTGATTGAACATGACTTGAATAGATAATACCCCTTTAGTTCTCCTTTTGAATGGTTAGTAGAGGCCACAAGACAGGACCATAAATCCTCCATTCTGCTTTTAATGTTCCTTTTTTCATAAGCATGATATCAGTAGATACTACCACTTGCCAATTCTCATTAACCATACCATTCCTCCTAAAGTTTCCTTGCCCTTTAATCGCCATAAACGTGCAGTTCCTTTTAGATTTAACTTCAGCAGAATAGTCATATGCATTTCATTCATCTCGCAACACTTAAATTCAAATTTTTGAATTATACATCCAATCAATAAACAAGTCTACTGCCTATCTTAATAAAAATCTGGAACTTCTGGTTCAACTGCTTTGCTCAAATCTTAATTATTTAGCAACCCAAGTTCCTTTTGAAGAAGAACAAATTTTATAGATTGGATTTACAGAATGTGTGGCTGAAAATTGGGAATGTATTGGGTTAGAAGAGTTGTATTGGATTTAATGATATAGATGAGAAGAAATTTAGCTGCTGATCTGCAGTTTGATGAACAGTAGCATGAATAAGAAATTCTAGGAAATTGGTTTTTTTTTTTTTTTTGTGTCTTTATGTTATGAAAAAGGATAGGCTTTATATTGAATTGAAATAGTTGTACTGCTGCAACTGTGAGGAGGAAGTACAAGAGGCCGCAAAAGAAGAAGAAAGAAGAAAAGAATGTCTAGAAAGAGAAGAAATAAACCTGCTGAACCTCATAATGGATAAACACACCACATAATCTCATAATAATCAACTTCATTGAAATTAAAGAATCACATGAGGTCATTCTGAAATACCTCTTAAATTAAGTTTTGTATTCCTGGGCACTTCAACAGAAAATACCTAACAATACCATTAAGCATAAGCCATCTCTCCCATAAGCTTTCACCTAAGAAGTACAGAAACTAAACATTTTTAACTTAAGAACAACTACGGTCCACCATAATTTTTGTAGAACACTTTCTCAACCATTATACATAGTGCTGATAAATAATTCCAAAAGCTAATTTTCAACTTGAATACAGAGAGCTTTACATTTTCTGAATAAAAAGGACAAGTAGTACAAAATTAATAAGCATCCATCTTTTTTCCACTTTTTCAGAATTAAATAGAAGACATGTAAAGCAAGACAGCTTAAAGAATGTCGAACTTCGGTTTCACGTTAATTTTCCCAACACTTCTTTTAAGTAACGACCAGTTGCATCTGGATTCCTATAACTTTTAACATTGCGCAGTCAAACTGGATTGTTGATAGTTTGAGTACAAAAGGGAGAACGACATCATATATTCCCCATTCAAGAAAAAGTTTCTTCACTGAACTATAATTCATTCTCCTCAATTTCTTACAAAACTCAGTTACAAACAAGATCTGTGTTACTGAAACACAAAATTATAATCATCTTATATTCTTTAACTTTTTGTGAAATTGATAGTGCACAAAAAAAATAAGTAGCATTGCTCCATGCAAAAGTTCCCAAATAAGCAACCAATAAAATACTGAGAACCACAGGCTCCTACTGAGAAGACAGAGTTAAGAACATCAGCACCAATAAAGAAAGCACAATTCAGGGGGAAAAACCCATTCTCAAATAATGTGCAGGGGAAAAATCTGGGGGAAAATTTAGAAATAGGATTTTGGGTTTTTTAGACTGCACATTATGTGTTTGATTGGCAAAGATGTCTTTTTTCCGCATATTTTCCAACTTGTTTGTTTGATTGCCTAAAATTTTCCATGAAAAATGTATTTTCCCACCTATTTTCTTTGTTTTGTTTGATTGCAACATTTTTTTTTCCATGGAAAATTTTTTCTCATTTTCTCACTTTTGGCCACATTTTCCTTGTTTTCAAGGAAAATATTTTTTTTGTGGAATAGGATAATTTATTTTTCATGGAAAATCTTTGCTTATTTTCCAACCCATAATTTCTTGGCAATTTATTTCTATGGAAAATATTTTCTTTCCACCCAAATTTTCCACTTGCAATCAAACACATAATTGAATTAAAGTGCTAAATTTTTACACCATATATTATTTTTCATTATTTGATGTTTAAGCCGATACTTTGGATGGTTTATATTGTTTCTATTTTTTTACCTATGCTAGTATATATAAACCACGTCTCACATCTCATATTATCTACAAACATTATCCTCCTTCACTCTTATTTTCATAAGTTAGTTTATATAAACCACAAATACCTCATCTTATTATCCGAAAAACTTATCCTCCTTCTCATCTCCTACCTCATCTTATTCGTAAATCTTGTCCTCCACATCTCCTACCTCATCTTATACGAAAATCTTATCTTCATCCTCAAAAATCATACATCTCCTAGTTTATAAATATCTTATCATCTCACCAATCTTTCAACCTCATCATTCAACATGGAGGAAGATCGTTTAATACGATGACTTAACAAAACAAATTCTAGTATGGTTGCATAAAATTTGCTTTGTTAAGTCGTTGTACTAAAGGATCTTCCTCCATGTTGAATGATAAGGCTGAAAGATTGGTGAGATGATAAGATATTTATAAACTAGGAGATGTATGATTTTTGAGGATGAAGATAAGATTTTCGGATAAAATGAGGTAGGAAATGATGAGGATAAAATTTTCGGATAAGATGAGATAAGAGAAGGAGGATTAGATTTCCGGATAATAAGATGAGGTATTTGTGGTTTATATAAACTATTTTATGAAAATAAGGGTAAAAGATGATAAAGTTTGCAGATAATATGAGATAGGAGACGTGTGGTTTATATTTACTAGTATAGATAAAAAATAAAAAAATAAAAAAACACAACATAAACCATCCAAAGTATCGGCTAAAACATCAAAGAATGAAAAATAATATATGGTGTTAAAATTTAGCACTTTAATTCAATTAATTTGCAGTTTAAAAAACCCAAAAACCTATATCTAAATTTTCTCCCAAAATTTTCCCCCTGCACATTATTTGAGAATGGGTTTTTCCCCCTACATTTTCCCCCTCCCCCTACATTTTTCCCCAACACTAATATTGCTCTAAATTGTGAAAGTGGAAAAATTGGGGGGGTACACTACAAATGGTCTTAAGTGGGATAAACACGGTTTCTTGCAGACTTTCCTATTACCAACTATATTCTCCTTGAAACACTAACCAAGATGAAAATGCACAAAATTCCAATCCTAGTGATTGTGTAAGCTACTTCATATCTCGAGGCTAACAACAAGAGAAGAACAATCATAAAACAATTAGTACCCTAAAATCGTATGCAACAAATAAATCCATAACAAGTACAGAATTAAGCACCAAATGGCCACAAAACTTAACAAGGTCAACCACAACATTCTTCATTTGAAACGTAAAAGAAGTAGATCGAAAAGGAAAAGAACTGTTAATCATATAACAAACAGAACATTATAAAAAATTTAACCAGCTAACGGAACGTTAAGGAAATTACAACAAAGGGCAAAAGTTCAAAAATCACATGTCCTGATCATTTTCCCAGTATTCATGAAAACAAAATAGAGAATATCCATAAACAAAGCACAAAAAGATAAACTCTTTTCCTTCTTTAGATTCATCTTTCCAGTAACTAAAATACGTGCATTGATTCAGAACTCACTCCAAATTCCAAAAAAGGAATCATGACCCATACTTAAATCATCACTAAACAATTCACATGATACAAATATAGACACCAAGAACAATAAGAAAAGTACCAAACAAGGCCCGCAAAACCCGGGTCTCTTCTCCAAGAATAATCCCAAACACTGCAGTCGCAGCAAATGTGGTGGCATTAGTCACGGGGACAGCTAAAGAAATTGGAGTATTACTCAAAATCGCAAAGAAAGTGGCTGAAGCTGAGAGATTTATTAGAAAAGGCAAAGTGTACTGCCAAATTAAGAGAAGCTTGAGCCAGTTCTTGAGGGTATTTAGAACTGGGTATTGGCTCTGGGGCCTGTTTGATTGCAGAGTGGATTTCTGTGCTTGATCCCATACAATTGCGCCTTTACGCATTAGGGCATTTGTGGCCCCCCAAACGAGGCCTACTGCCACCATCTTCCCCACATCTCCGCCCATATTTGGTCGATCGAAATCAATGGCCCAGAAAATTATCCCCTTAAGTTAATCCACATGATTGACGAATCTATCTATTCGACTATCTTCAACCTGAAAGCCATTCCAAGGGTTCGAAGGGTCAAAAAACAAAGGCAAAATTGCAGTGTTAGTCACCAATTTTTAGCACTTGTAGCATCTTGGTCTCCAACCTTTAAACAGAATATTTGAGTCACCAATGTTTCAATTTTATCGTAGGTTTAGTTCCAACTGACAATATCCGACTAACTGACCTTTAAAATGTCACTTTTTTTATTATTAAAAATACTGTTATAATTCTTGATGGCTAAGTTTAAATCTTGTTTTAAGCACTTTTTGTTTGCTATTCTAACACAACTAAATAGTGCGAGCGGAAAGAGCTCTATTTCAGTTCTCTTACCTAAGCACGGGCTAATGCTCTCTTATGTGATTTGTATTTCGAGCCGTCATGGTGCATAGAAAGAAAGCTAAAACGAAAATGGAGAACAAAATCTACAATCGATGTCACTTTTATTCTCAATTGACGAATTTTTCTCCCTATTCTCCTTTCAGTCGAGCTCTTGTAAGATCTTTGTCGTCACACACACTCTTTTCTTCTCAACACTCAAGCCCCCACTAAGGGTTGAAAACTAAAGCCTCTATTTTAGGCCGCTTTGGCTAAAATGCCGGTCAAACAAGATGAATCATAAAAGAGCCTATCTTATATATTTTAAGTTGAAAATACTTCTTTTACAAAGAAAATGACTTGAATACCTTCATTAGTAAGGCCTCCGTTAACAAATGGTCCACTAACAGATTGTGTGTTAACAGACCATTAACGAATGATCCGTTAACAGATCTTAACATAGGCATGTTAACATATCAAATCTTAACAGATATCAAATCTTAACAGACCCACGGTCTATTAAGGCCAGTTTAATCACGTTAAACTGGTTTTTCAATTAATCGATTTCAAATGAACTCAAATTTACAGATAAGTATAAATCACAATTCATATTCAAATATATAAATATTTTCATAATTTATACAATAAAATCTACAATTTTTACTATAAATTAAAAGAAGAAAAAATAACCACATATTTTGCAAGAATTAGATGAGTTAAAACCTTGAAATGAAATTTTCTACATAGATAAAATGGATTAGATTCTAACTTTGAAATAGGTTAGATTCTAATATTTGAATCTTCTCTTTTTCTACAATAATGTATAAGTAACAAAAATGAATTCGAAATAGTTTGAAATAGAATACGCCGGAAAGAAAAGGCGGAGATATATTTTATAATTTGCTTGAAAAATAGGTCAATTCACATAAATTAGTCTGGTCACCCGGTCATTCGCCACTATTCCCACCTCTATTTTACCAAACATAAAATTTGGACAGAGATGGCATTGGGAGAAATATATCAAACCCAAAATAAGGAAGGAAAATTCAAGGCCGATCATTGTTCATGCGTTTATGGGCTCTTAAGTCATATGACCAAAACTTAATTCAATTAAAGTCACATTTCAGCACTAAAAGATCAATGTGCCCCTACAATTGCAAAAATCGTTAACTCAAACACGATACTGTTTTATTATTATACTATTTTCTATAATACTATTTTTTTAAGATATTGTTTTCTATTATACTGTTTTATAAAAAAATGCTTGATATTGTTTTACTTTTAATACTATACACTAGTTTTCGTTACATTATAGCATGTTTGGCTAGGTTCATTAACTCTATTTTTTTTAAACTTATTTTCGACCACATATTTCATGAGGCCGACAAATTTTATCAAATTTTCAACCACGCATTTCACCAACGTTTTGAAAAATCTACAAAAAAAACTACTTTTAAACTCCACCAAATAAACACACATTCAAAATTAAGTGTTTTATGGTTGAAATAATGATACTGTTTCAAAATGGTCCATTAGTAGTACAAGATCATTGATATTGTTTTCATTCAAAATGTTTGATGCTGTTTCATCTTCTATTGGGTTGTAGTTTATGTATGTAATACTGTTTTATTAAGATACTGTCATGTATAATCCTGATATATTAAAATATTTTTATCTAAGTTACTGTTTTATTAATATAATGTTTTTATTTAAATACTGTGCTATAGTTTCTGTTAAAATATAACATTTGTGCTCAACTAAGCATATGCTTGATAATAATGTGCTTCTGATATTGTTATATTTGCTATCTTTAACCATATGATACTGTAATTTATTATATTGTTATTATAATATTAATACAAATGTGCTTCCAATATTATTTTCTATGATACTATTTTGTGATATTATTTTAATAACATACTGTTTTCTATGATACAGTACCAAACAACACATAAATATATGACGGTAACATCCTGAAACACATAAAAATATTGATGTATGTGAAACAAACGTTGTCTTCCTTTATTCAACCAAAAAATGATTACAAAACAATTGTGTTCCTATATATGAAAAACCAATATCTCCAACAAAAATAACATAATTCAAGAAAAATAAAAAATAAAAATCATTCATAAAAATTGAATCTACATACAAAATAACATTCAATAAGCAATTGTTTCCAGAATTTTGCGTTACAGGGATTGCCCAATACTTATTAGAATCACCGTCATTATTTGATAACAACATATTGTTAAATTTTAAATTTTTATTTTTTACATGATTGGGAAGAAAAATTATGATTCAACTGTTATCACTTACAAAAAACTGTGGAAAGGATTTTGGTGGTTGATGACGAGTCGTGAAACGCTGGCGACAGAGGTTCAATAGTCGACGAAAATGTGCGGGAGAAGATGGTGGCCAGTGCGTTGCACATGTGAAGTTTAAATATGGATCACAAGAGTAATTTCTAGATTAATAAGAATAGAGATGGCAAACAAACCGAGCCGCCCGTCGGCCAGGTTCGCAAATATACGGACCCTGGCCGGCCTGTGCCGTGAATTATTTCATAGGCCGAGCTAGGCTCAACCCGTGGATCCGGCCCGTGGTCCGTGGTCCGTGGTCCATAAAGGCAGGGACCAAATTGGTCCCCAGCTTTTTGTTGCAATATGCAACGGTTAGAAATATGACCGTTGCACTACCGTTTGCAATTTGGTCCCTAATTAATTTTTTTTTTTTTTTTTTGCAAACGGCTATTTTTTTTCCTATAAATATCTCATAAATTAGCTCTATTCTCTGCACAAATCTCTCAAGTCTCAAATTATAATCTTACATTCATACTTTCATTTTCGAAAAAATTATATTCATATATTGTGCAATTTATAGAATTTCTAGATTTATAATCTTATTCTTCATATTTTCTACATCCCTACATTCTAATTTCCATATTTATTTTTTCTATTTCTAGTCTTCTACATTTCTATTAACTACAACCAAATTCATGGATCAATACAATTTTCAAGGAAGTGCCGAGTCTGTCGAAAATCAAATTCAAGATAATTTTAGTGGTTTAAATAATGTTCCAATTCCAGAATTTGGTGATGATTTTGGCATTGGGAACACTGCTCCAATTTTTGATTTAGATGATATTGTCGAAGAGTTAGAAAAGACCAACACTACTCAATCGACTACTAAACGAAGAGCCACAAAATAAAAGGCTCGGTGTTGGGATCATTTCAATAGAGTACAGACTGGTGCATCTGCAGATAGGCAACCAATTTTCAAGGCAGTTTGTAAATATTGTAAGCAACAGTTTGCATGGCAAAAGAGTGGTGGAACGAGCCATCTTAATCGACATTTTCCGAAGTGTATGCAAAAGTACGGAGGAGTTGATACCAACCAAGCACAACTACATTTCGGATCTCCGGGTGGATCCACTAGTTCTTCTCCCAATCTTAACAATTGGGTTTATTCACAAGAGTCTATGCATCGAGAAAGCATGTGTCAATTGGTGGCCAGTGGTGAGTTCCTACTTAGCATAGTAGAAAGCCCTCATTTCACACGGTTTGTACAAAGGTATCTTCAACCAAGGTATTTACCCTTTGCTAGAAACACTCTTCGTTCTGATACTATTGCTGCATATAATAAAATAAAACAAAATATAAAAAATTATTAAAGTAAATATGCTGGTGTTGTATCATTCACTTCGGACTTATGATCCGGTCTAAATCATAAAGGATATATTGCAGCTACTTTACATTATATTGATAAACTATGGATTATGCATAAAAGAATAATTGTTTTTAAAATAATTGACTACCCTCATAATGGCCTACAAATTTTTAATTATTTAATTGCAATTATTAAAGAATTTAATTGCGAATCTAGAATTCGCAGTATGACGTTTGACAATGCTCCACCTTGTAATAGAAAAATTAATTGAAGAATTACAACCGGATTTCGGTGGAATTTTGTTTCATGTTAGATGTGTATGCCATATTTTTAATTTAATTATCCAAGATGGTTTACAGTATATAGGCCCACAATTAGAAAAAATTAGGTATGCCTTGAACTATATTACTGCTTCACCTTATGGAAAACAAGTATTTGATGAATTATGCGTAGAAAATTCTCTTCCAACTGAAACTATATGTACAGACATACATAATAGGTGGAACTCTACTTATTTAATGCTTGAATCATGTGAAAGTTATGAACATTGTGTAACTGCTTATTATAATGGTCGACATTCACACGGTCTACAATACGATTTGCAACTACATGATTGGCAAATTGCATTTCATGTTCAAAAATTTTTAAAAGTATTTTACGACGCTACAAATGCATGTGGTGATGTATACTACCCTACTAGTCTATTAGTTTTAAATCATTTTTATTTTATTGCAAATAATTTTAATAGATATAAGACGTATGCAATTTTTTCTGATATTGTTGAAACAATGGAAATGAAGTTTAGAAAATATTGGGAAGACTTGCCTATGTTGTTCCCGTTAGCGTCAATTATGGACCCTAGAGTAAATTTACAAGGTACTAAACATACTATTTCCGAAATTTCTAATAATTTGAGTTACGGTAATCCATTAACTTAAGGTAATTTAGAAAAAACATTATGTGAAATGTACGAATTTTATGTGGAAAAAACCGGTAGGAACGTTAGAAGACCTCCTGCGCCAAACCCTTCTTCTTCCTCTTCAAATAACCCTAATCATAATGATTATTGGAGTTTCCTTATTTATAAGGGAATTCAAAATCCTAGTTCTTCTTCTTCTTCTTCGCTTTCTCGTGCAACAAATGTTGAAACTAATATTAGAGATATACCATTAGAGTTAGCTAGATATTTTTGTCACGACATGCTTAATTTGTTAGATGAAGACGAGAGGAATAATTTTGATATACTTAGGTGGTGGAGACAAGCGAGCGCCAATACCCAATTGTTTCTATTATAGCACGTGATCTACTAATACCTCTGGTATCAACTGTAGTATCTGAGTCTACTTTTAGTACAGGTGGTAGGATTCTTAATGATTTGAGGTCAAGACTTAAACCAAATATATTAGAGAGTTTAATGTGTTTGAAAGATTGGGAGGATGCAGAACATCGAATCCAAGATAAAGTAAGCATGATATTGGTCGAAGAGATTAACGAACTGAATACGTAGTAAGTAAAATGTAAGTATATTTATTATTTTGTATAAATTCATTCTATTTTTATTCATTTTAACTTGTAAGTTTTGATATTTAACTTTACAAATTGTACACGTAGCAACTTATTCGTGTACAATCTTAACTCTGCATACGCTAATAGTAGCCGGTCCCAAACCCAGAAAAATGAAGAGGGTTTGAATTTAAAATTTTTTCTTCACTTATTTCTTATTATTATTATTTTTTTAAATTTAAAAAAAATAAAAATAAAAAAAAATAATGATTTCATGTGGGTTCGCGGACCGGCCCGTAGATCGTGGACACAGGCCGGTCCGCGGACTGGCCCGTAGATTGTGGTCTACGGGCCGGTCCACGGACTAGCCTGTGGATCGGGTCGGTCTGGATCACCCTTTTGGAGACGAGCCGAGCCTCAGCTCGGCCCGTCTCTAGAGCCGAGCCGGACCCATTGTTCCACGAGCCGAGCCGCGAACCATTGCCATCTCTAAATATAAATATGGCTGAAAACTATGATTTACTGGCAATTTTGAAAAGTACTTTGATCTGATTTAGAATAAATCATCTCTAGGAGACTTATATGTAATTTTTCCAAATAAGAATTCGTTGCTTTTGAAAATGGATGGGAATAGCTCTAAAACAAGATATATATCAAGCACAAAATAAGAAGGGATTTTGGTACAAATGGTTCCTAACTTTTGCTCCTAGTGTGTAATTGGTCTTTAACGTTTATTTTTTAGCAAACAAGTCCTTAACCTATGTGTTTTGGTGTAAAATTGGTCATTATAACAAATTTGCCCTTATTTTTGGCAAACAAGTCCAATACTTTTATTTTTTATAAAAAAAATTAAAGAAAACTAATAATTTTTTTTTTTTGAATTAACACTTTAGTAATAAATATGTCAAATAAAATTATTGTTGTTGTTATTATTATTATTATTAAGTATATTATTTAAAGAGGGGGAAATCATTGTGAGAATTTATTTTTCTCCCTCTTTACTTATAAAATTTTTTCTCCCTCTTTACTTTAAAAATTAAGTTAAATAAGTAACAAAATGACGTATAATTTTATGACATTGAACTAATCTTATTACATTTTTATTTAACATAAAAATACTAATAAAAATTAATTTACACATTATGTGTTTTATTTTTGAACGAAAATAAAATGATAAATTAAATTAAAAGATGAAAAATATAGTTGGATCTCTAATATTTGTAGTTAATAAACATATAAATCAATTAAATAAAAGTATTTGAATATCAGGTTTGTGACAAAGTTTTTTTTTATATAACAATAAAATAAAAGTTTAAATTTAAATAATATAATTACTTAATAATAAAAATAATAATTTTATTTGACATATTTATTGCTAAAGTGTTAATTCCAAAAAAACAAACACATTAATTTTCTTTAATTTTTTATAAAAAAATAAAAGTATTGGACATATTTCCACATTTTGTAATGATTAAGAATCTATATATAATTTCTTCTAATTAAAACTAATGGTATATTTGTCTTTTTTATCCCATAAGGACCAATTTTGCACTAAAACAATAGATTAGGAACTTGTTTGCCAATAAATAAATATTAGGGACCAATTCTCACTAAAGACAAAGATTATGGACCATTTGCGCTAAAATTCCAAATAAGAATACATTGCTTTTGAAATTAGATGGGAATAGCTCTAAAACAAGGCAAGTCTTGTACACTTACAGTTTGGGACTTCTTTTCATTTTTTTTTTTTTTTGTAACTCTATTTCCTTGAATGTATAAGAGCATGTTGTTGAAGTTACTATTTACCATTTCGCCCCAAAATAACATTACAATATAAAAGAGCATGTTGTTAAAGTTACTATTTACCATTTCATCTAAAACACGTCATTTTGGACACTGGAAACGATGCCATTTTTTGAACTTTTTCTAATAGTAATAAAAACGAAGTCGTTTGTGACTGTGTGTAAAAACGAATTTTGCCCCATTTTTTATGCATTATCTTTCTCCGAATGTGGAAACCCTAGCTCATAGTTTTCTTTCTAACTTCGTTTGAGCCAAATTTCTGAAATAATCCATCCCAAATCATAAACTTCAAATTTTCATTAGTTGGATTCTTGTTTTATGGTTGTTATATCCTAGATTACTGTCACGCAACGTATTTCATCTTGGTAGATAATATTTTAAAATTATTCATCTAAAATTGTGAAGTTATTCATCCCTTGAAATTTTAGTAGTTGGGTTCTTGTTTTATGGTCGTCGTTTGAGAAAAAAATAACAAAAATTCTCAGACATATTCAAACTCGATCTATTTCTGAGTCTTTTTGTCGCTTTGAGGTTATTTGTGGAGTTTGAGCGTCGATTTATCCCGTTGTTCTCTTAATTATTTTTTTCATTTTTCATAGTTAGTTATGTATTTTTTTCTTTTTTTTTTTTTTTTGCATGTTTAGGAACAATTTAGAATATTATACAACAATATCTGAAATTTCTATCTTTGGTTTTGTGTTATATGCTATTTGGTACATTTTGGTGTATGGTTAGTTATATTTTGAAAATTAATTGTATTGTTATTGTAAATTTCGTCTAATTTTTTTATTCTCATTGTGTTTGGAAAATATGTGCTGGGCGAGGCATTCTGAGGGTTTTTTGGTCCTAGTTGTTCTGGATTTTCGACTTCAGTTCCTCTATAGTTGGCTTATTTTTGTTATTCATTTGGCTAGTCTTGCTTTGGTTACAAGTATGTCTTCAGTGAAATATGATTAAATTATATGAAATTGTTAGTTTTGTGATATCGTAATTGTATTTTTTTTTATGTTTAGGTATAGATTCGTATATTTAGGATTAACTTGTTATAATTTGTTTATTTTTGAATTATCTATTGTTTAGTGTAGCTTTATATATAATGTTCTTAGTTTTGTATATAGTTGTCGTGAGAAATTGTTTGTGTTTATTGATTTTTTGGTTTGAGTCCACGTGTTGTGTTTTACTGGTTGGTTGATTTATTGTTTTTTTTTTTAGTGTTTTAGTATCTAGTTTATTTTTGTTTGAATTATTTAGAAAACTTCAATCGTTTTTTGAATTCACTGAATTTATATGAACATAGAATATGAATAACGTGATACGCTTCTTTTGTATTCTTTGGGGATTTAGAAAAAATAATAAACAATAATCAGTATTATTTTATTCTTGATATAGATGGATCCCAAAAATAATGTGGAAACAAAAAAAATAAATCAAGTGGAAACGGTGAAGAGAGTTATACGTCGAACATAGAAAATTCATCAGTTATAAAAAGACTTTAAGAACAAGACTTCAACTTTTCGATGAAATAGATGTGAATTCCAATAATGCAAATAATAGTTCAAATTTAATTGGGCCAAAAAATTAAATATGGTACAAAATTTCATACAAAAAATATACTACTAAAACTTAAGTGTTACAAACACCAACAACTTGCAGACATTATAGTGCCCAAAAATTTGAAAAAGAAAGTAAATGTATTTTGTTATTGTGATGAAAAAATAAAATTACAGATCAATAGCGTGCCTAATGAACTATATGAGTTATATACTTCCAATTCAAATAAAGCATTACATTTTAAACATAATGGACGAAATTATAATAACTATTTTGCATTTATATATATCATTTGGTGTAAAGTATGAAAAAATATTTGTCTACAAAATATAGAAGTATATACACATTTAGGATTCAAGGACAGGTATATCATTATATAAATATATTTTTACCAATTGATAATAAACCATCTTATTTACAATTGTACTTTTAAGATAGTATGAATAAAATCCAAAATAGGTTACAAAAATAGACTAAGATATAATGAATCAAATTATTTATTCTATATATTTTGTAATCAATAATTTTTTTTAATATTAAATATTGAGAACGCTTATTAAATTTTAAATATAATATTCTAAGGTAAAATTTTATGTTTAGAACAAAATATTTTTTCTTACCTACATTTCACTACTAATTATTCAATTTACCATAATGATAACTTAAAAATAATTAAAAATACAATATTATAAATATATAACGTACAATGCACAGACTAAAAAAAAAAACTAATAAGAGGGGGAAAAATGTCAATTTCAATGTTGACCATTATTTATGTGTCTCTGGCTTTGGGTCTATTGCTATTTGGCTCGTGACCCCTCAGGAAATTTTTACTAATAATTTATTAATATTAATAAATGTGATCCAAATAAATTATAATAGAGGAATGTTCTGATAAAGGTACGTCAGTATAGCGTTGATACACTAAATTTTAACGTTATTAGAAAAATGATAATTATATTTACAATAAGTTTTAATTGTAATTAAGATTTCCAACTTTTGATATTTTAATATTTATGTCTTCAAATTTTTTTGTTCTATTTTTATCATTAACTTTTACATATTGACACTGGTGACAATTTTTATCTGAATATATGCTAATGTATATTGAAATAAGGGACAAATATCTTATCAAACTTTTATAATTATTATTTATTTTACTTATTTAAAAATATGAGAGACAAAAAAAATTTATACCACCCTATTTAATGTTTTGGACATAAACAATCATCAAAGACAAAGATAAGATGTACAAATTAATAAATTGATTATAAAAATGTGATAAAAAATAGTTGGGGACATAAATACGAATATAAACAATATTTGTAGATTTTTATTGTAATTAAAATGTGATGGTGTTATCAGAAAATATGTTGTGCAAATATAATTAACTTTAATTATACTTGCATTACAATTTTTATTATCTATAGTACACCAAGTTTTAATTACATTAAAAGTTCTCCAGCCTATGATATTTTGGAACTTATGTTGTGTTTGATTGCAAGTGGAAAATTTGGGTGGAAAGAAAATATTTTCCATGAAAATGAATTACCAAGAAAATTTGGATTGGAAAATGTTAACAAATTTTCCATGGAAAATAAATGGGTTGGAAAAGGTTAACAAATTTTCCATGGAAAATAAATTCTCCTATCCCACAAAGAAAATATTTTCCTTGAAAACAAGGAAAATATGGCCAAAAGTGGAAAACATGAAAAACATTTTCCATGGAAAAACAAAAATTCCAATCAAACGAAAGATAGAAAATAGGTGAGAAAATACATTTTCCATGGAAAATTTTGCCAATCAAACAGACCAAAGCTGAAAAATGGATGAAAATTTTTCATTTTCCATGGAAAATGAAGAGAATCAAACACACCCTTATGTCTATAACTTTTTTTTCCGCATTTTTATCATTAACTTCTAATTAGTTTTCAAATCTTATCTTTGATAATGATTTTTGTCTAAATATTTTGCTAATGTGCATTCAAATGAGAGGCAAATATTTTGTCAAATTTTTATATTTATTATTTATTTTACTTATTTAAAAATACAAGAGGCAAACAAATTTTTTACGTAATCCTAATTAACTTTTTAAACAAAAACCATCATCAAAGACAAATATAAAATGTGCAAATTAATAAGTTTATAATAAGAATGTGATAAAATCCAAATGGGTACATAAATGTAAAAATGAACAATAATTGAAAATATTCATTACAATTAAAATGTAGTGTGATTAATAAAAACACGTGGTGTGAATATAATTAGAATAATGTTATTTATAATCGCTCACTACCGGTAATCATGCTATGTGACACTACTCAATTTGATGAATTATTTACTTCAATTGAGCAATATATTTATAGTTATTAACTATAAATAACTTATTCAATTGTGTAATGTCACGTAAGATGACTATCAATACTGAGTAAATATAAATAACATTACTCATATAATTAGGGATAATTATATTCACATTACATTTTTTACTATCCACACTACGTTTTAATTGCAATAAAGGTTTTCTAACATTTGATATTTAGACACTTATGTCTCAAATTTTTTTCCATCGTATTTTTAATTTTTTATCATTAACTTTCATTTAATTTTCACATCTTGTCTCCTATGAAGATTTTTGTCTAAATATTTTTCTAATGTGTATTGAAATTATGGAAAAATATTTTGTCAAACTTTCTTATTTGTTATTTATTTTGGGGTAAATAGCACTGAGGGTCCTGAACCTTTGATCTTTGTAACGATGGGGTCCCAAACCTTCAATGACTAGCGCCCCGAGTCCTTAACTTTTAAAAAACGTGCGATTAAAATCTTTTTGTTAAAAAATCTGTTAGTTTGACTGTTAAATGGTCAAAATTTTCTTAAAATAATCAAATAACCCTTTTTGACTTAAAAAAAAGAAACATCCAAAAAAAATTGCAATCAACCCCCTATCCACTTCTTCTTTTCCAAAATCATCACCGCTACCAACCACCATCAATTGGAAAACAAAACACCAACTAGAAGCTTCCGTTTCAAATCATCATTCCACAAAAAGCTTCATTTTTGCTGGACCTGTCTTTGTTTTTGTTGCATGTTCTATGAATCTGAGCTTCATTATTATATTCGAATTTAAAAGGTTTTGATCAAATAAGTTTTTCCTGGGTTAGATTCAATTGGGACTAAGGAAAAAAACATGGCTGGTATGTGCCGTGGAGTAAAAATTGGTGAGAGCGAGGCTACTCCACCTGTTGAGCCAAGTTCAAATTCCGCCAGGAGAAAAAGAATGAGATGTCAACAATTCAATATTGTAACAAGCGACAACGAGGTGACGCCGTCACTGGATAACGGCAAAAAGAAACGACAGAATGTGGAGGTGCTTGTTCCGACAATGTCATCGCTGCGGGAGTAATCTCTCTCTCTCTCTCTCTCTCTCTCTCTCTCTCTCTATATATATATATATATATATATATATATATATATATATATCCTTACAATAATATAAGAGTCTTAAATTTTTTACTGTTCACATTTTCGTCCTACACGACGTCGTTTTTCAACTTCTTTTTACACCGTCATTTTGTAATATTTTTTAAGTTGCTTTTGAAGCTTAGCACACTTTTATTGACTATAAGGATAAGGATTACAATTGGAATTACATTAAATTCAGTTGAAATTCAGATTCATTCAAGGAGGAGTTTTGTCTTCTTTTACAACTTTAATCCAAATTTGTTTTATTCTCTATTACTTTTGGAGCTCGGAGCTGAGTTTTGTGAAAGATATCTTACAGTTACAGTTAAGATTTGTAAGTATTATTACAGCAGTTTTAATTTTTAGTATTAATTGGAAGTATTATTACAATAATTTTTTTAAGGTGCAGTTGTTGTTTACCTTTTAGAATTATCATTGATTTTTTACTTATTTCAGTTGGATTTTTGTAAATAGAAATGTTTCTTTCCTCTTGTCCTTGTTGTGTCTCTGCTTTATGCTCTTGGATAATTTCTTTAATAATATAATAAATTTTTTTATGCATTTTAATCAACATTTTTTCCAGTCCAAACAAGAAATGAATTAGTTTTATTCAAGGAAAAATATCAGCAAAATTGAAAACTCCTTCATATGATGCTGATTTTGTTATCTTATCAGTAATATTAATTTTTTCTCATCTTTGCATTTTCTCCCAACAGCAGCTCTACAAACAATTTGAGCTAATAAAACCTAAGATTTATTGGTTGTCCTACCAAGATTGAATCAACCAAACGAGTCAAGAAATTTCTTCTTGGATAACACTAACACAGTAATATGTGGCACACACACTGTGATTGCCGAGACAGTTCGACATCTTGACAACCACAGGTTGGTTGCCGAGACGCCTCGGCAACCACACTGTGGTTGCCGAGACAGCTCGACAACCACACACTGTGGTTGCCGAGCATGTAAAGCATCTCGGCAACCACAGTGTGGTTACCGAGATGCTTAGCAAGCACAGGCTAAGATGTTATGCTATCTTCACAGTTACATGTGGTGGTTGTAGGCTACCAAATTGTGGTTATTGTGATTCCCTACCCAAGAATAATAGTAGTTTAATCTTTTACAGTTGTCACCAAAAGTTCTTGCTAAATTAGTTGAAAACCATATTTTCATTTTGTTAATTTAGTTTCTATTAAACCTGGTTATTTGTGTGGTTGAAGAGACAGCTCGGCAACCACAGTGTGGTTGCCGAGCTATCTCGGCAACCACACAGGTGGTTGCCGAGCTGTCTCGGCTACCACAGTGTGGTTGCCGAGCTGACACTGTGGTTGCCGAGCATGTAAAGCATCTCGGCAGCCACAGTGTGGCTGCCGAGATGCTTGTGAGATGCTATACTATCTTCACAGTTACATGTGCTGGTTGTAGGCTACCAAATTGTGGTTATTGTGATTCCCTACCCAAGATTTAATCTTTTACAGTTGTTACTAAAACTTCTTGCTAAATTAGTTGAACACGATATTTTCATTTTGTTATTTTAGTTTGTATTAAACCTGGTGATTTTTTATTTTTTTGGTATTTATTTGAAGCTTTTTTCTTTTTGCTTTATTTTATATAGGTGTTGTGGATAAATGAATACACAAGAAAAAAAAGATTTGAGGAATAAAAGAAGGAGAGAATTGTATGCACAGAGAAAAATTGAGCCAAAAAAGAAAGTTACTAGGTTGCACGGTAGTTCAAGTTTATCAACAGGCAAGTATTTCTTAAATTTATATAATATATATTAAAATTTTTTTGAATATGCATTATAATATTGGATTTCTATTTTGTAGTTGATAATCAAAGAATAGTTGATGAAGGTGATATAGCTGTTGAGGAACTTGATATAGTTGATATAGTTGATGATGATATATTAAATAATAATTCTAATATTACACAATATAGTAAATATGTTGTTATACAAAATATTCCCACAAAAACTCATATATTAACACCACCAACAATTTGTAGGTACTGTAAAGCTATAAAATTTGAGAAAGAAACTAAAGGTTTTTGTTGTTGTGATGGTAAAGTCAAATTGAAACTAAATTCTTGTCCTGATGAATTGTATGAACTATATACTACCAATTCCAATGAATCCTTACATTTTAAAAGTAATGTACGCAATTATAATAATCATTTTGCATTTACATCATTTGGAGTAAAATATGATCAAAATTTGGGAAAATCATACAAAGGTATATATACATTTAGAATTCAAGGACAAGTTTATCATTATATAAATTCTATTATACCTACTGATAACAATCCTTCATTTTTACAATTGTACTTTTATGATACTGAAAATGAAGTACAACATAGGTTACAAAAATCAGATAAATTTTGTCAATATATGTTGAATAAATTAATCAATATATTGAAGATTAATCCATATTCACAATTTTTTCGTTCATTAAGTAGTGTTGATTCTTTAGAGTTATGTAAGATACAAATTAGATGTGATGTGGGACTTGATCAAAGAGTATACAATACACCTTCAGC